>OY728128.1:1572690242-1574074742 GCA_963277665.1 Viscum album | reverse complement strand
GATTAATGTCAAATTATCTCGAGGTTCTCATTATAGTTGAGAACTACTACAACCTGTTGATATGAAAAATAATCTAAGGATATTACCATATAAATAATAGATGCAGAAGTGTTGACTCTTTTATAGTAAGTATACATCTCACATAACTCTATGTATACATGATATGATAATTAAAAAGTACTCTTCCAGTTGGGTCATGGATATCCACTTTTACAACACTCCTACTCGTAGTAGAGCCAACTTGCTAATAATTAACGTGTTAGTACTCACTTGATAAGATCATGCTTTTGCTGATTTATGACTTTATTTATTGGGCCTTTAATGTCTTCCTACATGATGGATACTCTGCTATTCATGACTTTATCTCCTTGAGTAAATCTTCCCAAAAGATGATATCATTGAGTGTATCATTTTTTCCTCTGTCATAATCTTGATATTTTAACTAGTACCTTTAGTATGATTCCAATAACTGTAACAAAATATTAGATATTTCTATATTGGTTCCTTAGTTTCATCACAAGTTGCAACGTACTCGATATCTATAGATTTGGAAAACATTATCTTTAATGATATTTTCTTGCTCATTACCCTAGCTTAACTATGATATTAGTCATATTGATCTATAGGAAGAATAGTTTGTTTCCCCTTATAATCAGTGTTCCTCCCTCTCCAAGTACTAGATACACATCCCTTATACTTTCTCCAGTACAATTGGATATTTTTAACTGTTTCCCATGCAGTTCTCCTGAATTTAATTGATATTTACCTAGCATAAAGTATATGTTGGAAATATCTAGGACATAACATGAAATGTGTGATATATCCATCATAGGTGCATGTGAAATTCTACTCACCATTTAATCTCCTCACATGTCTCATACATGTCTTCTTGGAGAGATTTATGTCACATGACACATACAATGATTCTCTTCCAACTGGTATTTTTCAATTCCTTATCAGAATATGTACTTCTAACTTTGCCTAAGTAACCACCCATAGATATACTGTAGTAAATCTCATTCTCTAGAACTTGGGTTGTTACTTTAAGTCAATCTTTTCAGAGCTTCTTTCAACCCATTTTTAACTAAATGTAAGACTAATCAACTGTTTTCTATATATTAACAATATGTTTACTTGGAAAACTATGATGCTCCCACTAACCTCTTATAGGAACATGGTAGACTTTCATACCAAATTATTATCCTTTGAACACAATGCTTTTATTAATCCAAAAAATGGATCTCTACAACTTGAATTCTTTATTGGTATTCTATAGTGTCACCAACCCTTTCTGGCTGCCTCTTCTAAGAATGGTGGTCTTGACATCCAATTCCCAATATAATAATCATAAAAAGTTGCAATGAAAAGTGTAATTCAAATGGATTTGATCATGATTATTTGGTATAACCAATATACCCTTATTGGTATCCCACTTTTAACACCCATGTATAGTTTCTTTTGAATACCCAACAACGAATTTACATCAATTAGAGAAAACTACCAAAATACAAACTTAATTTTGGTACATGGAATTAATTTTTCATAATTCATTTGAACCTATCAATCATAACTTATTTCCAATTATTTTTTTTCTTATAGGATATATTATTATTATCTAATAATTTATCACTCGCCACAGTGAATATAAAATCATTTATCTTAGTTTTATTTTTCATACGCAATATGTGCCTACAAAACATTTTTTTCCACAAGCTCTTGTGAAACTTATTCCTATGTAAACTAATTCTGCATTTACAACATTGAATTAAATCAAGTCAAACTTGATTTCACTATCTTAAATAGTGATTCACACCCTTTTATTGACATATATTACATCACTTGACTATATTTTTTCTATCTTAGGGATTTATATAATTTCCTTAGAAACCTTTAGGATAATTACCTTAGATTCACATTATGCTATTCTTGATACAAGTTTGTTTATTAACTTAGGTTTGAAAAAATATTTGCATCCAAACAAAATGAGAATGACATAATGGATTTCTTTCATATTATAACTCATATGTCCATTTGTCATAATAATTGGCATATGATTATGAGTTAACACTGCTATTTGAAAAGCATGTCTTGAAAAGATTTAGGAAGACTTTAAAATACATCAAAGACACACAACTTATCCTTATTTCATCTTGACTTTAACGTGTATAAGGTAATGTGTGAGTGATAATTTCTCTACGTGACATTTTAATGATCAATGTTTTCATGTAAGACTCATCATTGATCCTCCTCTTACTATTGTAATATATTTAATTTGTAATGATAATAAAACCTTCTTTGTTAGTGATTAAAGAGTATTTTTATGTGTAAATGTAACATTTCAATAAATATATATTAATAAATGATTTAAAGGTTTTAAAGAAGTATAAATAACCTATTAACACCTTAGAATATTCTATGAAATATTTTCAAAGTTCAGAGATGAGTTAGCACATGATTCCGTGTCCTGTAGAGTCTCAACACTGAAAGATTAAAAATATTAAATATATTATATTACTCAAACATGATTTTTTATGAAATAATGTCATATCTCCCAAATGGTGTTTTAAATGAGAAATTTGAGACTACCATTATCTTTGGAATGTGAGATTTATCATAGGTGAGACATAATATTTATGCGCATCAGGTGTTGGGTTAAATCCCACATGAGAGTAAATTATTTAAATTGCATGTAAATGTAATGTTTTTACCCTTATTTATTTATTATAACTATTTATTATTAATTAAATTCATTTTTATCCTTTTCTTCTCACACATGCCGCATTACCTTTATTTTCACGTGGGGTTCAATCGAAAATATTGGTTTTCAACCTGTTTTGATCCATTTTAATTTGCAACTCCTTAACGAGGATAAATTAAAGATTCTGCTTTAAATTTCGAGTTAAATTGCATATTAAAATGTGATTTTGATTTTGGGTTTCAAATTTATGGAATTTTATGTGGCATTTTGTTTTGAAATATCAAAATTGTTCTGTTCTTTCAGTGTTGTTGATTCTGATGAGTCTGAGAGACCCCAAAACTCATTTGTGCATGATAGGCAAAGCCCAGTTGGTCTGATTCTGATCTTCTTCCCAAATCCAGGTGTTGTCTCCATTTTTCTTGTATACATTTTTCTTGTATGATGCGCATAAGAGGAATAGTTTGGCTTTAATTTTTTTCTTTTATTTATTTTATTCCATTTTCCCTTTATTCTAAAATTTTAAAAAATGGTTGAATTTAAATAAAAGGATAAAAACTAAACTATAAAGGATAATTCCTAAATTATCAAAGTATAATTCTTAAACAAATCACTATGGAGTATTTGTGTAAAATTTATAAAAGGATAAATTATAAAGGAATTATCAAAAGATAATGACTTTGAATTATCCAATGATATTTTTTGATGGGATAATTCTACAATTTTATGAAGGGATAATTATAAAGAAATATATACCAAAAATTTCATAAAATTTTCAATTAATAATATATAGAAATTATCAAAATATAATTATCATGATTATTAAAATGATAACCACATCAAATTGTCAAATGATAATTAAGGGTTTATCTAGACGTAATTATTGCAGAATTATCAAAAGATAAAATATCAAATTATCAAAGTATAATTGTTTTCAATAAAAAAACTCTCTGAAGTGCCTATATTATTGATTATTGGGGGTTGAATATAGTTACTCAATCATTCACGTTGGTTTTTAATTTTATTTCACATCCCCTTTCAGGGTGTTTCTAATGAGGTTTATTCATGGAATTAGAAACACCCAACAATTCCCTTATTCATGATATTCACGAATATGCTTTCCAAAGGTAGGTGGTCATTGGAAAATGGTTCCAAAAACACTTAATGATTCACATTGATCGAGAGGATGAGAGGTTGCACTCATTTCACCTTTTTGGGGGAATTATTTACTACTACGAGACTCATAAATATAAGATATGTTCAGGAATCTTTTATTAAATTCCAAATACAAATCGAGTCACCCTTATATTAACAATCAATTGTTAGAATGTATTGACTTCATAATATTCTATATGCATCATAGGTTCTTCATTAATGAATACATCTTTATGTGTTCGAGGTTCTTCATCAACGGTACCCATTTGTATATAAATTAAATATTCTGATGTCGTTCATTATCATGATACTAGTTTTAAACCACGTAGTGGGGCGTTGTAGAATTCACTGTCATCTAGGAAGACGATAGTTGTTTTAATGTCGGGATTGGGACCATGAGATGGGATTCCTACACATTCTTTTAAAAGGATTCAAAACCCACGTATTTTAGTGCCACTTAACGGAACACATCATACCTTTTAAGGTCTTGTGATGAAGACCAAACTATGAAGTTTAATGGCGTGTGATAAAGACATCTAAGAGAAAGATTGCTTGCCAAGGGATGGTGTGAGACTTATGCTGAAGTAGTCCTTTTAGTCAATTTAGAAGGGAATATGACTCTATATCGAGGTAACCTATATCGATAATTTGGGTTGATAAGGATGAAATAATGAGGACCCAGTAGTGTGGTCTTCTAGGTTGGGGGAATGATTCTACAGGGGATATAACCCTTAGAGTATTATGGTAAATTCGGGACATTATGTTTGAACCTCAGTGAGGCTTCCTACATATCCTGTTGGGATAGGAATCAAGGCCCACATAGTTTGGTAGGGTTGCGGGTTACACCTATGGAGGAGGCCCAATGGGTTACCTCATTGTGAATGTGGCCCATTGAGGTGGTGTTATCATGATTGAGTTTTATACCAAATAGGAGGCCCATTGGGTTATCTGATCATTATGATGACATGATTGTCTCTAACCTCTAATCCCACGTGAATCATTCTTGGTGTGAGAAATAAGAGGAAGAAGAATATTTTACAGTCCACATGATCTCCTTCGTCCACTGGTGGATGAGGGAGGGGATATAGAAGGCGGGGTAATGCCCCACAAGAAATACTAGGGGCTTACTCTATGAGGGATGCAATGACGAAGATCCTCGTATCCTCCCCTTTTAACAGTTGCAAGAGAGGGTGATGGAGGGGTGATAGATTATAAGAGGGGATTGTCATATGATTCACATCACATTTTAGGCAATTTATGTCGCCGCCCGACTCGAGAAGCCATATGCTGCCAGCCCTAAGGTTGGAATCCTCATTACCACAAGAATGCAAGGTTGTCAGCACTTTGAGGATCCCTCTTACTAGGGAGGTTCAATTCGAGGCTTTGATACCCATGAGAATACAAGACTGGATGGGGACACGTTAGTGTGTCTTGTCCCTAGGCTGAATAAATTAGGTGGTCATGTAATAGGTCTTAATGAAAGCATTACCGGGTTTTGGTAAAAGAGACATGAAGACATTTGGATAGTTCATGAAGGGGCCAATATGAGGTTGAACACTACGCGTGAAGAGGAAATCAAGTCTGTAAGGGAAAAAGACCCTAAGGATACCACATTTCACATATTGGTCTTTGTTATGCAGGGTACGGGATCATAGAGGGTTCCATGTGGGGGTCTACTTCACAGTGATCTTTTTCGGGCACAATGGAACCCTTTGCGGGTGGCCAGATAGGTCCTCTTGCAAGGGGATCCCTTTTGAAGGTCTCCTTTGCAGTATGTGTTAGGTGAATTACCTGCAGGAGTCTTCTCTAGTCTTCTCGACTATCCATTCGTACCTCTCCCTCCCTTTTTCAAAGACTAGGTGTAAGACCCTAAACCCGCACTTCCAAATTCAGTACTAAAACATGCTGTGTATTTTTTTTATATAATATATAATTGAGAAATACATAGTATATTATACAAATGAGGACCTTTTCTTATATAGGTTCTAGAGAATTAGATAACATCTTACATATATTGAAACAAAGTTTACAAAAATTAATAGCTAATATAAATAATTGTATTCATCTGAATTAGCACCTTACCATACCTTTGAACTTCTAAGGATTCTTGTGAAAAACATTTTAAAAACTTGGGATGATTATAAGACTTAGTAAGGGATATATAAAGAAGGAAAGAACACATTAGTCCATGAGCACTTCTAACGTATGAAATCATTTTCAAAAGACATACTTGTCACCCATATATACTTTGTGAAACATGAGATTTACACAACATACACACAAAACATAAAAACATAAATAAAACCATAAAGGTTTCTTGGGGGAATTAATTACATAATATTGTTACTCTCACTTCTACCTTATAATTTGTAACCCTCACGGCTACCTTACAACTTGTGTAACCATTGCAGTTACACTTGAAGTAATCGTCACAGTTACATTTGAAGTAACCATAAAACTGACTTCCAAATCACACATACCCAATGCATTGGAGATAAATATAAATCCTACCCTTCATCATAAACAATATTCAAGAACCATAAAAATCATACAACATGAATAATTCCATAAAAACATTGCTTTTAAATGTTGTTAAAGAGAGCTTAAAAGATAGGATTTTAAAGGAAAAATCCATTAGAAATATCATATAATTCAAGTGAAACTTAATAGAGTGGATGAAATATGTATATACACTGTAAATACACACAATTAAACATAATATAAACAAAACTCATCACACAAATAATTTTAATACCACATAAATAACGAAGTAGAAGATTAACCCAACGAATGGAAATCGGGTAAAAAATTCACTTACCTCGGGCTTGTCTCACATCAAACTTGTTTAAACCTCTTGTATAATGGTTAAAAGAGTGTTATTAATATCTTATAGTATCATATTAATCTTTATAATACATTATGTGATTACTTCATTATATCATTTCACCCTTTAATTGTTAGTATTTTGTTCCTTGCATTGTTTTTTGGTGAATTCATTACATGATTTCTATGATCGGTTCATGATGAAAATTCTTGTTGATTGAGAGTGAGACTTAAGAATTGTAATGAAGTGGTATTTAAATATTTACAAAACTATAAATTATAGCATTTAGTATTTTTAATTCTTACATGTTAATTATTCAGAAGTTAAAACATTAATGATGTTCGTTTAGATCATTTTAGTGGTTCTTTGATAATAACGACCTCATTTTGTTTTATAAATTAAAACCATGTGTAAGAAAGAATCTCAGAACCATATATAAGTTAAAATACATAAATTATAATCTAGTTCAACCATAAAAATGGTTTAATGACCCGACTTTAAGGAATTAAAGTAAATTGAAATCACATTGTCCATGATGTTGGTAATTCTACACATCACAGACAATGTTTTTAATTAATTGAATAAGTTGGGGAGGAGAAAAATATTGATGAGGAATTTTCCATGAACATGAGAAAATTCAGAATATTCAAGATTCTGGAGCTTTCATGCCTCTTGGATAAGAGTTGGTGAGAAAAGAAGAAGAAAATAAAGGAACTCAAAATAAAAGAAAATTTGAGAAACCCCTTATGAAAATTCGTCAACCTAATGATGTTACTTAAAATTTCATAAAATAATTTGATGAGAGAAAAGGGGTCTCTCATAATTATTACATAATATGGGTAGTAAGGGGTATATATAATGAAATATCCCAACATAAGCCAAAGAGAATTAAAAAGAATAACATAAAATGAAAGAAAAGAAATAAAATAAAAGAGGATGTTTACCTCTTGATCTCTTCTCCTTGAGATTCTTCTTAAGGCTTTTGGTTTTGGACTTTTTTGTGAAACCAACAACTCTAGGATGTAGGGAAGAGCCTTGGGAGGAGTATTGGCCATATGGTTACTCCATGTGTAAAATACACATATCCCTCTAGTCCTTGCACACGCACCCGTGAACGCCCTTAGGGGTAACTATGCCTCCTACGTGCGCTAGACCTAGAATGCACCATGCGTGCACACTTCCCTTGGGCCATTTCCAAGGGGTTGTGGGTTATATTCCCATCAAGGCCTAGAGGGATTCCTTCAAGGTGGCCCTCATCTATGTGGGGTACTCACAAAAATTTTAACAAAGTAAATATTTTGTTTTGTTAACACTACTGGAAATGGGGTTTTTACCCACGGTTCTTTAGCAACGGTTTGCTTAAACCGTTGGTAAAGAAGGGCTAGAAAACCCTTTTCCAATAGTTTTATGAAACCGTTGGCAAAGGGGTGTTCAAATTAACATTTCCCAATGGTTCTAGTAAACCGTTGGGAAAGGGTGACTTGGACACACCTTTTCAAATGGTTTTTAAAAACCGTTGGTAAATGTTTACCCTAAATACAGTCAGGCCACTGCTCTCCCCCATTCGTGAAAGAACCCTAAATATTTGCAGCGCTCTAATCCTCTCACGACTTCCCCCATCCAAACCGGTGAAACTCCATCTGAATCATCTCAAATCATTTATTTTGTTCTTTATACACATAAAATATTTAAGTGCTACCTTGTTTTTATTATTATTCATTTAATATTTTAGTTTTATGTATTTATTTTTATGTGTATATCATTTTTTTGTGTTTTGATTTAATCTAGAATTTCTCCATTCCAATCTGGATTCCATATTTTCTAAGTATGTGTTTTTATGCCTTTTCTTCATCTTGTAAATAATTTTTACTTGGAAATTTATTTATATGTGTTTATTAATTTTTTCTGTTTTCACTATAGAGGATTTGTGTTGAGACCTTTTCAATGTTGTTGTGTGATTTCACCCTGAAAAATAGGAAAATGAATGAATATTTGGTTAATTAATTATTTTCCCATGGAATATCATTTGTGTTATAATGTCCATGCTAAATAAAGGGGTAATGTAAAAAAAACCTTGAATAAATTGTGGAAGTTGGGGTATGTTGCTTCTATGAGAGATTTTTTGTTGTGTTTCATTGTATGTTGTAGGCTGTTGTATGGTGATTGAGGTGACCGGTTGGGATTTGTGATATGTAGGGTTGTAATGTGATGGTTAGTGGGCATGGATGTGACATGTGAAGTTGTGTGATGATGATGATGTGTGGTGGTGTTGTGCCATGTAGAGGTGTTGTGTGATGAGGTTGTGGTGTATGATGTGGTGAGGTGGTTTTGGTTGTGCGGTGGTTGTGATGTGTAATATTTTTGTTGTGATATGTTGTTTTTTTGGTGGGATGGTTGGCTGATGTAACATGGTGACGATGGTTATTGTGAGATGGTGAGTTGTTGTGTGGTGGTTTTATTAGTTTCCTGGTTATCTATGGAATAAATTGTGTTGTTAAAACAAAAAAACAAGATAGTAAATAAATGATATGGAATAGAAATGGATGTGTGGTAAACTAAGTGTTTTCAGATAAGATGTGATGTGATAATACCTGATTTTAGCACTGGACGCTAGACCTTGTGAGGGTGGTGTATATTTGGATGCATCCCAAGCCACATCAGAGGTAACTGGTATGTGATGGGATATCTTTGGAAGGTATGGGAGCATATTACATTCAACATTGAGGAGTGAGAGCAGAAATTGGCTGGGAAGTAGCAGTGGGGTTCGTTTCTTTATTTTGATCATGATGTTATATTACTATATTGGATGCACAATTTTTTGAGTGATCCTTTATGAGGCTGAGTTGTTTAGTTGACCTATTTAGGTTCTTGTTGGTTTTACATTTTTTCAATAACACATTAGTATGTTTTTTTCACATGTGTAGTTGATACCTTGATTATTTCCTTACTGAGTATACATGTTATTCACACCCTAAATATAATTTTTTTTCCAAGTTTCTAGGAGGCATTTGGGGACCATGTTGGACATTAATAGCTCAGATTAGAGTTTTTGTTGAGTCACTATTAATAGCTCAGGTATGAGTTGTAGTGCCACCGAGCTGCAGTAAGTTAGGGAATAGGCATAATAGGCTGAAAAAAGGGCCATAGAGATGGAATAATAGTCTTCTAGAGAAAACAATGAATTTATGAAATTTATTGAAGTTCTATGTCCAACACTTCAACCAGAGGCTAGCCCATATTTGGATGAATATATGTTGTCGATACATTCTATATATGGTGCACTAGGTGGAAATTCTAGTGGTGTTCAAGACGATTTCCATCCTGACGATGACGATGGCGAGGATTCTGATGCGGAAGAGGAGGGAGAGGAGGAGGGCGAGAAGGATGGTGAGGGTGAGGCAGAGGGCAAGGGCGAGGAGGAGGGCGAGGAGGGCAAGGACGATGATGGGGATGAGGACGAGGGTGATGATGATGGCGATGATGGTGATGGTGATGTGGGATAAGTTGATCCGTTACATTTTTTACTAATATTACTGAGATTTGATGTTTAATCTATTCTAGTTGTTGGTTTTATCTAGACCCTTAGTATAGTACTGGAGTTGAGTTATTTTTATATATTGTCTATTTTCATGGATGTTGATGTCTTTTTGTGTGTTTGGGAACTCCCTGGACAACCCCCCTCTTTCCTGGACCCTGGACAACCCCCCCACCATCCTCCTTGGACCACAGACAGCCCCCCGGACACCCCCCGGACTACCCCCCAGACAGCTCCCCAGAAATCCCCCCCCCCCCACCCTCCTCCCTAGACCCCTGACAGCCCCCCGGACAGCCCCCCACCCTCCTCCTTGGACCCTGGACAGCCCCCCGAACACCCCCAAACAACCCCCCAGACAGCCCCCCACTCTCTTCCTTGGTCCACAGACAGCCCCCCGATCACCCCCCGGACAACCCCCCACACAGCACCCCACCCTCATCCTTGGTCCCCAGACATCCCCCCAGACACCCCCCGGACAGACCCTCGGACAGCCCCCCCACCTTCCTCCTTGGACCCCCAGACAGCCCCCCACCCCCCTTAATTTCACATTCCTTTTTTTATTTCTCTGAGCATGCAATGTTATTTAGGATTATTCCATTTTTATATGTCTTGAATTATATGAATGTCTTTGTAAGCTTATTAGCTCATGCTCATCAAATGAATGTGATGATATTCTTTAATTTGAATACAAATCCTTGTTGTACATTCTCCATGTCATGTGAATTATGCCTTGTTTTATTTGGTTTACTTGTCAATTTTTAGGATAAAACATGGGTTACAGGTTAAGGACTCATGGACATGCTCAGGGAATTTAGACTTGAAATTCCAGGATGTATGCTTTGGTTTCTAGGTGAGGGCTACCAGGATGGTTTCAATTACTAATGAGGGATATTGGTTCCTTGAAGATAAACCGAGTACATTTCTGTTTTGCAAGATGGTAATACCAGGCCTCAGTTGTGGCCGGTAACACTCTAATTGTGTCTCTTTTGTTTAAAATGGATGGGATTTTAAGTGAAAAGAACAACTAGCATACGAAAAACTGAACAAACGCATTCGAATTCTGTTGATACTGTATCACAATGATCCATGGGTCATATGTGACATGTACAATTCAACCACAGCTCAATCCGAGTCACGGTGTGGTTGGGATCACTCTAAGTGTCTCTCTTATGTTTAAAATGGACAACATTTTAAGTACATATGGAAAACTGACCAAACAGATTCTGTTTGTGTTGATCTTTTAGCACAACGATCCATGGGTCATATGTGACATGTATGAGTCAACCCCGCCTCAATCCGAGATGCGGTGTGGCCTACACCATTCGAAGTGTCTCACTTTTTTTTTGAAATGGATAACATTTTAAGTGAAAAGTAAAACTGACAGATAGATAACCGACCAAATGCATTCAATTTTTTTTTGATACTTTAGAAAAATGATCCATGGGTCATTTTTGACGTGTACGAGTCAACCCTGTCAAAATACGAGGGGTGGTGTGGCCGGTAGCACTCTAACTGTGTCTCTTTTGTTTAAAATGGATGGGATTTTGAGTGAAAAGAACAACTGGCATGCAGAAAACTGACCAAACGCATTCGGATTCTGTTGATATTGTATCAGAACGATCCATGGGTCATATGTGATGTGTATGAGTCAACCTCGACTCAATATGAGTCGCGGTGTGGTCGGTATCACTCTAAGTGTCTCTCTTATGTTTAAAATGGACAACATTTTAAGTACATATGGAAAACTAACCAAATGGATTCTGATTATGTTGATGCTTTAGCACAACAATCCATGGGTCATATGTGATGTGTAATAGTCAACCCCGCCTCAATCAGAGATGTGGTGGGGACGGAACCACTCAAAGTGTCTCTCTTTTGTTTGAAATGGATAACATTTCAAGTGAAAAGTACAACTGACATATGGAAAACTGACCAAACGCATTCAAATTGTGTTGATACTTTAGGAAAATGATCGATGGGTCATTTGTGACGTTTGCAAGTCAACCCTGTCTAAATCTAAGGTGTGGTGTGGTCGGTAGCACTCTAACTGTGTCTCTTTTGCTTAAAATGGATGGGATTTTAAGTGAAAAGAACAACCGACATGCGGAAAACTGACCAAACTCATTCAGATTCTATTGATATTGTATCACAATGATCCATGGGTCATATGTGACATGTATGAGTCAACCACGGATCAATCCAAGTCGCAGTGTGGTCAGAATCACTCTAAGTGTCTCTCTTATGTTTAAAATGGACAACATTTTAAATACATACTGAAAACCAACCAAACAGATTCTGATTGTGTTGATACTTTAGCACAACGATCCATGGGTCATATGTGATGTGTACGAGTCAACCCTGACTCAATCTGAGATATGGTGTGGCCAGAACCATTCAAAGTGTCTCACTTTTGTTTGAAATGGATAACATTTTAAGTGAAAATTACAACTGACATACGAAAAATAGACCAAACGCATTAGAATTGTGTTTATACTTTAGGAAAATGATCCATGGGTCATTTTTGATGTGTAAGAGTAAACCTTGTCTAAATTAGAGGCGTGGTGTGGCCGGTATCACTCAAACTGTGTCTCTTTTTTTTAAATGGATGGGATTTTAAGTGAAAAGAACAACTGGCATGCAAAAAACTGACCAAACACATTCAGATTCTGTTGAAACTGTATCACAACGATCCAGGGATCATATGTGATGTGTATGAGTCAACCCCGACTCAATTAGAGTCACGGTGTGGTTGGGATCAATCTAAGTGTCTCTCTTATGTTTAAAATGGACAACATTTTAAGTACATACAAAAAACCGACCAAACAGATTCTGATTGTGTTGATACTTTATCACAATGATCCATGGGATATATGTGACGTGTATGAATCAAACCTGCCTCAATCAGAGGTGCGGTGTGGCCGGAACCACTCAATGTGTCTCTATTTTTTTGAAATGGATAACATTTTAAGTGAAAAGTACAACTGACATATGGAAAACCAACCAAACTCATTTGAATTGGGTTGATACTTTAGGAAAATGATCCATGGGTCATTTGTGACGTGTAAGAGTCAACATCGTCTAAATCTGAGGTGCGGTGTGGCCGGTAGCACTCTAACTGTGTCTCTTTTGTTTAAAATTGATGGGATTTTAAGTGACAAGAACAACTGGCATGCGGAAAACTGGCCAAACGCATTCGGATTCTATTGATACTGTATCATAACGATCCATGGGTCATATGTGATGTGTACAAGTCAACCCCGGCTTAATCCAAGGCGCAGTGTGGTCGGGATCACTCTAAGTGTCTCTCTTTTGTTTAAAATGGACAACATTTTAAGTACATATGGAAAAATGACCAAACAGATTCTGATTGTGTTGATACTTTAGCACAATGATCCATGGGTCATATGTGACATGTACAAATCAACCCTGCCTCAATCTGAGGCACGGTGTGGCCAACACCACTCAAAGTGTTTCTCTTTTGGTTCAAAAGGACATCATTTTAAGTGAAAACATCAACTGACATATGGAAAACTAACAAAAAACATTAGAATTGTGTTGATACTTTAGGAAAATGATCCATGGGTCATTTGTGACATGTACGAGTCAACCCCTTCTAAATCCGAGGCACAGTGTGGCTGGTAGCACTCTAACTGTGTCTCTTTTGTTTAAAATGGATGGGATTTTAAGTGAAAAGAACAACTGGCATGCAAAAAACCAACCAAATGAATTCGGATTATATTGATACTTTAGGAAAATGATCCATGGGTCATTTGAGACATTTATGAGTCAACCCCATCTAAATCCAAGGCACGGTGTGGCCGGTACCACTCTAACTGTGTCTCTTTTGTTTAAAATGGACAGAATTATAAGTGAAAAGCACAACGGGCATATGAAAAACTAACCAAACACATTCGGATTCTGTTGATAATTTTTCAAAATGATCCATGGGTCATATGTGAAGTTTACAAGCCAACCCGGGCTCAATCCGAGTCGTGGTGTGGCCGAGATCAGTCTAAGTGTCTCTCTTTTGTTTAAAATGGACAACAATTTAAGTACATACAGAAAACCGACCAAACGAATTCAGTTTCTGTAAAAACTTTAAGAGAAAAATCCATGGGTCATATGTGACATATAATAGTCAACCTTGCCTCAATCTTAGGTGTGGTGTGGCCGACACCATTCATAGTTTATCTCTTTTGTTTAAAATGGACATCATTTTAAGTGAAAACAACAACTGACATACGAAAAACTGACCAAATTCATTCAAAATGTGTTGATGCTTTAGGAAAATGATCCATGGGTCATATGTGACATGTACGAGTCAACCGCACCTCAATACAAGGTGCAGAGTGGCTGGCACCATTCAAAGTTTCTCTCTATAGTTTAAAATGGACTTCATTTTAATTAAAAACAAAAACTGACATATGGAAAACTGACCAAACGCATTCAGATTCTATTGAAACTTTAGGAAAATGTTCCATGAGTCATTTGTGATGTGTACGAGTAAACCCTGCCTCAATCTGAGGCCAGGTGTGGCCGGCACCACTCAAAGTGTATCAAGTTTATTTGAAATAGACAACATTTTAAATGAAATCATAAACTGATATACAGAAAACTAACTAAACACATTCAGATTCAGTTGAAACTTTAGGAAAACGATACATGGGTCATATGTGACGTGTATGAGTCAACCCCACCTCAATCCGAGGTGTGGTGTGGCTGGAACCACTAAAAGTGTCTCAAGTTTATTTGAAATAGACAAAATTTTAAATGAAAAAAACAACTAACATACGGAAAACTGACTAAATGCATTCATATTCAGTTGAATCTTTAGGAAAACAATCCATGGGTTATATGTGAAGTGTACATGTCAACCCAGCCTTAATCCAAGGTTTGGAGTGGCCAGAACCACTCAAAGTTTCTCTCTATAGTTTAAAATGGACTTCATTTTAATTGAAAACAACAATTGACATACGGTAAACTGACAAAATGCATTCAGATTCTATTGAAACTTTAGGAAAACAATACATGGGTCATATGTGACGTTTAAGAGTCAACCGTGCCTCAATCCAAGTTGCAGTGTGGTCGGGATCACTCTAAGTGTCTCTCTTTTGTTTAAAATGGACAACATTTTAAGTACATACAAAAAACTGACCAAATGGATTCTAATTGTGTTGATACATTAGAACAAAGATCCATGGATAATATATGATGTGCACGAGTCAACCCCACCTCAATCCAAGAAGCGGTGTGGCCGACACCACTCAAAGTGTCTCTCTTTAGTTTAAAATGGACTTCATTTTAAGTGAAAACAACAAATGACATATGGAAAACCGACCAAACTCATTCGGATTCTGTTGAACCTTTAGTAAAACAATCCATGGGTCATTTTTTATGTGTATGAGTCAAACCCGCCTCAATTCGAGGCATGGTGTGGCCATAACTACTCAAATTATCTCTCTTTCGTTTAAAATAGACTTCATTTAAGTGATAACAATAAATGACATACGAAAAACCAACCAAATGAATTCAGATTCCATTAAAACTTTAGGACAACGATCCATGGGTCATATGTGACGTGTTCGAGTCAAACCTACCTCAATCCGAGGCCTGGTGTGGCCGGCACCACTCAAAGTGTCTCACATTTATTTGAAATGGACAACATTTTAATTGAAAACAACTACTGTCATACGGAAAACTGACCAAACGCATTCAGAATGTGTTGAAAGTTTAGAAAAACGATTAATGGGTCATATGTGATGTGTAAGAGTCAACCCTTCCTTAATCTGAGGCATGGTGTGACCTAAACCACTCAAAGTGTCTCATTTTTTTTGAAATAAACAACATTTTAAGTGAAAACAAAAACTGACATACGGAAAACCAACCAAACGTATTCTTAATGTGTTGATGCTTTAGGAAAATGATACATAGGTCATATGTGATGTGTACAAGTCAACCCCGCCTCAATCCGAGGCCCGATGTGGCTGACACCACTCAAAGTGTCTCGCGTTTATTTGAAATGGACAACATTTTAATTGAAAACAACTACTGGCATACGGAAAACTGACCAAACACATTCTGAATTTGTTGAAACTTTAGAAAAATGATCAATGAGTCATATGTAATGTGTATTAGTTAACCCCGACTTAATCCGAGGCATGGTGTGGCCATAACCACTCAAAGTGTCTCATTTTTTTTTGAAATGAACAACATTTTAAGTGAAAACAATAACTCACATAGAGAAAACTGACCAAACGCTTTCAGAATATGTTGATACTTTAGGAAAACGATCCATGGGTCATATATAACATGTACGAGTTAACCCCGCCTCAATTTAAGTCATGTTGTGGCCGGTATCACTCCAAGTGTACGTATTTTGTTTAAAATGAACATCATTTTTAGTAAAAACAACTGGTATACGAAAAACCGAACAAACATATTCGGATTCTGTTGATACTTATTCAGTTTTTTATGTATTTTATTGATAATTGATAATTAAATTATGTATGTATTCAATTATGAATTGAATTCTAGATGCCACATATAATTTTCATCTGAATTTAAAATTGAATTCTATATCAATTATGTATGTTTATAATTACGTTATGAATTATGATTTAATTCTAGATGTGTATAGTTCAAGAATGCATTATATGTTAAATGTGTATGAATTTGTTCTCTATATGTATGTATTAGTTTGTTATTGTAGGTATAGTAATTGTAAAGGAGCAGAATGGAGGCTGCTGTGCAAAAATAGAGGCTGCTGTGCAAAAAATGGAGGATGTTGTGCAAATTGTAGGCTGCTGTGTAATTTGCACAGCATAACCTATGCCAACGGTTTCAAACTATTGGCATAGTCTTGTAATAACCCTTTCCCAATGGTTTCTAAACCATTGGGAAAGTTTTCTAGGGATTTTTTTCCCATGGTTCAATGAGAACTGTTGGAAAAAACCTTTCCCAACAGTTCTAAAACCGTTGGGAAAGAGTTGATTTGTTTAGTTTTACCAATGGTTTGGTGTAAACCGTTGGTCAAAATTATGCCAATGGTTTAACCAAACCGTTGGCATAAGTTAATTTTCCTAACCTATACCAATGGTTCTTTGTAAACCATTGGGATAATTTTTCCCAACGACTTACTTCCCTACGGTTTGCAGAACCGTTGGTATAACATATACCAACGGTTCTTTAGGCTTTCCCAACGGTTCTGAACCATTGAGAAAGACCCCATTTCCAGTAGTGTAAATATAAAAAATATGTTTTCATATACTTATATAGGTTCAAAAAAATATGAATCCTCTACTATAACTACTTATTTTCCTTAGTTTTATAAAACACAAAGTTATAAATTATGGTTTAGTACTTCATAAAGACAACCTTATACTAGTTTTACAAAAATCAAAAACATATTTTATTTAAGACCTTGGTTTAAACATCAAGAATGAAAATATTTATAAAATCATTCAACACATTTGAAAAATTTGAAAGATATTTTAAATGCATACCTCATTTTGAAATCATACTATATTAAATCATTATCCCTTTTAAAGTTTATAAAAAGAGTTTTTGTGTTTAAAGTTATAATTTCAATGCATACTTTAAATATTTTGGAAAACTAATTATACCTAAATATTTTAAATTAAACCACCAAAATGACCAAAAACTATACATATAGCTGTTAGAAACCCAACAGTCACTTAAGGGGAAAGAGTCAAATTAAGGCCTTACAAATACATGTATGAGGGTGTTCCATATTCAATACAACTTGGTGAAAATTGGTGTTCATCATACCACTAATTCTCAGTGCGGTTGCAGTGGCTCTGGCCATACTGATGTTTATTGTGACGGATATGAAAGATCCTTACGCGTAACATGAAAATTAAACAGAATAAAACCATAATATTATTATTACATGAGAAATAAGTTTTGGGGAATCACACTATGTGCTTAAACGAACTACTAAATACTATAGGGCCTTTATAAACTAACCATTAAAAATAATTTTGAAACTTATATGTTTTGAATTTTGAAAAATGGTCATCTACAATTGTCTTCAATAAGTTATTTAGAGTATAATGAGACCAACTTGTTTTTTGGTGAATAGTAACATACCCTTTTGAATAGTAATATGAATAGTAATATTACCCTAATGAATAGTAAATTTTACCATTATTTTATTTTTTAAGGCTTGAAGATAATAACATTTTGATTAATTTTACAATGTGATATAAAAGAAGTTATTCTTTTAAAATTTTTAATTTTTTAATTAATTATGATTTCATTTTAAAATTAAATTAATAATATTTAGAAACATATTTTCAAAAAATGGACTTCATTTTTTAATTATACATGTCTAAAAATGGTAAGGGTTATTTTTTGGGATTTTTCTGAAATTCTTGAATTTTTTATGAATAGTGAAATACGGTAAAATATCGTATATTCAAATTATCAGTAAAATATGCTATTTATGACATCATAAGTGATGCAATACCACTTGGTTCGAACTCACAAGACATTATTACTATTTTGGGTCACATGAATTAATACTATTCATAGTCTTGAGCAAAAATATTATAATAATGATTAAAATAATGTTAAATACCTTCTCTCCTCCACTATAAATACCACCATCATTCCTCTCTTCCTCCCACATATTTCCAGCCTTGAGGCTTAACTAAGTTCTACCAAACACTCTTCAAAACACTCTTCCCCACGTTCTAGAGCTGCTGGTTTCACCAAAAGGCCAAAGCCAAAGGCCTTAAGAAGGATCTCAAGGAGAAGAGATCAAGAGTTAAACATCCTCTTTTATTTTCTTTATTTTCTTTCATTTTTTGTTATTTTTTTCATTAACTTTATCTTATGTTGGAATATTTCATTCCATATCCCCTTACTTCCCATATTATGTAATAATTATGAGAGACCCCTTTTCTCTCATCAAATTATTTTATAAAATTTTAAGAGATGTCTTTAGGTTGTCGAATTTTCGTAAGGGATTTCTCAATTTTTATTTTATTTTGAGTTTATTTAATTTTCCTCACCTCCTCTTATCCAAGTGGAATGAAAGCTCTAGAATATTGTATATTTTTTATGTTCTAATGTTCATGAAAAATTCCTCATCAATATTCTTCTCCTCTCCAACTTATTTTAGGAATTAAAAAACATTGTTCGTGATGTGTTGAATTACCAAAATTGTGAATGATGTGATTTCAATATTATTTAATTATTTAATGGTTGGTCATTAAACCATTTTTATGGATGAACCAGATTATAATATATGTATTGTTTCTTATCCATGGTTCTAGATTCTTTTGTACACATGGTTTTAATTTATAAAACAAAATGAGGTTATTATCATCAAACCACTAAAATGATCTAAACGAACATCATTAATATTTTAACTTATGAATCATCCTCATGTAAGAATTCAAAATGATAAATGGTATAATTTATGGTTCTGAAAATATTTAAATACTAATACATTTCAATTCTGGAGTTTCACTTCTAATAGACAAGAACAATCCACCATGAACCGATCATGAAAACTATGTAAAGAACTCACCCAAAATAGTGCAAGGAACAAAATACTAACAATTAAAGGGTGAAATAATGTAATAAAATGATCATATAAGGTATTATAAAGATGGATATGATTTTTTAAGATATTAATAACACTCTTTTCACCATTATACATGAGTTTTAAACAAGTTTGAAGTAATAAAAACTCATGTAAGAGAATTATTAACCCAATTTCCATTCTTTGGGTTAACATTCTAATTCATTATTTATGTGGTATTTGAATTGTTTGTGTGATGAAATTTGTTTCTATTATGACGATTTATGTGTATTTATAGTTTATATACATATTTCATCCACTATATTAAGTCTCACTTCAATTATATGATTTATGTAAGATGCTTTTCTTTTAAAATCCTCTTAAAATTCTGTTTTATGAACTTTCAAAGGAAATGTTTTTATGCAATTTTTCATGTTATATGATTGTGTTATGGTTCTTGGCTATTGTTTATGATGAAGGGTGAGACCTATATTTCCCTCCAATGCATTGGGTATGTGTAAGTTAGTGGTCGGTCGTATGATTACTCCATGTGTAACTGCGATAGTTTCAAAAATTGTAAGGTAGTCGTGAGGGTTAAAAATTATAAGGTAGCTGTGAGAGTTAAAATATTATGTAAGTAATTCCCCAAGATATCTTTATGTTTCCATTTTTATTCTGATGTTTTGTGTGGATCTTGTGTAAGTCTCATGTTTCACAAAGTTTACATGGGTGATAAGTATGTCTTTTGAAAATGATTTCATATGTTACAAGTATTAATGAAATAATGTTTTATTTTCTTTTTTTATATCCCTTACTGAGCTATTTTCCCATCCCAAGTTTTTAAAATGTTTTTCACATGAATCCTTAGAAGTTCAAAGGGCAGTTAAGGTGTTAATGCATATTAATCTAGTTATTTATATTAGTTCTTAATTTTTATAAACTTTGATTCAATATATGTAAGTTGTTGTTTAATTCTCTAGAACCTGACCGAAAAAGGTCCTCATTTGTATAATGTATTGTGTATTTTTCGGTAATCTGTTATACAAAAAAAATACATAGCATGTTTTCGTATCGAATGTAAAAGTGCAGGTTCAGGGATTTACAGTTGGTATAATGTAACATTCCAGTTTTTAAAAAAAAATAAATTGAAATGAATGAAACATTGTTTTAAGTAGATATATATAAATAGGCTTTAAAAATAATTTTTCTACTTCTGTATTTTGAATTTCAAAAAACTATCATCTAAAATTGTGTTTAGTATGTTATTTAGAGCCTAATGGAACCAACTTATTTTTTTATGAATAGTAACATACACCTATGAATTGTAATATGAATAGTAACATGACCCTAATGAATAGTAAATTATATTATTATTTTATTTTCTTAAGGCTTGAAGATAATGATATTTTTGTTAACTTTTTAATGTTATATAAAATCAGTTATAGTTTTAAAATTGTTAATTTTGTAAATTAAATTAATAATATTTAGAGAATTATTTTCAAAAAATTGAGTTCATTTTTTAATTCTACACGTTGAAAAACTATAAGGGTGAATTTTTGGGATTTTTCTAAAATTCATGAATTTTTGATGAATTGTGAAATTCGGTAAAATATCATATATTCAAATTATCAGTAAAATACACTATTTATGACATAATATGTGATGTAAGGCCACTTGGTTTGAACTCAAATTCCACTATTACTATTTGGGGTCTCATGAATAAAGATTATTCATAGTCTTGAGAAAAAATATTATAATAATGATTAAAATAATGAAAATACTCCTTCTCCTCCACTATAAATACCACCATTATTTCCCTCTTCCTCCCACACCTCTCAAGCCTTGAGCCTTACAGATGTTCTACCCAATACTTCTTCCAAGAATCTTCCCCACATCCTAGAACTGCTGGTCTCACCAAAAGGTCAAAACCAAAAGCCTTAAGAAGGATCTCAAAGAGAAGAGATCTAGAGGTAAACATCTTCTTTTGTTTTCTTTCTTTTCTTTCATTTTATGTTATTATTTTTCATTACCTTTGACTTATGTTGGGATATTTTATTCCATATACCCCTTAATGTCCATATTATGTAATAATGATGAGAGACACTTTTTCTCTCATCAAATTATTTTATGAATTTTTAAGGGAAGTCGTAAGGTTGCTGAATTTTCGTAAGAGATTTCTCAATTTTTCTTTTATTTTGAGTTCCTTTATTTTTCCTCACCTCCTATTATCCAAGAGTCCTGAAAGCTTCAGAATATTGTATATTCAAGATTTTCTCATGTTCAGTGAAAATTCCTCATCAATATTCTTCTCCTCTCCCACTTAGTCAAGGAATTAAAAAATATTGTCTGTGATGTGTCGAATTACCGACATCGTGGACAATGTGATTTCAATCTGCTTTAATTATTTCAAGGTTGGTCATGAAACAATTTTTATGGTTGAACCATGTTATAATATATTTATTATGTCTCATCCTTGGTTCAGGAATTATTTTCTACACATGGTTTTAATTTATAAAATAAAATTAGGTTGTTATTATCAAAGAACAACTAAAATGATCTAAACGAACATCATTAATGTTTTAACTTATGAATCATCTTCATGTAAGAATTCAAAATGATAAATGGTATAATTTATGGTTCTATAAATATGTAAATACTAATCCATTCTAATTCTGAAGTTTCACTTTCAATTGACAAGAACAATCCATTATTAACCGATCATGAAAGTCATGTAAAGAACTTACCGAAAACAGTGCAAAGAACAATATACTAACAATTAATGGTTAAAATGATGTAATGAAATAGGATCATATAAGGTATTATAAAGATGAATATTATTCTTTTAGATATTAATAAAACTGTTTTAACCATTATACAGGAGGTTTAAACAAGTTTGAAGTACGACAAGTCTGAGGTTAGGGAATTCTGAACCCGATTTCCATTCTTTGGGTTAACATTCTACTTTTATGTGGTCTTAGAATTTTTTGTGCGACAAACTTTGTTTATATTATGATTATTTATGTGTATTTATAGTGTATATACATATTCCATCCACTCTATTAAGTCTTAATTCAATTATATGATTTATGTAAGGGGATTTTATTTTAAATTCCTCTTTTAAAATTCTGTTTTACGAACTTTCAAAGGAAATGTTTTTATGAAATTATTCATGTTGTTTGATTGTGTTATGGTTTTTGGAAATGGTTTATGATGAATGGTGTGACCTATATTTCCCTTAAATGCATTGGTTATGTGTAAGTTGGAGGTCGGTCGTATGGTTATTCCATGCGTAACTGTGATAGTTTCACAAATTGTAAGGTGGCCGTGAGAGTTACAAAATATAAGGTAGCAATGAATGTTACAATATTATGTTAGTAATGCCCCAAGATACCTTTATGTTTCCATTTATGTTCTTATGTTTTGTGTGGATCTTGTGTAAATATCATCTTTCACAAAGTAAGTATACATGGGTGATAAGTATGTCTTTTGAAGATGATTTCATATGTTACAAGTATTCATGGACTAATGTTTTCTTTTTTTTATTATATCCCTTACCGAGTTATTTTTCTCATACCAAGTTTTTAAAATGTTTTTCACTGGAATCCTTAGAAATTCAAAGGGCAGTTAAGGTGCTAATACAGATGAATCCAATTATTTATATTAGTTAATAATTTTTATAAACTCTAATTCAATATATGTAAGTTGTTGAATTATCTAGAACCTAAACTGGAAAAAGTCCTCATTTGTATAATGTATTGTGTATTTTTAAGTTATTAATTATACAAAAAAACTACACAACATATTTTAGTACTGAATTTGGAAGTGTGGGTTTAGGGCTTTACAATTGGGGGATAATGCAACATCTTGAGTTTTTAAAAGGAAACACTATGTGATTAAATGAACTATTAAATACTACAGAACTTTTATAAACTAACCATTAAAAATAATTTTGTTACTTTTATGTTTTAAATTTTGAAAATCGGTCATATATAATTGTGTTCAAAATGTTATTTGGAGTCTTATGAAACCAACTTGTTTTTTTCGTGAATAATAACATGCCCTTATGAATAGTAATATGACTCTAATAAATAGTATATTTTATTATTATTTTATTTTCTAAGGGCTTTAAGATAATGACATCTTGATTAATTTTTCAATGTGATATAAAATTAGTTATAGTTTTTAAATTTTTAATTTTTTAATTAAGTATGATTTTATTTAAAAATTAAATTAATGATATTTAGAAAATTATTTTGAAAAAATGGATTTTATTTTTGAATTCTACATGTCGAAAAATAGTAAGAGGGAATTTTTGCGATTTTTTTGAAATTTTTAAATTTTCGATATGGTAAAATATTATATATTCAAATTATCAGTAAAATACACTATTTATGACATCATAAGTGATACAAGTCCACTTGGTTAGAACTCACATTCTACTATTACTATTTTAGGTCACATGAATTAATACTATTCATAGTCTTGAGGGAAAATGCCATAATAATTATTAAAATAATGTTAAATATCTCCTCTCCTGCATTATAATTACCACACTCATTTCCCTCTTCCTCCCACTCCTCTCAAGCCTTGAGCCTTATCTAAGTTCTACCCAATACTACTCCCAAGGATCTTCTCCACGTCCTAGAGCTGATGTTCTCACCAAAAAGTCAAAATCCAAAGCCTTAAGAAGGATCTCAAGGAGAAGAGATCATGAGGTAAACAACCTCTTTTATTTTCATTAGTTTCTTTCATTTTATGTTATTATTTTTCATTCCATTTGGATTATGTTGGGATATTTCATTCCATATCCCCATTACTTCCCATATTATATAATAATGATGAGAGACCTTTTTTATCATCAAATTATTTTATGAAATTTTAAGCGACGCTGTTAGGCTGCCGAATTTTCATAAGGGATTTCTCAATTTTTTTTAATTTTGAGTTCTTTTATTTTCATCTTCTTTTCTCACATACTCTTATATAAGAGTCATGAAAGATCTAGAATTCTGTATATTCTGGATGTTCTCATATTAATGGAAAATTCATCATCAATATTCTTCTCCTCCCCCACTTATTTAAGGAATTAAAAAAATTGTCTGTGATGTGTCGAATTACCAACATCGTGGATGATGCGATTTCAATCTGCTTCAATTCCTTCAAGTCTGGCCATGAAACCATTTTTATGGTTAAAATAGGTAATAATATATGTATTATGTCTCAGTCATGGTTCTGGAATTATTTTGTGCACATGGTTTTAATTTATAAAACAAAATGAAGTCATTATTATCAAAGAACCACTAAAATGATCTAAACGAACATCATTAATGTTCTAACTTATGAATCTTCCTCATGTAAGAATTCAAAATGATAAATGATATAATTTATGGTACTGGAAATATATAAATACCATTACATTCCAATTCTGGATTTTCATTTACAATCAAAAAGAACAATCCATCATGAACCGATCATGAAAATAATGTAAAGAACTCACCCAAAATAGTGAAGGGAACAAAATACTAACAATTAAAGGGTGAAATTATGTCATGAAATGATCATATAAGGTATTATAAAGATTTATATGTTTATGTAATATATTAATAACACTATTTTAACCATTATACATGATTTTTAAACAAGTTTGAAGTAAGACAAATCTAAGGTAAGAGAATTCTTAACCCGATTTCCATCATTTGGGTTAACCTTATACTTCATTATATATGTGGTATTAAAATTGTTTGTGTGATTAGTTTTGTATATAATATGTTTATTTTTGTGTATTTATAGTGTGTATACATATTCCATTCGCTTTACTATGTCTCACTTCAATTATATGATATTTATAGCATACTTTTCTTTTAAAATCCTCTTTTAAAATTCTGTTTTACAAAATTCAAAAGCAATGTTTTTATGATACTATTCATGTTTTATGATTGTGTTCTGGTTCTTGGAAATTTTTTATGATGAAGGGTGAGACCTATATCTCCTTTTAATGCATTGGTGTCACGAACCGAATCGGGTCGCCACCAGCTCGACGGCCGACCCGGCCCGTGGCAAGACCCGAAGGGCGTTCCCGATCCCCACGGGCTGGCACAAGTGCCCGGGTATAAAATTTAACCTTGGGAACGATTTTACCCGAGTGAACCATAGTAAAACATTCAACCAAAATGACCAAGTAAAAGTAGAAGTGACAGTCAACAACCATTTAACCAATACAGGTTTTTAGACAAAGTAGTCAAAACTCACACAAGACAAAAAAATAAGGTGACTACAACCAACCTAGGGGCTGCAGCTCAATGTGAGAACACTGCCTCCAAGTCACCACCAAAATGTCACGTAGTCAGTCCAGCTAACAACCTGAACCACTGCCTCCAAAAGCCGGGCCCTTACCTGTATCAGAAGTAAACAGATCTACTTACACCCAAAGGTGTAAGTAGGGTGTGAGCAATCGCCCAGCAGGATATCACCAAGCAAGATTCCACGCACAAGTATAAAGAGAAAATCCATTTGCAATGCTGTATAAAGTAAAAGGTGCAAAAATAAATAAAAGATTTTCACAAAATGCTTTTAAAGAAAGACGGTTCAAGTCACATACCAGAATGAAATTCAAATGGTATAAATATCACGGATCAGTGTGCGCACAAGTATCAGTAGCACCAGAGGATGGGAATGCCCTAAGGATACTAGTAACAGTGGGACCCTAGGACAACGTGTCTCAGTGAAACGTGGCTTAGATGGCCACGACCCTCAGAAAACGTGGCTTAGAAGGCCACGACCCTCAGAACACGTGGCTTAGAAGGCCACGACCCTCAGATATCATATGTTTAGTTAGTGTTGCAATCGTCAAACCTGCCAGTGAAACCGGGTCGAGTCATCTCCGGACTACCAGCTCACTAGTCCTAGTCCACCCACCTAATACCCAGGCTTCCCTCCTTGTGCTCACCCAATTCAGAAAACACCTGCCATATCACCCGCACACTGATATTCTTTCTTTTGAAAATACCACACGCACACCATAGCATTTCAAAACATAGTATGTATTGCAAGTACGCTAAATAAAACCAGTAGCACAGTTTGAAAAATAAAACAACATCCTTTTTCTTTTCTTCAATCAGGTAAACCAAAACAGTACTTTTAAAACTTGCTGATAACTATTTTAAAAGAGAGAGAAAGAAAGACATTCAAAGTTTTAACTAGGTCCAAGTAATAAACACATGACATTTTTTTTAATAAGGGGAAAAAGTTCATAGTATGTAAACAGGGGATAAAACATTGGATTAACTAAGAGTGCAAGCAAAGGATTATAAACCCATACTTGAGTGCGGAACCACCTACCTCAAACGGGTGCGTGAAACGACGCGGCACCGAATTCCCGACGAACAACGGTCACTATAGGAAGCCGTCAAGGGGCCCTAAAACAGAATATCGTTAATAAACTTAGTAATAATATGATAGTCACAATAATAGTAGTGATAATACTAATAAAATAATATGATCAAAATATAGTAAAATAATAATAATAATATTGAGAATAATAATAAGGATAACATATTACAAATAATAGCATAGTGATAATAATATAGTTATAATAATAATAATAATAATAATAACAATTACAAAAATAATTGTGATAACTAATATCATGATAATAATAATAATAATAGAATAATAATAATATAAGGACAATAGAAAAAATAATAGAAATTATAATAATAATTATAAATAATAGTAATAACAATAATAATAATATTAGTAACAATAATAGCATAATAGTAATAACAACAATAGTAGTATATTAATAATAGTATTATTAACATAATAATAATAATAATAATAATAATATGATAATAATAATAATAATATTAATAATAATAATAATATAATTATAACAATAATAATATTATAATAATACAATAATAACCATAATAATAATAATAATAATAATAATATAATAATAATAATATTATTATTATTATTTACATAATTATAGTAATAACATATTAAATGAAATGAAACAAAATAAATTAAAGTAATAAGGAGAAAAGGAAAAAAAAAGAAAAGGACCTGCCGGCAGAGGAGAAGGAGAACGGCGGGATGGGTGCGCCGGCCGAGCGGAGGAGGAGGAAGAAAAAAGAAGAAAAAGTAGAGAAGAAGGAGAAAATAAAGAAGAAGAAGAGAAGGAAGAAGAAGAGAAGGAAGAAGAAGAGAAGGAAGACGGCCGGGAGGGTGGTTGCGCCGGCTGGGGGTGCAAGGGAGCAGCAGGTCGGCCCGAGGCGTGGCCGATGCAGGTCCGCGGGAGGTGCAGGAGCGGCGCAGTGCAGAGGAGAAGGAGAACGGCTGAGCGGAGGGGTGGCGCGCCGGTGAGCAGGAGAGTGTCCGTGAGTAGCAGGGTCCGATGCGGCTTCGAAGATCCGACGAGAGGAGGGTGCGGCTGCTGGTCCGATGCAGGAGGCAGCGGTTGCGGCTGCTGGTGTCGCCGAGCAGGGAGGTGAGCGGCTGGAAGAAGAAGAGTGGGGAGAGGGGAGCGCGGGTGCAGGAGGTGAGGCGGGTGAGAAGAGAAGAAGAAGGAGAGGAGAAGAAGAAAAGAAAAAAAAGAGAGAGAAAGAGGAGGAAGGGGAGCGCGGATGAGCCGGGGAAGGGTGCGACGCGGATAGAGGAGAGACGGCGTGGGGAGAAGAAGAGGAGAAGGAAAGAAAAAAAAGAAAAGAATAAAAATAAAGATGAGAGTGGGGGGTGGTGGCTAGGGTTCCCTAGGGAGAAAAAAAAGAAAGTTAAACAATTTAATATAATATAATAATATTAAATACCATAATACATTAGAAATAATAATATTATTAGTAATAATAATTATCAAAATCTTAATAATAGTAACCGCATAACAATAATAATAATATATTAGCAATAATAATAATGATATCATAATAATTATAAAGATAATAATAACAATAATAAAAGCATAACATTAATAATAATAATAATAATAATAATAGTATCAATGATAATCATAATAATTCAAATAATAATAAAAGTTAACATCTGCCATTTGATTCATCCGCGCGAGGGGCACCGTGCTTTGAAAAAGGCAACACTGCGTGGCCTTGCCCATCCCCTACCCGTGCGCCGAGCGGCGAAAGGCCCGCGCGCGCGCACCGTTACCCCAACAGGCAACCCAAACCAGGTTCGGCTCATGATACAACCGAAAAGTTTAAATAAACCGGCAATTAATTTATGAAATAAAAATTTAAAATTAAACGTATACCTCAAAAAAGTTCGGGCGTGACAATTCTCCCCACCATGAAAACTTTCCGCCCTCGGATTGTCAGCTTAGAGCCTGATCAGAGAATAGAAATGGGTACTCCTGCTCAACCCATAACTTCCGCTCCCAAGTCTCTTGTTCATCGTTCCCGTGCTGCCAAAGAACACGCACCAGAGGAATGGAATTTCCACGCAGCACCTTTTCCTGAGAATCCACTATACTCACTGGTCGCTCGACCACAGACAAGTCTGACTCTATCTCCATCTCCTCCCAATTCAACACATGCGACGGGTCGGGGTTGTACTTCTTTAGTTGGGAGACATGAAATACGTCGTGAATCGACGTCAACTGCGAGGGCAAAGCTAACCTGTATGCCACCTTGCCAATCCGCTCAAGAATTTCGAAAGGTCTGACATACCTCTTTGTCAGCTTCCCCTGTTTCCCCAAACGACGGTGACCCAAGCGAGGGGCCACTTTCAGGAACACTCTGTCCCCCACTGAAAACTCGAGATCCCGCCGCCTCTGATCTGCATAAGACTTTTGACGACTCTGAGCTGTCAACAACCGCTGCTTAATCAGCTTGACCTTCTCAGACGTCTCCTGTACAAGACTCGGTCCCAAGAGCGAGGCTTCTCCTACCTCAGCCCAACACAAAGGAGACCGACAAGGCCGACCATAGAGCGCCTCAAAGGGTGCCATTCTGATGGAAGACTGGTAACTGTTATTGTAAGCAAACTCGACCAGCCCCAAATGGCTATCCCATGAGCCTCCAAAATCTAACACACAGGCCCGGAGCATGTCTTCCAGAATCTGATTCGCCCGCTCCGTCTGGCCATCGGTCTGCGGATGGTATGCCGTGCTCATCTTAATCTGCGACCCCAAAGCCTTATGGAGGCCTCCCCAAAACCGTGATGTAAAACGGGGGTCCCTGTCAGAAACAACTGCCGACGACACACCATGAAGTCTGACCACCTCCTGAACGTACAAGCGGCCCAGTTCCTCTACCTTCGTTGTATCTCTGATCGGAATAAAATGAGCAGACTTAGTCAAACGGTCAATCACCACCCAGATAGCATTCCTCCCTCGAGGTGTACGAGGCAGGCCAATGATGAAGTCCATGGCGACCTCGTCCCACTTCCAGGTAGGAATGGGCAATGGCTGGAGTAGGCCAGACGGTCTCTGATGTTCTGCTTTCACTTGCTGGAAAGTATAACATCGGGATACGAAGTCGGCTATGTCCCTTCTCATACCTGGCCACCAGAACTGTCGGCGAACATCGTAGTACATCTTAGTGGTACCAGGATGGACGGCCCACTGAGACTGGTGGCTATCCTGCATCACCACCTTTCGCAGAGACAACGGCACTACAGCACGGCCCTTGAATCATAGGACCCTCTGGGAAGACAAAGACCAATCAGAAGGAGTCTCCCCACCATGGAGAAACTGAATAGATCGCTGACAAAACTCATCATCAGGCTTCTTCTGCTGAACCAACTCTAGAAGGGCAGGAGTCAACTAGATGCTAGCCAAGAAAGTACCTCCACTGTGCTCCCTGCTCTCCAACTGCAACTGGGCGAAAAGCCCCATCAAGGTCCACTCATCGCTGGACTTCTTCAACGCCTGCACTGGTACTTTTCTACTCAATGCGTCAGCTACCACATTCCCCTTGCCAGGGGTATAGACAATATCAAAATCAAAACCCTGCAGGTACTCGACCCAGCGGCGCTGCCTCAAATTGAGATCCCTCTGAGAGAAAATATAGGCCAGGATCTTGTGGTTAGAAAAGACCACGAACTTCTCCCCAAAAAGATAGTGGCGCCATGTCTTCAAAGCATGCATCACTGCCGCCAACTCTAAGTCGTGAGTCGGATAGTTCTTCTCATGCGGCCGGAGTTGGCGAGAACCATAAGACACCACATGGTCATCCTGCATGAGCACACATCCAAGGCCCGTACCAGACGCATCACAGTACACCACATAGCCCTTTCCTGACTCCGGTAAGGTCAACACGAGTGCGGTGGTCAACCGCCGCTTCAGCTCCTCAAAAGATGTCTGGCACTGTGGGCTCCACTCAAACTTCACCCCTTTCCGGGTGAGTGCGGTCATGGGGGAGGCAAGCCACGAGAAGTCCCGGACAAAGCGCCTGTAATAACCAGCCAAGCCCAGAAAACTCCTGATCTCAAACACATTTCTCGGCTGCTCCCAAGACATAACTGCTCTGATCTTTTCGGGATCCACTAAAACCCCATGTTCTGAGACGACATGCCCCAGAAACTTCACTTCCCTGATCCAGAAAGTGCACTTTGAGAGTTTGCCATACAGGCGGTGATCCCGCAAAGTGCCCAAAACAACGCGCAGGTGGTGCTCATGCTCCTCCTCAGATCCAGAGTAGACCAGGATGTCATCCACGAATACCACGACAAATGAGTCGAGATATTGGTGAAACACCCTATTCATGAGTGCCATAAAAACTGCAGGAGCATTCGTCAGTCCAAAAGGCATGACCAAGTACTCGAAGTGACCGTACCTGCTTCGGAAAGCCGTCTTTGGGATATCTGCTTCTCTCACCCTGAGCTGGTGGTATCCCGAACGCAAATCAATCTTGGAGAACCACTTTGCTCCCTTCAGCTGGTCAAACAAATCGTCAATCCGAGGCAAAGGGTATTTATTCTTTATGGTTACCTTGTTCAACTTCCGGTAATCAATGCACAACCGAAGGGTTCCATCGGCCTTCTTCGCGAATAAAACCGGTGCGGCCCAAGGAGAGACGCTCGGGCGAATGAATCCTTTGGATTCCAAATCGTCCAGCTGTATCTTTAATTCCCTCAATTCGGTGGGGGCCATGCGATATGAGGGAAGAGATATAGGCTGTGTTCCCGGCGCCAACTCAATCGAGAACTCCACGTCTCGCTCTGGGGGTAAGCCAGAAAAAACATCTGGGAAAACCTCTGGGAACTCATCCACTACACGAGGTAACCCGCCCTGTGAAATACCACCATCGTCCTCCAGGGCGAGCGATGACAACTGATAAGCAAGATTTCCAAGCTCAGGGAGTGGAGGTCCCGCACGTCCCGACCGAGGATCCCATTCTCCGTGAAAAAGCTGAGGAGTCCCATCTGGTGCTGTGAAGCTGACTCGGCGTTGATAGCAATCAATGTGCGCCTGGAAGCGCACCAGCCAGTCCATACCGAGGATCACATCAAATGGGTCCATGTCAAGGACCAAGAAATCCCATTCCATCTCGACACCCGACACATAGAGTGCGCACGATCGGCACTTAAGGCCTTGCTCCCTCTTTTTCCCCAACGGCGTTACCAACTCCATAGCACACGATAAAAGCTCGGATGGTAGGTTCAGCAGATTCACAAAACGAGCAGATATAAAAGAAACTGAAGCACCAGTATCAAATAAAACTGCAGCTATAGAAGATGCAACCAGAATAGTACCTCGAACCGTCGAAGGCCCTGCATCAGATCCCGCTGGTGCCTGATCCACAGCATGCAGTTGCTTGGTCCCTGCCTGAGAGCGACCACTCGCCTGAGGCTCTGCCCTGACATGGATCTGCCCTGAAGACGATCCGGTCCTACCACCATGCCCACCAAACCGAGATCCTGTCGTCCTGGTCGGCTCTGACTGAACTGATACCCCTCTAGAAGCCACTGATCCAGCCCACTCTGATAAGGGCGTGCAGTCTTGCAGAAGCGCTATAGATGTCCCACCACTCCACATCCATGGCATGGTCTGGGAGGGTATGGATAAACAGGTCAGATGTGCCCTGCCCTTCCGCACTGATGGCATACAACCGACCCTGCACCAGAAGCCCCAGATGAAAATTGCCTGGGAGGATGACCTGAGCTGCCATCACCCTTCTTCCATTGCTCATCACGCTTCCTTTTCTTCTCAGATGAACTGCCACTGCCAAGCCCTAACACTGATCCAGAAAACCCTGACTTTCCCTTCTGGTCAATCTCGGCCATACAAGCACGATCGACCACCTCAGCATAAGTCTTCAGCTTGAACAAGAAAACCTGGGAGTGAATTTCTGGTCGAAGGCCCTTCTCAAACTTCCGAGCCTTCAAGAATTCGCTCGAAACTATCTCAGGTGCGTACCGTACCAGTCCAGCAAAGCGATTTGCATACTCCATCACTGTCTGATTCCCCTGCGATAGCTCCATGAACTCCCGAGATCTAGCATAGGCTACAAACTCTGGACAATACTGCTCGTTTAAGAGACCCTTGAAATCCTTCCAGCTCATGTGCTCATGCTTCCCAGCCTGGACCATTGATTCCCACCATTTGCGACTGGAACCCTCCAGCTGGAACGAGGCGCACTTCACCCTGACTTCCTCAGGCGTGTCAAGGAAATCGAACACGCGTTCTATCTTCTCAAGCCACTCCTCTGCCTCCTGAGGTTCTGAACCACCTCGGAAAGAAGGAGGTTTGCTCCTCAGAAACTCCTGAGCTCTGTCCTTTCTGGAGCCAAACTCTTCCCCTCTAGCTGGAACAGGGGCGGGGGCAGGAGTCGCCCCTTGTCCTAAAGCCTGAACGGCTCGGACCATCTCCTCAACAAATCTCTAATCAAGCGGCGTGGGAGAACTCTCTCCGGCTTCCTCCCGTGGATGCATGGGAACTCTCCGGGGAGGCATCTTACTGAAAAAGAGAAGCAATCAGGAAAGAAACCCATCAATAAAAGGGAATAAATTTTCCAACAAGATAATTATTCATCAATGCAAAAATGAATCCATATAAAAGCTTTACTTTTCTTACCTGGTGTCCACGCACAGTCTGCAGCCTGCACGTCCCACCCAGAAAGAAAGTGAAACAAGCACCCTGACATCCCATGGTGACTCAGTATCTGTCACGAGGCGTGCGGGCTAGGCACCCTACTCGCAACATGAATTCTGAGCCCCGACAGACCCAACTCATGTATAACCCAACTCATCCCAAATAACATAAACCCCCAACAACCTCCCTTTGATACCATTTTGTCACGAACCGAATCGGGTCGCCACCAGCTCGACATCCGACCCGGCCCGTGGCAAGACCCGAAGGGCGTTCCCGATCCCCACGGGCTGGCACAAGTGCCCGGGTATAAAATTTATCCTTGGGAACGATTTTACCCGAGTGAACCATAGTAAAACATTCAACCAAAATGACCAAGTAAAAGTAGAAGTGACAGTCAACAACCATTTAACCAATACAGGTTTTTAGACAAAGTAGTCAAAACTCACACAAGACAAAAAAAATAAGGTGACTACAACCAACCTAGGGGCTGCAGCTCAATGTGAGAACACTGCCTCCAAGTCACCACCAAAATGTCACGTAGTCAGTCCAGCTAACAACCTGAACCACTGCCTCCAAAATCCGGGCCCTTACCTGTATCAGAAGTAAACAGATCTACTTACACCCAAAGGTGTAAGTAGGGTGTGAGCAATCTCCCAGCATGATATCACCAAGCAAGATTCCACGCACAAGTATAAAGAGAAAATCCATTTGCAATGCTGTATAAAGTAAAAGGTGCAAAAATAAATAAAAGATTTTCACAAAATGCTTTTAAAGAAAGACGGTTCAAGTCACATACCAGAATGAAATTCAAATGGTATAAATATCACGGATCAGTGTGCGCACAAGTATCAGTAGCACCAGAGGATGGGAATGCCCTAAGGATACTAGTAACAGTGGGACCCTAGGACATCGTGTCTCAGTGAAAGGTGGCTTAGATGGCCACGACCCTCAGAAAACGTGGCTTAGAAGTCCACGACCCTCAGAACACGTGGCTTAGAAGGCCACGACCCTCAGATATCATATGTTTAGTTAGTGTTGCAATCGTCAAACCTGCCAGTGAAACCGGGTCGAGTCATCTCAGGACTACCAGCTCACTAGTCCTAGTCCACCCACCTAATACCCAGGCTTCCCTCCTTGTGCTCACCCAATTCAGAAAACACCTGCCATATCACCCGCACACTGATATTCTTTCTTTTGAAAATACCACACGCACACCATAGAATTTAAAAACATAGTATGTATTGCAAGTACACTAAATAAATCCAGTAGCACAGTTTGAAAAATAAAACAACATCCTTTTTCTTTTCTTCAATCAGGTAAACCAAAACAGTACTTTTAAAACTTGCTGATAACTATTTTAAAAGAGAGAGAAAGAAATACATTCAAAGTTTTAACTAGGTCCAAGTAATAAACACATGACATTTTTTTTAATAAGGGGAAAAAGTTCATAGTATGTAAACAGGGGATAAAACATTTGATTAACTAGGAGTGCAAGCAAAGGATTATAAACCCATACTTGAGTGCGGAACCACCTACCTCAAACGGGTGCGTGAAACGACGCGGCACCGAATTCCCGACGAACAACGGTCACTGTAGGAAGCCGTCAAGGGGCCCTAAAACAGAATATCGTTAATAAACTTAGTAATAATATGATAGTCACAATAATAGTAGTGATAATACTAATAAAATAATATGATCAAAATATAGTAAAATAATAATAATAATATTGAGAATAATAATAAGGATAACATATTACAAATAATAGCATATAATAATATAGTTATAATAATAAGAATAATAAAAATTACAAAAATAATTGTGATAACTAATATCATGATAATGATAATAATAATAGAATAATAATAATATAAGGACAATAGAAAAAATAATAGAAATTATAATAATAATTATAAATAATAGTAATAACAATAATAATAATATTAATAACAATAATAGCATAATAGTAATAACAACAATAGTAGTATATTAATAATAGTATTATTAACATAATAATAATAATAATAATAATAATATGATAATAATAATAATAATAATAATAATAATAATAATATTAATAATAATAATAATATAATTATAATTATAATAATAATATAATAATACAATAATAACCATAATAATAATAATAATAATAATAATATAATAATAATAATATTATTATTATTTACATAATTATAGTAATAACATATTAAATGAAATGAAACAAAATAAATTAAAGTAATAAGGAGAAAAGGAAAAAAAAAGAAAAGGACCTGCCGGCAGAGGAGAAGGAGAACGGCGGGATGGGTGCGCCGGCCGAGCGGAGGAGGAGGAAGAAAAAAGAAGAAAAAGTAGAGAAGAAGGAGAAAAGAAAGAAGAAGAAGAGAAGGAAGAAGAAGAGAAGGAAGACGGCTGGGAGGGTGGTTGCGCCGGCTGGGGGTGCAAGGGAGCAGCAGGTCGGCCCGAGGCGTGGCCGATGCAGGTCCGTGGGAGGTGCAGGAGCGGCGCAGTGCAGAGGAGAAGGAGAACGGCTGAGCGGAGGGGTGGCGCGCCGGTGAGCAGGAGAGTGGCCGTGAGTAGCAGGGTCCGATGCGGCTTCGAAGATCCGGCGAGAGGAGGGTGCGGCTGCTGGTCCGACGCAGGAGGCAGCGGTTGCGGCTGCTGGTGTCGCCGAGCAGGGAGGTGAGCGGCTGGAAGAAGAAGAGTGGGGAGAGGGGAGCGCGGATGCAGGAGGTGAGGCGGGTGAGAAGAGAAGAAGAAGGAGAGGAGAAGAAGAAAAGAAAAAAAAAGAGAGAGAAGGAGGAGGAAGGGGAGCGCGGATGAGCCGGGGAAGGGTGCGCCCCGGATGGAGGAGAGACGGCATGGGGAGAAGAAGAGGAGAAGGAAAGAAAAAAAAGAAAAGAATAAAAATAAAGATGAGAGTGGGGGGTGGCGGCTAGGGTTCCCTAGGGATAAAAAAAAGAAAGTTAAACAATTTAATATAATATAATAATATTAAATACCATAATACATTAGAAATAATAATATTATTAGTAATAATAATTATCAAAATCTTAATAATAGTAACCGCATAACAATAATAATAATATATTAGCAATAATAATAATGATATCATAATAATTATAAAGATAATAATAACAATAATAAAAGCATAACATTAATAATAATAATAATAATAATAGTATCAATGATAATCATAATAATTCAAATAATAATAAAAGTTAACATCTGCCATTTGATTCGTCCGCGCGAGGGGCACCGTGCGTTGAAAAAGGCAACGCTGCGTGGCCTTGCCCATCCCCTACCCGTGCGCCGAGCGGCGAAAGGCCCGCGCGCGCGCACCGTTACCCCAACGGGCAACCCAAACCAGGTTCGGCTCATGATACAACCGAAAAGTTTAAATAAACCGGCAATTAATTTATGAAATAAAAATTTAAAATTAAACGTATACCTCAAAAAAGTCCGGGCGTGACAATTGGGTATGTGTAATTTTGTGGTCTACCATATGGTTACTTCAAATGTAACTGCGATTGTTACACAATTTGTAAGGTAGCCGTGAGAGTTACAAATTATAAGGTAGCCAAGAGAGTTACAAAATTATGTAAGTAATGCCCCAAGATAATATTGTGGTTATATTTATGTAATTATGTTTTGTGTGGATCTTATGGAAATATCATGTTTCACAAAGTAAGTTTACATGGGTGACAACTATGTCTTTTGAAAATGATTTCACATGTTACAAGTATTCATTGACTAATGTATTCTTTACATCTTTTTATATCCCTTACTGATATTTTTGTGCTCATCCCATGTTTTTAAATTATTTTCATAGGTTATAAAGATCTGTAAGTCAAATATGTAAGAAAAGTTAAATGTTTGAAGATTTTTCAAAGAAATCATGTTTTTAGCTTTAATGTTTTATATTTTGGAAAAAATGGAAATCGTTTTTAGTAGTATCCTCTTGTATGAATGTGGTATGTTATGTATGAAAGGTATCCTAATTATATAAAACTCTAAACCCGAAAAGATCCTCAATGTGTAATTATGTATGATCTTGACTAAAGTTCAAGATTAAGTAACGCTTTAAGGCCGAGTCATTGTAGTTGGTATCAAATGAAAGGTTTAGACAACTTTTGGGATTTAGAGTTTTCGTTAAACATATGGTTAGTCTGTATTTATATTATTTAAGTTAAATCCTTATTTTATAACTTTTTATATCAAGGAAAGTCAGTTAAAAATGGAAGGAGAAGGATCTCAAATGACATTCCTATCTCTTCCTGATGTCTTTCTTACAATAATTTTTGTAGAGTCATGTCCAAATGACTCTGAAACATTTTCTAACATACAAATCACTTGCAAGCAATTGTTTGAGATATCAAACACCTCCACTATATCTCGATACCATCATGGATCATGGGTTATATTTAATCAAATCCTATTTTTTCAATATTTTCATATTTTCAATAAAGGTAAATATTATCAATGAATTTTCAAATATTTTACCTTATCAAGAGATTTTGAAGCATATTATAATTTTGAAAAAGTTGCTGAAGGAGACTCTTTCCCAACCTATTTATATTTTATTTTAAAATATACTCTTTTAGTACATACTTATGGTATTTTAAAAGGACCATTTATTTAGAGTTTCAACTCAAAATCGCTCCGACTATTTTATAAAAATCATGTTTTACTAGATGTTTTGAAATTATATGTCATTCATGATTATTTTCCAAAACTATTTTTCTATGAACACCCATATAACCCAAGTTGTAGAAGGTGTATTTGCATAAAGGACGCAAATGATTTTGAAGGATCTCTAAATCATTGTTGCAATGCATGAACCTTCTATTTACGTGAGCAAGATGATGATGAAACTAGGTGGACACCATGATCAAGGTACCCTCACTTGTTTAATAAGTAAATAAAATTTTGAGGATGCAATTTTTGAAAGGTGGGTATAATTTTACATCCTAGTTTTTAAAATAAATAGATAAATTAAAATGAATGAAACTTTGTTTTAAGTAGATATTTATAACTAGACTTTAAACATAATTTTACTACTATGTTTTGAATTTCGAAAAATGGTCATCTACAATTGTGTTCAGTAAGTTATTTAGATCCTAATGGAACGAACTTGTTTTTTTGGTGAATAGTAACATACCCTTATAAATAGTATTATGAATAGTAATATGACGGTAATGATTAGTAAATTGTAATATTATTTTATTTTCTTAAGGATTGATGATAATGACATCTTGGTTAATTTTTCAATGTGATATAAAATTAGTTATAGTTTTAAAATTGTTAATTTTTGAAATAAGTATGATTTTATTTAAAAATTAAATTAATAATATTTAGTTTATTATTTTCAAAAAATGGATTTCATTTTTTAATTCCACACATCAATAAATGGTAAAGGTGAATTTTTGTGATTTTTCTGAAATTATTGAATTTTTGATGGATGGTGAAATACGGTAAAATACAGTATATTCAAATTATCAGTAAAATACACTATTTATAACATCATAAGTGATGTAATCCCCCTTGGTTAAAACTCACATGCCATTATTACTATTTGGGGTCCCATTAATTAAGATTATTCATAGTCTTGAGAAAAAATATTATAATAATGATTAAAATAATGAAAAATACCCCCTCTTCTCTACTATAAATATCACCCTCATTCCCCTCTTCCTCCCACACCTCTCAAGCCTTGAGACTTACCTAAGTGATGCCCAATAATTTTTCCAAGGATATTACCCATGTTCTAGAGCTGATGGTCTCACCAAAAGGCCAAAACAAAGGTCTTAAGAATGATCTCAAGGAGAAAAGATCAATAGGTAACCATCATCTTTTGTTTTCTTTCCTTCCTTTCATTTTATGTTATTCTTTTTAATTTACTTTGGCTTAGGTTGGGAAATTTCATTACATATAACCCCTTACTTACCATATTATGTAATAATTATGAGGGAACCCTTTCCTCTCACCAAAATATTTTATGAAATTTTAAGCGATGTCGTTAGGCTGCCGAATTTTCGTAAGGGATTTATCAAATTTTCTTTTAATTGAAGATTCTTTTCTTTTCTTATTCTTTCCTCACCTCCTCTTATCCAATAGGAATGAAAGATACAGAAATATTGTATATTCTTTATTTTCTGATTTCTATGGAAAATTCATCATAAATATTCTTCTCCTCTTCCACTTATTCAAGGAATTTAAACACCGTCCGTGATGTGTCGATTAACCGACATCTTGGATGATGTGATTTCAATTTCCTTTATTTCATTAAAGACTTGTCATGAAACAATTTTTATGGTTCAACCAGGTTATAATATATGTATTATGTCTCATTCATGGTTCTGGAATTCTTTTGTACACATGGTTTTAAATTATAAAAGAAAATGAGGTCGTTATTATCAAAGAACCACTAAAATGATCTAAACGAACATCATTATTGTTTTAACTTATGAATCACTCTCATTTCAGAATTAAAAATGATAAATGGAATAATTTTTGGTTCTTTAAATATTTAAATACCTTTACATTCCAATTCTGGATTTTTACTTCCAATCTACAAGAATAATCTATCATGAACCGATTATGAAAACCATGTAAAGAACTCACACAAAGTAGTGCAAGGAAAAAAATACTAACAATTAAGGGATGGAATGATGTAATGAAATGATCACATAGGGTATTATAAAGATGGATATGTTTATGTAAGATATTAATAACACTTTTTAACCATTATATAAGAGGTTTAAATGAGTTATAAGTAAGACAAACCCGAGGTAAGGGAATTCTTAACCCGATTTCCATTCTTTGGGTTAACCTTCTACTTCGTTATTTATGTTATATTAAATTTTTTTGTGTGTTGAGTTTTTTTATAAGATGTTTAATTATGTGTATTTATAGTTTGTATACATATTCCATCAACTCTATTAAGTCTCACTTGAATTATATGATATTTGTAATGGGCTTTTCCTTTAAAATCATCTTTTAAAACTCTGTTTTACAACATTCAAAAGAAATGTTTTTATAAAATTATTAATGTTGTATGATTATGTTATGGTGCTTAGACATTTTTTTATGATGAATGGTGGAACCTATATCTCCCTCCAATTAATTGGGTATGTTTAAGTTGGAGGTTGTCCGTATGGTTACTCCATGTGTAACTGCGATGGTTACACAAATTATAAGGTAGCTGTGAGGGTTACAAATTATAAGTTAGCCATGAGAGTTACGATATTATGTAATTAATGCCAAAAGATACCTTTATGATTCTGTTTATGTTATTATGTTTTTTTTGGATCTTGTGTAATTCTAATGTTTCACAAATTAATTATAAATAAGTGACAAGTATGTCTTTTGAAAATGGTTTCATTCGTTACAAGTGTTCATGGACTAATGTGATCTTTTCTTCTTTTTATATCCTTTACTAAGATTTTGTGCTCATCCCAAGTTTTAAATGATTTTCACAGGTTATAAATATGTGTAAGAAAAATAAGGAAGACAAGTTAAATGTTTGAATATTAGTCAAAGAAATCATGTTTTATGCGAAAAGTTTTATATTTTGCAAGAAATGAATACTATTTTTATCGTATCCACTCTGTAATAATGTGTAATTTTATGAATGTATTATGTCCCAATTATCTAAATCTATAAACTTGAAAAGACCCTCATTGTAAAAGGAATTTATTTCTTTACTAAATACAAGATTACGTAATGTAATAAGGTCTGGTCCTTATAGTTAACAACCCAAGTTTTTAAAAATTATTTGAAATGCATGAAATATTATTTTATGTATATATTTATAACTAGATTTTAAAAATAATTTTTCCACTTTTATGTCTTGAATTTCAAAAAATGGTTATCTAAAATTGTGTTCAGTATGTTATTTGGAGTCTAATGGTACCAACTTGTTTTTTGGTGAATAGTAACATACCCTTATGAAAAGTAATATGAATAGTAATATGGTCTTAATGAATAGTAAATTGTATTATTATTTTATTTTCTTAAGGATTTAAGATAATGACATCTTGAATAATTTTTCAATGTGATATAAAAGCAGTTATAGTTTTAAAATTATTAATTTTTGAAGTAAGTATGATTTTATTTTAAAATTAAATTTATAATACATAGAAAATTATTTTCAAAAAATAGAGTTCATTTTTGGATTCTAAATGTTGAAATATGGTGAGTGTAAATTTTTGGGATTTTTTTGAAATTCGTTAACTTTCGAGGAATAGTGAAATACAGTAAAATACCATATATTCAAATTATCAGTAAAATAAACTATTTATGACATCATAAGTGATGTAAGACCACTTAGTTTGAACTCACATTCATTATTACTATTTTGGGTCACATGGATTAAGAGTATTCATAGTCTTGAGAAAAAATATTATAATAATGATTAAAATAATGTTAAATATCTCCTCTCCTCCACTATAAATACCACACTCATTTCCCTATTTCTCCCACATCTCTCAAGCCTTGAGCCTTACATAAGTTCTGCCCAGTACTTCTCCCAAGGCTCTTCCCTGTGTCCTAGAGCTACTGGTCTCACCAAAAGGTCAAAACCCAAATCCTTAAGAAGGATCTCAAGGAGAAGAGATAAGAGGTAAACATCCTCTTTTATTTTCATTCTTTTATTTAATTTTATGTTATTATTTTTTATTCCCTTTGGATTATGTTGGGACATTTCGTTCCATATTTCCCTTACTGCTCATATTATGTAACAATAACAAGATACCCCTTTTCTCTCATCAAATTATTTTATGAAATTTTATGGGACGCCGTTAGGCATTTTGAATTTCAAAAAATGGCCATCTACAATTATGTTCAATAAGTTATTTAAAGAATAATAGAACCAACTTTTTTTTGGTGAATAGTTACATACCTTTATGAATAGTAATATGACCCTAATGGATAGTAAATTTTGTTATTATTTTATTTTCTTATGGCTTTAAGATAATGACATCTTGGTTAATTTTTCAATGTGACATAAATGTAGTTATGGTTTTTAAATTATTAATTTTTGAATTAAGTATGATTTTTTGAAAAATTAAATTAATAATATATAGAAACTTATTTTTAAAAAATGGACTTCAATATTGAATTCTACACGTTGAGAAATGGTAAGGGTAAATTTTTGGGATTTTTTTGAAATTCGTGATTTTTTGATGAATAATGAAATACAGTAAAATACCATATATTAAAATTATCAGTAAAACACACTATTTATGACATCATAAGTGATTTAAGATTACCTTTTTCGAACTCACATTCCTTTATTACTATTTGGGGTCACATTAAATAAGATTATTCATAGTCTTGAGAAAAAATATTATAATAATGATTAAAATAATGAAAAATATCTCCTCTCCTCCACTATAAACAACACCCTCATTTCCCTCTTCCTCTCACACCTCTCAAGTCATGAGAATTACCTAAGTTTTGTCCAATAATACTCCCAAGTCTCTTCCCCACGTCCTAGAGCTATTGGTCTCACCAAAATTCCAAAACCAAAGGCCTTAAGAGGGATCTCAAAGAGAAGAGATTAAGAGGTAAACATCCTCTTTTATTTTCTTTCTTTTCTTTCATTTTATGTTATTCTTTTTATTTAAATTTTCCTTATGTTGAGATATTTCATTACATATCCCCCTTACTACCCATATTATGTAATAATGATGAGATAACCCTTTTCTCTCATCAAATTATTTTATGAAATTTTAAGCAACGTCATTAGACAGTTGAATTTTCGTAAGAGATTTCTTAAATTTTATTTTATTTTTAGTTCCTTTATTTTCCTCTTCTTTTTTCACCTCCACTTATCCAAGAGGCATGAAAGCTCCAGAATCATGTATATTTTGGATATTCTCATGTTCATGGAAAATTCATCATCAATATTCTTCTCCTCCCTTACTTATTCAAGGAATTAAAAACATTGTCCGTGATGTGTCAAATTACCGACATCATAGACGATGTGATTTCAATTTGATTTGATTACTTAAAGGATGTTAATAAACCATTTTTATGGTTGAAACAAATTATAATATATGTATTATGTCTCATCCATGGTTGTTTAATTCTTTGTTATACATGGTTTTAATTTATAAAACAAAATGAGGTCATTATTATCAAAGAACCACTAAAATGATCTGAACAAACATAATTAATATTTTAACTTATGAATCATCCTCATGTAAGAATTCAAAATGATAAATGGTATAATGGTACTAGAAATATGTAAGTAATACTCCATCCAATTCTTGAGTTTCACTTCCAATCGACAAGAACATCCATCATGAACCAATCATGGAAATCATGTAAAGAACTCACCCAAAAACAGTGCAAAGAACAATATACTAACAATTAAAGGGTGAAATGATGTTATTAAATGATCATATAAGGTATTATAAAGATGAATATTTTTCTGTAAGATATTAATAACATTATTTTAATCATTATACATGAGGTTTAAATAAGTTTTAAGTAAGATGTCAAATAAATCATGTTTTAAGCTTTAATGTTTTATATGTTGAAAAAAATGGAAACTCTTTTTAGTAGTATCCTCTTGTATGAATCTAGTTTGTTATGTATGTAAGGTATCCTAATTCTTTAAAAATTTAAACTCAAAAAGATCCTCAATGTGTAATAATATATGGTCTTGTGTAAAATTCATGATTAAGTTACATTTTAAGCTCAGGTCCTTATAGTTGGTAACATCCCAGTTTTTTTTAAAAATAATAAATTTAAATGAATGAAATTTTTTTAAGTAGATATTTATAACTAGCCTTTAAAAATAAATTTCCCACTTCTATGTTTTGAATTTTGAAAAATGGTCATCTACAATTGTGTTCAATTGTGTTCAGTGAGTTATTTAGAGCCTAATGGAACCAACTTGTTCTTTTGGTGAATAGTAACATACCATTATGAATAGTAATATGAATAGTAAAATGACCCTAATAAATAGTAAATTGTAAAATTATTTTATTTTCTTAAGGTTTGAAGATAATGATATTTTGGGTAATTTTTCAATGCGATATAAAATTAGTTATAGTTTTGAAGATAAGTATGATTTTATTAAAAAAAATAATTTATAATATTTAGAAAATTATTTTCAAAAAATGGAATTTATTTTTTAATTCTACACGCTGAGAAATGGTAAGGGTGAATTTTTGGTATTTTTCTAAAATTCTTGAAATTTGATGAATGGTGAAATATGGTAAAATACCGTATATTCAAATTATCAGTAAAATACACTATTTATGACATCATAAGTTATCTAAGACCACTTGGTTCGAACTCACATTCCATTATTACTATTTGGGGTCACATGAATTATGATTATTCATAGTCTTGAGAAAAAATATTATAATAATGATGAAAATAATGAAAAATACTCCCTCTCCACTACTATAAATACCACCCTCATTCCCTTCTTCATCCCACACCTCTCAATCATTGAGCCTTACCTAAGTTCTACCCAATACTTATCCCAAGTTTTTTCCCACATCTTAGAGCTGCTTGTCTCACCAAAAGGTCAAAACTAAAGGCCTTAAGAAGGATCTAAAGGAGAAGAGATTAAGAGGAAAACATCCTCTTTCATTTTCTTTATTTTATATTATTTTATTTTATTATTTTTCATTCCCTTTGGCTTATGTTGGGATATTTCCTTCCATATCCTCCTTACTGCCCATATTATGTAAGAGTGATGAGACAACCTATTTATCTCATCAAATTATTTTATGAAAATTTAAACGACACCGTTAGGCTGCCGAATTTTCGTAAGGAATTTCTCGAATTTTCTTTTATTTTTATTGCCTTTCTTTTCTTCTTCTTTCCTCACATCTTATCCAAGAGGCTTGAAATCTCTAGAATCATGTATATTCTATATGTTCTAAAGTTCATGGAAAATTCATCATCAATCTTTTTATCCTCCATCACTTATTCAAGGAATTAAAAAAAATTTCTATAATGTGTCGAATTACTGACACCGTGGACGATGTGATTTCAATTTTTGGTTTGTGGGACGAAAAAAGGGACACCTCGCACCACAAACAAAAAATTCGTATACAGGGTCATTAAATCACTGCCTGCTCTCGCAAATGAAAAAGTCGTTTGTGGGGGTATTAAATCATCGCCTGCTCCTAGAAATGAAATGGTCATTTGCGGAAGGGTGGGGGGGAGGGGGTATATCACCCCCTCATGCAACAAATTATTTCATTTAATTTTTCGGAGGGCTATACAGAGCGACGACCCCGCATAACGTGTGTGCTAGTGAGAGGAATAGGCTGCTTTATGGTTCTGGTTACTTTACTAATTTTAAACTCTATGAATGTCTTAACCATTCAAATTTTTGGATTTTCCAAATTCATTAGAGCTTTATCAGATTATTTGTGGATTTTATTGGGCCCAAAAAATGGCCACATTAGGATCGGGTCTGGTTAACACAAAGAGGAGTAAATTCTAAAAAATAAGTTGGCTCAGTTGAATGCTTTGTGGGGTGCATGTGGAACCGGAGGAGGGACCATGCCTATAAAAGGTGTCATGTTGACCCATTTTTCACCTAGTGACCTACCAGTGCTTTGCGAATCGCCCTGATATTGTGACTTAGCATCCTTCAACGCATAATTATTTTCCTTTGCGAGTAGGCTTTCCGTATACTGAAGCCTTTCCATATGCAAACCCATATTCTCGTGAACTAATTAATTTTCTTTGTGGAAGAATGCTCTCCATATAGAAATTTAAAATTCTACATATGGAATTTCGGTTGTGATGCGGTTCACGTAACACACTATGTAGGTTGAGTAGCACGCCATGTATAATTTTTCACTTTGATAAATCTAGTACCTTTTTATTGAATTTGCTTTCTATAGGGATAAAATGTATCCTGCTCAAATTGTTTCTGATGAGACGAGACAAGACATGATCAAAAGCATCGATGATGGTGCAAAGTATGATGTTAACCCACATCATCGACTCTTAGCATGGCTCATGGGTGTTGGACTCAAAATCCCATCTATCTTAGATAGGATGCCCCTATATGAATTTGGTCTGCTGTATGACATCCCTATCCCGACACCATGTCACAAAACTCAACCCTTGACTTGGATAAATAGGTATGCGTGCCTTGGGAAAATATTTAAAAAAGGGGCTCATACATTCATGAACCCTTTTCCAAGGGGTTTGTTTTGGGATATACCCCTTTATTGTTGGAAGAATGGGTACACACACTAGAATAATATACCCTTGGTATCACTCAATTGTGTGGCAATTGACGTCCAATAAGAGGCTAGGATGGTTGTCAAAATGGGATATTCGTCATGGTAGATCATTTGATCTAGAATGGGGGTGTCCTTTTTTGGGTTTGCCAGAGTTGTGAGGAATTCAAGGCTGAGTTGAAGGTTGTAGGACTATATGAGGCTATCTGGGTGTCACATACTCTTCTCTCATTGGATCCAATCCATCATCCCTCACATGATTAGATGGTGGATCTTGAATACCAACACATTCCACCTGGTGCATGGGGAAGTCAACATTGGTTTTCAGGATGATCAGATGATCATGCGGGCACCCATCATGGGTGATATGTATGATGAGTTCCTTCCCCATTCCTCTATGAGGGATTCCACCGAGAGTACCCCTCAACTCATGAGGGATCTGCTTAACATAGCACATAATCATCAAGAGGTCAAGCCCCACCCTAGGTTGGATGTCCCTTTTTTTGACTAGATTCAATTTTTTGCTACACCAAACAGTCACGAGCCACATGAAAGGAGGTTTAGGATGTTTCCTACTCACAACACTCAAAGAAAAGCTGGACCTTATTGGTTGATGCTTGTGGAAGGTTGATTTGATCAATAAGGTTGGCAAGTTTCCCTTAGGGTTTATCCATTAGTTAAATTGGCATCTTTTTTAGAAATGTTTTTAAGTGGATGATTGTTATCAGTGTGTGAGTCAAGCACTGGTGTCATAATTACAACCTTTGTAATGATATTATGGTTGGTGATCAGGAGATGAATCAACTTTATGGTCCTATTATAAGCACAGATATATCATATATTAGGATGAATTAGTAGGGGGAGCCTCCTTATAGGCTCGTAGCCCCCTTCCAACTCTTCTGGGGATGGGTAGCAACTCATGTGGGGGGTTATGATTTTATCAATGACTAGTTAATTCCAGACGCTCGATTCTAACCCTACTTACAGTGTATACGCATGGTGAATCCATCGACATTGGGGTCAAGTGATGTGATGAAAAATATCAATTATCATGATATTTTTGTATATGCCACTTACTCTTCTCATATTGGTACCCTGGTAAATGATGCATCTGGCGATATTACCAGATGGGGGTACCTCATTTCCTTGAGGGAGGGTGTTTTGGGTGTGAGAATTGATAGGAAACTGATTTGTGAAGGGTACCCACCCTATAGATTTGGGCATCAATTCCATTGTGTCCAAAATATGTTTCTTGTGTCGATCAAAAACAAATTCCAAGAAAAAAAATTTGATGGCTGCTGATCATATTTGGGTGTCTATTCCATTATGTCCAAAAGAGGTGTCCTACATCGATCAACAACACATTCCAAGAAAAGCATTTGATTACCGCTCATCAGATTTGGTTGATGTTCACACAGGAGGACAAGACAGGTACAATTTGTAATGCCAATCCATTTAAGTGACCTTCAAGTCAATAAAGTGAGTAAGAATTCACCCACAATAGTGAGCAAGAGGGATTCAATGGAAGTGTTCTGAGAGACACAATGTGCTATCTCTAAAATCATTGTAAGGGCAGTGTGTCTGGCACAAGGCGATTGTGTCTGAACTCTTGTACTACATAATTAGTGAAGATTATTAGACTTTAGTATGAATGAAAACATGTTGGCATATGCTCCATAGACTAGACCTTAGTGGTGAACCAAGTTAAATTGTTGTTTATTCTCTTTTCATGTGATTGTGTGACATGTTTAACAGGTTCCTACCAAAGTGGGAACAAGATCCTTTAAGAAGAAAAAGTTGGCACCCTGATTCACCACTCCCGTCTCAGAGTGTTTTAGGGTCCTACAAGTGGTATTAAAGCTAGGTTGATGGTGCTGAATATATCCTACTTTGTTTTCATGAAGAATTCAGTAAATGTTAGGGGAGTGCCTCTATTTGATGGAATCAACTTTCAGATAAGGAAAAACAGGATGATATATCATCTAAGATCTCTTGGAATGGAGGTCCTTTTTTCCACTGCATAAGGAATATAGGCCGCTGATCCAATATGGCTATCTATAATAGATACAGATAGGAAAATGCTTAATGCAGATGCTAAATCACATAATGCTCTTTCTGCACCTCTTTTTGATCAAATCTTATTGGATTGGTGTAGCCTGATTCTCTTCGGGTGATGTTTGGGATGGATGTTTTCGGCCCGTACTACACACCATTCCGACAGAGCACTGTAGTAGTGCGGACTTTGGAGTCAACTTTACTGTAGCCTTTTTTACTTCCAGCCGACAGCCACTATAGCACTTTTGACTTGGATGGAAACCTTTCATTGTAGTGACGTAGACTTCATGTGCGGTTGGTGGAGCAGTGGATCATCTTCTCCATTTGTAGCACATTTTGGGCCAGGGTTTTTGTTAAAAATAACTCTATGATAAACTCTTGTAAATTGTGCTCCTGATCATTGTGAAGTTTTTTCGCCTCTCTGTGGACATTGGTATTATTCCTGAACCACGTAAATCTTTGCGTTCTTATTCTTTTTTTCCCTTTTACACTTATGTGTTTCACCATTTCTGTCGCTGCAACTCCCAAAGATTTAGCATCAGATCTATCTAAAGGTAATGAGTTTCACATCTGCCAAGTCAATGTGGGAGAAACTAGAAAATATTTATGAAGGTGACAAAAAAGTGAAGGAGGAAAAAATCCAAGTTTTTTATAATAGGTTTGATGATATGAAGATTCATCCTCATGAAAATGAAAATACCTTTTTTAATCAAATTACAGAAGTTATAGGATCAATTTGAAGGCTTGGTGAAGAAATCAAATACATTGACATTGTGAAGAAAATATTGAGAAGACTTCCACCACTTTACAATCCAAAATTATCAACCATTGAGGAAAGAGATATTTAAAAACTCTTTTTTGATGATCTATTGAGTAGTTTGGTTGCATATGAAATGAGAGTGAAACCAGAGTATGCAAAAAGTCGTGTCAGCAACGAGATGACATTCAAAGCTATGGAAAAACTCGATATTTTAGGAGACTGTGTTAATGATGTTGATGAGGAAGGAGAACTCCTTTCAATCTTTAATAAAAAAATTCAAGATAGGAAAATGGAGATTTGAAGGAAAGCTCCCCTTGACATGTTTTCTTTGTAGTAGAGTTGGGAACATTGTTTCTTAGTGCTCAAGGAAGTTCGATGATGATGAATTTGAAGATGAAAACTCGTAGAATCCTTGGAAAAAGTTTTCTCAAAAGGGAAAATTCAAATCTGGAAAGAAACAAAAAAAAAGAGTTTTGTCTGTGAAGAAGTAGATGGTGATAATGAATTTTTTGAGGAATAAGAACCATAGTTTAAATCTTGAAACCAAGCATCTATGATGCCTACTATTGAGAAGTTAGAACCATTAAAAGATAAATCTAATCATCTGTTGAGTGTTGATGCTGATATAAAGTTACAACTTAAGGATGCTCTTCGTAAGCTTAAGAATCAAAGTAGTAGATATAAAAAGTGGAGAGAAATTGTGGAAGAATCATCAGAATATGTTGATCAACTTGAAGTTTAAATTGAATGACTAGAATAATTAGTAAAAGTTTAATAAAAAACCTTGAAAGCATAGAAGATGTAGTGGAACTAAAAATCAGAATTGAAAAATAGAGAAATGCCATCAATGACCTTACCTTCAGACTGAAGCAGATGTGCAAGATTTTTAAAATTGAACAACTGAAATAATTAGTAAAAGTTCAATCAACAACCCTCAAAATCACATAAGATTTAGTGGAACTAAAACTCAGAATTGAAAAAAATGAAAATGCCAACAATGACCTTACCTTCAGACTGGGGGAGAAGTCCAAGATTGTTGAGGAACTCAAAGAATAAGTTGTTACTCTTAGGATTGAATTCAAAAGTGAATCAAATTCAAATAAAGAAAAGAATAAAATGTAGTTTGAAAAATTCTCAGACACTGAGTTACTGGAGAAAACTAAGAGTGGTTCCAATGGAGTTGAAAAGGTTTTTAATGATCAAAGTATTACATGCATGGGAAACAATGGAACCAGTTTTGATTCCGAAACATCAAATACTGCAAATAAAATAGGTCAAAATAAATCCAAGCTGAAAGTTGGACACGTTGAAAAGTCACCTGAAGTGCTGAAAAAGAAACCCTCAATACAAACTGTAAGGATAACTGAAAACTATCCTCAGACATCCAAAAATGATAGGCAACAAAACTACATTCCTAAGGAAGGATACATGAGGAGGAATAGAAATGAGAAGACATTTCCACTTATGAAATGTCAATTTTATGGATATCTAGGCCATACCATGTCATACTGCAAAAAATCTAGGTGCTATTTGAATGAATAATACCTATAAATTCAACAAAGGAGAACAAATTTACACCCTACTTCTTATAGAATAAATAATTTCTCTGGATATTGTTTTCATTGTTCTAACTTTGGACATAAAGCTATTTATATCAGGTTGACAGTAAAGAAAAAATTTGATATCTAACAGTTGAAAAAGAAAACAACCTGTGGCATCGAAAGATGGGACACATTAATCAATAAGACATGAAAAATATATCTAAGATGAATATAATCATGAAAATCTTCAATCTGAAGCGTGGATGAGAAAACACTTTTGATACTGGCGTATGAGGGAAGTTGGTCTACAGTTTTTATTGGTCGAAGAAAAGGGCATTAAATCTTCTTGATCTCATCCATATAGACGTATGTGGTCTGATAAATGTTGCAATAATTCATAGAGAAAGGTACTTCATCCTTTTCATTGATGATTATAGTAGAATTACTTGTGTGATGGTTATACATAGGAAACAAAAAATGCTTGATTGCATGAAAACTTATCACCGAATCGCCGAGAATGATACTGGACAGACAATCAAAGTTTTGCGATCTAACAATGGAGGGGAATACACATCCATTGAGTTTGGAAATTACATGGAGAAGCAAGGAATTCAACATGAGGTGGCTGCTGTGAGAATCCCACAACAAAATGGAGTCGTTGAGTATAGAAATCGACAGTTGAACAATATGACCACAATATGACCAGAACTATGCTGATTGAGAGTCATATCTCTCAACATTACTAGAAATAATTCGTTCAAGCTACAATGTATATTCAAAATCAAACATTAATTTATATGGGTGAAACCAAGACACCATAAGAGTTGTGGGATGGAATGAATTCCTCTTTGAAGTATTTTCATGTTTTCAAAAGTAATTTTTTTATCAGAAACAAAAAAGGAAATCAAGGCAAGTATGGTGATATGGAAGATGAAGGAATATTCCTCGGATATTTAATGAATAACAAAGCCTACAAGTGTTTCAATAAGCATCTCAAAAAAAATTGTGGAAATAAGTGATGTTAAGATATGATGTGAGTGATTTTTTAGTGAAAAACACAATAGATATTTCCCCCTTTTAATGTGGTATATTGGTGACCATGAGGTGGTCTCTCGAGGAGGTTGCAGTTTGAGTTTCCAAATTGTCACTTTTTGTTTGGTTTATTTAAGCAAGAAGAGAAAAATGGGGATTTGATTTAATGTTCCATAATAGAATTTAAGTGTAAACTAAAGTGCAAGAAAATTTAATGGAAATACAGAAAAATTTACAGAAAATGAAATGAGTTTGAAAATCAGATTTAAAATAGTGGTTGTGGACAAGCATAAGCCTCTTGGACACTCCCCTCGTTTAAAAATATTTCCCAATTGAATTTATAAATGCACCCCAAGGAACCTTAGGTGAAAACTCAAATTTGGATAAGCATCATATTGAGACCTCAATATGATTGTTGTTCCACCTATTGAAGTGATTTAACTACTTGAAGACCTTTAAGCAATCAAATCTAATTAACACCACTATGCTCAATAGCAAGAACTTTTCAAAGAAGTTTAAATAGTGAAGTCAATTACTCTACTTCATAGGTTGAACAAGCATCCAAAAAAATTTGTTGAACATATATTTTAAGAAACAAAGCAACCACATTCATTCAAGAAATATGATTTCAAGAGAAATTACACAGTGAGTTCGCAACTCAGAAGAGTGTCTATCATGTGTTGTTGTCCGCAAACACTTAGGGTTTAATCGCGCATCACTTTAGTAGACTTTGTCATCTCTGTTACCACATAAATTCTTGAAATATTCCTCGTGATCTCAATCTCCACTATGGTGAGGTAAGATTTTGGATTGTATGGAGGATGGTCGGTGGACCCCCTTGGGTGTCTCACTGCTCTTACTGGTCCATACTACTCTCAAAAAGTGGCCGACGATGGTATTTATTGGAAAAAATTGTCAAAACCAATGGACGCATCATCTTTATTTTTTAGCGCATTACCATCATCATGATGTGAACTATGGTTTCATATCATGTAATAAATCCGAGTTTTCCTCCGTGTGTGCGAATCTCACGCGATTCTTGTTTGGAACTTTGACTTTAGTCATGACGTGAAAGATGGACTCATGACATATAACTTCCTTTCATGGATTGTACCACCTTCACGACATGTCCTGCATGACAAATCCCATTTGAAAAGGTCAAGACGTGTAAGCATTCTACTTCAATTTCCAGTTCCGCTTCTTTTCTCCAAAATCTAGTGTTGCATCGCAAGTGAAGCTCGCGACATGAAGTGTTCTTTACCTTCAATCCTATGATAAATAAGATAATTAAAATAGTTAAAAGTCCAAAATTATGCAATTTTATATTTCAAGATCAAAACATCCATGAATTCCAAAAGCAATTCAATTCTCCTCAAAATGTTAAATTGTCGGGGTTTAAATCATTTAATTAGACATTGAAAATAGTGGAAATATTATCTCTATCAAGATAATTAAAGATAAGACCAAAAATACCATGAGAGGATTATATGTTGATGTGATTGATGATGTAGAAGAAAATAGACATGAAACAGATTCAGATGAAGATGATGAAGATGTATAGGAATGAGTGAAAAACATTTAGAGGTCAAAATAAGATGTTGATTTGGAGGAAGAATCAGAAGATGAAACCATGTTTGAAGAAAATTTTTATGAACCTCATAGAAGAAATCCAAGAGTATAAATTGATCAATCCAATATCATTGGGGATGGGCAACACCCACAAAAACAAATAGAATGAGGAATAATGCCCAATCTGCCTTCCTGTCAGTTGTGGGACCATCATCATTCGAAGAAGCTGTAAAGGATGAAGCGTGGGTTAAAACCATGAATAAAGAGTTGAATCAAATCGATAAGAACCAAACATGAGATCTAGTTAAGAGAAATGAAAATCACAATGTGATTATTATGAAGTGGATTTTCAAGAATAAATTCGATGATCATGGTAATGTGATCAGAAACAAAGCGCGATTAGTGTGTAAAGGATATTCACATATTGAAGGTGTTGATGTTGAAACATTTTCTAAGATAGCGAGACTGGAGTCGATCAATCTTTTCCTTGCCATGGAAATTCAAATAGGATACAAAGTGTATCAAATGGATGTCAAAACAACTTTCTTGAATGGTGTCATTGAAGAAGAAGTATATATAAATCAACTAGTGGGTTTTCTGCTTGATAATGATTTAAAGCTTTCAGATTAAAGGAGGATCTCTATGGCTTAAAACAGGCACCGTGAGCATTGTGTTCCCAACTATATTCTTATCTAAAAAAGATCGAGTTTAAAAGATGAGTGGATCACAATCTCTATGTGAATAATTCTTAGAAAGACCAGTTCATAGTGTTGGTGTATGTAGATGATATTATATTTTGTGGTAGAAAATAGGGATATATGGATGAATTCTCCAATAACATGAAATCATAATTTGAAATGTTTATGATTGGGGAACTCATGTATTTCTTGGGGATGAATGTGATTCAGAGGAAGGACTTTAATTTTATTTCTCAGGAAATGTATGCAAGGGAGTTTCTAAAGAAATTCAATATGCATTATTCCAAACCAATGTCGACTCTGATGAGGTTGAGAAAAAACTGGGAAAACATGAGGATGAGACATCTATAGATCCCATAATGTACATGAGAATCATTGGAAGCTTATTGAGAGACACAACCATATATTGTAAGTAATCCGAAAGAACATATGGATTCAGTGAAAATAATCATGAGGTGCATTCAAGGTACTCACAATTATGAATTATACTTTACTACAGTAATGGATATTGAACTATCAACGTTTTCTGATGTTTACTGGGCTAGAGATGTTGTTGATAGAAATTCCAAAAGTGGTGAGGCATTTTTATTGGCCTGAAATGTGTGGGCTGGTTGAGTAAGAAATAGGAAAGTACTTCTCTTAGTACTACTGATGCTGAGTATATCTCCATTGGAGGCGTGCACACAACTACTTTGGATGAAGCAAAAACTAACTAATATTGGTGATGAGGTAAAACATACAATGGTGACTCACTATGATAACAAGAGCACAATTGATCTTACAAAAAACCCTATTCAGCATTCTCATAGGAAACACATTGAAATCAGATATCACTTTATCAATGAGAAAGTTGAATAAGACATGATAAAAATGGATCATTTTGGCATTGATGATCAAGTGGACATACTGACCAAGCCATTATCAGCACATGTGTTCGAGAAGTATCGATTAGACCTCGATGTTCAACCACCTCCCAGTACTTGTGGAGGTTACCATTGATCCCCTCTCCCCAGTTGTATTATTTGTTTTAATCTTCTTGTTGAAGTGATGTATATTTATGGGGAATATATGATCCAAGGGGAGTATTTTTTGAGATCTACAAGCCAAATATAGGTTCTTTGGGTTTCTTTCCAATGGGGTAAAATGGATAAAATCAATGGTTCGATGGTAAAAAGTAGGAGGATGAAATGTTTTTCTGGTTGTAAGAGAATGGAGAATGGAGAATAGAGAAATTCAATGAGTTGAAAAGGGGCATATTTCAGTGTTACGAGGAAACCGTTCAAGGCATGTAATGTTTCTGTGGCCTGGTCAGATAATAGCTTGGACATCTTTAAGCATTCCAAAATAGGAGAACACAATTCATGATTCCCCCTCTTGTTTTCTACACTGAGCTTTTCTCACGTAGATAGTGTTGGATGAGTTGTTTCTTGCGTTTCAGGTTTTGATAGTGGCTGGTGCTTCATTGAATTTATCTGGAGATTGCTAAAAACACAAAGAGGGAGATATTGGAACCAAGACTGTTCTTTGCTGGAAATAGAGTTTGGTTTGTGTTTGTTGTCATTCCTCAACATGGATGACCAGAGAGTACATGGAATATCATAGTTTGAAAGAAAAGGGCTCTTTCCATTCATTCTGACAACAATATTGAAGGTGACGTCATTTCTTAGTGTGAAAAGTGGATCTTTTTTAAGGCCTTATTAAAATATAGCAAATTCATGAGTTTTGAGAATAAGGGCTATATGATTTGCGTTTCACTAATGATTTATGATTTCTGACGGTGTGCTCTACTATTACGATGAGCATCATGAAAGGTAGTTTTCTGAATAAACATTTCATAAATATGGTAAAGGCATGGATTTTCCAGTATGGGATTATGTTTGTGAAGATGAGGAGCATTGCGAATAGAGACGATGTTTCTTCATGATTACGAGAAGAAGAGCATCGCGTCTACGCGATGTTTTGATGGAAGGCTCCATGAATATCATGAGCATTGCAAACGGTGAATGTTTTTGGAGCACCACAAAGGGAGGAGCGCCACTAAGGTGTTTTTGAAAGATCCAGAAATCACATTGGAGGTGGTGGAGCATCACGAACATCCTAGACTATAAATAAAAGGCTACCCATCTTCACTAAATATAAAAATTTTCAAAGGAAATCTAGAATCGCTCTTATTTCAGGAAGTTAGGGGAGTGTCGTGAAACTGACATTCCATGCAAGCTTGAGCATCATGAAAATACTAATTTAGTCTTGGCTGATGCTAATGATTTTGATTTATGAGTGCTTTGTGATGATGTGGTATTCCTTATTGACTCAGTGATCTTAGCGAAGGTAGTGTGTTCCGCAAAGACAAGGGAACTTTGTGAAGGAGTGAGCTTCATGAAGGAGCTTCGCGAAAGTCAATATTGAACATCAGGTTTAAGTGGACATGGATTTAAAAGAGCATCAAATCAGGTATATGGTGCATGTATAGTCTCGTGATAAGTCATTGCAGACACCATGAAATGTATTCCATGCACTTTTTCACAAAATGTCATCAATCAGGTTCGAAAAGTTTGGGGTGCGACTCTGCATTTCTCATAGGGGTTAGTGACGGCAGTGAAGACACTAGCACTGATCCGAAGAAGGGGTGCAGGGGCACAAACCCCGCGATATGGAGCAATAAATTTGGCTAAGTCCCTAAAGCGGTGCCCAATGTACCTACAGGAAAACACCTGTGTGCCACCATGTTGGAGATGGATAAAGAATTTATTTTGGATAAGTCCTCAAAGTGGTGCTGTAGTCTAGCTAAAACACCATAGACACACAAGGAACTTGCACGCCCAATTTCATTTTTCCCAATGTTTTGTTTTTTTCCTATAAATAGACACTTGGGGCCTTCATTTGGATGGATGAATTTCCCTGAATCCCAATTCTGCTCTAGTCTCCCTAGTGATTTTACCTAGTGCTTCGCCCAAGTCTTCTAAAACCTTTAAGGTAGTTCTTTAACACCTAGAGTGGAGGATTTAAAGGAGGATCATAGGACTTAAGTCCTTTTAGTGTTTGAAATCCATAACACTTGCACGTCTAAAGCGACCAACCTCCCTAAATCTGAAACACTTGCTCGCCCTCTATTCCTTTCATAGGAATTTGAGCACCCCACATCTGGGATCACCTGTGAATACTCCTGAAATCTTAAGCTAGGTCTCATCAAATTATTACCATACAGGTTGTTCGTTTCTTAAGTGAACATTAGGTCTCCCAAGCCTACTTGTGTGCCCTTACCTACTTTGGAGCCCCTCTTTGATTCACTCACTCTCTTCAGTCTACAAGCCATCAAGCCCTCTTCAAAGTGATCCATGACAATGCTTCTTCTTCATTGGATCCCCTGTTTGAAAGGGATTCTGTTGATACCTCCACCAAAACCTTCTGACTTATCAGGCCTTCAGGAAAATAATATCAGCATGCCTCCTATTTTGGGTTTGTATATCCACAGTTAGAGATTTTTCACATTTTTTCACAATGGGGTTAGGATTCATGAAGTGTCTGTGGGTTTGTATATCTGCAGTCACATGGACCTTTCTCCCTGGAATAGTGTTGGGAAGTTCCTGGTTTGGAGGAGGGTTTGGGTCCTGACCTCTCCCTTCTCAAAGAGACCTGGAACCTCAGGTCTTCTGGTAGGGAAGTTAAGGTTCAAACTTTATTTTCCATTCAAGTGAATGAAAATCCACCCTCCCCTACCAGGATCAATTTTAGGGAATCCATCCTGGCATAATCCCCTAACCTTCATCCCTTCTTCCTTTAATTGGACCCATGTCCAATGTAAAGTGAATAGAGGGAAGGCTCGTCACCTCGCCCTCGTCCACCATCGCCGCTGTAGGCGCTCCCTCTTACACCATAAGGCGAGGAAAAGTGTATGTGTTATTGTTTAATCTTTTAACATCCACTTGTTTCTCAAACCGAGCATGATTCATGTGGGATTAGATATTCGTGATAATTACAACATGTTCACAAACACTGATGGTGAATGAACTATGAGAACTCTGATTCCCACCATAATTGGGATACTTTGGAAGCCTTGTCAAGGCCTGAGCTCACTGGATATCCTCTTTAGGAATCCAACCTTAATTCCCTTAATCTGGAAATCCTCCTTAGAAATAAGCCCCAAATTAAAACCCCAAAATCTTTAAGGCATCCTTTTCAGGAAGTAAGCCCAAACTCATTTCTCTCAAAGAACTATACTCTCCTATGATATTCATTGAACTACGTGGGATTTGATTTTCATCCAATTGGGATATGTAGGAATCTTCCTTGAGGTTCAAACCCAACACTTCAAATCAACCTTGTTCTCCTTGGTCCATATTCCCAATAGGGCCGAATCTTACCTGGAAACCCATATTATTTCCAAGTTCCTTAGGTTGCTTAGGTATAAGTCCCACATTAAACTTTGACTAAGCACCATCTATTTAGACTTTTTTATCACATGACATTAAACTGTACGGTTAGGTCCTTATTACATGACCTTAAAAGGTATGATGTGTCCCATTAGGCAACACCAAACTACGAGAGTTCTGATTCTTGTCACAAGGATATGTAGGTAACCAATTTCATAGGTATGATCCCAATATCAAAACAATCCTTTGTCTCCCTGGATGACAATAAATTCTAGAGTTCCCCACTGAGTGGATTAAAAACTAGTATCATTATAACCATGATTAAAAGAATCTCTAAATAGTATAGGAGAGGATACCATTGATGGGGAACCTAGAATTTATACAGATATCTCCATTAACGAAGAACCTTGAATACATACTGATGATTCTAAATTTTAAACATGTTAATAAGTGATTGAAAATTCCAAGGGAAAATTATTAGAAACTAGAATAGTCTAATATTAATTGTTAATTTATATAGTTGTTATGTGATTTTTTATTCATAAATACCATTTTAGTGCATTTTACACTTTGAACATCATTTCACATCACGATTTCAATTCTTTCTTAAAATGCACTATTACATGGTACATTTGTGAGCAAAATTTACAATATCCAATTGTCTTGATTTTAATTTCATATTTAATTTTCAGGTTTCTGATTCCATTTGGAACAATTCATAATTTTTGTGCACTTGAAGATTCAAATTGGAAGACCACCAAAGTGGGCCTTGAACCAACCACATTCTGGGCGAAGTGATTTGGACAACAGCCCAATAAAAGAACTATAGAGGACATGATTCAAGCTCAAAGAGTATCATAATTTAACTGTAGATATAAGAAATCATGGGTAACATTTAATTAAATAGTGTACCAAGCTAATTCTAATGTTTTAATGGAGTTCCAGGTGGCCCAATTTGAAGATGCAATTCTGGGCCAGATTCTGCGGCCCAGAAAAATAGACCACAATTTAAATCATATCTCACGAACCACAAAGTATTTTGGGATGAAATTTTACAGGATATTAGGAGACATATGGGGTTTCATTTAAGTAAACTATGTCCCACTCCAATTCGGCCTTATAAAATGTCCTTTCTGCGCATCTTTCCGGTGGATGCAAGCTGGATTTTATTTTGGGGGAAGATTGGAAAAGTCACATATCCATTAATTTTCCACCCACCTTTCCCCAAAAAAATTAATTAAAGGCACATGGAATTATGGGGGCTCGGCCAAATACTTCCAAAATTCCTATTTAAGGCATTATTGGTGGAGTATTATAGGGATCTTGGAGCTTTTTGTTTATTGTAATGTTATTATGCCAATTTGACTTTGTAATGTGGTTCCTTCTCAAGTAAGTTGTTTGAATCACCTTAGTTTTCAATAAAATTTCTTCTTATTCTATTATTATGTTCTTATTCATATCACCTTGATACCTTTGCCTCAAGGTGTGAATTTTTTCACACCAAATATTGTGATTTTTTTCACACAACGGTGGAGTGATCATTATTTTGAGTTTTTACTTCTTCAATTCCACCCTTGTAAGTCTACTTCCCGCTTCCGTTGAGAACATTTTATCAGTGGAGGGATAGATATTTTATGGGTTGATCCAATGGGGTAGAAAGGGACTGGATTGGATGTTATTTATCACTCTCTAAATGTTTTTAATTTCTTTTATTTGAGTTTCTTTCATTCAATGATTTTCTCTCTTCCTCTTCCTTGTTGAATTTATTCACCCCACTTTTATGTGCTATGTAGATCCTTTACCTTGGAGTGCTCATAAAAATGATCCTAAATGTGTATAAATTATTAGAATGTGTTTGTTAAGGTGCTTAATTAGTAATTTATGAGGTTATTTTAAATTAATTATATGAATCCTTCTCAAGATAATGAAATTGAAATTGTAAAAGAAAAAAATAATTCTTCCAATCCACCCCAAGCAATAACCTAGGATCAACACATTTTATCATAATTTGAATTCACATATATCTATTAGTTCTCTTTTAAAACCATATAAAATCAACCCAAGATGGCCACTTCATATCCCAAAACCCATATCGTTTTATTGTGTGTCTAAGGATCTTCTTAGGTCTTTGAGGATTCGACAACCCAAGCTACACCATAAGTGATCGCTTAACCCTTAGAACTTGGGTAAATTTGGGCGACACAAAATTTTGGCACCATTTCTGGGGAACAAGTAAGTTCCTTAGACCAAAACCTTCTTTCCCCACCCCCATTCTTCTATTCTCACCCAAGATCTCTTATCTTTTCCCTTTCTTGTTTTTTTTCTTTTGGCGCATGTCTGCCTACACCCATGATAACTCAAACAGACTAGTTAGGGTGGAAAGTCATAGGATAGGGGATTCAAGTACACCATTGGATCCTAATCTTCCTAATACCCCATAGTCAAATATTGAGTCAATTTCAATGGAGTTTCTTCAAAGAAACCAACTCATAAACCCGGGTGGGAACCAAAATGGAAATCCAAATGAGGCAGCCCCAAATATGGGGAATGTCGTCGATCAATCCATGAATGACTACCTTACAACTAACTAGACCAATGCAACCTCTTGCATTAGGCATTCTTACCTAGGATATGCCCACTATTTTTTAAACCTCATGTCCTAAACCACCTTCCAACCTTCCATGGGATGGAGTCAGAAATGCCTCACTTTTATGTCAAGGAGTTCAATGACATTGTTGAAACCATGTGCTCACCACATCAACTTGAGTCAGCTAAGATGAGGATATTTCCTTTATCACTAAAGGATCAAGTAAAGAACTGGTTAAATAACTTGATACCTTCATCAATCCACTCTTGGGACCAACTACAAAGAGAATTTTACAAAAAATACTTCCCCCATCACAAAACCATTGCACTAAAAAAGAGCATCCAAAACATTTTTGAAAAAGAGGGAGAGTCATTTTATGAAACATGGGAAAGGTTCAAAGACACCCTAAACATGGTTCCACACCATGGTTTTTCTATTCCTGAACAAGTGAGAATTTTCTATGAAGGTTTGAGCCCGGGGAACAAACAATTCCTTGACATGATGTGTAATGGGACCTTTAAAAACAAATCCCAAATGATGCTTACGGGTATCTAGAAATCCTTGCTGAACCAAACCAAACATGGGGAACATCACCTTATTCTTAAAAGCCCCAAAGAATTGCTGAAATTCATACAATTAGAGAAGAGGAAATCCTTAGGGTGAAACTTGTAGCACTCTCTAGGAAGGTTGAAGAGATAGACCATAGGAAAATCCATGAAATCTAAATTGTAGACCCTATTTGCACTATCTGTGACAAACATGACCACAAAACAGAAAACTACCCAACCATTCCATCCATCAAGGATGTTATTTTAGGAGGACCACCTACTGAAGTCAATTCCCTAAAATTTCAAAAGCCCCAATACCCAAACACATTCAACCCAAGGTATAATGACCACCCAGGCTTCCGATGGAAAGATAACCAACAACCTAGACAACCACAAGGACCAAACCCCTACCCTACACAAGATTTTCAAAACCATAACCAATTCCAACCACAACCAGTCTAATACCAACATCCTCTAGTCTAATAATGACAACCCATCCAACAACCAAAGTATCCCCCTGGGATAACCCAACCAACATAAGACCCTTCCCAATATATCCCTCTCCCAATCCATGAACAACTGTGCAAACAAATGGAAAGGATGAACTCAGAAGTCTCTTCCCCGAAACAAGAACTTCAAACCATCAAAACTGGAAATGCACCCATGCCTACAAAATCCATTCCAAAACAAATAATAAGGGGAGAGTCAAGTTTCACTCAAACAACTCATGGAAAACTAAAGGTTGTGACTGTTCTAAGAAGTGGTAAATCAGTTGAGAAACCAAAAATAATAATTCAAAAACCATCTGAAGCTTAAAAAACTAATGAAAATTCAAATGAACCACATGATCAAACTGAAAAACATGATAACATTGTCAACGTAACAACCCTTCAAAAAACAACCCCACAACCGACACCATTTCCTCAACGCATGAGGGGGAAAACCAAGCCTGAATTGAGTGAAACATTGAGGGAAATATTCTCACAAGTCAAGTTGAACATTCCACTCCTTGATGAAATTTAAACCAATCCTGTATACTCAAAGTACCTTAAGGACTTGTTCACTTTTAAAAGAAAATTTTCACATAAAAACCAAGTCCTTTTGGCCACTAATGTGAGTACCACCATTCAAGGGACCATTCCTCCTAAGTTTAAAGACCCGAGTTTACCTTACATCAATGTTGAACTAGGATATAGCAAAGTTGTTAAGGCCTTATGTGACCTAGGTTCTAGTCTCAATCTCATACCCTATGCTTTTTACTTCCAATTAGGCCTAGAAGAGATCCAACCCACATCTGTCACACTTCAACTTGTTGATCATAGTATTAGGGTTCCAAAGGGGATCTTAAAGGATGTTTTGGTGAAAGTTAAAAATTTCATTTACCCAGCTGACTTAATTGTTCTTGACAATCACCCAAGCTTAGGTCCTAGGGATCAAACCCCAATCATCCATGGTTGTCCCTTTCTTGCAACAATCATCTCTTTTATTCGAGTCTGAAATGAGAACACGACCATCACATTTGGAAACATGAGTCTAGACTTGAACATCTACAATGAAAACTCTAAAATTGGGGATGATGAAGAGATCCATGAGGTTAATTGGATAGTTAGTGTTGATAGTGAACTCAAGGAACATCAAGGAATTACTGAAGGATGTTTAAGTCAAGAAGAGACTGATTTTATTTGTTCACATGAGGGAAATTTGTCTCCTAGGCTTGAATCTCTTTCAGATAGCTCTATTGATGATTTTATAGAATCACCAATCAATGATACCATGGGTGAAATCAATAAAATTGAGTCCATACCCATTCATGACACTACTCTAGCTAATTTAGTGGATAAAAAATCTTTTCATAAGGAACCAATTTTGTCAAGAAATATGAAAAAAGAAACCGAGTTCAATACAAAGTCTCATCCTTTCTTGGAAAGTGATAACCACTCTGATCTTGAATTTAAGGTTTTACCTTCATCACTCAAGTATGCATTCTTAGGGGACAATCAATCCTTTCCTATTGTCATTTCTTCCACTCTTGAAGCCGATCATGAGAGGATGCTTCTAGATTTCCTTAGGAGACACAATAAAGACATTGGATGGACCCTATATGATATTCCTGGGATTAGCCCACTTATCGGGACTCATAGAGTTGTTCTAGAAACCGATTCAAAGCCATGTCGTCACCCTCAGTGGCAACTCAATCCTAATATCATGGAATTAGTGAGAAAAGAACTTTTGAAATTGTTAAAATATGGTATCATATATCCTATAGCTGAGAGTGAGTGGGTTAGCCCAATCCATGTGGTTCCAAAGAAGGATGGAATCAAAATAATAACCAATAAGGATGGAGAGATGCTTCCAACAGGGGTTAGTAGTGGATGGATATTCTGTATTGACTATAGGAAGCTCAACTCTTGTACCAAGAAATACCATTTCCCCTTGCCCTTTATTGATCAAGTCCTCGAGCGAGTGGCAGGTCATCAATTCTAATGCTTCCTAGATGGATTCTCAGGGTATAATAAAATCGAAGTCTCCTTATATGATCAAGGAAAAACAACCTTCACTTGTCTATTCAGCACTTTTTCCTTCAAGAGCATGCCCTTTGGGTTATGTAATGCCCCTGGTACCTTCCAGCGGTGCATGATGGGAATCTTCTCAGACATGGTGGGGGATGGTTTATAGGTCTTCATGGATGACTTATCCATCTTTGGGGATACTTTTGAGGGATTCCTTCTAAATGTTGAAAAGGATTTTTCAATGTGTGAGGATAAGAATCTCATACTAAATTGGGAAAAATTCCATTTCATGGTAAGGGAAGGACATGTTCTAGGTCATCTGGTATCTGGTAGAGGGATTGAAGTTGATAAAGCTAAGGTTGACATCATTCGTCACCTTCCCTCTCCTAAACTTGTTAAGGAAGTGAGGTCCTTCTTAGGACATGCTGATTTTTATAGAAGGTTCATTAGGAATTTCATCTATATTTCTCGACCACTTTGTGCTCTATTGGTAAAAGATTCTCCATTTTTATAGACATAAAGCTGCGAGGATTAATTTTCTATACTCAAGTCAACTCTTATATCTCCACCTATCATGCAATCTCTAAATTGGAAACTTCCTTTCAAGATCATGTGTGATGCAAGTGACTTCGCTGTATGAGAAGTCTTAGGAAAACAGATTGAGAAAACTCCATGTGTCATTGCTTATGCAAGAAAATATTTAAATGATGCACAAATTAAGTACACCACCACTGACAAAGAGTTGCTTGTTGTTGTCTTTTCCTTAGAGAAATTCAGGTCTTATCTCTTAGGATCACCCATCATCGTCTTCACTGAATTTCATCCCTAAAATACCATTTCCAAAAACAAGATGCCAAGGCTAGATTAATTAGGTGGTTCCTTCTTCATCAAGAGTTCAATTTAACCATTAAGGATAAAAAGGGTGTTAAAAATGTTGTAGCTGATCACCTATCTAGGATGGAATTCAAAGACAACTCACACAACCTCTCTATGTCAGATTCATTTCCCGATGAGCCCCTCTATTTAGTGAGTGATTTCCCTTGGTATGCTGACATAGCAAACCATTTGGTGACAGGTGACATTCCAAAATTCCTGGGGACCCAATCTAAGAGGAATTTCCTTTCTGATGTCAAACACTATGTGTTTGATGATCCTTACCTCTTCAAGTTCTATCCTGATCAAATCATCAAGAGATGTGTTCCTGAGCAAGAGTCCATTCTAAAATTTTGTCATGGAGAGGCATGTGGAGGCCACTTTTCTACAAAGAAAACCACTGCAAAGGTCCTCCGAAGTGGTTTCTACTAGACTAACCTCACTAAGGATTCCTTCCAATTCCGCAAAAGTTTTCCTCAGTGTCAGCAATTAGGATCCATTACCAAAAGGAATCAAATTCCCATCACTCCCATTCTGGTCATTGAAATCTTTGATTGTTGGGGAATTGATTTCATGGGACCCTTTCCAAACTCTAAGGGATACCTCTACATCCTCTTAGCTGTTGATTACATCTCAAAATGGGTTGAGGCCATTCCCACCAAGACTAATGATCATCAAGTTGTGATCTAATTCTTAAAAGAGCATATCTTTTCTAGATTTGGAATTCCGGGGGCTATAATCAGTGATTGTGGAACCCATTTCTGCAACCGCCCATTCTCTTCACTCATGTCTAAGTATGGTATTTCTCATAAAGTTTCCACAACATACCATCCTCAAACCAACGGTCAAGATGAGTTGGAAAATAGGTAAATTAAGAAAATTCTTTAAAAAACTATCAATCCCTCTAGGAAAGATTGGTCTGAGAAACTCTTATATTCCCTTTGTGCATATTGAACTACTTTCAAAACTATCCTGGGAATGTCACTGTATAGATTGGTTTATGGAAAAGCATGTCATTTACCTATTGAAATTGAGCATAAGGCCTTTTGAGGAATAAAAAAAATGAACTTTGACATTTCATTGGCTGAAACAAAAAGGAAATTAGATCTTAATGAACTCTTGGAACTTAGGATGGAGGCTTATGAAAATTCAAGGATCAATAAATCTAAAGTTCAAGCCTACCAATCTAGTAATCTCAAAGTCAAACACTTTGAACTGGGAAAATTCATGCTCTTGTATAGTTCAAAACTTTATCTACACCTAGGAAAGATAAGGTCTAGATGGTCTGGTTCATACCTAGTGCATTATGTGTACCCTCATGGGGCAATAGAGATTCAGGATCCCACAAGTGGTCATGTCTTTAAAATCAATGGGCATAGGTTAAAAACATTCATTGAATCCTTAAATAAACAAGAAAACATGTAGGAGTTAACTGATCCAACATATGAACCAGAAAAAAAATAATAGATTTAGGGTCTATGTCAGGCTAATGAAGTTAAACAAAAGCGCTGAACGGGAGGCAACATGTGGTTTTCATGTTTCCAATGTTTTTAAATCGTATTTTTTTTCTTTCTTCTTCATTTTGTTATTTTTTAAAAAAAAATAGACGGTTGAACTGTTCTTATTTTATGAGTAAGGATGGGTATGAAATAGGAGCAATGTATTCATCCATGTCACGCGGTGTGATCCCTGAGTAATACCTTACCTAGAAGATTTAAAGAAGACAATGTATCATCAATTTGATTTAAAAAAATAGATTGTTGACCTATTCTTATTTTATGAGTACGGATGGGTATGAAAGAGGAGCACTGTATTCATCTGTGTCATACGGTGTGATCCCTGAGTAATACCTTACCCAGAAAATTTAAAGAAGACAATGTATCATCAGTTTGATAAAAAACATATAGATTGTTGACATGTTCTTCTTTTATGAGTAAGGATGGGTATGAAAGGGGAGAACCGTATTCATCTGTGTCACGCGGTGTGATCCCTGAGTAATACCTTACCTAGAAAATATAAATAAGACAATGTATCATCTGTTTGATTTTTTTAAAAAATAAAAATAAAAAACAAGGAAAACCATAAAAATGTTGATACTTGGTTTTAAATAAATTTTTGTGTTGTTTGTTTTGTCTGGTTTTTTCTTCTTTGTATGGTTCAAGGGCTATTTTGGGTGATACATATTTGATCAAGGAGGAGACTACATCTCCCAAGAGATCAAAGGAGTAATCTAGAGCATCATGAACTTCAACTTCAAAAACCAGGTGAATTTGTTCCATGTTTATTGTTTCAAATTCCTTTTAGAACACCTCTCATCTACCTATACCCCTTCTAATATTTCTTTTCTTTAAACACCAGGGACAATGTTATTTTAAGTTGGGGGGAGATTAAATAATAATAAAAATTGTGTGGAAGGAAAAACTTTCATTAAACTTGAATATGATAACACACATTGAAAACTCTGAAATTGGATATCAAAGAATTTTTCATGCCTTGATTCTAATTTTAATGTAATTTTAGGTTCATGTGCATAGATTTTGGAAAGTGCAGTTGTCCGATGTGATTTTTCACCGTTATATTATTATATATTTAATAAAAAAACACAATGAACATACTCTAGATTGTGGGGTTTTAGTTTGAGTTCTTGGGGACCCATAATAAATAGCATAGGTTTGGAGATCATTTTAATTTTAACATGAGTATTCAGAAAAAGAATCAATTTGTGTGTAGAGCAATGGATTGACCTAATGTGTGGTTTTTGACACTTGGGGATCGCGACTCCATAGTTGTCTGGCCTGATGTTGGGAATTTTATCTCTATTTTTAGTAATTTGAATTTGTTTTTTATTGAGTTAACTTGAGACGATGCCCGAGTATGTGAGATTTACTTGGTGCCTTAAGGTCTTTGAGCCTGGGAGTCATCAGCAAAATCTTACTACATGGGTTGACTCAATTGAGTTCAATTTCAATTACAATAACAAAATTGAAAAAAAAAACAAAAAAAAACAAAAAAAACAAAAACAAAAACAAAAAAAAAGAAAAAAATTGAATACTCATCTTAATATTAAAATATCATTCCTCCTAGCACTTACATCTTTTGTCCCTTTGAATGAAAATGAACCCCCATGTCTATTGTGATGCACAACACTTCGTCATTCTTAATTGAAATTTGATGAAATGTGGAAATGGATTTGAATATGGGAGTGGACTTGGGTTTGGATTATGCCTCTGGACTTAGCTTGTTTTAAATGATTTTGATGGGTCTCATAATTTTTTGGTATGAGGTCTTTGGGTGAGCAATGTGTATTAAAATGTTTTTGGAAAAGGTCATTCAAATTTCATGTTTGTGAGATATATTTTGCTCGGGACTAGAAAAACTCAAGTTGGGGGGGTGAGATTATCCACTATAAGAGGCTAATATTCATTGTTAATTTATATAGTTTTCATGTGATTTATTATTCATAAATACCATTTTAGTGCATTTTACACTTTGAACATCATTTCACATCATGATTGCAATTCTTTCTTAAAATGAACTATTACATGGTACATTTGTGAGCACAATTTACAATAGAAAATTGTCTTGATTTTAATTTCATATTTAATTTTCAGGTTTCTAATTCCATTGGGAACAATTCATACTTTTTGTGTACTTGAATATTCAAATTGGAAGACCACCAAAATTGGTCTTGAACCGACCACATTTTGGGCGAAGTGATTTGGACAGGAGCCCAATAAAAGAACTATAGAAGCCATGATTCAAGCCTAAAGAGTCTCAAAATTTAACTGGAGATAGAAGCCATCACGGGGAACATTTAATTAAACAGTGGCCTAAGCTAATTAGAATTTTTTAATTGAGTTATAGGTGACCCGATTTGAAGATGCAATTCTGAGCCAGATTCCGCGGCCCAGAAAAACAAACCACCATTTAAATCATATATCGATAAAAACAAAGTATTTTGGGATGAAATTTTATAGGCTATTAGGAGAAATACGAGGGTTCATTTAAGTATTTTATGGAACACTCAAATTCTGCCTTCTAGAAGGTTATTTAGGCACATCTTTCCGGTGGATGCAAGCTGGATTCCATTTCAGGGGAAGAGTGGAAAAGTCACATCTCCATTAGTTGTCCACCCACCTTTCCCCAAAAAAATTAATTAAAGGAAAATGGGATGATGGGGGCTCAGCCAAAGACTTCCAAAATTTCTATTTAAGGCAATATTGGTGTAGGTTTCTAGGGATCTTGGAGCTTTGTTTTCATTGTAATGTTATTATGCCAATTTGTCTTTGTAATGTGCTTCCTTCTCAAGTAAGTTATTTGAATCACCTTATTTTTCAATAAAATTTCTTCTTATTCTCTTATTCTATTATTATTCATATCAAATTGATACTGTTTCCTCATTGTGTGATTTTTTCACACCAAACCTTGTGATTTTTTTCACACAATGGTGGAATGATCATTATTTTGAGTTTTTACTTCTTCAATTCCACCCTCGTAAGTCTACTTCCCGCTTCTGTTGAGAACATGTTATCAATGAAGGGCTAGATATTTTATGGTTTGATCCGAGGGGGTAGTAAGGGGATAGATTAGATTTTATTTATCACTCTCTAAATGTTTATAATTTCTTTTATTTGAGTTTCTTTCATTCAATGATTTTCTCTCTTCCTCTTCCTTATTGAATTTATTCACCCCACTTTTATGTGCTAAGTAGATCCTTTACCTTGTAGTTCTCATGAAAATAATCCTACAAGTGTATATATTAATAGAATGTGTTTGTGAAGGTTCTTAATCATTAAGTGATGAGGTTATTTTGAATTCATTGTATGAATCCTTGTCAAGATAATGAAATTGAAATTGTAAAAGAAAAAAATAATTCATTCAATCCACCCCAAGAAATAACCTAGGATCAACTCATTTTATCATAATTTGAATTCACATAGATCTATTAGTGCTCTTTTAAAACCATATAAAATCAACCTAAGCTGGCCACTTCATATCCCAAAACCCATCTCTTTTTTATTGTGTGTCTAAGGATCTTCTTAGGTCTCTGAGGATTCGACAACCCAAGCTACACTGCAAGCGACCACTTAACCCTTAGAACTTGGGGTAAATTTGGGCAACACCAGAAACTTATGTTATACTTGGTGAATTAATAAGGATTCATGAAAATATATTAAATTTATAAAGAGAGTCCCGGAGTAGACAATATTTCATTCCAAAAGGGTGTGATGAGTCAGACCTCCCATCCTCTCGACCAATGCATGTTTCTAAGTATCGTAAAGTTCAAACTTGATGAATTCCTACATTTGAAAAGCAGGTCCCTTTTGGACAAAGAGATGTTGGAAGTTTCTGGTTCCATGAATAAATCCAATGGAAACCACCTGGAAGTAGTGATTCTTTAAACCAGAACACAAGTTTCAAGGAACTACAAAACAGTCATGGAAAAAGTTTTTAATACCAATCCATTGAAGTGACCTTCAAGTCGACAAACTGAACAATATTTCACCCATAATAGTGAGCAAGGAGGAGTCAATGGAAGTGTTCTGAGGGATGTAGTGTGTTGTCTCTAAAATAATTGTAAATTCGGTGTGTCTGACATAGAGTGACGGTGTCTGAACTCTTGTATTGCACAACCGGTGAATATTAGTGGAATTTGGTATGATCGACAACCTATCAGCGTATGATTCTTAGACAAGATTTTAGTGATGAACCAAGTAAAATTGTTTTGTCTTCTCTTTGGATGTGATTGTGTGACAAGTTTAAGAGGTTCCTACCAATGTGGGAACAAAATCCATCTCTTTAAGAAGAAAAAGTTGACACCCTGATTCACCCCTCCCCTCTTAGGGTGTTTCGAGGTCCTACAATGTGGCGCTTCCTTTAGGGGAACGAAATCATTTTTATTGGTTATAGTGGTGTATCTATGCCTAAAAGCATTTCTTATATAGGGAACCTTGACTTGGTGTAAGATTATATCTAAGACATCGATTCCTCCATTCATTCTCTTAAAGGTCAATTCATATTTTCAGAATAAGTACTTGAGATTCTGAGACTATATGAATGCAAGAGTGAAGACAATGAAGTTGGCTCATAGGGAACTAATGTGGCAGATTTTCCAGTTCCACGTGAACTCGGTGATATGCCTTATTCCTCAAAATCAGGGCCATGGAAGCAAACCACTTTAAGGAGAGTGGTACCAAAGATGCCAAAGAAGTAGGTGCAGTAACTTGATCTCGCCCCACCTACAAGGTTGGATTCCTTTGCATTATCCACATCCTTATCCTGAAAACATTTCTTGATTCTTGTAGATAATGGGACACTTGGAGAAGGAATGTTCCTGCTGAGGAAGTCCGGGCCGCGCTTCAAGCTGAGTAAATTGATTTTCCTAGTTATGGGATGATTACCGCACCCGAACATATCTATTTCAGAGAAAATTATAATGGGGTCAGTGGGAACCTTGAGGAGATGACCCTCTATCCACAAGATTGATTGATCCACCCAGGTGTGAGAAATGTTGTCGGCGAGGGAGAAAATGGTTGATTTTGGTAGAGAGGTAACACGAGTTCTTACGTCGAATATATTTATGCTCTTGCCATAATATTTTTCCTTTCTTATCTCCTCCAATTTTTTAGTAGGTGAGGGGTGAGCCTTCACCCATTCCTTCTCCAGAATATACGTAGGAAGAACTGCTATTAGAATGGATATTCCCGTGGATGAAAGGGTCATAGAAGAAGGCTCTTCTGGGGTAGCCGCGCATATGCAGGTGGTGATTGTAGATCCAACAAGAGTATTCCCACCCCTCCCCACCTACTATGTTCCCTGTGAGACTATCTTCATGGGAGATCACAAGGTGTAGGAAAGTGAGGAAGCTGACAATTCATATCCGATCTGGGATAATAAGTGAGCGTTGCACCCTTTTCACTTAATTTTTAGGTTTTATGTCTTGTCGTGATGACGAGGCAACTTGTGAAGGGGTTGAAACACGCTCCAGAAGTCTGGAAATACCAATCGTTCAAGAGCAGGTGGTTCTTGGGAGGTTTAGATCAGATAAGGATTCGAGGGCTGCTGGTGACGTTATGGGGATTCCAAGCTCCAAGGTTTCAATTCCTCAAGATCAAACGACTTTTACCATATTAAAAGAGGGGATTGATAGAGTTGACACTTCTTCAGGACACACTGATCTCTTCCTCTGGAAGGCATAATTGAAGTGGAAGTAGTGACACGAGCCCAAGAAGTTTTGAGCCCAATTGTTGCTCCGGGTTCACTGATAGTCATCCAAGCGGGATCGATGTCTATGAGTGACCTTTTGGAGGTAACTGATCTGGATGAACATGCTCACATTTCACGTGCCTCCCAAAAGAGTTTTGTCTTGAGTTTTACCTTCAATATGGAGTTGTGTCACCTATCATTCCTGTCAGTGAAGCGATGATTATTAAATTAATTGAAAAATCAAATAAATGATATTAAAAATATTAAAATAAATATAATCTGAAACAATTAAGGTGATCCATGAATTATATAGATAACTATGACATGTCTAAGATATAATAAAATTTTTGGTTTGAATTTGAATTTTTGTTTCAATGTTTTTAAAGTCATAGTAATGAATAATGTTAAATTTTAAAGAAATGATATTTCATGAATATAAAATTTTATTAAATTATTTAATAATCATAAAAATATTGAATAATGCCAAATGAGATAGTATTTGGTTGAATATGTAATCCCCTGATCTTCGTGGGTTTTTTGAAAGTCTTTACCCCTATAATAGACATATATTTTAATATTTTAAGTAATTCATAATTCTCCGCTCACCTCAATTATGAAAGGGAACTCCTTCCTTCACTTCATTTCATCAACTTGAGCCTTCTAGATTGATCAAAATCTACTAAATTATATCCTCTTCATCCCTAGCCACATTTTAGTGTTACTGGTCTCACAAAAGACCAATTCCAAGTGTTTTAAGAAGGGTTTCAAGGAGACAATATTCAAGATGTAAATTCCTCCTCTTTTAAATTCTTACTCACTTCTACTTTATCCTCACCACATATTCAAAGTTGTATGATAACACCAGTATCATATATGTAACATCCCGGTTTTGGGTGCTGCCTAAAGGTTCCCCTTAACCAGTTGGTCACATGGCCTCAAGTGCATTTCCCCAAATGCCAAAGGCTGCTAACTAGCAGTGAGATCCTTGGGTGTGATAGTGGGGGAAAATATGCCCTCATTGACAGAGTAACACAATAGAATGACAATCAGATAACAATAGTAGAAATAGTAATAATAACATGCAACAATAAATAGTGGAAGACTACAAGTAGATAAACAACTGAAACACACATATAAATGATGCATGACACATATGTCTTGGAAATCATACAAACAAGTCACAATGCTGGAACACAGTACTAAACCAAAGTACAAAGGAAAATAAGTAAATAACTAAAACATCATTACAAGGATTAACTTGGTCCCATGCTCCCCAGCACCACAACAGTCAAGTACCTGAATTAGAAGGGTGTTTTCCCTTATCTATAGCTGCAACAATATAATCTTTTTTGGCCCAAAAGCATGACCTAAACAGGGTGTAAGAAGAATCCTTGTAGGAAACCACCCAAAGATCTATGCCTAACTGTCATTGAATATGTATGACATACAATAAACAAAATGAAGTAATTAAAAAGGAAGTACTCAAAATTAAACAGTCCTGAAGTTTCAATTATATTCATTTACATTTATTAAATATTCAACCAATCATTCATAACTAACCCTTTGAGAAGGTTCTCACATCCTATCCCCTCTGGTTCAACCAAATAATCTAAAGTAACCCTCTGGGTAAGTTCTCACAGCGTAACCCCTCTGGTTCAACTTATACAAGGATATATTGACCACTTGGGTAGCTCACACAGTCTAAAACCTTTGGTATCATGTAAACAAAGACTATTTGAGGAAGAACTCATCGTCAATTAATCCTCTAGTACTTTAAGGATAGACAAAGACTCCCTGAGGAATCACTCACTGTTAATTCCTCCTATAGTTCCTTAAGGATAAACTACAGACTCTATGAGGAAGCACTCCACATCAATTCCTCATGTGGTCTCATAACGATATCTATACACTCTAAGGGAGAACTCAACTTTAATCCCCCCTATGTTATCACATCGTGAAAAGTATAACAGAAACTTTAGGGAATCCCTCAATATTAATTCACCCTATGGTCTTACTACACCAGGTTCCCACAGCCCTGTATAAGAAATCATGCACAAATGATATTCAGCAGCCAAAGTAAACCTAAAAGTACTACTTGGCTAAAAAATTACAAGGCATACCACAAAATCAAATAATATCACTCCATCCTAACAATACTAGGCATGGAAAGAAAGAATCATAATAGGAAAAGATAAACAAAACGGTCAAAATAAAATCAAACATGGGAAAACACCTCCATAGCATGGAAAAATAACCCTATTTAAAAACAAGATCCTTGACTCAAGAAAACAAGCATAGCAGACATCAATAGGGTTAAAATACCTAAACATGCAATACCCCAATCTAGGGAATTGGGGTCTTTTGCACAAAATTTTCAAAGACTAATTATGGAAAGGAAAAAACCTCCTAACTTGGGATTGTATGATCGATATACTCCAGCGTTGACCCTTGAATTGACCTAGAACTCGGTACATCTACAAAACATCTAAAATGTTCAACCAAGGATATCTCACGAGAGAGGAGAAATAAAGAGATGAGGCTCTAGAAGAAGGAAGAACTCGCCATGGAAATTTCAATGCAATTGATGATGGTTGATTCAGAGCATGGACGATCGATCGGGGGCTCAGAGAAGAATCACTCCTTATAGTCGCTACTGGATGAGACGAGTTGAGAAGAAGGTGTTTCTACCAACTAGACGTGACCCCAGTCTGATTTAAGAAATAAAAAAAGTACACAATGTTTCTTTTAAAAGTACATGGCGTGTATATGCCTTTATTGGGCCCCGATTTAGGCGGTCTCCAGGTCACCCCACACGACTATGTACTCGGCCGTTACACAGCCAATACACAATCACCCGTGACAACTGGGTACACAGTGTGTAATCCAAAATACACAATGTGTACTCCTTAAATTTCCAGATTCTCCTTTTTTTTTCAAAACACCATAAAAATAGGATCTATACCTGAAAAGAAGATCTAAGTTCTTAAAAACTTCCCCCCTTAAAGAAATTTGTCACCATATTTCCCTAAGAAGGTGGAAAAGAAGAAGAATCCTTGAATAGCTCTAGCCACTGTGATCGCACATCGATCTCCCTCTCCCAAGTCTTGTCCTGTACTTGAATGTGCTGCCATAGCACATGTACCAGAGGAACATACCGGTTATGGAGAACCTTCATGCTTCAATCAACAATCAGGATAGGATTCTCCTCTAATGAGGCGTCTATCTCTAATTCAACCTCATCGGGTTGAAAAACATGAGTTGAGTCTGAGAAGTAATGTCATAGCTGAGAAACATGGAAGACGTTGTGCATAGCCCGGTACCTTTGAGGTAACTGCAACTGATAGTCAATCATCCTGACTCTCTCCAAAACATAAAACGGTCCAATATATCTCAGAGAAAGCTTACCCTATCTCATAATCCTCTTATGTCCCAACCTCGGTGTGACATGTAGAAAAACCTGATCTCTGACCTTGAAATCTAGAGGATGTCTCCGTCGATCGACATAAGACTTCTGTTGTGACTTTGAATTATCCATCCTCTTTTTAATCAACTCCACCTGCTCTGTGGTCTCCTGAACAAGACAAGTTCCTAACATAGCTGCCTCTCCTGCCTGCAACCAACATAAGGGTGATCGACATGGCCTACCATACAAATCCTCATAAGGTGTCATCTAAATAGTTTCTTGAAAACTATTAATGTAGGAAAACTCCACAAGAGGTATGTTATTCTCCCAAGAACCTCCAAAATCAAGGACGCATGTTCAAAGTATGTTTTCCAGCACATGAATCGTATGCTTAGACTGACCATCTATCTATGGATGGTAAACTGTACTCAGAAGTACCTGTGTACCCAAAGCCCTCTATAGTCCCTGCCAGACTCGAGATGTAAAATGGGCATCCCTATCTGAAACGATCGAGTGATGAATCCCATGTAATCGTATGATCTCTCATATGAAAAACCTTCCCAGCTCATCAACAATGAAGGTCTCCTCGACCGGTAAGAAGTGTGAAACCTTCATGAGTCTATCAACGAAAACCCAAACTCCATTGTTCCCTTGAGGCGACCTTGGTAAGTCTATTACAAAGTCCATCACGACATCATTCCACTTCCACTCAAGAATGGGTAACTGCTGCAAAAGCCCTGCTAGTTGTTGATGCCCCACCTTCACCTGCTGACAGGTGAAACACCTCATGAAAAACCTAACAACATTTCTCTTCATATCTGGCCACCAATAATGACGATGCAATTATTGATACATCTTGGTGACCCCAGGATGAACTTACCAAAATGAGGAATGAAAGTCCCGCATCAGCTCCTCATGTATTTCTGCTAACACCCATACGTACCCATGAAAATTCAAGATCACACCCTTTACTAATGTCCATCCTGGAATAGGGTCCTCCTCTAACACACACTCTGATAGGACTAGGACTTCAGAATCTGATAGCTTCATCATTCACACTCGATCAAGTAGAGTAGAGGTAACAACAAAAGAAGAAAGAAACATCTTCCCCTGTCTGTCTTGCACCTCCAAATGCATCTAAGAGAATAGATCCATAAGATGCCACTCCCTACTGGCCTCTTGAACTGCCTGTATCTGAGTCCTTCTACTCAAGAATCAGCTATTTTATTGCCTTTACTTGGCGTGTAGGTAAGCTCAAAGTCAAGACTGGTGGTACTCAACCCACCTTCACTGTCTCAGATTCCGATTGAATAGAGTAAAGATATACTTGAGACTTTTTTGGTCGGTGAAAACCAAAAAATTATCTCCCAATAGATAATGTCTCTAACAACGTAAATCATGAACAACTGCAGTCAACTCAATATTTTGCGTCAGGTAATTCCTCTCCCGTGGCCTCAACTATCGAGACCCATATGTAACTACTCCTCCACCTGCATAAGCACTTCTCTTAGCCCAATACCTGATGCATCACAATAAACAAGGTAGCTCTTGCCTGACTCTATAAATACTAGTATCAGTGCTGAAGTCAACCTCCCTTTTATCTCTTGAAAGGATGACTAGCAAGAATCTGACCAAAAGTACTTTGTACCCTTCTTAGTCAGGCCTTTCAGTGCCACCGCTAAGAATGAAAATTCCTACATGAAATGTTTGTAGTACCCACCCAACCCTAGAAAACTTCGTAGCTCAAATACGTTCTTTGGCTTCTCTCAGGAAATTACTTCTCTCAGTTTCTTTGGGTATACTGATACTCCTATCTATGAGATAACATGAACCAAGAAGTAAATTTGGTCTATCCAAAAGTGGCATTTTGAGATCTTATCATATAACGGATGCTCTCTCAGTGTACTCAAAATGATCTCAAAATGTGTGACATGGTCATATTGAGTGTGAAAGGACACCAAGATATCATCCATGAAGACTATCACGAAAGAATCCAAGTATGGATGGAACACAAGGTTTATCAATTCAATGAAAACTACATGCATGTTCGTGAGACCGAATGAAATAAACACATACTCATATAGACCATACCTGCTCTGAAAAGCTGTAAGTGGTATAACTGATGTTATAACGCATAACTGACAATAACCGGATCTCATGTCAAGCTTCAAGAACACCTGGGCTCCTCGAATATGATCAAAGAGATCATCTATCCTTGGAAAGAGATATCGGTTCTTTACCTTCAACTGGTTTAGCTTTTGATAATACACACAAATTCTGAGGGTGTCGTATGCCTTCTTCACAAACAAGATAGGAAAACCCCAAGTAGAAGTGTTGGGTCAGATGAAATTCTTCTCTTGTAACTCCCCTAACTGCTTCTTGAGCTCCTGTAACCCTGGCGTAGCCATCCTATAAGGAGGAATGGACACCGGTGCCGCTCCCGGCACAATCTCAATAGAAAATCCCACCTCTCACTCCAGATGCAAACCTTAAATGTCCTTTGGAAAAACATCCCTAAAAAGATCGACCACTGGAGGAAATTACAACTGTGAAGTCCCATGGTCATCCAGATAAAAACTAAAAATCTGGGCTGTAAATCCTCCCAACCCATAATGCTTGGTTCTTTATCTAATCTCCTGAACATCCCATTCAACCTTATGTAAAAAGGATCCACCCTATGGTGATGTAAAACTCACCCTACAACGATAATAATCAACAACATCCTGGAAGGGAACTAACCAGTCCATCCAAAGAATGACGTCATAGCCCGTCATCTATAAGACATAAAGGTCCCATGAGAAGTGACACCACAAACCTCAAGAGGGCACTCCATGCACTGACGTACACTAGTCGTTTTGTCCCCAACAGAGTGTCTAGTGACAAGACATTAGCAGAAGAAAAGATACAGAACCCAAGGCTCTCCACAACAACAAAAAATATAAAACTATGGGAAGCCCTTGTATTGAAAAGAGATAAAGATAAAACTGAGGCAACTAGAATCGTACATCGAACTGTAGAGGGTCTGGGATCCTGCTTCTGATGGGTCTGTTCCACTGCAAAATTCTGACCTATACCGCGACCTTGTGACCCTGCCTGACCACCCTGAGCTGATCCACCATATTTCCATTGAAATCCTGCCGACTGGCTACCACGATTGTGATCTTCACCTCATCTTGAATGGACGGAAGAACTCCAGTTCTTAGACTAATGAGAAACTGGTGGTGCTGCTCCTAAACACGGAGTCATAGATGAACCCCTTTAACTAGCTCCTGGTGAGAAAAACTAATAGAACCACTGTAGATGACCCATATTTCCACAAGATCAGCACTCTACTGGGTCTCTCGAGCAATGTGGCCTCATATGCCTACCCTTCCCACACTAGTAGCATACCAACTGACTACCTGAAGATGTATCTCTCCTACTCCGATCTCCATGTGTAGACTCCTCGTGGTGCTTCCTACTATCAGTTAGAGAAGCACCAAATCTTTATGTTGAACCGCCCTGGCCCACTGCTCCAGAATACCTCAGGTTGCACTCTGTTATCTGTTCCTGGTTGACTATAGAAGATATTGTCATCAACCTGAATATGTTCACCTAGGATTGGATGTCATGCCTAATACCATCCTTGAATGTCCTCACTAGAAAAATCCCATCACCACTAGAATGAGTGTAAAGAATTGTAGCTCTGTGAAGTGATAAGAATACTCCATGGCTGATATAGTACCCTACTCCAAACTCACGAACACTTAGGCTCGGTCGGCCCTCAGATTCTACGGGTAGAAATAATCATAGAAGGTACGCTGGAACTTACCCCAATCCATAACCTACTGGCCTCCTTCCTACGAGATCACATCCCACCATCTCTTGGAGGAATCTCGAAGAATATAAGTAGGGAGATTCACCCTCCTCTCTGGAGGCATATCCAAATGCTTGAAGATAGATAACATGGCTTCTAACCATGACTCAGCAGCCTAAGGTCCTCTAACCCCTAAGAAAGTGGGAGGATGCTACTGAAAGAACCGGATCAACTCTGCCATAGATAGGGCAGGATGCAGTGCTCCCTGGATGGTTTGTATAAACCTTATGAAGCCTTTTCGGAACTATGTGTTAGCACCTGTGTTCGGAATGATGGCTTGTGCCAAGACCGGCATGACAGGAGGATCTGCTGGTAGTCCCCGACTAGCCATGTTGGGTGTCTGATCATTTCCATGTATCTAGCGAACAACTGGAGGACGTCTTGGTGGCATGAATCTATAAGGTCAAGCGCACACCTTAGATCATGATTATCAAGGACTGAAACATAGATGTGAAAGAAAAGGACAGGAGAAGGAAAACATTTATGTTTTTCATAACAGGGATACATGACCTGTATGACCCCTACACGATGTGTTCCTCACATGGGCGTGAACTCCTGCCAACCCTGGTTGTGTAACACCCTATACACACTGCATGTTCTCCCAAGACACAATGTGTACTTGAATCATTTTTCTATGCCCGGGTTCTTCTACATGACTAACCCACATGGTTCTCCTAGAACAAGACTACACGACGTGTTTGTTCCAGACACGACGTGTACTAGAAGGATTTCACCAGCTCGTGTCGTTGGTCACACGAACAGTTACACGGTCGACTCTACACGATGTTTTCAAGATGGAAACGATATATACTACATTAGATTCATCCATCAGTTTCATTATTCACATTGGTGGACACATGGTCTATACAACACGACATGTACATCCGGTAAACGGCGTGTGCCACCAAAGATTTTCCAACCCCGTGGCTCTTCCCACATAGTCAGTCACACGGTTAAATACTACACGGCGTGTATATACAGTACATGGAGTGTACTTAATAAAAGTTTCTCCTTCCTGAATAGAAGTATACATAGATTATATTCATTGTTACAGGCTATGTATTCCAGATTTTTCCGGACAGTAAATCTTAGAAACTACTCAGGAACCCCACACAACAATGAAACAAGTATAAAAATTCCAAATTCCAATCCTTGGGGGGCCATACTCCCCGTGAATTAGAGCTTGACATCTTATTCATGTACATCACAAGACATAATAGTGAAAACAATCACATGATCCACCAAATTCCAATTCATGAGGGCCCATAACACCCCAGGGACCAAAGTTTGGTGTTTATTCAAATGAACTTTAAACATTAGCAATACCTTATCAAATAGCAGTTATTCTATCAAGGAATCTATCAACACATCATGCATATCAAGAAAAAAATCTATCACAACAACATGAAATCAGTAATGCACCCTAATTGACATGGAAAGTATGCATGACATGTGATCTCTAGCTAGAGCCTATATGATGCATGAGATGACACACCCTTATCTCACTGGGTTGAAACAGAAATAGAACCTCAATAACAAAATAGTAACATCACAATACATGTGAATCACCCAATGGTGAAATCCAATCAACTATATTAATTGCAAAACCAGAAAAAAAGTGCAATATACAAGGTAAATTGGCTTTTCCCTGTACACGAGTTTGCTACTCCCGGGCAAATCTTTTTACCAAGTACATATTCCTTCCTATCCCTATTTATAGGCTCCCAACAATAAGTAAAGAAGAAAATGATTCCTCTAATACCACTTTGTAATGTCCCGGTTTCAGGTTCCACCCAAAGTTTCCTTGTAACCAGTTGGTCACATGGCCTCAAGCGCATTTCCCCAAATTCCAGAGGCTGCCGTCTAGCAGCGAGGGCCTTTGGTGTGATAGTGGGGAAACTATTCCCTCATTGGTAGAGTAACACAGCAGAATGACAATCAAACAACAATAACGGAAGCAGTAATAATAACATGCAATAGTATATGGTGGAAGACTGCACGTAGATAATCAACTAGAGCATACATAAATTATGCATGACACATATGTCTAGGAAAACATCCAAACAAGTCACAATGCTGGAATAGAGTACTAAACCAAAGTGAAAAGGAAAACAAGTAAATAACTCTAACAGTATTGCAAGCCTCAGCTTGGTCCCATGCTCCCCATCACCACAATAGTCATGTACCTGAAGTAGAAGGTCACTTACCCTTATCTATACCTACAATAATATAATCTTTTTGGGCCCAAAAGCAAAACCCAAATAGAGTGTGAGATGAATTCCACTAGGCAACCACCCAAAGATTTGTGCCTAACAGTCAGTGAATATGTTTTGTAGGAAATAAGAAAAATGAAGCAATAAACAAGAAAGTACTAAAAAATAAACAGTCCTACAGTTTCAATTACATTCATTTACATTTACTAAATATTCAACCAATTATTAGCAAGTAACCCTCTGGGAAAGTTCTCACAGCCTATCCCCTTTGGTTCAGCCAAACAATCTCAAGCAACCCTCTAGGTAAGTTCTCAAAGCCTAACCTCTCTAGTTCAACTTATACAAGGATATAACGATCTCCTGGGTATCTCACAAGGTCTAACCCATTTGGTCTCATGCAAAAAAAGAATTTGAGGAATCACTCACCTTCTATTCCTCATACAGTCCTTTAAGGATAAACAAAGACTCTCTAAGGAAGCACTCACTGTCAATTCCTCTTATGGTTATTTAAGGATAAACTACAAAATCTTTGAGGAAGCACACAATATCAATTCCTCATGTAGTCTCGTAATGATATCTATAGACAATCTAAGGGAGCACTCAATGCCAATCCCTCCTTTGGTCTCGCAGTGTGAAAAGTATAACAGACACTCCAGGGAGGCCCTCAACGTTAATACTCCCTATGGTCTTACTATACCAAGTTTCCACAACCCCGTGTAAGAAATCATGCATAAACAATATTTAGCAGCCAAAGTAAACCTAAAATTACTACTTGGCTAAATAGCTACAAGACATACCACAACATCAAATAATATCCCTCCATCCTAACAATACTAGACATGGAAAGAAATCATCCTAACAGGAAAAGCTAAACCAAATCTTCAAGATCAAATCAAACATGAGAAAAAACCTCTATAGAATGGAAAAATAACCTTATTTACAAAAAAAATCCCGAACTCAATCAAACAAGCATAAAAAGCATCAAAAGAGTTAAAATCCCTAGTATGCAATATCCTAATCTAGGGCATTGAGCACTTTTGCACATAATATTCAAAGAGTAACTATGGAAAGGCACAAACCACCTACCTTAGCATTGTACGATCGATATACATTGAAATTGACCCTTGAATCTAAATAGAACATATTAGATCTACAAAAAGCCTAAAACGTTCAACCAAAGATATCTCACGAGAGAGGAGAAATCAAGAGATGAGGCTCTAGAAGAAGGAAAAAATCATCGTGGAAATTCCAAACCAATCGATGACGGTTGATTCAGAGAATGGACAATCAATTTGGGGCTTGGAGAAGAATCACTCTCTATGATTTCTCTTGGAAGAGACGAGTCGAGAAGAAGGCGTTTCTGCCAATTAGACATAACCCCAGTCCGATTTAACAAATAAAAAAAAGTACATGGAATTTCTTTTAAAAGTACACGGCGTGTATATGCCTTTACTGGGCCCCACTTTAGGCAGTCTCCAGGTCACCCCACATAGCCATTTACTTATCCATTACATGATCAGTACACGGTCACCCACGACAATCGGGTACATAACATGTACTCCAAAATATACAGCGTGTACTTCTTAAATTTCCAGATTCTTCTCTTTTTTTCAAAACACCAAAAAAAAAAGGATCCATACCTGAAAAGAAGATCTAGGTTCTTACAATATATATACTAGAATATTTTTTGTTAATGGTATATCCATCATAAAATTTCTTATCTTCACTTTTTATTCTCAAAAACAAAATCGTTGTCCATGGTGTGTCGTTTCACCACCTTTGTGGATGATGAGTTTTCGTTTCCTATTACCACATTCATCGCAAGTTTAAATTAAATTATAATTGTTTAAAATGGCCTATATATATATATAGTATATATATGGTCTCACATTCTTGAATTAATATATGACCATAATATTAAACAAAACGAAACTAGTTTGTGAAGGTTAGAGAAACCGCCAAAATAAACTGAACTCTTATTGTTAACATTTTATCAAATGAATCATCCTAATGTTGGAAAGAAAAAGGGATGTATGAGACTATTTAAACATATAGAAGTGTATTAATACAATTTATTTCCACTTATGGAGTATTATTTCTCTCTAACAAGAAAATCCATAATAAACTGACCATGAAACCATGAAACGAACACACCCGAAACAATGAAAATAACAAAATATTATTAATAAATGAGTGAAAATATATTTTAAAAAGATCATATAAGGTATTATATATATGAATATAGTTATGGAATAAATTAATAATACTCTTTAAACTATTATAAAAATGTTTGAACACATTTTATAGAAGCCGAACCTATGTTAGAGACTTTCTTTTAAAAATCCTTTTTAATGTCTCTTTTTACAAAATTTTAAAAAATGTTTTTTTTCATATATGATATGAACAAAATTTCCTTCTTTCGTGATTCTTTAATATTTCGAAGCTTCATTTACAAGTTTACAATTTAATTTTCAGAAAAAATGTTTTCATTTATGAGTGCATGACTTTGTAAAAATGAAAAGTGATTTTAAAATGGAAAAGTTATTTTCTTCAAGAATATTTCTTTTATGCAAGCTTTATGTGTTATGTTTATGTTATGGTTTTTAAGAATTTTTATGATGATGGGTGGTTCCGTGATAAATCGAGGGCAGATGAGCCTATTATAAAACTCTAATACATTGGGTAATGGGATAGAGTTGGCTAGGTATCTCTTAAGAGATTATGAGAATATATTGCGATGATTATTCGAAGTGTAATCACGATGGTTACTCCCTATATAGCCGAAAGTGATACTTTATATATAAGAGTGATATAAAAATTGTGTCACAAGTTACCTTTTATGATTTATGTATACTTTTTGTGGTTTTACAGGAAACTTATGATTTCTTAAGCTAAGATAAAACACTTATGTTTTATATATGAAAGTTATAAATTTATGAAAAGTTTTAATGAAAGAATTATATGTTTTTATTTTTTTATGTTCTCTAATGAAATGTTTTATGAAATTTTTTGGGAAGAAAATATGATTTATTGGGTAAGAAAATGGTTATTTTGAAAAGGTAAAAATTTTACATGTGATTATGGACTAACGTTTTATTTCTTACTTTTTATGTCCCAAACTGAGTTTTTGTACTCAACCCAAGTTTTAAAATGTTTTTCACAGGATTATTTATAAGATTAGAGGACCGTTAAGGTGATAGTGCAAATGATTCCAATTAGTTATTTTGTAATTATTATTTTTTTAAACTCTAATTTTATGTAAGGTATTTTTTATAATCCTCTAGAACCTAGATTAGAAAAGATCATCAATTGTATAACATACTGTGTATTTTTAAATTACTTTATAATAAAAAAAATACATAACATGCTTTGGTATTGAATCCTAAATTGTGGGTTTAGAGCTTTACATTTGGTATCAGAGGAATGGTTTAAACAATTTCAGAGATTAGACGTGGTCTTTTTTAAAAAAAATCTAAGAAATAGAATTTTCTTTCAAACTTCTAGGTAATTAAGTTCTCTTAGAAGTTATAGCTTTTTATAATTTTAAAGATAGAAATTTAGAATTTTAAGTAAAATGAATGAATTAAGATTACACAATTAATTAAAGGGGGGAGAATGTAACAATCCAGGTACAAATAAAATAATTTGTTTTCATATTAATTAATATTCTTGAATTAAATTGTTACATAATTCTTAAAATAAATAGTTTTATTAAACTAATTTTTTATATGGTTATATTTATAAGATTAATTTTCAAATTATAGAATTTTGATTTGAAATAAAAAATCATTTTTTAATTTAGTATGTTGAAATTATCTTATTATGAATTTTTCATAATTTTCTAGAAACTTTAAATTTTTTGTGAATAGTAAAAAATACAGTATTTTGTGACATCATCAAGACATAATTATGATATAAAATTTATTGAACTTATTGAGTGACTAAATTATGATATTATAACTAAAAAAACATATTAAAATGATCTAAAACATATTAATTATAAATTATTTCATGATAAATATAAAAATCATTGTCAGTGTAGATGCAACACCTCCACAGCGTTGGAAAAGTAAAAATTAGGGCCTTATAGATAATAATTGAGTGCTAAAAAGTATTTTAATTACTTTTTTATTAATTATTATGTATAATTGATGTTTTTTCCTTATATTTTTGAATTTCAGAATTATATAAATGAATTTTATCCAAAAGTTAGTGCAATGTTGTGCAAAATAAGAAAAGTCAAATTAACAAGTTAAAGTTGTCTTGATATGAATATGAGTAAATATATATAATGAACAAATCTAAAAGTTTATCTTGAACCTAATTAATTTATTTTTATGATAGTATTTTATTTTTAATTTTTATGTATGAAATAACTAGCTTTAATGCTTATGCAACGTTGATGCAGTGCTTGTGCAAGGTGAAAAAACCAATAAAATGATTTTAATTAAAATATTAAGAACCAAAAAATGACCAAAAAATTTGGGTAAATATTTTTGGATGAGTATGTGTCGGACATAATCATATTTGGTTCCAATTTGATACCTTTTGGATCCTGTTGGATGAATTTATGCCCTTTATAATATTTTATTTAAAAGAAAGTCAAGTTGTTCACACTATGATTTTTAATTAGTATAAATTTTTAATATATGGTTTTTAGAATATATTTTAGACCATAAATAGTCTTTGGAAATGTAAAATATTTATCTTCTTCATATTAATTTATTTTTAATTTTTATGGAAGAAATAAATGCCTTAAATGCTTGCACAACGATGATGCAATAATTATTAAATTAATTGAAAAATCAAATAAATGATATTAAAAAATTAAGAAAAATATAATTTTAAATAATTAAGATTATACATGAATTATATAGGTAAATATGAAATGTATAAGTTATAATAAAATATTTTTTTTTGAATTTGAATCATTGTTTTGATGTTTTTAAAGTCATAGTAATGAATAGTGTTAAATCCAAAAAAATGACATTTCGTGTATATAAAAGTTGATTAAATTATTTAAAAGTCATAAAAATATTGAATATGGAAAAATGGGAAAATATTTGGTCTCCAATGTAATCCCATGATCTTTATAGGCCTTTTGGAAGTTTTTACACCTATAACAGCCTTATTAAATTTTAATATTTTAAGTAATTTATAATTTTCCCCTCACCTCAATTATAAAAGTGAAGTCTTTCTTTCACTTAATTTCATCAAATTTAACATTATATCTCTACCATCCTCTGTAAAATTCTCTTATTCTCATACCTATCCACATTATAGTGTTGTTGATCTCGCAAAAAGACCAATTCCACGTGCTTTAAGGAGGTTCTCAAGTAGACGATATTCAAGAGGTAAATTCCACATCTTTTAAATTATTTGTCACTTATACCTTATCCTCAACCCTATACAAAGTTTCATTATAACTCTAGTATCATATATATATATATTACTTTTATTTTGTTAATGGTATATCTATCATTAAATATTTTATCTTCTCCTTTTATTTTTAAAAACGAAATTGTCGTCGTTGGTATATCGATTCATCGCCTTTGTGGATGATGAGTTTTAGTTTCCCATTATCGCATTCATTTAAAGTTTAAATTAAATTATAATTTTTTAAATGATATAAATATATATATTATACATGGTTTCACATTTGGAATTAATTTATGACCATAATATTAAACAAAACTAGTTCGTAAAGGTCAGAAAACTGCCAAAATAAACAAAACATTTATCATTAACGTTTTATCAAATGAATCATCATAATGTAGGAATTAAAAAGGGATGTATGAGATAATTTAAACACTTATAAGTGTATTAATATAATTTCTTTCCACTTATGGAGTATTATTTCTATTTGACAAGAAAATTCATAATAAATCAACCATGAAATCATGAAACAAACGCACCCAAAATAATGAAAATAACAAAATATTATTAATAAATGAGTGGAAAGATGTTATAAAAAGATCATATATGGTATTATAAAAATTAATATAGTTCTAGAATAAATTAATAATACTCTTTACACCATCATATATGAGGTTTGAAAATATTTGAAGGAAGTCAAACCAGTGGTAAGAGGCTTTCCTTAAACTCCTCTTTAATGTCTCTCAATTTCATGATGGTTTATTATTTTGAAGTTTCCTTTACATGTTTACAATTTTATTTTCAAATAAAATGTTTTCATTTATGATTAAACAATTTTTTAAAATTGAAAAATGATTTTAAATTGGAAAATTTATTTTCCTCAAGAATGTTTCTTTTATGCAAGCTTTTTGTGTTATGTTTATGTTATGGTTCTTGGTCATTGTTATGATGATGGGTGGTTCCATGATAAACTATGGGTAGGTGAACCCGTTATACCTCACCAATGCATTGAGTAAAGTGAAAGATTTAACTGGTTATGTTTCTCTTAAGAGTTTATGAGAATATACTTTGGTGATTATTCTAAGTGTAACCATGATAGTTACTCCTTGTGTTGCTGGGAGAGCTACATTATATGTAAGAGTGATATGAAAATGATTCTACAAGTTACCTTTTATTATTTATGTATGCTTTCTACAGCTTTACAAGAAAATTATGATTTATTAAGGTAATCTAAAGATCTTATGTTTTATGTGTGAATGTTATAACTTTATGAAAAATTTTAATGAAAACTTTATGAGTTTTTATTTTTCCTTTATATCATCTTATGAAATGTTTTATGAAATTATTTAGGCCGAAAAGATGATTTCTTGAGTAAGAAAATAGTTATTTAGAAAAAGGAAAATATTTATATGTGATTACAGATTAACGTTTTCTTTCTTACTTTATATGTTCCCTGAGTTTTTGTGCTCATCCTAAGTTTTAAAATGTTTTTCATATGATTCCTTATAAGTTCATAGGACTGTTAAGAAGATAGTGAAGATGAAGCCAATTAGTTATTTTGTAATTTTTTTTGTAAACTTGGATTTTATGTAAAGTATTTTCCTAATCCTCCAAAACCTAGATTGGAAAAGATCCTTGATTGTATAGTATACTGTGTATTTTTCAATTACTTTTTTATAAAAAAATACACTGTTTTATTAATGAATCCAGAAGTGTGAGTTTGGGACTTTACACTGAGAGAGGGTGAGTGTGCTGTCATCTCATCTGATGACTGTAGAGTTTAATCCATTTTTCTTTAACCAAAAATATCTTACTTAATGAGGCATTTGAACAAGCTAGAGTTGCAACCCAAAACCAAAGTCGAGTTGCAGAACAAAGGAACATGGAAGAACAACTCTATCAAGAGCTAGATCGACTTAATCAAGAATTGGATCATGTTGAAATAATGACTAATGAAGAGTAGTAGCTAGTATAAGAGGTAGAGAAGGACGAGATAGATGCCATTGAGAAGGATGAAGCACTAAGAGTTGATGTAGAGAGAGGTTGTAGCATTTTCAGAATTACGTTGAGCGGTAGAGCACTCTGATTAGGTAATGATTCAACTCTATGAATTCATCGAGTGGTCCTTGTAATTACATTGTTTATCTCATGTGGGGAGGCTCTTAAATTATGGATGTTCCACCCTTTTTCAAATATTGTCAATGAATGATTTTTTTTTCAATTTCATATTTTTTAAATTCCTACCATGTCACTTCACATTAATTTACTGTGTTTCAAAAGAATAAAATCAAGATAACCCGGATCATTCGTCTATCAAGTAATAGAATAAACCGTAATCATGAACATTTTGACCGATTTACTCTATTTCTATTTCTTTTGGTATGGATTATGGATGGATGTAGGTATGATTACCACCACTATAACACCATAGTTGGCTTGTCTGAAAAAATGACATTGTATCATACTTTTTGAATTTTTGAATATTTGAATTGAAATTTTGTGGACAGATGTTTATCATGCCTTAATTTTTTCCTAGGTTGAGAGACCTAGCTAGAATAGTTTGACTTCCATTGGATATTTAATGTCTTGCATGCTGGACCAGTGCAACTAATCTTTTAGGTATAACATCTTTGACCAATAATTACCCAGAAAATGATTCCCAGTCAAGAATACTTCAACATCTTTTGGATGTGTGGGGAGAGAGATCAAAAATTATAATCTTGAGGTTATAAAATCTGGAAATAATAACGTGGGGGTTAGTACACAAGGAATTTCCATGGACCATGTCCAAAAGTCATACTTCCTTACAATTTCATCAAGTCGATTTGAAAGCATTCCCTCATAAGAATGAAGATTCCTCTGGTTGACAGGCCACATTTAGGGCACTCATTATATAGAGCCACATCTAGACATATTATTTATAGTCAAAACAAAGGCGTTCCTCAGAGTTGAATACTCTTATTACTGATAACTAAGAGTTTTTGTGGAAATTTTAGGTTTCCCAAGATAATTGAGTGTGGTTTATGAAATAGGGAATGCATCTAAGAAGTATGATGAGAAGTATCTTGGTCAGCATTTTCCATGGGTGAAATCTTCTTATAAAAACTTGATTTTGAGGAAGGGAAGAATTTTTCTCTAATCATGAGTTTGCAAGAGAGGGGAATCCATGATGGGATTCCTTGCATGGATTGAGACATACATTTTTTTTGGGAGAATGAGCCTATAATAGGAAATTTAGGCATCAATATATATCTCATTAAGATGATAATCAAGACACATATAGTTCTAGAATCAATCTGTGACGCGAGGCCACAACAACATGTAATTTTACGTTACATAATAGGGGTGCGAATCATGTGGTTTAACACCATGCAATAGGGATGTTGCCTTGCTGTTTAACATAATGGGACAAGGATTTATGGTGTTCCTTTAAAGGTCTTACATCAAGAACCAACCATTACTTAGTGATCCAGAAAAAAGTGGTTCAACATTCTCTAGGTGTGAAGGGGAAGGTTGTAAGCCATGGCCTCATGTTCCTTTGATCCGGGGGAGTGGGATGAGACAGACATGTAAGGGTTGACCATGAATCATTTACAAAAATTGGTTCCCATTAAGATGTTGTCAAAGCATAGAAAGATAAGATGGTTTCCTCATAAGAACAAATATGTCATTGGTTAATGGGACATATTTAGTCCATGCATTATGTAGATCCACATCTGGACATATTATGCATATTCAAAATAAAGGTTTCCCTTAGAGCTGAACATTATTATTACCAATAGCTAATAGAAATCATATGAAGATCCAAATTTCTCAAGGTATGAAGTGTGTTTTGAGAAAGGAACATGCTTGAGTATGAAGGGAACATTTAGGTAGGAATTTAACAGGAATAGATAATGTGTTAGTTATAGAGGATTGACACATACATAGCGAAAGGAACATTTTTGGTTAGACCCATGATTTGAGACCCAAGTGTCACTATGTATCATGTGGTGGTAGGAATCAAGACATACATAGTTCTAGAATAGAAAAATCTCATTGTAGGTCTGATCTACACACAGGGAAGGGGGGAATTTTTATATTATGGATGGAAAAGAGATTTGAGATCCGGGTGTCACTACATATGCTATGGTAACAGGAATGAAGCCACATGTAATTCTTAGATAGATTCCTCACACTGATCAATATTTTGTGCTGGGAGGTGGAACTTTTATCATATTGCAACTCGATTAGGATGTAGGATTCGAACATCACTACATATCCCATTAGGATGAGAATAAATCAGCACATAGTTCTTGAATGGAGGTGTGGTGAGAGACCAACACCCAGGATAGTGGTCATCTTGGGAGTGGGCCTTAGTGATGCACAATTTTATGTCATGCAACTGACATCAATCATTTAATTTTAATATCAAGCAGTAAAGATGTTTGGTGTTCCTTCTAAGGTCTTGCATCTAGGACCTTGATAAACTTGATGTGAACTGATACGTCCAAATCATGTGGGAAAACCCTTACCATAATTTTTAAGATCACGTGAGATATTCTTGGTGTGATAAATAAGGAATGTTAAAGGTTTTTTTCATCACATTGAAGCAATTAAAATAAAGGATAAGAGATTTTGTTTTCACATTAAGGATGAGTTTGGTTGTAGGATCTGGGTGTCTCTACGTATCCCATTAGGATGAGAATCAAAATACATGTAGTTCTTAAAACATAATGAGGGTAGATAACCGACACTATGGGGGGGGGGGGTAACCTCTTTGGTAATAGCCAAAGGCATTACACTGTTTAAAGTCATGTGAGGGGGAAATTTACAAATAGTTTAATGTAATGTGACCAGGATGAATCAGTCATGCAGTTTAAGGTCGTGCGATAAAGACCTCTATGCGGTTTATAGTCATACTGGAAGGACTAAAGTGTCTCGTAGTTTTGGGTCATACAACTAGGACCCTGGGGTTGATATTATTTAAATTCATAAAGATTTAACTGACATGGGGGTGAAAGGATGTCTTCAACAGTCAACAAGTGACAAAACTGACGCGAAGAGAGGTCTCAAGGGCCAATGGATAGTGAAAACGATCTTGTAAAGGGGTGGATTTGGGGTTGGGCCTTAGGCAGAGGGTCCAGGTTTCACCATGTATCTCATAAAAGTGAGAATCAAACCACACTTAGTTCTGAAATAGATTCCATGCACATATCCAACTTGTTTGTAGAGAGGGCATTTTACTTAAAAGTAGACTGTAAATGAAAGGACCCACATCGGAGTCCCCTACATCGATTTTGTTTGTATGTAGAAGGTGAACATTTCTTTATTTTGTGGTTGCGACCAGAACATAAGGTTCGAGTATCACTATGTATCCCATTTAAATGAAAGTCAATCCATACATAGTTTTGAAGAAGGATAAGGTGGTGGTGTAGTAGGAAATTAGAACCAAGAATTATAGTATCCCCAAACTTGGACCGAAGTATTACACAATTTTACATCATGCATCAAAGATATAAACCATGAATTTTTATGTCATACAGAAATGACATTGTCTTAAAATTCAATGTTTTGTGACTAGGACATTATGCCATGTAGTTTAGAGTCTTACAACTTAGATAATGGTGTCTTGTAGTTTTGGTAATACGATTAGGACCATGGTGCCTTGTAGTTTAGGGTCTTGTGACTAGGATTGGGAAAAATCATTGGTGCTTACACATAGGAAGGAGGCCCATTGTGTTTGAGTTACATGAATTATTTCTTGAGAAATATTACATTGGTAGGGGCGTGGTATGCTCCCATCCACGGTAACTAATGAATATGGAAAATGAAGATAGAAATTATGAATGTAAAAAGGTCCTTCCCATTTTAGTTCATGTTTTGGAGGTTTCTTTACAAATATCATTGGAGATTTAAGAGATAAAACCAGTTCTACTTGAAGGAATTAATGGAGGCCAACTCTCTTGCTGAAGGCCTATGCTATCCGATTTTGGTGAACTTACAAGTGGTGAAAGGTATGAAAACTTTTCTCATCGAGTGGATCAAACTTGTCCAACAAATTATGTGATTTCTCATCATCTAAGAGTTTTCCACAGATAGGTAAAATTTGACCTTAATGGGTAGACTGCCTCTATTATGTAAACTAGCAGATACGAGGTTGAATGGGTAATAGTTTGGGTTGTTGTGTGGTAGGCCCACAAGGCGTGAGGGAGCTTGTAGGGAAAGATTTTTTATCCTTATCCACAATTTTTTAGAGTATATTTGATAGGGTTTTGTTGAAAACCTCTATCTATCCATTCTCCACTGTGTAATAGCATGATGAAAGGTTGAACTCAATGTTATATTCCTGGTACAACCTCTTTAATCCAAAAGAAGAAAAGTTGGTGGCGTTGTCAGTCAGTATCGTGTTAGGGGCACCAAATCTGATGATAATGTTAATATTTATAAAATTGATAATTCTTTTGGTCTCAAATTTTTTGAGGGGTATTACTTCATCCCATTTGGAGAAGAAGTTAGTAGCAATGAGGATGCATTTGAACTGCTTGGCTATAGTTGGAGGGTACGATCCTACTACATTCATTCCCCATATGGTGAATGACCAGGAGTATTTAGTGGTGTGAAAAAAATATGGTGGTTGATAGATTAAGTTGGAATGCACTTGGAAGGAATGAATATTTTTAATGAATTGTTGGCAATATACATCATTGAAGGCCAGAAATATCCAAGACACCTAATTTGGTGAGAAATCTTGGTTGATGATTGATAGACATTACAAGCACCAGTATGAAATTCCTTCATAGTGGTAGTAATCTCCTCTCTATCAATGCATCTGAGGATAACTCCATCAAATATTCACTTATAATAACCTTCTGATGACCCATAATGTCATAGAGTGAAATTGATTGCTCGTCATCAGATCTTTTCTTTTCCAGCTTTGTCTGGTGGAAGGGTTCCATTTTTGAGGTATTATAAGATGGGTGTCATCAAGCCATTTTAAAAATTATCTATTTCAGAGGTAGAATTGACATCATTGATCTGTTTTATGCTTCTCCAAAGAAATGACAATACTGTTATACAATGTGCAATTTTTATAACTATTTCATTTCTTTTAGGATCCACCAAGGTTGTAGCCACATTTTCCAATGCGTCTGCCTGAGTGTTTTGTGAATGTAGGACATGAGTTAGTGTTGGTTCATAGGGGAATTATACCATCAAACCTTGAACATAATTGAGTAGGGGGATGAAATCTTCTTTTATGATTTTATAATCACTGTTGACCTTCTTAATCACTTGCTCAAAGTCACCTTTGATTCTTAGATGAGTTGATGGTATTTGGAAAGTAAATTCCAAGATTGCAATGAGGGATTAATATTTAGCCTCATTGTTAGTGCCGCATTCTTATATCAGGAAGGAGTATGGTATAACCGCCTTTTTTAGAGAAATGGGAATGGATCCCAACCTGACTTTGTTGAGCTTGAGGTCTTCCATCCTCCTTCTGGTTGGGCTTCTGGATGCACTGTCGAAGTAAATTTCCCACATTTAAGTAGAGTCTTGAACAAAGAGGATATCTATTCATCTAATAGTTTGTTACTAGAAAAAACTTCTTCCTAGAGGGATGTTATTCTAGGAAATTTTCTAAGGACTACCATCTTATCGCCTTCTACGGTATGAACCAGGTGTCAAAACTACTGCATAATGACCACCCATCTCACCAAATTTCCATTCAACATTGGACGATTGATGATATATTTGACAGGGACATTTCAAGAGATCAAATGGATCTCATGGTGCTGTAGATAATGCCTTAATTTCTGATCTATGAAGATTAGTTTCAAAAAATTCTTCTAGATATTAGAATACCGAGTATTAGTGTCGAACATGGTATGACTGAGATAATTAAGGTTGTTTTCACTACCAGCACTATTTTTCTATGCAAGAAGGCCCCCAACGATTGATCCAAAGTTGTCACACATAAAATTATCAATTTTACCTCAACTGGTGACATTAGAACTGGTAGGATTAGAATATATTTCTTAAGGTTATCAAATTCTTATTGGCAGTCATCGGTCCAAAAATTCCTTTTTTCATCAACCTGGTAAAGGGAAAACAGTTGTCTTGTGAGGTTTTCTATGAAGCATTGAATTTAGGAATGATGTCCCAATATTCCTCTAAACTCTTTGAGCCTTTGAGGAGGTGACATTCCAAGGATTTTCTTAATCTTATCAAGACCGACTTCAATAACTTGATAGCATACTATGATGTTGAGAAATTTCCCTGTGGTAATTCCAAAAGCACATTTTAGGGGGTTCATTTTTAGACTGTGTTTTCATAGTTTGTCAAAAATGATTTCCAAATCGGAAAGATGACCAGAATGTTGTTGTGATTTTACCACCAAATTGTTGACTCCACTGATTTTCCCAGGAAATGTTTGAAGATGTGATGCATGACACGTTGATATATAATGCCAACATTCTTTAAACCAAAGGACATCACCCAATAGTAGAATACTCCTTGGGGGTCCTAAAGGTAGTAGCTTCTTCATCCTCTATGGCCATTTGAATTTGATTGTATCCTTGATAGCCATGCATGAAAGATAGGGCTTGATAGCCAGTCGTTGCACTAATCAAAAATTCTATAACCGGAATAGAGAAGTCATCTTTTGGACAGTTCTAGTTGAGGTGTATGAAGTCGATGAAAACACAGATTTTCCATTTTTCTTCTTGAATGAGACAATATTGGAGATCCACTTCAGGTACTGAACTTCCTGAATGATGTTGGATATGATGAGTTTATCAAATTTATCTTCAATCATGGAAGCATGAGTCATATGTGTCCTTCTAGCTGTCTGCTTGTAGCCATGATGGTTTTTTGGTAGAACTAGTTGATCGGTGACCACCTTGGGCTCGTGGCTTGACATTACAATGCAATTCCAAGAAAACACATCTCTATGTCTCTTTATAAATGAGGCATATACCTCTTATTATTCCAAATACATGACTGCACTAATCAAAGTGGTCCATGGATCCTCTTATGAACCCATATTTATCTATCAGAGTTCATCGACAGGGGTGGAGGCTCCTTCCTCAAATGTATGAGGAGTATCTCTTAGGTTGTCTTCTTCATCTTCTTTCTATTCTTCCTCTGTGTTCATGTCTGGATGGATGAGAGAAAAAGGGGGATTATTGTGGTCAGGGGGGGTGTATTGAGATCTGACTTCCAATGATGATATAACTACTTCCTCATATCTTGTTGATGATATGGAAACTTTCTAAAGTTATAGGTATGAATTTGGGGCATTTTCATTTGAGGTATCTCCACCAATAAAGAAATCAAATATTTCTTTAGCTCCCATTCATTTGATGTTTCTGATATCATGAAGATCGTTGAGTACATCGATGAATTTGAGCTTATGTCTTCGATCTGACCGATGGGCATCACATATTCATCAAAAAGGTATTTGAATGGGTTAGTTGGGGATATTTCTATACCATTTAGGGAAGTAACCCAAGCGACACCATCAATTATGGGTTGCTTCTCTTCTCTCTGGCAGAATCTTGCATCAATATATTTGGATTCACAAGATTCAAATAGAGTTTTATCACCATGTAAAATCCTAATCATCCCATTTATATAGTATTTGAGACATGGATTATATGATGAAGGTATCACCATGTATTTCTGCATCCAATACCTTCCTAGCAAGACATTTAAAGTTGTATAATTGTCTGATGATCAAGAACTCAGAGTCGAATACTAGATTTCCAAACTAAGTTCTGAGGTTAATGTTACCAAGGGGTTTCTGTTCGCTTTTATCATACCCTTGAAGAGTTATAGTGGAAGGGGAAAAATCATCTTTAGTGTATCCTAGTAAATGGAGTTTCTTGTCTGGAATGAGGCTGACCGCCGATCCATTTTCAATGAAATCTCAACTTATTTCAAAGTCTTCTAGTCTACCAGATACGTACAGGGCCCTGATATGTCCTTGTAGAAAAAAATCTCTATCTTTTTCTGTGAAAGAGATAATCAGATGAAATTGTGAATGGTTAACTTAATCATGATACACTTTGGTGGTAGTAACTTCAGCTTCAAACTCTTTAGGGATCAATAGAGCCTCTAAAAGTTCTTCTCGTAGGCCTATTAACATGTTGAGAGCATCCAGAATTAAAAGTATCACTGGAACCGTGGACAATTACTTTAGGATATCATATTTTTTAGTCAAAGGCCTTCATTTTCCTATGGGGATATTATTATTAATAGGAACTGTAGGGGATGAAATGCTTGATGAGTTAGATGTTTACACAGATATTGAAGGCATATTTATGTATGGATTGAACCATTTTGACCTACCTACCTATCTAGGTTGATGAAACTATTGCACCCCTTCTAGTAGATTTTCTAGAATGATTAGGCCTGGAAGACCCTTTGTAAATTTTAGGTCATTTCATTATTCTTAATATGCTCACTGAAGGGATCTTCCATGAGAGTTTACAACATAAACATCCTTGGCGGGGATGTGGATGGGATATTGGTTCTGACCATGATTGCATCTTCCCCTGCTTATTTGGTTTCTGCGACCTCTACCTATGGTTTCCCATTTTGGCATGATGGATTCATGATCGTAGGATTTCTCTTCATCAAATAATAGATCCAATAACTAAATGATGTAAATGAAACCAAAAATTAATTCTTTATCCAATGAGGATTCTGTTTTGTGGGATGATTCCTACGGTATCATTTAGCAGGGAAACACCCGTACTTTTAGTGATGAAGGCATGAAGTTCGAGAGAGTCAAGTATAACTTTAGACTTGGTGTTGATTCATCCCCCTGTGTTGTTTTCTATTATTCTGTCCATGTCATTTCATAGAATACTAGCCTTTGGAGGGATGTGATGTTAACAAAGTCGGTTATTCCGTATCAGAAGCAACTGAGGGCACAATTGGTTGTTTTAATAGTGCTCGAAGGATAACATGAGTTCAGTTGATTCTTTTTATATTCATCCAATAACTAAGCTTCTGTGAATTTTTGCTGGTAAATTCCTGTCATTCACTTGCTTCCTCTGAAGTGGCGGCAAAAACACACACTACCTGTACTGGTGGTTTTCCCAGCTTCACTTGACCCGAAACAACAATCTTTTACGGGATATCTTTGAAAGAAATAGTCTTGGATAGTATTATCCCATATTTAATGAAAGGAGAAATAATTTTTGTGGTCATCAAGACTGAATTGGTCAAACCTTTTGGGTTCTTTAAGGGTTAACAGGTTGTTTTCTAAGGCTGCTAAGAAATAGCCAAGAACCTGCTCATCTCGGAAGGAGTAGACATTGTTCTTTCAGTCTCCAAACTAGGAGCTTTTCAACTCTTTCATTTCATCCTGAAAAGTTTTTTTTTGTTTTGGTCACTTGGGAGGGGATGTTACATGAGGATGTTGGATTATATGGTCACCTTTCACTATAGTGATGCATACTTCTTGTGCGGTTGGTGGAACAGTGGATTGTCTTCCTCCTTTTGTAGCCCATTTCGGGATAGGGTTTCTAAGTGACAAACTCTGAGAAATCACCCTATAATTTGTGCTCTAGACATATAGTGAAATTATGTCTCTCCATGGATTTAAGTATTATTCCCAAACCATGTAAATCTTTGTGTTCTCATTCTATTTTTTCCCTTTTACTCTTATTTGAATCTTTTCTTTTCTATTGTTGTGACTCCTGATGTTTCCGCATTAGATGTGCGATATTTGGAGTTGAAGATGGCATAGAGGCTGGTTTTAGGGTAATTGTTTTAGTTTCCACTCTACCCATATTTTCCTTTGATATACCGACATAGGATGGGAGTTATCCTTTGTTCACAAAATAGAATCTTACAACCTTTGTGATATTGCAGAATGTTCCTAAAAGTCACCTGGGTACTTTACTAGAAAAAAGAAGTGTTCGTAGCTCGTTAAAAAGATTCTCAATGTAGGACCCAAAAAATCTTCTTAAAGAAGCTACAAGTTTAGGGAATAGGTCAAACTCTTCTATCTAGGAATAAAATTTGAAACCCTCTCATTTTCTCATTTTCTAAACTTTGAGAGATCAATGATTATTGTATTATGCAATGTAGATCTGAATTGATAGTGGAATTTTTTCCAAAGATCTCCCTACCCTTAATGGATTTTTCTACTAGATTGTTATACCAGGTGAAGGATAGTCCCTCTAAATTTTTCATGAAACATCTGAGTTAGATGCCTCCTACTACTCAAGGGTCCCCATCATGGGGCCACACCTAGACATGAAGTGCATTAGATTCTATTTTGGATCCCCCGAACCATTAAATTTTTGGAGGACTCCCAAATTTTAGTAGGGGAAGAGTTACATCCACCTATTCAGGGAAAGACATCCTATCAGGTTGTACGAGTGCACATCTTTCTTCCACAGCTTCTAATTGAGACACCAATGTTTCCATAGTGTTGATGAGTTGGAGAGGAATAACCAACTGGATAGGAGCCTGAACAAGGGGGAAAATTGGTTGGGCTAGCTGTGGCAGATTTTTTTAGACCTGTGGTGGGTAGTCTACATGAGTTTCTCTATGAGGATGTGTCTGACCGAGCCTTGGTTATGTATCCAATGGAGGAAACTCTTGATATCTTACTTCCATGGGGTCCAAATATATTGTTTTTTGGTACCCCACGTTGAGAGGGTGTTTTGAATCCGTTTTAGTTGTTGCAAAAAACCTTCTTTGTCGAGGTATGTCAGCTAGGTTTGTGGGGAAAGGATCCACATATAGAACTTGTCCAGTGGGGATTTTGCCTTAAAGTAGTTCTGTATTGAGTTTTTCGAACTTCTTAATCTCTTCCTCTTGTTGATCAAATCTTTCCTTAAGTGAAAGGAGTTCAACCTCATCCAAAAGTGGATGAGGTACGACCACATCTTTACCCTTTTCTTTGGAAGATGCTTGCCGATGAGGTAGTAGTGGAGCAATTGAAGGAATCCCCAAATTACTTGAAAGCCTCTAGTTTTGGGTACACACGCCTTCTTCAATCATTTTGATGAAGACCGTATTACAAACAGAAACCTCCTCCTATTCAACTATATTGTCCTTGTGTTCTTTAGAATCTATAGGGGTGATTCTAACAACATTCACCAATGCGTAATGTATTTTAGGCATTTCATAAGACTCTGCATGATAAGAGGGTCAGTTGTCTCAAGGATATCTATCGAAAGAACTATGATTGCCATGAGCAGTCGTACCCTTTAGAGATTTCTTTTGTTTGTTTCCTCCATGGGGCCTTATCCTCTCCTTCAATGGTCCTATTGGAATCATTTTATGAAAGGCAATCTGAAGTGAATCTCTATAAAATTTTGTCATGGATGTTCATAGTGAGGAAGTCGAGTCACAGGATATGAAAAACTGAGATGATTCATTCCACAACACTCTTCCTAAACAGGAAAAAATTGACTTCTATTGAGGAGGTTAAGGTATAAACCCCACCATCCCTGTAGGATGGGGTGGATTTTGTTCTGTTTTTACAACCTCTTGAGCTTGTTTTGTCAGTCTAGAAGGTTGTGTTAAAAATTACCCCATTCATATGGGTTGGGGTTGCTCTTGTATTGCCACGACTACATCTGATCTCTTGATTTTATAGAGCATTGTTTGAACATGGGTTGAGTTAATTGTATGATTTTCACCTGATTCTTCTGTATCCAAATATATTATCGATGCCAGATGATTGACTCCCCTTGAGAGGGAGACATGCTCAATATTTTCACATGAGTGATGCAAGAGTCTTTTGATGACTTTATCTCCTCTGACCCAACTTATTTGAGAGTCATTTAGGGATGTTTTTTTTCAGTGTACCATCTATTATGTGCAGATCCAATTTCTCAAAGCTACCCTAAGGTAATGATGTTATGTGATGTCACCTAAGGGGGGATTTTTTGATTGGGGAGTGTGGTGAAATGAAATGCCCCGTGTTTAACCCATCATCTGATATGAACATCGGATCGGGCGCCAGCAATTAGCTAACACAATGCTTTTAATGCATCGAGACATGCATGTTGAAGGACTCTTTTCTATTTTCCCAATCTTGAGTACCATGTAGCTAGAAGGACCACCAAGTCAATTTGATGATGTATTTCTTCTATTACCTTGTCATGGCTTGGATATTCATCGTAAGGCAAAACATTTGTTTTTAGGTGAAAAAGAGTAGTCCATAAATCTAGGTGGAGGTCATGCACACATTCTTATGAAAACAACTCTGGAATGATGTATTGGTGAGTGGTTAAAGGCCTAAACATGACTGATATATTTTCTTTATACAACTATCTTCTCAAGAGAAATATGTCCTCTTCATCATTGACAAGAGGTTCCTCAACCTGATATGACTAAAATAGATGTTTCCCTACTACTTTATTGTAAATAACAAGGCTGGAAGGGATTTACTTTGTTGTATTAGAAAACAAGAAATCCAAAGGTGGTTTGGAGAATAATCATTGTCTTGGGTTGTCTTCCGGTTGAGAAAGAAAGTCACTTATTAATGAAATGACATCAAACATGACTGACCTCATTTTCCCAAGTGTCTCGCGATAGGTGGTATTTCTCATAGTTGATTTAGTAATAGGAGGACATTCTTGATGAAATGAAGTGTCACTATGGGGAGGACCATTATAGTGAATGTCATCATGGGAAGAACTACCATCACAACTAGATGTCTAACTATAATGGGAACTCTTGTAGTGTATACCATGGGGAGAACCTTTAGGGAGAACAATAACAAGGGGATGTTGTTCTTTTTGTTGGATCTTATGGAAATAAGGAGGGATATATCAATTCTCAATAGGAGATTAGATATCGTGATTGATTAAATTGATGACATGAAGTAATGCTTTATGGTAATATGTCTGAGGAGGACCTCCGAAACAGCTGGCAGTAAAGTTGTAGGGAAAACCTTCGCTGTAAGAACCTGACTTTAATCTCAGTTATGGATCCTTTTGAATTTGATATAATTATTTATTATGGACCTAATATGGATTCCCTTTGAGGTTAGAAAGGATTTCGGGGTGTCCGGGGCTAGTTTGGAGTTCGAAACCCCGACCGGTGGAGAAAAACATTGGGTTGCACGGTTAGTAGCCACCATGCGACCAAGCCCACATGGTCTCTCCTAACAGTGTAGGGATAGATAGTGGGGTGAATTAGGGCATACAGTTTTCCCTAACCACATGTTAGAGGCTGCACACCCACGTGAAAAGTTTACAGTTTTTAGTAGAGGAGATTTGTACAGTTGACACATAGTTTCCCTAACCGTGAGGCCTAACCATGTGGGTGCCCCCTTAATATAGCAGAAGGTGTGCAATTTTTGAATGGTTTGGTTAATTGTGTAGCCCAAACTATGCGACCCATGATTTTTGGGTGAAATTAGTATTTTTTTCTTAATGAAATGTTTAAATCTTATTTTCTTCATCCTCTGCTCATTCCTGCAGACAGATCCCTTTCCTCTCCCATTTTAAATATCTCAATCCCTCTTTCATAGTCTTTAATCCCATTCATCCATCAGAAGTCTGATTCTATCCTCATTCCTCACATTTGATGTGCATCATTAAGATATAGATTTATTTTTATCCATTCTTCGTTTATCTTTCTTTCAACGAAGATATCGAGGTGCAAACTTATATGCCATATTTCCAGGTTGTTGATCCATTCTTAAAATCTCTTCCAATCCAGACCAAACTAGAGGCTTATACTAGACGAGGAGAGTCATATGAGTACAAGTTAGGTGGTCTATGACTCATCCCTCAAGTTTCATCATTTTATAAATTGTCATCATTCTATGCACGTCGATTTCATCAAGCGTTTCCTGTTTAATTCACGTGTCTTGCTTATAGTCATTAGAATCATATTCTAAGACCCTTTTAATATATTTTATCCATAGTTGGAGGTCATGTCCTCAACATCGACCACCCCTAGTAGGGTGTTTTCAATAATTATGATTTTCACAGCTTGTTAAGCCTATTTGAGCCACCATTCAGGTGAGTAATGACTTGAACTTGATAAAGGTAAGTTTTTAATTACATCAATGAATTGAAATGTTTATCTTTGAATATGTATATATCACTTTACCCTTCTATGGTAAGTATTCTAATTAATTAAATGAACCTTTAAACGGTTAATGGAAAGTATACACATGGATATCAAGTGGCCTAGACATTTATAATAGATTGACCTAGATGCATGCTCACAGCACACATTTCCATGTTAATAGAAGGCAACAAGGTGAATCAAACTATTGAATAAGTATTTAAAGAATTAAATGGTTGCATGTCCTTTAACCTTTTCACACTAATGAATGGTATAAAATGAACCATTTGACTTATTAAATGATATGATAATTACATGGACTAATTTATTAAATTATTTAATTATAAGGTGTCTATTGCATATGAAACTTGAGATTATTACAGGAGTGGTTTGACTCGAGCTAGCATTGGATTGCTGAGGGAATGACTTGATCACTCATGGACTCCATTTTGATTCAAGGATGGTAGTTGGCAAGGGTGAGACCCACATTGGAACCCGATCTTTGTATACTAGTGGATGCCCGGTATGACACTGTAGGATCCCTCCATTATCATTATAGTATGCCTTGGATACACTCCTTTGATCCAATGCGACATCCATGGAGATGAGGCTCCTTGGATACACCTTTGGGCCTAGTCACCGCTTACCCTATTTTACCTTGGATGAATTCCTTGGACTCTAATATAAATTATTTTTTGTGAAATTCCTTGGGTGATGCCCCTTAGATTACACTCTTACCCCTATAGGCATACTGTTGGTTATTAATGAGTTGGATCGGCCCCTAAGGTCAAGGATGCCTTGGTTATTACTTTGGATCCTTCGTTATCATTATTACTATAGTATTCCTTGATTATTACCTTGGATCCTCTTCATTATTATCATCATCACATGATACCTTATTACATATTGAATCCTTTATTACAATCATGACATGATGTCAGTGCTGGTTATGCCTCACGTGACTTACTATATTAATTGGAACATAATTAATAAATGAAATGGTTACATGTTTAGCCATCAGCTGAGGTTGAAGTAGGTACCGAGTATTTACATTGTTGTATTGCTTTACTTTTATATATGAATGATTGAACACTATTTCAGTTTATATTAAACAAACTGAATGTTATAGATTCCATTGGTGGTAGCTTACTGAGATTTATCTCACAACCTATCACGACTGCCATTGGTACCTGAGCATATTACATGTATGTATGTGTAGACAAAGGGAATCGTCTCGCCATGGACACCTAATATTTCTTAATTTTTTAGGATGGATTTTGGTAGCAGATAAATGAGTTGGATCTCAAGATGCTGGATAGTTTTTGGTTTCTTTTTTCTACTTTTGTATAGAATGTATTGCATGTTTCTTTGTATCCATGTTTTTCTACTTTATAAATACATGAAATACATTATCATCAGCTTTGAATATTTTTATCAATTTTCATGTTCTTTGTTATTCATGTTTGTTCCACTATGCCATCTATTTATTATATTGATTCTTCTATTTACTTGTTATTATGTTTATCCATTGTGATCCACTCTGATAATGAGGGCGTATTCTTCCCATGAACAGACCTTAGACCCTCGCTACTAGTTGGAACCCTTTGGCATTGGGAGAGATGTGCTTGAGTCCTAGTGACCCACTGGGCTCAGGGCACTTCTGAGAAGCTCCCAGGTTTGGGATGTCACAAAGTGGTATGATAGATTTATTTTCTTACTTTACTATCTGGAGACAATATATTGGATATTAGAAACACTTTGGAACTTGGTTATAAGCCGTTCTTGGGCATAACTAACCCATGATCAGGGTAAATACCGAGTTTATTGAATTATAGTTTTTTTATGCTTTTTCTTATTACATTTTATATCCTTTCACCATTGGGTGATTCACATGTTATGTGATAATGAGTATTATCATGATTGAGGATATCATTTTATCCTTAGCCCGATGATATGAGGGTAAGGAGCATCAATCATGCATCATCATTAACACCTAGAATGCACATGAAATGTATATTCCATGCCATATAGGTGCATTTCATTGCTTGTAGTGCTTGTTTTCCTGTGATTGTTGAGTGATGATATGGTAGTTATATATATGCATGTGATTTTCTTTGGTTGTGATTGAGTGATTTCCAGTTTCAATTCATGAGGTGTATGAGCCCTCGTGAGTTATAATGGATGGTTTACTGAGTCAATCCATTGTACATAATACATTATATTCTAAGACCAGATGTAGATGAGGTTAAATTGAGATTAAATGGGTGTTTCTTTCAGTGATAAGGTGTATGAGACCTGATTCATTGGAAATGAAAACCCATTTTAATCATATTTTGATATAAGTTTATATGAAAATTAAATTTAAAAGGAAAATCTTGATTTATAAAATAAAGTAATTTTCAGTAAATGAAGAGGCAATGTACTATTGAACTTTCACCTACTAGAACCCCTGTAATTTAAATATGAACACTTACCAATACCTTTCCTTATAAGTAGGTAGTTGTGCTAGTATACCATGGGCAGTGAGCCCTTTCCTCACGTTATGCTTCAACTTGCGTATTTATCTACCAAAAGCTTGTTCTGAGGCATGTTCTTGGAATTTGTAAATCGATGCTACCATGAAATTCTCATGTAATGCGCGAGGAGGGTGGCGGCGACCATGCTCCGATGTGGTAGGCCCTGAGCCACCAGTATTATCGCCAGGAGTGCCACTTAAGGCACCACCTATTATACCTAATATGGGAATTGATGCTCTGCTTCGTGAGAGTTTTCTATGTCTGATGCAGTCCATTCAAGGTGCTTCACGACCTAAACCTAAGAAGTAGCATCCTCCTATCTTACCAGGGGATGGAGGTCCACAGGCTACAAAGTCTTGGCTGGAGGCCACTCTATCTATCTTTGAGCATCTGGAGATGATTCCAGAGCAGAGGGTCAAACATTCTACTTAAAAGATGTGTGATTCGGCCAAGCACTGGTGAGATGTGATTACCCTAGATGGTCTCTATAAGGACATGGTATGGGCAGATTTATAGACTACTTTATATGATTAATTTTTTCCTCAGACACTAAGAGATGATCGACCCAGAGAGTTCATGCATTGGTATTAGGGTGCAATGCCAGTCATGGATTATTTAGTGTGTTTTACTGAGTTACAACACTTTTCATCGCTTCTAACTGGTGATGATATTTCGCGCACTAGATGCTTTGAGGATGTGATTCAGTATTCCATCCGTACTCAGGTGAATGTCTTTCACATATCTATATTTTCTAAGATAGTCAATCAGTCTCTTATCACTAATCAAATCCTGAGGGAAGTTGATAATACCTAGCATAGAGGATCAGTGTCGCGACATGCTAGTAGTTCTTCCAATAACAGGAAACGTTTTCTTGAGGGTTATTGTCTAGGAAGTGGCAGCAAGATTACCCATACCGGTAGCTCTGTGGTGTTCCATTAGTGTGGAAGGTAGGGGAACCAGAAGCCTCATTGTGAAAGAAACCCTATGGAGTGTCGGACTTGTGGCCATATGGGGCATCTTCAGATATTTTGTCAGACCATTCCATTATCTTCTAGTGTAATAGGTTATGTACCAGATCGACCTTCAATGGCATGTTATTTTATGCTGCATCTGGTGAGGAGTTGAAGTAGCGCCGATAGGACTGGATGCGGAGGAGGTCATGGATGTAGTAGCCATACTTCAGAGTATTAGTAGCACTAGCATAACATTCATGATCTGGGTAATCCAGCTGTAGCACAAGGTCGTGGATCAGGTCAGTTGCATGATTTACAATAGATTCCTAAGGATTAGAGTGCAAGAACCTCAACAATATGATGTATTATTTTATCAACCTCCACTATAGTATCTTCTTTGTTTGACATAGATGCTTCACACTCCTTTATATCTCTATATATCATGGAAAGTGTCAGGTAGAAAATTCATTATTACAATGGTCTAATGACTCTAGATACACCGTTGTGAGTATGGTTAGAGGGGATACATCAATGTAAGGACTATCTCGTTGAGGTAGGTAGTTACTCTTTCTTGTGGGTCCCTTTTGTTCGCGAGATGACAGAATTTGATGCCATTATTGGGATGAGTTGGTTGGTCTTGTATCATGACTTTGTATACTGCTATCACTGTGAGGTATCCTTTAGGTCAACAGAGGGAAGCCGTTATCTACACAAGGGTGAGTGGGATGTCCAGGCCCGTAGATCTGGACTAGAGCATCATGGGGTATGTGGTGTAACTGTTCATATTTCTAGTCTCTTCATGGATGAGCATGGAGTACACCTGGAAGGTTTTCCGCCAGTAGAAGATCATTTCAGGGACATATTTCTAGATGATTTTTCTAGCTTAACTTTTGAGAGAGAGGTAGATATTATGATTGAGCTTGTTCCAAGAGAAGATCTAGTGTCCATTACTCTGTACAAGATGGACCCTACTAAGCTCCTGGATCTCTAGTGACAGTTTTTGGATCTAGAGGCCAAATGTTTTATATGGACTGACACTTCCTCTTAGGGTTCATCTGTGCTTTTCACCAAGAAGGTGGATGAGACTCTTCATTTATGTGTGGATTATAGATGGTTGAACCAGCTTATTATTTTGAATCTCTATCTACTGCATTAAATAGATGATCTCTTTGACCAACTCCGAGGTGCTATAGTATTTTCTAATATCGACTTGAGATTGGACTATCATTAGGTGTGATTCAGGCTTTTGGATATTCCTCATACAACTTTTCATATAATGTATGGTCTATATGAGTATCTCATTATGTCATTTGGTCTTATGAACATGCATTCTGTTTTCATGGATTTGATGAATATAGTTTTCTACCCCTATCTATATTCTTTTGTTGTGGTATTTGTGGACGACATCTTGGTGTATTCTCACACTCGTATCGGCCATGCTAAGCACCTTGAGATCATTTTGAGTACACTGAGAGAACATCAGCTTTATGCCAATATTTCTAAGTTCCACTTCTGAATTGAAAAGTTCACTTCTTGGGTTATATTATCTCAAAATCATGAGTATATGTTGACCCAAACAAGGTGAGTGTTTTGATTTCCTGAGAGCATCCCAAGAATGTGTTTGGAATACAGAGCTTCTTGGGGTTGGATGAATATTAAAGGCATTTCATGCAGGACTTATCATGGCTTTCTTTACCTCCTACTAGTATTACAAAGAAGGGTGTTAAGTTCCTATAGTCAAAAACGTGTGATAAATCCTTTCAAAAGATGAAAGGGAGGCTTGTCTTGACACCTATTTTGATTCTTCCAGAGCTTGGAATAGGCTATATAGTGTTATGTGATGCGTTAGGCATCAACCTAGGAGTAGTGATGATTTAGGAAGACAAACCCATTACGTACAAATCTCGGAAGTCGATGCCACATGATAAAAATTACTTGATGCATGACCTCAAGCTAGTGACAGCCATCCATGCCTTATGTTGCTGGAGACACTATCTGTTGGGTGAGTGATTTATGGTGTATACAAACTACAAGAGCCTCAAATATATATTTTCACACTATGAATTGAATATTAGACAATGATTAAGGTCCAAATATCTTAAGTCATTTGATTTTGATCTTTCCTATATGCCTAGAAAGGAAAATGTAGTTGCTGATGTGTTGTGTTAGAAAACCCAGGAATAGACCATGTGGGAAGCCAGTGATGAATGAAAATTGATGGCCCTATTATCTGAGATACATCTAAATTTTTTTGATGGTCATGAGTAATCTTATTTCTCAGCCTTGAAAATTACCTCTTCACTCCTTGAGAGGGTAAAGATTACGCAATTTTCAGATCCTAAAGGCTTGGTTCTCTGAGAGAGTATTTCAGGAGAGGTCCTGCCTATAGGTTGGTTGGTGGATAGAGATGATATTTTGTGTATACATGGATGTGTCTAGATTCCTACATATATGAGAGAAGAATTGATGTGAGAGTCATACACTTTTGAGTGGGTAGTTTATCCAAACATCTCCAAGATTTACTGAGATATGCAAAAAAAATATTGGTTGTCTGTGATGCAATGTCAGATAGCAGGTTTTACCACTAGGTATTCTGCCTGTCAGTAGATAAAGGCATAGCACCATCGACCTTGAAGATTGTTAAAGATGTATTCCATATCGAAAATGGAAATGGGAAGATGTTTTCATGGAATTTGTAGAGGTATTACCGAGGTTTCCTTGAGGTAGCTACATAGTATGGGTTTTCATTGAAATACTGACGAAAGAGTCCTACTTCCTTTCTATCTGGGAGACTTTCTTAGTTAATGAGTTGGGAAGAATGTATGTCCATGAGAACATATGACTACACAGGGTCCCTTGTACTATCATTTTAGATAGGAACACTTGTTTTTCATCACATTTCTAGCAAGGATTATATAGATCTATTGGTACATAGGTTCTTTTGAGCACAAACTTTCACCCTTAGACTGATGGTCAGTCGGAACAGATGATACAAGTGTTAGCATACATGCTTCGAGCATGCATCCTTGGTTTCAACGGTTCTTGGAAGAATCATCTCTCTCTCGTAGAGTTTACCTACAATAATAGTTTTCAAGAGACAATTCAGATGGATCCTTTTGATGCCTTATATGGTAGGTCATGCCATTCTCCCATGTGCTGGTTAGAGGCAGGTGAGACAGTGCTACTAGGTCCTCATCTCATGAAGTAGACTTCAGAGCTGGTTCAACTGATCAGAAAGCGTGTTTCTACTGATCATTCTAGATAGGAATATTATGTTTATTTTCATCGAAGACCTCTGGAGTTTGAGGTCAAGGACCATTTTTTCATGCAGGTATCGCCCATGCTTGGGAATATATAGATATAGATTAAAGGGAAGTAATCGCCTCGTTATGTAGGTCAGTTTGATATTCTGGAGAGTTTAGGGCCATTATCCTATCGATTTCTATTACCTTAGAGGTATTATGCCATGCATAATGTATTCCAAATTTCATAACTTTGGTGGTATCATTCCAACCCGTTTCATGATTTTGATCCTGAGGAAGTTGAGTTAGATGTTGATGCTTCTTTTGAGGAGTATCTTATACACATCATTGAAAGAATCATGGAGGATATCTAAGGCCAGCCTGTACCTTTATTATGGGTGATATTTTAGAAAAACCATGTACAAGATGATACATGGAATAGGAGGCTGACTTACGTGTGACTATAGTTTCTCTCAGACAGTGTTTCACCAACCTTGAAAGGTGAACTCAGGGATGAATTCATTTAAAGGGGGAAGACTATAAGAGCCCTATTTTTATCTCAAGTATGGATCCTTTTGAATTTGGTCTAATTCTTTATTATGGACCTAATATGGATTCTCTTTGAGTTTAGAAAGGTTTTGGGGGTGTCTAGGGCTTGTTTGGAGCTTAGAATCCCAGTCGATGGAGAAAAACATTAGAGCACGCAGTTAGTAGATACCATGCGACCCAGATTGCACAGCCTCTCCTAATCGTGCGGGGATAGACAGTGGGGTGAAGCATGGTGCATAGTTTTCTCTAATTGTGTGCTAGGGGCCACATGCTCATGTGAAATGTATACTATTTTTAGTAGAGGAGATTACCCTGGTTGGTGCTCGATTTCCCTAATCATGTGACATAACCATGTGAGTTCTCACTTAGAACAACAAAAGGCACATGGTTGGCACAAGTTTTGGCCAAACATGTGACCAAACCACGCAAACCATGAATATTGGGTGAAATGACTATTTTAACCTTAAAGAAATGTTTAAACCTTATTTTCTTCCTCCTTTTCTCATTCCAGTGAATAGAGCCCTTTCCTCTCCCATTTTGAATCTCTCAAGTCCTCTTTTGTTGGCTTTGATCACATTCATCCATATGAAGTCTGATTTTATCCCCATTAGTCACGTTATATGTGCATTAGAAAGATCTCAATTCCTATTTTACTATTATTCATTTATCATTCTCTTGACGGAGTTATCGAGGTGAAGACTCATATTCCCTATTTCAAGGGTGTTGATCAATTCTTCATATCTCTTTCAATCTAGGAAAAAATTTATACTGAACTGGATGAGGAGATTCGTATGAGTATGAGGTAGGTGGTCTATGACTCATCCCTCAAATTTCATCATTTTATAAATTTTGTTTTGTGTGCACGCTGATTTCATCGGGTGTTTCCTGTTTAATTCATATTCCTTTATTATAGTCATCATAATCATATTCTAAGACCCTTTTCATATATGTTATCCATTGTTAGAGGTTATGTCCTCAATGTCGACCACCCCTAGTAGGATGTTTTCCACAAATATGCTTTTCATAGCTTGTTAAGCCGATTTTCACCATCGCTTGAGTGAGATTTTACTTGACCTTGATAAATGTAAGTTTTTAATTAAATCAATGAATTGAAATAGTTATCCTTGAATATGTATATATCACTTGACCATTCTAAGGTATGTGTTTTAATTAATTAAATGAACCTTTAAATGGTTAATGGAAAGTATACAGTTGAATATCAGTTGGCCTAGACATTTATAATGGAATTACCTACTTCCATGCCCATAGCACACCTTTCCATGTTAATGGAAGGAAGTGGGGTGAACCAAAATTTTGAATAAGTAATTAAAGAATTAAATGGTTGAATTCCCTTTAACCTTGTCACACTAATGAAAGGTATGAAATGAATCCTTTGACTTATTAAATGGCATGAGTATTACATGGTCTAATTTTTTAAATAATTTAATTATAAGGTGCCTAATGTATATGGACTATGACATTATTATAGGAGTGGTTAGACTCAAGCTAGCCTTGGATTCTTGAGGGAATGCCTTGAGCACTCGTGGATTCCATTTCGATTCAAGGATGTTGGTTTTTAAGGGTGTGAACCACCTTGGAAATTGATCTTTGTCTACTAGTGGATGCCCGATATGTCAACGTAGGATCCCTCTGTTATCTTTATAGGATGTCTTGGATATGATCATTAGATTCAGCGTGACATCTACAGACATGAGGCGCCTTTGATACACCCTTGGACCTAATCACTACTTACCCTGTTGAACCTTGGATGAATTCCTCGAACTTGGATAGAAATGCTTTATTGTGGAATGTCTTAGGTGATGCCCCTTGGATTACACTCTTACCCATATATCCAGACTGCATGTTATTAACGAGTTGGCTCGATGCATGAGGTCAAGGATTCCTTGGTTATTACCTTGGATCCTTCGTTGTCATTATTATTACAGGATTCCTTGGTTATTACCTTGGATTTTATTCACTATCATCATCATCACATGATTCCTTATTACATCTTGGATCCTTTATTACAATCATGACATGATTTCAGTGTTGGTTATACCTCACATGACTTACTATATTAACTGGAACTTAATAAATGAAATGGTTACATGTTCAGACACCAACTAAGGCTGAAGTAGGTACTAGGTATTTACATTGTTGTACTGATTTAAATTTATATATGCATTCTTGGAAACTGTTTCATTTTATATTAACATGGATTGGATGTTATCGACGTCATTGTTGTTGTCCTACTAAGATTTATCTCACACCCTATCTGGGTCGCCATTAGTACTCGGGAAATTTTGATTATTTTAAATCTTTGTTTGGCTTGCTTTCATTTTGTGATAATTAGAAAGGGGCATGCCATGTGGGTGAGATAGTCATTTTAGTTAAGGATTCAAGTCAGATTCAACATTTTTGTTTCTGAAGAAAAAAAAATCTCTCTGGCGCGCCTGTATAATTGATTGTGGGGGGTTAAATAGGGTTGCACAATCATTCACATTGGGTTCCAATTTTATTTAGCATCCCCTTTTAGACGATTTCCAATGGGGTTTATTCATTACACTGAAACACCCAATGGTTCCCTTATTTGTGATGTTCACAAACGTACTTTCCAAAGGTAGATGGTCATTGGAAAATGATTCTGAAAACACTTAGGTACTCACATTGGTCGAGAGGATGATAGGTCCAGCTCATAACACCTTTTTTGGGAGAATTATTGGCCACTCCGAGACTCTTATAGATTTAATACATATTTGGGAATCCCTTATTAAATCCCAAACATAGACTCAGTTACCCTTATATTAACCATCAATTGTTAGCATGTATTGAATTTTGAATTATCTGTATGTATCCAAGGTTTTTCATCGATGGGGATATTTGAATGTATATGAGGTTCTCCATTAATGGTACCCTTTTTATATGGATTAGAGATTATTATTTTGTTCATTTTCATGATACTAGTTTAAATCCACATAGTGGGGTGCTCTGGAATTTATTGTAATCTAGGAAGACGATATATGTTTTGATGTCGGGATCAGGCCCATGATATGGTCATCCTATGTATCCTTGTGAAAGGAATCAAAACCCATGTAGTTCAGTTATACTTAATGGGACACATCATACCTTTTAATGTCATGTGATGAAGACCAAACAATGTAATTTAACATCATGTGATGAAGAAGTCTAGGCGAAAGGTTCCCAACCAGGGGATGGTGTGGGACTTACGTTGAAGAATCCCTTATGGTCAATTTGGTAGGAAATATGTCCCTATATTGAGGTAACCCACATTGGGATTTTGGGCCGATAAGGATGATATAAAGACCCAGAAGGAATGTGGCCTTTTGGGTTGGGGTCATGATTCTACAAGGGATATGGCCCATATAAAATTAGGGTGAATTTTGGGTGTTGGGTTTGAGTTTTAGGGAGGCTTCCTACATATCCCTTATGGATAGGAATAAAATCCCACACATTTTGGTAGGGTTTGGGTTTACACCTATGGAGGAAGCCCAATGGGTTGCCTTATTGGGAAGGTGGCCCTTTGAGGTGGTAATAACATAGTTGTGGATTATACCAAATAGGAGGCCCATTGAGTTATCTTATCATACTGATTACATGATCATCACTAACCTCTAAGAACATGTGAGTCAATATCATTGTGAGAAATAAGATAAAGTGGAAGATCTGGTAATCCGTTGGATCTTATTCATCCACTACTGAATGAGGGCGAGGTTATGTAAGGTGGGGGAGTGCTCCACAAGAAAGACTAGAAGATTACTACTAAAGGGATGTCCTAATGAAGATCCTCCTCTCATCCCCTTTTGACAGGTGGAAGAGAGGGTGAGAGAAGGACGATGGATGAAAAGAGGGACTTGTCATATGATTCACATCAAATTTCAGGCAACTGATGTCACCACCCGCCAAAAGAATCCATCCACCACCATCTCTAAGGTTGGGATCCTCATTACCACAAGAATTCAAGGTCATGAACACTTTGAGGATCCCTCCCTCCAGTGAGGTTAAATATGGGGCTTTGATTACCACAAGAATGAAAGACTGGATGAGATAGACACTAGCATGTCTTGTCCCCAGGTCGAATGAATTGGGTGACCATGGAGGGGGTCTTAATGAACTCATTTTCGGGTTCTGGTAGGAGAGATGTGAATACATTTGGATAGTTCATGAAGGGGACAATATGGGTCTGAACACTATGTAGAAAGATGGAAACAAGGTTGTAAGGGAAAAAACCCTAAGGATACACCATTCCACATATTGTTCTTTGTTATACAAGGTAGGGGAACTCAAAGGGTTTTGCGAAGAGGTTTCTTTATGGTGAGCTTTTTCGAGCATAAGGGCACCCTTTATGGGTTCCTAGATAGGTCCTCTCATGAAGGCTACCTTTTTTAGTTCTCCTTCGCAATATGCGGTAGCTGAATTACCTGAAGAAGTCTTATTTTATCTTCTTGGATATCTATCCGTACCTCCCCCTTCCTATTCTGAAAACTATGTATTTATATGAATGGTAAAAAACCATTTTCTCAGGACAACTAGTTAGCTGCATAACATACCTATCACCATGTGGTTAAGTGATAAAACTACCATCCTCATAGGATTTTGTGGTTTTCTATATGATAAAAGGGATACCTCGCACCACAAATGAAAATTCCATTTGCAAGGAGTGTTATATCACCATCTCTCACCACAAACAATTTCCTTTCATTTGTGGGAGCTCCATGCGGAGTGGAGATCCTGCATAGCATGTGTGCTATGCAAGAGGAATGGTTCACTTTTCGATTCTGGTTACTTCACTGATTTTAAAATCTATGAATTCCATATCCATTTAAATTTTTGGATTTTCCAAATTCATCAGAGCTTTATCAAATTATTTATGGACTTTATCCGGCCCAAAAATAATTTATAATTTTTTTTATAAAATAATGTTGAAAATATATTTTATAAAAATTATCATAAAATAATTTTGAATGGACAATTTATGAAAAAATTCCATAAGATAATTATGAATTATTAATTTATGAAAAATTATCCCAAGATAATTATGGAAAGATAATTTATGAAAGATTATTAAAGATTTATTATGAAGGGATAATTTATAAAAATTATCAAAAGATAATTATGTGAATTGTCAAAAAAAATAATTTTTATGGTTTTATTAAAGAATAATTATAAGGAATACCACATGTGTTCTCAAATTAATTCAAAGATAAAAAATTTCAAATGTGGTTTTATAATTATTCTTGAGGAGAATATTGTGAGCACATGCATTGACCTAAAATGACATTTCAAAAATTATTCAGGAGATAGAAAATATCATGACATGTAATATTTTATTTCTTCTTTAAACAAAATTACAGGTTTTTTTCTAGGATCATTTTTCGAAACACAAGTGTTGACATGATGACAACTATGATAATGAGGTCTGCAAGGATGTGTTTTTGACTATTGAGGTTTTCACTCTAGCTTTCAAACCACACATGGTGGTTTATTCTTGCTGTTTATGTCGAAGAAATTGTGGTAGGAAGTTACTAACCATGGTGAGGCCACATATATGATATTGACATGATATGTTGTTTATGCTTGATTGACCCATGATAGTTATGAGTCGCATGCAGGTGTGTGGGTGGCTATGTGGCCTACTTTTTTATAACCAAGTGATTATGTGTGGCTCCTGACAATTGCCTTGTAATGTCTTGATGTGATACAATTGTTTCTTTTAATTTCATGATGTGAAACCACTATTTTTCTATGATGAATTTTTATGATACTATTATTTCCTTGTGTTATATATTTTGTATATGATATGTTGTTCTATGAATAGTACCAAAGTGATAGGGGGATCTGTCATGGCTCAGTAGCCCTAGAGGGGGAGCATGTTTAAATGATGCATCTATCTTGATGATGAGATCAAGATAGACCACAAGGTATGATGACCTTGTGTGGATTGACCTAGGGGTATGACGATCAGGTGTGATCAGACCTCTGTGGCTGCAGTGGGGTATGTTGAACTTGTGTGGCCTGAACTAGGGGCATGATGATCAAGTGTGATTGGATTTGTGTGGCAGAAGCAGAGAATGATGGTCTATGTGACCTGACATTAGAGATAAAAATAGGGTATGATGGTATCGTGTGTCCTTACCTTGAGGTTTGGGGCCTGTGAAACTATTGAGTATCTTTGAGGTTGGATCCCATGTTTGTGATGTATTCGGGATTGTTCCCCTATTTTCCAACAAGGAACTGAAGCAAGTACAACCAGGGTTTGTGGCAACTTGGTTAGCGCATGAATGCTTTATATAATTGTTAATTATGCATGTTTTTATTTATTATCATGTTATACATTCTTTTGCATGTGCACACATGTAAGGACACATTGGTGGTGTCCTATCGAGTCTTGTACTCACACACTATTTGAGCATTTTGATACACTTGTAAATTTCATGATTAGAGATCTAGCGAAGAGAAAATTCCCAATGATGGAAGGATGAGTGGAGGATTTCAAAGTTGGTATCAGAACTGTATAAACTTCAGATGACTCGCTATTATTTTATTTATTCATCTGCACTGATTACTATGGTTTGGTTTACCTCTTTGGTACCCCATTTATTTTTATGATATGTATGCTATTTATTTAGTTTTCACATCTTTACTCTATTTATTTATTTATTGTTTATTATTTATTATTGATCATATGATATGATATTGAGGGTATTGTCTTCCCACTTAGACACTCACTACTAGTCGACAACCTCTTGCATATAGGGAGGTGTGCAAGAGGTCATGTGACCTTTCAGCTCAGACTCAATGGTTTGGTTTGGGATGTTAAAAAATGACATTAGAGGATAAGGACTAACTCACTCATATCTTCTCTTGCCTTGATTTTTGGATAGGTTTGGAATAGGATATGATGGTTGGGACTCGAGCATGAGTGTTATGTCAGTTCATAACCGACACTGTATAATGGACCTCTGAGTTACCATAAAGTGGAAAAATTATGTTTTAATGTTACCATTGGCTAAATTCACATTAGGTGATGCACATGGTGTTGATTTGTGATTTATGAAATTTTAGGTGTGTTCATACATCATGACTTGGTACGTAGGTCCACATTCCATATATATACATGTTGTTATGATGCATAATAATTCTTTAATTAAATTCCTTGATTTTTTCTACATCTTAAGGATAGTTTCTTTGTGTGATACATCTATTTTTCCATGATTCTGTGATATATATTTGTTGGCATTAATTAGTTGCACTGATAAAGCTTTTGTGTTAGTATATATTTGGTGACCGTTGTAAAAGTGGGTGTTCTAAACCCATATTGAATAGTATTTTTTTTATTACCATATCATGAATATTGTGAGTTATGTATGATGTAAACTTACCATAATATTGTTGAAAATTTATATTCCTATTATTTAAATGGTAATGTCCATTTTTTATTTTTCATATCAAAAGATTATAGCAATTCATAACTTATAATGTGAACCTTGAGATATATGAAATTAATCTTAAACATATATCCTATGGTCTAGATACATCATACCAGCTGGATACAAATGATGTTTGAATATCAAGTGTTGTAGTCTCATAAACATTGAGACTTTTTTCATAAAGTTCACACTTAGTGATCTTGAGTAGATGATGTCATGAAGACTAAACCACTAATAGGAACACCACGTGTTTCGGGTGTCATTGGTTGTTCTTATATGTGATCATGTGTAATGGTCTCTTGAATTGAGATAATTATTAGAGCATACGACTTCAAACACTTGATTACTTACTGTTGAGGATGAAGCTTGATAGTAGATGACCGAGTCAGAGCTTGGAATGATTGAGATAGTCTTTTGATTTCCTTTATACTTTTGTGGAACATGTTATGCCTGTTGTCTTGTATCCATGTTTTTCAGTTTTCTAGACACATTACATATCATCATCAATTATTCCAGTTATTCCAGTTATTGTTATTTTTGTCTCTATTTTCTGTTGTGCTTTCTGTTTACTTATATTTCTTCTTCTATTTACCTCTGTTTATAATTATCTGATGCGCTACACTTTGGTAATGAGGGAATAGTCTCCCCATGGACACACCCTAGGCCATCGCTACTAGTCACCAGCCTCTGGCATTTAAGGAGATGCGCTTGAGGCCATGTGGATCATCGGGCTTAGGGCACCTATTAAGTAGCATCTGGGTTCGAGACATCACCAAATAGTATCATAGGGGTTCCATTCTTCCTTTACTATTTAAAGATGATAAATAAGAGATTAGGAACACTTAGGACTTGGTCATAAGCTGTTCTTGGGCATCGCGAACCCAGGTTCGGGGTAAAATCCAAGTTACCCAAAATATAATTGTTGTTCTATTTTTTCCTATTAGAACTAACATTATTTCACCATTGGGTGAGGCACATGCTATGTGGTGGTACTAATTATTACTTTGTTTGAGGATTTATTTTATTTTTGGCCCGATGATATGAGGGCAAAGAGCATTGTTACATGAATCATATTAGACACCTAGAATTCACATCTCATGCATATTGTCATTCCATATAAGTGAATCTCACTACTTTTCGTTTCTTGATATGCCTGTGATTGTTGAGTGATGTTGTGATAGTTAGATTATGCTTGTATTACTCTTGGTTGCTATTGAGTGATTGCATGTTTCAATTCAATAGGTGTATGAGCCCTCATGGGTTGGGATGAGTAATTTATGAAGTTGATCCATTATTCTATAATTAAATGAGTGTCATTTTAATTGATAAGGTTTATGCACATTGATTAAATGGGAATGGATATCCATTATAAAATTAAAATGGTTTTACGTCTTTATCCCTCCTTGTCATTTCTATGAAAGGTAAAAGAGTGAACTTGGTAATTAAATGTAAAATGAAATAAAACTTATACTTGAGAACTTATTATTACCTGACCATCTAAGTGGGTAATTGGGGTAATATACCTTGGGTAGTGATTTTTTCCTTGTTTAGCTTCCGTAAGTGCTGTTATCGATCTGCTTTAATCTTGTTCTAAGGTGTGTGCTTGAAATTTTTATACCAATGCCACCATGACTTCCTTGTATCATACAATATAAAGGTTGTGACGATCATGATCTAGACGTGGTATGACCTGAGCCACTAGTATTACCTCTATGTGTGGATCTTGAGGCACCACTTGATGTACCATATTTGGGCAATAATGCCCAAGTTCATGATAGTTTCCTACATCTGATGAAGTCTATGCATGGTGCTCTGTGGCTTGAACCTATGATGGATGATCTGACTCACGAGTTCCAATAGCAACATCCTCCTACCTTCTTAGGGGATGACCATCCACAAGATTTTGAGTCTTGGTTAGAAGTCACCATATCTATCTTTGATCATCTAGATATGCCTTCAGAGCCGAGGGTCAAATGTGCTACTTAGATGTTGCGTGATTGGTCCAAGCATTGGTGGGAGGTGATTAACCAGGCTTGTTGTCATCAAGGAATGTTATGGGTTGATTTCCAAAATAAATTCTATGATTATTTATTTCTTAAAACGCTAAGGGATGATAGATCCAGAGAGTTCTTGCATCTTGAGCAGGGTTCTATGTCAGTTATGGAATATTCAGTGTGTTTCACAGAGTTATAGCAATTTTCACTGCATCTAGTTGGTGATGAGATTTTTCTTGCTAGACGTTTTAAGGATGAGATTGTGTACGCCATCTGTACATTGGTGAATGACTTTTTCCTAAAGACTTTTTCTGAAATAGTCAATCAAACTCTTATCACTGAGCACAACCTAAGGAACGAAAATAACACTGGGTATAGAGGATCAGTGCCACATCAGGCCAATGGTTCTTCTGGTGGCAGGAAACATTCCCTCAAGGTTCCTCATTAGGGAATTGACAACCATAGTACATGTTTTGATAACTCCATGGTGTTTCATTAGTGTGGAAGATGGGGACATCTGATGTGTCAGTGTGATAGAGATCAAATGGAGTGTCGGGATTGCGGTCGTATGGGGCATCTTCAGTGTTTCTGTATGAAATTTCCACCAACTTCAAGTGGAAAAGGATCTGTTCCAGCTCCACCTTCAGGTGCAGGTTCATTTGCACCGTGTCAGATGGGGAGTTGGAATAGAACTAGCAGGACTGGATGTGGAGGAAGTCGTGGTCAGAGTAGTCAGACTCTTAATCACCAGCAATGCCGGTAGAGCAGTTATGATTGTGGTAGTCCAGTTGTTACACATGGTCGTGGATCAGGCAAGTTGCATGCACTACAACCGATACTTGAGGATCAGGTTGTAGGTCCATCTACGGTACAAGGTACTATTCTTGTGGCATTTACCATTGTATCTGCTTTATTTGAAATAGGTTCCTTTTATCTCTGTATCTATCATGGAGAGTCTCAGACTGGAGATACATTATTACTGTGGTGTAATGACTATATATACACCATTATGAGTGCGTTCGGAGGTCATACGCCAATTTAGGAATTGTCCCCTTAAGTTAGGAAGTTACCCATTCATATGGAATCTCTCTATTCTCAAGATGATAGGCTAAAATTTTATTCTTGGGATGAATTGGTTGGTTTAGTATCATGCTTTTGTAGGCTGCTATCATTTCAATGTATCGTTTACATCACCATAGGGAAGAAATTATCTATATAAGGGTGAGTGAGATGTCCAGGCTTGTAGAACTAGACCAGTGCATCATGGGCTAGGTGGCGTGGCTACCCAAAATGAAACTCTCTTCATGGAGGATCAAGGTTTACATCAATGTGATTTCTCTCCAGTAGTGGATCATTTTAGGGATGTATTTCCCAACAATATTTCTATCTTACCTCCTGATAGAAAGGTAGATTTTATAATTAATCTTGTTATAGGCGCAACTCCAGTGTCCATTATTCTGTAAAGAATGGAACCTATTGAGTTTCAGGAGGCATGTGGAAGTTAGAGAATTTAGAATCCAAAGGCTTTATACAGTCTAGTAAATCCTATTGGGGTTTGCTTGTGATTTTTGCCAAGAAGGTGGATGGAAACTTACGTCTATGCATGGAGTACATATGGATGAACTACATTGTGGTCAAAGATCAGTATCTACTGCCTCTAATAGATGATCTCTTTGACCAACTCTGTGGATCTAGGGTCTTCTTTAAGATTGACCTGAGATCGGGTTATCATTAGGTGCAAGTCAGGCCATTAGACACACCTCATACAAATTTCCATAGCAGGTTTTGTCTGTATGAGTACCTTGTTATGACATTCGGTCTTATGAACATGCCCACCATTTTCATGGCTCTAATGAATACAGTGTTCCACCCCTAATTGGATTCTTTTGTCTTAGTCTCTGTGGACAACATCTTGGTGTATTCTCACACTTGTAGTAACCATGATAAACACCTTGAAATCATTTTGAGTACACTAAGAGAGCATTATCTTTATGACAAACTTTCTATGTCCCACTTTTGGATCGAAAAAGTTCACTTCTTGGGTCATATTATCTCAGAATCAGGTGTATCTGTCAACCCAGAAAAGGTTAGTGATGTAGTTTCCCAGGAGCAGCCCAAAAATGTGTTTGATATACAGAGTTTCTTAGGTATAATTGTATATTAAAAGTATTTCATACAGGACTTATAACATCTTTATTAACATCTTACTATCCTTACAAATAAGGGTGTCAAGTTCCTTTAGTCAGAAGTGTGCAAGAAATCATTTCAGGAGTTGAAAGGGAGGCTTGTCTCAACACCTATTCTAATTCTTTCAGAGCTAGAAATAGGTTATACCATCTTCTGTGATGCATCAAACATCGAACAAAGAGCAGTACTGATGTAGGAGGAATGAATCATTGCATATATATCTCAACAGTTGAGGCATCATGAGAGAAGTTACCTGATGCACGACCTTGAGCCACCTACAGTTGTCCATGCCTTACATTTCTAGAGACATTATTTTTTGGGTGAGTTCTTTGTGGTATACAAAAATCACAAGATACTCAAATATATATATACAAAATGTTACTTGAACATCAGACATCAGATATGGTGGTTCGAATATCTACAACCCTTTTATTTTGAGGTTACTTATATGTTTGGGAAGGGAAATGTAGTTGCAGATGTGCTGAGTCAAAAAACTTAGGCACATGCTGTACGAGTGGCCAGTGATGAATGGAAGTTAATGGCCCTATTTTCTAAGCTGCATCTAGAGTTTCACAACAATCATGAGCAGCCTTACCTCTGAGCCTTGACGGTTACCTCTCCCCTCCTTGAGAAGGTGAAGGGTAGAAAATTTTCATATCTCGAGGGATTGGTTCTCCGTGAGAGTATATCAAGAGACAACCCACCTTTGGATTTTTCAATGGAAAGCGACAGAATCCTATATATTCATGGATGTATTTGGGTTTCTATAGACATGTGAGAGGATTTGATGCACGAGTCCCATGATTCTCAGTGGGAAGTTCATCCAGGCATCTCCAAGATGTACTGAGATATGAGATGCTAGTATTGGTGGACGAGGATGAAACATTAGATGGCATACTTTATCACTAGGTGTTCCACCTATCAGCAGGTGAAAGTAGAGCACTAGAGACCTACAAGCTTTTTACAGCCGCTTCCAGTCCCAGAACAGAAATGGGAATATTTTTCCATGGATTTTGTAGTCGGGTTACCTAGGTTGCCTAGAGTTAGCGATGTTTTATGGGTTTTTATTGACAAACTAACGAAATTATCCCATTTTATTCCTATTGGGGAGACTTTCTCAGCTGATGAGATGGGAAGAATATATTTCTGTTATATTATATGACTACATGGAGTCCCACGTACTATCGTTTCAGACTGGAATGCTCATTTCACGTCACAATTCTGGAAGATATTTCAGAAGGCTATGAAAACATAAGTTATTTTAAGAACATATTTTTACCCTCAGACTGATGGAAAATCAGAATTGACAATAAAATTTTTAGAGGACATGCTCTGAGAATGTGTTCTTGATTTTGGTGGTTCTTGGGAAAATCATATCCCTCTCATTGGGTTTGCCTATAATAATACCTTCCAAGAAATTATTTAGATGGATCCTTTTGAGACCTTGTAAGGTAGGTCATTCCGTTCACCTCTATGTTGGCTAGAGGTAAGTGAGGAAACACTACAAGGTCCTTATCTCATTCAAGAGACTTCAAAGAAAGTTCAACTGATCATAAAGTGTATGAATACTGCTATGTTATAGAAATCTTATGCCGATTTCCGTCAACGACCTCTAGAGTTTGAGGTTGAGGATCATGTTTCCCTATGGGTATTGCCCAGGATAGGGAATATATGGTTATGGAATCAAGGGAACCTGTCATCTCATTACGTAGGACCATTTGAGAATCTAGAGAGAGTCGGACTGGTAGCCTATCTATTTCTATTATCTTAGAGGCACCATGTCATGCACGAGATCTTCCATGTTTCACAGCTTCACCAATATCATGTTGACCCATCTCATACTTTTGATCCCAAGGAAGTTGAGGTAGATGACGATGCTACCTTTAAGTAGTATCTAGTACACATCATTGACTAGAGCACGAAGGATATCCGAGGCTGGTTTGTCCCTCTAGTACGGGTGCTATGATAGCAAGGCCGCATGCAGGACATGACTTGAGAGTTGGAGACTGACATACATTCCTAGTGGCCAGAGTTGTTCTCAGAAAGTGTTTCACAACCCTTGGAAGATGAACTTGGGGATGAGTTATTTTAATTGGGGAAGACTGTAAGAACCCAGTTTTTCAATCAGGTATGGATCCTTTAAATTTTAGTATAATTCTTTATTTTGAACCTAATATGGATGCCTAATGAGTTAGAAAAGGTCTCAAGGGTTTCTAGGGCTTGTTCGGAGCTCAGAAACCATCTTTTTGAAAAAACTAGCCCTATCGCATGATTAGAGTAAACCGTGCAGGTAGGGCGCACCGTTAGATATAACTGTGCAGTTGGTCTAGTTTTTTGGGCAGATCTATCTCGCATGTTTTGCACATAGTTTCCCTAACTATGTGGCGTAACCATGTGAGTGCACCTCTTCTCCAGGTACCCATGCATGGTTGGCGCACGGTTTGTCAAACTGTGCGGACAAACCATGTATAGGCTAAATTTTAGGTAATTTTACCATTTATACCCTTAATGATCTGTTAAACCTAACCTTCTTCCCTAATTCGATTTATAGTAAGATTAACCTTCTTTCCCCTCATTTTGGAGCATTTTGAAGGCCTAAGATAGGGACCAAGAGATCTCATTCATTCGGTACCCGATCAAGCTTCTGTTTGTCACATTGGATGTGCAACAATAAGTACTCAAGTTCATTTGATCCATTCTTCTTCTCTATTACTCTCGACCTAGTTATCATAGTGTGAACATTTTTTTTCTTTTTATCAGATCTACTCTGTTTGAATCTAAATTAGAGGCTGATATCAGAGGAGGAGAGTCATATGAGCCTAAGGTGGGTGGTATATAACTCATCCCTCATGTTCGTTGATTTTGGAATTGTCCAGTGGGTCCTTCTGATTTCATCTGGTGTCGTTTATAGAATTTATATTCCATGATTATAATTATTAGAACCATATAATTATTCTATTTCCAAATATGTGATTACTTGTTGGTGGTTACTCCCACAATGCCCAACATCCCATGTAGGATGATATGTCGGAGTTGATTTTTTAGTGTTTTGACCCTTTTGATCTATTGTTTAGATGTGCTCGAGATTGACTGCACTAATGGTAGGCCTCCTAATAATAAATGATTATTATATCATGTAATGGTGAATGGAAAGTAACATGTCACTTCCACTTAACCCACCTAAGTTATGTGCTTCAAATTAATAATTAAATGTGAAAGGGAAATTGGAAAGTATACTAAGCATATGACTTGACTGGATTAAATGTGAATGAATAATATGTTGCATGTCTATAGCACCCCTTACCAGGTTAATATAATGTAGAATAGTGAACCTTGATTATGGAAAATGTCTTAAATGGATTACATGAATGGTTGTATGCTACTCGGCCTTGTCACACTAATGAATGACATGGCTTGAACCTAATAGACTTATTGATTAATTAATACTTGATTAAATAGTTTCATGCTCAATTAGCCTTGTCACACTAATGAAAGGTAATGGATTGAAGCTTATGAAATATTATATTACATCATTATCAAATAGGAGTGGCCTAACTCGAGATTACCTTGGATTCCACAGGGAATGCCTTGATCACTCGAGAAACCCATTCCGATTCAAGGATTCAGATTTCTTTGGTTGAAACCTACATGGAACCTATTTTTTGTCTATTCTTGGATGCCCAACATGACACTGTAGGATCCCTCACATAGTATTAAAGGATGACTTGGATACACTCATTGGATCCAACATTGACAAGTAGGTTCCATGGTTAAAACCCATAGGGCCCAGTCACTGATCTTCCCCATTTTACATTGGATGATCACCTTGGATTCAATAGACATGTCTTTGTAGAATAACTTGGAAAATGCTCTTTGGATTACACTCTTAGCCTTATCCAGGTTATAATAATTACTAAGTTGGAGACCCTTGAAGTCTACGTTGTCTTGGTTATTACCTCGGAACTTCATTATTAAATATCATTATAGGTTGCCTCATTACAGCTTGACACCTTCACTATTTATTACATGTGGCTTATTTATAAACTCATAGTAATCAAATAATTAATTGGTTGTATGTTCAAACACCAGTCGAGGGATGAACTAGGTACTTGGGTATTTAGTTACATTGTACTGCTTTACTTTATATATACATGCTTGTAAATTATTACATTTCCATTACACGGGATGGAGGTTATAGACACCGTTGGTGGTGGCCCACTGGTATTTATCTCACAACCTCTATTATCTTCGTTTGACACCCAAGGAAGATTACATGATTACAGGTGTTGACAAAGGGAAGCGTAAAACTTCGAACACTTGGTTTCTTTCTATTTAGGATGAACCTTGATACTAGATGACCAAGATGGATCTCATGATGCTTGGGATAGTCTTATGATTTCCTTTATACTTTTTGTGGAACACTTTATGTTTTTTTCTTGTATCCATGTTTTCCAATTTTCTACATACATGACATATCATCATTAGTTATTCAAGTTTTTTCAGTTATTGTTTCTGTTGTCTCTATTTTCCAATGTTATTTCTATTTACTTATATTGCTTCTGCTATTTACCTCTGTTTATACTTATCCACGGTGCTACACTTTGGTAATGAGGACATAGTCTCCCCACGGACACACCCTAGGACGTCACTGCTAGTCGGCAGCCTCTGGCGTTTAGGGATTTGCGCTTGAGGCCATGTGACCCACCGGGATCGGGGCACTTATTAAATGAAATCCAGGTTCGGGATGTCACACACTTGGTCAGAGAGGTTCAACTATGTGGTCATATCCATTATAGATGGATATACCCCATTGAAGAGTATATGATGATTTTGAAAGGGTATGTGAAGAATCAAATTTTGTTAGAAGGTTGTATTGTAAAAGGATATATTGTTGAATAAGTTGTTCAATTCTCTATTGATTACCTATAATATGTTGATATCATCGGTCTCCCTAAGTCTCATCATAGGAGACTCCTTATGGGTGAATGTATTTTCAAAAAAGATTTTGTTACAATTACCTTGGTAGAGCAGGAGGAAGCACACCTTTACATTTTACATAATAGTGAATGTGTTGATCCATATGTTGAAGCCCACAAATAAATTCTTAGATATTTGAATCCATTATAGACTGAAATATGGATATCAAATACACACAATCAATAGTTTATAAGATAGTTCAGAGATCAACTTTATAAAGAGTTATATGAATGTCTGAATTAAATTTCTGAACAATTTTGATGGCTAGCTAGAGGAACAAATGAAAATGTTATATTTTACACTGGTATTTAATAAATGGTTATAAATTCTATACAAAATAACATAGTGACTATAGTATGATGAAAAACAGTGTTGTTACTCTTATGGTGGAGGTGATGCACATATCTGGGTCTAAGGATAGGAATCCAATTTATGAAAATATGTAATATTTAGGAATTATTGAATAGATATACGAGTTGAATTATACAAAATTTAAACCGATGATTTTACATTGAAATTATTTGACAATATAAGTGTAGTGAAAGTTGATGAAGTGAGCTTTATGAAGGTGAATTTCAGCGTGGAAGGGGAAAAAGATGAGTCATTCATAATGACATCACAAGTAGTGAAATTATTTTATGTCTCGGATCCAGCAAACAAGAATTGGTTGATTTTCTAGTTGGAGACTAAAACAAATGTTGGGTTAGTTGAAACTTCAATTGAGGATGACCATTTAATTAGGATATCACAATCAGTTCATGACAGTCCTAATGTAGACAATGTATTCTACATTAGAGGGGATGGAAAATAGGGGATTTGGATTCTTGATAGAGGAACCAAATCCCTAAAAACTTTAAAAAAGTAAATCGAGTTCAACAAGAATGTAAAAGTGTTTTTTAATGTACTATGATTTTACTCATAATATTATTTGTTCTCTACTACATTAATATAAAATAAATTAAAATTTTGACTAATCATGTAGACAATGACTTCTGAACAAGATGATGTTACCAATCCCATGGAAGAATAAACTATAACAAAGGAAACCCTTTGAGAAAATGTAAAGGTAATGTTATGACATACTTTCTCTATTTTACCTAAAAATTATATAATAAAACCTTGATTTAATTTTCATCATTCCTTATAGAGTTTGTTTATTTTAGAATATTTATGTCCATATTTCATTCATTTCAGCACCAAAAGTTCCACATAATTCTTCTCCCTCAAAACCTTTTCACCCATACAGTGTTGAAATTTATCAATTTCCTTCAAGTTCTCTCCACTGACTTTATAGGAATAGCAAAGATGCAACCTCTTCTCAATCATACAGGTAATCTTGATGTTTAAATAGTAAAACCATTATCCATAGAAATATTGTATTATTTGATATTTATGTTTAATTTAATTATTTTTAGTATTACTTACATAATATTTTTTTTCTTATATAAGTGGATTATTTTGTTCTAGTTGGGGTAATTGGTTTAAAGTTTCTCATACTAGTGAGAGATTGGACTTCAGTGATCCAACTAAGATAATGACAACAAGAAATGAGTCAATAATGCATAAAACCATCATTAAAAGGTGTATTCCTACTACTTATTTAATTTTGTCATCATTTTATCAAATATTTATAAGTTAATTTTCTTATAATTTTTATTTAATACTTATTTAGTTTTTTCACAAATCTTTTGGGAATTTATATTTTCACAGTTCTTTTATTTTAAAATATTTTTGTCCATATTTCATGACATTCTACACCAAAAATTCACATAATTCTTCTCCCTCAAAACCTTTTCACCCCTATAGTGTTGACATTTATTACTTTTCTTCAAGTTCCTTCCACTGCATTTTCTGAAAGATAAATGACACTACATCTACTCAATTATAGAGTTAATCTTGATGTTTTAATATTAAAACCATTATCCATAGAATTAATGTATTATTTTATATTTATTTATAATTTATTTCTTTTTAGTATTACTCATATAATAATTATTTTCTTATATCGGTGGATTCTTTTGTTTGTGTTGGGGTGGTTTGTTCGAAGCTTCTCATGCTCATGAGTGATTGGACTTTAGGCCCACAACTTAGATAATGACAAAAAGGGAACATGTCAAGAATGTGTACAACCATCATCAAAAGGTGAATTCACATTACTTATTTAATTAATTTTATCATAATTTTATCTACTATGTCTAAGTTAATTTCCTTATTATTTTTATCTAATACTTATTTAGTTTTTTTCACAGATTTTTTGGGAAGTTGTATTTTGATTTCAATTATATGAAAAAACTAAAAAAAGAGATAAAATTTTCCTTTATGCCAATGTTACCATTCTTTCTATTGGATTTATTTTTTGAACTTCCAACACGAAGTTCAATGATCAGTGTGCTGTGTTGGAAGTTCGATAAATAAATTCATTGGGAAATATGTTAACATTAGAAGTTGGGATTTTTTGAGACTTTGGGATGTGTAGTAATCACCCACACCTCAATTCGACACACAATGTGACTGGTATGACTTAAAGTGATTTTTTTTATTTTAAATTGAAATTAATTTTAGTAAAAATGATAAATGACATACTCAAAACTAAGAAAACACATTCATATTTTTTTGATACTTTATTAAAACAATACATAAGTCATTTGTGACATGTAAGGATTTACTTGTACATCAATATGACACATGGTTTGAGTGTTATGATTCAAAGTGTGTCTTTTTATTTAAAATTGACATTAATTTTAGTAAAAAATACAACTGACATACTCAAAACTGAGAAGGCACATTCATATTATTTTGATACTTTATAAAAACAATCCATAAGTCATTGTTTATGTGTAGGAATCAACCATACTTCAATCTAATGCACGATCTTCCTGGTATGACTCAAAGTGTTTGTTATCAATTTAAAATATACATTTTAGTTAAAAATGTATCACTCATTGAAAAATGAGAAAACCTACTGATACTATCTTGATAATTTAGGAAAATGGCTCATAATTCATTTATTATGTGTAATAATCAGTTTCATGTCAAACCGATACATGATGTGACCAGTATGACTCAAAGTGTGAATTTACTGTTTAAGAAGAAATTTTAGTAAAACAGGAAAGTGACATACTCAAAACCAATAAAATATATTCATATTGTTTTGATACTTAGTAAAATTATCCATAAGTTATTTTGGATGTGTAACAATCAATAAAACCTCATTCCGATGTACATTGTGACCAGTATGACTCCAAGTATGTCTTTTTATTTAAAATTGACATTAATTTTTTAAAAAAGACAATTGACATACTCAAAACTGAGAAGATTCATTCAAATTGTTTTTATAATTTACTAAAATGACCTATAAGTAATTTGTGACATGTACAAATTAGCCTCACCTAAATCTGACACACGGTGTGCCCAATATGACTCATAGTATCCATTATCAGTTTACAATTGACATTTTAGTTCAAAATGTGTCACTCACTAAAAACCAATAAAACACATTTAGATTTTATTGAAAATTTAGTAAAATGATTCATAATTCATTTTTGATGTGTAGGAATCATTCTCATATCAAATTGATACACGATGTGTCTAGTATGACTCAAAGTGTGTGTTTCTAGTTTAAAATGACATTTTAGTGAAAAAGAGAAGCGACATACTCAAAAATGATAAAAAAACATTCAGATTGTTTTTATACTTTATAAAAATGATCCATACTTCTTTTTTGACATGTATAAATTATCCACACCTCATTCCAACACACGGTGTGACTGATATGACTCCAAGTGAATCTTTTTAATTAAAATTGACATTAATTTTAGTAAAAAAGGTATCTCACATACTCAAAAATGGGAAAACACATTTATATTGTTTTTATATTTTAATAAAATGTTACATTGGTCATTTATAATGTTTATTAATCGGTTGTACCTCAATTAGATGCATGGTGTGACCGACATGACTCAAAGTACGTTTTTTTATTTAAAATTGACATTATTTTTAGTAAAAAAACAACTGTCATACTAAAAACTGAGAAAACATATTTGGATTGTTTTGATACTTTATGAAAATTTTAAATATGTAATTTTTAACATGTAGGAATCATTTACACCTCAATATTATACACAATGATGATATAACTCAAAGTGTTCGTTATTAGTAAAAAAATGACATTTTAGTTTAAAAAGCATCACTCACTAAAAACTATGAAAACATGATCATATTGTATTGATAATTTAGGAAAATGATTAATAAGTCATTTGTGATATGTAGGAATTATTCTCACATTAAATCGACACATGATGTGACCAATATGACTCAATGCCCATGTTTTTAGTTTAAAATGACATTTTATTAAAAAAGATAAGTGACGTACTCAAAAATGAGAAAACACATTTGGATTGTTTTGATAATTTATAAAAATTATATACAAGTCATTTGTGATTTTAATTAATTATAATCATCTAAATAAAATACATTATGTGACTTATATGACTCTAAGTATATCTTTTTATTTAAAATTGATATTAATTTTAGTAAAAAAGACAACTGACATAATCAAAACTGAGTAAATGCATTCAGATTATTTTAGTGCTTTTGAAAAATGATCCATAATCTGTTTTAGATGTGTATAAATCATCCACACCCCAATATGATGCATGATGTGACCGATATTACTTCAAGTGCCTCTTTTTATTTAAAGTTGACCTTAATTATAGTAAAAAAGTCATTTGACATACTCAAAACCAAGAAAAAATATTTGGATTGTTTTGATACTTCAGGAAAATGATCTAGTAGTCATTTTTGATGTGTATGAATCATACTCATCTCAATTCAATACATTATATGACTATTATGACTCAAATTTTCCACTAACATTTTTAAATTGACACTTTAGTTCAAAAAGTGTAACTAAAAATAGAGAAAATGTGTTCGGATTGTTTAAATAATTTAATAAAATGATTAATAAGTCATTTTTGACATGTTGGAATTACTCTCACCTAAAAATTATACACCATGTGACTGGTATGACTCAAAGTATGTGTTTCCTATTTAAAATGATATTTTAGTAAAAAAAGAAAGGTGACATACTCAAAATCGAGAAGACGTATTTAGAATGTTTTAATACTTTAGGAAAATGATCCATAAGTCATTTGGTATATGTAGGGATCATCCGCACCATGATATGATTCCTAGTGTGACTGGAATGACTCCCAATGCATCTTGATAATATATACGTGTTATTTTAATTTAAAATTCACTTCACATCACCAAAACTAAGAAAATGAGCCTAGATTGTTTTCTCATCATTTTATTTGCTATTACTTAATTAATTTACTTATCATTTTTATCTTATACTTATTTAGTTAATTTTCATATAGATGATTCTTGAATACGAAAAAGAAATGTCATGACATGAAGGTATCAACTGTAACTCAATCTGATACACAATGTTCCTGGTATGACTCAAAGTTTAATTTAAAATTAATACTTTCTGTTAATTTATTTCTTTATATTATTACTAACATAAGAATTTTTTTCTTATACAAGTGTTTTCTTTTGATAGATCAGTGGTGGTTTGTTTGGGAATAACATGGGTTAGTATTAAGATAAAAATATAAAGGAACATTAATGTTTTAGAATGTGTGTAATAATTTTTACTTATATAATTGTTTAAACCAATATTTTAAATGTATATAATATAATGTTTTTTTATTTGTGTTGTAAATTTTATTTCATTTAAATTCTATATTTTCAGTTGATTCTGTTAATTTTTTGTAGTGTTTCTAATGCTGAAGTGTGCTGAAACACACTACAGTACGCCCCTTTGTTGGCGCTAAATAAATGCACTAATAAATGTCTTCCTTTATTAGCGCTTTTTTAGCCCTGATAAAAACCTAGGGATTTTAATCTCCCTTTGGTAGTCAGGGCTTCTCTAGCACTGATAAAAATCATTTTATCACTGTTAAAGGTCTATTTTATAGTACTGGGTGTCTTGTATGGTAAATCTTAGATCAATGTTATGTATATAATGTGTGATTTACCATAGATGTGATATGACATTTGTGCACATTGGGTGTTTTGTTAAATAACATGTAAGAGTAATTTATTTAATATTTTTATTATAATTTTTATAATTTGTTTTCAAGTATATCCCAAATGGTGTCTCATATGATAAATCTAAGACCACCATTAGGTCCGCAATATGGGTCTTACCCTAGGCACAACACAACCTTTGTGTGCGTGTGGTGTTTGGTTAAATCACAAATGTGGGTAATGTTTTTACTATTAGTTCTTTATTATAATGTTATTATTATTATTTCTTTGTTAATTAAATTCATTTTTTATCCTTCTTCTCCCACACACCACATTACCTCTATTTTCATGTGGGGTTCAATATAAAATATTGGATTTCAACCCATTTTAATTTGAAATTCCTTAATGAGGATAAATTAAAGACTCTACCTTAAATTTTTAGTTAAACCCCAAATTAAAATGAGATTTTTATTTGGGGTTATGAATTGATGGATGAATACGTGAAATTGGGCTTTCAAATATCAAAATCATTCAGTTCTTCTTGTATTTTTGATCCTGATGAGTCTGATAGACCTAGTAACTCATCTATACCTGATAGACAAAGCCCCGTTGGTTTGATTCAGATATTCTTCCCAAAACCAAGCACAATTTCTGTTTTTCCTGTATGTTTCGCATAAGTGGAATATGTTATTTTTTCTATTTATTTATTTTTTTTCCATTTTTAACTTATTCTCAAATTAAAAAAAATTGAATTAAAACAAAATTTTAAAACCTAAATTATAAAGGATAATTCCTAAATTATCAAAGTATATTTTTTAAATAGATTAACAATGGGAATTTTCATGAAATTTATAAAAGGATAAATTATAAAGAAATTATAAAATGATATTTATTTCAAATTATCCAACGATATTTATAAAAGGGATAATTATGTAGTATTATCAAGGGATAATTATAAATTATCAAAAATAATTACATCGAATTATCAAAAGATAATTTATAGAAATGATAAAAAGATAATTCTCAAGATTATTAAAAGGATAATCACATAAAATTTTCAAAGGATAATTTATTAAAAATTATTAAATGATAATTAAGGGAATTATAAAAAATTAATTATGGAAGAATGATCAAAAGATAAAATATTAAATTATGAAATGATAATTTATGAAATTTTTTCATAAGATAATCTTGAAAATATATTTTATAAAAATTATCTTAAGATAATTATGAATAGATTATTTATGAAAAATTATCATAAAATAATTATGAATGGATAATTTAAGAAAAATTATCATAATATAGTTTTGGATGACTAATTTATGAAAAATTATCATAGAATATTTATGAAGGGATAAATTATAAAAATTATCAAAGTATAATTATGAAAATTTCAAAAAATTATTGATACAATTTTATTAAAGAATAATTATAAGGAATACCACATGTGTTATTAAATTAATTCAGATATTTAAATTTTCAAATGGGGTTTTATAATTATTATTGTGGAGAATATTACGACCACATGCGTTGGCCTAAAACTATAATTCAAAAATTATCTAGTAGAGAGAAATAATCATCGCATGTAATATATTTTTTTTTCTTCAAATAAAATAGATGGTTTTGGTTCTAGGAATCTTTGATTAACCACAAGAATTGACATTTCGACAACAATGATAATAAGGACCTTGAGGTGTTCTTGAATGTTGAAGTTTCCACTCCATATTTTGAACCACACATGGTGTTTTATCCTTATCGTTGACATAGATGACTTTGAGGTAGGGAGTTTCTTACCATGGTGGCATCATGCATATGATGTTTACATGATATGTTGTTCATTATAGATTGACCCATTCTAGTTATTAGTTTCATACAGGTGTGTGGTTGACTATAAGGCCTACTTGTTTATGAACATGTGATTATGTGTGGATCCTGGTGATTACCTTGTAATGCCTTAATATAATACCACTACTGCTTGTGATGCGTTGATGTGATACCACTGTTTCTTTATGAATCATTGTTGTGATACCACTATTTCCTTATGTTATTTTTTTCAATATTCTATTTTTCTGTTCTATGCTTAGTACCAAAGTAATATGTGGACCCATCATGGCTCGGTATCCCTAGAGGTGGAGCATGTTCAAACACTGCATGTGACATAATGACAAGTATGATATAGATGGAAGGTTATGATGACCTTGTGCGTCCTGAACAAGGGGCATGATGATCAGGTATGACTAAATTTGTGTGGAAATGGTGGGGAATGATGGTCTATGTGACCTGAACTAAGAGATAATAGTAGGGTATTATGTAATAGTGTGGGGGAATGTAAAACTATTGAGTGACTTTGAGGTTGTATCCAATGTTTGTGATGTATTCGTGACCATTCCCATATTTTCCAACAAGGATCCTAAGTATGTAGAACCGGGGTTTGTGGCTATTTGGTTAGTGTAAAAATGATCAGTATGATTCTTACTTGAGTACACTTTTATTCATTATCATTTTATACACTCTTATTCATGTGCACATTTATTAAATATTCATTGGTGGTGTCCAACTGAGTCTTTTTATTACACCCTACTTTGGAATTTTGATGCATTTGTAGATTTCATGACTAGAGATCCAGTTAAGGGAAATGGTCCTATGATTGATGGTTGGGAAGAGGAGTTTGGAGCTAGTAGTGGACTGGGACCGAATTTAGAGGACCCATTGTTCTTTTATCTATTCATCTTCACTTATTACTCTAGTTTGGTTTTCCACTTTGAAGTCCCATTTATTTGTGTGATATGTATGCCATTTATTTAGTTTCCACATTCTTACTCTAATAATTTTTCATTTTTCATTTTTTATTATTGATCTTATGACATCATACTGAGGGTATAGTCTCCCCAATAACGGAATCAAACCCCTGTTTCTAGTCGGTAACTTCTTGCATATAGGGAGACATGCATGTGGTAATGTGACCTTATGACTCGAACTCAGGGGTTTGGGTTATGATGCTACAACTAACAACGTAACTTTGATATGTGTAAATAAATATGAGTTTAGAAATAAATACACTACGCATTTATAATGACTGCATGGTTGTGATATTATTCAGCTCACCAGTACGAAGAAACTCAAATCATCTAACCATGCATATTCCATCCCCCACTTTTAAATTCCTTAATAGTCTTAAATGAATATCATGAAGTATATGAATTTACCTCTAGCTTCTCATTTGGATAGTTCACACTCTCTAACTGAACTAATTTTGAAATATTTGTGGATTATATTAATTTCTAAAGTTTTATTTGTCCAAAACTAGATAAGTAAATGTGTTGATAATACCTAAGGCTTTTAGCTCCAAAGAGTTTAAAGACCATAATGGGTATATCCTTGAAAACTAATTTCAGTTTTACTATAGAAAGAATCATCTTGTCACAACTAGGTATTTAAGTCTTAAATTTTATATTCATCAAATATTGAAAATGATTCAAGAATTTATGAACTATTAATTGAGTATGAGGTACCACAATTAACATTCATTCCCAAATGGAATAATGTATTCTTGTGTACAATATAAACTTGAGATAAATGATTTTGTAATAATCAGTTAATTTTTTAACCATAATCATTAAAATTTAAGATTAGAAGTTGTGTACTTATCACTACTAATTCAGGAATTACCCTTTCACAACTGCTTAAATAATTCACCTTAATTCTTTTAATTTTTTTATACCTTTTAAATATGTTTGGATACAAATGTGTGACACACATTCAATATCTAATTCCCAAAATTAAAAATAGAAACATCACATTCAATGACGAATATACACAAAGTTGAATCCTCTGTCTGCTTCTACTTCAAATCATTGAATTTTATCTTTCATAAGCTTATCTAACAACATGTGAAACAAATAGTCTTCTATATGATGTTTTTTATCTTTCCTTTTAAGGATTTTGTGAAGTTGCCTTTGGAGTAAAAATTTTCATTGATCATTTTCTCCTTGTATTTCAAAATTTTCACCATAAGAACTAAAGATTGATTTTTCTTTAAATTCTTATATGAATCTTATCTAAAAGGTAATGAAGGATTTTCTCTATATTTTCCATTTGATATAATTATAAAAAAATTAGAGTAATTGGCCGACAATGATATTAGAAAGGTATGTATTGAAATATTGTGCTACATATTTCAATTTACACATGTTCAGTGTAATCAACATCTAATTCATTTCTCGCTTCACTTTCTCATCAAAGACTTCTCAGAGTTGAGACAACATGCGAAACCATCAATGTAATGATTTTTTTTTCACAACATATTCAACATTGATGGTAGCATTATGATATAAAAATCAAATGCATCATCCATGTGTCTCCTGTAAGCTTCTTATTCACCACTGCTTCTTGAGGTGGCTTAACAGGTAGTGGGAACTCCAACACATATAATTTCCTTTTTCTGTTGTAAAAATTGGTGCCCTATACCCAACCTTATCAGTTCTTTTTTATTATCATACCATGTGTAGAGTGAGTTATGTATGATGTAAACTTACCATTATAGTGTAGATATTTCTACATCTACTATTTAAATGGTAATTTCCATAGATTATTTGTCATATCAAAAGGTTATATAAGTTCCTAGGCTATAATAAAAACCTTTAGATACTATGAAATTAATATTAAACATATGTTATATGGTATAGATACATCAAACTAACTGGACATAGTATATGTCTTACTATATGGTTTCGAGGGATCATAATCATTAATACTTCTTCTCATGAAGTTCACTCTTGGTGATCTTAAGCAGATGAGATCATGTGTACAGACCCGCCAATAGAAACATGATATGTTTTAGGTGTCATTGGTTATTATTATACATGAACATGTGTATTGGTCTCTTGAATTGAGATTATTATCAATGTGTACCATTTGATCACATAATTTTATGCAAGAAAAAACCATGACATTGAAGTCATGGAGAGGTGCTTGTGTTCAGTGTGTCATTGGTGGTATGAACATGGTTGAATGATCAAGATAGAATTTGTCACTCTTGAGTTGAGAAAGTGATATATTAGGCCTGATTAATCAGGATGGTAGTACCTTCATAAATCCATGGCCATGGTAGTCAAAGTTAAGTCTATCCCGTTAGATTAATAAATACTAAAGAAATAAAGTAAGATGATACAAGAGTTTGTCATACTTTATGAGATAACATATGATAAAGAGATAATATTACACAGTGTATATTCATAGGATTTTTTCATTACTATGACTATTACTTATCCATTTATGAGTCTTTATGGGTTTCTAGATTCCTTTTTCGGTATGTTAATAATATTCACTGCTATTGAGATAAGGGTGTAGAGCATCACACATAAATGCACATTCAAGATTCTACAATATTCAGTTGTATAGGTTTGTAGGTCATGGTTGGACCCACCATAAGGTCCAAGATTTGTCCAAGTTTTAATGATCACCAATGAATAAATAAATTCATTATTATTTGATCATATAATAATTAAGTTGAATTAATTTATTAAAAGTATTTACAAGTGTTTAAGTTAAGACATGGAATAGTATTATATGAATAGATATTATTTTAATATTCAAGGTTCATTTAATATTAGTGGAAATTATTTGTCGAGTTAATTATTCTAGTTTATCACATGATAAATTTAATATATAGTACAAGAATGTGATAAAATATAAATAATATTTATGACACATTTATTTAATGGACTTTTAATCTTTATAGGAATCCAAACTGGGTATTTTAATCATCCACTATATAAGCTGAGGATAAACTCATTCCATGGACTTTTAATCTTTCGAAATTGAGATCTTATCTATCCTCCTGAATCTTAGATAGATAAATGCTCTAATTGAGTGAATGTTCCATGAACACCTTTTCATATCAAAGGCACAAGATCGATATGATCATTGTGACACTGAATAAATCACAGGAGCTCCGTACTAGTACCCAAAATTTGACAAACAACATACACATGGATTATTGAAGCATGTGTAGAAGATTTAGAGGGGTTTGGTCTTAGATCATTCGAGCAATGATCACAGATGATGTGTGACAGACTAACACACTTCGATTAGAATGAGGTACTTATTCTATTTTAATTTCTATTCTTTGGTAATTCATGTGAGATCCTCGAACCATTCTATGGCTCAGATAGCTGAAGATGACAGTGTTTCGTCACTCCGATGATGAAAATTTTAAATCCATGGCCCACTAGTTTCTTATGCATGTCTTGGTACCATCAATTGGTATTAGAGTGATAACATGGATTTTCTAATTCATGAAAATTAAAAGTTTCATAAATTTAAGTAGTGGGTATTATTTGAGTCTCAACAAAAAACTGTACATCGATATGATATCGTATGATTTAGTTATGACCATCTTAAATTTTTGATATGGATCATTTTTGGTTTTTTGGGTACTATAAATATGAATAACGTATATTTAATATGTGTTAAAATTTACATGAATCTCTAGAAAACATTTGTTCTGGTGACTAGAATTTATTGTATCCAAGAATTGGCTGGAATTTGGTTACTGGTACATCATAGACCGGTGAACCATTTTTTCCACATCCATTGTGGAATGTTTTAAAAATAACAAAGGCTAAAAATTATTTCCATTTGATTTTTTCAAAAACTTTACCATTTTGATTGACAAATTTTGGGTTCATTCAAAGTAAAAAATATATTTTTTTAAATGTTAAGTGTTGGGGTCAGTTCATGGTTCATCCAAACCTATTTTTAGGTTATTAAAAGTAGCTGGTAGAAATTGTAGTTTTCTATAACAATAAAACAAAAAAAATATTTGAACAAATAGTGGATTCACTTGGAAGCCACTATCACTACCCCGATCCACCCTCTCTGTTGACACATGGTGGACACCTCCCTTCGGCCCTCCCTCAGCTCCTCATCACTGATGTACTACCTAGATGAGTCACATGGAACTGATCACCCATCGCTACCCAGTCACTGCCATGTGGTCTCAACACTACTTCTCTTCCTTCCTAGTTTATGCCCATCGCAGGATCCCCCCCCCATTAATGCCTGGTATCAATAGCCATTGATATTGGATTCCCGACCACCATGCTACCTAACCATTATGTCATCTCCATAGAATAGTGACGCATGACTGACCATCGTCCCACCACCTCGGTAGTCGCACCATCTCCCACAAACAGCCAACTCTATTGGAGCCTCTTCATGTGGCTGAGTTGACACTGAAAAGCCCACCCCGAGTTGGATCTGTTGATGTCTCCTATCATAATAGCTCCCAAAAACCCCATTCGACGCTCCAACCATGAGCTGACCCCTTCCAATGTCTCCAACAAGTCTTATTGGACCCAATTCGCCCCAAAATGGGTTTAGGCAAGTCCTCTTTACCCAAAAAAGGTTTGGGAGGGCAGGTCTATCCAAGAACAGCCCTGTACAGGGTCCGTCTAACTCAAAACGGTTTTGATAGGTTACGACCAGACCTGAAATGGTCTTGGGTGGGGTTTCAGGTCACAATAATATTTTATACAATAAAAAATTAAATTAATTAATTTTTGGTTTAAAAAATACTATTTTTAATATTTTGAAAAATTAAATTAATTTTAGTATTAAATTAATTAATTAATAAATTAAAATTTGGAATAAAAATTAAATAAACGTTGTGACTAAATTAGAATAAATTATTTGAATTTAAATAATTCATTTAATTTATTTAAATTATCTCGTACTTTCAATTTATTAGAATTTAATTATATCACATTTTTATTTTACCCATTGGCTGGTCTTGAGAAATTGATCAAACCTATGTATGTTTGAATAATTTTTATGTAATTATTATCTACATGTGATGTTTATAATAATTAGTTAATTTTATGATAGTCCACGTATCATCTTATTTTTATTCAATATCTGTAAGATCCTGTGAGTCCAATTTATCTATATGTATTTTGCACTTCCCTAGACCCCTCAACTATTTGTGAGTATATTTATAAATTTTATGACAATGTTTTAATATGTGGACCCTACCAAGATGATGTAGTACTCTATATGAGAAGTGAAAACACTAGCATGGGGTGAGTTGTGATACAAGTCAAGACTCGACTCATGTATGATACCCCTTAAGTCACGATTGATCTATGAAGTTTAAAATGAATCAATCACAATTAGATTCTCAAGACTAGTTAGGTAAAATTATTTCCTTGATGCATTGTTTATTATTTTATACATGTACATGTTTATAGTTAGAATACATAAAATAATAAACATGAAAAATTCATAAATATACAATGAGTGTTTTTTCCATTAATAAATTTTCAGTTGTGAATGTGAAAACATAGTTTGAACATATTTAATAGAAATGGATTACATCCATCAAGACGTATTAAAAACCCCTCAAAGATATATTAAGCTGTAATGCCTTCCATTGCTCAAATTTTAACAAAACTGAGTGTTTAGGGTCCTCAGTTGCCAAATTTGAGGGTGCCTCCTACCACCGGGGAGTTCTTATGAGATAAATGGGTTGACATAACTAAATTTGGTAACACAAAAGTAGTCAATACTATATTTATATCAATTTAGTGGAAAAATGTTGAAGGAATAAATATTATGATTCCAATAAGCTTGTACATTACTCAACACTTCAAGGAACTAGAGGTCAATGCATCTGGATAGTCTAATTCCTACCTAGGAACTCTCTAAGTAGTGGCGTAACCAAATATTGTAGACTATGAGGAGAGTTTTCAAGGGTCCTTGCCACTATAATACTCAAGTAACATAATATTCCAATTCTAGTATAGAAGGTTTCCAGAATTATCTAAAAAAGTGGGATACATTTAATGATTTAACTTAATTGGTAATGCCTAATCAGTAATCAAGATAAAAGTACTAATTTACTAGATTTTATTTTTGTAGTAAATGGCAAGTAATATCAAAAGTACTCTATAGTTCATAATGTAAAAATATCATGTCCTCACAATTTTTTTTTCAAGAGTGGTATAGGAACTTACACATAGTACTACAATACGAAAGAAAATTATATGTTCGAGACTCCCTACAACCAGATCAGCCTCCATAGGGAGCTAGTAAGGATGATCAAGATTCTTATAGGAAATTAATAAATGAAATATTTGATGTTTATATCATAATGCTGACATCAATTTCCAAAGAGTTGCAGGAGTAACATAAGGACATGGATGTATATACCATGTTGTATCATCTCTAATAAGTTTTTGAAGAGAAAGTGAAGAAAGGAATCAATGAGATAATTATCAAAAAGATTATGTATCAATTAGAATATGGAACTCAAGTTGGTCCTTATACACTCTAAATTATAAAGTACATTTAATGACTTCAAGAATTGGATTTCAAGACAAATCATCAACTTTCAGTCCATCTTATTCTCTCATCATTACCACCTAGTTTTTTCAATTTTTTTGAGAATTATTAAATTATTTTTTTGGAAAAAACGCTTCAATATCTTTTGGGATAGGTTCACCAAGAAGATAAGAATTTAAATAAATTAAAAAATTTAATTATTGAGGTGAACGAATAGAAAGAGAAGGAAAAAAGGCTGATTGTAAGTGTACTATAAAAGTCACCTTTAAAAATTATTTCTAAGAAACAAAAGATAAATAGGGAGACCATTGAACATAAGGCTATTTACTTTGCATGTGAAAAAATAGGTTACTGGAAGAGGAACTGCAATGAATTGAAGGAGAAGAAATCATGATCTTCTACTTCAAGTATATTCATAATTAAAAGTAACATTTAATTTATAATACTTGGGTATTAGAAACAATATTTCCTTATATACTTGTTTCTAAATACAAGAAACAAGGACATCAAGAAACATTATTAGAAGTCAATGTGTGTTCTTTAAGCAGCCAAGGAAGGGTGATACCTACATCAGCGGTGAGAAGCACATGGTTTCATTACCAGGTGAATGGTTCTTGTAAAACTATAATAATGTGATGAATGATACCAAAGAATTTATGTATACATGTTGTTTATGGTATTTAATATACAACCAATAGTTAAGTAATACATGAATCATGGGTGATACATGATGAATATAAAATAAAAGACTTATATACCCAATTTTGTAAAGATAATAATCTTTCAAGATAAACTATGTAGTGGTCATGGATATAACCAGGACCGTTTTAGACATAGTGTAGTTAAAGAACATAGGTATTATCGACACACTTATGTACTTAGTTTTGGACAAAGAAACCTTTATAAATAAAGGTAATACACAATGCTTTTAGAACTAGTTTAGTTAGAGAGTTTCAACTATTCCAAGGGAAAGCTAGTGGTAAGTATACTTCATAATATTCCTTTAGGTTTGTTTAAGTAATGTGAAAGTGGAGTATGATATATGCATGGTCCAAATATATAAGTTTCTTTAGGCTGTTGTATCGAAGAATATATTGAGTAAGCCTTCATCGATCAATATAATATATCATGGAGTAATTCATAAATGCACATTACCTTATTCACATCATAGCTATGATGCTGATAAGGAGGATTGATGATGAGACTTACATGTTAACATTAATCAACAAAAATGTAGCATGGATTAATTCCTAAAATCACATTTCCTTATACATATCAGAGTAATGGTCTAAATAAAAGGAGTACCAGTGTGGAAATTTTTATTCATTGAAGATAATCCCATTATTTTTCAAGACATGAATCACAATTGACCTCATTATCACACAACAATATGATAAATATTATAAAAAAATGGATATCATATGAGTAATAGTATTCTGAAAATCCATTATGTCATAAGTACATGTGTTTTGATGTAAAGTTTTTGTTAAGGATATAAAACAACATGCATCATGAACACAGTGTAGACATAAAGTAGTTATCCTAAAGTTTTATAAGTATATTAAAAAAATCCATAAGATAGAAAAGTGATATTCAAAGTAATGGACTATATTTCTATATATGTTTGAACATATCTATTAGAGATAGTGGGAGAAAGATTGAATTGGATTTAGTCAATGATAATGACGCCCAAATAGTTGGCATAGGAGAATGTACCAAATGTTCTCATGTAAGAGGAATGTTCTAGAGGCACATACTTCATTGAAGGATGAAACCTTAGAGGTGGTTTTATATTCACCACAATCGGTGATATATTATTCATCGAGAATAATAATTCCTACAAGTAATAATTAAAAGGAAATCAACTAATATTGACACGAGCAGTTAAAATTTAATAATGGATTCCATGTTTCAAAGTACATGAGGCTTATTATTTTGAATACTATAGTGGATATTCAAGTGAAACTATACATGGATGGTACAAGCGTGGTATTAAAAAGGATTGATTGGTAACGCCATGTCATTATGACTAAATCCATTAGAATTTCACCTATCACAGGTACATTATTTCATCATTTTATTTAGAATTGGTTGTCAAGACCACCAATCATGGAAGGTGTATTTATGATATAACCAGAAAGGGATGGTGATGTCATAGAATGCTAGTAGGGGGTGAAAGTTACTAAAATCCAGTTTTGGATTGAAGTAAGAAATAATATCATTGGATATTTATTTAGGAATGATTATTTTCCTTGTGTCTATCAAAGGTTAGTGGAAGTGCTATTTTTTCCATATAAAATATGGTTGGTAACATGTGGAAAACAACTATTAGTCTTACAGTTAGTTAAGAATAGAATTAAATAATTTCTCAAGAGGTTTATATAAGAAAGCAACCAAATTTCTAGGGAGAAATATCTAATAAGGTAGATATAATGGTTTCTTAGACTAATTCAATAGTACATATATTGAAAATTTATTGGAAATAAAAGTTTGAACAATTTGAGAGAGAATTTATACGATTGTCACTTGGCATAAACCTCTCTAAGAAGACATTAATGTGAATATAAAGAGATTAATGTAGTAAGTTGAATTCCATATGCTTCTGTGATGGATCAATTACATATTCTATGGTATGTATAAGAAATGATATTTCCAACATATAATTAATGTTAGGAAAATATCAATTATGTCTAGAAGAACTGTATCGGAATCAGATATAATTATCCAATTGTTCTTAAGAAAGTACAAAGAATATGTACTTGGTATGTGGAGGGAAAGGAATACTCATTACAAGTGGACACTAACTAGTCTTGCTACAGGTCAATATGATCTAATATCACATTTAGGATACTATAATGAGAAAGAAAATATTTTTCAAACTAGTGGTAACCATATCCACAAATACCGAGTTCATTGTGGCTTTTGAAGAAGCTAAAGAACAAGTGTAAAATGAAAAATGATTTATTTCAGTTCTTATAATATCACTTAGTAAGTAATGTTTTATCATTATGATAATTATATTACTAGTACTAGACAAAATTTTAAGTTTAGAGAGTGGAAAAAAGGGATATACTTAGGGATATCATCTCTTGAGAAGTTTTTCTCAAGGAGGTGAGGTCATAAATAGTAGAATATCTATGTAGTGGAAATGTGGAAGACCCATGACTATATCCATAACTCAACAGAAACATGATCTTATCATGTGAGTACTAACAAGGTTAATTAGCAAGTTGGGTCTAGTGTAAATGGGAGTGTTGTAAAAATGGGTGACCTAGACTCAACTTTATCAATAATTTTTTATTAATAACCATGTGTATAGTGAGTTATACATGATATACACTTACAATTATAATGTAGATATTTCTTTGTAAAATATTTAAATAGTAATTTCCATAGATTATTTGTTTTATCAAAAGGTTATATAAGTTCCATGGATATAATAAGAACCTCAAGATACTATGACATTAATCTTAAACATATGTCCTATGGTCTAGATACATCATATTTACTAGACAAAATAGATGTATTACTATCATGTTTTGGGGGCTTATAAGCATTCAGACTTCTTCTCATGACACTAACACTTAGTGATCTCGAGTATATTAGATCATAAGGATAGACCTTCCAATAGGAACACATCCTGTTTTAGGATTCATTGGTTGTTCCTATCTATATACATGTTTATTGGTCTCCTGACTTGAGATAACTATCAATGTGTTTCATTTGATCGCATACTTTAATGCAAGGAAAAAACCATGACATTGAAGTCGTGTTGAGGTAGCTTATGTTTGGTGTGTCATTAGTGGTATGACATTGGTTGGATGATCAAAATAGAATTGTTCACTTCTGAGTTAAGGAAGTGATATATCAGGCCAAATTGACCAGGATGGTAGTGGATTCATAAATACATGGCCATTGTAGTTGAACGTAAGTCTATCCATTTATATAAACAAATAAAAATTCAAGAATGGATGATGACATGAGTGTGTGTCCTGCTTTTTGAGATATCGTATGACAAATAGATAATATTACATAATGTATATTGGTAAGATAATTGTTGTTGCTACGAGTATTCCTTGTTTCTTTAGGGGTCTTAATGCTTTTCTAGACTCATCTCTTGGCCTATGAATACTATTCACTACTATCAACATAAGATCCCAGATGGTTACACACAATAGCACATTTAATATTATACCCTATTTGAGTGAATAGATATATAGGAAATGGTGGGCCCCACCATGGGGTCTATGAGTTATCCAAGTTTTAACGATCACCAATGAATAAATAATTTTATTATTATTTGATTATAGAATAATTGAGTTTAATATAATTGTTAAAAGTATTTAAAATTGTTTATGTAAATACAAGGAATAATATTAGATGGGAAAATATTATTTTAATATTTAAGGTTCATATAATATTAGCAGGAATTATGAGTTGATTTAGTGAATCAACTTTATCACATAATATATTTAATATATATTGAAAGTATGTGATAAAATATAAATAATATTTAGGATGCAGTTGGATCATCATAATTATCACTCATTTAGTAGATGTTAAATATACAGGGTGGGGGAACCCCAAATGGGTATTTTAAAAATCCACTATATAAGTAGAGGAGAATCTCATTCCATAGACTTTTCATTAGTCATAAATGAGAGATTTTACTTCCTTCTGAATTCTAGAGAGATAAACACTCTAACCAAACAAACTATCTAAGAATTCCTTTTTGTACCAAAGACACGAGATCAAGGTGATCATTATGAAATCAAAGAAATCATTGGAGATCCGCACTATCTCCCAAAATTCAATAAACGGTGTATGCACAAATTCTTAAAGTGTGTGTTGAAAATATATAGGGGTTCAGCCTCAGATCCTTTGAGAAACAATCATTAGTGATATGTGATAGATGTGCTTGTTTCAACTTGAATGGGGTAATCATTCTATTTTAATTTATGTGATTTGATAATTCATGTGAGATCCTTGGACCACACTTGTGCTTAGTTTTCTAGGGATGATGAAGTTTTTTCACTCTGGTGATGACAATTTTAAATCCCCAACCCATTAGCTTCTGTTGTGTGCCCCAGTACCATAATTCACATCAGAGTACTTTGTGAAAACACTTGTTCTACACGTGTAAATTCATGCTGGTTAAGACATATTCTTTGTCCAGAATTGATCTTAATAAAATTTTGGTTTTACTATCCATTTTTGTACAAAATAAAACTTAAGTAGTAACACTTTTATATTGATGACTAGTTATTAGACATTACATATTTTATCATCTTAATTGTCTCCCATTATTTTATCAAATTTTAGTATCCCTGAACTATTAAATTCAGAATACTCAGTAACTTGAGAATTATAGTGGAAAAGATACTTAAAATATCTTCTCATAGTTAAAGCTATGACTACACCACTACTCAGAGAACCTTTAGTTATAATTTTAGCTAGCTAGCGACATTAACACCTGGCTCCTTGATTTGTTTAGTGAGGTATCATCTCCTTTAAATGATGACCTTGCATTGCTAAATACTTTTCCTCTAAATTTTCAATAATCTAGATATGACTATTTCTTTGTTATCAACTTTATTTAAGTTGAACCACCACTTTAATAAGAACTCTTCATTAATAGGATCTTCCCTCATATAGGGATGACAAGAACCTCATACAGTCGTTTTTGTTTAAAATTATGTGATGGAAGACATTATGAATTAATAATTTTTGTGGGTTTTTATTATTTTTAGAAAATTTAATCATTGTCTATTTAAACTTTCTTTTTCTATATGACTACACTCAAATTTTTATAATACTATAAATATAAAAACATTCACCAATTTTTTTTAATTTTATCTGCACATTCTCACTTATTATTTTATGTTATCAAGCATAAGAACTACACTTACATTAAATAATAAACCTTGTATAAATAAAATTAGATGACGTGATTATGATTTGATACTAATGGTTTATCCATTGAGAGAATAATGGATCAACTTGGACCTTAGGGGTAACTCATTGAGCCACGACACATGCGACTCTAGTTGCAACACGCACCCATCCAATACATCAAAGTCTCTTCCAGTGTCTCAACAAGTCTCAGGGTTAAATGAATCATACTTCAACTTCATCATTTTAAAATAATACTCACACATAAGAGATGGAATCCCAGGTATGTAGGATACAAAAAAATAATATTTATTCTAGAAACACAGAACCCTATATAAATTATAATAAAAGAGGTGATGCGCAAATCAACTATTTTTTAAATAGTTATTACAATAAATACATTTAAATAAATAGATAAATTTGAACATCATTGGTTAGTTTGTGAATCTTGATTAGTCGATACACATTAAAATCATGTACATAAATTAAATTTCTGATGAATTCATCTTGAGTGAATTTCTTCATGAATTAAAATAAATTGTATTTAATTTTAATTAAAAAAACTTTTCACATGGTCCCATAAATTATTAATTAAATTATAACTATTTTAAAAAATATTATATTTATTTGGGCTTTTAGAAAAATTTTAAACCCCTAGAGGGGTTTCAGATCATGGGGAAATACTTGGAAGGGATGGATGGGTCAGGAAGAACTTGACTCAGCTTGGTCAGAGTCAGGACGAACTGGTAAGGGTTTCAGGTCAGTGGTGCACGCACACCCTTGTGTCCTGTGTACGGTCAGGGGGAGAGGTTCCCCTTGTGGGGTTCCAATCAAAATAATTATTTTTTATATATGGAATGCCTTAGGTGCTGCACATACCCCCCCAAATAAGGGTGGGGGAGGGCTATTTCCATGAAGGTAGGGGAGATTGTTCTTCCCCCATATAAAAAAAACTTATATATATTGTAGAAGCTATATTTATTACCTACTAAAAGAGGGGATTCTTTTTTCTACACACTTGAGACACCTCATCAAGACTCCATCCCTCTTATTTATTTTTGTTCCAGAAAGCCTAAAATTTGGCTTGAATTTTTTTAAAGGAGGTGTGGAAGGGTTCTCTTTCCCCCTTGTTAGGTGCATATATATATATGTGTGTTGTATATATCATTGTATATATATCTCTGTGTGTGTGTGTGTTTGTGCGAGTATATTAAAATAAGTTCGCATTGACTCAGACTTTCCCGGCACCGCAGCTCAGCCAGACAGATCCGATATGGGTAGGGTTCTGACCATCACTTTTAACCCATAGTCCCTGGTGATTAGTGATATAATCCCACACTGGTGATATATATATATGTATATATATATATATATATATTAATTCTTAGTTTAAATGCTAAACAATTATAATTTATATCTTAAGAAGATAATTACTCGGCCATCCAATAGATGATTGATGCATAATTTGCGGAAGTGGGAATGTGGTCACACCCTCTTATTGAATAAATGAAAATTTAATTTTTAATTTGACTTAATTAAATTCACACTCACTTTGATACTCATTGAAATAACTTTAGGTCTTGTAGAAGCATGAAAAATTTTAATTTAAAAATTTCAGTTCTAAATTTATGTCAAAATATAAAATCCGGTAAACTCTAGCTTAGATTCATCGATGGATTGTTTTATAATTAAAATTAAATGATTAATTAAAAATTAAAAATTAAATTGAAATTGTATCTCATCTTATTTCAATTAGAATCATGTTTTTCTCTTATTTGGTGATCGTTTCTCAAAGAAACTGACCCAAAATCAAAAATTCAGGTGTTATCAGGAAGAATCAAATGCTCTTTGATATCATCATGATCATATAAAATCCAATTATTTATCCTAAAACTTTTATTGAATGAAATTATATATTATCATTGATTTATTTTTCTATTACATGAGATAGAGTGGGATAAGAGAGAGAAATCGATCAAATAATTATCTCTCTCTCTCACTCGTTTTGGGATTTAAAAACTCTTAAATACATATATTATAACTTATATAAATTATATTTAGGTCCTTATGGAATTTAAAAATATAAAAATACCCAGAAATGATATAAATTGCACTTAAAACTTTTTTCAAATTCTGAAAATATTACCGCATGCTTGTAATAGATAAACTACGTTACGTGATAAAATAGGAGTCATTAACTTGACTTGGATCTCCTATAAATATTAAACGAACCTTGAATATAAAATATCTAATATTCATTTGAAAATATTTTTCATTATGTTCACTAAATAAATTGTGAATATAATAAGTAAATAAATTCAATAGTTATTATTCTAAACTTGAAAACTATTTAATTTATATATTTTCTTTCCAATCATATAAACATGAAAATTACATGGTCATCACCATGACGCCCATCACTTCCTAAACACTAATTCAATTTAATTGAACAAGATTCTAAATATGGTTTTTGTGTGACCCTCTTAGACCTTATCTCTATAACAATGAGTGATAATAATATATTAGGAGTTGAGTTTAGCAACCCATCAAGGATCCTAAGGAGATAAAGTCTAGTTATAGAAATCACAACCTCCTATGAACACACACTATGTAATATATCTATTTTTCCCATGATATATCATAAAGCAGGATGCACACTTCATGTCATCATTATTTCTTGTATTATTTATTAATGAACTTATTTGATAGAATTACATTTAATCACCATGAACATAGTTTTAATAAAGGATTTATTGAACATTAAACCAATTCCACACTTTCAATGATACACCCAAAGTAGGATACATCGCCACACCATAAATGTCATGGTTTTAATGTTCAATCAAAGTTCATGATCATATAGTACACATTGATAATGATATCAATTATAAAGGCCAATATATGTGATCATAAACAGGAAGAACTAATGACACATAAAATTTGTGGTGTTCATATTGGTGGTCCATTCCTCATGATCCCCTCTACTTGAGATCACCAAGTGTGAACTTCATAAAAAGAAGCCTCGATGATTATGATCCCCCAAAAATAGATAGTTAGTCATCATGTGTTTCTAGTTAGTATGATGTATCTACACTGCATGACATATGTTTAAGATTAATTTCACAGTATCTCAAAGATCACATAATAGCTGAGAACTACTATAACCTATTGATATGATAGATAATATACAAACATTACCATTAAATAATGAGAGAAAAGTGTCAAAACTATTATGGTAAATATAAATCATGTATAACTTTATGAATACATGATATAGTAATTAAAAAGTACTGTCTAGGTTGGTTTTAGGGAAACCACTTTTACAACATGAAACAGGAAATCATAGGTTGCACAGTGCAACAGAGGGGTGCCCACATCTATTGGATGGCGGTGCTGACTGGATAACCAATTATTTCCCTCTATAAGAAGGTCATTAGTCCACATGTTTTGAGTATGACTGATGACACTAACATGATCTGATAGATAGTTGATAGGGCCAAACCTAATGGATGAGGTGGCTCTAGAAGGAGTGTACCTAGGAACATATAAGTGTCAGATGCTAAAATGTTAAAGGTTATAGACCGAAGGGAGGAGAAACTGGAAGATGCAACGGCCAACAGGCATTGGTGAGAATTCTTCCAGTAGTATGAGTAGGTTTTTTGGATGTTGATAATCCCTTATAACTTATATTTATTTCTGATGGTATGAGAGAGGTGTTTTTATTGTCTTATAAATTTAAGAAGAAAGTATGAATCATGTAATCCCTTGTGTGCATTGTGTTTATTCATTTATGTTTACATGTGTATGAGTTGGTCATGTGCTCGATTGTGTGTATGGTTTCCAGAAAGAGTATCTTTAGGTTATCAATACCAGAGAAATCCAAAGTGAGGATGGATCAATGCAGTAGTTTAGGTGAAAGGTCTTCCCAGTTTCAACCTTTAAAGTCGTGGTGGATGAAATCATCGGTAGTTGTGCTACTACCATTGGTTGAAGTTCTATTGAGCTGGATAACCGGTAGTGACCAAGGGTTTTTTCCCATCATCCCCAAAAAGTGGTATCAAAAGGTTGGATGTAGATAATTTCTGGTGGATCTATTTGTCAAGGACTTAAGATGGAAATTTAGAGTAAGACTACAGGGCTTCTCATGACCATGGGGTCCATTAGGATATTGAAAGGATATTAATAAAGGATGGTGGTGATACTAACAGATTTTCTGGATATCGAAAGTATTCATTTCTATAGGATTCATGCATTGTGTTCCATTCATTGGATGTAATTATGGAGATTGGAGGAAGACTACTGAAATTATGGTGGAAGAATATGGTCCCTTACATTGATTAGATTATTTAGAATCTTTCATTTCTAGTGGAAATCATTTGATGTGTTATATTTTGTTTGAAAATCTAATTTTGGAAGCTAAAAATTTTGGTAAATGATGATCATTCTCCTCCTAGAGGTTTTTTAGTTCTATTGGATAGGTAATTCAGCTATAAGGATATCAAATTTTAAGGACACAATAACAGTCAAAAATATTGTTTTGGGGGTTGTGATTAGATATGGTGCATATTCTGAAGAGTTATTAGAGTATAATTCATATAGGCTAAAGAAAGTTGATGAAAGATATAAAGGTATGTTTACTAAAAATTTCAAATTCTGGAGATTCCACAACCTACAACTGAGATGGTTTAACTAATTTTTTTTGTGTTTTCTCTTGATACCATCTTAAGAATAATATGTGGCCATGAAATAGTTCTTATGTTAAATGAAATATGATCTATGGAAGAGAAATAGGAAAGTGTAAGATCATGGTAGAATTCATGCTGGGGGGGCTCATAGTTTTGGAAAGTGTGGACCAAATTCAAATATCTATAAGTATATGACTAGATGGAGTTCAGACATGCCATGAATTCAATTACTAGATGATGAAAAATGAGGAATGGTTTTCATGGGAGTACTAGAGTGAGAGAGGTAGTAAAATGATAATTTCAAAGTCTTATTTAGTATTTTTAGAAACCAGTGATAGATAGCACGATATTCGGTGGTATTGGTTGGTGTTCATGTTCTATTAGACTCTCTTATAGAAATACATTGTACATAAATGTACCTTCATCAGAAAATTGAGAAGTTTTATGATGAAGGTGGATAAGAAGTTGGTCTAGGGAATTTGAGTGAAGAGCATGAGTTGAGGTTCTGGAGGGTGAAATTATGGAGGACACTAAAAATGTTTGAGAGTAGGAAAATCATTTTCTCATTTGTAAGTTTATATAATATGTGGAATTGGACCACACTAAATCCTAATAAAGTTAAATGACAAGCCCCAATGCATGTTTCTTTGCAAGTGTTTTCATCTCTCTGGAATGATCTTCAAAAGATTTTCAGAATATCAAAAGGAAATCAAGAATGAAGGTGGAATCCATATAGGACTGAGACCAGATATAGAAGTGTGAGAAAAGGATCATGAAGGCCTAAATTGCATAAAGAAGGAGTTTTAGTGGGAGTTCATCATGACGATGACATTAGACTTTTTGGTAGTGCTAGATTGATGTTAGTTATGATGGTTTTTATAGAGTTTAGTGTACTAGAAGTTGCAAGGTTTTAGGGACATGACCAAAGTCTCAAAAATAGATGTTTGGAAGAGCAAGTATATGGATCTCGTGTACAGTGCAAATTGATGATGGAACTTTAACAAAGTTTGAGGATGGAAACTTAATTCCTTTTTTCTTTTAAGAAAGTCCAGGTAATCATTCAAATAAGTTTTTTGGATGTAGTATAAAAAATGTTGTTTCAGAGGCTAAAGAGGAATTCTTTTAGTGGTAGCCTGCATGATCAGAAGGAATAATGGCATGGAGAACCATGTGATTTTTTCAATAGGAAGGTATAATGAAGCAAAAAAGAGGGAATTTTTCATGGGCATGATAATAGTCATTGAGTGGGAGATTATTGGATGCAACATGTTAAAATAATTCTCAAGTGGGAGGTTGTTAAGATTTATGGGAAAATTGTTTTCCCGGTCAGGTGTCAGATCTTGGAATTTTTTTCATCGGTAGTAACACTTGGGTGGATCCATATGGAAGAATTTCACCAACACCATGGAATTATAAGTTCAGGTAATGAAAGTCAATTCATTGGATGTTAAGGAGGTGGATGATTCTGTTCATCGAAAGCTATCATTTCATCGGAAGCTGCAGCATGAGTTGAACAAAAGTTCAATGGGAGCCTTATGATTTTAGATCAATGGATTTTTGATGGATGGGTGAGTTTAACAAATGGATTATAGTGAAGGTTGAGGATGTGAATATTGATAAATAATATCTATTGAAGCATGTACTCAGAGAGTCGGTCATGGATCCATAGTAAATGTTGAGGAAAATGATTGGGGCATATATTAATAGCTGAATGGAAGTCTGTAGGACCAATAAAGGATGTGATGAAGTTCATTAATTATTTGAATTCACTAATACTGGGATATAGAAGCTTTCCTTCCAAAGGAAATGTTCTTCAAAGTATTCAGTGTGGAGGAGAAGGTGTAATTCACTATTTATTGGGAGTTTGTAGTTTATCCATTGCCTTATATAAGCAATTAGAGGTTGCATAGTGAAATAGAGGGATTCATGCACCTATTAGATAGTGTTTTCGACTAGAAGACCAGATAGGGACCTCTATAAAAATTCCATTGGTCTATATGTGCTGAGTATGATTGGTGACATTGAACAAATTTGATTCTGAGTTGATGGGGCCAAACCTAAAGGCTAAGGTTACTCTAAAAAGAGTGCACCTAGCCACATCTAGGTGTCAGAGGCTAAAATGTAGAAGGATGAAGACTAAAGGGAGGATCAACCTGAAGAAGCAAAGGACAACATGCATTATTGAGAATTATTTCAATTTTTTGAGTAGGGTTGTGGATGTTGAACATGCCTTGTAACTTATATGCACTTTTAACTGCATAAAATAGGTGTCTCCATTCTCTTGTGGATATAGGATTAAATTATGAACAACATAATCTGTTATGTTCATTGTGTTAATGCCTATGTGAGGACTAATAAATGTGGTGGATGGGGCATGCAGTCTTCCCAATTATGACCTTCAATGTCATGGGGGATTAAATCATCGATAACTATGATTCTACTGCTGGTTAAAGTTCTACTACACTGGATAATTGGTAGTATGAACTAATGGTGAATGGGGTTTTTTCACCTATCATCCCCAATACACACCTTCTTTGTCTAGTGTCAGATGTATCTGATCGTGTAGTGGGACCATTACAACTATTAGTATCACATCCACTTCAAGATCATTTATGATTTCATTGGATCAAGACCACTCCTAAAGCATTTACATGACCACTCCATGATCATTTTAATTTCATATTATCTTGAACACCTTGATGGAATTTACCTGACTGCTCCACGAGAATTTCCATTTCATTGTATCAAGAGTTCTATAATGGAATTTACATGATCTCTCCATGATTGTTTTCATGTAATAGTATAATAACCTCCATAAAGGTGTTCAAAATACCCTTCCACGAGCGTTTTCATTTCATAGTATCATGACTTCATAAAAAGAATTTACACTACCACTCCACGAGCAGTTTCATTTCATAATATCTTGATAGCCACAAAGGCGTTTATATGAACACTCCATGATTTCCCCATGAGCGTTAACCACATCATATGTCAAGACCACCCTAAGGGTTTTTACTAATTTCATATCAAAACACTTCATAGAGAGGCAAACCAATTTACTATATCAATTTACAAAGTTCACACTAGTACACAAACCATCAATTCACATCTTAACATCCATTACCCGTTTCATAAACCATGATTTACCCATTTAACATATCAACATAAATTTATGATCTCACCTTTCATTCCATGATAATCCATTATAGTTTCCCATACTATGCCACCTTGAGATTCAAATTCTAAACCAGGGAATCCCTTTTGAATCACTCTTTTCATAATATCTTTAGCATAAGAACAAGGCATATATCATAAATTTCCATTTCAAAAGACACAAAGTTATTTTAATTCACTTACCATAATTTACCATGTCAATTTCCAAGCCCTTAGTTCATAACATAACACTGAGTAACCTTCCTACATCAAATATGGTTTTATAACCCATAACATAAATGAACCATAATCCCATTTTAACTTCTTAATAATCCATTTTGATTCACCTACCCAAAGAATCTATTTGTTGAAAACCTCTTAACCAAGTCATACTCCTAGGTCTTCCATCAAATAACTTCCATTAACACACGTTGATGAGTAATTACCAAAGAAAAATACAAAATTAGGCTATGCAATTTAATTCATGTTAAAGAACGATAAAGCTAATATGATCACACTATACATCGATTAAAAAATTAAGTTATACTATGATACTAGTTTAGGGACCACATAACTTATTATCATAGGAGTCTACTTGTCTGATATCGGCCTTTGGTTCGAGCCAAAATAAAAGAAAATGAAGAATCTTAGAAAAGGCCTAAAAATAGGTCATATTAGACATAAACAAAGACATATTACTTAACAGTGAAAGAAACAAAGGGGCAGAAATAGTGTCATACCCTTACCTCTAGCTTTGAATCTCTATTAACGCCACTCTAAACGAACACCAAGGATCAAGGTAGATCCTCTATAAATAAGATAAGAGAGAGAGGGGCATGAGGGGATGCTATTGGGCATTTGAGGGAGTAAAATTTTATGTAGTGTGTAAAGGGGTGGCCCCAAGTGAAATTATGGGGCTACCCCATTTTAAAACCATCCAGGAGGCCACCAACTATCTATTTCTAGACTAATAGTTGGCCGGTGAGACCAACAGCTATATAGGTCCCCTAGTCATCTCACTAGTTAGCCAGTGGCCCCTCACCAACTAGCTGATGGACCTCCATCAACTTGTTTAAATGTAGGTTTGGTCCTCTACTGAAACTATGATCCCTGTACCCCTAAAACACCCCTAAAACCACTCATAACCCCCCGAAAAACACACCCATCCAAGGGAACTACATGAGGTCCCATGAAAATCCAAATAGGGAACATCTCTTGAATGGGTCAAATCTTATGATAATAATGAGAATAAAAGATTATTTTATCCTTCGTCATAACTTAGTTTTCCCTTTGAACCTAGATATTGAGACATACATTCAACTAGGTAGGGTTACCTCTATGAATAATTTATTTAATAGGCCTTAAACCAATTCATTTTTATGATTTCTATACTAACTCTATAGTTAGACCTTTATTAAATGAATCTACAATTTTTTTTTCAAGTGAAATTATCAATCATAATAATCCCATTAGAGAGTAGTTGTACGACCGAGTCATGTTGTTGATGTATATGTTGATATTTTCCATTATACATGACATTATTTTCCATTCACATCATTGCCTGACTGTCACAATGAGTACACAGAACATGCATATGTATTGGACAACTTGGAATGTATTCTAAAATGTTTTGAAACCATTCAGCTTCTTCTCCTCCATTTTATAAGGAAATAAACTCTTCCTCTATATTTTATTGTGCAATGGACATTTTTTAGATGATTTATAAGATATATATCAACCACCAAGTGTAAACACATAACCACTAGTGGATTTAGTTTCTTTTAATCCAATTATCCAATTTTCATCTCTACAACCTTCAAGTATCACAAGATACTTTATATAATTTAATGAAAATTTATTGGTATATTTTAAATATAATAAAAATCATTTCATGTCCATATAATTAAGATTATTTGGATTTCTTGTAAATTGATTTAGCTTGATTATGATAAAATCTATGTCTGGTCTAGGAAAATTCATGACATACATCAAAATGCCTAGACTACGAGCATACTCTAACTGAGATTTTTTCTTTAACTAATGATGTTTGAAAGACATATATTAACATATAACAAATATTTAATTAGTTTTAAATCACGATTCAAATATTTTTGTATAATATTCTAAATATAATGATATTGTGATAATTCCAACCCATCATATGTTCTGTGTATTTGAATTCCCAAAATGAAATATTCCACTCCTCTAATAGACCATACCTCTTCGACCTCTTACTTTGTGTGTTTTGGGTGTTGGAGGTGTCGAGTAGAGGCTGGAGGATGAGATGAGTTGATAGGATTGAGATTTATACCGCATGGTTTGTTGTGATATGGAGGCATGCATTGCATTGTGAATGGTCGATTTAGAGTTTGGTTGTGACTTGGGTAGTTTGGCTGTGGCATGGGGGTCTTGAGATGGATTGTTGGTAAAGTGAAAAAACCTAAATTTCTTGAAAAGGCACTTTTGTGTGGTGTTATTTGCCCTTGTTTTTCCTTTTGTTAATTTTTGGGTTGTGACATGGTGGTTTTTGTTGCAATGTTGAATGAGTTTCTAGAGTTGCTTCATTTTCTACAAGTGGACATCACTACGTAGTATCATTAGTCACAACACATGGATTTGAAGGGTAGTTTTAGTAGTTCTTCTATTTCAGGTGTTGATGCACAATAGTTCTTTATCAGCACTGAGTAGTTCTAAAGGTACAATTCCTTGGCTCTTTCTTTTTTTGGGTCTAGCTGTGTCATGGATCTTATGTCGAGTTGTAGTTTGTTTCAAGGTCTTATTATGATTTTAGGAATTTAGATATTGTGGTGTGATGATAGTCATTTTTTCATGGTTCTTCTTCAGTTATATCAAGTAAGTGGTTGAACGTGATTTAAACGGGGAAAATATATAGGGGAAACACAATGTGTTTTTTATAGATTCACAGGACTTAGATACATTGTGATGTAACCAAACCTATTGTGTCATATTTCTATAAGTTTCTAGACCAGTATAAATTTGGGTTCCCACTTTAATTACTCTAAATTATTTTGTTCTTCCTATAACCTTAGTAAATCAAAGGCCCTCCTTAGAGATCTTGGAGACCTCTTTGATAGCTCTTGGTATTTGGCTTTGTGAGATTAAGATCCTTCCATCCAAGGTGATTTTACCATATTTTGGTATATCTCCCTCCTCTCATTTTTTGGAGATTTTGGTAGTTGTTTGAGATCTGTTTGGGTGATGTTGGGTCAAAATATTGAAGGATCCTAATGTGTAATAGGTTTTTTGAGGGTTTCCCTTGGGTGTTCTCAGCAGTTTAATCATCTATTTCTCTTCATTCACGTTTAACAAAATTTAAAGCTTCAGTTAAAGTAGGGGATTTCCAAACTCATCTTCTATTTTCTAGAATAAAATACTTGACACGATTTTTGTGAATTCTTCCAATGATCTTCTTGTATTGTTTTTCTATGTGTTTGGGTATGAAAACTTGAGTGTTCATGGTCATAACTCCTCAAAGATTTGAAAATAAATTTAATATTGAATTCATGAAACAATGAGTTTCTACAAAACAACACTTTGTTACAACCTAGCTAGTAAATATAAATTTTCCACATCTGGGTTTTTAGTTTCAAAAAACTGACATACATGGTTTCATTCAGTAAGATATTTAGCGTGTGATAGAATCAACTTACATTTTTGGTGAATAGTAACATGAAACTTATGAAAATAGTAATGTACCCTTATAAATAGTAATACGACCTTTATGAATAGAAACCACACCCATGGAAGTATAAATAAAATTTAGGCACCTTATAAATGAAATAGAATATTTTATAAATTAATAATTAAGTATTGGTATTTTTGTGAGTAATAAATATTTAATTAAAAATATTAAATTAGTTAATTAATAAAATTAATTTTCTAGAAATGTATTACTAAATAAATATTTTATTGTCCTATGAGTTTAGGATAATTTTATGAGATCTCAGTTAAATTTTGAATGTATTATAAAATCAATTTTAAATTTAAAATCTGTATTTTTCAAGTAAATAATGATTTTATTTAAAAATTAAATTTCTCTTATTTAGAAAATTATTTTGATAAAATGGAGTTCATTTTAAAATTATAAACATCAAAAAATAGTTTGGGTGAATTTTTGGAATTTTTGTAAAATACTTGAATTTTTTGTGAATAGTAAAATACGGTAATTTACAATAAATGTTAAATACGTGATTTATTGAGTCATAAGTGATGTAAGGATGATTTAATCACACTTGTTTTAAACTCAAATGCAATTATATCTATTTTATTCACAATAATCATGACTATTCATAGTCTTGATCCAAAATAATAAAATTATGATTAAAATAATGAGAAATAACTCCTCTCCTCCACTATAAAAGCCACATATCACTCCCTCTTCTCTTCACTCCTCTAAAGCCTTGTACCTTATCTAGATTCTACTAAAATCTTCTCCCAAGATCCTTCTCACATCCATTATCCCTTGGTCTCTTCAAAAGACCAAATCCTCTCCCCTAAAGAGGCTCTCAAGAAAGATAAATTCAAGAGTTAAATTCGTTACTCACCCCCTTTTGTCTAAATGTTATGATAACTCTAGTACCTTAAATGAACTAGAATTTTTTTATGATAATGTAATCATTCATCATTATTTCTCCTTTCCCCACCTTTTATACTAGAAATGAAAACACCATTCGAGATGTGTTAATTTATCATATTAAAGGATGACAGGTTTTGAACTTCTGTTACCGTATTCAATTATGGTCATGAAACCATTTTTATGGTTGAAACAGATCATAAAATATGTAATATATCCTTTGAAGGTTTCTCAAATCATTTTTTTACACATGGTATTAATTTATAAAACAAAATGAGTTCGTGGTGATCGAAAAACCACCAAATTAATCCAAGCGTTTATCATTAAAATTTTATCTAATGATTCACCCTCACCCAAAGTAAACAAATGACTTATAAGATCATTTAAACTTCTGTATGAACATTAATAACATATAACATCAATTCTATAATTCAATTCTCATTTTACATTAACTTCCGTACAAACAAACCGATCATGAAAACTAATGAAAAGAGCACTCACAAACGATGATATTGAATCTCTTAACCCATAAAAAACCATAAATGAACTTAATAAAATTATAATAAATAAAATAAATATATAAATGGTTCTCAATTTAGTTATTAATAAGTCTAATTTCATATTCCATGACCTTAATTTCAAGATAGAAACATATCCATACATAAGGTAAGGGTTTTCTACCCGAACCTCCATTTTCTTTTGAGTTAGTCTTATTCTCTAATTAACCGAATAAAATTATTATTTATTATTATTTACTCCTAATAAATTATGTATTAATGTTCTATATATGCATACCAACTATAATAATTCTTTCTATTATTGGTAGTTACATGTTTTAAAAGTATCTTCCAAAAAATTCTTCTTGAAATACAAGCTCGATACAAGGGAACTTCTCGAATTATTACCTAATTTAAAGTACACTCTATAATATATTTTAAGTAAACATTATTTTTATAAAATAACTCATTTTATTATGAAAAAAATACCTCATTTAATTTTTTTATTCAATGATTTTTCCAAAAGAATTATTCATTTCAATGTAAGAGTATTTATCTAAAGAATTACACAATAATTTTATTAGAGTATTTACATCCATTTCAACACCTCTATTGAATTTTATTCTTTATTTAGGTTTATTTATTATGTTTAACATCCACCATATTTTACTAAATGGTTTATGATCAGTTTGACTGTGGATTTTCTATTTTGATACCATTCACCATATTACTCCGAATGGTTTGAACTTATGTTTTATAATTGGGGAAAGTTAGTTACATTTCATATTCTAGTTTCAATATGAATGTATATGATTTTTATGTTTAAACTAATTCATATGAGGAATTAATTGGACTTGAAAAGTGAATGGTGGGGCCCGCTATATCCCCTTGATGCATTGGTAGGTCTCATGAGACAAAACATAATTGGGTTTTGGCCGAGGCCTTACCTTAGTATTTTCATATGTGTTGGATGAGGCCTCAATGATATGTTTTGGTTGTCCAAAATAATGCATTCCCTCATTATGAAACTATATATTGATAGTCCATTTGATTATTCGACTATTAGAATATTCAGGGTTATGTTTTATGGAATTTTAATCAGTTTTTTTCTTTCCATATTATGCTCAAGTATATTTTTAAAGGCATGAATTTTAGTTATTCTTCATTCCTAGATATTTTGTTTATATTTTATTTCACTGTATTATTTACCCTTAATAGGTATATGAGATCACCCATTTCACATGTTTTATTTTCCCTAGGTTGTGAAGAATTATATTATGAATGAATGGTATGGATAATCTATGAGATTTATGTGTGATTCAAAAGAAGTTGATATGTTGTATTTCCTTTCAAGTTGTAATGTTGAACTTATTTATGTATCTTATTTTCCAAAGTTACTAAACTATTCATTCCTTCAGAATATGAATTCTCTGTTTATATGAAAATGTTATAAAATAAGGTACCAGATCTAGGAAACTAGGGTTGGTCCTTATAGTTGGTATCAAAGGAAGTTTAGTAGAGAACTTGGAAACTAGATTTAGAAAATGTATATTAAGGAACAAAACTCTAAGATAGTATTTGAGGATAAACATACAAGAACATCCTAAAATTTTGGTAAGGAATAGATTATGTGGATGATTCTAGAAAATAAATCCATGTCTAGATACTACCCGTGGATGTGATTATGGCATAAATGTACTTAGGAGTAACAACTCTAACAAAGAGTTTCAGGTTTGACTCGGGGTATCCTAGTACATGATAATGGGCCTTACTACACAACTGGTTTGACACTCCCAGAAGATATTCTTAGGATAATTCACATTTTATTTACAAACCATTATGAAGTAATTAAATATAAATTGTTCCTCAAAGAAACCATGTTTATGATCAAGATATTATCCATGGATAGTATTTCAATTTATGATAAGTATTTTTCTAAGTTGAGATTATACATTATAATTCATAACATAATCTAGTGTATTCCATTATTTATAAATGGGGCCTAGTGGAAGGAATGTAAACCACATTAATGCACATATCCTATGTTGGATTTCCCTTCGATTCAAGATAATGATGTTGGCTCTGGTGTTTCTACTAGCACTGAGAAACTTATAACTATAATAGGATAGTTGACTTAGGTTATGAACAATAACCTTACCCGTATTGAGCATCCAGATCCACAACATGGAGGAGCTATATTAGAACACTTTATGTAACAACAACCTCCATTATTCAATAGGACAAGAAACAAATTCGTAGCAGATAAGTGGATAAGTTCTTTAGAGAATATATTTCTAGCTTTGGGATGTAACAAAATAAAGAAGGTTGTCATGGAAGTTTATCATCTATCGAGAGATGCAGATTAGTGGTGGTATTTAATTAAAAATATAAACGAGGAGGAAGAAATATAAGAAATGGAATGGAGGTATTTAAAGGAAATATTCTTAGAAAAATACTTCCCTTGTGAACAACGAGCAAATATGGAAATGCAGTTTCTAAATATGAGGTAAAACGAGGATGAGAATGTTGTAAAGTATGAATCTAACTTCACAAGGTTATCAAGGCATGCCACAGACTACATACATAATACAAGGAGTAAGATTTATCGATTCTTTGATGGTTTAAAACCATTCCTCTAAAGGGAACTAGTCTCCCAAAGATTCTCATCATATGAAGATATCATCTAATGTGCTATCAAGATAGAGAAATAATTATCGAAGTCTTATGGATTTAAGGGAAAACAATAGAATAAGAGGGTGATAGGGGAAATAATGGATAGAGGGAAGAATAAAAAGGGGACTTTTTAAACATGTGATACTTGTGGAAGAATCACCCTAGAGTCTAATTAAAAGGAAAAAGAGTTTTTTACAAGTGTGGAGAAAAGGGCCGCCAATCTAATGATTTCAAGGTAAATAAAGAATCTATCAATTTTCAAGGCTACAATTGTAAAGATATAGGACATTATGCAAATTATTGTTCTAAGTGTTAAGGAAACTTTCCCAAAAGAAGGAATAGGGAGAAAATCCAAGCCTATGCTATCACAAATGTTGAGGTTAAAGTTCTTAATGATATGGTGATAGGTACTTTAATTGTTTCCTCAAACTTAACCAATCCTTTATTTGATTCTTGATCATTGCATTCTTTTATATCTTCCCAGTTTTCCTGGAAAATTACATATTTCCAACTTGATTTAATAATGGATTTTTCAGTCAAAACTTCTAAGGTAAGTATCATTGCAACAAAGATGTGTCATGAAGTCCCCATTATAGAATATGAACATGATTTATATACCGAATTTATCATTATACCCATGATTTAATTTGATATAATCCTTGGTATAGATTATATTTCAAATTATGATGTGAAAATATATTGCAAGAAGAAGGAAGTTACAATTTTTTATGATTATTTGGAATCCCTTATCTTCCGGGTAGAAATGTCACCATCTGATTCTTATCTTGATCCACCCTCAATAGATCTACTGAATTCAATTATTAGGGAGTATGAAAACTTGATATCTATGAGTGAGTAATGAAATGTTAAAATAGAGGATGTACCTATTGTGCAAGAATATATTGATGTTTTTTCAGAGGATTTACTTGGACATCCTCCAGAGCGTGAAGTTGAGTTCTAAATTGATTTAATTCCTAGTTCAAGACCTATATCAAAGAATCCTTATAGTACGACCATTGTGGAATTAGTATAACTAAATAAACAACTAGAGAAATTGAGTGACAAAAAATGTATTCTCCCAAGTCTTTCTCTATGGGGATCCTCTATTCTTTTCATTAAAAAGAAAGATGGATCTATGAGGTTGTTCATTGACTGTAGGGAGATAAATTCTATAAAAATAAAGAACAAGTATCCCATACCTCGCATTGATGATTTATTTGATCAACGTCATGAAGCTCAATATTTTTCAAAGATTGAACTTTGATCTGGATATCATTAGTTGTGTGTGAGGAAGGAAGATATTCTAAAGACAACATTTCAAACTAGGTATAAGAATTATGAGTTTAAATTAATGCCTTTTGGACTGACTAATGCACCCACTTTTATCATGGATCAAATGAATAGGGTTTTAAAGGAATATCTTGATGAATTTATTGTGGTATTTATTGATGATATCTTGGTATACTCCAAAAGCTAGAAAGATCATGGAAACCACATTCACATTATTTTGAAGACTATTAGACAAAATTAATTATATGGGAAGTTTAGCAAGAGTGAATTTTGGCTTTAATCAGTTTCTTTTCTTAGCCATATTATATCTAAGGATGGAATATCTGTTGATCCTGTGAAGACAATGGTTGTTCAGGAATGGCCTACACCAATGAACATAACCGAGGTATATAGTTTTATTGGTTTATCAGGTTATTATTGGTTTTTAATTCAGAACTTTTCCCGATTAGCCAACCCGTTATCCATGATTACTCATAAAGGGGTTAAGTTAGTATGGAAAAAATAATGTGAGGAATGTTCCAAAGAATTAAAGAGAAGATTATTGAATGACCCTCTGCTAACTCTACCTTTAGAGAATGATGGGTTTGTGATCTATATTGATGGATAAAAGAAAGGACTTTGCTATTTTATAATACAGAATGATAGAGTTATTACGTATACATTAAGTTAGTTACAAATTCATGAATAAAACTATCCTACTCATGATCTTTTGTTAGCTTCTGTGATCTTTTCTCTAAAAATATGGTGACACTATCTCTATGGTGAAAGATGTGAGATATATACGGATCACAAGAGTCTAAAATATAGCTTCTTATTGAAAAAACTCAACATGAGGCAAAGGATATGACTCAAACTACTGGATGATTATGATTTTTCCATACTCTATCACCCAGGAAAGGAAAATATGGTAGCTGATGCATTGAACAGGAAAGATCATGGAGTTTTAAACAAAATGAGGATTGAAAGGGATCCTATATTTATAGATCTAGTAAGGATGAACATGATAATTATCAAAGAAGGTGAAACATCATTACTTCTTCAATTAGTTTTCCAACCATATTTATTATAAATAATTAAAAGTTCTTATCCTTTTGATGAGAATCTTCAAAAGAAAATTAATTTTGAGAATGATGAGAAGTTGCAAGACTTCGTATATGAAGATGGAATTCTAAAATTTCAGAAGATGATTTTTATTATAGCTATACTCTTTCTAAAAAGGTATTTATTTGATGATTCCCATAGTTCAAATTTCTTTCTACATTCTGGTAGCACTAAGATGTATAGAGATTTGAAGAAACATTTCTGGTGGGATAACATAAAGAGAGAAATTGTAGATTATGTATCAAGATGTTTAATCTGTCAACAAGTGAAGGCCGAATGACAACATCCTAGAGGAGTCACAAAACTCATACCTATTCCTATATGGAAATGGGATGATATAACCATGTATTTGTTTACTAGATTACCCGAAACTTCAAGAAATAATGATGTAATATGGGTAATTGTTGACCGAATTACAAAATCTGCACATTTCCTCACTGTAAGGGATGATTTGCCACTAGAGAACCTTCCATGAATATATATAAATGAAGTTGTGAGACTTCATGGAGCACCTCTCTCAATTATTTATGATCATGATCCATAATTTACATCGAAATTATAGAAAAGTCTTCAGAAAGCTTTGGATACTGAGCTTCGTTTGAGTACAGCTTATCACCTACAAACCAATGGGAAATCAAAAAGGACGATCCAATGTTTAGAAGACATGTTCAGACTATGATCACTTGATTTTAAAGGTATATGGGATCTTTATTTACCTTTGGTGGAGTTTTCTTATAATAATAGTTCTATTCTAGCATTCAAATGGAACCATATGAAGTATTGTATGGAAAGAGATGTCATACACCAATATGTTGGGATGAAGTCGGTGAAAGGAAGTATGTGGGTCCAGAGATTGTGGAGGAAACGACATCGAAGGTAAATACTATTCAAACCCATATCAAAGTAGCTCAAAGTAAGGAAAAGAACCATGCTGATAATCAAAGGAAGGATTTTGAATTTCAACTAGGAGATCATGTTTTCTTAAAAGTATCTCCATGAAAGGGTGTTATATTATTTGGGAGGAAAAGGAAACTGGGCCCCAAATATATTATCCCTTTTGAAATTCTAGAGATAATTGGAGCAGTGTATTATCATTTGGAAATTCCACCTATCCTATCTAAAGTACACAATGTATTCCATGTCTCATTGTTGAGAAAGTACATGCCAGACCCAACGCATGTCCTCACTAATGAAGGTATAGAATTGGAAGCTGACTTATCTTACTATGAAAAGCCTATTCAGATTCTATACACTAAGGAACATGTGTTGAGGAATCTTATGACATGAATGGTAAAGGCACTTTGGAAAAATCAAAAAATTGAATAAGAAACACGGGAGCAAGAGGAGCTTATGATGAAGAACTACCTAAATCTTTTTATGAGGTAACATTCTGAAATTTTGAGGATGAAATTTTTGTAGGGGGAGAATTTAACACCATAAGGATTTAAAAATAAATTTAATATTTAATGAATGAAACACTAAGTCTCTAAAAACACCATTTTGTTACAACCTATCTAGTAAACATAATTTCTCCACCTATGTGTGTGGAATTTCAAAAAATTGAGATACATGGTTACATTCAGTAACATATTTAGAGTATGATAAGATTAATTTAAATTTTTAGTAAATAATCACTTGAACTTTATAAATAGTAACATACCTTTTGAATAGTAATATGACCTTTATTAATATTAACCACACCCATGAAATTATAAATAAAATTTAGGCACCTTATAAATGAAATAGAATATTTTATAAATTAATAATTAAGAGTTGGTATTTTTGTGAGTAATAAATATTCAATTTCAATTTTAAATTAATAAATTAATAAAAATTAATTTTCATGACATGTATTCCTAAATAAATATTCTATTGTCCCATATTTTAGGATAATTTTATGAGATCTCAGTTAATTTCTTAATGTATTATAAAATCAGTTTTAAAATTAAAATCTGTATTTTTCAAGTAAATAATGATTTTATTTAAAAATTAATATTATATTATTTAGAAATTTATTTTGATAAAATGAAGTTCATTTTGGAATTCACACATCGAAAAATGGTTAGGGTTAATTTTTAGAATTTTTCTAAAATACTTGAATTTTTGGTGAATGGTAAAATACGGTAATTTATGATAAATTTTAAATACATGATTTATTGAGTCAAAGGTGATGTAAGGATGATATAAGAACACTTGGTTCGAACTCACATGCAATTATTACTTTTTGAGTCACATGAATCATGACTATTTATAGTTTTGAGCCAAAATACTAAAATAATGATTAAAATAATGGGAAATAACTCCTCTCCTCCACTATAAAAGAAACCCATCACTCCCTCTTCTATTCACTCCTCTCAAGCCTTGTGCCTTGTCTAAATTTTGATACAATCTTCTCCCAAGCTCCTCCACATTTCCATAAGACCTTGGTATCTTCAAAATACCAAATCCTCTATCCTAAAGAGTCTCTCAAGGAAGATAAATTCAATAGGTAAATTCCTTTTTTCATTTCTTTTATTTTCTTTCAAGTTCCTTTATTTTTATTTCATCACCTCCTTTCTTACAAATGTTATGATAACTCCAGTACCTTACATGTACTGTAATGTTTTTATGATAATGTAATAATTAATCATCATCCCTCCTTTACCCTCCTTTTATAATAGAAATGAAAAAACACCATCCGAGATGTGTTAATTTATCACATTCAAGGATGACAGGTTTTCAACTTATATTGTCATCTTCAATTCTAGACATAAAACCATTTTTATGGTTAAAACAGATCATAATATATGTAATATATCCTATTTAACATTATGGAATCATTTTTTTACACATGGTATTAATTTATAAAACAAAATGAGTTCATGGTGATTAAAAAACCACCAAATTAATCCAAGCGTTTTTATTAAAATTTTATCTAATGATTCATCCTCACCCAAATTAAACAAATGAATTATATGATAATTCAACCTTACGTATGAAAATTAATAAAATATAAAATCAATTTTAGAATTCAATTATCATTTTACATTAACTTATATACAAACGAACCGATCATAACAACTAATTAAACGAGCACTCACAAATGATGATATTGAATCTATTAACCCATAAAAAAGACCATAAATGAACTTAATAAAATTATATTAAATAAAATAATTTTATAAGAGGTTATTGATTAAGTTACTAATAATTAAAATTTCATATTCTAGGACCTTAAGTTCAAGATCTAAACATATGCCAACATAAGGTAAGGGTTTTCTACCCGAACCTCCATTTTCTTTCGGGTTACTCTTATTCTCTACTTACCCCAGTAAAATTATTATTTATTCTTATGTACTCTTCATAAATTCTGTGTGAATCTTCTATATATTTGTACCAACTATAATCCTTATTTCTATTATGGGAAGTTACATGTTTTAATAGTATCTTCCAAAAAATTATTCCCGAAATACAAGCCCGATACAAGGGAACTTCTCAAATTCTTACCTAATTTTAAGTACACTATATAATATATTTTAAAAAAAATTATTTTTCTAAAATCACTCATTTTATTATGAAGAAACTACCTCAGTTATTTTTTAGTTTATTTAAATATTTTTCCAAAAGAACTCTTCTTTTCAATGTAAAAGAGTATTTCTCTAAAGCATTACACAGTGATTTTATTAGAGTATCTACATCTATTTCAACACCTCTATTGAATATTATTCTTTAGTGAGGTTTATCTATTATATTTAACATAAAAAATATTTTACTAAATGTTTTATGATCATTTTGAATGTGGATGTGCTATTTTGATACTATTCACCATATTACTCTGAATGGTAAGAATTTATGTTTTATGATTGGGGAAAGTTAGTTACATTTCATATGTTAGTTTCAATATGAATGTATGTGATGTTTATGTTAAACCTCATTAATATGAGTAATGAATTGGACTTATAAATTGACAGGTGGGGTCCAATATAGTCCGTTGATGTATCAGTAGGTCTCATGAGACAAAATAGAATTGGGTTTTGGCTGAGGCGTCAAAGATATGTTTCAATTGTCCGAAATTATGCATTCACTTATTATGAAACTAGGGACTGATAGTCCATGTGATTATTCGACTAGTATAATATCCATGGTTATTTTTTATATAATTTTTAATTAGTTTTTATTATTTCCATATTATTATTAATTATATTTTTAAAGTCATTCATTTTAGTTATTCTTCATTCCTAGAGTTTATGTTTATATTTTCTTCCGCTGTATTATTTACCCTTATTGAGCATCTGAGCTCACCCCTTACACATATTTTGTTTTCCCCAAGTTGTGAAGAAGTATATTATGAATTAATTTCAAGGATAATCTAGGAGATTTATGTGAAATTCAAAAGAAGTTGATATGTTGTATTTCCTTTCAAGTTGTAATATTGAACTTATGTATGTATCTTGTTTTCCAAAGCTATTAAAATATTTGTTCCTTTGGGATAGAAATTTCTTATTTATATGAAAATGTAATAAAATAAGGTACCGGCTCTGGGAAATTATGGTCAGGTCCTTACAATGGTTTTGAGGAGGGGAAATGTTTTTCGAAAACTCCATTTGGTAAAATTGGAATTAAATAAAGATGATAAAATGGGTATAGAGAATTTGGGATGGGGAAAGAGTGTTTCATGTGCTTTATAGATTTTTAGGTTATTTTATATGTGTTGATTCTTATTTATAGATGTTTGATGGGATGGTACTAGGTCATAAAATAGAAGCTAGTGGACTAAGGATTTCAAAATTTCCATAATCAGAGAAACATCATCTTTTGTGATCCGTGCCTCAGTAGAGGTCTGAGGATCACATGTGAATTTAATAAGAAAAAAAACAAATAAATGAGCACCTCGTTATATTCGCTAGTGCATTCAACTACAACTAGTCGACGATGATCATTTCTTGAAGGATCTAAAGCCAAACCCCCTTTATATTATCCACACATGCTCTAAGAATATGTGTACCAATGGTTGAATTTTGGGTGCTTGCACAATGTTCTGATAATTCCATCAATGTCATGATTATCACCACAATCTGGTCCCTTTGAAATGTTGAAGTTGTTCTTAGATCGAACACTGAGAGAGAGACTTTATCTCTCTAGAATTTTTTAGGAGATAGAAATTATTATTCTATTATCATGAATAGTCTATGGAATAGAGTATCTCTCTATCTTATATAGTGGGTGGAAAAAATATCGGATAGGGTTCCTCAACCCTCCTACATTTAATGTCCACTAAATAAGAAATAAATAAATAGTTCTGAAAAACTAAACACATCATAAATATTATTTATATTTTATTACATACTTATAATATATATTAAATATATTATGTGATAAAATTGAGTCCTTAACTCGACTCATAATTCCTGCTAATATTAATTAAATCTTGAATATTAAAATAATATTCATTAGTATAATAAACTTTTAATAAATAAATTTAATCCAATTATTATAAACATGAATAATAATGAATTTATTTATTTTCCAATGATTAATTACTTGGAAAACTCTTGGACCCCATGGTGGGGCCCATTGTATTCAATTTTCCTATTCATCATAATTGGGATGATTTTTAAATACAATATTGTGTATGACCCTTTAAGACCTTATCTCTGTAACACCCCAAGACTTTAGAATATTTTCCTTTTAAAATAAATTTAATTTTGTTCTTAATTATTCTTATGTTACATGTAACATAGATTTTAGATTTCACTACATGGAACATCTAGGTTAGCTTTCATTATAGGAAACAATGACTTTCTTTGATGGCTTGCGTAAAACGTAAGGCTGAGTTTTACCGAATACTAATATATTATTAAAAATATTTTTATTTAATATAATAAGATATAACTTAGCTATTAAATTTGTGGTTATGAATAGTATTAAATATATTATAAAAATATATGTTTTAATTCATTGGTTACCAATTAGTTAGAAATTAATATTAAAACCAATTGAATATAAATGAAATGTTTTTATAAAAAACTAATTTTATGCACCCGAATGAATTTTTTCTTAATAAATTATATTAATTGCTATTAGTGAATGATATTAATGATATATATATATATTATAATCAATCAGTCATTTTTTATATTAATACAATATATTTGATAGGTATAAGATAAGAACAAACCTAATTTTACGTTAAAAACCCTATATTTTTCTGAAGGAAATTTTGCTTCCTTTTAATCACGCATTAGTTTTTAAAACAAAATTTTCCACTTTAATAAATTTTATTTTTAAAAATAAACCTAATTTTTGAAATATTAATGTTAAAATTATCTTATAGTGAATTTTTGATATTTTTTTGAGAAGTTTCATATTTTTATGAATAGTGAAAAATACAGCATTTTAATTGAAAAATGCATTTTCATCCAATTTATTTATATAGTTAATTTATATTTTAAAATGGTTTTAAAGTATAATTAGTTTAATTATATATAAATTAATACAATTTTGGTCATTTTAATAAATTTCACTTTGATATTTAATATAAAAACATTTCAAACTTTTGAACATTTTTTCTTTAAAAACTCACTTTGTCGTCCCATCTACAGGTTGAATTTTTAATTAATTTAGACCAATTATTTGATTGGAATCTAGAAAAGTGGAATCAATATTTGAAATAATAAAAATTTATAATTTATAATAAGTTAAAATTAATTTTTACCAAAAATATTAATGAAATTAATTAAAATTAATTACAACAATTAAGAGAAAAACTCGCTTAAGAAGGGACTAAACCTTAAACTTAAGGGCCAAAATGACCTAGAAAATTTCCCAAAATCCATTGTATGTATATAATTTTACCATATCCTCCATTTTATCTAATCATATTCTTTATTTTACCTACTTTACATGGAAAAAATGTGGATGAAATTCCCTCTTAAAAATTTATAAGAATACCACTCCTCCACTATAAAAAGGCACTCACCCCCCACTAATTTACACCTCTAAATACATTTTTATTTTCCAAAATATGGAAAAATATATCCCAAAAATTCAATCCCTAATACTATAATCCTTAATTTTGTCATAATTCAAACCAAGGAAGTCTTTTGGTATAAACCAAAAGGAGTTACCCAAATAAGAGGCAGTGTTCTTCAACGATCACTTTTGTTACATTTATTTCTCCACCCATTAAATTATTCTTATTTAATTATTATATAATAACCTTGATATATTCCATATACTTAGATGTTTTTTTGTCAAGGTTATAAACTACACTTACTCACACTTCCATCAAATGACAGACACAATCATTATTTGTGTGTATGGAGGACTACCGTCTCGCGAACCGATGTCATTCATTCTTCCACTACCACCTTTCAAGGTTGGTAATAATGATGGATTTATAGTTTATATATTATATATATAATAATTATAATGTATTTATGCTTATTAAATTTTTATATAACACATACCTTCATCCTTTTCATTTTTTGGGAATACGATAACATCGTTTGTAGACGTGTGGACCATCACCTCCTCAAAGTGATGTGATTTGTTCACACGTTACATAAAATGTATTAAGGATGATTTTAATAAATATATGTGATATAAATAACATAAATATGATACTTTAATGATAATACACACACAAACACACACACACACACACACACATATATATATATATATATATCACTTACGTTTTAAACACATCAAGAAAATGGAAGTAGTGTTCATGTGTATGTACGACCTGCCATCTCCATAAATGGTGTATTTCAATTCTTATCTACAAATTTTATGGATTATATATATATATATATTGAATATATATAATATTTTAATCATTTTTTATATTCTGTATATGATAAAAGCATGTTATAATTAATATGAACAAAAATAAAAATTCAAAACATACTAAAAAACAAGGTAATTAACACCTAAAATTATGAAAATGATAAATGATTATTAATGAACGAGTTATAATATATAATAAAATGACTATATATGATATCATATATATTAAAACAGTTATTTTTTAAGTTAATAACACTCTTAAAACCATTATACAGTAGGTTAAATATCATTCAAAAAAAAGGAAGCATAAGGTAATGGATTTCATCTCAATTTACATTCAATTTTAGTTTATTTGTTATTATGCACCAATTCAATTTAATGCAGTGTATGTACTTCCCCCTTTTATTTTAATATAACTATTCTCTCATAATTCATTGTATTTTAAGTTTCAATTTTAATTATCTCATACAAGTGGTTTGACTTGAAAATTACCATGTGGTAAAAGTTATCTTTACAATCTCACTTTTTTGTGATTATTTACTTTCTATTGAAACAATCACTTCCTTATGAACATATTACATTAGAAATTAAATTTATTTTAAATATACATACTATTATGTGATGGTTATAATGATTTATTAAACCATATACCATTTCTACAAACATTTTCTACTTTGAATGTTATTTGATTAACTAGGTAAATACTGAGAAATCTGTATTCTTTACTCAATAGGGTTATTTGATAAGACACATTTTTTTATGAATTAAATAAGTTATTTGATATGTAAGGAATTATTTGGACTGGTACTACATGGCTTACATACCATTTAAAGAAATCCCCTCAATGATTTGGTAGTCTCATGAGATAAATCAGTTAGCCAACTCATATGGGTTTCTGCCTGATATGCTAAAACATCTTGTGAATGTTCTTGACAGTAAAGGTACTATGAACCTAGGAAACAAGAAATACAATAATTAAGAATTTCCTTAATTGAGAATTTAGTTATTATTATTATTATTATTATCCTTGATTTTTTTCTTTGAAAATTTATATGGATGAATTTTATTCTCAGTTTATTGATTAAATGACATGTGTTTTAGTTATTTACATTTTCATATTGATTATTCATTTTCTAGATATTTTTATGGCATGTGTGACTAGTTATTTACCTTTCCATGTTGATTATTATCATTTATTCATTACTGCTTCTATTATACTTACCCTTACTGAGCATTTGAGATCATCCTTATTTTTTCCATTACTTGTGATATGAAGAAGAAATCTTTGAATGGTCATTCAAGGATGCAATTTAATTCATTTTATTATGTATGATGATTTATTTTATATTTCAAAATGTATTATGGGTATCATTTATGTAATTTGGTTATCCAAAACTGCTAAATTGATTGATCATTTGAGATTTTATTCCTTGAAATCATGCCAATGTAATGAAGTAAGGCATCGACTTTGGGCTTCTAGGGTCAGAGTGTTTCAATCTCAATAGTAGTGAATACTTTTCACTAATGAAAAAAAGTTTAGCAACTTATAAATTCCGCTAAATAGATAAGGAAAAATCATAACAATGAAAATCGTCTTACGAATACATGTTGTGTAATATAATCTCTTTGTCTCACGATATATCATAAATCATGATTCATAGATTGTGTAATTATCCATTCTTACTTTATTATTTATTGATCTAACTGGATAGAATTCAATTAAACTACCTTTTCCAAGGATTTATAAAGTTAATACCATCCCGATCAACTAGTACCAAGGTATCACTTCCTCATCTCAGAAGTGACAAATTTTTTTGACCATTCAACTAATGTCATACCGCCAATGATGCACCCAACACAAGCACCTCACAACAACTTCATTGTTATGGTTTTTACCTTGCATCAAAGTACATGATCAAATAGAACACAATTATAATGATATCAAGTTAGGAGACCAATACACTTCTCCATATATAGGAACAACCAATGACACCTAAAACATGTGGTGTTCCTATTAGAGGGTATGTCCTCATAATATCACTTACTAGTGATCACAAAGTGTGTACATGAGAAGAAGACTCAATGATTATGATCCCCCAACACCTGATATTCAGACATTAACTGCATCCCATCAATATGTTGTATCTAGACTATAAGACATATGTTTAATATTAATTTCATAATATCTCTAGGTTCTCATTATATCAGGGTAACTAATATAACCTTTTGATACAATAATTAATCTATATACATCAAAATTTAAATAATATATACAAAAATTTTAAAACGAGAATGGTAAGTATAAATCATGCATAAATTACTATATACATGGTATCATAATTTAAAAGTACTATTTAGTTGGGTCTAGGGAACCCGCTTTTATAACACTTCCACTTACACTAAATCCAACTTTCTAACTATCCTTATTATCTATCACATGATAAGATCATGATTCTGCTAAGTTATGACTTCTGTCATGGGCTTACCATGTTTTCACTACATGGCTATTCTGCTATTTTCGACCTCACCTCCTTGAGTAAGATGCCTCTAGAGATGAAACCTTCAGTATATCCCTTTTTTCTACTATAAAAACATGACATCTTGGCTAGTACCAATAATATAATTATCAAAAATTATATTATGATAAAACTTTACTTACTTTGTAAAATTATAAGAACTAGAATAAATCATTTTGAAATATACACAGATTCTTAAGTTTCCTTAGAAGTTGAAATGTACTCGGTGTTTGTATGTATGGATACTAATGGATTGTATGAGCTTGTCTCGCTCATTAACTTATCCAAACTATGATATAATATCATATTGATCTACATGAAGACTAGTTTTTTTCCTCTGTAACGGTATCCCTTCTTCTCCATATACCAAGTATATACCCTTTGTACTTGTTCAAGTAAAATTGGATAGTTCTGATTGTATTCTGTGTAGTTCTCGTAAATCTAACTGATATTTTTCTATTATAAAGTATATGTTGAAAATATCACATCTTGTATATATCATATAATATGTGATTGATCCATCACCGAAGTATATAAAATTCAACTCGCCACATTAATCTCCTTCTATACCCTATGCATGTCTTCTTAGAGAGAAATATTCCATGTGACACTGATAATAACTCCCACTCTAATTGTTCCAAATTGTATTTTTTAGAAACTTGTTAGTATATATATGATTAACTAGGTATAAAAAAACATTATATCTACCTCAGTAGATATATCCCCTAGAACGTAGGTTACTAATTTTAGTCAATCTCTAGAGAGATACATTTATCTTGATATTAACTAACTATAAGACCAATAGATATTTTCCATATATTATAAAATATATTTTTCTAGAAAAAATAGCGCTTCCACAAACCTTTGGTATAAGGACACAACCTTACACATTACATATCAGGGGACATTTTATTGGTCTAGGTTCTAGAGAATAGGTACAAACTTTCAAATTATCAGAGTTGCAACAAAAATAAAATAAAACTAACTAAAACATGATGTGCACTAACATCGCAAGCTAGGAGAACGGCTTCGGAAAATGTGTGTGACCTATGGAAAATCATTTTAAAATGAGGGGTGAGTACAAATAGTCCTAGTAAGGGGTTTAAAAACCATCAATAAATCGTTTTTTTAATATTCTTTCAAAATTATTTAATAAATACTTAAATAAATACCATTTTTAAAAATAATGTTTTAAATTAATTACAACTAAAAATACTATATCATTTTAGAAAATAAATATATTCAAAATTGCTTAAACATAATCTAGTGTTTTTATGAAAATAATACTCAAGCTTCTAAAAACAAGACACTATTCTAAGGTCACTTGAATCATTGAAGGTTGTTTGGGCCTACCCACTTTGCGAAGTATGAGTTCACTACCCAATTACCTTCCATATTTACAATGATCAAGTGCCAAATTTTCTAAAAAAGTTTTAAGCTTTCTTGAATTATAGATATATATATTTTCACTGGATTTTTCAATCTTTGGTAAAACAAGTATCTACATTAAAACTCATTCCCACTGATGTTTACATGTAGGTATGTACTTATATATATACATATATACAAAAGAATATCTACCTTTATCTCATAATACTTGCGAGCTTGGTTACAACCAATCCCTCAACAAAAATCTTTGCATAAACTGTCAATATCTTCAATCCATTTTCCAAAATACATTTGCAATAATTGGTCGTAATAATTAATCAGGTTCCTCACATAAAATGGCAAATGAAACATTTAAAATAAAATACTTTCATCGAATTCCAGGTACTTTTTAGATACAGAATTTAAACCTTATAATTTGAATTGGAACCGTGAATTTATTGTAATGCGGTGGATTTCGATGTTAAGCATACCTGAATGGCCATGTTTATATGTGTTTGAGATATCCATAATTTTAATATACAATGATAAGTAATATATGTGCATTTTTTTGAATCATGTCGATCAAAATAACCATTTCATACAAATATATATATATATATATATATATATATACTCCATATGTATGTATGTATATATATCATGGAATTTATTATGGATTTAATATTTATTAAAGACTTTGACAAAAAATTATATGTTTCTAACAAAATCAAATCATAGTTTTGATTAACGCTAAATACCATAATTAAATGTCATGTATTAAAAAAATTTGAAAAAAATAATTCATTTCATATTGAATTTGAACATATATTTAAATAATAAAAATTATTAAAATATAGCAAGAACCAAGTTAATGGTGAAACTGAAGCATGGTATTAGAGAAAATATATGTTAAACAATAATTTTTATAAAACATAATTTATATACTTAAATAAATAAGTAGACAAAAAAATTCAGTAATTAGAATGTAAAATAACATAGTTTGAAATATAAAATTAATCCCTTACGTGAACCATAAAATAGAGAGTATAAAGAAATAAATAAATTTCTCTTACAAAAATGAATTTGAAAATAAAGATTAAATCCCTTACCTGATGGATAATAGAGAGAAAGAAGATGGCCAAACCAAGAGGGGAGGTGGGTTTATTTATGTGTCTCACATATTTATAAAAAAAATTTGTGTGTGGCTTAGATTCTTAGAGAGGCTAAGAAAAAGACCAAAAAAATCTCCATGGTTAAACAAAATAATGAAATGGTTCACTTTTTTCAATCAAGTTGTTTTCATTATTATTATATATATTTATATTGTTTTTCTTTCATTTGGTATTGGAATTTTGTTTTTTACTAAAAATTTCGTTTTTTAATCAACCCACTTTCACATTTCAATTATTTTGATTCTTAGGTTAATTTGGTCAATCAAAAATTACTATTATATTATTATATTTTAAAAAAATTTATTTGTTTTGTTTTTCTTTAATTATTTCACATTATTATATATTTCAGTTACATCACATCATTTGACCTTTTCATTATCTTTATTTATTCTCATATTTCTTTTTCTTATAAACATCATGTTTTTTAAAAACAAAGATTTAAATTCGTTTTTTATTAACCACTACTTAAAATGTGCATTTTTAATAAAATTATTATATATATATATAATTTATAAATTTTATTAAACAAAAACAAAATATATTTTCTTATATTTATAAAATATTTTATAATAATAATAGTTTTCTTTTAAAATGTTTTCACCTTAATTATTATTAATGTAATTATCATTATTGTCATTAAAATATTAAATAGCCTATATGATAAAATTAAATATCATTTTACAAAATTAATAAAAATAGTTATATTAAAATATTATTTTAATCAATGGAAAAAAATATTGGTTTTTTGAATAAATTTGAAAAATATGTGTGTAATTAATTAAATTATAATCAAATTAATTAAAACACGTAATTTCAATTATTATTTTCAAATAAAACTACCTCAAAATATCTTTATCTTGTTTTAATTATAAATTAATCCATTTAATAAAATGTATATATAACAAAAACTAGGATTCGAATTTCTGGGTTGTCACATTATTCCCCCCTCAAAATAATTGTGTTCTCCCAATTCATTTGTTAGATTAAAAACAATTCTGAATTTTTGTCTTCAGAATTAATAAAACTAGGATCGTTAGATGACAACATCTAATCTCCAATGTTTTCTAGACCGTTCCTCTAACCTTACACATTACATAGCAGGGGACCTTTTACCGGTATAGGTTCTAGAAAATAGATACAAACTTTAAAATTATCAAAGTTGCAGCAAAAATAAAATAAAATCAACAAAAACATGACATGCACTAACATTTCAAGATAAGCGAACATCTTTGGAAAACTGTACGTGACCTATGGAAAATCATTTTAAAACAAGGGGTGAGCATAAATATGACCAGTAAGGGGTTTAAAAACCATCGATAAATCCTTTTTTAAATATTATTTGAAAATGATTTAATAAATACATAAATAAATACTATTTTTAAAAATAATATTTGAAATTACTTATGGCTTAAAATACTATGTCATTTTAGAAAATACTTATATTCAAAATTTCTTAAAAATAATCCAGTGTTTTTATGAAAACAATACACAAGATTCTAAAAACAAGACACTATTCTGAGGTCACTTGAATCATTTAAGGCTGTATGGGCCTACCCACTTTGCGAAGGATGGGTTCACTCCCCAATGAACTTTCATATTTACAGTGATCAAGCACCGGATTTTCTAAAAACTTTTTAATCTTGCTTTACTTATAGATATATATATTTTCACTGGAGTTTTCAATCTTTGGTAAAACAAGTCTCTTCATTAAAACTCATTCCCACTGATGTTTACATGTAGGTATGTACTTATATATATACATATATACAAAATAATATCTACCTTCATCTCATAATACTTGAAAGTTTTGTTACAACCAATCCCTCACCAGAAATCTTTGCATAAACTATCAATATATTCAATCCATTTTCCAAAATACATTTGCGATAATTGGTCGTAATAATTAATCAGGTTCCTCATATAAAATGGAAAAGAAAACATTTAAAATAAAATAATTTCATTGAATTCCATGTACTTTTTAGATATGAAATTTAAACCATATAATTTGAATTGGAGCCATGAATTTATTGTAATGTGGTGGATGTCGATGTTTTGCATACACACATGGCCATGTTTATATGTGCTTGAGACATCCATAATTTTAATATACAATGATAAGAAAGATATGTGAATTTTTTTGAATCATGTCGATAACAATAACCATTTCATACAAATATACACACACACACATATATATATATTCTACATATGTATGTATATATATATCATGCAATTTATTATAGATTTAATATTTATTAAAGACTTTAATAAAAAAAGTATAAGTTTCTAACAAAATCAAATCATAGTTTTGATTAATGCTAAATACCATAATTAAACGCCATGTATTAAAACATGTTTTGACAAAAATAATTCATTTCATATTGAATTTGAACATATAGTCAAATAATAAAAATTCTTAAAATATTGCAAGCAACAAGTTAATGGTGAAAGTGAAGCATGGTATTAGAGAAAATATATGTTGCACAAAAATTTTTATACAACATAATTTATATACTTAAATAAATAAGTAGACAAGAAAATTCAGGAATAATAACGTAAAATAGCATAATTTGAAATATAAAATTAATCCCTTACATGAACCAGAAAATAGAGAGTGTAAAGAAATAAATAAATTTCCCTTACCAACATGAATTTGAAAATACATATTAAATCCCTTACCTAATTGATAATAGAGATAAATCTGATGGCCAAGTCAAGAGGGGAGGTGGGGTTATTTATGTGTCTCACATATTTATAAAAAAAAATTGTGTGTGGATTAGCTTCTTAGAGAATCTAAGAAAAAGACCCAAAAAAATCTCCACGATTAAACAAAACAATTAAATGGGTCCCTTTTTCAATCAATTTGTTGTTATTATGATTATTATTATATATTTATATTGTTTTTCTTTCATTTGGTTTTGTCATTTCATTTTTTTACCAAAAATCTAGTTTTTCTTAATCAAACCACTTTCATGTTTCAATTATTTTGATTCTTAGGTTGATTTTTTCAATAAAAAAATTACTATTATATTATTATATTTTAAAACATAATTATTTATTTGTTTCTTTAATCGTTTAACATTATTATATGTTTCGTTACATCACATCATTTGACGTTTTCATTATCTTTATTTATTCTCATATTTATTTTTCTTATAAATATCACATTTTTTTTAAAAAAAAGACTGAAATTCGTTTTTTATTAACATATACTTTAAATGTGCATTTTTTTAATAAAATTATTATATATATTTATAATTTATAAATTTTATTAAACAAAAACATATTATATTTTCTTATATTTATAAAATATGTTATAATAATAATATTTTTCTTTTAAAATGTTTTCACATTAATTATTATTAATGTAATTATCATTATTGTCATTAAAATATTAAATAGCCTATATGATAAAATTAAATACCATTTTACAAAATTAATAAAAGTAGTTATATAAAAATATTCTTTTAAGAAATGGAAAACAATGTTGGTTTTGAGAATAAATTTGAAAAAAATGTGTGCAATTAATTAACTTATAATGAAATTAATTAAAACATATAATTTCAATTATTATTTTTAAATAAAACTACCTCAAATTATCATTAGTTTGTTTTAATTATAAATTAATCCATTTAATAAATAATATATATAATAAAACTGGGATTGGAATTTATGGGTTCTCACATCTGGTAGACACATGAACAATATTAATTCAAAATGAAAATTCTATGATATTGTTTCTGACTTCAATACTAAATAAGATTTTTGTAACTTTCAACCCTTATTGGCATTATATAGTGTCACCAACCCTTTTTGGTTGCATTGTATAGACAAATTCTATGATTTGTTCTCTTGACATCCAATTCACAATAAAATAATCATAGAAAGTCGATTTAAAAATTAAAATTCTAATTGATTTAGGCTTAATGACATGGTATTAACAATCAATATTTATTAGTACCATGATTTTAATATCCATATAAATTATAACTTGAATACCTACCACATTATTCAACATAATAAGCCAATACACTTTGATACATGGAATCCATTATTAAATTTTAATTTATATTTTCAATATTATCTTGTTTTCATATACTACTTACTTTTAGGATTTATTATTCTCAATGAATTATATTTCACTGACCATGGTGAATATAAAACCATCACTATGGTTTTATCCCTCTTATACAGTATGTGTCTCTAGAAAATTCCTTTTCCCACATGCTCTTGTGGAACTTGTTCCTACACTAACTATTTTTGCATCTTTGGAATTGACTAACCCAAGTCAATCTGGATCCCACTATCTCAAATAGAGATATGCACCCTTTTATAGAAATATAGTCCATAACATGCCTATATTGTAACATTATGTTAACTTGAACAGGTAATTTTCCACTTTTTCTAAGTCCCCATTTGGTTAAAAAACCTTTTATGTGATTTTTATGGGTTTACTATAGACTGTAGAACAAGTACATGATGTGTACTTGAAGTACACATTGTGTACCTAAAGTACACGTCGTGTACTTAGAGCTAGTTTCAGGTCGTGAATGGGGAGGTCACACTGCGATTTGGTACACGTCGTGTACCTGAATTACACATCGTGTAGGGGATAAATATCGAATTTGTAACCCGAGGCAATGGGTTTTCTAGAGTACTTATCCAGCGAGGCCTACATGTCATGACCCCAAGGTACACATCGTTACTCAGTCCATGACCAATTTAAAGTCATGTGTTTGGATATTTTTCTTGATCCTTTTCATTCCATAATTCATGTCTCTTGACCTAGAGAAGTTTTGGTGCATTTTTGAGAGACTCAACTCCGTTCAGATCTAACTAAATGGCTTGGGATATTCTTTCTTCTTGTGGTTTGATTCTTGGGTAAGTCTTCCACCTCATTATTCAAGTTTCTCTCTTCTTCTCCTCTTGATTTTTCAATGGACCATCTTGGGATTGATGGATCCATGTCTTGTGGTGTTGGATCTTTCTACTAGGTAGAGTTTCTTGGTCTTATTCACCTTCGTTCTCATTGACAGGTTCCATTGTGAGTGTCATTCTTCAAAAAAGATGTGGGTTGTTCCATCCCAATTTTCCAAATTGATTACCATCGAATAGCTTGATTTATTTCAATTACTGATTAAAATTAAATTGATTAATATTGCTTTCAATTTCTTTGATAAAAACACAATTCCAATGAATTGGAGGGTTTGAAATGGTTTTGGCACAAAAATTTGGAAAACCCCCAATTCTATTGAATTGAGATGGGTTTATGGAAATTGGATGATTTAAATTATGGATTCGATGGAAATTTTTTCAATTAAATTGTTGAATTTAATTGTGGAAATTAATTGTGAAAATTATGCAATTAGTTTTGAATGGATTTCAAACTCATGAAAAAGGATTAAATTATTTGATAGAAACCCAGTGGTTTTATCTTGTGAAAAAAGGAATGTTTTTGAATAAAACCTATTTTGGTTTTAAATGGAAAGAAATTGGAATTGTTGAAATAGAAGAATGGGATTGATCGTATTTTAAGTAGTCTTAAAATAGTCCACCCATTGTGTAAGAGTGCATGCAAGACTTAGGTAGTTAGTTAGTTATTTGGATACATTTTATGATATTACAATGTTCTAAAACATACTTGCAGTGGGTCACATCCCTGAAAGGTTAGTGACAAGTCTCCTTTGGCCAGTGTCATAGAGATGTGTGTATACACATTTTTCTGAGTTCACATAGAGAGTGAGGAATCCTATAGATGGTTAATACTATCGTACCTTTTGGAAAATGATCATGTTTCTCGCTTGTTTATTTTTATTTGAGATATAAATGTGTGCTAATATTTTTTGAAACTTATTTACATGACTACTGAATTTATATAAACTATTTTATATAAATGATTTACTAATGCCATTATTTTAGAAATATTTTATCTCTTGTAAAGTAAATCATGTTCTTTAAATGAATTTTCCATCATATCGAAATTGTTTTTCATGTTTTTTTTAAATATGATTTTGAATTTTCAAACCTCTTTATTTTGAATATTGAAAGATTTTGTTTAGATAATCTAAATTTGGAATCTATTATGGAATCTTTGGTGGTATCCTACTGGGCTTAGGCTCACACCCTACTTTTTCCTTCAGGTGTTTGTATACTTTCTTCTTCCAGGATCAAGCAAAGGGAAGGGATCTATTGGAGGTGGATCCAGATCCTGAGCTTTGGACATGGTGAGTTATGTATTTAGGGACCTTGGTTCTGTTTTCCTATTTAGTACTTTGGATTATAGTACTTTGTCTTTTTTTCCTCTTTGTGTTCTGGTACTTTTACACCCAGTGGAGATTTTCTATTGATATGGATACTCTCTTTTATCATTCTTTTCCACATTCTTGTGAAAATATTGTTCCCAATTGTATGTTGTATGATGTCAGGTGCTAGTTGCTAGCCTATGGGGATCAGGAATGACCTTCGGGTCATGTAAGGTCCGGCTCGGTTATCGGGTTACCAGGGTACCCAGGATGGTTCATGACAAATTGGTATCAGTGGAGGCTGTTGATCCTTTTTCTTGAAGTTTGTATGAATTTTTGAGATCTGATCGAGACTTAGGAGGTAGTTGTGATTGAGTGCCTAAACAGCTCTCAGATAATGAATCTTAAGTTTCTAGGGGTTGTTAGGGAAGGTAATCTTGTGGATTAGTTCTGGTCCTTTCCCTATAGATATTTGGATAGGTTAAAATCTAAATCTTGTTTTCCCTTCTGTTGAGAATATTTTCTCTTTCAAATCAGTTTGAGTGTTAATCTAATGTTCTCCTTTTATCTTCTCATATTGTGTAGCATCATGCTTCTGAGGAGATGTGTGAATCAGATAAAGGAAAAGGCTGCTGCTGAACCTCAGTAATAAAATCCCATTGTCGACCTGCATCTGGTTGAGGTAAATGTGCACATTGTCCAAGCTCTGGGAAAGGCACCACCTCCAGTTCACGCTCAGTCTCAAGCTGTGGATCCTCAGGGGGATGTTCTTTAGAATCATTATCAAGAGTTCCTTTTCCATAATCCTCTATTCTCAAAAGGCCCCACTGATCCTCAACATTCAGAGGAATTTTTGGGAAAGATAGTACATCTTTTTGAGTTTTTGGAGACACCAAAAGTGATCAGAGTGAAGTGTTCCACCTTCGTGCTGGAGGGACCTAGTAGGAGATGGTAGGACATGATGGTTATGACAGGGAAACATGAAGGATTAGAATGGAAAGAATTCAATGTTATTTTTACCAATAAGTTCTATCCAGAGACGATGGTGTTGGCTAAGGATGTAGAGTTTTTCAAGCTGGATCAGGCCGGAAAAACCGTGGTTGAGTATTCAAATCACTTTTCTAAGCTAGTGCAGTTTTCTCCGGAGATTGTATTCAATTAGAGGATGAAGTCTCAATGGTTCGAGTTGGGACTTCGATTAGATATCTATTCTCATGTTTTATTGATGAATATTCCCACTTATATTGATGTTCTATATAGGGTAATGATGGTTGATATGGACTTGGTTCACAAGTAAGGGTTGATGGGAGTTCCTTTTTCTCCCAGTTGCAGCGTTGGTTCATTCCAAGGAATATAGAACCATGATGATCCACATGAAATTTCTTGATGACAGAGTCATTCCAGGCCTCCTATAGCTCCAGGAGGAAGTTCTTTGACTTGCTATCAATGTGGAAAGCCAGGACATTCTAAGAGGGTTTACACTAAAGCACCCAATAACTCTAGATCCTACGGACATTCAAGACACTTACAAAGGTTTTTCCTTCACTTCTCTACCCCATATAGTGGGACATGATCATCAGCTCCTCTTAAAACTAAAGGGCAATCAAATTATTCACATCCAAAATGGTTCCCACCATAAGCATCCAAAACGAAGATTCTTCACGCAATGGAAGAGTCTTTATAGGAAGAAGACATGGGTCCGACAACTGTAAGATGTACCATTACCATTGTTTCATCATTAGTGACTGCTCTTTTTGATACCAGTGCATCTCACTCTTTTATTTCAACCCATATTGTTAACCTGATTAATCTAACTATGGAGAAACTATCTTGTCAATGGATATTAATACACCCCTTGGTACGAAGAGAGAGAAGGGTCTCCATAGTCCTGTAAGTGTCTTATCTCTATTAGAAGTCGAGCTATCTTGGAGTTTTCTAGTTCTTGATATGAAATCTCTAGACATCATATTTGGCATGGATTTTTTCATTACCAAAAAATCCTTAATTTGTTTTTATCTTTGACGAGTCTACTTTACTACACCCAATGATGTGCCCCTTATTTTTCAAGGATAATGGGACCCAAGGTCGAGCAGAGCTGGACCATATTATCCAGAGTTAGGTAAAGTGATATAAGTGTTTTCTTTTAAGCTAGAGATGGATTAAATGGGTGGTGATATTCCTTCACTTGTCTCCAAATTTTCTGATGTGTTCCCTTTAGATTTCTCTAGTCTTCCACCAGTGAGAGAGGTTGAGTTTTCTATTGACTTAATGCATGGAACACAACTGGCCTCTATCCCATATTACCACATGCCACCAGCTGAGATAAAAGAGCTGAATTCTCAGTTGGAAGACCTTCTTGAGAAATGATTTATTCGTCCAAGTGTGTCACCTTGGGAATCACCGGTTCTCTTTGCTAAGGAGGCTGATGGTTATCTTCGCTTATGTTTTTATTATCGAAAGATCAATCAAGTTATGATAAATAAAAAATATCCATTGCCATGGATTAATGATATTTTTGAGGAACTGAAAGGGGTAAAGTGGATTTCAAAGATCGAAATCTGATCTGGTTACCATCAGCTGAGGATAAAAGAATATAAAATTCAGAAAACCGCCTTTTAGAGCAGGTACGGTAACTTTGAGTACCATGTTATGCTGTTTGGTTTTACAAATGATCCTATAGTTTTTATGAATTTAATGAACAAGATTTTCCATAAATATCGTTATACCTTTATTGTATTCTTTTTGGATGACATTCTTATCCACTCTATGTCTGTGGAGGATCATGTGCAACATCTATGAATAGTTTTGAGTCTGTTAAGAAATCACCACCTTTATTCCAAGCTTTAAAAGTGTGATTTTTGGATTCGGGAAGTGAAATTATTGGGACACATAGTGTCTAAATAGGGTGTATCTATTGATATTGAGAAGTTGAAGGCTGTTATGACATGGGAGAAACCATGAAATGTATTCGAGATATGGATCTTCTTGGGATTAGCTGGATATTACAGTAGGTTCTTGAATGACTTCTCGAAGTTGGCTTCACTGATGAGTGCTCTGACTCAGAAGAGGGTGATGTTCGTGTGGGATGATAAATGTTAGATTTATTTTATTGATATGAAATGTATGTTGACTACTACGTTGGTGTTAACTCTTCCAGAAGTTGGGCACGACTATGTGGTCTTTTGTGATGCATCAGGTTCTTACTTAGGCTGCATTATTGTGAAAGGTGATCATGTAGTAGCATATGGATCTCCTCAGTTTATGCCACATGAGAAGAATTATCCCACTCACAATCTGGAACTTTCATTTGTGATGCACACACTGAAAAATTAGTGACACTACATTTTTGGAAAAAGTTTTACATTGTATTCAGAACAAAAAATCCTGAGTAATATCTTCTCTCAAAAAGATTTGAATCTTCAGCAGAGGCATTGGGTGGAGTACCTATAGTCTTTCGACTTTAACATCACCTATACCCTTGTGAAAGGGAATGTAATTTCTGATACTTTGAGTAGGAAACTTCTAACCCAGGCAGTGAAAGAATATTCAGAAGAGTGGAATTTGATGGCTCTATTTGCATAGTCACATATTGGAGTTCAAGAGGAAGGGACTGATGTTTCTTTATCCAGTGTGCACTTGACATTTACCCTTCTGGAGATGATTATTCAAGATCAAGAGCTTTATTATGAGTTTTATAGAATTATATAATCCCTTTATCATGGGGAGATAGTTTACTAGTGGTTTTTATCTAAAGAGGGTGTTCTATGCTATCACAATTGGTTCGTTGTGCCGTTATCAACATGAAAGGTAGCGATGGGGGATTTCCATAATTCTCAGTGGGATGTGCACCCAGGAACCAATAAGATTTTTTATGACATTAGGCAGCAGTTCTGGTGTCCTGGTATGAGACAGGACATTGCTGAGTTTGTCTCTAATTTCTATATATGCCAACATGTGAAAGTCGAGCACCAAAAACCTTTGGGTTTGCTTCAACTGCTTCCAATCCCTACTTGGAAATGGTATGAGATCTCTATGGACTTTTTGGTTGGGTTTCCACATACCCAGAGAAAGAATAATGAAATATGGGTTGTGATTGACAGGCTGACCAAGTCGACTCACTTTATACCCATTCAAAATAGGACTAAAGTTGTAGAGTTAGGAAATATGTACATGAAAGAGATTTTTCATTTGCACTGAGTTCTATCTACTATAGTCTCTAATAGGGATCCTCAGTTCACTTATAACTTTTGGATAGGCCTTCAAGAGGCACTTGGATCTCAGATCCATTTGAGCACGACCTACCATCTATAGTCGGATGGCCAGACAAAAAGAGCTGTACAGATTCTTGAGGATAGGATTCATGCCTTTGTTCTCGACTTTGGTAGGGCTTGGGTTAATCACTTGGGGATGGTTTAGTTCTCTTATAATAATAGTTACTAGTATGAGATCATAATTACACCTTTTGAGGCCTTGTATGTCCGGCCTTATAAATCTTCATTGTGTTGGTCATAGGTCAGTGAAATTTCTTTGGTTGGGCCAAGATTTTTTCAGGAGACAACATCAAGGTTTTAGTTAATTCATCATATGATGTTGATAGTAAAAATCTGATATATGTTTTATGCTGATTTATGTCGTAAACCTTTGGATCTTTCAGTTGGTGATCAAGTGTTCTTGAAGGTTTAAACCTGGTTGGGTCATCGATGGATTGGGAAGCAAGGTAAGCTTGCACCTCACTTTTTGGGACCTTTTGAGGTTATTGAGAAGGTGGGGAAAGTTTTGTACCAATTAGAACATCCACCACATCTAACGTCGATAGATAACATGTTCCATGTATCGTAGTTGAGAAAGTATCTATCTGAATCATCTCACATTTTGAGCTGGAGTGATATTGAGATTGATCCTAATGTATCTTTGACTGAGCAACCAGTCAAGATAGTTGATTCTGAGACCAAGGTACTTTGTGGGAGGATGATACCTCTGGTTCATGTGCTATGGAAGCATGGTTCTCATTCACATGAGACTTGGGAGAGGGAGTCACTGATGGGGGAACAGTGATCTCATCTCTTTGGCATAGAATATTATTAATAGGCTTTCTAGGGAAAGAAAGTTTTTATGGTGGGGAGGTTATAAAATTCCATTACCTTGAATAGTTAATTTTCCACTTTTTCTAAGTCCCTATTAGGTTAAAAAAAATATGTGATTTTTATGGATTTACTATAGACTGCAGAACAAGTACATGTCGTGTACTTAGAGATGGTTTTAGGTCATGAATGGGGAGGTCACTCCATGAGTTGGTACATGCCGTGTACCTAAATTACATGTCATGTGGAGGATAAATATAAAATTTGTAACTTGAAGTGATGGGTTTCTCAGCGTACTTATCCAGCGTAGCCTACACGTCATGACCCCAAGGTACACGTTGTGACTTGGCTTGAGCCCAACTTAATGTCACACGTCTGGATGTTTCACTTGGTCATTTTCATTCCAGACTTCATGGATCTAGACCTAGAGAAGTTCTAGTGTGTTTTTGAGAGACTAAACTCCTTCTAGATCGAACCAAACAACTTGGGATCTTCTTTCTTCTTGTGGTTTGATTCCCAGGTAAGTGTTCCCCTTTGTTATTCAAGTTTCTATCTTCTTCTCCTCTTGGGTTTTCAATGAATCATCTTGGGATTGATAGATCCATGTCTTGGGGTGTTGGATATTGCTGGTAGGTAGAGTTTCGATGTCTTATACACCTTTGTTCTCATTGATGGTTGTCATTGCAAGTGTTGTTCTTCAAAAAAGAGGAAGGTGGTTCCGTCCTGATTTTACAAATTAATTACCATCGAATTGCTTGATTTATTTCAATTAATGATTTAAATTCAATTTCTTAATCTTGATTTCAATTAGATTGATGAAAAACCAATTCTAATGAATTTTAGGATTTGAAATGGTTTTGGCACGAAAATTTGGAAAACCCCCAATTCTATTGAATTGGGGTTGGTTTTTGGAAATTGGATGATTTAAGTAGTTGAATTTAAATTATGGATTTTATGGAAATGTTTTCAATTAAATTGTTGAATTTAACTGTGTAAATTAATTCTGAAAAGGATTGAATTAGTTTTAAATAGATTTAAAACTCATGAAAATACCTTAAATTATTTGATAGAAACATTGTGGTTTTATCTTGTGAAAAAGGCATGTTTTTTAATAAAACCTATTTTGGTTTTAAATGGAAATAAATTGGAATTTTTGAAATGAAATAATGGGATTTATCATATTTTAAGCATTATTAAAATAGTTCTCCCATCATGTAAGATCACACACAATCCTTAGGTAGTTAGTAAGTTATTTGGATACACTCTATGCTATGACAATGTTCTAAAACATACATGCGGCAGGTCACATCCCCGATGGGTGGGTGATGAGTATCCTTTGGATAGTGTCATAGGGATGTGTGTATACACATTTTTCTGAGTTCAAATAGATAGTGAACAATCCTATAGTTGGTTAATATTATTGTACCTTTTGGTAGATGACCATGTTACTCACTTGTTTATTTATATTTGAGATATAAATGTGTGCCAATTTTTTTAGGAACAATATTACATAACTTATGAATTTATATAACCTATTTTATATAAATGATTTACTTAAGCAATTGTTTTAGAAAATATTCCATATCTTGTAAAGTAAATCTTGTTCCTTAAATGAATTTTCCATCTTATCAAAACTGTTTAGCATGTTTTGTTTAAACATGATTTTGAATTGCCAAACCTGTTTATTTTGAAAATTGAAATATTTTCCTTGAATAATCTATATTTGAAATATATTATGGAATCATTGGTGATATCCTACTAGGATTAGGCTTACACCCTACTTTTTTCTTTTGGGTGTTTGTAGAATTTATTCTTCTAGGCTCAAGCAAATGGAATCGATCTCTTGGAGGCGGATCCAGCTATTGAGCTTTGGATGTAGAGAATTGTGTCCTTAGGGACCTTGGGGATATTTTCCTATTTAGTACTTTGTATTATATTACTTTGTATTTTATGCCTCTTTTTTTTCTGGTACTTTTACTCCTAGTGGATCTTTTCTATTGATATACATACTATCTTTTATCTTTCGCTTTCACATTCTTGTGGAAAAATCATTCCCACTTGTATGTTGTATGATGCCAGGTGATAGTCACCAGACCATGAGGATTGGGAATTCCCTTTAAGTCATGTAAGGGGTGGCTTGGTTATCGGGTTACTATGGTACTTGAGCTGGTTCATGACATATATCTTTTATATCTTATATTTTTAAGTAATATCCTTATAAAAATTTAGGATGATTACTATAAATGAAGTTTGTGTTTTTCTTGATGCAATTTTGTTTCTATCCTAACCAGCTCTTTGCATCTAAACACATGCTCTTATGAAATAATAAATTTCCATCATACTATAACTCACATGATATCCATTTTTCATAATAGTTGGCATGTTATTATGGTATAACAACATTATTTGTGTTGCATTTCTTGAAAAATAATGATTTTTTTTTCAATGAATATTAGTTTTAACATTGATTCTCCTTTTACACACATCATGACTCTAATGTGTATATGGAAATGTGAATTTAGGATGTGTACCATGCTATGTTTTATTGATCAATGCTTTTATATAAGACTCATCATCAATCCTCCTTATTAACTTCATAAATTTTATGTGAATAAGGTAATGTGAAATTTAGGAATTTCTTTAGGATACATTAAATTGATCGATGAATACTTGGTTAAGATAATCTTCATCACACTAGACCAAAACAACTCATATCTATTGACCATGCATATACTATAATTCACTTTAACATTCCTTAATAAATATATTAAAGAATCTAATTAATTATATTTATAACAATCTAACCCTTGGAATAGTTCATGCTCTCTGGCTAAAATAATTCTAAATGTTTTGTGACTTAACTTTATTTGAAAAGGTTTCTTTGTCCAAAAATAGGTACATAAGTGTGTCAATAATACCTAAGGTATTTAGCACCAAAGAGTTTAAATCCATACTAGTTATATACTTGACAACTATTTAGTTTTTCTTGAAAAAGTATTATCTTTCCAAAACTGGGTATATAAGTCTTATATTTTATATTCATTAGGTATTGTCTTTAATTGATGTATCACTAAACTATTGGTTGATTATCAGACACCAAAAAGAAAATTCATTACATTAATGGAATAATGTCACATAGAATCCAAAGTAAACATGAGATAAATGTTTTGGCGATACTCTTAATGTTCAACTGGAATAATTAAACTTGACGATATAGAAGTTGCGTACTTCTCACCTCTAACTTAGGAATCACCCATTCTCAGCCAATTGTAGAACATGACTTACTTCTTATAATATTTCCTTTTATGACTTGGTTACTATATTTCATTACACATATGTGAAAATAATATTTAATTTAATTCCCAATTAGTAAATAGTGATATTACTTACAATTGATGAATATACTCAAATAAGAAGTGATTACTTTATTATTTAATTTAGTTCATTTCATTTAAACTTACATAGATTTATCTATTGACATGTAGAGAAAATAACCTCCTATTTATCACCTCATTTCTTTGAAGGACAATGCAAAGGTTCCTTTTTCATTACTCTTGAAATTGATCTTTTCACCTTGTATTTCAAATTTTTCACCATAAAAAGTAAATATTAATCTTTCTTTAATTTCTTATTCACTTGGAGAACTTTACCCAAAAGGTAATGAAATTTTTTCTCCATTCTATTACTTTTTTAGTCTCATAAAAATCTGGGTAAATTGGGTGAAAAATAATTAAAAAAAGTGATGTATTGAAATATCATGATATATCTTTCATATTTACATGTATCATGTTTAAACCATCATATTATTCATAACTCACTTCACTTTATCCTTGTAATATTCTCAGAGATGAGAAAAAATGTGAAATCATCCATGTCCTGATGTTGTATCCACAAATCACATTTGGAATTGATGATACAATTATGACATAACCATCATATGTGTCATGCATGAGTTTCCTGTAAGAATCTTCTCACCTTTTCTTCCTGAGGAGGCTCAACAAGTAATGGGTACACCAATACCTTGAATTTTCAATATCATAGTACTTTGCACAGGAACATGTACTACCTATTGTAAACTCATTCCAATTTGGTCATTTTATTTTTCAAATATTATCATAGTCTACTTGTGGTATTAATTGAAATTTTTCTATAAAAAAATCTATAATATTAGTAATTTTATCTTGATTACTGATTAGATACTACCTATTATTTAAATCATTAAATTTCTTGCACTATTTTATCAAACTATAGAAAACCTCTATACTAGAGTTTTAAGAATCCACTATTTGAGTATTTTAGTAGAAAAATATCCTTGAAATCTCTCCTTATAGTATACAATATTTGCATACGCCACTAATCAAAGAGTTCATAGTAGATATTAAAATGTCCAACCACATTAACTCAAGGATCCTTGATATGATTTTTGACGCCCGCCAAGAAAGCATCAACAAAATCAAAAAGTAAGAAATAACAGAATATGGGTATCATTTTCCCCAAAAAAGTAAGGAAGAAGAGGATAGTCGAATACTCATATAGTCTCTAAATTACTTGCATTCACGTGAACATTTCAAGGTCATTCAAAGTCTTCATGAATGTCACATAGCCCATAGAATGTCCCGCAGACCCCCCCTTCAATGAGCCATCCCTGCAATGGATATATATACAACTGATGGTCACAGGGTGACTATCAAATGAGCACCCCTATGACACACAGTTTTTCATTGTAAAGAACCTAAAAAACCATATGAAACTCTTAAAAAATAATAAGGGATGGTATTAAAAGGGCAGATATACCTAGTGGCCATGAAGATCATGCAACATATCATCATTTGGAAGAATAAAATTCATTTATGATATCCAAACCAACTCACAAGACCTCCAAGACTTTGTCACATAAAATTAAGGAGATAAAGGGGAGGAGGAGATAGGGGTTCACAGTGTCTAAAATACACACGACGCACCCTTGAAGAGGAGTGAGACATTGTGAGTCCCTAATGACCTATCTATCACATCTCGTAAAACCCCCTCAGCTTGTTATCCTAGCTACACAAAAGTCCTTGTGCATTTATGGGAAACTTCGTGGTGCTCAAGGGACAAATATATGGTTTTTTCCATGAAATGCTTACACACTACTCATATGACCCTATTGGTCATGCGAGGCATCATCCAAAAATCAAGTAAAAATTACAGACACTGCTCATGAAAAATCACATAATCCCTAACCTTTAAAATAAAATAAAGGATATAGAAAGGGTGTAGTAGAGAGGTGTTCACAGTTACTAAAGGACATGCGACGCGCCCTTGGTGACTCGCAAGACGTCACGAGTCATCAACAACACATACGCCTCGTCTCACGAGATCCCTTTGTATTGTCATACTTTCCATATGAGGCGCCCTAGATAATTTCAGGGTGCTCTAAGGATGAATAGATAGAGTTTTACATGAAATGATCACCCACACTCATATGACCCATGTGGGTCATGCGATGCATCAATAAAAAATAAAAGAAATATCCTCAACAACACTCATTAAATCTCACATGACTCCCAACCTTTATCACATAAAACAAAGGGAATTAAAAGGGATGAGGTGAGTGGTGTTTACAGTCACTGGAAGGCATGTGATGCACCAATGCACCTATGGAGTAGACCCATGAGACCCCAAGATAAGTCACCCAAGGTCTCACGAGTGCCTTTCAATAAGAATTTGGATCTTACAAAAGCCCTTGGACTTGTCAGCATAATGGAATGGAAGTCCTTTGACATAACCACATGATCAAACAAAGTCTACAATAATCGGCAATAATTTGATAAGAGAAGTGTTGATGGAAGAGACTTACGATCACTGAAAATCAGTTGATGCACTTGGACTAGTCCACAATAGAGACTCATGAAAGCCGCATGGCACTAGACACCTTTTTCGACTCCATCCTGGACTTACGCAAGATACGCCACAAAAAATTGAAGATTATTAGGGGTGGAGATGCCTATAATTTCCAAATTCAAACATGAAGAAAGTGTTGGACTCTGAATGCCACTATGCACACCGAGCACTTAGAATCTGTAGGTTTGGAATCTCAACTTCTGCAGACTTGTCCAAGCAACCGATCATGCGACTGCTTGTATTTTCGTCAGGTAATATATTAACAGGAATTCGGAGTAGTCATGCGCTAGGTATAAATCACTTTGCATGATCATCCACAGATCATGTGAAGGACCTCTAGTGGGTTATGTGAAGAACACCTCATAATCCCACCAAATCACGTGAGACATAAGACAAACTTACACTGAATAAAACCAAGGAAACTGTGATGCAAGGTCTAGGGCAGAGGTTAAAAGTAGAGGAAGTAAGAAAAATACATGCTCCCTGGACCTCATAGGCTTCATGTGAATCATCCAAAGACACATGACAGTACCAAGGAGTGTCTCCTGGATCTTTTGAAACCTCTTCAACATGACATCTTGGACACACTAAGAACTCCAGACAAGTCATAGCGAGTCACATGGTCCCCCTATGGGGCACCACTTTGATCTCACAAACCCTCTAGATCTATCAACCAGGACTTGCGACATCCTTCAGAAACATCACCTGACTCATATAACAGTGCTTATTCATGTCAACTGAGTCTTGTGAAGTCATCTAAAAGTGATAACCAAAACCTCATGGCACTCTCTAGGAGTGTCAGCTAAGACTCGCGATGTCCTCTAAACATGTCGACTAGGTCTCACGATTTATCTCAATGGTTTCAACCAAGACATGTGACACCACTTGAACTATTCCATACCAGCTCCCATGACACCCTCCATATGCATCAAGCCAAGTCATGTGATGGATCCTAGGAGATGCCAACTGGGTCATTTAATTCCCTCCAAACAAGATGGCCAAGTCTATAAGGCATCCCAGAACTTGACAAGCATTGACTTTCATCAATGTGTAATCCCTAACCAATAGGGAATCCTCAGTGTGTAATCCCTGACATGAAGGGAACTATGAAAACTCTAATTCTTTCCATATATAGGATATATAGACTACCTCTCTTTGAGGTTCGAGTTCTATATTAATCATCTAAGTAAATCCTAGTATCTATGGCCCTTACTCGAAGTAATGAAATTGATTACTTGTTATCCCTTATTTCTAAAAATAAGCATGTCTCACAAGGGCTTAGGGAATTGTGATAATCATGACATCTACACTATAAACGTTCAAAATGGTATAAGGAAGGCTTAGTGTGTAAGTCTTGACATCAATAGAACTATGAAAACTCTAGCTCCTGCCATACTTAGGATACGTAGGCTACCTCTCCATAAGGTGCAAGCTCCATATTAGTCATCCAGGGAAACCTTTGTGTGTAATCGCCTAATACAAACTGAACTTCAATGACTCTGATTCCTACCATACTTAGGATATGTAGGATTCATTTTCGAGGCCTGAGATGTTGAAAGTGGATGGCCAAGACCCAAATTTTGTTATAATTTGATTACCACTACATGTATATATATATATATTTCTATATACATGTGTTTATATTTCCATAATATCAAAGATACTTATGTGTAATTTTTTATGGTAATTTCCTTAGATTACATGTCGTATCGAAGGGTTATAGAAGATCGCAGAATATAAGGAGAACCTAAAGATATTATGACAGTAATCTAAAAGTAATATCCTATAGTCTAGTTACATCATTCTGACAGGACACAAATGATGTGCGACTATTAGGTGTTGGGGGATCATAATCATTGAGACTTTTTCTCATGAACTTCGCACTTGGTGATCTATAGTAGTTGAGATTATGAGGAAAGACCTGTTAATAAGAACACCACATGTTTCATGTGTCATTGGTTGTTTATATCTATGGACTTGTGTAATGGTCTTATGGATTGAGATCAATATCAATGTATGTCATTTTTTTGCATACTTTGATGCAAGAAAAAACCATGGAGATGAAGTCATGGTGAGGTATTTTGTGTTGGGTACGTCATTGGTGACATGATATTGATTAAATGATCAAGATAGGATTTGTCACTTTTGAGTCAAGGAAGAGATATCTTAGGCCTGTTTGATTAATATGGTAGTACCTTCTTTAAATACATAGCCATGGTAGTTGAAGGTAAGTCCATCTGGGAAAATCAACAAATTATAAAGCAAGGAAAAGTATGATGACACAAGTGTGTATCCTTCTTTATTGAGATATTGATGATGAAGAGATTATATTACACATACTATATTTGTTGTAAGGTAGTTATTTCTTTGAATTTACTTATCTCTATAGGGGCCTCGATGGATTTCTAGACCCCACTCTTGGTCTGTGAATATTATTCACTACTATTGGGATAAGGGACTAGAGGGTCACACACAATAACACTTTGAGAATCTTCCCTATTCTGCTGAATAGGATTATGAAACATGGTGGGTCCCACCATAGGTTCTGAGTATTATCCAGGTTCTATGGATCACCAAGGAATAAATAAATTATTTAATTATTCAATTTTGGAATATTTCATTGAATTTATTTATGACATGTATTTACAAGTGATTAAGTAAATACCAGGATAAATATTATTCAAACAGATATTAATTAAATATATCGGGTTCATTTAATATTATTAGGAGATGTGAGTTGAGTTAAAGAATTAAGTTTATCACGTAATATATTTAATATATATTAAAATTAGTGATAAATTATAAATATTATTTATGGAAAAATTTAGTTTGTCATAAATAATTATTTATAATAATTATATATCAGATGTTTATTACACGGGGGTTGGGGACCAAAACTAGGTATTATAGATATTCACTTTATAAGTGGAGAGAGGATCATCCCATGGTTACTATTCATTCATTGGAATTGAGAGCCTCTATCTCCTCATGAATCCTAGAGAAAGACTCTCTCTAACAAGAAAGTTATTCAAGATCTGTCTTCTCGGATCGAAAACGTTGGCTTGTGGTGATCATCGCTACATTGAAGTGGTCATCGTTGTATGATGCTAGCACCCTAATTCCAATGAATTTTTCCTGAGAATATTCAAGAGGTATGCTTGGAAAATCTAGAGGGCTTCAACATTGGATTCTTAACAACGTTAATTGACATCTTGCGGCAGGCTTGTGCACATCAAATCTGAATGTGGTACACATTTGATTTTTTATGTACTCTGTATAAACCATGCTTGGTCCTCAGACCTTACCAGTATAAGATCACCAGATTTGATGATGTTACATCTCTTCGGTGACACAAAAATTTTATATTCCTTTCCCATCGACTTCTGTTGTTCTTCCAGTCCCTCATAGTGGTATCATAGGATCGTGTGATTTTTCTAAGTCAAAGGAAAAATTTAATTACTTTAAATTTAAGTCGAGGGTGTAAAAAAGATTCCAATTGTTCTGACCGCACATTGATCCATTTCTGAATGGCCAAGTAACGACCATTTTATTTTTTTAAACGGATCGACATTGTTAGTTTTAAGTTATTCGGTTTTTTATTTTTCAGAAGAACACGATTTTAAGTTTTATTTTTGTTCTTCAATGTACTGGAATCTGGAAAAGTTTCAGCCGGAATCCGGTCACCTGAATTAATCCAGTGATGATCAATTATTATTGAGTTTAATAAAATCAAATAAAATATTTTATTATTTTATTTTTCTCAATAATATAACCTTTTAAGTTTCCTTTACTTATAATCTACATGTTGTTTGGAAAACATGTATGGATTCCAAGTCAGAAAAAAGGGGAAAGACTCATGGGTCTCCTTCCTTAGCGCGACCCAACCCAGAGTGTGACTTCCTCCCTATGGGAACTAGACCAGTGCCTACCTCACTTCTCCCTTCACTGGAGGTGCACCATCCACACCCACCAGAGCCCCTCGCTGTTGTCATCCCAGGTCATCCATGCCCATCAGATGCCTCCACCATCCAGATCTTCCTCGGCTGCCTTGACCAGAGTTCACTGTTGTGCTGCCATCTTGAGAACCCCCACCTCTCCATCGCGTGTCACACCACTATTCAGGTTCTCCGCACTGCCCTCAACCCGCAGGCCATCGCCCCATCGCAGGACACCACTATCACCCGATTCTCATCGGAACCCTCGGCCAGAGGCACAACCCGATCCATGCCCCATCCTCCCCTTGTCACATCACCCCTTGCAATTTGATGGTTCCATGGGACACCACCGCCTTTGGAGTTACTGGAGCCCATATCTGGCTTCCTGGAACCCTATCCGGCCACTACCGATGCCAAACCTCCTTTCTTCTAGTGAGCACCATTGCAAGCTGTCGCTGGACTGTCCAGTCACACTGCAGTCACACTGTGGTCATGCCACAGTTCGGCTCATCTTTGGTGAAATAGCTTTGATGGAGTCTGCATTCGAGCTGAAAATCTTCCTCGTTCAGAGGTAAACCATTTAAATTAATTTAATTTACATTTTAAATTAAATTAATTAGAATTAATTTTGGGGTTTTAAAATAAAAGAATCTTATTTTTAATTTAATTTGTGTTTTAAATTAAATTAATGATTTAATTTAATTTTTGGAATTAAAAAAATTAAATGAAACAATGGGAACCGATAAATAAATTAGTTGAATTTATTCAAATTAATTTAATTTATTATAAAAACCTTTTACTAATTAAATTTATTTCATTTTAATTTTTATTGAGCATTATTTATACCGACTGGTCTTGAGCTAGCGACCGACCTGTGCATGTCTGGATTTTATTTATTAAATTATTTATTCAATACAGTCGATGAATATAATAATTAATTCAATAAATGACAGTCTGTGTATCATTAATTTAATTCAAATATGTATAAAGGTCGCTATATCCAATGCACTTGTTGTGTATTTTATTCCTATACCCCCTCACCTGCATGTGAGTATATTTTTTAATTACACGGTGATGATCTCAGACATGAACCCCACCAATTCAAGGTGGTAATCCATACGGGAGTCGAGTACTTTGTACTAGGGATGAGTTGTGACACGAGTTAGTTGTAGACTCAGTCATGGAACCCCTAGGTCATTATTGATCTTTTATGGATAGATCATAATAAAATGATCAAGACTAGTCAGATTTGATGTTTTTCCTTTATGCATTGTTTATTATTTTATGCAAATGCATGATTATTTATTGATCACATAAAATAATAATAAATATATAATTCATAAAGATGTGATGAATATTTTTCTATTGCTTGTTCAGTTGTGAGAGCGACAACCTAGTTTGAACAAATAAAATAGAACTATATTATATTCATCAATATATAAATCCCTCAATGTAACATCAAGTCTTAAAGCCTTCCATTACTTAAATTTGAGTGAAATCGGTTGTTTGGTGTTCTCATCATCCAAAGTTGAGAGTACTCCTTACTAACCAGGAGTTCCTATAAGAGTGATGGGTCGACTTGAATAAAGATGATAACAAATAAGTAGCCAAATCTATATTGTTATCACTTTAGAGGAAAGATGTTGAGGGAATCAAGTTCAGATTCAAAAAACTGGGACTTTACTCAATAGCACAAGGAACCATGAGTTAATGTGTTTGTCCATACAATAACATACCTAGAAACTCTCTAAGTATTGGCATAGTCAAAGCTTATAGACTATAAGGAGTAGTTTCAAGGATCCTTTCCACTAGAATACTCAAGTGACAGAGTATTCTGAATCTAATAGAGAGGGACATTAGTGTTTTCTAAAATATTGGGAGACATTAAAATGATATAATAATTTATTAACCATAAATGTCAAAAGGTAATCAAGATAATGTAATGACTCCTAATGTTTAACTCTTTTAGATTTAAAATGGAAATCACCAATACCACAAGTACATTATAGCTGTGATTTATTCTAGATAAATAAAATATCCTGACTGGAAATAATTTCCAATTGTGGTATAAGCACTTGTAGATAGTACTATACTAAGAAATGAAGCTTTATGTGCTAGAATCCTTAGTTCCCACTAAGCCTCCCTCGGGATCAATTAAGGCGGAAAAAGATAAATGAAAAAAATCATATAAAGGGAACTTGATTTTCATTGCATTATATTTTCATCCATGTCTAGAAAATTGAAGAAAATGCATGAGGATTAGGATGCCTACAAAATTCTTTCACATCTCAAGAAATTATATCACTAGAGGGCCAGACAGGAAAGGTATGAGATCTCTAGTTTCTTTTATAGGTCTAGGCTAAAATAAGGCACCAAGCGGGTCCTAATGTACTCAAGATGATCAGGTATATTTAGAGGATTGAATCCCTTATGTTCAAAATAAACCAAGAGCTAGTAACATATCTCATTCTTACCTCTTTACTGCTAGTATTTTTGAATTTCATTTTCAATTATAACATGAATGTTATGAAAAATTCACTCCTATATCTATTGACTTTAGTTCACCAGGCTGATAAGGATATGGAAAATACCAATTCATCTATCCGTATGGTGAACAAAATAATGAATGGAAAGTAAAAGGGGTCTAAGGCCAAGTCAAGGCCGAAGTATCCAATGCACCATCCTTATAAGAAGCCAAATATTTATAATTGGAGTAATGAGTAGGAGGATATTTTCTTTGGATGTGGCAAGAAAGGCCACTGGAAGAAAAATTACAAATTTGGGAAGAAGATACAAGCTGATGCTTCTACTTAAGGTATTTTTTTCATTGAATGTAATCTTTCCTTATCTACAAGTTGGGTATTGGATACGACATATGGCTCACACATATGTATTTATATATAAAAACCAAGTAGATTCAAGAAGATTGTAAGAGGAAAAGTGGATCTCTAAGTTGCAAATGGTGAAAGTCTGGCAGCCTTGGTAGTGTGAGACTATCACTTAACTTTTCCAAGTGGTTTGGTTTTAATTTTAAATAATTGTTACTATATACCTTCTGTGACCAGAAACATAATCTATGTGTCGAGTTTAGACACTATGGTATTTTATTTCAAGTTTTGAAATAAATTTTGTCACTTCTATAAGGATAACATGTGTTATGGTATGGTGCAACTTAATAATGGTTTATATATACTTGAACAAGAAAACACAGTAATGACAGTCAATGACTAAACCAGTGAGCAAGACTCATATCTCACCCGCCTATGGCACTTCATGATAGGTAATGTAAATAAGAAGCGATTAAAAATATTACATCAATAAGGGTATTTAGACTCAGTACAGTTAAAGCCCTTGGATGTATGTGAACCTTGTTTACAAGGAAAAATGACCAAAACACCTTTCTTAGGGATGAGAGAAAGATCCAATGCATTATTGTAATTAATACATACTAATGTATGTAGACCATTTACAGTAAAAGAAGGGGGGGTTTCATACTTCATTACTTTTACCAATGATCATTTTAGGTATGGTTATATCTGCTTAATGTGATATAAGTCAGATTCCATTCAGATATTTGAGGAATACAAAATTGAAGTTGAAAACCATCTTGATAAGAAGATTAAGGCACTCCACTCAGACCGAGGTGGAGAGTATCTTAACCAAGATTTCATTGATAACTTGAAGGAGTGTGGGATTATATCCCAACTCACTCATACTTATACACCATAGAGGAATGGTTTTAGTGAAAGGAGTAATAGGACCTTTTTAGACATGATTAGATCAATGATGAGTTAGAAAAATCTTCCATTATCCTTTTGGGGATACACTTTGCAGACAGTGGAATATACCTTTAACTGAGTACCAACTAAAGCTAAAGATGAGATTACATGTGAGTTATGGTGTGGAAAGAAACCCAATCTATCACACTTACATGTATGGGGATGTGAGGCTTTTGTCAAAACTTTACCAAGTGACAAATTAGAATCTAGAAGCACGAAGTTCATCTTTATAGGTTATCCTAAGGAAACCAAAGGATATTACCTAAACAACCCTTTAGATAGAAAAGTTGTTGTGGAAAGACATTCCATATTTATATAAAGGGAACACATTTCCAATGGAAATAGTGGGATAAATATCGACTTTGACATAGTTAATGCTTCAGCTGAACAAGAGTTGGTACATGAACAATCTCCACAAGAGCATGTGGAAGAAGAAGTTGTTCCTAAGACACAAATACTGCATAGATCTACGTGAGAGTTTAAAGAACCAAAGTGTTATGGTTTTCTTGTCACCGAGTAAGGTGACAAATTACTCCTTGAGGATGATGAACCTCTTACCTACAAGGAAGCAGTATAAGGCAAAAAACTACTAAATGGAAAGGTTCCATGCATTTTGAGATGGATTACATGTACCAAAATCAAGTTTGTATTTTTCTAGACCTTCTAGCTGATGTAAAACCCATTGGTTGAAAATGGGTATTCAAGAAAAAGATGTACATGGATGGTAAGGTTAATACCTATAAATCAAGACTGGTTGTAAAGGGTTTCAGGAAACGTCAAGGCATCAACTATGATGAAACCTTCTCACCAATAGAAATTCTGAAATCCACAAAAATATTTCTTGTAATAGTATCCTTTCATGATTATGAGACTTTTAAAATGGATGCAAAAACTTATTTTTCTAAATGTGAAGTTTGTTGAAGACTTCTATATGACTCAACCTAAAGGGTTTGTCAAGTCAAAGAATGCTAATAAAGTGTACAAGCTGTAGAGATCCATTTATGGGTTTAATAAGGAAACACGATCATGAAATGTGTATTTTTGTGAGTCCATAAGAGAATTTGGTTTTTTCAAAAATGAAAGTGAGCCTTGTGTATATAATAAGGTTTATGGGAATTCCATCATTTTCATAGTATTATATGATGATGACATATTAATTTTGGGAAACAAAATGAAAGTCTTACAGCCAGTTAATACTTGGTTAAATAAATTCTTCTCCATGAAAGGCTTAGGTGAAGGAACCTACATTCTAGGGATTAAGATCTATCTAGATAGATCTCATAGGCTACTTGAGATAAGTCAAAGTACATAAATTTAAAAATTACTCAAAATATACAATATGGAAAAATTCAAGAGAGGGTTGTTTCTCATGGTACATGGTATCAATATCTCCAAGAAAATGTGTCCAAAAATGCTGGAGGAGATTGAAAGAATGAGTAAAATCCATTATTCCTTAATAGTGGGTTATATCATGTATTTTATGATATGTACTAAGTTTGATTTTTCTTTTTATTTAAGCATGGTGGGAAGATATCAAGCTAATCTTAGAGAGCTACCCTAGGAATTTGTTAAAACTATCCTAAATTATTTGATGAATAAAAAGGATATGTTCCTAGTATATGGAGGATATGAGGAACAAGTAGTGAGAGGATACACCAATTATAGTTTCCAAACAAATAATGATGATTTGAAATTTCATTTAGGATACATATTTTTCCTGAATAGCGGTGCAGTGATCTGGAGATGCTCGAAGAAATCCATGGTCACCGATTCTATAGAAGAACTTGAGTATATAGAACCTTCTGATGCGCAAAAGAAGTAGTATGGATACGTATATTTGTCATAGACATTGGTGTTGTGACTATAAGTGTAGAACCTATTCCAATTTATTGTGATAATAATGCTATAGTGGTTCTTGATAAGGAGCCCAGGTCTCACCAGAGGATGAAGCATATACTCTAGAAGTTTTATATCTTGAGGGATTTTACTCAGAGAGGTGAATTTTTAGTTAGCAGAGTAGCCATAGAGAATAACATGGTAGACCCCTTGAATAAATCCATATCTCAATAGAAGCATGGTTCTTATGTTAGATCTAGCAGATTGAGACTTTTTAGTAGTTGGATCTAGTGTAAGCGGGAGTGTTGAAGTGGGTTCCCTAGTCCCAACTTGTGTTATAATTTGATTACCACTACATGTATGAATTTTTTTTATATACAAATGTTTTTATCTTTCCATTATAGTGAAGATACTTCTGCATACACTTTTTTATGTTAATGTACTTTGATTACATGTCGTATCAAAGGGTTATAGAAGATCCCATACTATAATGAAAACCTAGAGATACTATGATAGTAATATTAAAATAATGTTCTATAGTCTAGTTACACAATTTTGATAGGAAACAGATGATGTCTGACTATTAGGTGATGGGGGCTCATAAGCATTGATACTTCTTCTCATGAAGTTCTCACTTGGTGATCTTTAGTAGTTGAGATTATGAGGACCGACCCGCTAATAGGAACACCACATGTTTAATGTGTCATTGGTTGTTCCTATCTATGGACATGTGTAATGGTCTGTTGAATTGAGATCATTATCAATGAATGTCATTTGATTTTATAAATTGATGCAAGATGAAAACCATGGTGATGAACTCACGTAAAGGTAGTTTGTGATGGGTACGTCATTGGTGACATGACATTGATTGAATGATCAAGATAGGATTTTTCACTTCTGAGTTGAGGAAGAGATATCTCGGGCCTGGTTTATTAGGATGGTAGTACCTTCTTTAAATCCATGGCCATGGTAGTTAAAGGTAAGTCCATCCAGGAAAATCAACAAATAACAAAGCAAGGAAAATGATGATGACACAAATGTGCATCTTTATTTTATTGAGATATTGATGATGAAGAGATTATATTACACATACTATGTTTATAGTAAGGTAGTTGTTGCTTTGACTTTTACTTATCTCTATAGGGGCCTCAATTAGTTGCTAAACCGCTCTCTTCGTTTGTGAATATTATTCATTTCTATTGGGATAAGGACCTAGAGGGTCACACACAATAGAACTTTGAGAATATGCCCTATTTTGTTGAATAGGATTATGGAACTTGGTGGGTCCCACCATAGGGTTTCGATATTATCCAGGTTCAATGGATCACCAAGGAAAAAATAAATTCTTTAATTATTGTTGTGAGGAATATTTTGATAAATTTATTTATGAAATGTATTTACAAGTGATTAAGTAAATACTAGGATATGTCTTATTTGAATGAATATTAAATAAATATATTGGGTTCGTTTAATATTATTAGGAGACTTGAGTTAAGTTAATGACTCAAGTTTATCGCATAATATATTTTATATATATTACAATTAATGATAAATTATAAATATTATTTATGGAATAATTTAGTTTGTCATAAATAATTATTTATAATAATTATATAGTGTTGGTTTATTACATGGGGGTCGGGAACACAAAATGGGTATTATAGATATTCACTATATAAGTGGAGAGAGGCTCATGCTGTAGTGACTATTAATTCGTTGGAATTGAGGGCCTCTATCTCCTCCTAAATACTAGAGAGATACTCTCTCTAACAAGAAAGTTCTTCAAGACCCTCTTCTTGGATTGAAGGCGTTGTCTTGTGGTGATCATCACTGTGTCAAAGTGGTCATCGGTGTACTGCACTAGCACCCAGATTCCGACAAATGATGTACGAGAAGATTAAAGAGGCGTGTATGGATGATCTAGAGGGATTAGACATCAGAGCCTTCGAGTAACAGTCCATGGAATATTATGATAGGATTGTTCATGCTAGATCCAAATGAGGTATAGGTTTGGTGTTTTATGTAATCAGTATAAACAATGTGTGGTCCTCAGATGGTACAAGGATAATATCACTAGAGACAATGATGTTAAATCGCTTTGGTGATGCAAAAATTTTATATTCCCAGACCGTTGTCTTCTATTTCCCATCTTGGTACCTCACACAAGCTCTGTACCAAACACCCCAAGGACTATTCCAGTACCCAAGCTCCATATCTACACACCATGAGGCTGATAACCTACTACCCCCTTATTTCTCACACCGAGCATAGCTCACGTGGGATTATGGGGACATAACTAACACCTCATTAAGCATCATGAATATCCATTAACCAGAGAAATATTATGGAAAAACCTTATACAAGGGTATATACCTTAGGACCAGTCCCAAGTATGCAAAAAAACTACATGGGTTTTGATTACTACAATAATCATGATGCATAGGATGCCACCTAATGGATCAATACCCTCCTTGGAATATTAACCGCTTCCTTACATGGAAGCATATTCTAAAGCACTTGGTTACGCAGATTCAACATATAAGTAGCCACCTATTACCGAAAAATGATAGAGAACCTCAGATACATACAGATAGATTCACTAAAGAGATCCCCATATTTTACATATAAAAGATAATTAACTTATAGTCATTTCATTAGGGTAACTGGTCCCCTATCAAGGTTATAAAGAGATTTAAGAACACATCTTAAATCTATAAGATAGTCCCATAGTAGGCAACAACTACCCCACAAAAGAGTGTGATGAGCTTGACCTACCATCCTCTAGACCAATGTGAGTCCCTAAGAGTCGTTGGGCCTAAAAACCCAGATGACTGCTAGCCTTTGGAAAGCAGGTCTGTACCCAGCTATGGATTAGGGAACCATTGGGAGTTTCTTGGGAAGATCGAACAAAAGGAAAACCCAATGTGCACTATTGAATGAGGACATAAAATACCCCTCAATCAAAACATCAAAGGGAATGCCCTCCCATGTTACAGGTCATAACTCGACGAAAAAAAATGGTGAACCTGACGTGAATCTCTCTAATAACAGAAGATTGGGTTATAATCTATCGAGCCATGTTTCCTACCCCTTATATGAAAACAAAATTTAAAGGTTCTACATGAATCTATTCAGCCACTTTGTTTTGAAAAGAATATAAATACAAATCAGTAAGGCCATCATAAATTGAGATTCCTTTAAGTCCATCCTCACATTGACAAGTCCACATGAATAGAATAAATGGAATGGGAATATCAGAAAATTGTGTTAATCATGCATTTTGATTGAGCATTTTCATTCCTAGGATATGGAACTAATTGGTATCCTTGTCCCTTATTTTATGCATGATTTCAACATCCCAATCTTAGGAAATAACTTCATCATCCAACACTCGTTCCAGTACCTCATCCACTACTGCGACCCCCATGGGTCATAAAGCGATATTTCCTGCCAGATGGATCCAATAGCAAGTAGAGAATACAATGATATGAGAGTACCAAAAATATGGTACAATCATGACTATGGAAGCTTCCCATGAGACCTTTAATGTACGGAAACTGGAAAGTCCAAGTCACTCGATGAAGTCTACTACTAAGCCAGTAGCCCCCATCGCTATAACCAACCACTTTAGGAGCTTGTCCATGGAGCGTGATAACTTCCACCTTCCATATCTGATGAATGTGGACCAAGAAGACCAATATGGATCCCTTTTGGTCTAGGTTCCATCGAGAAGGACACCTTCTAACCACTGTCACCAACATCATCTCAATGGTACCCATCAATTTCTTGTTGGGGGTACCATCCAATGCATAACTACATTTGATACCCATGCACATGCTCTAAGGAAGACTCTATATAGAAGGATTTTGTTGGAAATTCAGGAGAGGGATCATATTTCTGCTCCTACTGACGATGCATGCTGGCATACTTCATCAGGAACTAGTAAATAGGTTCATATCCCTACTGAACTAGAATAAGTCTATGGTAATATTCCTACAACCATCCTGAAAAGAGATCATATCCTTGCCCCTACCGAAAAAACCCACCAATATACTCTGGTAGGGACTAGAAAGTAAGCTCAGAACCCTGATTTCTCAAAACAAGTCTATGGGCATATTCCAACAGCCAACATGGGAGAGTCTCATACTCCTACCCCCATACCTGAATCCCATCTGCATAATCTAATGGAATAAGGATGAAAGAAGTGGGAACATATCTCCGCTTCAATCAAAAAGTATGTCAATAGATAATGGAGACAGAAAATGTGAAGGATTATCTCCCTGCACACACTTTGAAAAAATTCCAATATATTTTAGAAACAGTTGAAGAGCTCCACCAATATATTCTGACACTACTACAGATAAAGGGATAGGCACATTCTTTTATCCCTATAGCCAGGACAACTCAACACTCTGATCATCATGATCAAGTGGTTATACCAGAGAAAGCATACATTCTTACTCCCACCTGGGAGGATTATCAGCATATTCCGATAAAGGAAGAGGCATCGGACTGGGCCCATACTCTCGTTCTAACCAAGGCCAACCAGGTAAGAGTGGGACATGCCTTAGGAAATGGGTACATGCCTGTCTAAAAATCCTGCTGTCATACTCCAAAGGCCTAATATTGTGAATATATCCATATTATGTCTAAGGATAACTAGTTGAGAGTGGAACAAGCCTCAGGATAGGATCATATTTATATAAGTGAATCTACTCAACATACTCTGTTAGATCAAAAAAGTAAGGAACATATTCTTAATTACACTGATGAGCGACTGCACCAACATCATTCCAAGGAAATATAGGAGGCTCATATCCCTTCTCCCATTCAAGAGGTCCGTCAGTATATTCTAATGGGGAATTCATATTCGTAATGGGATCATACTCCTATTCCAACTGGGGATTACCTAGTGAGAGTGGCATGCACCTTAGGATAGGCTCATACTCCTTCCAAGAAAGACCAGAAGAATATTCCAAAGGCTCAGGATCGGGCTCATACTTCTATCTTGGATGAGGTTAACCATGTGAGAATGGTACATGCCTCATGATAGGATCATATCCTTGTCAATAATGAGACAAATTATTAGAATATTCCAACAACTTCTCCATAGTGGGCCTATACTCCCACGACACCTGACATTTATATACAAGTTCTTATAACCATCATACATTAGGCTCATATACCTGAACAATCAAAAAAGATAGGTCAATATATTCCGACCACGATGCAAAACATTGCCCATATTCCTAATATGCTCAATGAAAGTGTCCTTGAGGTTATTAAATACACATTATCAACTCCACAAGGGTCCATCATCTCTTCTATCAAAGAAAAAGCAGAAGGCATTCATTACCATGATAGTCCTCCTCGTTGTAGTGTGGATATGGATCGTAGGGTCTCTACTCCTAACATCCGTAGTGGTTAAACTTCCCACAATGATATGTACCATGTTCATAGTAATCCTCCCTTTCTTCATATACCTCCATATAGAGAGGTGAACCAAACCCCGACACCTTCACAGAGAGAGGTGCTCGAAACACCGAGGTCAACCATATATGGTTCCCTATCAACTTACAACAACACTCCACTCCCATCAGTAGAAGACCATCATATACATATTCAATGGTTTGACTAAATAGAGTCATGTAAGTATAATGAGGAGGATTCCAAAATTGAAATACGAGGAGAGTTAGCTGGAAACAACATCCCCATCAGGTTTTGTCCCCTCACTACTTCTATCTATGAGATCTCAAATGAGCTAGAATAAGAGTGCATTCCTTATCTATGCAAGAATATGTGGGATACTCATGAGCTACTTAAGGATTTATATCTACATAATATAGGATTTGAGTGTCAACTTCAGACAATCTAGATACTATGTTTCCAGCTCGACCTAGTTGTTATCTCCATGGTATGGGATCCAAAACCGGAAAAGAACAACGCAAATATGAAACACACTTGCCGCAATTTCACCGTGATGCTTAGGCAGCTAATCTCCAAATCCATGCCAGAAATCCACATTCAAGGATAGGGAAATTATGAAGTATTAAAATTTTCTACTTCCCTAGAATAGAATACCCCCTTAGATACGATGTCCTACAATGTTATAGCCTCCAAAGAAATCAAGGGAACAAGTAATGATCATGATATTTCGTCACTGCAACAAAATTCCCCCACTCCAAAAGTTCCCAGATACCATGTATGAGAAGGTAGGATAGCCAAAAAGACTTCAAATTGTCCCCATCAAGACTATAGAAAGACATTCCAAACATATAAATAAAAGTTCTGATCAACTGGAAAATTTTTCTCAAGGAACAATCCTCATCATGGGTTTCCATCGCACCCAACTCCCACACAAGCATAGCTATGGCACATCATAGAGACCACAATAGAAACTTCTATTATAGCTTTCTAGGAGATGACTCATCCCCCTGGTCCAAGATAATATCTAACGCTGCCTCTTCCCCTCAGGTCGTCAATTCCTGAGAGGGTCTAAAACACACCTATGGTAGTCGTAGGTGAACCCCAGCCCGCTGGGATGGGGGAATTTATATCTCAATCACCATTACTAGGATTATTTTCCCCTAAAAGTACCCTAGATACATCAATGGTGATTTCAGAGCATCCCCATCCCATTGGTATAGGGGAATTTATATCTTAATATATATCTTAGGAATCATCAACTTGCCAACCAGAGTCATTAGATCCTCAACAATAGGGCCAATCGATACCAATGGTGGCCCCAAATGACCCCCAACCCACAGGGCTAGGGGAATTTTCATCATCATCAACAAAACAAATGGAGTCAATATTTTCCAGGTTGGGAGGAAGGAAGTAATAGTCGAGGTCCTTCCAATTCCTCCCACCGCAAGACAAACCTCTATTGATTGGGGATCACTTTGAAATAATGACCAGAAACTCCCTCAAGGACACTATTCATAAACTGAGAGGAGAGGAGCGTATGATAATGAAAAAAATACTCCACCATGTTTACAAGACAAAACATCCCAATAAGGTCAAGGGTTTCAATAATGACCCTAATGGAAGCCATGCAGGATCAAATTGTTGCGTGGAAAGAAATGGAATGACCAACATTTCTCGATATTCCTCTGTGAATGCCATCAATGTTAACATGGAAAACATTGATCAATATCTAGATGCATAGGTCCACAACATGGAAAACATACCCCAAGAGTAGGGTGATTTGGATATACCAAATGAGGTTGCACGCACTTGGAACCAAAGAAGGTTTCAAAATTTAGCACCACCAAATAACAATTTTTCACCTCCTCAATGGAATATCGACAAAGATAAAGGGAATGACACAACTAAATATTAGTTTACATCCACATAAGAATAGTTTTCATGATATGAGATTGAAATACGAGCTCTATGACAACTCAATGAGGATATACTTAGGGGGAAAATCCCCACTGGGTATCGTCTCTACCTAGAGATGAATATTATCCCTCCCATGGAAAATCCACTAGTATGAGAGGTATATGAATATTATAATTGATCCAGATATAGGAAATCAGTCTATTTAAATGATTAAGATGAATATGATTAGTAATTCCCTCCATTTTGGTGATATCCTCTCCCTTACTAGGGTAATCCTTCAATCATAAGACAAATCAAGGATCGGTGGGAGTTGAAAGTAGGACCACCTCATCGGCCCCTACCCACTACCTATGGATAAGAGGTAGCTCAAATATAAGTTCACCTAGAGCTAATTACCACCATGGAATCCTTGTATAATCAGATGGAAGCCGTGGATGGGTGATGTTCACCTATTAAGCCTGAGAGGAAGCCATATCCTGAATGGGTGGATGACACCCCACCTCCACCCAAATTCAGCAACCATACCTTTTTATACCTTTGATGGTGTAGGAAATCCTGAGCAAAATATCACACACTTCATGTATTTATGTTTGCTGATGATAGGCCCTCGAGATCAATAGGAGCCAACAAAGCTGAGGTGTTTCATATATAATCTGATAGGGCCAACCTTTGTTTGGTATAGTAGTTAGCCAGCAAGATCTATTATAGGATGGGAAGACCTTTATTGTAAGTTCCTTTTATCAATTTAGTTAGATGCTAAGGAAAATGATGATCGTCGACCTAAAAAATTGAAAGCAACACAAGAATGAGAGGGTGTATGATTTCATAAAAATATGGAAGGGTTTGACCTATTCAATTAGAATCCCTCTCTCATAGGAGAAACCATGAGAACTATATGATGAAAATATAAGGGATGAGTTTCATATTCCACTAATATCTATGAATTATCCAGGTAGATTCTGAGATTTTTCTAAATTAAAACAACTTATTTAAGAACCCATTCAGTGGAATTGATCCAAGTCTTGACTCATGCCCACAAAATAGGGGAAACATCTAGGCATAGTATAAGCAGTAGATATTGCTCTCAATACCATAGTGGTGCCCATCCAATCACCTAAGAATTCTCCAAACCAGTCAATACCTCCCATTGAGAAATGAAAACTACAAAATTTACCTTAGTCGGATGTATAGAGAAATCAGGGTTGCCTGAGATTTGAGAAATGGATGAACAAAGTATACTCCTTCTGAAATAAAAAAGTCCCAGGATACTTCTTGTCATCCATGGATAATAACCTTATCATGATTCTGCAACTGAGGAGGCTTGATAAAGTCAACCTCACCGACAATCTGGATTACTACCCTTTCCATAGAAGGATGAGTTATAATATATAGATTGCTTCATATTCAAGGACATCCTTCAAGTCATGGTTGAATTTGAAAATGTGATGATAAAAAACTCTCCAGAGCAGGTGACTTGCATAACCATCATCCAGTCAGAAGAAGAGGAAGGTTGGAAGAAAGATCTGGCCAGACGAGTATAAAAGTTTGACAACTGGATGACTCGAAAAATAGTTGATCGATCTCATGGTTCTATAAAATCACAGTCACACAAAATCAAAATAAATCCACAACCCAAGAAGGAGACATCAGATGCGCCTCATAAGGGTGGGAATGACCATCGTAAGTAAGAAGAGATAGAGGAGGAAGATTTATACTCTATTATAAAACAAGCCTTAAATCTTACATATTTATTCCCATGAAACATCTACAAGATGTGCACTTCCCCACCAAACATAATTCTTATCAAAAAATAATTAATCTCTGGTTCTATTAACAAAATACATGTGAACAAACCCCTTTTCTAACAATGAGTGTTCCCTTGAATATGGTTTTCCTATATATAATAGGGGAATGGGAGGACACATGCATCATATCCAAGGATATAGGGGACAGTGAGGGCATGGATGGACTCAATATCCCAATCAATTTCCCATAGAGGACATATATGCATCCAAGACTCATAGGTAAGAACTCTAAAAGCCTAAAAGTTGGCAAGGAGGTGCCTCAAATACCTCCAGTATTTACTCGCACCCGATTGTCTTGTCTGAACACTTAGTTGGGGTTCAATTTGATCAAACCAGACAATGGGGAAGGACAACATGACCTGTGCCACTAGTAGCAGATACCCCCTCAACCTCCACACAATCTATAGGTCCATCTACCTCAGCTGCTTCAGCTCCTGAACTACTTGTTCTAGACTCTAAGCATCATGAATAGGGGTAGCCCCACATTGGGAAGTTCCAAACTCTGGCATAAAAGTATGATTTTCTAAAATAGATAGCTATAGTACCAACCAAGATATTGATCCTTGATGCACTTCATATTTCAAAATAACTCAAGGAGGCACTTGTTGAATTCCTCCAAATCCCACAAGAATTTGAGATAGAAGTTGTTATAGCTGATGTTTATCAAGTGAAGACTATGTACTAACATGTCTCTATCTCATTCACTAATCAAGATCAGAAGGAGGAAATCCAAGGGAACATCAAGCACCAATACATTTTAGGAAAACTCAATAGTGTCAATGTCTAAAGGGTGTTGATCGATAATGGATCTAGGATCATTCTCATACCATCATGAACTCTCTGATGTTCTGGGTATGGTGAAGGGGACTTATACCCTAAAAAGCTAAGCATCCAGAGGTATGATAATCCTGAGAAAAGTCCCCTCAAGAAGATCAATCTTGATACCCAATTTGGAGAGATCACATTTGATGATGGGTTCATGGTTATTCAATAAGATACTACATACAATGTCCTTCTTGATTGGCCTTAGCTCTATAGCCACTTGGTAGTGCTGTCAACATTCCATCAATGTCTGAATAACCCCAACAATGAAAAGGATGGAATAATACATGGTGACAAGGCCCCCTTCAAGTCTTTTTGAAACACCTATGCCGAAGCATATTTATACAAGAAGATAGTTAAGCAACCAATAATGGATGATGATATATAGGCTATAGCTCTCAATGGATTAGGGACCGCCCATCCAAATACCTAGAGCATGGTTGATGATGATTATGTTCTCCCTATAAACATGGTCGAATTAGAGTATCAAATTTTAGAGGTCCAAGCCTCTCCTATCCTCAATGATAATCAACTCCGATATCTCTGTAAAATAACTCAGATGGAAAGGGATGATGATGTTTCTTCTCATGGCCTCCCTCACCCTGATAGTAATGGTGAGGCTCCTAGGTTTCCATCCTCACCTAAAGATGTCTCCAAAGACTTAGAAATGGAGGAATATGAGGAAGATATTAGGAACTCCCCTTCAGTATAAAAGGAAGGTGTTTCCACCACTATATATGAGTTTAGGAAGATAAACCTAGGGAAAAAAGAAGATCCATGGATAACTCTAATTAGTACCACCATTTTCCCCAAAGAGAAAGGTATGTATATTTCATTTCTAGAGTATCACTGATATTTTTTCCCTATAACTATACAGAAATTCCCGAACTGAATCTAGATGTGGCTATGCACTATCTCAGTCTACTCGATGATCATTGAGGCTTTAAGAAGGTATATAGGAGAATTCACCCCTCTCATTCCACCAATGTAGAGATAGAAGTTGGAAAATTGACCAAAGATAACTTTGTCTGAGAAGTGAAATATTTGAAATGGATTTCCAACATCATCTATGTCAAAAATAAGAACAAGAAGATTTGGGTCTGCTTTGACTTTAGATATCTTAATCGACATTTCCCAAAGGATGATTTCCATTGTTGATCATAGAACTCTTGATCTATGAAAATGATGGCTTCCAAGCATTTTACATCATGGATAGTTACTTGAGGTAAAATCATAACAAAATGGCCCTTGAGGATGAAGAAGTCATTGCCTTCAGGGTACCCCATGGGATCTTCTGCTAACTGTTGATGCCCTTTGGATTAAATAATGTCAGTGGAACTGTTTCCTCTGGAATTGGGGATGACCTTATTGATTGAATGTTCAAACATTCCAATCGGTTTCTAACAGGTTTGTTCATAGAACCGGAAACATCCAATGATTCCATATCCATTTAGACCTACTTTCCAAAGGTAGGTGCTCATTAGTTGTGGACTAATGAAGCTTAGTAATTTTCATTGGTCAAGAGGATGGGAGGTCGAACACATCACACCTTTTTGAGGGGAATTATTGTATACTCCGGGACTCTCTTTATAGATTTAAGTTATGTTCGTGAATCCTTATTACATTACTAGGTATAAAATGTGTTTTCCTTTAAATTTGACAATCAATGATTGATGTGAAGAAAATTTAGAGAATTTTTTATATGTATTCGAGGTTCTTCATCGATAGAGAATCATCTGTATTTGTTAGATATTCTTAGTTGATGGAATCCTTAAATACATAAAAGTCTCTTTGTCATTATGATGACCATACTGGTTTTAAAGCCACTCAGTAGGGCACTTGAAGTTTATTGTCATTCAGGAGGCACAACTAAAAATTAGGGTATTAGCGACCCCCATTGGCGGTCGCTATAGGCCTATAGAGACCGCCCAGCGACCGCCATTGGCGGTCGCATCAGCTTCGTCGTTGTAGGCCCATTGGCGGTCGCTATAGGTGGCCGAAATGCCGGCCTTAAGTGACCGCCAATGGCGGTCGCTACACTAGGAATTTTTTTAAAAAAAAACTCATACCGAAAGAAATATATATATATATTTATTAAATAAAATATATATATATATATATATATTAAAGAAAATATTTATATATATATAATATTAAATAAAATATTTTAATATATATATATATATTAAAGAAATATATATATATATAATATTAAATAATTTTTTTTTTATTTTTTTAATGAAATGTACGAATTGTGTTTTTTTTCTTCACGGTGAAAAATTAGAGATAAAACAAGGTAACAGTCATAAAAAATGGAAAACAATTTCAAACAGTATAAACATAAAGATCATCATAAACGATAAACATGTTTCAATGATCCGAGTAGATCCATCTATTTCAATCTTCTGCTTCAATAAACCTACAATAAGACAAAAAAACAAAAAAACAAAACAAACGTAAATTGAACACAATTTTTCAGTTATTATATACATATAATAAAATTAAATCTGACATCAAATCATGGTGCTATAAAAATTTAAAACCCCCAATTTAAGAAATGCTATCATTTTAGGTCATTCGGAGCACGTTTGCTCCGAATTCGACCATCTCACGCCGTTTTTCGTGTTTTATGACACCAGAAACACGTTTCCAGTCACCGTGGTCAAATAACACCTCTGATTGACATGTATTTTACCCGACCATTTCACAAATAACACAGCGGCTGATGTTTTATGGTTTCATGGCATTCTGAGGTCGTTCGGGTGGTTTTGACCCCCCAACGCGCCATTTTAGCGCCCGTCAAGCTGCTGAAAACGACGCAGTCGGCCATACCGTGTGCACCGCATGTCCGATGGGCACGCAGTCCCCTCATACACATCAAAAAATAATATTCCTAATGTTTTCTTCTGGTTTCAGGTCATTAGGAGCATGTTTTCTCCGAATTCGACCGTCTCACGCCGTTTTTGGTGTTTTATGACCCCTGAAACGCGTTTCTGGTCACCGTGATTAAACAACACCTCCGATTGACATGCCGTCTGACCAACCATTTCAAAAATAAGAAAACAGCTTATGTCGTAGGGTTTCATGGAATTATGAGGTCGTTCGGGTGGTCTTGACCCCCCAATGCGCCGTTTTTTGCGCGCGCCGAGCTGCTGAAAACGACACAGTCGGTCGTACCACGCACACCGCACATCCGATGGGCGCGTCGTCTCCTTCTACATGTCACGAATAATATTCCTAATGTTTTCGTGTGCTTTCAGGTCATTCGGAGTAAGTTTTCTCTGAATTCGACCGTCTCATGCCGTTTTTGGTGTTTTATGACACCAGAAAAGTGTTTCCGGTCACCGCGGTCAAACGACACCACTTATTGACGTGCCATCTACCCGACCATTTCAAAAATAACACAACGGCTGATGTCGTACGGTTTCATGGCATTCCGAGGTCGTTCGGGTGGTTTTGACCCCCCAACGCGCCGTTTTAGCGTGCGCCGAGCTGCTGAAAACGACACAGTCGGCCGTACCGCATGCACCACACATCTGATGGGCGTGCCGTCTCCTCCTACATTTCACGAATAATAATACTAATGTTTTCTTGTGGTTTTAGGTCATTGGGAGCACGTTTGCTCCGAATTTGACCGTCTCACGCCGTTTTTGGTATTTTATGACACTGGAAACGCATTTTCGGTCACCACGGTCAAACGACACCTCTGATTGACGTTCCGTCTACCCGACCATTTCAAAAATAACACAACGGCTGATGTCGTATGGTTTCATGTCATTCCAAGGTTTTTCGGGTGATTTTGACCCCCCAACGCGCTGTTTTAGCGCGCGCCGAGCTGCTGAAAACGACACAGTCAGCCGTACCGCACGCACCACACATCTTATGGGCACACCATCTCCTCCTACACGTCACAAATAATATTCCTAACGTTTTCGTGTGGTTTCAGGTCATTTGGAGCATGTTTGCTCCGAATTTGACCATCTCACGCTGTTTTTGGTGTTTTCTGACACCAGAAACGCGTTTCCGGTCACCGCGGTCAAACGACACCTCCGATTGACGTGCCGTCTACCCGACCATTTTAAAAATAACACAAAGGCTGTTGTCGTACGGTTTCATGGCATTCCAAGGTCGTTCGGGTGGTTTTGACCCCCCAACGCGCCGTTTTAGCGCGCGCCGAGCTGCTGAAAATGACATAGTCGGCCGTACCGCACGCACCGCACGTCCGATGGGCACGTCGTCTCCTCCTACACATCACGAATAATAATCCTAATGTTCTTGTGTGGTTTCAGGTCATTCGGAGCATGTTTTCTCTGAATTCGACCGTCTCACGCCGTTTTTGGTGTTTTATGACACCAGAAACGCGTTTCCGGTCACCGCGGTCAAACGACACCTCCGATTGACATGATGTCAGCCCGACCATTTCAAAAATCACACAACAGCTGATGTCGTACGGTTTCATGGCATTACGATGTTGTTCGGGTGGTTTTGACCCCCCAACGTGTCGTTTTAGAGCTCGTCAAGCTGCTGAAAACGACACACTCGTCCATACCGCGCGCACCGCACGTCTGATGGGCACACCGTCTCCTCCTACATGTCAAGAATAATATTCATAATGTTTTCATGTGGTGTCAGGTCATTTGGAGAACATTTTCTCCAAATTCGACCGTCTCACGACGTTTTTGGTGTTTTATGACACCAGAAACGCGTTTTCGGTCACCGTAGTCAAACAACACCTCCGATTGATGCGCCGTTTGCCTGAACATTTCAAAAATCACACAACAGCTGATTTCGTAAGGTTTCATGGCATTTCGAGGTCGTTCGAGTGGTTTTGACCCCCCAACGCGTCGTTTTAGCGCGCGCCGAGCTGCTAAAAATGACACAGTTGGCCATACCATGTGCACCGCACATCCGATGGGTGCTCCGTCTTCTCCTACACATCACGAATAATATTCCTAATGTTTTCGTGTGGTTTCAGGTCATTTGGATCACATTTTCTCCGAATTCGACCGTCTCACGCCGTTTTTGGTATTTTATGACACCGGAAACGCGTTTCCGGTCACCGCGGTCAAATGACACCTCCGATTGATGTGCCATCTACCCAACCATTTTAAAAATAACACAAAGTCTAATTTCATATGGTTTCATGCCATTCCGAGGTCGTTCGGGTGGTTTTGACCCCCCCAATGCACCGTTTTAGCGCGCGCCGAGTTGCTGAAAACGACACAGTCGGCCGTACCGCGCGCACCGCACGTCTGATGGGCGCGCCGTCTCCTCCTACACATCACGAATGATATTCCTAATGTTTTCATGTGTTTGTAGGTCATTTGGATAACGTTTACTCTGAATTCGATCGTCTCACGCCATTTTTGGTGTTTTATAACACCAAAAACGCGTTTCCGGTCACCGCGGTGAAACGACAACTCCGATTGACGTGAAGTCGGCCCAAACATTTCAAAAATCACACAACGGATGATGTCGTATGGTTTCATGGCATTCTGAGGTCATTCGGGTGGTTTTGACCCCCCAACGCGCCGTTTTAGTGCGCACCGAGCTGCTGAAAATGACACACTCGGCCGTACCGCGCGCACCGCACGTCCGATGGATGCGTCGTCTCCTCCTACACATCCCGAATAATATTACTAATGTTTTTGTGTGGTTTCAGGTCATTCGGAGCACGTATTCTCCGACTTCGACCGTCTCACGCAGTTTTTGGTGTTTTGTGACACCGAAAACGCGTTTCTGGTCACCGTGGTCAAACGACACCTCCGATTGACGTGTTGTCTATCCGAACATTTCAAAAATCACACAACTGCTGATTTCGTATGGTTTCATGGAATTCCATGGTCATTCCGGTGGTTTTGACCCCCCAATGCGCCGTTTTAGCGCGCACCGAGCTGCTGAAAATGTCACACTCGGCCGTACCGCACGCACCGCACGTCCGATGGGTGCAACGTCTCCTCCTACACGTCACGAATAATATTCCTAATGTTTTCGTGTGTTTTCAGGTCATTCAGAGCACGTTTGCTCCGAATTCGACCGTCTCCCGCCGTTTTGGGTGTTTTATGACACCAAAAACGTGTTTTCGGTCACCATGGTCAAAAGAAACATATGATTGACATGATGTCTACCCGACCATTTCAAAAATCACACAACGGCTGATGCCGTACGGTTTCATGGCATTCTGAGGTCATTCGAGTGGTTTTGACCCCCCAACGCGCCGTTTTAGTGCGCGCTGAACTGCTGAAAACGACACACTCGGTCGTACCGCGCGCACCGCACGTTCGATGGGCGTGTCATCTCATCCTACACGTCATGAATAATATTCCTAATGTTTTTGTGTGGTTTCAGGTCATTCGGAGCACGTTTTCTCCGAATTCGACCGTCTCACGCCGTTTTTGGTGTTTTATGACACTGAAAACGCGTTTCTGGTCACCACGGTCAAACGACACCTCCGATTGACATGTCGTCTGCCCGACCATTTATCAAATCACAAAAAGGCTGATTTCGTATGGTTTCATGGCATTCCGAGGTCGTTCGGGTGGTTTTGACCTCCCAATGCGCCGTTTTAGCGCGCGTCGAGCTGCTGAAAACGACACACTAGGTCGTACCATGCGCACCGCATGTACGATGGGCACGCCGTCTCCTCCTACATGTCACGAATAATATTCCTAATGTTTTTGTGTGTTTTCAGGTCATTCGGAGCACGTTTTCTCTGAATTCGACCGTCTCACGCCGTTTTTGTTGTTTTATGACACCAGAAATGCGTTTCCGGTCACCGTGGTCAAACGAAACCTCCGATTGACATGCCGTCTTCTCGAACATTTCAAAAATCACACAATGGCTGATGTCGTACGGTTTCATGGCATTCAGAGGTCCTTCGGGTGGATTTGACCCCCCAACGCACCGTTTTAGCGCGCGCCGAGCTGCTGAAAACGACACAGTCGGCCGTACCGCACGCACCGCACATCCGATGGGCGCGCTGTCTCCTCCTACAAGTCAGGAATAATATTCCTAATGTTTTCGTGTGGTTTAAGGTCATTCGGAGCACGTTTGCTCCGAATTCGACCGTCTCACGCCGTTTTTGGTGTTTTGTGACACCAGAAATGCGTTTCTGGTCACCACGGTCAAACGAAACCTCTAATTGACGTTTCGTCTACCCGACCATTTCAAAAATCACAAAAAGGCTGAGGTCGTATGGTTTCATGGCATTCCGAGGTCGTTCGGGTGGTTTTGACCCCCCAACGCACCGTTTTAGCGCGCACCGAGCTGCTGAAAACGACACAGTCAGCCGTACCGCGCGTACCGCACATCTGATGGGTTCTTCGTCTCCTCTTACACGTCACGAATAATAATCCTAATGTTTTCGTGTGGTTTCAGTTCATTTGGAGCATGTTTGCTCCGAATTCGACCGTCTCACGCCGTTTTTGGTGTTTTATGACTCCAGAAACGCGTTTCCAGTCACTACGGTCAAACGACACCTCTGATTGATGTGTCGTCTACCCGACCATTTCACAAATCACACATCGGCTGACCTCGTATGGTTTCATGGCATTCCGAGGTTGTTCGGGTGGTTTTGACCCCCCAACGAGCCGTTTTAGCGCGCACCGAGCAGCTGAAAACGACACACTTGGTCGTACCGCGTGCACCGCACGTCCGATGGGCGCGTCGTCTCCTCCTACACGTCAAGAATAATATTCCTAATGTTTCCGTGTGGTTTCAGGTCATTCGGATCACTTTTTCTCCGAATTCGACCGTCTCACGCCGTTTTTGGTGTTTTTTGACACGGGAAACACGTTTCCAGTCACCGCGGTCAAATGACACCTCCGATTGACGTGCCGTCTGCTCGACCATTTCCAAAGTCACACAATGGCTGATTCCATATGGTTTCATGGCATTCTGAGGTCGTTCGGGTGGTTTTGACCCCCCAACGCGCCATTTTAGCGTGCGCCGAGCTACTAAAAATGACACACTCGGTCGTACCGCGCGTACCGCACATCCGATGGGTGCACCGTCTCCTCCTACATGTCACGAATAATATTACTAATGTTTTCATGTGGTTTCAGGTCATTCGGAGCATGTTTATTCCGAATTCAACCGTCTCACGCCGTTTTTGGTGTTTTATGACACCGAAAACGCGTTTCCGGTCACCACGGTCAAACGACACCTCTGATTACCGTGCCGTCTACCCGACCATTTCAAAAATTACAAAACAGATGATGTCATACGTTTTCATGGCATTCCAAGGTTGTTCGGGTGGTTTTGACACCCCAACGCGCCGTTTTAGCGCATGCCGAGCTGCTGAAAACGACATAGTCGACCGTACTGCGCGCACCGCACGTCCGATGGGCGCGTCATCTCCTCCTACACGTCACGAATAATATTCATAATGTTTTCGTGTGGTTTCAGGTCATTCGGAGCACGTTTTCTCCGAATTCGACCGTCTCACGCTGTTTTTGGTGTTTTATGACACCGGAAACGCGTTTCCGGTCACCTCTATCAAACAACACCTATGATTGACATGTCGTCTTCCCAAACATTTCAAAAATCACACAACGGTTGATTTTGTATGGTTTCATGGCATTCCGAGGTCATTCGAGTGGTTTTGACCCCCCAACACGCCGTTTTAGCGCGCGCCGAGCTGCTGAAAACGACATAGTCGGTCGTACCGCACGCACCGCACCTCTGATGGGTACGCCGTCTCCTCCTACACGTCAAAAATAATAATCCTAATGTTTTCATGTGTTTTATGGTCATTTGGAGCATGTTTTCTCCGAATTCGACCGTCTCACGCCGTTTTTGGTGTTTTTTGACACCAGAAACGCGTTTTCGGTCACCGCGGTCAAACGACACCTCTTATTGATGTGCCGTCTACCCGACCATTTTACAAATCACACAACGAATGATGTTGTACAGTTTCATGGTATTACGAGGTCGTTCGGGTGGTTTTGACCCCCCAACGCGCCGTTTTAGCACGCGTCGAGCTGCTGAAAACGACACAGTCGGCCGTACCATGCGCACCGCACGTCCGATGGGTACGCCGTCTCCTCTTACACGTCAAAAATAATAATCCTAATGTTTTTGTGTGGTTTCAGGTCATTAGGATCATGTTTTCTCTGAATGCGACTGTCTCACGCCGTTTTTGGTGTTTTATGACACCAGAAACGTATTTCTGATCACCGCAGGCAAACGACACCTCCAATTGACGTGATGTCTACCCGACCATTTCAAAAATCACACAACGGCTGATGTTGTATGGTTTCATGGCATTCTGAGGTCGTTCGGGTGGTTTTGACCCCCCAACGCGGCGTTTTAGCGCGCGCTGAGCTGCTGAAAACGACACACTCGGCCGTACCACACGCACCGCATGTCCGATGGCCGCTCCGTCTCCTCCTACACATCACGAATAATATTCCTAATATTTTCATGTGGTTTCAGGTCATTCGGAGCACATTTTCTCTGAATTCAACCGTCTCACGCCATTTTTGGTGTTTTATGACACCGAAAACGCGTTTCCAGTCACCACGGTCAAACGACACCTCTGATTGACGTGTCGTCTACCTGACCATTTCCAAAATCACACAACGGCTGATTTCGTACGGTTTCATGGCATTTAGAGGTTATTCGGGTGGTTTTGACCCCCCAACGCGCTGTTTTAGCGCGCGCCGAGCTGCTGAAAATGACACACTCGGCCGTACCGCGCGCACCGCACATCCGATGGGTGCACCGTCTCCTCATACACGTCAAGAATAATATTCCTAATGTTTTCGTGTGGTTTCAGGTCATTCGGAGCACGTTTGCTCTGAATTTGACCGTCTCACACCGTTTTTGGTGTTTTATGACACCGGAAACGCGTTTCCAGTCACCACGGTCAAACAAAATCTCCAGTTGACATGTCGTCTGCCCGACCATTTCACAAATCACACAAAATCTGATGTCGTACGGTTTCATGGCATTCGGAGGTCATTCGGAGTGTGGGGAGGGTTGTCCGGTGAGGGGGGAGGGCTGTCCGGAGTGCGGGGAGGGCTGTTCGGGGTGCGGGGGGCCTGTCTGGGGTGTGGGGAGGACTGTACGGAGTGTGGGGGGGCCTGTCCGGGGTGTGGGAGGGCTGTCCTGGGTGTGGCGAGGGCTGTCAGGATTGTGGGGAAGGCTGTCCGGGGTGTGGGAGGGCTGTCCGGGGTGCGGGGAGGGCTGTCCGGAGTGCGGGGAGGGGTGTCTTGGGTGCGGGAGGGCTGTCTGGTGTGCGGGGAAGGCTATCTGGGGTGGGGGGAGGGGTGTCCGGAGTGCGGGGAGGTCTGTTCGGGGTGCGGGGGGCATGTATGGGGTGCGGGGAGGACTATACGGAGTGTGGGGGGCTTGTTCGGGGTGCGAGAGGGCTGTTCGGGGTGCGGGGAGGGCTGTTCGGAGTGCGAGGAAGGCTCTCCGGGGTGCGGGAGGGCTCTCAGGGGTGCGGGAGGGCTGTCTAGGGTGCATGGAGGGCTGTATGGAGTGCGAGGATGGTTGTCCGGGGTGCGGACGGGATGTCTGGGGTGCGGGGAGGGCTGTCCGGAGTGCGGGGAGGGCTGTCTGAGGTTCGGGGGGGGGGGGGGGGGCTGTCCGGGGTGGGGGGCTTGTACGGGGTGCGGGGAGGGATGTCCGGAGTGCAGGGAGGGTTGTCCGGGGTAGGCTGGGGACTACAAATAGTTAACTCAGCTCATTCATCAAAAAAAAAGTTTAATGATTTATATTAGGAATCACGTATTTTTTTTCAAAAATATTACAGAACATGCAATTCTAAACATTTAAAATTAAATGAACAAAAAATATCCAAATCAATAGTTTCATGGTTACTTCTCAATTTGTGCACACAGACATTTCATGAGGCCAAAACACACATGATGCCCCCAAATCACAAAAAAAACTCATTAGAAACACAACATAAATATTAATAACAACTCCACCATTAAAAGCAGAAACACACCTCATGAATATGATGCGTCATGCGTGTTCATCAATGACCTCCATCCGATGGGACAGGGGCCTACAACAAATAAACATTATGAATATTTTCATAACAAAAATAATTTAAATTAAATAAATAAATACAGTATAAACCTGTGTCATGTGATCCCCTGCACCATCACCCGGATGCACATATTCCCGCAGTGCTCTAACCTCAGCAGCCAATTGCGCATTTGCCTCCTCGGAAGCCCACAGTTGTGCCTAAAAATCTGACAACTGATGTGTCATCTGAGCAATATCCGGATCGACAACCGCATTGCGTGATACTACAGAACGAGAAATCCTTGTTCCATAGGTCAAACTATATCCATGCCCGTCCCGACCAATGATGCGATGAAAGATCTCATCCCTTCGCATGGGAAGCTATCGCTGGTCCTCTGGCAGATGTTCTAATTCAACTTCAAATTGATCCTATGAAATATTTAAATATATATACATATATTAATATAAAGATTTTATGTAAGTATTGGTAATGAGTACAAGCACTTACTATCAATACTGCAGCCTCTAGATCATTGCGATCACGAGTCCTCATCCACACCGACATTTTATCAGTTGGTGCACCTTGCTCCCACAACTATATATGAATATAATATAAACACAAAACCGTATTAATTAAAAAAATTAGAAAATGAATAATAAATACCTCATGTCAGATCTGAGACACTTGACGAGTCCCGAGTCTGTGAGGTGGTCCCTGCAACGCTCGATTCTCAGAATGGCGTGTAGACACCTCCTACATTCAATTCATTCAAATATCAAACAAATCACACATTCTTGAAAATATATATACCAAAATAAATATACAAAACGCAACACCCTCAGTAGACCAATATGCAACTAAATCATGCCACTGAGCCGGGAGGACACCTCTCGAGACTTTTTCCAGAATGTCTGGGGAACCCACATTTGGTACCTAGTGGTCCCTCCTGACTTTTCCTTTATAGTATTTCCACATATTATGGAATTTTCTCATACACACTGGCCGAAAATCATCGGGACATACTTTCATATTTTTCTATTAATTAAAAAAATCACATATGTTATTGTTGTTTATACATAGGGAATAATGTAAAATGGTCTTCTTACCTGAACCTCCCTCCAAAGATGATCTAATGTGTCCTGAGGGATAGAAGCCTAGTCACGCGTGGTCAATGGAAATCGATGTGGATCACGTATGATATTATCCAACTGGCGAATAAATGCAGGGGAATTCCATCCCACAGGATGAAATACATCATCAAATGAATCATCAAAAGTCGTGTCAGAATTCCATGATAATATGCCACGACTAGGGCCTCTCCTGCAAGAGGAAGAAGCAGTCGAGTCTGATCCTATTGAAAAAAAATTTATATACAAATTGACAGATGTTATATATATATATATATATGTTTATTAATTACATAAAAAATAGAGACAATGACATTCCAACATACCTCGACCCGGAGACGTAGATGCCTCAGATGGATGATGTGGATCTTCTGCCTCTTCCCTGACATGCCTGCAGTCATGGAAAACATTAGTAAGGGGACTATCCAAATTTTCCAAATGATAAATTGGATTGTTTTTAAAAAAAATCAAACTTGTACAGTTTTTAATCAAACAAAAAGGGATTGAATAATTAGTTGTGAATGAATTTTAAAAAATCAGAGAGTTCACAAAACAGATATACAAATTATGTACAAAACCAATCAATGCATATCCAAATTTCAAATTGAATTAATAAAAATTCAAGCAGCACATGAACCAAATGAATCATACCTTAATGGGAAGATACACTAACAATAACATCAATATAACATGAGTTAAATAACCATAAATATTTATAACTGAATAAACTTCCAAAAGTGAGGATTAAAAATTACAAGGATTTATAAAATGTTTAGATAATTTATGATATCTTAGGCTGAATAGTGGGAAAACAATTATACCTTTCATTAAGCATGAAAATAGACCCTTTCTCCTTCAACAGTCACTCTGACCCAATAAATATCTTCTTCACGTTGAACTACGGTATGTTGATCAAGCTGTTGGGAAACAAAAGGAACAGTCTCGGGTTCATCTTGTTCAAATACAAACACTCCTCGCCGAGACATTTTGACAACAACTTGCCAACTTGGATTCGAAGGCAAAGTAATGAAGAATACTTGTTCTGCTTGTGATGTCAAAATTAAAGGTTCATTATCAACTCATTCATTTCTGTTTAACATATAGTTAAAATTCACCAATGAAAACTGATATTGATCGACTTTACATCCACGCACTGGATCAACCCAATTACACTTTAACAATATGTACTTCAACTCGTGTGTGTATACAACTTCAATTATGTCTATCAATTGACCATAGTAATAACTAGAATCTACAAATGGACAACTGATTCCACTGTTTTGTGTTTCTCGTTTGTCGTCAACATCTTTAATGTGAAATCGAAAACCATAAGCATCTATAGATTTATAACGACGCGCCATTATAGATGGACCCTCAGCCAGTTGGATAAATTCTTCAGTTAGCGTGGGGTCCCCTAACTCCCTCAGCTTATGAACCTACATAATTCATAGAATTCAATAATGATATATGAGGAAAGAAATTAGTATAATACTTCACTCATAATGAAAATCAATTTATACGTACATAATCCTTGAACCAATCATGAAATGACGCATAATGAGACTGTTGAATTTGCAACTCAGTCGCATGATACATCTCTTCTTTTATCTCATTAATGTGTTTTTTGCAAATGATAACACAATGTTTAAATGATAAACTTATGCAAACAAAACATGTAAAAGTTAAATAATAAAAGTGATAAGATACTCACTGCATTAATGGTGCAACTGATGGAGTATTGAACAAGATATATCGATGGGCTTGTATCCACTCGATGTTGTCCATATCATATGTGGTTCTTTCTCCAAATGGACCATCCTGAATCCGAGAGGGCTTATCTAATTTTGTTTCAACATCTGTAAGATATTCTGCACAAAAATTAGTACACTCATCCATCAAATAACCATTGGATATTGATTCCTCCGGACGAGCTCTATTGTGTACAAATCGTTTCAATGTAATCAAATACCGCTCAATAGGATACATCCACATGAATTTCACTGGACTAGCAACCATTAATTTATTATTTAGGTGCACTGTCAAGTGGACCATAACATAGAAAAATGAGGGGGGAAATAGTTTCTCAAAGTTACAAAGCATAAGTACAATTTGGTCCTGTAAACTTTTTAAATCACTCATTTGTTGATTTCTTAAACAAAGCTTTCTAAAAAAATTACTCATCTCAATCAATGGCTGAACAACATTGGGGGATAAACAATCACAAATTGTGATTGTAATCAACTACTAAAGTAGTATGTGCTTGTCATGACTTTTCAACCCATGCAATGTCTTGCTCGTCAGATTCACACACTTTGAAATATTAGAAGAGTAACCATCAGGTACCATGAGCATCTTCAAAATGGAAAGAAATGTCTCTTTCCCCTTTGTAGTCATCGTATACTGTGAAGTAGGAATATATGCCTTGTTTCCCTCAGCTAACTGTAAATGCAACTGTTTCCTTAAACCCATTTCTTCCAAATCACGGCGTGCATTAACATGGTCCTTTGATTTCCCACTGACACCTAAAATGGTCCACAATATGTTATCACAAACATTTTTTTCAATGTGCATGACATCCAAATTATGCCTCAGCATGTTAGTTTTCCAATACGGAAGACTATAAAAAATACTTTTCTTTTTCCAATTGTGACTGCGCTGCCTATCTGTAGCTCGAATATTTCGTACCGGAGGAGACACCAAATCCTGAATTTCATATACCGTGTGGATGTTTTCTTCCTCAATCTGAGATAACATTTCGACTCCTGTCATGATCTTTGGTGTTGGGACAAACTCTCTAGAACCATCAAATGCCACTCTGTCCTTTCTGAACCTGTGCTGAGGGGGGAGAAAATGTCTGTGACCCATGTATGCCCATTTTTTGGAATGCTTAAGCCATATAGATTTTTTACTTTTGTTGCAACAAGGGAAAGAAAATTCCCCTTTCATACTCGAGCCTGATAAATTTGCATAAGCTGGGAAGTCATTGATTGTCCACAATAAAGCATCCTATAGTTTGAACATTTCATTTTTTTCACAGTCATAAGTCATCACACCATCACCCCAAAATTCATTCAACTCATCAATCAATGGCTGAAGGTAAACATCAATCTTATCCCCTGGACTTTTAGGTCCATCAATAAGAGTGGAAAGTAATATAAATTGTTGCTTCATACAAAGACATGGAAGAAGATTATACGGAACCAACACTACAGGCCATGTGCTATGAGTTGCACCAACCATAGACTTGAATGGATTGAAACCATCTACTGCCAATCCCAATCAGACATTACAAACATCTTTGGAAAAGTTGGGATGTCTCTTATCAAAATCCTTCCATGCATGAGAGTCTGCCGGGTGGGTTAACATATCACTTTCATGAACTCTTTTTTCATGCCATCTCGTTAAATTAGAAACTTTAGATGACATAAAAAATCTTTTCAACCTTGGTTTAAGGGGAAAGTAACGCATTTTCTTTACGGAAATCGGTTTCCCCTGTATCACAATCTGACTTTGATGAGTCTAATTTCCCCCATTCTCTTTCCACCTGGAAGCACCACAAACCGTACAAATATCCAAATGGGAAGTTTCCTTTCTAAAAAACATACAGTTGTTTGCACATGCATATATGGTCTCATATGTAAAACCTAAGTTCTCTGTCAGCTTACGAGCATGGTAATACGACTTAGGAATCTTAGCGTCGACAGGAAGAACCTTTTTCAATAACACCAACAGCATGTCGAATGATGTGTCTGACCAATGATTTAAAGTCTTCAAATGCAACAACTCCACGATAAACGACAATTTATTGAAAGAATTACATCCAGGATATAATTATGTTTTTGCATCATCAATTGCTTCATAAAACCTCCTCGAATCACGATCTGCACCAGAGCGAAGATTTATCTCACCGGTCTCAAGATTCTGGATGTCAATGCCTTCAGGATCCAACCCACGTACCATTTCAGTAAGCATTTCATGCATTGGATCATTCATACTTACATCAACATCCATCTGAACTATATCTGTATTCTCACAACGAACATATTCTTATCCATGAAGAGTCCAACTCTTATAATTTCTCAGAAATCTATTAAAGAATAGGTGCTCCCTCACAATATCTCGTGTGAATTGATATCTGTTAGCACATTTTCTACATGGACAAATAATATATTCACTTTCAAATCCTCTATTGAAGTCAATAAACTGCATAATTACATTGAAATACTCTCTAGACGTTCGATTTGGAAGATCAATCCAACTCTTATCCATAATAAGATCCCTATAACAAACATTTACACAAGAATTATTACATTTTCATTTTTCATATCAAATATATTTAAAATAAATACTAATTAATTTTTTGTGAACCATTTATAAAATAATAATGTAAGTGAAAGCCCATGTCATACCTGATTGCGCTACAAACCTGGAAGGGAGGGGAGCCGAAGTCGGTGCTGTGAGGGAGAGGAGAGGCAGCGGTGGGGAGCTGGAGCCGGACCTGGTGCGGCGAGGGAGGGGACAGTGAATGAGGGGACGGGTGGCGGTGGTGCGGAGAGGGAGGGGATGAAGACGAAGGGGACGGGGGTTGGCGAGGTGCGGGGGGGGGGGGGGGTTTCGGGGTGCTGGGGGGGAGGGACGAGGGGGAAGACGGTCGAGGGCAGAGGTCGGAGGCCAGAGGGGCTAGAGACCGAAGGCCAGAGGGCGGCCAGAGGGCTGCCGGAGGGCTGCGGTGCTGCCGGAGGTGGGTGGCGGGAGGCCCAAGGGTAGAGGGAGGCTTCAGGGCGGAGGGCGGCCAGAGCCGGAGGGCGGAGGGTGGCCGGAGGAGGGCGGGGCCGGCGGAGGGTGGCCGGAGGGAATCCGGAGGGCGGGCGGAGGGCGGCCAGAGGGCGGAGGGACGTCGTAGGGCGGCCGGAGGGCGGGGTGGTAGAGGGTGGGGTGGAGGAGGGTTGGGTGGTGGAGGGCGGGGCGGCGAAGGGTGGGATGGCGGAGGGTGGGGCGGCGGAGGGTGGGGCGGTGGAGGGCGGGGTTCAGGGGAGGGCGGGGCGGCGGGGAGGGTGCGTGGAGACGGGGAGGGTGCGGGTGACGGGGAAGGGGAAGGGTTCGGGGGGGGGGGGGGGGCGCTTCGCGAGAGGAGGGGGCGCGGAAGCGCTTTTTTTTAAGGAAACATAGCGACCGCCATTGGCGGTCGCTATTGGTTACCTGTAGCGACTGCCAATGGCAGTCGATATAGGTTAAGGTGCTCAAAAGCCCATATTTCTAGTAGTGAGGACATGGATTATTTCAGAGTTGGGATCGTAGCCACTGATGGGCTACCTACGTATCCTTTGTTTTTGGAAAATGAATCAGAACCCACGTAGTTCGAGTAAGGTAGTATGATATTTATGCATAATTGATGGCTCAAAGAAAGATGTCATGATTACTTTTACACTCTAAGCTCACATGAGTTATGCTCGGTGTGAGAAACAAGAGGTATTAGTGAAACCAAACAATTGTTCCATGAAAGATGCAATGATGTGGGGCTTATGTGTGTATAACTGCCCAAATAGATGAGGATTAAGATTTACTTCAGGGAAGAAATCTAGGAATAGGGTCCATAAAGGTATATGTGATTTATGGAGATTTGGATACTCTAATCATGGGGCTTACTCCTAAGTAGGATGCCCAAGTTAGGAGGGGACTTATGATTGGGTTTTACTCCTGAGAAAGAAGCCCAGATCTAAAAGGAATTATGACTGGTTAAGTGAAAATAGGACTGGGGCTTATTCTTGAGAAGAAGGCCCAGGTTAAGGGACTTGAAAAATTAAGGGACTTGGGGCTTACTCCTGAGGAGGATTCCCATATTTGAGACTAAGGATTACTTCTGAAAAGGAGGCCCAGGTTAAGAGAATTATGGTTGGGGCTTACTCCTGAGGAGGATGCCCATATTTGGGAACTTTTAAGACCGGGGCTTACTTCTAAGGAGGATGCCCAGATTAGGGGACTTGGGGCTTATTCCTGAAAGGGATGCCCAAATTAATGAGGATTTGTCCTGGGACTTACTCCTGAAAATGAGGCCCAGGTTAAGGATTCTCTCATCTTAAAGGATGAGGTTGAATGAATAAAATATCAATCTTTAGTGACATAAAGATGCGTAAATCACTAGGTTTTGAGAGATGTTCCATGAATTTCCTTTCAGATAAGGAATCCAAATCAAGTAATCATGCCATAAATGACTTTAAAGAGTGTCTTGAAGACTAAATCTTGAATAGGAGAGGTGGAATGGCATAAGAGGGGTGAAATGGGAAGGAAAGGCACCCAAAAAGATAGGGGCGTGCAATTCTTGGCAAGCGCGTAGGTACTGCATGGGTGCGCAAGTCCTGGTCGCATAGGTATACCTGCGCGACACATGTGTACTTGCATAATTTTCAGCCCTTAGAGTAATACTTTGGCGATCCTTGATCAAAACCTTTAGAATTATCCCTAGAGGCTTTCCAGAAGATGGCGCGCAAGTTATGGTGAAGAAGTAGGGCGGCGCGCAAGTGTTTCCATTTCCCTTAAGGGTAAAACACTTAGGTGCGCAAGTGTTAGTGAATTATAACATTTAGACCTTACTTCTCTTGTTTAGACCTTCCATTCTAGGAAAATAATTACATTATAAGTGTTCGGAATACCTGAATAAAAGACTTGGGCATTCATAGCTCTGTATCTGAATTCAGGAAAACATTCCTCCTGAAATGGGGGGCCCACAGGGTCTATTTATAGGCTGGAGAAGACCCTGGGTAGTTTTCAAAGAGGGCGTGCAAGTCACTTGTGTGACCACTAGGCGGCGTGCAAGTGTACTTGCGTGACAGTGAGGGAACTTACGCGACCCAAAGGGAAAATAACCCTTGTTCATGCCTTTGTCAATTTTTGATGTTTTCTTCAAAGGATAAATCAATTTGGGTTCAAGGTATTTCCATTTTTAATTTGTTAGACTTTGTGATGGAAAGGAGCATCAATAGGAACATATCAACGTTCCATGCATCTCATATTTAATCCATTCTTAGGGAGGATATCCAAGTGTTATGTTGATGATTGGGATGTCAAATCCCAATAGAGACATGATCAATTCACGGATCTTTGATAAAACTTCGAAAAGTTGCAACAACATAGTCTAAAGATGAATCTTTTGAAGTGTGCTTTCGGGATGACATCAGGAAAGTTCCTTGTCTTCATGGTATTCCACCATGACATTGAGGTTGACATATATAAAACCAGTGAAATCTTATCAATTTAACCCTTAGAAATCTCAAATAATTGATGGGACTCTAATGGTACCTTGCCTATATTCAATAATTCATAACCAACATGGCTGGAAAAGCTCTCCCCTTCATGAGGCTAATGAATAAGGAAGTCACCTACCATTGGGACAATGAATGTCAAAAAGCCTTTGAAAGTCTCAAGAAGTACTTGTTGTACCCATAGGTTTTAATGAATTCAGTGGAAGGGAGGAAACTCATCTTTTATGTGTCCTCCATGGAATGCTCATTGGGCTCTCTCCTCGCACAAAATAATGATGTAGGGAGTGAGAATACTCTCTACTACCTCAGCTAGACCATTCTAGGTACTAATACATGATATTATGAAGTCAAAAAGAACTTACTTTCACTTGTCTTTATAGTGAAAAAGTTGGTGCATTACTTATAGCACCACAAAGTACACTTAGTCTCTCATATTGATCAACTAAAGTATATCCTTGGCCTCCATATGTTGACTGGGTGCTTGTATTGATGGGCAGTCATTCTATAACAATATGAAATTTAGTTCATATCTCACAAATCAGTGAAAGGGAAAGCCTTAGCTAACATCCTTATAGCACATCCTACCCCAAAAAATACATCTAAGGACACTGAGCTTCCTGATGAAGAGGTATTTTATACCCATGACACTCCTCAGACAAGGGAGATGTATTTTTATGGCTCCTCTTATGAAAAACCTGAAACTAAATCGGGCCAGTCTAAGGATTATATGTGTCTCTATAAACAAAGTAGTTTTCCCCACTCTTTCTCACTGTCTAAAGGATTCACAAATAATTAGGTCGAGTACCAATCCCCCATAGCTGGATTGGTACTTGAAATAAAACTTCACATTTCCTTCCTAAATATCAAAGGGTACTCAGAACTAGTGATAAAGAATATCAATGGTGAATATGCCATTAAGAAGGAAGAACTGGCCCCTTTTAATGGCTATGTCAGGGGATTGATGGAAGAATTCCCCTTTGATCCCACACTACATTATGTTCCTCAATCACAAAATTCTCATGCCAACGTACTAGCTAATACAGCCGACATCCTCATCGACCCTGATCCAAAGGAAGAAACCTTCTGTATCACACATCAAAGAATGGTCTCATCGATCATCGTATGTGATATGAAAGAAATAAATTAGGTCAATAATGACCTAGATCATGATGAATCGGTGACCACCCCTAGATGGATGGAGCCTATAATTGGCTATCTTTGAGATGAGACTCTCCTAATGGATCATTCCATAAGGGAATAGATCCGGTGCTGGGTAGAAAACTTTACTTTTTAGGATGAACCAAATGAGAAAAAATGTTCTCTACAAACATGGATTTAATGGAATTCTCCTTAGGTGAATATTAGAAGGAGAATTTATCGCCATCATATAAGAAGTTCATGAAGGATATTGTGGTGCCCACCAATATGGAATTAGGATATCCCACCAAATCAGGAGGTTGGGATATTATTAGAAAACCATGATACAGGACTACGTAAAATTCACCAGAAAATGTCATGCATTCTAGATTCATGAAAACTTAATCCATCATTCCCTAAAATTGCTGCACACGACTAGATATTCCTGGCCATTCACTATTTGGGGGATAAATTTTGTGGGTCTATATCCTCATCCACAACTAATTAGTTAAAGTACATCCTTACTGTTACCAAATTCTTTTCCAAATGGGCTAAGGCTATAACCCTCAAGGAAGTCAAGATGAATAATATTGTTAAATTCATGAAATAACATATCATCCCCAAGTTTTAAGTCCCTCAAAAAATATTGATGGAAAATGCCTCCAAATTCTATTCCACATAGTTGAAGAAGATTTATCAGGAGTACAACAACAAGTCCAATCACTCATCTCACTATCATGCAACAACAAATGGACAGATATAGGCCATTAATAAGACTCTATTAAATATACTCCAGAAGTTGGTGTACAAAGATAATAAGTCCTTTACAGATAAACTTTTCCATGCTTTATGGGCCTACCATACCACCATGCATACTACTACACAGGAAACTCCATACTCACGGGTGTATGGGACCAAGGCATTGCTACCCATAGAGGTCCAGTTTCTATCATTCTGAATATCCATTTTAGGAAAAATCTTAGATTATGAACAATATCAATGAAGACTAGATGATTTGGAATTATTAGATGAGAAAAGGCTATGCACATTGCACAACATGGAATTCCACCAGAACAGGATAACACAAGACCTCAATAAAAAAGTTCACCTCTATTCATTTATTCAAGGAAAACTAGTGTTGGATCATAAAACCTCAATGATATTAGGAAAGAAGCCCTGGAAATTGGATCCTAAGTTGGAAGGACCATACATCATACATAAGGTCTATCATAATGGATCCTATTCACCGACCACCATGGATGAGGAGCATGTCACACGACCCACCAATTCAAGATTTCTTAAGAAATACATTGCATAGATGCTGGAAATAGGGTGTCCATAGTGGTTTAAGTCCCATAAACAGTTCTCACTTCATGGCGTTAAACTATATGGAATGTATCGTCCTATGTACATGTCATTAAAATATGAAAATGCGTTGTAACCACACGACATTAACTTTATGGGGGATCATCCTTACTGCAAGACATTAAACTACACAATCTATCAAGAACTACATATGGATTGATTCATGTCATCATAGGATACACAGTGATGCCCGAATATATAAATTTGGACCCATCTATATGATTATATTCCTCTCAAAATGGGTGATCCAATGTCCTTACAACATGACATAAAACTGTAGGGATTCATAGGTTCCCCTTTCCATTCACGTCAAGTCACCCACGTCCTCACCACATGACGTTAAACTGCACGGTCCTTCTAGAACTACATATAGATTGATTCCTATTTCCAATGGGATACATAGGGATTCCTTTATTCTATTTCTCGGTCTAACCACTATATGGTACAAAATTTATCCATTTTACCCCTTTTCTATACCTGCACTGCAGGAAGATCTGTGTCATTCCTTGTTTCTCAGACCGAGCATAGCTCACATGATCTTAGGAATTGTGGCAAGGACCTATCCTCATAAGAAATGCATAAAGGTACATGATATGTCCATTATCATCCTGGATGAAAGTGTAGGACCCCGGGGCACCTTGAGAGGGGAGGGGTGAATCAGGGTGACAACTTTTTCTTTTAAACTGAGGATCCTCTTCCCACATTGGTAGGAACTAGTTAAACCTGTATGAAGAATATGATCTATAATAAAACATTCACATGCAAAGAGATGACACAAAAAAATTTAATTGGTTCACCGCTAAGGGCTACATCTAAGGAGCATATGCCAATAAGTTTTTGGGCGTACCAAATTCCACTATTATTCACTAGTTGTGGATTACAAAGGTTCGGGCACAGTCACTCTATCCCAAGCTCACTTCCTTTACAATTGTTCAGGGATAGCTCACTGCGTCCCTCAGGTCACTCTCATTGACTCCCCCTGGCTCACTACTGTTGGTGAAGTCCCACTCAGTTTATAGACATGAAGGTCTCTTCATCATTTCTCAATGAATGCATCCTCTGCATTATGTGGATGCTCTGTTGAAGTCTAACTATCACCCGTGAACTGATCTACAACTTTCGTGCAACACCAAGACAACCGACAAGCCTCAATAGCACCTGGCACGCAACTCCAAGGCAGCACACAACTTTCAAGGACGGCGCGAAAGTTATAACTGTCGCGTAAGTCCACCTTCAACACTTGCATGATTTAGTCTTCTTTAAAGCCAAACTTGCGTGACTCAACTTCTTTTCAACTCAAGCTGATTTTGAAACCTAATGGAAACCTATCACACAACTTCAACTCTGGCATGCAAGTATCACCAAATCACTTGTGCGACTACTGGACGGGAAACAAAAAAAGGCTGCACTGCTCCACATTGCGTGACCCACCGACACTTGTGCGACTTCAACACCTACGCGATAAGAACACTGAATTTTTTCATGTCCAAAGTTTGTGTGGAATGAGGAGGGATGGTCCTCTATTTATAGGCATTCGAATACACTGTGCGGCGGCATGCAAGTCTTCCCTTGGTGTGCAAGTCTCGGCACGCAACCCTTCTGTCTTCCTAGACACTTGCGCGACCAACTTCCAATCATGGGCACCCCTATTTACTTTTCTATATTTTGATGATCAAAACATGATGGTCAAATGGCGTAGAACTTTCCAATCCTCTAAGGTACCAGTGTGCAATTCCTTTCATGGTGCGCAAGTCACTTGCACGACCCTCTTTCCTTTGCCAAATTTTCATGTTCTCATTCTGAAAAACACCAAGCACGCAAGTTTCCAAGACTCCAAGGCCTCGGTGTGAAAGTCTCTTTTCCAAAAACACATTTCTCCATATTTCAAGTTTTGAGGCCCAAAAATTTGGCAAACACTGGGAAATGGATCCATCTTCAATACTGTTGTCTGCTTGAACCGAATGATCACTTTGTTGGTACACGTTCTAAACTTCCACTGAGTATTGACAAAAAACACAAACCATACTCCAATTCATGCACAGAACGTCCATGGTTCTAATAGAAAGACCATAAAATTCATACCATGGGTCCTTACTGTATGACGTTAAACTACATGACCTCCCCAAAACTACTTGTGGTTTGATTCTCATCCGTATGAGATATGTAGTGATTCCCATACCTCCACTATTGGGACCAACAACAATGTACCCATCAATTAAAAATGATTTACCTTCATCCTTACCTCATGATGTAAAAAAACATGGAATTTATAGAACTACATGAGGCTTGATTCTCATCCTCATGAGATACGCAGCAACGCCCATAAATTTCATCTTCGGGCCCAGCCACAGACAAGTGTATAGTGTGATCGAGACCTATTTGGTACTCATTCATGTCGGGTTACTTTAGGGCACCACACTGTACATATCCATGTTTGGATCTTCATCTCACAATCTGCACCACATGATCCTAAACCATCCACATATGTCCCTGAAACACACCATTAAACTATGTTGCATCATCCTCACCATAATATGTTAAACTGCATGGCTTTCTAGAACTATGTGTGGTTTGAATATCATTATCACAAAATAAATAGTGATGCTCAGTCTCCATCCTTGGTCCCAACCATGAAATTCCCATTTACTCATGTTAGTTCACCTATGACCTCACTTCATGACGTTAAACTATATGGAAATACCTCCTCACTACATGATATTAAACTTCAGGGAAGTATGTCCTTACCACATGATGTTAAACTGCACAGAGATGAACATCCCCCATATATGATAATAAACATTACAGATCATCTCTAATTTTCCATTCCTTATCAAAGGACTACTAGAGACTTACTTCGATCAACCAGAGTATGGGGTGCTTCCACTATCCTTTAAGAGAACTTCAAACCCATACACCACATTTCATGACTTGAGCATCCCAGGTCGCCATAAATATTCCATAGATCTTGGAAAGGATATATGACTTCAAGGAATATTTTTTTGACTACACATACATTCCCATGGATCCTACATATGTTCCTATTTTCATCAACCAAAGGCATTACTTTGAAAAAAGAAATTCCAATTCTCGTGAGCCCCAACATCATCGCAGCAACACTCAATGCCTCAGTGAGCCTAAACTGCTCACTGTATGACTATCCCACATCATTAATCATTATATAAGAAACTCAATATATCATTTACGACACCTCCACCCCTGTCTTAGAAAGATGTTGGAGTGATATTGACCATGGGTATCCTAATTAAGATCTTTTGTAATATTTTCTATACTAACTCCATGCAAGTCATAACCCTAAACTGTATGTGCTTTGGTCAAAGATGTATGACCTTAAACTCTACCCCATGGTCTAAATCAAGACCTTAAAATAGCTAACAAAATAGACACAAAACTCATCTGTCCAAAAACCTGTAAAGGGAGTCTTGAGAAAAATTCAAGTCTTCTCCAGCTAAACCTTACATCCTTAGAGTTTAAGAAAAAAATGAGGGCATAAAAATAAGAGTCAAAAATATAATAGAATCTATAACCCTAGTAAAATACATGCTATTATCTCTGGACCCACTGGTATAGAAAATAGTTAGGGTACTATTTGTCACATTTCCTTGTCCTGAGAATATGTTTGTTATGTGATGACATGGCTTTTAGGGTACTAAAACCCTCCTTGGATTTTACATCTTCCCCATGCCACACTTCATGAGTTGGGGTGTATTGAATCACCATAACCTTCCATATCCCTTGGAAAGGATATCCGGCTTCAAGGTACCTTTTCTTGACTATGAATACATGCCCATGGATCATACATATGTGCCTATGGCCATCAACCAAAGGTGACACTCTAAAAAAGGACATTCTAATTCTCGTGAGAATTGACATAATCATGAAAGCACTCAATACATTAGCATGTCTAAACCATTCCTTGTATGATTGTCCCATATCATTCTCCTAACTCAATCACTCTAGATCTTGATTTACAAGTCCCTACACCAAACTATCCAAGAAGATTTGATATCCTCAATGTTACATCACTGTGTTTTGTTAATTCCTCAAGGACGAACCATGACACTTCATTTCCTAACCTTTGATGGCCCACGTCTAGTGATTCAAAATCATAGGGCGTAGATCTTGTGTTTCAATTTAAGATCTAGCTTCCCTAGGGTTCCAGCAACCTTCCCGAATAGCCTTCATTTCATACCCAACTTCACCACTTGGACATTTGAGTATTCACAAATATTTTATAGCCCTCGTAAAGTAGCAGATATCATCTTTATCTTGGAATCCTACCAATTCATAAGGTCCTTGACCCGCAAACTAAAGGTATCTTATTCTTTTCAGAAAGGATCTTTAATCCCTATGAGCCTTTGCAGTGCTGCGGTGAAACCTGGCATTTCATAATGTCATGGGACATACCCAGCATGTCTTCACCCCCTCATACTCATGGAATAAAACTTTTGGGTTATGATTTACATCATCCATGATCCAACTATCAAGGTAGGCCTAACATCCTAGTATTCCAACCTCATCAATATTGCCACCATAAATAGTCCATATCCCTTAGAAAAGATACTTGGCTTCAAGGGCCCATTATTGACTATGAAAACATGCTCATGGCTCATGTATATGCACCTATGGATGTCATCCTAACATTTCACTCTACAAAAGGGAATTTAAATTCTCATGAGCCTTAGTAACACCATGGTAGGATCCATCACCTCATGGTGTTTTGGGTCATTCTTGGAATGTCTACACCATATCCCATGATTGTATAGTCTGATATAAAAGATCTTAAACTAAAGTGATAGATGGTCTCAGCTAAAATACCTTAAATTAACGTAAAAGATGGTCCGAGATAAAAGACCTTAAACTAAAGTGATAGATGGTCCAAGCTAAAAGTCCTTAAACTGAAGCAAAAGATTTTCCGAACTAAAAGACCCTAAACTAAAGCACATGAAAATTACTGTGAGGCCCATTACATGGCCTTATCATGCCTAAGATGATTTCTATAGATATGAAAAGAACTAATTATTTAGAACATATATACTGTCCAGATGATCCCTCTGTGCATCAAGTGATCTCAAGATAGCCGGAACAGATTTCCAATACAAAACCTCATATGAGTAAGCCTTCACGAGTGTCTCTCAATGAGAATCAATCAAGATTATGACATCACATTCCATGAATTCAAGTCCATTCAAGATAGAGAAAAGGATGGATATAATTGTAAATTCATAAAATATTAAAGTAGCGAAATGTAATTCACATCACAGATAAAGGAAATATGGAGAACATCATATAAAAATTCAACAAACCAGTTCATCGATACCATATAAAAGGATGGATCTCCACACACGAGAGTCTATCTTATGAATGTACGAGCCAAATTATGATTGAAAATTTTACCTCCATTATAGAACCTGATCAGACGAGTCTTTAAGATTAGTAATTATTTTCTTCATTAAAGCCACAAATTGGCCCAGTTGATTAATAGATTCATTCTCCACCTCTACAGCACGTTGCAGCTCCTCCACTTTGGAAACAGCATCAAGCCTGGATTTCTCCGCCGCATCCAGGGGTCCTTGATTCTCCATTATGATCTTTACAAATATTTAGAATTCATATTGAAACTAGGATAGCTTTGTCTAAATGTAGTCTATTTCAGACTGGATATGACCAGTCTAAGCCTTCCCAGAATTAATTTCATCCTAGTGAGCAGGAGCCTCCATAACTCGTTGGGTAGCTTCATTCATAGCTTCACTCTAGTTCTATTTTGATAAGGAGGAAGCCTCAACAACTACTAGACTCAACTCAAGGGCCCTCTTCTATTCTCATACATATATTACCTCCTTCACCTAAGAATAAAGAGAAGAATAGTCAAATCCTTCATAGACAACGGTGGGAAACATGAATCAGAGATGACCCAACTGGTATTTCAAATCGCCCAATAGGGTTTCTGACACTAAAATACAGATCTCCTTCCAAATATATCACTACATTGATTAATAGAGTGCTGAAAACTTAGGGACATGATCTAGGTTTATCTTGGAGATGAGAACATATTCTAGAACAAGATCTCTCAGAGAAAAGGTTGTTCCCATGGTCTTCGATGACGAGGGAAGAGAACTAGCCTCTGCATTGATAGATTCAATTAGAGGAACTCATAGAGAGCTAGCCACCAAAGCCTCTAAACTTTAGGGTGAGTATGATGTAGCAAGTAGTGAAAGGATATGTCTGCTATAGGATGAGTCATATAGTATTTCCAAATATCAACATATTTGACAAAGGTTAGAAACATACCATTTTAAGTCGCATCATCGACATCTTTCGATGCCTCAACTCCATCCACATGGGAAGATTCAACTCCTTCCAATGAAAAATGGTTTCACAGTACCTCCAATGCCTCTTTTATAGAAGTACTTTTCTCTCCACCCTTAATAAATGCAAGAATAGAAGATAGCATTAGGAGGTATGAAAAAGGTAAATAAAAGGGCCCATCCCTGAAGAAGATAGCATTAGGAGGTATCAAACTTCCATTAGCATGGCGTAGTTTGAGGTGTTTTATGGGTGATCGTATCATTCTAATTTGTGTTGTAAGGAGGATGAGGAGGCACCAATTCTTGGACCCAATGTGGTGCAAAGCACAATAAAGAAGGTTTAGTTGGTTCGAGAAAGGATGAAAGTAATGCAGGACTTATATAAGTCTTATGTCTATATCAGGAGGAGGCCCATGGAGTTTGAGGTTGGGGACCATGTGTTCTTAAAAGTTTACCCTCAACATCAATAGTGAAGGTTTTTTAGAGGGAGTAAGTTTTCTCTCAAGTTTTGTAACCTCCCAAACTGTGTACCACACACTGGTACCCTGACCTAGTCAGTCACATGACCTCAAGCATGCCTCCCCATACACTAGAGGCTACTGACTAATAGTGAGGGCCTGGTAAGTCAATTATGGGGATTTTATACCCTCTCTTATCAGAGTAAAACACCGGAAGAAATAAAGAAACAATAGTAAAAGCATATATAATCATAAAAAATATCCAATTAATTAGAAAAAATTCCATGCTAATGTAAGTGTTAAGTGTTTAAAATGAAAACTAAAAATAAAGACACTGATGAATCAAAAGTAGGTCCCAAACCATATTTTTCCCTAATCCAAGATCAATTCCCAAATCATCCATCTAACATAGACACTTTTCCCTTAATCTATCATGAAATAATAATGTTTATTAAGATACTGACCAGGCAGCTCGAGTAGGGTGTGAGTACGAATCAGTAGGCCACTAACAATGATGTCTAAAACAAAACTAGTCAACAATAGTGTATGCAATTATATAAATAATTAAATATAATGTATAAATAAATAGTTTATCAAATTATTAAATATTCTCTATTTAACCACATCTACCCCGAGTTCCCAAAAACACTAGAACCTCAATACCTACTTGGCCCTTGTTGGAGTCTGATCAATCCCCAAGGTAAATCAAATTTTAATTTCCATGTCACCATTCATAATTATTTCTTGAATTTTCATTTTACTATTCACTTTTTATTAACACATAATTGAATGATCATGTTACCATTTATAATACTTGACCGAATTTCCATGTTACCATTCACCATTTAATAACACATAATTGAATGAGCATGTTACCATTCATAATACATAGCTAAATGTACATGTTACCATTCACCATTTAATAACACATAATTAAATGATCATGTTACCATTCATAATACTTTTCTTAATATCCATGTTACTATTCACCATTTAATAACACATAATAAACACCATCATAATATTACACATTTCTCAACAACCATTAATTAATTTATCATTTAATTAATCATACTCACAATTTCAATATCTCATAATTAATCTACCATTAATTATCTCAACTCATGACATCAATACCGCATAATTAATCTAACATTAATTATCTCAAATTATATATCTTGATACCTCGTAGTTAATTCATCAATTAATTATCTCAAACCAATTATCTCAAAATCTCATAATTAATCCCTTGATTAATTATCTAAATAAAAAATCCCTAATCTTATAATTAATCCTCCAATTAATTATATAAATAGCCTACCCCAAAATCTCATAATTAATTCCCAAATTAATCATCAATTTCAACAATAATCCAATTTATCAATTGGCTACACTAACTAACCCAATTTAAAAAATCAAATTTCTAAAGAATGCTATAAATCCTAAAACTTGTTTACACATATCAAAATCATGACTATGGGAATTGAATATTATAACACCTACCTCAATTTCTTGACAAACACTTACCAATGGAATAATCCCCAATTTGAAGTGAATTAACCAAGAATGCAATGAAGAATGGGATTTAGATCTAAATCCTAAATCTAATATCAAATGAACAAATTTCTAACAATATTAGATCTATATTTAGATCCAATAGTGGATAAACATCCCTCTTTTATCCAAAAAGAGTAGTAGATGAGAGATAAAGATCTAAACGAGAAGAAAACACATTCCCGAATGGTGCAGATCTTCAATCCGCCTTTTGATTCCCTAAGAATAGTGGTTGGGAAGGCTTGAAATCTATCTAAGAGCCTCCAAAATCATGAAAGATAGCCTAAGACCGAAGGATGAGAGATTTATCCAAAAATAATGTATAATTCAATCGTATGTGATTTTTAAAATAGAAGTCTGGGCATTTACACATCGTGTAAATGTTTTTAATAGAATAATCCAAAAAACTTGTTGCATAATATTTATTTTATTAAACCCTTTAACAATTACATGATGTGTAATTACCTTACACAATGTGTAAGTGTTTTGTGATTGATTTTTCAACCCATTATCCTTTCTAAAAAACATGAACCAATTCTTAAATTTCTCATATCATCAAGAACTCATGAAACACTTAATGAGATGTACCAAGAAAGAGATGGGATCTTACAATATCCCCCCATTATAATAGCTCATCCTTGAGCTATACTCCCAAGAATCTCTAAGAATCCGAGGTGAATAAATCATGCCACTGAGACCACATATCCTCTTCTCTCTCCCATTTTTCTGTTGAAATAGTGGGTTCCCTAGACCCAACTATGCAGTACTTTTTGATTACCATATCATGTGTACAGTTAGCTATGCATGATGTTATCTTACCATTATAGTGCAGACTTTTCTGCGTCCAATATAATAATGGTAATGTCCAAAGGTTAATTGTCATGACAAGAGGTTATAGCAGATCCAAGGCTATAATGAGAACCTCGAGATACAATGACATTGATCTTAAATATATGTTCTATAGTCTAGATACATCTTACTAACTTGACACAGTAGATGTCTGACTATCAGGTGTTAGGGGCTCATAATCATTGAGACTTCTTCTCATGAAGTTTTCACTTGGTGATCTCTAGTAGTGAGATCATGAGGAAAAACCCATCAATAGAAACACCACATGTTTTGGGTGTCATTGGTCGTTCCTATCTACAGACATGTGTATTGGTCTCCTGACTTGAGACCATTACCAATGTGTATCATTTGATTATGTAATTTGATGCAAGATGAAAAACATGGCAGTGATGTCATGGCGAGGTAGTTTGTGTTGGGTGCATCGTTGGTGGTATGACATTGGATGAATGGTCAAGAAATGATTGGTCGCTTCCAAGTTCTGGAAGTTGTATATCTCAGGCCGGGTTGATCAGGATGGTGCTGCCTTCATAAATCTTTGGCTAAAGCAGTAAAAATGAAAATCCATCTAGATAGATCAACAAATAATAAATCAATATAAGGACGATGACACAAGAGTGCGTCCTGCTTTATGAGATATTTAATGACAAATAGATTATTGTACACAGTCAGTTTTCGTAGGATGGTATTTGTTGTTGTGACTATCCTTATCTCTTTATGGGCCATGATGGGTTGCTAGAATCCTCTATTGGTCTGTGGATTTTATTCACTGATATCGAGTTAAGGGCCTAGAGGGTCACACACAATAGTGTATTCAAGAATCCACCCTATTCAGTTGAATAGGTATATGGACATAGTGTGCCCTGCCATGGGGTTCTAGCGTTGTACAAGTTGTTGACCACCAAAAGAATTAAATAAATTCATTAATATTCAAGTTACTGATATTTGGGATTGAATTTATTTAATGTATTTATGATTTCAGTAAATATGAGAAAATATTACTTAAACGAATATTATTTTAATATTCAAGGTTCGTTTTAATATTAAGCGGGACAGTGAGTCAAGTTAAATGGCTCGGATTTTATCAAGTAATATATTTCATATATATTACAAGTATGTGATAAAAATAATAAATAATATTGGAACAGTTTAGTCCGTTGAAATTATTTATTTAGTGGATGTTGAAATAAATGAGGGCTGGGGAAACCAACCAGGTATTTCTCAACTACACTATAAATAAGAGAGGAGGATCTCTCTCTTTGGTGTGAAATTCACTATTCACTCATTTCTTGGAGTGAAATCCATATCCTCTCTCTCCTCTCGATCTCTAGAGAGATAATCTCTTGATCCAAGATGCTCGGATCAAGATCTCTCTTTGGCATCATAGTCATCTTGAAGCGATGTTCATCGGGATATTGAAAGCATCGTTGGATCACCACGCTAGCACCAGGAATTTGACGATTGACATTCCACCGGATTTTTGGAGTGCATATGGACGATCTAGAGGGATCCTACTTTGGATCCTTCAAGAGATGATCACCATAGACTAGTTGCAGTCAACCGCGTCTTTGTATTTGAAATGGCTACATTTTCATTTTAATTGTGTGCTCTTTAGAATTTACGCGAGATCCTCGAACCTCTTTGGGGCTCAGATTGTCGGGGACAACAAGTACCATCGATCTGCCAATGAAAATTTTAAAATACCCGACCCACCGACTTTTGCTGCAGGCCCCGGTAACCTAACAGTTTCCTCCTACACATGCCCATGTTTCCACAATAAATAAACTATCAAAATAGGCTTTCCATGTAACACTTTATCACTATGATCTAACACATGTATTAGATGCTTCTCAAAGGATTCATCTATCTCAAGATCAATGTCATCCACATTAATCACACGATAAGGGTTAGGATGATACTACTGTAGTTTTGATATATAGAAAGCATCATGCATAGAACTGTATTTCTATGGAAGAGCCAATCAGTATGCCACTGGACCAATTCTCTTCACTACCTCAAACGGTCCAATGAACATGGGTGCTAACTTTCCCTACTTCTATATCATATGGTGACCCAAACTAGGTGGTACCCAAAGGAATACATGACACCCTCTATAAACACTAGGGATCATCTCTGTCTTTCAGCATACAACTTATATCTACTCTGAGTTGTAGCCATACGTTTCAGAATTAGTTTCAACTGCTTCGACATCTCCTGCATGAGACAAGATACCAATAATTTTGAATTCCCTACCTCCATCCAGTATTGCGGTGATATGAATTTCCTACCATAAAGATCCTCATATAGTTCCATTTGTATAGTTTCATGATAACTTTTGTTATAGGAAAACTCCAATAAATCCAAAATCTTCTCCCAATACCCACTGAAGTCAAGAATATGTGCCTGTAGTATATCCTCAATCACCTGTATAGTATTCTATAACTTCCCATATATTAGTGGGTGCAAAGACGTACTCAATAGTTCCTATTTATTGAGTGCCTTTTGTAAGACCTTATAGAATAATGAAGTGAATCATGAGTCATGATTTTAAACTATAGTCTTTGAAACCCCATGCAGATAAACTATCTCCCGAACAAAAAAATCCCCTAGCTTCTCCACTGAGAAATTCTCTTGTATAGGTAGGAAATGTACTAATTTAATTAGTAGATCCAAAATAACCTATATAGAGTTATTCTTTCTTAGAATCTTTAGGAGACCCACCAAAAAATCCATTGTCACATCATCCCACTTCCCTTCTAAAATGGGAAATGGGTGCCAAAAACCTCTAGGTTATTAATGCTCTATGTTCACCTACTGGTAGATGTAGCATCATTTCACAAACCATGATACATCCTTTTTCATGCCTATCCACACAAAAAATTCATCATAGGTCATGGTACATTTTGGTCACACCTAGATGTACTAACCACATCAAGACATGAAATTACAACATCATCTCTTCTCACGTGATTGTAGACACGACAAACCAATTCCTGACATAGATGATCTCGTCCTCATCTATGCTATAATCTAAAGGTAACTCCCCACCTTCAAGTCTTTCCCTCAAGGCCAAACATTCTAGATCTTCGTACTACCAGCCTCTAATCCAAATCAAAAGTGTATACTCCATTGAAACTGATATGAGAGTCATCTCCTTCTGATTCTCCTGAACCACCACATGCATCTCAGTCATCAAGGTCATCATCTTCCACTCAACACTAGACTCCTGAACTGCCTGATCCTATGTTTTCCTGCTCAAAGTGTCAAACACATTGTTTCCTTTCCCAGTCATTTATGGTAGCGCAAAATTAAATTACTACATATACTCTATCCATATCCACTACCGAATATTCAAATCCCACCATGAGAAGATATAATTCACACTCTTGTGGTATGTATATATAGTAAATGTCACGACCCCCTCCCCACAAAGTGTACCCCTCCTAGGCCGGCAATGTGAAAAGGGAGATAATGACCCCCGAGTCCCGCCTCCAGTAGGCCCCGGGTTGGCGACTAGCACCGAGGGTATAATACACGCACAAATGGGAGGCATTACCCTCTAAGAGAACACATGCAGAAGAGAGAGATAGAATAGACTCCAACCAACTCCAACTCAGAACTGAAATATAAAAAGGAAACCAAGTATATATATGAAATGTCATGCAAAAGTACTAAAACTGAAAAGGAAAACTAAAAGTACCCAAAAGAAAGAAAAACGGCAGTGACCACAAGCCCGAACAGCTCCTCCTCCAACCACAAGCTAGTAGTAACCAGCTTGATCTCCAACCTGCTCCAAGTGACCTAAAAAACAGTTTATATGTACATAGGGTGAGTATAACAGTATACTCAGTAGGATCCTCCCCAAGACTCTCGTGCAAAAGTAAAGAAAGCATGCTAAAGCCCAGTGAACAACACGTGAAACTAACTCGTCACCTAAACAGGTATACTATGTTCCCAACCTCACCAAGGCTACTCTCACCAAGTAACGCATACAAGAATATAGCATGTAGTAAAGAATAACAAGGGTACCCCGCTACCACTTCCCCACTGGTTTGCCGCTTTGCCCCAACGATATACGTCCTGTGCATCTCTCTCCAAAGGCTTGCCCGTATCAACATGGGTCAAGCTCCACAATATGAACCTCGTGCACCACAAAGGCTTGCCCGCAAACACCTGGGCTAAGCTCCACACAATCCTCACAACCAAAAGTAACCAGGTAGTTTCCGGGAGCCACCACAGCTCGTATAACGTGTATCATACGTCGGGTATTATACCTCAAGCCATTACAGCCCATACACCGAGTAAGGATCCTCAAGCCATCACAGCCTATACACGTTACACCTATAGTAGTCCATAGGATACTATATCCAGAATATATGTGTGTGAAATAACCACAAGCCATTACAGCCCTCTACACACATATATGGGTAAAACTAACCACTGTGCCTACCAGCACTAAGATCTACCAAGAGAAGAGAGCGGGGCCAAAGGGGGTAGTCAGCCATTCAACCTCCCATCAGAATGTTGGGGAAAACACCCCCCCAGGGCTCAGAATCCCCGGGGTGTCAGTTGCCCTTACCGAAAGGGTGGAGTAGCGTATAGAAACACAAAAAGTACAGAATATATAAGTAACTCACATCCACACTATGGGCATTACCTAGCCTTAGATACAACTGCAGCTAACGTCTCTCAGACTCCAGGCTGCTACTTCTAAGACTAGGTATCCTATAAGCACACAACCAATTGAAGAGCTTTATTATATTACTCCATTCTCATTTATCAGTTCCACTGTACATTAATTAATTCTTTAAACATTAATTAATATTGAAAAATTCCACATTTAACTGAAAAGGCATCACTTTCAGAAACAACTGCTCCTTTTTAAGATTCACATCACCTTTAAATTCCAGCATCTCCATCCCCGTGGATTTTCACCATTAAATCAAACATTCATTACAGAAATACTTTTCCACATTCCCAGGCATTCTAGAAAAACATCCTATGCTTCTAAACACAAAGGAGGCTCAACACGGTGAGTAGATATACTACCCGTCGAGTCTTTGCCGCCTATAGAAAGAGCATAGACCCATCCTCCATTGAGAGGCTAAACACGGAAAGCACGTGGCATACCCCGCGTGTCTTCACCTCCTTCGGAAAGAGGGTAAGAATGACCAGCTGCCTTGAGCAGTGGGGAAAATTAAAGAAGATAAGCAACCAGACCAAACCACTAACATCAAACCATCACATTCATCTCATACCATCACCCTTGGTGTCCTCCCCGACACCCATATGCATAAACCGATGCATCTCGCCCCACTAGGCGTCATCCGCTGCCACAACCACAAGTCTCCATGCCTCCACATATCACAACAGCCATCCAGGCTCACATCACAACACAAGCAGTAGGAAAACAAACATCACAAAATGGGCTCTCGGCCCGTTAACAAACAAGAGGGTAACTCAGAACCCTTTTTGGAATTCCCACATAATCTGTTCTCTAATCCATATTGAATTAACAGATTTGTTATTCGTAGGCTCCAATCATGGATACCTAATCAGTAATCTATCACAATTAAATAACCAAGCTTGCTTCCCTAATTTGATTATCCTCAAATTAGAACAACTACAACAATGACAATAACCAGATTAATTTACATGCCTCTTTATCTTTAGCCAATTAATCAACAATTAATTCCGGCTTTACGTTCATTATCAATTTCAATCATGAACGAACAATAAATCAAAGAAAACATAGATATCACTATATCTAGGAAAACATGAGGCAAACCGTTATCACGGTATAAAGCAACAACATGCGATCAACCAATTCTTTTAATCCGGTTCAAGTATTTAATTAGGTCAATTTCATTGTGATCCAAAGGAATAAATCATGCTAATTCTACGATTGCACATATATAATTAGAGAAGCCATGAATCCCCTACTTCAAACAGTTCCTCGGGTTCTTTATCCACACAACAGGTCACGATCCTCCCCTCGTGACAACTGCATCCACCGGAGGATGCTTATATCGAAGATTGATCGACACGGCTCGGTTACATCAAAAACAGAGCAGAACCAATCCTAGGAGTAAAGATTGATTGTGAAACTCCTACGGAAAGGATTGAAAGGTTCTAGCGCCTCTTAGTCGAGAACAAAGGTAAAGAACAAGGAAGAATGATATCTCGTCCCTTTTTAAGATTTAACGAGGTGACGGTTTAAGATCCGGTTAATTCTCCATTAAAAACGGATCGCATTAACCCACGCGGTTTGACCACGTAAAACATTCCAAGCCTTAGGAATACTTAATATAGGATTTATGGAATTTTAAACGGCCTTAAGAGCCCTTAAAATAAGGCTTTAAATGTATTTTACGTCAAAGGAAACGTCAAAAGGGGCAAAACTGTAGGAGTCTGGAAACACTGTTCACCCACCGTTACTGTACATGAAACTGATCTGTCACACCGATCTGTGAAACTGATCTGTGAAACTGTTCTGTCACACTGATCTGTGAAACTGATCTGTGAAACTGATCTGTCACACCGATCTGTCTCACCGATCTGTCTCACCGATCTGTCACACCGATCTGTCTCACCGATCTGTCTCACCGATCTGTCTCACCGATCTGTCACACCGATCTGTGAAACTGATCTGTGAAAACAATCTGTCTCACCGATCTGTGAAACCGATCTGTCTCACCGATCTGTCTCACCGATCTGTCTCACCGATCTGTCTCACCGATCTGTGAAACTGATCTGTGAAACTGATCTATCACACCGATCTGTCTCACCGATCTGTCTCACCGATCTGTCGCACCGATCTGTCTCACCGATCTGTGAAACCGATCTGTCTCACCGATCTGTGAAACCGATCTATCTCACCGATCTGTGAAACTGATCTGTCTCACCGATCTGTGAAACCGATCTGTCTCACCGATCTGTGAAACTGATCTGTCTCACCGATCTGTGAAACTGATCTGTGAAACTGATCTGTCACACCGATCTGTCTCACCGATCTGTCTCACCGATCTGTCTCACCGATCTGTGAAACCGATCTGTCTCACCGATCTGTGAAACCGATCTGTCTCACCGATCTGTGAAACTGATCTGTCTCACCCATCTATGAAACCGATCTGTCTCACCGATCTGTGAAACTGATCTGTCTCACCGATCTGTTACTGTTCATAAAACTGGAAACACTGTTCACAGAACCGGAAAATTGGCAAAGTGTTGGGGATAAGTCCCCTTGACCTCCCGGAACACCTCCAATACCAACATTTCACAAAGTAATGGACCGGAGAGGTCCGGGCCATTACATTAGATACCTCTCAAAACATTCTCGTCCTCGAGAATTAAAAACCAACCCAGAAGAAAAGAGGGGTCCGAACAACCACCCCATAAGATACCTCTCAGGGGAAAACCAACACGAGTTGTTCAAAATCTGGAACAAAACCACGACATCCGAGAACAAACAACCCATAAAAACAATTCAAACATAACATCACATTAAAGGTACATAAATAAAACACGAAAGGTCCAACCACAGAGAAAACATCATTACATGAAAGGAGTTAAACATTAAACAACTCTGGGTACTGAGCACGTATCTGTGACTCACGCTCCCAGGTACTCTCCTCCATGTCGTCGTGTCGCCACAAGACACGAACTAAAGGAATAGAACGCCCACGCAACACCTTCTCCTTATGGTCTTGGATCTCCACAGGTTGCTCCTCGAAGGTTGCATCATCATCAACATCGATCTCTCCCCAATCGATAACATGAGATTCATCATGAAGATAACGACGGAGCTGCGATACATGGAAAACATCATGTATCCGACTCATATGAGGGGGAAGTGCTACTCGATACGCCACAGCTCCAACACGAGCTAACACCTCAAAAGGCCCAACAAACCGGGGAGAAAGATTACTTCCACGACCAAACCTTCGCTGCCCACGACGGGGAGTCACCTTCAGAAACACATGATCCCCAACATTAAACTCTAAGGGTCTCCTTCTTTGATCAGCATAAGATTTCTGACGATCTTGTGCTGTCTTCATCCTCTCACGAATCACTTGAACCATCTCTGTCGTATTCTGCACTAGTTCTGGTCCGAGAATTGCTGACTCTCCGACCCCAGTCCAGCACAACGGAGAACGGCATGGCCGGCCATACAAGGCTTCAAATGGCGCCATGCCGATGGTAGAGTGAAAACTATTATTGTATGCGAACTCTACCAAAGGTAAGTGCTTCACCCATGAACCTCCAAAATCTAGAACACAAGAGCGCAACATGTCTTCAAGAGTTTGGATGGTTCGCTCTGTCTAACCATCCGTTTGAGGATGAAAAGTAGTGCTAAGGCATAGTTGAGAGCCAAAAGCATGCTGGAGACCTCTCCACACCCTAGAGGTAAAACGAGGGTCTCGATCAGAAATGATCGTCTTAGGAACTCCGTGAAGCCTCACCACCTCCTCCAGATACTGCCTCGACAAAACCTCCACTGAGCTCGACTCCTTGATTGCTATGAAGTGGGCCGATTTAGTTAAACGATCCACTACCACCCATATAGCATCATGTCCTCCCGGAGCTCGAGGTAAACCTGTAACAAAGTCCATTGAGATGTCCTCCCACTTCCACTGAGGAATCTCTATGTGTTGGAGAAGACCACCAGGAACACGGTGTTCGGCCTTCACCTTCTGGAAGACTAAACATCGAGACACACATTCTGCAACTGAACGCTTCAGCCCAGGCCACCAAAACTGACTCCTCAAGGATCGATACATCTTCGTCACACCAGGATGTACAGCTAAGGGCGAGCTATGGAACTCTCGGAGAACCGTCTCGCGCATCGCCAAGGGAACAAAAAGCCTGCCATGATACAACACTCGGTGTTGTTCATCCTCCGACCAACCATCAGGGGCCTCTCCAAAAACGACTCTGTCTCTCAAAACTTCCACCTCTAGATCACCCAACTGAGACTCTTCCACCTTTTTCATCAGGGATGACTGCACCGTCATCTGGAAAAGACAACCTCTTCCCCCAACTTCTCCCATATCAAGATGCAAAGCTGCTAGCTCTTCCATCCCTCTCCAGGAATCACCAGATTCACGCACAACATCATTACGTGACTTTCGGCTCAGTGCATCAGCAACAACATTTCCCTTCCCAGGTGTATACGATATTTCGAAGTCGTATTCCTGCAAGAACTCCATCCACCGACGCTGCCGCAAGTTCAAATCGCGTTGGGAGAAAACATACCTCAAACTCTTATGATCAGTGAAAACCACAAAGCGCTCGCCAATGAGGTAATGTCTCCACAACTTCAGCGCAAACACCACGGCTGCCAACTCAAGATCATGGGTGGCATAGTTGCGTTCATGGGGACGCAACTGCCGAGACCCATAAGAAACAACTGACCTCTGCTGCATGAGAACACAGCCTAGCCCCAGATGTGAAGCATCACAGAAAACATCAAACTGGACTCCCTCTGCTGGAAGAAAAAGGACTAGAGCACTTACCAACTTCTCCTTTAGATACTCAAAAGCTGTCTGACACTGATCAGTCCATATGAACGCTTGATCCTTCCTGGTCAAAGCCGTCAGAGGAGTCGCAACTCGGGAGAAATTAGCCACAAACCTCCTATAATAGCCTGCGAGACCAAGGAAACTTCGCACCTCTGACACGGTCTTGGGGGCTGGCCAAAACACCACTGCTTCTATCTTGGAAGGATCCACAGCTACTCCCTGTTGGGACACAACATGTCCCAAGAAACGAACTTCTCGAGCCCAGAACTCACACTTGGACAACTTCCCAAACAACCGATGTTGGCGAAGAACTCCCAAAACGGATCGTAGATGCTCTGCATGATCCTCTTCAGATGTGGAGTACACAAGGATGTCGTCGATGAAAACCACAACAAACTTGTCCAGGAATTCACGGAACACAGCATTCATCAACCCCATGAAAACAGCTGGAGCATTTTTCACGCTGAATGGCATTACAACAAACTCATAATGCCCATGATGACAACGGAAAGCAGTCTTTGGGATATCCTCATCCTTTACACGCATCTGATGATATCCTGACCGCAAGTCGATCTTTGAGAACCAACTTGCACCCTTCAGTTGATCGAATAGGTCATCAATCCGTGGAAGAGGATAGCGGTTCTTTATTGTCACTTTGTTTAAGCGACGATAATCGACGCACAACCGCAAACTGCCATCAGCCTTTTTCATGAACAAGACTGGTGCACCCCACGGTGACACACTTGGCCGAACAAAACCACACTGCAACAGACCATCGAGCTGAATACGTAGCTCTTGTAACTCAGAAGGGGCCATCTTATATGGAGACATAGAGATAGGAGACGCTCCTGGCTGTAGCTCAATCCCAAACTCGATCTCTCGTCGAGGGGGTAAGGATACAACCTCTTCTGGAAAGACATCAGGGTACTCCTCTACGACCCTAGGAAACACCATCTGTTGAACCTCTGAAGAACTCAGCATCATCCCAGCCATCATGGATGATAAGGATGAAACTCGTCTATGACTCATCCGAGGATCTCTCTCACCAACAAAAACTACTTCCTCTCCATCTTCATCAAAGAAAACGACCTTCTTCCTGTAGCAATCCACAATAGCCTGCACCGAATACAACCAATCCATGTCGAGGATGACATCATATGGTTGTATTCGTAAACATAGGAAATCTCCCCAAGAGCGGTGTTGCCCCAACACTATCTCACAGTCTCTACATACTTCAAACAAGCTAGATCGACCTCCAACTGGCGTAGTCAACACCAAGGGCACTGGAAGCCTCTCTACCTCAAGTCCCAAAGCATGGACAAGGGTAGGAGATATGAAGGAGTGTGTTGCTCCTGAATCAAACAAGGCATACACCAAGGTAGAAAACAATCAAAGGGTACCTTGGACGATGTCTGGCTCGCCTGGAGCTGGCAACGCTAGAGCATGAAGCTGACCACGACCACCTCCACGGCCTCTCTGACCCTGATGACGACCACCACCACGCCCGCGCTCTTCTCTCTGAGGAAGGGGAGCGTCATGGGGCTGTCCTCTGCCTGCTCTATCTACCCTCTGGTGATCTAAAGCTGGTGCAACCTGCTGCTACTGCCTCGGCTGGAACTGCCTCAACGGAGGAACCTGGAGTGGAGCGCCTGGTGCACGATGACTGCTCTGAAAAGTCGGGCACTCCCGCTGCTGATGACCACGTCCACCACAAGAAAAACAAGGGCCTGATCCCTTGGCATAGGTCTGAGAGTTGCTACCTCCGGAGAAACGAGATGGGAAGGGCTGGGACCTACCCCCAGGTGAACGGAAACTCTTCTGTCCTGAAAACCGGGAACCCCGGACCACAGCTCTGCTTCGTGAGGAATCATGACGATTCCCCTCTCGTGACGATCCGGTCCTGGCCAAAGTCCTCTCAACAACCTCTGCCCTCGCCAGCACCTCAAGATATGTCTTCAGCATAAATGGGGTGACCTGGCGCTGGATCTCTGGACGCAAAGCCTCCTCGAAATGCCTCGCCCTAGACTCATCATCTGGTAACAGGTCTGAAGCACATCGTAGAAGGTTCCTGAAACGGATTCCAAACTCTCGAACACTGGAGCTCCCCTGTCGAAGGGTGAGTAGCTCCTGGTGACTGGACGCCTTCGCAGTCGATGAAAGAAACTCGACTCTAAACCTGTCTCGAAACTCCTCCCATGAGATCGCTGACTCCACACGATCCCCGAGGAACAAGAACCACCACTGTCTCGCTGCTCCACGCAACATCGTCACAACCAAGGACACCCAGTGTTCCTTCCGAGCACGAATCAAATTGAAGCCTATCTCGACCTCCTCCAACCAGTCTTCTGTGACTGCATCTGAAATGGAGCCCTCGTACTTCTGTAGACTTTGGCGCTGAAACTCTCGGAGTGTCTTCCTCCAAGTGTCATCGTCATCAACCTCTACCCGGCGGCGATCTGCTGGAACAGCCTGCTGGGAACCTTCTGCGCAAACCTGACGAGGACGTCGACCTGGAGCCATACCTGTAAAATAACAACTGTTAGAGCTCCTAAGCCTGGAATATGGAAGACTCAACATTAATTAATTAATTATTTTGTATTATTAATTTTTGGTTACCTATCCCAAGTTCTACCCATTCAAACACAGGCGCAAAGAATAATGATGCATGATCCTTTCCTAGGTCTCTACCATGCAACAAGTGTCACTTTGTTTAGTAGCCATTGTAAACTTAAAGGTCCGTGCAACAGATCATAGGGGGCCCTGAACGCCTATGTCTCTTCCGGTCTCCAGGGTTTACCCCACTTGCTAAACATGAATGACACCGTTGCCCTACCATCCCATGCATCCTCGCCTGTGCCTAACTCCAAACTCCATCCTATCCCTCAACCAGACCTCTGATACCACTCTGTCACGACCCCCTCCCCACAAAGTGTACCCCTCCTAGGCCGGCAATGTGAAAAGGGAGATAATGACCCCCGAGTCCCGCCTCCAGTAGGCCCCGGGTTGGCGACTAGCACCGAGGGTATAATACACGCACAAATGGGAGGCATTACCCTCTAAGAGAACACATGCAGAAGAGAGAGATAGAATAGACTCCAACCAACTCCAACTCAGAACTGAAATATAAAAAGGAAACCAAGTATATATATGAAATGTCATGCAAAAGTACTACAACTGAAAAGGAAAACTAAAAGTACCCAAATGAAAGAAAAACGGCAGCGACCACAAGCCCGAACAGCTCCTCCTCCAACCACAAGCTAGTAGTAACCAGCTTGATCTCCAACCTGCTCCAAGTGACCTGAAAAACAGTTTATATGTACATAGGGTGAGTATAACAGTATACTCAGTAGGATCCTCCCCAAGACTCTCGTGCAAAAGTAAAGAAAGCATGCTAAAGCCCAGTGAACAACAAGTGAAACTAACTCGTCACCTAAACAGGTATACTATGTTCCCAACCTCACCAAGGCTACTCTCACCAAGTAACGCATACAAGAATATAGCATGTAGTAAAGAATAACAAGGGTACCCCGCTACCACTTCCCCACTGGTTTTCCGCTTTGCCCCAACGACATACGTCATGTGCATCTCTCTCCAAAGGCTTGCCCGTATCAACATGGGTCAAGCTCCACAATATGAACCTCGTGCACCACAAAGGCTTGCCCGCAAACACCTGGGCTAATCTCCACACAATCCTCACAACCAAAAGTAACCAGGTAGTTTCCGGGAGCCACCACAGCTCGTATAACGTGTATCATACGTCGGGTATTATACCTCAAGCCATTACAGCCCATACACCGAGTAAGGATCCTCAAGCCATCACAGCCTATACACGTTACACCTATAGTAGTCCATAGGATACTATATCCAGAATATATGTGTGTGAAATAACCACAAGCCATTACAACCCTCTACACACATATATGGGTAAAACTAACCACTGTGCCTACCAGCACTAAGATCTACCAAGAGAAGAGAGCGGGGCCAAAGGGGGTAGTCAGCCATTCAACCTCCCATCAGAATGTTGGGGAAAACACCCCCCAGGGCTCAGAATCCCCGGGGTGTCAGTTTCCCTTACCGAAAGGGTGGAGTAGCGTATAGAAACACAAAAAGTACAGAATATATAAGTAACTCACATCCACACTATGGGCATTACCTAGCCTTAGATACAACTGCAGCTAACGTCTCTCAGACTCCAGGCTGCTACTTCTAAGACTAGGTATCCTATAAGCACACAACCAATTGAAGAGATTTATTAGATTACTCCATTCTCATTTATCAGTTCCACTGTACATTAATTAATTCTTTAAACATTAATTAATATTGAAAAATTCCACATTTAACTGAAAAGGCATCACTTTCAGAAACAACTGCTCCTTTTTAAGATTCACATCACCTTTAAATTCCAGCATCTCCATCCCCGTGGATTTTCACCATTAAATCAAACATTCATTACAGAAATACTTTTCCACATTCCCAGGCATTCTAGAAAAACATCCTATGCTTCTAAACACAAAGGAGGATCAACACGGTGAGTAGATATAGTACCCGTCGAGTCTTTTCCGCCTATAGAAAGAGCATAGACCCATCCTCCATCGAGAGGCTAAACACGGAAAGCACGTGGCATACCCCGCGTGTCTTCGCCTCCTTCGGAAAGAGGGTAAGAATGACCAGCTGCCTTGAGCAGTGGGGAAAATTAAAGCAGATAAGCAACCAGACCAAACCACTAACATCAAACCATCACATTCATCTCATACCATCACCCTTGGTGTCCTCCCTGACACCCATATGCATAAACCGATGCATCTCGCCACACTAGGCGTCATCCGCTGCCACAACCACAAGTCTCCATGCCTCCACATATCACAACAGCCATCCAGGCTCACATCACAACACAAGCAGCAGGAAAACAAACATCACAAAATGGGCTCTCGGCCCGTTAACAAACAAGAGGGTAACTCAGAACCCTTTTTGGAATTCCCACATAATCTGTTCTCTAATCCATATTGAATTAACAGATTTGTTATTCGTAGGCTCCAATCATGGATACCTAATCAGTAAGCTATCACAATTAAATAACCAAGCTTGCTTCCCTAATTTGATTATCCTCAAATTAGAACAACTACAACAACGACAATAACCAGATTAATTTACATGCCTCTTTATCTTTAGCCAATTAATCAACAATTAATTCCGGCTTTACGTTCATTATCAATTTCAATCATGAACGAACAATAAATCAAAGAAAACATAGATATCACTATATCTAGGAAAACATGAGGCAAACCGTTATCACGGTATAAAGCAACAGCATGCGATCAACCAATTCTTTTAATCCGGTTCAAGTATTTAATTAGGTCAATTTCATTGTGATCCAAAGGAATAAATCATGCTAATTCTACGATTGCACATATATAATTAGAGAAGCCATGAATCCCCTACTTCAAACAGTTCCTCGGGTTCTTTATCCACACAACAGGTCATGATCCTCCCCTCGTGAAAACTGCATCCACCAGAGGATGCTTATATCGAAGATTGATCGACACGGCTCGGTTGCATCAAAAACAGAGCAGAACCAATCCTAGGAGTAAAGATTGATTGTGAAACTCCTACGGAAAGGATTGAAAGGTTCTAGCGCCTCTTAGTCGAGAACAAAGGGAAAGAACAAGGAAGAATGATATCTCGTCCCTTTTTAAGATTTAACGAGGTGACGGTTTAAGATCCGGTTAATTCTCCATTAAAAACGGATCGCATTAACCCACGCGGTTTGACCACGTAAAACATTCCAAGCCTTAGGAATACTTAATATAGGATTTATGGAATTTTAAACGGCCTTAAGAGCCCTTAAAATAAGGCTTTAAATGTATTTTACGTCAAAGGAAACGTCAAAAGGGGCAAAACTGTAGGAGTCTGGAAACACTGTTCACCCACCGTTACTGTACATGAAACTGATCTGTCACACCGATCTGTGAAACTGATCTGTGAAACTGTTCTGTCACACTGATCTCTGAAACTGATCTGTGAAACTGATCTGTCACACCGATCTGTCTCACCGATCTGTCTCACCGATCTGTCACACCGATCTGTCTCACCGATCTGTCTCACCGATCTGTCTCACCGATCTGTCTCACTGATCTGTCACACCGATTTGTGAAACTGATCTGTGAAACCAATCTGTCTCACCGATCTGTGAAACCGATCTGTCTCACCGATCTGTCTCACCGATCTGTCTCACCGATCTGTGAAACTGATCTGTGAAACTGATCTGTCACACCGATCTGTCTCACCGATCTGTCTCACCGATCTGTCTCACCGATCTGTCTCACCGATCTGTGAAACCGATCTGTCTCACCGATCTGTGAAACCGATCTGTCTCACCGATCTGTGAAACCGATCTGTCTCACCGATCTGTGAAACTGATCTGTCTCACCGATCCGTGAAACTGATCTGTGAAACTGATCTGTCACACCGATCTGTCTCACCGATCTGTCTCACCGATCTGTCTCACCGATCTGTGAAACCGATCTGTCTCACCGATCTGTGAAACCGATCTGTCTCACCGATCTGTGAAACTGATCTGTCTCACCCATCTATGAAACCGATCTGTCTCACCGATCTGTGAAACTGATCTGTCTCACCGATCTGTTACTGTTCATAAAACTGGAAACACTGTTCACAGAACCGGAAAATTGGCAAAGTGTTGGGGATAAGTCCCCTTGACCTCCCGGAACACCTCCAATACCAACATTTCACAAAGTAATGGACCGGAGAGGTCTGGGCCATTACAATAAACATTTTTATCAACAGATAATGCTGCCAACACTTCAAATCATAAACCACTGATGCCATCTCGGGGTCATGTGTAGGGTAGTTCCATTCATGTGGCCTCAACTGAAAATACCCATATGCCAAAACTCAATCTCCCATCATCAACACATCTTCAAGTCCAATACCATAAGCATCACAATACACCATATACTACCCACCTAGATTGGGTAGGATCAAGATAGGTTCCAGTTTCAAATGCTTCTTTAACTCCTGAAAGGCCTTCTCACATGCTTCTAACTAATCAAACTTTATCCCCATTTTGTTAAAGCTCTAAAGTAGCACTTACAAATGGGAAAAGTTTCGAATGAATATCATATAATATCCTGCTAACCCAAAAAAGTTATATATATCAAATAACTTCTTAGGATACTACTAAGAAACCACTACCTTAAATTTCTATGGTTCCAATGACACACCTTCATATGAGATGATGTGTCCCAAGAAGTGTACCAGATCAATCCAAAATAGGCACTTAGATTTCTTGGCATATATCCTATGCTCTCTCAATGTACTCAGGATGATGTCAAGATGTTGGGAATGATCATCACGAGTCTTGGAGTACACCAAGATTCCATTAATGAATATTACAACAAAAATATCTTGGTGCGGGTGGAAGATTCTATTAATCAAGTTTATAAAAACTTATGGCATGTTTTTCAAGCCAAAAACCATTAATAAGAACTCATATAGGCCATACATTCTTCAGAAAGTAGTCCTAGATATATTAGTAGTCCAAACTCTTAACTGATGATACCCTGACCTTAAGTCGATCTTTGAGAGAACACACGATCCTCTCAACTATTCACATAGACCATTGATATATAGAAGAGGATACTCTAGTTCTTCACATTCATCAGATTTAAATTTTTGTAATGAATCCAAAAACGTAGAGTCTAATCATCCTTCTTCGAGAAAACACAGGAGAACCACAAGGCGACGTACATGGATGGATAAATCCCTTATCCTCAAACTCCTTCAACCAATTATTGATCTCTTAAAGATGTATTGGTGCCATTCGGTATGGTGGAATTGAAACTGGAATAACCCCCAGCATGAGCTCAATAGTGAATTTCACATCTCTCTCAGGTGGAATCCCCAAGAAGTCCAGATAGAATCAATCAAAAACATAGCTCCCTCAGTTACACCCTCTCCAAAGTTAGAGGGTGTTGTAACTGAAACTCCCTCTTCATGTTAGACATGTGCTTCTCAAACTTCCTTAGACCTCTTCCCATGAATTTCATGAAGCAAGTAAAGTTCTCTCAAAACTACTCCTGCACTTCTTCACTTGGTACTATATTGGTGCCTCAGGTTTCACTACTGGTAAACCATCTCCATCCATATCCTCCCATTATTTTCTCAATAGGGGTCATCATGGAGGCATCTATTTAAAATTCCAAACACAAATATTAGGACTCATAAAACATATTTAATCAAATTTATATAAGAGGAATAATCACAACAAGTCTTTTCCCTATGTCTCTCTACGTGGTGAAAACTGAGGTGCTAACACCACCCTTAACCCCCCTACTCCTTAGTATTGTTTATCTAATGGAATTATCATTTTTAAAGTTTCTCATTTAGACACCCATTTGTTCAAATTTTCACCATTTTAAATTTTTAAATTCATATCAAAAACCTTTTTCATTTAAATTTCACAAGTAGATAAAAATAGTTCAAGTTCAAAAACTTATCCAAACCCCATTTTCCCGTTCATGCCTAGAATGATGCATGTCAAAAAAATAAGCCTGAGTGTCTAGAATGATGAATTAAGACTCAAAACTCATTCCATATTGGTCCATGGGTTAATTTTCAATAATTTTTTTTTCTGAAACAATAATCACATCACACAACAAGTTCATTACTCAAGGTGAAATAATATTCAACTGTAACAATGAACTGTAATAACAATAATCCCACCTTGGGTTCTTGGATTTTCCCTCATACATGGGTTTTAAAATCTCATTCACAAGATCATTACCAAGGCCCAAATCTTCATAGTATCTATTATAACTTTCCATAAATAGTAAGACAAAATAAAAAGAAAATAAAACTCGTTTGATACCACTTTGTGACATCCCAACCCATGAACCACACACTGGTGCCTCGAGGCGGTCCGTCATATGACCTCAAGCACACCTCCCCTTATGATAGAGGATACCCACTAGCAGTGAGGGTCCAGTAAGTCAATAATGGGGAGACTGTTCCCTCATTTATCAGAGTAAAACACCAGTGTAAATAAATAAACAATAATAGAAGCATATATAATCATACAAAATACCAATATCTCATGATAATAAAAGTAGAAAATAAAATATCTAATTAAAAATAAAACATTCCATGATAATGTAATTTTAAAGTGTGTAAAATGAAAACTAAAAATAAAGATACCAACTAATCCCAAGTGGGTCCCGAACCACATCATATTCCCTCATCAAATATCCATCCCCAAATCATCTATATAATACATGGATTTCACCTTTAACATGTTTTTCAACAATAAAGTCTTTTCAGGTATCAATTAGAAATCCTGAGTAGGGTCTAAGTATGACTCAGTAGGCCACCACCAAAGGTGTCTAAAACAAAACCAGTCAAAAATAGTTTATTCAATTTTATTAAAAATTAAATATAACGAATAAATAAATATCTTATCACATTATTAAATATTACCTATTTAACCACATAAACCCTCAAGTTACTAAGGAAACTCAAATCTCAATACCTTCTTTGACCCATTCCAGAATTCGATATATCCCCAAGGGATATGAAATTTGAATTTCCATGTCACCATTCAAAATTCTTGGCTAAATTTCCATGTTACTATTCTCTATTTATTAACACACAATTGAATGAGAATGTTACCATTCATAATACTTGGACAAATGTCCATGTTACCATTCACCATTTAATAATGCATAATTGAATGAGCATGTTACCATTCGTAATACTTGTCCAAATGTACATGTTACCATTCACCATTTAATAACACATAATTTAATGAACATGTTACCATTCATAATACTTGGATGAATTTCCATGTTACCGTTCACCATTTAATAACACATAACAAACAAAATCATTATATTACACATGTCTCAACAACCATTACTCAATTAATCAATTATTTAATCGTAGTCACAATTTGGATATCTCATTATTAATATACCATTAATTATCTCAACTCATGACATCAATATCTCATAATTAATCTAATATTAATTATTTCAAATCATATATCTTGATATCTCATAATTAATTCGTCAATTAATTATCTCAAATCAATTATCTCAATGTCTCATAATTAATCCTCTGATTAATTATCTAAATCAAAAATCCCTAAATATCTCAATTAATCCTTAAATTAATCATCTAATTGTACATCCCCTAAATATCATAATTAATTACCAAATTAGTCATCAATTTCAACAATAATCTAATTTATCACTTTTCAACACAAACTAACCCAATTTAGGAATTCAAATTGATAAATAACATTATAAATTCCAAAAAATCATACATGTTTCCAAATCACAACTATAAGAATTGAATATTAGACTACCCACCTCAAATTTGTTGAAAAACACTCTCTAACATAAGAATCCCCAATTTTAGGTCAATCAATCAAGAATACACCAAATAATGAGATTTAGACCCAAATCCTAAATCCAAGATCAAATGAATCAAGGTCTACCAATCTTATATATATATATCTATATCTAACAATAGATAAAAATTCATATTTTATTCGAAAAGAGGATCGAAAGAGAGATATAGATCTAAACAAGAATAAATAACATACCCATATGCTTTAGATATTCAATCCACCTTTTGATTCACCATGAATAGAGGCTGGGAAGGCTTAGAATCTATCTGGGAGCCTCCAAAATTGTGAATGTGAGCCCGGGGTCAAAGAAGGAGAGATGTAGCCAAAAAATGGAAAATTTAGTTGTACAAAATGTTTAAAATAATAGGTTCATCATTTACACACTATGTAATGTTATTACACATTGTGTAAATGTTTTTAATGGAATATACTGAAAAACACATCACCCCAAATATATTTTATTAAACCCTCAAACAATTACATGATATGTAATTACCTTACACGACATGTAAATCTTCTGTAGTTGATTTTTCTGCCCATTTTACTTTCTAAACAACCCGAATCTCTTTTAAAGTTTCTCATCTCATCAAGAACTCATGAAACACTTAATGAGATGTACCTAAAAAAATATGGGATCTTATAGGTTTTTTGGTCCCTTTGAGATGATGGGGTGAGTTTGTGAGGTGTCGTAGTGGTTGGTGCTACCACCATGGCTGGAGAGGATCCAAGATGTCTTCCATGTCTCTCAGATTTTTTGGTATCTTCATGATGACTCCCATGTCATTGACTGGGGAGAGTTAGATATCAAGGATGATGTGACATTTAGGGAGAAACTAGTAGATATCTTGGAAAATCATGAGAAAGTACTATGAGAATAAAAAAATCCCTTGGTTTTCATGTTTTGGAGGCATGGTGGCCTAGAGGAGAGTAATTGGGAGTGAGAGATGAAGATGCGTGCCCAGTACCCAGTGCTATTTTGAGTTTTTATTTACTATTTTTTTCTTATGATTTGATGTTTGGATCTTATTGTTTTAGGATATTAGCTATTTTACTTTGTTTATGATGTGTGATGTGTGATAAAGTTCTAACATATGAAAATGGGAGGACATGAATCCTAATAGAGAAGCATTATACTAAGATTATATTAAACCCATGAGAGTGAGTTAGTGCCACCTAGAGTAGATAGTATCATTACATGAATGATGGAATTCTCTAATTCATATGTTTGGGGTAGTACAGATTGTTGGTTACAATTTTTTTTTGGTTTGGTATGTATAGATATTAGATGGTTATGGTGATGTGTCTGTGTGTAGTGATGGGGTTTTGTGAGACATTTTGTGGATGTTTGGTTTGGAATATTTGGAAGGTGGTGGTGTTTGAGGTATGAAGATATCCTTGAGAGGTATATCATGGGGTGGTAGTTCAAACCCATTTCATTTTGGGCTTGGTTTTGGAATCTTAAGGGAAATAGTCATTTGAGAGGTATCTGATGTAATAGAACAGGCCTTACTAGCCCATTACTTTACCATTTATGGGGATTGGATGAGTTTCATAGAAGGTTTGAGGAGATTCTAGATGTTTTTGGTGGAGCCTAGAGCTATAGTATAGCTTCTATAAGAAGTTCACATCATGTAAGTGAATTCAAGAATTGTAAAGGTGGTCCATGATTTGTGTAGCCAGATGGTTCATGGATTGTACATGTATAATGAAGAACCTATGATATGGATTACATTTCTTGTAAGTAAAATTCATGATGTGTATTAAATAAAGGCCGAGGTGACACTTTTTTTAGTGAAATTTGAAATTTTGGAAAACCTGTGAAATTCACAGAGTGTATATATATTACAAAACATGAAAAAGATGGGATCCAGGATTTAAAGTCCTTTCCTTAGTCGATTCTTCTCATTCAACTGAGGCTCCTTCCTCTATCATTTTAGAATATCCCTAGGTGCCCTGAGAATACCTTCAATCCCTCTTCTCCCCTATTCGACCTGTTGGTTCGTCTTGGTCCCCATTAATAATCTATGGTAAGTTATTCTCTATTATTGACAGTTTTATCCTATTTTTCTTTCAATAAACCATTAATATGGTGTAATTTTGGTTTGTGTTGTGAGTTTGGTTGTGTTTTTATGATATTTGGGAGAAGATTAGGTTGATCTTTGGGTGTTTTGTTTTGTTGTGGTTTACGAGCATTCATCTTCACCCTATGGTGTGCAACGAGTTGACAAAGCTTCTTTGAGGTAAAGAATCCTGCATTTCTCTTTATTTTGTATCATACGAGAGGTATTTATATTTTTCATATATGGGTTAGGGTTGTGATAGATCAATCTAATATAAAAAATGGCTAATTAAAATAGAATGGGAAAAGGGGAATGATTCATATAATTTTGAGGTTTTGATATGATTGTGATATTTTGGTTGTACGAGATTGATGAACCACTAAATATTATGGTCATTGGCAGATTTATTTATGCTTGATGATATATATTTTCACTACTGTGTCTGTTTTTATTATTGTGATGTCACCCTAAAATGGAAATTGGATAAAAACTTATATTTAGATATTGAAATTGTTTCCCTAGGATTGTGGTTTTTGTGATAACACCCCTAAAATAAATTTAAATGTGATAAAATCCCCTTTTTAGATATGTACCTCCAAATAGTTTTTTATTTTATTAAAAATCCACATTAAGGAAATGTGGGAACCATGTAGAACATTCACTATAGCAACATACACAGACCCTCCAAAAACACAGTTCATCATACAGATCTCAAAATTCAAAAATTCAAACATCACCACGCCTTGCACTTTAACCGGGTATTAATCCCACGACATGCACATGATCACAAATATTCAAAAATCATAATTCAAAAGATTCATCATCACCATTATAGAACCACGATCGGCCCGTGTCGTCCTTCACCATCAGTTTCATCACCCATCATCGGACCCGAACCCATCCACACTGGAGTCAAACACCGTCCTTTCAGAGGTTTGTGAGTAACATAAGAAAAAAACCAATCAAATTAGACCTCAGAAACAAAATCCACTGAAATATTCCTATGACTTTGGGGTAGTGAGGTGGTGGTTGTTTGGTAGTGCTTTTAGGTCAATGAGGTGGTGGTTGTTTGGATGTGATTTTGGGTCGGTGAGGTGACAATTTTTTTACCATGCTTTTTGGATGGTGAGGTGGTGGTGTGATGGAGACAATGATATGCTTGTGATGTGTTGTTTCTTTGTGCTAGATGCCTGAGTAGTGATGTAATAATTATTTAATAATGATAGAAATGGCTAGGGATTGGTTCTATTAATGAGATGAAAATGGTTAATGAATAAATAAATGATGGGTTGTGTGACTAAATGTGATTGATACTTAATAATGAAATAAATGGGCTAGATAACAGAAATTAGTTGGTGGTGTGAGTTGTGGCTTGTGGATTGTATGCAATTTTTCATATAGAGATAGAAGTGAATGTGGGAAATTTGTGAGTCGGTTAGTGTTTTTTTGAACCCATAGTTTGGTCTTGTGTGTGTTTCTATATATATTTATATACTTTTACATTCCTTTGATTTCTATATTCACCCACCCACTTCAATAAATATGTGCCAACACCTATATTTTTACACAAAGTTGTTTTTACTAACATCTAGTGAGGATGATGGATGGATGGGTACCCACTCTTTCCCGTTATCTCTTCCAAGTGAGGTAGGTATTTCATAGGTTGTGATGCTTAGAAGTTTTATAGTGCACTAGATGGTTTTTTTGATTCCTAGGTGTCTTCAAGTGAGATCTGATGTGGTTGTGCTTGTGGAGAGGTGTTCTGAGGTGTCTTCGGGTGAGATGTGATGTAACCCAAGTTTCTATGGTTAGTATGAGATGGGATGAGGTGGCTTATGGTGGGGGTCATGCATTATAGGAGGAGAGCATGAGACTGATTTACTTCATGATCATGATACCCTACTCCTCTGTCCATGGTTGTGGAAGTGTTGTGGCCCAGGTGTATTCAGGTCAGATGTGATATATAAGTGCTTGTTAGGCAATGAGATCAGGTGTATTCAAGTGATATGAGGTGTTTCCATGCTTATGGGGTGGTGATACTAGGTTTATTTGGGAAAGGTGTGTTGTGACCATGCTTGCAGGGAAGTGTGATATATAGAAGAGATGAAAGCACAAGGACGCATGATGTTGGGGTGTGAGAGTTAAATACCTACGGGAAAGTGATGTGGGGTACCCTTTATCGATGTGAATCATGTTATATTATATTACTTGACTAGATTTATTTGATGAGTTCATCTTGGTGAGGTGTATATGGAAAGTTTAACTATTTAGGTGATGTTCGCTTTTCTATTTTCTCATAGGTGCATTGGTATGTTTCCTTCCCATGCGCATGAAAGATTTTGGTTTTCCTTCTGGGTATACTTGTATGCTTACCCAACATATATAAACTAATTTTCAGGTTTTTATGATGACTACAAGTAACTTTCTAAAAATTACTAGATCAAACCTTTGGATTGATGTTATGTCACTGCTTTAGCTTTTCTTTTGGGTATTTACTTTGGAGACTTTTCTCTACATTGGTTTTATTTATACATGTATTTGTGGGATGGTTTTGGTTTCTTTTATATTATCCCATGAAGTTTTTTTTGTGGATGATTCATATTATCTTCTGATTTTATATTATTATTGAAGGTAATACCTCCCATTTCATGATATTTTTATACCCTTGACACTATTCACCAACCTAGTACCTATTGGAGGTAGTACATAGGGGGTTACTATCTATCTCCCCTCATTGTGGTATCTTTAGAGGAGGGGGTCATGACATGGAATATGATTAGAATTTTTTCTAAAATGTTTATAAACTTAATAAATTCATTAAAGAATTAATAGTAATAACCAAATGGCTATTAAAGAACTCAACAAGCCAAAATCACAATGGCTCTATCCTTTTCTGGATGCAGTTAGTGGTTCCTTTGACCTTAAGATAGGTGGTTATATAGGATGGGCATCATTATAGTTGGTACACACACCCCAGGCCTACCGAGATTTCTTATACCTTGAGGAGTAAGTGGTGGTGGCCCAATATAGGGTTATTAATTATGTATTTTGTATCCTAATGTTTGACCTATCAGAGAATAAAATCTGAACATTAGAGACCGTCCAAGTTGTTACAACATATTCCCATACCAAAATAGAAGCGAGACAAAATATCATTATATTTTTTTTATTATCCTACCTTTTACACTTAGTGATAAATAATATATGTGGGTGGTTATCAACCATTTGATAAATCCAACCCATTTCCATCCCATCAGAGAGTCGATGGAGGTAGAGGATCTTGAACACTTGTATGTCCAAGAGGTTGTTAGACTTCATGGATGTCCCTCAACTATACTTTCTGACCAAGATTCTTGATTTTCTTCTTGGTTTTGGAAGGGGATCCAAGAATACATGATATCCAAAATTAGGTTGAGAATAACATATCACCCTAAGACAATTGACCAGTCTGAATAGACCATTCAGGCCCTAGAGGATATGTTTTTTGATTGTGTGTTTGACTTTAGGGGTTCATGAGAGAGTAATCTATCATTGTTTGAGTTTTATTACAAAAAAAAAAGTTATCAAAAATTGATTAGGAGGGACCCATTTTAAGAATTATATTGGTTTTCGTACCAATACTTATCATGTTGGGATGATGTGGGTGAGAATTTACTATTGGGACTAAGTCTCACCCAAGAGATGAAAGAGATAGTGTGACTGATTCAGAAAAGGTTAACGATGGCTCAAAGTTGTTATAAATCATATTTCATCAAATATAATTTATAATTATAGTTTTAAATAAGGGATTAGTGGTTTCTTTGGGTATTTATTTTTCCAGGGCACCATGTCTTGGGAACGTGAGGGAAGATGGCATTACGTTATGCTAGGCCATTTTAGATTGTGGAACATATTGGAAAGGTAGCCTACTAGATGGATCTTCCACTATGGATAACCACAATCCATAACATCCATCATGTCTCTAAATTTAAGAGATATCATGAAACCCCATATACCGTAATTGAGTGAGAATATTTGGATGTGTAACCTAATGTCACCATAGTGGAGTATCCTGTTGTAATGGTGTAGCCAAATCTGTTTGTATGAAGTTGGGGTGAATTATATTATTCCAAACTGTACACTAAACCACAACTCTCATGGTTCTTCTTTCATGGTGAGGTATCTTGGGGTTATATGGGGAAGTGCACCCCTTTTATGGGGGTTTGGGGTGTGAAGGCCCTATCCAAAATTGTGAGAACTGTAGAAAATTCAACCAAACTATATCAGAGTTGACTAGTGACCCAAACAAGGCATTTTATTATTATAGACTTACTATAGAAACATGTGATAAGACACTGTAGCAGTGGAAAATTTGTGGATAGTGGTCTTGTAGAATCTCAGACTTTGAATACATAGGTACTTTAGCTCTATAGACTTCTAACCAATGATCACTATAACACAAAAATCTTATAGTGCGGCTGGTGGCCCAATACATCATCTTATTTATTATCTCATTAAATATAGGGTTTCTATGTGTGTATAAAACTATGAAAATATCCCTATAATTATAGTCCCAAAACTAGTGAAGTTTTCTTACTCTATATAGTAACAGGGTTTTTTCTTACGGTATCCAGTAATTTTATTCTCATTCTTTTGTTTTTACCTTTTTTTCTTCAAGGAATCATTTATTACTTATTTATCTTAAAGTTTCCACAACACAACCTCCTGTATCTTGGATTATCATATAAAGGTACACCATTATAAGTTTGTCCCATTGGTATATTTTCTTTGACATTTTGGCAGGGGTAGCCACACGACATAATAGTGAAAATCTCTAGTGAGAGAGCAACGACATCACATGTTTTGTTCTAATAGTGTATGAGGACTTTCCAAGGGTAAAACGTGACATGGTGGTGAGGCTTGTGACACCTATCAGGTCTCTAGTACGACTTATTTTATTTTTCATGTATATTCTTATTTCACTCTTGGATTTCCTGGGCATTGGGGGTCAGAAACCTTATTTTTTGGAAAAAAGACCCTGGCCCATGGTTGCCAAAATTTTTTTATAACTATATAAGGGTTTTGGTTTGGGGAAAGTGTGATTTTTCATGTTTAATAAAATTTTATTAAATTGTGTGAGGCTATGTGAGAACTGTGAAACTTTGGATTTGGGGAGGCAGTGGCTCCCACATGGTTGGAACATGGTTTGCCTAACCATGCTTCCAAACCATGAAAGATTTCCAAATAGTTCAAATTTTGAGAAATTACCAAAGTTTCCTTGATATATTTAACTCTATTTTGGATCATTTCTTCTCCTCATCATGCATAACCCCTTTATTTTTCATTATAGTTTCTCCGATCTCTTTTTGGTGTATTCTCCTTGGGTTATTGGTTTTTTGGCTTGAGTTAAGCCTCTTTAGTCTAGATGTATTCATCCTTTACCCTTATGTTGCCTTGTTTTTCCATTTCAATGGAAAGTGGAAACCCTAGATTGTGGTTTGGCCAAATCAAGGGTTATTAATGAGGGTTTTGGTTTGATTTCTTAATATTTTGATGTGTGGGGACTTATTCTTCCTAAATTGAGATATTTTCATCCAAGGTGACTAGGTTGGAACTGACTATGAGGTAGTGTCTCTATTTAAGGGTGTTTTCAATGATAACCCTTCAATTATTTATCACCTCTGATTTGTGTTTATTAAATTTCCATTTAATTGATTAATGGTTGATTTTTAATCCATTTTTCTATGATACATTACTTTTTGTTGGTAATTTGATGTTTAAAACAACTATGTGACAAAGATGTCCTAGTGAGAAGTATCATTACTAATGCATGACACTTAACACTCAATGTCTAAACTCATGTCGATGAGTTGAAAACTCACCTAAAAGTGTTTTAGAACACTTTTTGTACCTAGAAATCACTAGTAACTTGATGTTCAGCATAAAAAGGTTAGCTTCATCTTTTTATTCTATACATTTCATATTCTAACACAAATTATCTCCTTGATAACATCCTAATATAAAGGAAAAACTAAACATATACCATTTGTAACATCTTTTCTCAACCCATTGGCTTTGGGCCAAGTTGGAGGTGCTACTAATATTTGACGGAATTCCCTGAACACCAAAGGTTGACAATAAATGCCATGGTTTTTACACAAGAGTATAAGTTGGAATTAATTACCCTCAAATAAATGCACAAAAACATAAAAGTAACCAAGATGATGATGATCATATAAATAATGAAAGTGAAAACAATAAATGAAGCGTGATATAATATCCAACAAATCAGAGGAATCAATAAAACAAAATCAGTGTAAAAATGGAAATAAATGAACAAAAAAACTCCAAATATGTGAAAACGTTGATCACCAAAGTAGAACCACTCTAAAATATAATACTAGACTAAGAATCCAAGATCCATCTTCAAAAATCCATGATATCCACTATCATAGTGCTCCACAAGTGAAGTATTAAATCTACCCCTTTCTTGAATCATGGAAGAAAACATCTTCATATCCATCAAGATGAATATTAAAGGATAAGTATAACAACCTAATATAAAACCCCAAAAGTCATTTTCCACATACTAATAAGACCAAATTCATGTTAGCTAATAGTTTTATAAAACAATAGGTGGAGTTTTAAGAGGAGAGTAAAGAAATTTAAAAAAATATAACAGTAAAACATATTTTACCAAAATTATTCTAAATAAGAAATCCAGTAATAAAAAGGTTTTTTCCCAAAGTAAACTTTTATTCAAAAAAACCAAAAAAAGTATATCCAACATTAATTCCATAATCCCATATACACACCCATGCAAGAACAAACCTCCCAAAACAGTCATGTGATCATGGTGACTTCCATCCATGATCCATCCACTAATTGTTTATTTGAAATAACTGAAACACAAAAACACACACCCATGCATAACCTAAATCTCTCAAAACTTTCTAATTATCATGGTAACATCTATCTATGATTCAATTTTCTAATGTAAAATAATTCAACCTAATCCATTTCATAAATACATGTAAAAAACCTATATGTTTTGTCAAATTATTTCCTATTTAAAACCATAAATTTTGAACCCATGTGGTTTCCCCCACATCCCCAAAACAAAGAATAAAAAAAGTGAAAAATATAGTAGATATTCAACAGCGTCTTTGCAATCAATTTTATTTAAAACAAACAGAATCAATCAAAGTCATAAAAGAATTCATATTATAATAAAAAGTGGAAGGGGGTAAACCACCTACCTTGGATTCATTCATCAAAACTATTCTTAGATGATTTCATAGATCTAACCCCTTCCTTCCATTTACCTATAAAATCCTAATATAAATCGATCAAAACTAATCCTATCCCATGAAGCTAGTTTTAAAAAAATATAATATAAGTCTCATTTAAGAAAAATCAATGATATCCAAGATGTAAAGGATAAATGAGGTCCTAACCTTTGATTTCCATGAAAAAAACACTCAAAGAATCATCAGAATCAGAGTATAGATGTCAATTATCATCTAAAATCATAGAAGTGAACTGTAGAAATTAATATATTAGTTCATTGGAGGAAGAATGAGGCTTTTAGATCAAGATTCATGTTTTAAAATCAATTTTTGTACAATTAAATTCCCCTCGCACAGTTAATCCACATAGTTTGAAAAAATTTGAAAATAGACTTTATCTTAGTAAACACTAAGTCACTCAGTTAACTGTATGGTTTGAAAAATTTGACATTAACCCAAAAAACTAGTTCTTTCCTGGAGAACCCCATGCCATATGGTTAACCGCATAGTTTTTCCAAATTGTGTGCCTACCCAGCGATGCCCTAATCCCTCAGACGGTTTCCTAGAGACTTTAGCACAATTTCTATTACCTTTCCTCAAACATTTTACATTCAAAAATTCATCCAAAACATTCTAAAACTTTATATAAACTTATCCATTCAGTAGAAAAACATTCTACAACATTAAATAATCCATAAAAAGGAAAATAAATAAAACTAGAGGTGTTACATATGGAAAATAATAAATTACCATTTCCAAAATTTAAAAGACATTCTTGCTTCATATTTAAACCTCACAAGATAATAAAATAAAAAACCATTTGGTTTCAATCAATGTTTGAAATAAATTTTTAAAATTAATTTTCAGTTTTCAAATTCTAAATTATATGTTAAAAATCATAAAAAGTGTGATAATGAGACCAATTTGAAAACTCAAAACACTTTTTTACATATTCATTCAAAATATTTTTTAAAAAATATTCATTGGGTTGAACCTTATACTTTCATTAATAATGTAGTACTAAAATAAAACAATTAACACCTTATAATTCATAAACCACAAGTGTAGTGTGAAATTCAATTAAAATCACACAATAAACACTAAAGTGTGTAAGAGGTCGCCTACCTCTCACTAAGTGAACTATCAACAAAAAGTGATATGGATTGATTCAATCTAGATTACATGGAATTCCTAAAGGTTACAAAAACCTTGAAGTAGTTTAACATCAAGGTACTACACAATCACATTTCTAGGCCCATTTGGGATCAATTAATTAATTATATTTTGAAACAATTTTTCCATTATAACTTTTATGATTTAACATAAGGAAGTGTGATTCACATTTTACAAACATGGAGCATGTATAAGGAATTTAAATATATTAGAGATGATATCAACATCAAAAGGTGTCAAACTAGACTTGGTTCGCTATTTAAGAGTAGTTAATTATAGAAAAACTAATTAAGAAATAATTTAATATCCAAAGTATTTAATTCATAATTTTTACAAGGCATGGAAGAAGTTTTTTCTTTAAAAAGTTACCTGAAAACAAACCAAGGTATTCACTGGAAAAATATTTTTTTTCATACTTTTAGAAAGTGAGAATAATTTAACATATTAGTTTATTAAAAACTATGGTATGTAAATACAAGTAAGTTTTAAGGAATTATCTATGGTTTGGAACTACTAAAAATTTTATTATCCTTGAAGAGCCTTATTATAACATCCCCTAAAACCATATCCATAAACATATATAAGAAAACCATGAAAAAAAATTACCATATAGAAAAACTAAATGAAATCTAGACAAAACAATGGCAGAAGACCCCTATTATTACTCTAGTTATAAATTGATGGAAAACACTAATAAATTAGACCTATAAAGTCCTAAATAAAATCTTCTAATGAGTAAAACCCTATTATAATCACTATAAAAATGAATCTTGGTATAATACTGAAAAAAAATAGAAATCCTCCACTTAGGACTTCTCTAACCAAAAAAAGAAATCACACATGCATTCTAAGAGTGAATAACATTTAAAAGTAAGATCTAAGAACTTTTATTATACATTTGGAATTATAAAAGGAAAAAATAATAAATAAAATTATGTATATATCTTTGAAAATGGATTATACCTTAAACCTACATAGGGATAACACATTGCCAAAGAGGTCTCTCACTACTGGGATGGTCACATGTTGATAGAGGACCGACAAGTCACCTGATAACCCACACCTCACTAGAGAAACCTCAAATCACATGTGGGATTCAGGGGGGGAGGGAGGGATCAAGGAGGAGAAATAGATTTTTTTTATTTTTTTGAAAAATATTTCTTGATGATTTTTAAAAAAATTGATGTAAAATGAATGCAGTTTTTTAGAGATACTTTTAAAAACCGTGGCTAGAAAAACACCTTTAAGATTCATTATTTTTTTTAATTCAAGTTAAATAACATTCGATACAGAAATTATTATTTTTTAGGAAATATATAAATTGAATGAATCTGTTTTAAATGTAATGAATGATGGGTATGCGAATTAAAATAAATAAAGTAAATAGGGTGACATAAAATGAGCATGGTTGGAATAATGAATAGGGACAAATGATTGGTTTAAAAAGATAGTGGGTTGATGCATGGGTTGAAATGGGTTAATTAATGAAATAATGAAGCTAATGAGGCTGGTAAATGGTAAATAGATGGATTATAAATAATGGGAATTGAGTGGTTTATTGTGTGATTTCCTTTTTTTCTCACAGATTCAATTATGATGTTGATGATGATGGGATGTGGAAAGTGACATTTTGGTGTGTGGTTGTCGTGTTGTTATTTTTATATTGTGGGAGTGATTATGGGAATGTGATTTGGTGATGGAGGATGGTAGATGAGAACTTATAGGATATAATTTCACTCAATTGGTATATGCTATGGAATATGATGGATCTTAGTTATTCTATGCTTATGTGTAGAGGTGGATTGAAGTAGGCATGTGAACATAGAGTGTAATGGATTTAAGATATAAGTATGAAATATTCCATTGAATTGGTTATGTATATAGTGGTTAGGATGATACATGGTGGATGTAATGGAATATGAATTCTTGGACTGTTACTTTTCTAGTCTTGTGGTTGGAGGGTGATCAGAGGAGGATAGAAGAGGTTTGATGGAGTTGGAGTTGCAAAAAAACTACAAAAATATTTTTATGTCATAAAAGAGGAATTTACATAATAAGCGTGTCGCTTATATCTTGTGAAGCAGATAGTTTATGACCTTTCTACAGTGAGGGGATATCATTTAAATGTGGGTTTATGATGTTAGAAGTGGATTTATGGCATAAGATACTTCAGGATGAGGTTCCATTAAAATCAGCGAAACTTCCAATTTTTTTGTAGTTTATGTGGTAAGAAGGTTTTATGATGTATTTTCCATGGAACCTATGGGTTTTACATCGTAAAAGTGTGTTTTATGCCTTAAATTGGGCGAGTTATAAGTTATTTATAAAAATATTTCAGATGATTATCTTTTCATTTACCCATGCCTCCTCTGGTTTTTGATGAACACTAGGTTCCCTTGGGAGATTTCTCAGCTTTTCTTCCTCCTGTTTAGATCTCTGGTTTTGGTGGTCGAGTTTTGGTGATCCAAGGTGAGTTTCTACTTTCCCATTGTTGCCTTTTCTTCTTCCTTGTAGATCTATTTTAGTGATTCTTACGTGGTTTGAGTAGGTTTTGGGGCATTTTTTGAAATCCCTTTGGTGTAGTTTAGGTTGATCCAGGGTTTTCTAGTGAGGTTACAGTTTAAAGACTATTTCTTTTTCACCTTTCAGTTCATAAAGAGATAAGGATGATTTTTTTGAGGTAGGGGGTCCTCATTATCACTCCCTTTATGTTCTATGCATGAGATTTACATGATTTTTCTTTCCTTTTTCTAAATAGTATGAAAATAAAAAATGAATATAATTAATTGGCATAATTTAAATTGATGGGTATGGGGAGATATTTTAGGATTTACTATTTTAATATATATTATTGATGATATTTTGCATGCTTGTTTCCTATAGTAAAAATAATGGTTGTTGGAAGCCTTATTTTCATTGTAGAAGATATTTACTATGACCCTTACTATGTTTTGTGATATCACCCTAAATAAAAGGGTAAAGGATTTATATTTGGATAATAAATTGGTTTATCATGGAAACCTAGTTTGTGTGATAATACCCATTCTAAATAAATAAGTAATGTAATGAAATCCTTGAATAATTGTGGAGGCCTTAATGTGTTTCTATTATGTGTAGTTTCTTTGTTGTGTTTCCTTGTGTGTTGTTGGATGTTTTGCATTGATGAAGGTAAATAGATGAGACGTGTGATGCATGGGGCTATGATGTGGTGGTTGATGGGAAATAATGTGATATGGACAGTTTTGAAGCAATTGTGATGTGACATGGGAAGTTATGCGATGGTGGTGATGTGGGATGGCATTGTGTCATGTGGAAGAATTGCGAGATGAGGTCATGGTATGTGGTGTGGTGCACAATGTTTGTGGTGAATAGTGGATGTGATGAAAAAATAGTCGTTGTGCACAGTGGTTGTGGAAATATGGTCTTTTTGATGTGTGGTTATTTTGGTGAGATGGCTTGTTTGATGTGGCACATCAAATGATTGTGGAAGCATAGTGTTGTGGCTTTTGTTGTGTGGTTGTCCAATTTTTGTGTGTCGTAGTTGTGTTAGTTGCCTCATTGTCCATGTAATAGATTATGATGCGTTAAATGGATATGAATGGGGTGGAAATGTATATTTGTTAAATGTATTAAATGATATAAATAAATTAATGGGATGTGTGAATATGAATGAAATGGATAATAAATAAATGTAGTAAAACCTATAACTAAAAGTTAGAAATGTTGTGTGGCTTGTGTGATGGCCATGTGGTGTTTCATATAATGGTGGAAGTGGTTGTCACCATTGATGTGTGATATGGTAATGGTGATGTGGTGTGTTCTAGTGTAGTTGTTGTAAACCCATAGGCTGGGTGTTGTATGCTCTATATATATCATGTATATTTATGTTATTTCTCTATTATCCCCACCTAAGTGGGATAATCTTACCAACTCTTAGAGGTTCTGGGTTACGGGTGTTTTCCACAACATCTAGTATAGTGGTGATACAGATATATGGATACCCCCACTTCTCTACTCTTCCTTCATCATTGATATCCCAGGTGTTTGTGGGAGAAATGTGCAGTGATATCTCAGGTTTCTTTGGTGAGATGTGGTTTTTGTGGCTGTGATGAGACTTTATGTGTGGGTTTAGGTATCTATAGGTGGGATGTGATATGATGGTAGCTGGTGGTAGCATTGGATGATAGTCCTTTCAAGGGTGGGGTAGGTAGGTATGCATCCCAAACCATATCACGGATAGCTGGTATAAGATGTTATGTGAGGTGATGTGATATGGTATGCACATAAGGGATGGGAGAACATGATGTTTGGCGTTTGGGCGTGAGAGAGAAAAATCAGTGGGGAAGTGGTAGCAGGGAACCCTGCTTTGTTATGATATTGATGTTATATTAATATATTGGATTCATGATTTGGGTACCAATATGGACCTTACTATCTTGGGATGGAGCTTTTGTTGAGTTTATTCTATAATACTTGTCTTTGGTACATTACTTTGGATACTTTTATATGTATCAATTTACTTTATTCATGCATTACAAGGTGAGTTGAGGTTTAATTTTATATTATCTATTAAATATTTTTGGTTTTTTTATCCTATATCATGATCCTATTTTATTTTTAGAGGGATATTCCTCTTATATTTGAGATTTTTACACTCTCGGTGCTTCTCACCAACCCGGGCTCTACTGAAGGTAGGACTAGGGGTCATTATATCTCTTCTTTCATTGTGATATTTTTGGAGGAATGGGGTCATGATAGAGTGATATTAAAGGAGATGGTTGAGAGATGAGATGAAGTTTTAAGTTATACAATATGAGGATTTCATGAGTTTGTAGGGAAACTATGCTAGTTGACCTTTCTGCGTGATGTAGGCTAAGGATATCGTCGAGGACATAGGATTTAGGCCCCCATGATCTAGTTAATAGACTCTAAACTTATTGAAAGACCAAGTGAGGAGGAATTTTTTGTAGGGTAGATACCTAGGAGAGGTACATGCATCATGATTGGTTGTGTTTGTGTTTTAATTGGTTTGTTGTTGGAAAAATTAAAATGAATAATTAAATGAACTATGATAAAAAAAATTCTAATGGGCTTATGATGTTCTCCTTTATTTTCGAGAATGGATCCTATTTCTCATTTATGGGTGGTTCAAATAGTTGAGTTTCAACATGATGATATGGTTGATTGTCTGACTATTGACCTGATAGAGGAGGATAATATTTGGTAGTAGGATTTTCATTCCTTTTAGAGGAATATTTTGGTAAAGTATGAGGGCATCATCCCATATATGAATATGAAACATTTCTTAGAGGGTAACAATATTTATTTCAATATGATTCAAGTGTGAGTTGATTTTTGGGTACTTTTTTGGAATTTTGTTAGTTGTGGGGAGCTACACATTAGTGGTGGATGTTTTTTCTTAGTTACCTTAATAAGGAATATATGTTATGGACTGAATTTCCGAGGGAGTTCCAGGTGTAGTTTCTATCATCAATGATTTGGGAATAAAATAGGAAGGATATACTCTCTATTCATCAATGGATATTGAGAATTCATGATCTAGTAATTAGGTTTAAGGACCTCCTACACTTTTCTCCAGATGTTTTCCCAGACAAGGAGTCTAAAACATAACTTATGGAGGAGGCTTTGTACCTAGTGACCAGGCATGTGGTCATTCCATTTACACTCCATACATATGTAGAGGTGAAAAAAAGTTAAAGGTAATCGATAATATGTTTTATTTTGGAGTTAATACCTGAGACTGTGGCTGGTAGGGGTTCTTGAGGAGTAGAGTTTCAAGTAGTGGGTTGTGGGTGTTCTGGAAGTATGGGTGCTGACCAGTGGGAAACTGATCGCAGTGGGTATTTTCCCATCCTTATAAAGAATGTGGATCCAATAAACATGACAATGGACTTTTATTTTAATTCTATGTATATGAATGTAATAGGAATAATTATAATCTTTTTCCAACCACTTAGGGAGGTTAGTTTTAGGTGGGTGTTTAGGCCCCTTTTCGGAAGTAGCAATAATTGCCTCTGAGGAAGTTTCAATAGTAGAGACTTACAGTGATTCTTCAGTAGCTGAGGGAATATGGTTCTGAAATTGTTCATCCACATTAAGGTCCCTATACACATGGATCTATTTTAGATTATGACCATGGAGGTCAGTATTATAGAGGCGGGGGAGCTGGGCATGTTCGAGGCGATACTGCCTACAGAGCCATAAGTTTTTTTGTGGTTTGATTAGATTATTATATACCCTTATTTATACTTTTTTTGATTCAGGAGCCTCAAAATAATTTGTCTATCCTAATTTTTTTGTGCTCTCTGACTATATATGGAGATAATTCTACTACCCTTGTTTTTATCTACGTTGTTTGGAGGTCTTGCTATATTTTTCGATGTGTGTCAGGGACATAGACTGGTGATGGGGAATCACCAGTCAATGGGAAATTTCTTTCCACTGAAGATATAACCATATGATGTTATTCTTGGAAAAAATTGGATGTATTCAGTGCATAAAATAATTGATTTCTTCTATAGGAGAGTTTTTCTCTGATGTGGAGGGTCAATGAATGACATGCATTAGAGGGCAAGATTATTGAATGGATGGTAGACAAGTGGAGACTCGTTTTCCTATGTTGGAAGATATACCAATGGATATTTAGGTGGGGGATATTACTAGGGTTGTGGAGGAGTAATTTTATGTTTTTCAAACGAGGTAATGATGGTAACCCCTTGATGTGACATCACATTTGGGATAGATCTACAGCTAGGTGGATCTCTGATTTCGACGACTCGCTATAGAAAGAAACCTATGGATCAGTGTGAGTTGAGGTTAATAGTGGATGATCTAATGTATAGGGGTTTCATCTAACCTAATGTATCTCCTTGGGGGTGATTTTATGTTATTATCTAAGAAGTCAGATGGTAGTCTGAGGTTGTGTATAGACTACCATTGGTTGAATCAAGTAACAATAAAAAATCATTACCCTCTTATGAGGATAAATGATCTTTTAAACTATCTTAAAGGAGATAGTTGGTTTTTAAATATCATTCTATGGTTTGGATATCAAAATTTTATGTTTAAAATTTATGATTTTCCAAATACCATGTTCAGATAAAGGTATGGTAATTTTGAGTTTGTAGTCATGTTATTCGGTGTTAGAAATGAACCAAACATGTTCATGGTGATCATGAACTTTATGTGTTTTGAGCTCTTAGACTAGTTCATCATCATATTCATAAATGATATATCGATACAATAGAAGTTATACGAAGATCATATCGAGCATCTTTGAGTTTTTTTGTAGGTATTTAGACTAATTATATGAAAATTTGTCAAATTTTATGTTCTAGATGTTAGAGGTGAATTTATTTGAATATGTGGGGCCAAAAAAATTGTATGGTGGTGGACTCATTGAAGGCTGAGGAAATAATTTCATAGAAAGAACCTATTAACATGGAATAAGTTCATATTTTATTTATTCTTATAGGATATTATCAGAGGTTTATACTTGATTTCTCCCAAGTTGTAGCCCCACTAATAGTATTGACCTAGAAGGGAATTTTTTTGTGGTGTGATCAGTTCTAGGACACACTCGGTTACCTGAAGGAGATACTAGTTAGTGCTCCAGTGATTCGGTTTCTTAAGGAGGATGTGTTGGTTGAGGTTTTCTATAACGCATCATTTACGAGATTGAGATATGTTTTGATTCAAAAGAGAGTGGTGATCTCTTATGGGTCTAGTCAGTTACATACTCATGAGAGTAACTATGAAACCCATGATTTGGTGTTTGAAGTAATAGTTTTTTTGCTAAATTTGTGATGGAATTATCTCATTGGAAAGTGATTTATGGTTTTCATTAACCACAATATCCCAAACTATGTTTTCTCTCAACAGATCTGAATTTATGTTAGCGAAGGTGAATGAAGTTTCTTCAGGATTATGATTTTGAGGTCTATTACCCCTTAGGAAAGGGGAATGTGGTTTCTAGTGAGTTGGGTTTAAATTTCAAGGATATGTGGTTTGGGAGTTTTTAGATGTTTGGAAAGGGATGGATGATCTTGTAATGATATATCTTGACATCGAGGATAGAATTGGTTGTGGTTCTCTCAATTAGATAAATGTGGAGTCATTTTTGATGTGGCAGGTGAAGGAGTCTCTATGGGTATACTCAAAGGTGTATGTGGTGTGTGATCATGTTGGCTATGGTGATGCTCTAGAGGGATGGTCAGAGGATGGTCAAAATCATATATTGTTTTAGGAGAGGTTTTTTGTTTTGATGAAAATGTGTGAGGTAGTTATCCATGAGTTTCATAGCTAAACTTTAGTGGTAAATCCAGGTGTGAAAAAAATATGTTGTGGCTTTAGAAGACAAATTTTGTGGCTACAGATGAAATGTTCAGTGGAAGATTTCATGAGGAAGTGTTTAGTTTTCAAATGGTGAAAGCATAGGACTATGTTTCTGGAGGATTTTTCAATCCTTGGTTGTTTTTTAGTGGAAATGGGAAGACATATAAATTGAATTTATCAAATAGTTACCCCAATATTAGGTAGTGTGTGATATGGTTTGGGTGATATAGGACCAATTTATGAAGTCATCTTACTTTTTGGTGATCCATGATTTGAGTACCATGGAGGTTTTGGCAAGGAAGTATGCTAATGATGTGATTATGCTTCATGGGGTACTAAAGAAAATTATCTCTAATTTGGATACTCATTTTACCAGGGAGAGGCCATTGCGTAGCCCTTCGGCATCGTCTCCCCCTCTCCTACTCATCTCTTTTCATGCCTCTACTGGCACTCATCTACGTTGTTTCCCGTTTTCTCCGGTTCTGGTTTTTGTCTTGCTTTCTAATTTTTTGGGACATCGATCATTGTAGCCACTTCCATAGTGCACCTCCTCTGCTCTTTTAGTCATTCCATTCACGCTAGACTCCATCTATGGTCCAACACGAGGGTTCTTATGCTATATTGGGATGGTGAGGAGGATCAATGCGATGGCACGGCTAGCGCTCGAGGGTTCCAGTTTCTCCTGGTGTCCGATTCTAAGGAAGGATTTTTTGCCTAGTGAAGGTTTTGGATCGTTGTTGAGACCATTTATTTCTCCAATCTCTTATCTTGCCTCATGTTCTAACACTCCCCCTGGTCAGTGTGGTGTGGTAGTTTACTATGAGGTTTTGAGATGTATTGGGTCAGCTCTCGATGGTGTACCGGGGGGCGTAACCGGAACAAGAATTGTTTCTCATTGTTGTTGTGAATGAGGTTTCTAGTGGACGTTGACAATGGAGTTGATGAAGATGTTTGGAATGAATGGCGGTGACGGGAGACGACAATGGCGAAGAAGTTTGGAATGTACAATAGTGATGGGAAGACAATGGTAGCGAAGATGTTTGGAATGTACGGCGGTGACGGGAAGACGATGACGGTGATGTGACGGTGGTGGTAACAACGTGGATGGTGTAGTTGACTCAACGTATTGCAAGGTGGTTCAGGAAACGAGCGTGATTTACAGGATATTGATGGAATTTGATCTTCTTTTTTAATTTATAATTTCTTCCAGTTGTAATGTGTGATGTGTTGTGCGGTTCCACCCTTCGAAGGTGGGTTTATGAAAATAAAAAAAATGATGAGGATGAGGATCCTCATTTTACCTCATTGTTCTAGAGGGGATTTTATCATGTTTTTTTCTCCTAGTTAGTCCTTAGTGCTACTTTCCAACCTCAGACAAATGGGAAGACAGAGAAGACCTTCCAGATGCTAGAGGATATGTTGTGAGTTTAAAACATGGACTTTGGTGGATTATGGGTAAAACACCCGCCTTTGGTTGATTTTTCATAAAATAAAAAATATCACTCATAAATTATCATACATATTTTTTAGGGGTTTTACAAGTGACCATTTCATTCTCTATTATGCTAGACATAGGTTGGGGAATCATCTCTTAGGCCTGATGTGGTACAAAGCACGATGGAGAAGATCTAATTGGTTTGAGAGAGGATGAGAGTGGATCAAGACCATCAGATGCATACTAATCTTAGGTGGAGGCCCTTGGAGTTCAAGTTTAGAGACCATCTATTCTTGGTATTCTCCCCTCGATGAGGGGAGTATAGGTTTGGAAGGGCGAGAAAGCTTTCTCCCTGGTTTTTTGGGCCCTTTGAGGTGTTGGTGAAGGAACTTGAGGTGTAGAGAAAGCATGAAAAATGAAAATTTTCAAATTTTGGGTTTGGATTCTTGTTCATAAAACTAAATCTAAAAAATCCCTTGAATAGATTACTTAAAGGATCATGTGTAATTTAATTTAATCATAAAAACTAAAATATAATGAAAGCGTAAATGGTAACTTTTTCATTTTAAGTCATCGGTTTTATTCACTCTTAGTCTATGTGACATGACTCAAAGGCACTGTGATATGAATCCTATAGATCATCCAAAAGTTCACCACAAATCCTGGTTTGTCGATCTGTGTTTCTCAGGTGCTAGTATGGGAAATCTTAGAGATTTATGATGTCCCTTTGATTGCGTGAAGAATGCAGACTCGATCGAGAAGACAAGATCAATCTGACCATGTTCTTTCTTTGGATTCTCTCTCTAAGAACTTGAGTGCAAAGGATATGTGAAATTAACTTACTAAATTCATCCAAATGGGGTATTTTAGTATTCAATAGGATAAAATAATCTTTTATACCTAGGTTATACTTTTCCAAAATATCACTTGGGCCCCTAGAAAGTAATAACATTCATTTTATAACATTGCACACATTTATGACTTAATAAACTTATCATAAATGTTAAAAATATTTTATCACTCACTTATAACAATATAAAATGTTATTTAATGAAATAGGAATCATTAACTTGAACTTTAGACTTCCCAAATAATTTAACAAACCTTGAACATTCTATGTTCATTCAAAAAATCATATTTTATCATATTCACTTTTATGATCAAACAACTTGTGAATAACTTTAGAAATAAATTGAATAATAATTATTATAAACTTTAATAATATAATGAAAATATTTTTACTAGTGATCGATCATACTCGAATTTTCACCACCCCCCACATGTTAGGCACACTTCATCCTAAACTCCTATTCATTAGAATTGGTGGAACTTGTATATAAACTTAGTGTGTGACCCTCTATATCCTTATCTTGATAGTAGTGAGTCCAAACCACAAGGTACGATTTGAGTCTAGAAACCCCTAATGGACCTTAAGGAGATAAGAAATTTCATAGCTATGACTACCTCTTACGAACTCATTAAGTGTAATTTAGTCTCTTTGTCTTATGATATCTCATAAATTAGGATACATGCTGGTGTCGTTGTAAATTTTTTTAATTTATATATTTTGCGACCTTTCTAGATATACTTACCTTCTTGTACCATAGACCTGGATTTAATGAAGTTACTTCCATCCTGGTCGACCTGGCCCCACAAGATATATCTTTCTAAACTCATAATCCATAAATTATATCTTGATCATTCAACCAATGTCATACCACCAATGACACACCCAATATAAGCTACCTCGCCATGACTTCCACATTATGGTTTTTTCGTTGCATCAAAGTACATGATAAAATGGTATACATTGATAATGATCTTAAGTTTGGAGACTAATTCACATGTTTGTATATAGAAACAACCAATTACACCTAAAACATATAGTGTTCCTATTAGCAAGTATGTCCTCATGATCTCATCTACTTGAGATCACAAAGTGAAAAAATCATGATAAGAAGCCTCAATGATTATGATCCCCCAACACCTGATAGACATACATCATTCGTTTTCCTTTAGTATAATGTATCTTTACTATAGGTAATACATTTATGATTACTTTCACAATATCTCAAGGTTCTCATTATAGTTGGGAAATGTTATAACATTTTGATATGACATGTAATATAAGGGAGTTTCCATCTAAATAATGGATGCAAAAGTATGAACAGTATTATGGTTAGAATAAAAACATGTATATATAAAACTGTATACATTTAATGGTAATCAAAGTACATAAAATATTTGATTCTAGGTAAACCACTGATAACACTACCACTTTTACAAGAGACAACTGCTAACAATTCTCAACCTGCTAGCTCTCACATGAGTATCATTCTTTTGCTGAGATATGTCTTTAGTCCTAGGTCCATCCATGTTATCCTCTATGGTTACTCTTATAATTAATAATTTACCTCTCTAAGTAAAATCCCTCAAGAGATGACACTTCAAAAGTATATTCTTTATCCTCTGGAGTTACTTAGGCTCCTTAGAATGCACTGTTACTGGGGTATTATCATAGCATACTGTAATAAGTTCTACATTACTTAGTACAACACCAACCTCAAAAACAAAGAAACGTATCCAAAATTATTCCTTATCTACATTAGAAGCAGCTATATAATCAGAATCTACTATAAAATTGACAACCACATAGTGCTTTGAGCTCCTCTATCTCACTCCACCACCATTCAGGCAAAAGACATATCTTGACTATGATTTTAGATCATCATGATCTATTTGGAAGCTAGAATTAGTGTATCCCCTAATAAATAGCTTCTTTTCTCCTCCATACACCAGGAATATATACTTTTTACATCACAAGTACTTTAGGATAGTTTCCACAACTGTCCAACTTAGATCTCCTGGATTGGCTTGATATTTTCCCACCATTATTAAATCAAAGGTAACATCCAACCTATTAAATTGAATGGCATACATGATATATCCCACTACTATGGAATAAGGTATTCTAATAATTCTTTCAATATCTTCTTTTTTTTGATACATATTCTTTGAGAGATTAATTCCATGTGACTCTATCAAAAATCCTCTATATGCTTGTTCGATATTATACCTTTTGAGTACCTTTTCAATATATATACTTTGACTGATCCCAAGAATGCTTTGAAATATATATTTATAGATCTTGATCCTTAGAATATAGGCTATTTCACCTATTTATTTCATGGATAAGAATTCATTTAACCAATTCTTAATTGACTATAAGACTTTCACTTCTTTTCCCATTAATAATATGTCATCAACATATAATAATAGAAAAATTATGACACCTTCACTAACTTTATTATAGAATAATAATGCTCTTTCATTCTTAATGAATCCAAATTATCATTTAGCATCATCAAAACAAATATTCCATATGATTTTTTCTTTAATCCATAAATGTATCTTTGCAACTTTCACACTTTACTAGCACTCTTTAGCATAATAAACCCTTTGGGTTTTATTATATAGACTTCTTCAATTAACATCTCATTTAGAAATATAGTTTTGGAATCCATTTTAAAATTTTCATAATCACTGAAAGATACTATTTCAAGTAATATTCTAATGGATTTTATTTTTTTAACTAGTGAGAAGGTTTTATCATAGCCTATTCTTTGATGTTGCCTGAAACATTTTGCCACTGGTCATGCATTATTGGTTCTAACTTAACCATCCATGTCCAGTTTCTTCTTGAATAACTATTTATACCAAATAGTATTTACATTTTCTAAAAGTTATACCAAAATACAAACTTGATTTTGGTATATGGACTCTATTTTATAATGCATGGCTTCTTTCAATTTAGCAACATCCATTTCATCACTGGATTCCTTGTAGGAGAAAGGTTCATCATTCTCTAGGAGTAATATGTCACCTGACTCAGTGAAAGGAAAAACATATCTCTCTGGTTATCTTACCTATTTAGCATGTCTATGCAATAATTTTTTATCATTAAAATATTTCTATCCCACTTTTAATTGTGGATAATATTATCATACCAACTTTTGTGTATCTAGAGAATCAACTTCATCAAATTCAATCTTACTCTCAATTTTTCCATTGGAAATGTGTTCTTGTCTAGAAATATAGCACGTATTTCTATAACCTATTTTATATCTAAAGGGTTATATAGGTAATATCCTTTATTATCCTTAGGATAACCAAAAAAATATGCACTTCATGCTATGAGATGCTAATTTTTTACTAGGTATAGTCTTGAAAAAAGCCTCACATCTCCATACAAGTATGCATTAAAGACTGGATTTTTTTACATACTACAACTCATATGGAATCCCATATATTTTTTAGTTGGTACTCAATTTAGTATATATGACACAATCTATAGTGAATATCCCCAAAAGGATAATGGTAGAGTTTCATGACTCATCATCAATCTGACCATGTTAAGAAGGGTCTGATTTACCCTTTCACTAACACCACTCTACTAAGGTGTATAAGGATGAGTGAGTTAGGAAATGATCCCACACTCCTTAAACGGTAAATTAAATATTTTTCAAGATATTCTACACCACTATGTGAGAAGAATTTATTAATATTATTAACAAGTTGATTCTCTACTTCATTCTGATAATCCTTAAGCATGCTAAAGGAATTGGACTTATACCTCATTAAGTAGATATATCCATATATACTACATTCATTGGTAAAAACGATGAAGTAAGAAAAACCACCCCTTGATTCTACTAAAAATGGATCACATACATCAGTATGAACTAATTACATGGTTATTTGTCTCTTTATACTTTTCTAATGGAAAGTTATTTTTCCATTTTACATTGTAAACAAGCATGACATATATCCAAGGGTTTTAACACTCGGTAGTCTAAATACCCTATTTGATGTAATTTACACAAATGCTTCTCATTTACATGAACTATACTAAATTGACATAGGTTGGTAGGTTATGAGTCATTCTTAATGTTTTTTTCATTGATTTCTAATACTATATTTTATATTTCAAGTATATACAACCCATTTTTAATATGTTTCATACAATAACATATGTTATCTTTATACATAAGACACCATTTATTTAAAAAATTGAAATAAAATAAAAATGTATAAAATTGACACTGAGATTATATTTCAAGTAACACATGATACATAATAACAATTATTTAATAAAAGAATCATCTGATAGAGCAAAGTAAGATGGTAATCTCTAACTACCAGTGTTACTAGTCTCACACCATTTTCTGCTCAAAGATCTACTTCATGTTTTTTAATTTTCTAGAATTTACTTGGTTATTATATTTGAATAAAAATGTGTGAGCCACATGCATTATCCAAAAACCCAAATTATAGAAATAGATAAATTTAATTCAATTATAAATATACCTGAAGTAGAAGCATCAACTAAATTATTCTTCCAAGCTATAAAATTATTCTTCCAGTGTCCTTTCTTGACATGTTTAAATAAGACTACCTCATGCCCACTAATCTTTGTCTATATATTTGGCATCTTGAAAGGGTGGTACATTAGGGTCTTTGACTTAGAATCAAGTGTTTAATATTTATCCTTTCATTTCTTCCTCTTGTTCATCATAAGGACCTTAGAGTTATAATTCTTCATATCCTTATATTATTGGTAAATTAAAACCAACAAAACATGGAGTGAATTATTCATGTTATTAATATTATAATTAACAAAAAAAGTAGAGAAGCTACATAGTAAAGAGGTAGGAATGAGATCATTTTCTAGATATTGGTTCAGTTTGAACCCAAGGGCCTCAAGTCTCTCAATATACTCGATCATCTTGAATATATGAGGTCCTTATTGATTTACTTTTATTAGGATGTATCTATGCATAGAACTTGATATCGAATATATTTATTTCTCATCTCTCTCTTGTTATTACTCTTAGAGATAATATATCATTTGGAAATCATATTTTTCCTCATGTATTTTTTATAGCTCAGTAGACATAGATGTCAACATGAAACACTAAACATCTAGTGAATAATATATATGATTTTTGTATTTATCTTTATACAATTTTCTTTCCCTTTGAGTGGGATTAGTAAGATACTGGCATTCCAACACATAAATCTTCCTCTCTTGGAGAATTACTATGCAAAAGTGCTTTAACCACTCCAATAAGTTATGGATGGTTAGGATATTATCTTTATCCAATGTTTATCATAGTGAAATTTAACTGGTGGTGGTTTATATTTGATAAAAAATAAATAAAATTTTAAGATTAGTAATTTATCTTCATTACTAGTATACATTTTCAAATTATTAATTTCAAATGTCTCCCACTATTTTATCAAATCCTAGTAGCCCTCAACTTCTAGATTTAGAATATCCAATCACTTGAGTATTCTAGAGTCAAGGATCCTTGAAATCTCTCTTTATAGTCTACAAGATATTTCTATGACACTACTTAGAGAATTTTATGGTAGGATTCTAACTGGAAAACTATATTGAATCATAGATCATTGATATGTTGAGTGGAGTCCCATCACTTGCAAATGATTACTTTGCATTGTTCAACACTTTTCCTTTAAAAGTAAAATAAGCTATTTATGGATACTCCTTTACTGAAAACTTTAGTTAAGTCGACCCACAACTCACATAATAACTCCCTGGTAGTAAGAGGAACCCTTAACTAGGGGTGATGAGCACCTCAAATAGTCTGTTGTGTCTAAATTCAAGCAAGGGAAGAAATTTAATAATATAATATTTTCTTTGATGGATTTAAAAAATTTAATCTCAGTGAATTAAATCCTTTTCTATTTAACATGCTTGTTATATATGATCTCACTCACAACCTAACCATGATTTTAAATAGAAAAATTTCACCAGACATGTTGATTTTATCTTTTCATGGTTTTTTTGTTATTATACTATTTAATCACATGTAATAAATACACATTCAAAAAATAATAAACCATGAACATGATTAAATAAATAAATAAATAATACCATGATCATGATCCTTTAAATATTTTTTAATCCATCGAGTGATTAATGGTTTAATAGAGGCCCTATGAGAATTCATTAAGTCAATACCTGACTTGAATTGTTTTTCCCTCAACTACCATGCACTTCATTTCTTTGGTCTACACTGGATCTCAACTCAAACCGCTTTTCTATGAACTCCTCAATTATCTACAATATATACTTACATGTAGGTGAGGAGAACTTAGGGTGTGAAAATGCATTTTATCACTTAAATGGGGACACACAAGAACTTATATAAATTAAATATGGAGGGATGATTCACATACTTTCAAAATAAATTAATTATTACACATTAAAAACGTAAATACAATACTTAAATTAAATAAATAATTATACAAACATGCACAAGTCGGTCTCAGCTCATGATAAGTCAACATGAAATTATATTTCATAAGAAGAATTAAATTTGATAAAATTAAAACTGAGGGTATTTTTAATGTGTTAACCAGTATTAAAATAATTATAATTAATTATCAATATGTGGCACAACACATGAACTAATTTTGTTAAATCTCAGGTAATTAAATTAAATTTTTTAAATTTTTTCATAATATTTTGGGACTATTTGGACCTAAAGAAGATACATGGAAATAAATTTTAAGGCTTGAAATGTGTTAAATGGGTTATTCTAGTTAGACTAGGATCGAATTGGTCCAGTCTGAGATGATACATCCTTTTAAAGATATATATATACATATAAACAAAAATCAAAACATGCCTTTTTTTATTTTGTGTTTTTAATAGCTTCCCATGGAAGATTTGTGTAACCTTCCCAAGAAAGTTTTGTGTAAGATTCTAATGGAAGCTTTGTGTAGGATTCCCATGGAATCTTTTGGTATGCTTCCCATGAAATCTTTGGGTTCCTTTTGTTTTTAGTTTTCTAATTTTTGGAAACTAAATAATGCTTCCACAAAAATTTTATATTGAAAAAGAAGTACCTCAACTGACTTCTGGTATATCTAACTAACACACAACAAACCCACATCGTGATCTGGGTAAAAATATATCACACCAGTAGCCATTAAAGTGAAGGAGAAAATAAAAAATTATTTTTTGTTTCATTTTTATGCAAAACCTGTCAATATTTGATCAACCATATCTTGGCGTTATGAAATTAGATATAATTTTCTTTAGTTGAGTTAGGACCATATTGAAACTCTCTTTGAGAATTATAATAAATTTAATTTCAATTTCAATTTTTTTACTTAAATAATTACATGTTCACTCTGATACCAATTGAAGGAACTCAGGGTGCAACAAAAGCATAAAAAGGCGCAATATAAAATTTTGGGTTTGGATTCATATTAAAAAAAAAAGAATACAAAAAAACCATTTCCCGGATTTCTAAAAGTATCATGTGTTATTCAATTTTAACATAAAAAATAAAATTAAATGAAATCATAAATGATACCTTGTTCATTTGAAGTCACAAGTTTTATTCACTCACCATCGACATGTCTTGGCTCAAAGGAATCCAGATAGGAGTACTCTAGATCATTCACACATGAACAAAAAATCATAGATCATTAATCTTTGTTTCCCAAGTTATAGTGTGGGAAATCAAAGAGTTTTATGATGACCCTTTGATCACGTGAAGAACACAGACTCAATTGAGAAGATTTGATCGATATGACCTTGTTCGTTCTTTGTATTCTCTCTCTAAGATCTTGATAGTAGAGGAGAGGAAAGTTTCTCACACCAAATTAATTTAAATTGTTGAGATTACTATTAAGGCGCCTAAAATGGTCATTTATACAAAGGTTATACTTTACAAAAGTACACTTTGTTCCCTAGAAAGTAATAACCATCATTTTAGACCATTTTACACACATATGTCTTAATAAAATTTTCATAAATGTCACAAATATTCTATCACTCACTTGTAACACTATAAAATGTTATGTGATAAAATAAAAACAAATAACTTGGCCCATAAGCTCCTTGAATTATTTAACAAACCTTGAGCATCCTTTGTTCATTTGAAAAATTATATTTTCTTATGTCTACTTTTATAATAAAAAAACTTGTGAATACCTTAAGAAATAAATTCCATAATTATTATTTTAAACATAAATAATATAATTTAATTATTTTTACTTGTGATCGATCATATATAGACATTCACTGGTCTCCTCACGTGGGGCACACTTCATCCTAAACTCTTATTCATTTGAATAGGTGGAACTTATGGATACACTTGGTGTGTGAATATTATCTTGACTAGGTTAAATACTCTAGGGGGATGAATTAGGGTATGAAATATTAAAACAACTACCCCTTTGGATCTTGTTTCATCATTAAACAAAACACTCTTATCTCTATTTCCTATAAAAATGTTTGAACAGAATTGAAATCATGCATGAGACACATCAATTTTACCTGGTTATCCCTCACTAGACTATATCAAAGAAGCATATAATGATGATGTTCCAATATACCCAATTCACTAAGGATCACTACCAAATTAGAAATTTTGGGCCAGATCACTTATATTCCCAAAATCACTACCTTTACAATGTTTAGGGTTATCTCGCTACTTTCCTAAGGTCTACTCCCTATGTATCTTTCTCTAGATCACTACTGGTGGAAAGGATCGTTGTCTTCCTCTTCATTTGATCACTGCTCTAGAAAGGATCCAGACACATTTTATGGACTTTTAGGTCCATTAATTTTCATGAATTCACACATCCTCAGTTGTTGATAGATGCTTTGTTGAAGTCTTATTTTCACCCATAGATGAAATATACTTTTTCATGTACTGTTAGTTTGGGGAAATTAATTTCACAAACTATTTTAGTGCATTTGTGAACTTCATTGAATCCTCTGTGAACTTCCATGAGTCCTCCATGAACTGTGCTGCAATGCATGATGTGAGTTCGTTATGGACCACCTCTTCTTTTACAGAACACCTCTTCTTCTACAGATGACTTATTATTCTGTGGACATCTTCCTCTTCCATGGAACCCCTATTCTACACAGTCCTTTTTTCTTTGTGGGCTACAAATCCCTACAATCCCCTTTCTAATAATTGTTCCTATGAACTACTTCACCCTTCAAAGAATCATCTTTTATGAACCACTTCGGACTTTGCCAAATTATTCATGGAGAAATGATCTTTTCTGATGAAATTTTCTATACTTAATGATATTATTAGGGGTATTTGTATAAAAAAATAGATTTATAAAACCCACTAATCTGATTTACCCAAAAAAAATATGTGGTACAACCTTCACCATGAACTGTGTTATGTGGTCCACATAGTTCCTTAATCCTTTACAGAGAATAATGCCATCTGAAAATTAAAACCATTTATGGTATCCATAATCACCACCTCAATATACAAATGAAATGACTCCCCTAAACTACAAGCCTTCTATGATCTATTTTTTCTACGAGGTCCACATAGCACGCTTCGCGGTCTGCATAGCACTTATACGAAGAAATCTTTCCTTTACTGATTTTCCATCATCAATCCACATACCTCCTTTGTGGTCTATGAAATGTGCTTTGCATTCAGAAAACTTTGAACCCCTTTCCAAAAAACCGTCCTTTTCTAAAAAAACTCTCAATTTTGAGGAAAAAAGTTTTGGAAAATACTAGGAAACTATTTCACCTTAAAAACCTACTTTGGAAACACTGATCATACGGATTATCAGTCATATTAATTTTTCAACAAACATAATCCCCCCACCAAAAAATGAAATGGAAACTTGGGGGATTTTTTCCAATAGTTACCCTATATGTTCTTATCTTGATAGTAGTAAGTACAACCCACATATCAAGAGTGAAGACTATTAACCCATAATTTCCCCTAAGGAGATAAGGAATTTCATATCTACGACTACCCCCAATGAACATGTTATGTGTAATATAATCTCTTTATCTTGGGAAATATCATAAATCAGGTTACACACTTATGTCATCATCCTTTTTTTGCATTATATATTTCATGAAATTACTATAAAAACTTACCTTATCATACAATGGCCATGGATTTAATGAAGGTACTACCATCTTGGTCAACTAGGTCCCTTGAGATATCTCTTCCTAAACTAAGAATTGGTAAATTCTATCTTGATCATTAATCCAATACCATAACACCAATGAAGAACCCAAAAATAGCTACCTCATTATGACTTGAATGTCATGGGTTTTTCCTTTCCCCAAAGTACAAGATCAAATTACACACATTGATAATGACGTCATGTCTGGAGACTAATACACATTTTCATTTATAGAAACATCCAATGAAACCTGAAACATGTGGTGTTCTTATTGGCAGATTTTTCCTCATGATCACATGTGCTTGAGATCACTAAGTGAAAACTTCATGAGAAGAAGTCTCAAGGCTTATGATTACCCAACACCTTATAGTCATACATCATCTATGTCCCATCAATATTAAGTATCTAGACCACATGAAATATGTTTAATATTACTATCCTAGTATCTCAAGGTTCTCATTATAGCTAGGAAATAATATAAATTTTTTATACAACACGTAATCTAAGGACATTACCTTGTAAATGGTGGATGCATAAGTATCAACACTATTATGGTAAGAATAAACACAATCATATATAAAACATTATACCTTTAATGGTAATCAAAGTATAAAAAGGAATTGGGTCTATGTAACCCACTCAAAATAGTGGAGGTGTGTTTGTGAGGTGACGTATTTTCTGGAATTACCATCATGGCTGGAGAGGACCTATGATGTCTTCTACGTGTCCCAACATTTTCAGTATCTTTAAGATGACTCCCATGTCATTTAATGGGTAGAGTTGGATATCAAGGATGATTCAATGTTTATGAAGTGAATGATAGAGATCCAAGATCATCAATTGATGGTGTTCTGTGAGTGAGACATTTAATTTGGTGCATGTTTTGTGGAAGCATGTTGACCAGGAGGAGAGTACCTAAGAGTGAGAGACACATATTCATGCCCAATACCTAGAGTTTTTTTGAGTTTTTCTTTACTCTGTTCCATTTTGATGATGTAATATTAGGATCTCGCTATTTTATGATTTTTTTTCTTATCGATGTGTGATGTGTGATAAAACTTCCAACATAAGAAAAGGTTAAAGACCAGATTCCTAATAAAGATTCATTATACTTTGACATGATTAAAATTGGGAAAGAGAGTTAGTGTCTCCTAAAGAGTATAATATCTAGTCATGTATGATGGAATTCCATGATCTGTGTGTTTGGGGAAGTGTTGTGTGATGGTGGTGATGGTGGTTGGTTTATGCTATATAGAGGTTGAGACGTTTGTGCTCAAATGTGGTGGATTTTCACTGGTACCAGATGAGTGGTGGTGTGACTCATGATAAGAGGAGATGTGGTTGAGTGGTGATGTAGTTGCATGGGGTGTTTTCAGACATTTTTTTGGCATGTTTGATTAGTGTAATTTGATGTGTAACAAGAACCATGATATGTATCTTGGGGTGGGGGTGTTTGAACCTATAATGAACTAACCAAGGTAGACCAAACTCATCACATGATCCATCCTTCCACATAGCCTGATTCACATTCCTAATTACAATGGGCTAGCGAAAAGCACTAGGCATAACCAACTATCACTTGGGAATGATTTATCCACATGTAAATGACATGAACCATCCATAAAATAATATGGTTAAACCAATATCATTATATTAAAAATAAAAATACAAATATATACCATAAAGAATGATATACATCATAAAAAACATTCCATAACTAGAAATATACATACAAGGTGTCTAAAAACCCAAAAATATATAGAATGGGAATAAATCCCAACAAGGTCCAAGTAAAACCCAATAGGTAAAAAGTACTAATAATGACACCACATGATTCAATCCCTATAAGACTACATATACTCCATAAAATATTGGATGACGATAATTAAGAAAATCCACCCTAGAATATGGTTCCCCTACCTTTATTTGTGTCCTAAAAAATGAAATTTGAAAATAACCAAAGGGATGAATAAGGGTGTGAGGCTTGGATCCTAGTTTCATACCACTGTGAATATATATAAGGATTTTACCCATGAAAACTATTAAAATAGTTTGAAAAAAAATTCAAAACTAAACAACATTGAAAATATATCATTTTTAGATAAGCCCTTGAAATCCCTTTGGTTTTTAATTTCATACTAAACCAATTTTCCAAAAAAAAATCCAACATGTCTCAAATAAACAAACTTATCCACAAGGAATAACATTTTCAACATAAGAAAAAACAATATGGGTGAGATTAAAAAAATATCCATAACCATATAAATGGAGATAAAATAAAATGGGAATAACAGCTCATCACATCAAAATGAAACTAATCAAATTCATTAAGAATATAAAAAAATCTAGCATGAGTAATGAGAACCTATGGATCTAACCATTGGGGATATCATGAGTGAGTAAAGAATTATTCTATTGTTTTATGAAAATAGAATCTCTCATGGTCTTCCCTGGTCCCAACATGGAATCCTATATGGTCATCTAACCCAAAGGCTCTAAAAACCCCTTGGAAACCAAGTTGGAAGCTTGAAAGTTCCTCCCTCTTATGGATAACATGAACACTCACATAAATTATAATGGAATATCACATGTTCTTCCCTTATAAGCCTCATAGATCCCCTCAGATAAACCTTTCACTCACACCTTGGTTAACCCATGCGTGACTCCATGAAAAAACTTTCATAAAAAAGTGATTATATAAATAAATCTATAACATAAGCCATTTAAATTAGAAATAAAGACCATTTTATAAAAAAAAACCCTTTCTAAGGTAGAACCATTTATAAAACCACTTTATAAATCCTTTTAAATACATAAAACCCCTTTGATCCATTTTAATAAACACTTGGTGTGCATATAATCCATACCCATTTGGAAAAACCACCCTTAAATATTCAAATTTCCAAACCAAACATGAAACACATCAAACATGGAATACACATCAAGAATAAATCGTTAAAATGGAAATTTAAAGGACACAAACCAAAGGAAATTTATAATTTAAAGGTAATACATGGAAAAAATCCCTTAGATAGAGACACCTACCTCATATTCTATCTAAAAATCACCACCCTTGACGATGACCACCAGAAAGAGGTAGAACAAGACCTCACACACCAAAGATACAATAAATGAAACCAAAACCACTATTTCACACCCTAGATTCATCGAAAACCACCCCTAGGGTTCCACAATTCCACAAAAATGAAGGAACAAGGCTTGAGAAGGTAGAAAGAAGAAGAAACCATGAAGAAATCAACTCAACTCAATCCAAAACACCAATATATCCAAACTAAATCCAAAAAGGAGGAGGGGGAATATTTAATAAAAGAGATAGGATTTGTTCATAATATATTAAAGAATGAGGTTCAAAACCATTGAAAAGGACCAGGTAAAAAAAGGTAAAAACACAATTTTTAATGATCTAGATAGAGTCACATGGTTTGGCTGCACGGTTAGGAAAACCACACCCCAACCATGTAGGTTCCATTGTGCATCCAAAATTGGCCATATGGTTTCCCCTGGGGTGTTTTACATTTTGAAAAACTATGAAAAAACCCCACAGTCATACACTATAGCAGCTTCACATGATTAGCCGCATGATTAGACAAACCATGTCCTTACCATGCACCATGGTCTATATTCCCAAAAAAATATTGGTTTCAACCACTGACACTTGAGTACTCCATAAACATATAAAAAGTTAAATAAAATTTAAAATTAGGCATATCAATGAACCAATGGGTTTCACAAATTCCCCACCATGTCACTTTCTACCTCGAGAAATTCCTCAGGCTTAGCTTGAAGAAAATAGGTGAGGGCACTACTCCTTTACCCAACCTTCCTACTCCCATGTCTCATCATTATTACCCTACGATTCTAGAGAACATGGAATAATATGATCACCTTCCCAAAAATCACCTTGTTCTGAACATCTGTGGCATGAACTATCTACTCTATAGTGGTGTCATCAGGTTATAACTCGAAATATTCTCACTCTAGCATGTGAGATAGTTCTGGATAGTATCTCTTCAGCTAGGATATATGGAAGATTTCCTAAATTGAGGTTTATCATGAAAGTAAATCCAACCAATAAGCAACCTTCCCAAGATGCTCCATAATAGAAAATGGTCTAATATAACTCAATACTAATTTCCCCTTCTTTCCCAAGTAACAGTGAACTGACTAAAATGATACCCAAAGAAACACCTGATCACTGACATAAAACTCTAATGGATGATGATTATGGTTGGAATATAACTTTTGGTAATTCTGAACTATCACTAACCATTTTTGAATCAGACACACTATCTCAATCGTCTCCTTGACAAGGCTAGGTCGAACCAAGAAACACTCACCTACCTAAGCCAACACAATGAGGATTGGAATGACCACCTACATAATGAATCAAATAGGGTCATCCTGATTGAGGCCTGATAATTTTTGTTATAAGAAAACTCAGAAAATGATAGGTGACTTTCCCAAAAACTGCCAAAATCAAGGACATAATCCCACAACATATCCTCAAGAGTATGGATGGTTTTATCAAATTGACCATCCTTCTACTGATGATATGAGGTGCTCAACCTCATTTGGGTTCCCAAATACTCCTTGAGTCCCTTTCAAAAAAAAAACATGTGATACAAGAATATGAGTATAACACTATTATAGAGAGAACTATATGAAGCTAAACAACATATCAAACATAAAATCATTCGAGATCCTCTACCTTCATCAACTCCATGATGGGAAGAAAGTGAGCTAATTTCAATAGACGATTGAAAATCACCCATATGAAATATTTCCCGCTTTATGTATAATTTATCTTGATGATGAAATCAATAGATATATCACCCCACTTTCACATTGGCATAGGAAGTGGTTGAAATAATCCAACTAGTCTTGGATGTTCAATTTTGATCCTATGACAGGACAACAACCTAGAAACAAAGTCTTCCACTACATATCTCATCTTAGGCTACCAATAATGGCCTCTCAAGGTATAAATCATCTCAGTATCTCTGGGGTGAATGAAGAAACTATAATAATGTTCCTCAAACATCACCTATTACCTTTGGATCAAAAGAACAGATAGCTACTTCTGAAAGAGAAGAGACCACCAGGAGTTCGAGACCAATCACCAGAGGTCTCTCCACTATTTAAGGCAATGCTAAGCTACTAAAACTTAGGGTTATTTTCTTGATAAATAATTTCATGATTTATGAGATAGGGTGTAATCTACACATTGGTTAAGAAAATTATATATCTATCCTCTTGCATGTTTAGCCCCAGACCCCACACATACACTGATTCCCAAAAGACCTACACTTGAATCTTCCTACTCAACACGTCAGCGAACTTGTTTCCCTTCCTATACATATAAAAAATATAAAATCAAAAGTCTAATGGTATTCTACCAAGTTTCCATCCCTGAGATAAAATTCCATCTTTTTGAAAATATACTTTAGGACCTTATGATCTGAATACACTGTAAAACATTCCCCAAAGAGGTAATATCACCATGTATTCAATGCATGCTTAATAGTTTCAAATTACAAGTCATGGGTGGGATAATTCCACTCATGTGGGAATAAATTCTTAAATCGATAGGCCACAACATGGTATTCCTACATCAGTACACACCCCAAACCCAAAACAAAATCATAAAAAAACACTCTGCATAATCTCTCCTAAGATCAGGTAAAATCAAAATAGGTGAAGATTTCAAACAGGCCTGTAATTACTCCAAAAAATAGGAAACTTTTTATCTCACTCTAAATTCACCCATTTCTTAATAAAATACGACAATGGAGAAGATAAATTAGATAATTAATAAAAAATACCTATAATACCCATCCAAAACATAAAAAATATGAATCTTGAACACATTCTTGGGCTGATCCCAATACATGATTGATCAAACTTTCTCTAGTTCCACCAAAAATCCTACCTTATAAATCATGTGACCAAAAATATTTATATCTAGGATCCAAAACTAAAACTTGGAAAACCTATAATATAGTCGATTAAATATTAAAACACTTAAAATAACCTCCATATAGTTGGAATGCTACTCCTCCTTCTTGGAATACACCAATATGTCATCCAAAAACACAACCATGAAGGAGTATAAAAAGGTATGAAATATTTGGTTCATCAATTCCATGAAGACTTTAGGAAAATTAGAAATCCCAAACAGTATAACCAAAAACATGAAATTTACATACCATCTTAGAAAAATAGTCTTTGGAACATCCTCATATTGGACCCTCAACTGGTGGTACCCTAATCTCAGATCAATCTTTGAAAACCTATTATGCCCTATTAACTGGTTAGAAAGATCCTCAATTATGGGCAATGTGTATTAATTATTTATTATCCCATAGTTAATCTTACTAAAGTTTCTTAAAGGTATAAGGACCCCATATTTCTTCTTTTCAAATAGAAATAGAGAATCCCACAGAGAATTTTTGGGATGGATAAAACCATTTCCCTCAAGATCCTCTAGCTGTACATTCTTCTTCCTCAATGTGGATGGAGGTATCCGTGAAGATAATAGGGAATTTACGATCATCCTAGGAATTAGGTTGTTGGTAAAATCAACCTATCTCTAGGGTTTAATTCCTAATAAATACTTTGTAAATACGTCTGGGTACCTATCCATGATAATTGGAAGTTCCCCCACTAAACCTTGCTCAATAGACTCAAGAAACAACCAAGAAAACTATCATAAGATCAACCCCAACTTCAAAGAAATTGGTCCATCCCTCTATAAATGATAATCCCACTCACCCTAAAATACATGTGTACTCCCATCGGGAATAAGGAACTATAAAATGTGGTGATGATAGTTGACCAATGGATTAAATATAATCAACCAATCCATTTTGGTAATGAGGTAAACAATTTATAGGTCCAGATCAAGGAAATCCCTAATGAACTCTATGCCAACTATCAAAACATGGAAAATAGGTCACTTGAAACCTTGCTCCTTCTTCCAACCCAAAGGGGTTAAAAATTCCATAACATACAACATCAACCCACCCCATATACCCAAATAATCAATCCAAATAAGAAAAATTAAATAATTGGTTATTCTAGTGTCAAATAAAACTGATGACATATAATAAGAAATAAACATCTTACCTCAAACGATGGCCAACCTAAAATATGAGTCCTCTACTATAGACTCTACTGTATGGAGATGCTCTAGCTCAAAATATCCCTGAGCCTTATTTTCCTAGTGATAATCTCCCTTACCACGAGAGTGAGATCCTCTAGCCTTAAAATCATTTGAATCACTTGAGATCCCCTCAAAAAGGTGGATCACACACTGCTCTCCCACGAAGACAAATGAAAAAAGAACTGGATAATCCATTATTTCCCACACCAATATTACCTCATTAGAGTCTCTAATAACTGAATCTAGATGTTTCCTTCCTTCCCACACTAATATAATACAATAATATTACTCCCTAAGGAATCCATAGGAACTGAACTTGAAGACTATTGGAAACTCTTTCCACTTCCCCTGTGAGACTCATACCACTTCCACTTTTTTACTGATGAAGAACTTTGGCTTCTGACCTCTAAAGGAACACCACTGAGGCCTATTTTTCCATTGATATATCCCTATTCCATAGCTATATTTTCATTCACCTAAGAATAAGTCAATAAACATATAAGGATGAGCATAAATTTGTTCTTCAGCCTCAATCCTATCTCAAAATATAGACCCTTAAGGTAATCATTCACAAGGATATTCATAAATAAATGAAACAACTCGATAAATATAGTAATTTACTCTATCACTAAACGATCATCCTAATATAGCTTCAAAAACCCATAGGCCTTCACATCTATCCAGTTATCCTGGTAGAACTTCCGATTGAACACCACTTTGAAAGTGGTCCATGTGAGATCCTCATACTTCCCTGAAAGAACCATTTATTCCCACCACTTCCGAATTAATACTTACAACACATATATGTAATATACCACTTTAGAGGCTTAGAGGTATTTAAAAACTTAAATATCTTGTTGATATGATCCAACCACTCCTCAGGCTCATTGGGTCCCTTATCACCACGAAACACCAGTGGATTCTTCCCTAGAAACTCTTGATCATGGTTCAAAATCCACTTCTACTCACAAAGACCAACTTTAACCAAGGTTTGGATTATAAGAATCATTGACTCCACCAAATCCAAATCAACAGAAGGGTTCACCTATGGGGTACTCTTCATTACACCCTCTCTATGCCTGGATGAGGTCCTTCTGGGAGGCATTTTATACAAGAAACAAATAAAAATACTCATAAATCACAATTCAACATAAAACCAGCTCAAAATTACATAAAAATGCCCCCAACATAGTCATCATAATAAAATATAATGAAGGAGTGAAAATATCATTAACAAAACCAACAACCGGGTTCAAAATATGTCACCAGAATATTTTAATAAGAGGAATTTCATGCTGGATAGAGTATATGACTTGAAACAACAAGATTAGAATATAATGTAACACCCAAATAATTTATAATATATTTTTTTAAATAAATTTAGTCTTTTTAATAGATTATGATGCATGCAACACCGGGTTAAACAAAACAAGATACTTTATTAAAATATTATATTTTAAACATGGCCATTATAACCTAGACGTTAAGTTAGAAGTCTTGAATAGTACTAACTAAATTATGAAAATTATATGGTATACACATGTATAAAATAAATTCAATTGTTATATATTTATTGGAAATAAAATAAGAATCATTTTACAGAAAAGGAAATGTTGTATCAAAAGTTGTATTTTTCTAAAAAATGGTTTCAGTACGTTTTACATAGATATTTTTAAAATTAATTTTTACCACTCTTAGAAAATATATTTTAAAAAATTAAATTTATTTTTGAAATCATAATATCAAAATTATTTAATTGTTAATTTTTTTGATTTTTCTAAAAAGTTTTATTTTTCGATGAATAATGAAAAATTACTGATTTTTAATAAAAATTATTTTTTTAAAGAATTTAAAAGCATGATTTTATTTTAACATGGTTTTTAAAGTCAAATTAGTCAAATTATATATTAATTAACCAAATTATACCATTAGAATCAATTTTATATTGAATTTTCATATAAAAACTTGTCAAAATTTTGAAAGCTTTTCTTTTTGAAAAACATTTTTCGACAAACCTATAGGTTTAATTTTAAAGTAAATTTTTCCACTTATGTGAGTTAAAATTTTCAAAATGGATTAAAATTTTAAATTAGAATAATTTATTCTATATAATAAGTCCAATTTTATTTTTTACCATAATGAATAGTAAAAAAATAAAAAATACTTACCACAGTTAAGGGAAAAATAGGTTTACCAGGGGTTAAACTAAAAATATAAGAGTTAAAATGACCCAAAAACTTATTTAATTACTATTCACTGGTAATATTTCGACCTTATATCTTATAATTTTCTAAAATTATCCATTTTTTAGCTTTGTTTCATGAGAAAAACATTGGTGGATTTATTTCTTTTTAGAAATATCATGTGTATCTTCTCCCCAACTTATAAAAGGTCACCCCATTTGATTTCCTTACAAACTTCCAAAACCCATTGGTTAAGAAAATAACAAATAAAATTACTCACTTAATTCCCTAAAATCATTATATAATCCTTTTATTTATCATAAAATCCATCTATAATGGTTTTTGGTGCAAACATAAATAAATTGTTTGAAGAAGCGGTAACGTCCTTAACCAATCTTTTTATTTTATTTCTTCTTCCACATTATTAAAATATTATTAAACCATGATTATATAATAATTTCATAATATTATATATAATTATACGTTTTTATGTTAATTTAGTAAACTAAAACTATCTACTCCCACCTCAAATGGGAAACAAAACCATTGATCGTGTGTTTGGCGGACTGTCGCCTCACAAATCGACATAATTAATTTTCCATCACCACTTATCAAAAATGAATATAATGAGGTATTTAATGTTTATATATGATATTTATGATATAATTATACCTATTTAATTATAATATAACATACAAATTCTTACTTTACATTCTATAGGAAACATGCTAATGTCGGTCGTGTGTACGATGAACCACCTCCTCACGAAACGATGTGATTCATCTTTCACATAGGATATTTATGGAAGGTAATAAGGATTAATTTTATATTGATATATGATATTCATAAAATTTTAATCATTATATAAAATAAATATATCATATAATTTCTTACCTTACCATCCATTGAATAAATGATAACATTGTTCGTGTGTAGGACTAACTACCACCTTGCAAAGTGATGTGATTTGTTTTTCACTAATACTTCTGATGGAAGGTAATAAAGGATAAATTTAAGAATATATGTGTTATATATAACATTATATTTATTTTTAAATGGAAATATAAAATCCAATTTCTTAACCTTTCCCCCTTTAAGGAAATAATAATGTCTCTTGTGCGTATGTACGACCTACCGTCTCCAGAAGGCGATGTGATTCATTATCCGTGTTCAAAATTCATTAAAGATTCTAAAGATAAATATAATGAATAAAATGATATATATATATATATATAATTAATATAATTTTAAATTTTATGAAACTATATCGTTTTTTGGGGATATGTAACTTTCATGATAAAAAAATGCACGAGAAAACATTGCAATTAACACCCAAAACATTAGTGATAATGAAATATTACAAACGATCGATAAATAATATGTTATAAAAGGATCATATATGATATTATAAATATTAATATGGTTCTTTTATAATTTAATAAAATGTTTAAAAACCCCTATATAGTAGGTTAAATAGTTCTCAACTATTAGGAAGCTTGGGGTAAGGGGTTTCTTAACTCAATTTTCATTCATTGAGTTATATGACTACTTCACTGATTATATTTTTCCAAAATTATGTTTGAAATGAATTTTTATTGCTTTATGTTTTATTTAAACTTTTATTTGTGTGGATCTACATTTGTTACATGTAATTTCAATATCGATTAACTCTAAAATCAATGATACGAACTTTGTAAGGGTTTCATCTCATACATTTTTTCTTTGAGATGCATGTTATTTTATGCTCTTAATTTTATTTTCAATGGTGTATATAATGAACCTTTAAATAATATATCAAAAATAATTACTACATCATTATATTTTAAGTTAAAATTCATATACATAATTCGTGTTAAGTTATGATTCAAAATTTACTAAAATGGAAATGGTTTATGTTTCAATCTCATTTTAATCAGGATTTCTTATGCTTGAATTTAAATTGAAGGAAACTGTTTGATTATTGTATAATAAAAACATTTAATTTTCTTCTCAGTTATCCATTCATGATGTATTAAAGTAATAATACAATTTTCCCCTCGTTGGTCTTTAAAATACATGATAAAATGTTTTTAAGAAAATACAACTTCATTTATTTCTTCTATTGAAAATCCTTTTTCTTTCAAATCCATATTTTCTAGAAATGTTTTCAGAAATGTTTTACTATAATTTTTTAAGGTCATTTTACCCTTAATTCACTTTATAATTTTTTTTAAAAGTAATCTTCCTATCATTTTCTGAAAAAAAAAAATTATTACATTTATTAGAAAAATGTGAAAGGAATCTTTGTTTTTAATATATTTAACATGAACAAAAATTTTTCTCTATCATGACCAATAAATGTTTTAATGGTTCCTTTTTAATTTTAAAATTTTATTTAACAAAAATTACTTATTTTTGGGAATTTTTTGGATTTTAAATAAGTTTTTTCCAAATGGAAAGGGTATTTTTATCAAAAAAATGTTTAAAGTGATATTTCAAAATCATTTTCCATCTACGGTGGCATACTTTGATGTTACTCAAAGTTAAAAGGTTATTTTACTCAATAATGTTTTTAATTTTTTTAAAGTATTTTCATCAATGAAAACAACCAATGATGTTATGTATTCCTTATAACTTATATATATGTCTCTCACATATATACCTAGTTTGTTCTCCCTTCCTTTGACAAGGTAATTCATGCCTTATGATCATTTATTAAATATGTTAATTATGCAATCTACTTAAATTATGATATGAAACAAGATTATGCAACCCATTTTCATTCCATGGGTAATGATTATGTCATGTCTTATGATTGATTTCCTTTATGTGGAACACATAGATCATGAACATGTTATAAAGGGCGAACCTAGATAGTGATATAATGCATTTGGAAATATTATAGTCTCATGAGATTTCATATATGTGGTTAGGGAGTAATCATAATCCATTATGGGACTTTTTACACCATGTGATATTGTCTAAGTAGTTATCCTTGACTCATTTTTATGTCATTTTATATGTATCTTCCACATTTCTTATGCCACCGTGATCTTATGATACCATGTTATTTATGTTATGCTTCCATGAGATTACTTATGAGCCTTATCATTTTGATATCATGATATACTTTTGACTCAAACTTTATGTTTCCTTATCATTTTTAATCCCTTACTGATATTTTTATCTCACCCATTTTTCCTATGTATTTTCCATGTTATGCCATGTAGTTTAGAAGCTCAAAAAGTTTTAGGATCTTGTTATGGAGAATAAAATAAAATGTTTTATTTTTAGTCTCACTTTGATGTATTATGAACCTAGTCTTCCAAATAAATTTGTCCTTTATGATCCTTAAGTTTTATTAATGGATATTTATGTTTAGAAATCATGTAATAATATATTTAAAATGCTTGGGTCAATGTAGTTTATATCAAAGGAAAGTGTTTTTTAACCTTTGGAAATAGAATGATAAAACCTTAGTGAGAATCTTATGAATAAGGATAATGATAATTATATGTATAGTAAATTATCTTGAAATTTTGGTCAAGTTTAGAGTGAGTGGTTTATGAGAATTCAAATCCCTATCCCAATACTACATATGGATGTGGTTCTGACATAGATGTACCTTGGGGTAATAACTCTGAAAAAGGAGTGTTAATATTGACTCTAGAATTACTTGGTAGACAACAACATGACTTACTACACACTTAGTTTGACACTCCATGGGGATATGATTTGGAAATTCAAAAACTCTTTATGAACAATCAGGAAGGATTTGAATAGATGATAATCATGAATTACCTAAGATAAATTGAATGTTTCATAGATTAAAATGAAGGTGTTGTGATTTATACATCATATAAATTATTTTTCGTAATTATGTGGTTTCCCACTATGATTATTATTGATCATACTGTGATTTATGGTTTTAATCAAAGGCAAGAATCATAAAGAACTGGGTTAATGATAAATATGATACATAATGTTCTGATGAGTTTCCAGATGAGATAATGACTAGATTAAATGATATTTTTATCATTCTAAATTAGTTATCATGATATATATTATTAAAAAATTACACCTTAACTAAGTCTTAGATTCACTAAAGAAGATAAGGATATAGTTCTCTGAGAGTTTGGATGGTGGATACCAAAGAGTAAAGAAGATTTAGTTTTTTATATATCATGAATTCTGGAAGAATCACTCAAGGTAATGTCAATAATAAGTTGTTTTACATGTGGATAAGAAGGGAACAAAGTAATTTATGAGGAAAAATAAAAATTTAAGTTAATTAAATGGATAATAATAATGATTTTCCCAATGAATCTTCAATGGTTGAATGTTTTAAATGCTGAAATAATGGGCACTATGAAGATCGATGTACTACGGTGAAAGATCAAGAAGATGATCAACAAAGTTGTATGAGTAAAGGTTTTTCTTTTGATAATTAAGAGACTACAAATTACATATCAAAGTAAGGAGGTATTAAGTAATAAGATGATAAATCCTAGTTAATGGATTAATAATTAAAGGGAATGATTGAAATGTTTATGTACTAGAACATAATAATTATGTGGATCATGAAATATATATAAGTAATTTTATTTAGAATTTTTTCTCTATGGATTTTAAAGAATATGTTGAATGATAATAATGACCTAGAAAGGTGATTTAATGGTAACATGATATTTTATGGAAAAACACATGATTAAGGAAATACAATTTTGATATGTTTTTGATGTTGAGGTTATTGAGGTTATTTGGGATATTGGTTCATTTATTTAAGGAAAAATCTATGTTAAACCTTTAGTTTTATTTTCTAATTTTAGAGATAAATATATTCATTCTGGGAATTATCTCACCTTTTTCTAACCATTTTTGTTTTAGTAAATATAGTAGGAATAACTTGTTACTCTTTTTTATATTATGTGATATGTTAAATATTAATTTTAGTGCTTCTGGAATAAAAAAAATCATTTTTGATATTCATTCCTTGGAGTAAGAGGTGAAGTGGAACTTTATTGAATAAAAATTAAAGGATGTAATTTTTTTAATAAATAAAAATATATAGAGTGATTATATTTTCTAGTATTATTTATCTTTATAAAAACAATCCCTCAACTCTAAGAAAAAAAATTGAAACCTAAATTTTATCATATTACCTTCATATCTGATTAATTAATGGTATTTTAATTAATCAAATATTTATGGATTTGAGATTTTTAACTTTATCTTGATAATTCACTTTGTTTTTATCAATGACATATATTTCTCTGCCAAATTATTTATGTTTTTCTTACATGTCCATGTTTTTACATCCCACCAACATTCTTCAACATAGAACCCTAGATGTGTGTTATTCCAAATGATCTTCATATTTACATTTTATCTTTTTAAGATGAAGTTATATGAACCATTTTTATGATGTGGGTTTCCAAAAAATTTATTTTCAAATGTGAATCCCTTGATTAGTGAGATCAATATTAAATTGTGAGGACACAATTAATCTAAGGGGGTAGAATGTAACAACTCAAGATTTTAAACTAGGAACATAATGTTGGGTAGAATACATGGAATAAAATACCAAATGTATAATAGAATTTAACACCCTAATACTTTACAATATATTTCTTTTTAAATAAACTAAATCTCTTTAGTAGCTTTCGATTTATGTAACAACATGTTTAAACAAAATGCGATACTTTATTAAAATATTATTATTTAGACATGGTCATTGTAACCTATCCATTAAGTTGATGGTATGAATAGGAATGGATAAATTATGAAAATTTTATGTTTTAAACATGTATAAAATAAATTAAATGATTATATATTTATTTGAGATAAAATAAGAATTATTTGAAAAATAAATGTTTTCTGAAAAGCAGTATTTTTCTAAAAAGTGGTTTCGTTGCACTTTACATACATATTTTTAAAATTAATTTTTACCAATATTAGAAAACTTATTTTAAAAAATTAACTTAATTCTTTAAATTATAATATTAAAATCTAATTAGGTTTAATAATTGGTATTTTTCTGAAAAGTTTTATTTTTAGTTGAATAGTGAAAAAAATACCGACTTATCTTCAAAACTGCCTTTTAGTTTAAAGAATTTACAAGATTAATTTTATTTGAATATGGTTATAAAAGTGAATTTTTTAAATTATATATTAATTAATACAATTTAGGTCATTTAATAAAATTAAATATTTAATTTTGATATAAAACTTGTTAAAATATTAAATGTTTTTCTTTTGGGAAATTGTTTTTCGACATGTCTGCAGGTTTAATTTCAAATTAAATTATTCCAATTATGCGAGTTGAATATGGAAAAATAGATTTACTATTTAGAATAATTTTAATTTATAATATCCAATAATTCCAACTTAATTTTTTACCATAATGAATAGTGAAAATAATAAAACTTATTTACCTCGATTAAGGTAAAAACAGGTTTATTAGGGGTTAAAATAAAATAATAAGGGTTAAAAATGATCAAAAACACGTCTAATTAATATTTTATGGTAATATTTAGACTTTATATATTATAATATTGAAAAATGGTCTATTTTATCCTTTTTCATGAGAAAAAAATGGGTGAAATTCCTTCCTTTTCAAAAATATCTTGTGTGTCATCTCCCCCGCTTATAAAAAGGAAACCCACTATCCTTTACATTTCTCACTTAAAAAACCAATTGGTTAGTTTGAGACCAATAAAAACCACTCCCTTAATTTAGAAACATCATCTAATGAGGATTTTCTTTATAATTAATCCATCCTAGAAAAGTTTTTGCTGAAATCCTAAAGAAGTTGTCTCGAGAAGAGGGAATATCCTAAACAAGTTTTTTATTTTATTTATTCTTCCACATACTTAAAATATTATTAAACCATGATTATATAATAACATAATTATATTTAATATACTGATAATTTTCTATTTTAAGTTAATTACCAATAAATATATCCTCCTCCCTCAAATGGGAAATGAAACTGTTGATCACGTGTAAGACGGACTACCACCTAAAAAATCGACGCAAATCTTTTTCCATGACCACTCATCATGGTTGGATATAATGATGTATTTAATATTTATATATGATATTTATGATATAATTATATATAAGGAATTATAATATCATGTATAACTTCTTACTTTCTATTCTATATGAAACATTATAACATCACCCGTGTGTATGGCAGACTACCACCTCGCAAAGCAATGAGATTCATTTTTTACTTATTCTTTACATTAAAGGTAATAAAGATTAATTTGATATTGATGTTTTATATTAATAAAATATTAATAATTATAAAAAATAAATATATCGTATAATTTCTTACCTTACCTTCCATTGAATTAATGATAACCTAGTTCATGTGTACGATAGACAACCGCCTCACAAAGCGATGTGATACATTTTTCACTAACGCTTTACATGGAAGGTAATAAAGGGTACATTTAATGAACATATGTGATATATATGAAAATATATTTATTATTTTAAAATTTATATACAATCCAATTCCTTTCCTTTTTACCCATTAAAGAAATGATAATGTCGCTTGTGCATGCGTATGACCTACTGTATCCACAAAGTGATGTAATTAATTCTCCATGTTCAAAATTCAATAATGATTATAAATATGTATCTAATGAAAAAAGTATATTTATAACATTAATATAATTTTTTAAATTATGAAACTATATCCTATGTTCATGATCTGAAACTTTCACAAAAAACATGCAAAGAAAACAAGGCAAACAACACCCAAAACAATAGTGATAATTGATGATTATTACCGAATGGGTAATAATATTTTATAAAAGAATTATATATGATATTATAAATGTAAAAATGGTAATTTAATAAGTTAATTAAATTTTCAAAAACCAATATACATGAGTTTAAAGATATCTAAACTAAATTTAAGCATGAGATAATAAGTTTCTTTACTAAATTTTCATTCATTGGGTTATATGACTACTTCATTGATTATATTATGCTAAAATTTTGTGTAAAATTAATTTTGATTAATTTATTTTATATATTAACTGTAATTTGTGTGTATATACATTTTTTACACATAATCATCGCATTTATTAATTCTCCATTCAATGATACGACCTTTGTAAGGGTTTCATCTCAAGCTTCCATCTATGAGACACATGTTATTTTATGTACCTAATTTCTTTTTAATGGTGTATATACTTCCCATTTACAAAAAATGTCATTAATATTTTATACATCATGATATTTTAAATAATAATTAATCTATTTCATTCATGGGAAGTTTTGATTCAAAATTTTCCAAAGAGGTAAGGGTTTATGATACAATATAATTTTAATCGAGACTGCTTATGCTTAAATCTTCATTAAAGGAAATTATTTCTTTATTATCTAATAAATCCATTACATTTTATTCTTATATGGTCATTCAATTTTTTTTCAAGTAATATTACCATTTTCCTCAACTTTATAATTAAAATTATCGATAAAATGCTTTTAAAAAAACATGACTTCATTTCTCTCTTCGATTGAAAATCATTTTTCTTCCAAATACATGTTTTTATAGAAATACTTTAAAAAATATTTTAATATAGCTATTTAAATTATTTTTTAACCTTGATTTTATTTTAATAAAAAATTAATGTTTTTATCATTTTATTAACAATTAATTTTTTACTTTTTCTAAAAAAGTGTGGAAGGCATCTTTATTTTTAATGTATTCGACATGAACAGAAATTTTCTATCATCATGACCACTCCATGTTTTAAATATTAATTTTTAATTATAAAATGTAATTTAAAAAATTATTTATTTAATGTTTTTGAAATTTTTAGATTTTAAATAATGATTTTAAAAATTGAAAGGATATTTTCATCAATAAATGTTCAAAGTGATCTTTCAAAATCATTTTGCATCTAAGATGAAATCCTTTGATGTTACTCAAATTGAAAAGGTTATTTTACACATTAATTTTTTTAATATCTTTCAATGTATTTTAATAAAAAAAAACCATTTATGTTATGGATTTCTTCTAAAATATGTATATATGTCTCACATATATATACCATTCTTATTTTACCTTCCATTTTCATGGTAACACATGCCTTATGATCATTTCTCAAATGCATTATTTAGGAAAATTTCCATTGATTATGATATGAAGAAAGATTATGCAACCCACTTTATTTCCATGGGTAATGATTATGTTATTACTTATTATTAATTTTCTTCTTATGGAACACATAGACCATAAACATGTTATAAAGGGTGCACCCAGTTTTCACTCCAATGCATTGGGTAATGTTATAGTCTCATGAGACATCATGTATGGGATTGGAGAGTAAACCTAATCCATTATGGGAAATTTTCCACCATGTGATATTTTATAGGTAGTTAACCTTAAATCATGTTTATGTAATTTTATATGTTTCTTCCACATTATTTTATACTTTGGTATTATGATACCATGTTCTTTATGTTATGCTTCCATGTAATTACTCATTTTCCTTCTCTTTATGATATTGTGATATAATTTTGACTCATACGTTATGTTTCCTCATCATTTTTATCCCCTTACTAGGAATTTTAGCTCACCCATTTTTTCTATGTATTCCCCAGGTTGTCCCATGTAGTTTAAAAGTTTGAAATGATTTATGATCTCATTATATAGAATAAAATAAAATGATTTATTATTAGTCTAACTTTGATGTATTATGAAACCATTTTTCCATAGACATTAGGAATTTACAATCCTTATATTTTATTAATGGATATTTATGTTTATAAACCATTTAATAATATGGGTAAAAGGCATGGTTCTCCATAATTCCCAAAACCACCCATGGAAACTCAAGGTTCAACACAAAGAAATGTTGTCCAGACACTCCCAAATTCGTACCACTCAAGTACTAATGGTCCTAGCTCCCATACATAACTAATTCTTAAATTAAAAGGGATCTGATACAATTTTGTAATAAAAAAACATAGTTTGACCCAACTTGTCACCTGATCCAGCCCACCACATGGCCCGAAGTGTGTTCCTGATCTCAATGGTCTGGTGACAAGCACCAACCACAACAAACTATTACTTGAGAATGATTTCTCCATAGGTAAATGGAATGAAAAATCCATAAAATGGGATGTATAAACCAATATCATAGAGTAAATTGCAAAATAAAAACATATACCATAAGGAAAGACATATATTATAAAACAAACAGGCTATAACTTGACATATACATACAAGGTATCTCAAAACAGAACCCAAAACTCAAAATGAAGGGTTTAAATCCTTATAAGGTCCAAGTATAACCCAAAATGTAAAAAATACCAGCAATAACACCACATGAGTATATCTGCATGAGAATATTCATTACTATAAAACACCATATGTAGGTAATCAATAAGAACCCCCTGAAACATAGTTTCCTTTCATTTACCTATGTCCTATAAAACAAAATCTGTAAATGACCAAAGGGCCTAAGCAGCATGTGAGGCACAAATACCAGTAGGATACCACCATGAATCTATTTAATGATTTTAACCATGAAACCTAATAAACTATTTTTTTTTAAACTAAAACAATTTGAAAACATACCACTTTATTATAATCCCTTGAAATACCTTTGACTTTTCATTTCAGAAGAAACCAATTTTCCAAAAAAAAATCCATCATGGATCCAATAAACAAGATTATCCACGAGCGTGGCATGATCAACATAAAAAATAATAAAAACCAAGTGTGAACATAAAAATAATGTCAATATCCATATAAATGGAGATAAAAAAATGGGCATAACATATCATCAAATAAAAATGTCACTAATCAATTGTATAAAGTATATAGACCAATCTGGTATGAGTAATGTGCACCTAGGTCTCTTACCATCAGAATTATTGTGAGTTATTAAAAAAATTATGATATCTAGATAAGCCAATAGAATATATCAAGTTCTTCTCTGGGCCCAACATGGAATCTCAAATAGTCTTCCTTCCCAAAGGCTCTCACAGTCCCTTGGAAACCATGCTGGAGGCTCACAAAGTCCTCGCTCTGATGGATCATATGACTAATTGGAAAAAACTATATTGGAATCTCACATTTTCTTCCCTTTGATGGATGACATGTTCCCCTAAACCAAACCCTCACTCACACACCAATTAAACCATGTGCTACTCCATGATAACACATTCACAAACAAATTCTCATATTAATCAAGCTATAACATAATCCATTTACATCAACAAACAAGCCCATTTTATTAAAAAAACCCCATTTCAAGGTAGAACCATGTATAAAACCTCTTTATAAATCCTTTTAAATACATAAAACCATTTCAACCCATTTTAATAAACAATTATTTTTTCTTAAATGCCATGCCTATTCGAAAAACTCTCCTTTAAACCCTAAAATTTCCAAACATTCCCTGAAACACATCAAACATGGAATATTAATTAAGCATAAATCATTATAATGTAAATTTAAATGCCACAAGCCAAAGGAGATTCATAATTTAAAGGTAATCCATGAAAAATGACCTTAAATAGAGACACCTACCTAATATTCAGTTGAAAACTCATCTCCCTTGATGATAACCACTAAGAAGAGATGAAATGATTCCTCAAACATGTTATACATAATAAATCAAACTAAAACCCTCATTACACACCCTAGATTCCACCAAAATTTCTCCTAGGGTTCCACAAATCCAAAAAATAGTAGAATAAGTATTGAGAAGGGGGTAAAAGAAAAATTAGGAATAAATAAACTTACCTCATGATAACACACTAAGATTTCCAAGAGAAACCCACAAAGGAGGAGTGGAGGAATCTTCAATCCAAGGGAGGGGATATTCACAATAGATTTTATAAATAGGGTAAAAAACCTTAAAATGATGGGGAAAAAGGTAAAAACATAATTTTTAATGAGATGGATAGGGTTGTATGGTTTGGTCGTATGGTTAGGTAAACTATGTGCCAACCATGTGGGTGCCACTTTCTACCCAAAATAAGCAGAACAGTTTCTATAAGGGTGTCAAATTATTTAGAATACTATACTAAAACCATGAAAAATCTACTATCTCAAACTTCAACACCCTTACACAGTTATATACATGGTTAGAAAAACTGTGCTCTAACCATGTACCTTAGTATATCTCCCCAAAACTTCTATTTTCGACCCCCGACACCATGGAACTCCAAGAACACATAAAAAGGTAAATAAAACACAAAATTAGATGTACGACTGACCCAATGAGTGTTATAGAACCTATTACATTTCTTTAGGTTTGGTTTTGATTCTTGAGAAAGAGAATTATTTGAGAGGTATATAATGTAATGGATTATTCCTTCTTGACCCACTACTTTTCTTGTTTTTTTGTTGGATAGTTCTTAGAGGAGGATAGAGGATGTTTGGTGGAGTTGGAGTTGTATAAGTATTTTTTACACAATAAAATTGTGATTTACAATGTAAATGTGTTGTTTATAGCTTATCAAGCTAGCATTTTATGACTTGTGTGTGGTGAGGGGATATTGAATAAATATAGATTTATGTCATAAGAAGTAAATTTATGACATAAGATAATTCTATCTAATGAACCATGAATATCAGTAAAACTTCCAAATTTTTGTATTTTACATTATAATAAGGTTTTATAGCATAAGTTTCTTATAACTCATGGGTATTACCCTATAAGAGTGTGTTTTATGCTATAAATTGGGTGAGTTATAAATTTTTTATAAACCTAGTTCAATAAATTTTACTTCAATTAGCCTATGTATCCTTTTTGTTTTAGATGAACCCTAAATTCTATTAGGATATCTCTTAGACCTTCTTCCTCTTGTTTAGTTTTTTGGTTCTGGTGGTCTAGTTTTGGTGATTTGGGGTAAGTTATCCTCTTTTTCACTATTTTTTCCTTATGTCATTCCTCGTATATCCACTGAGGTGATGCTTCTTTGGATCATGTATGTTTTGGAGTGTGTTTTGATAACAATTTGGTGTGTTTTAGGTTTATCAAGGGTTTATTAGTTCGGTTGTGGTTTTTGGGATATTTCTTCTTCTCCCCATGGTGTGCAGCGAGATCGAGAAGCTTGTTTGAGGTAGAGGATCCTTGTTATCACTCCTTTTACATTCTATGTGAGTGATTTGAATGTTTTTTCTTTACTTTTATCGGGATATTAAGAGTTTTTATAATAAATATAATCACTTTTCATAATTTAAATTGATTGGTATGAGGATATATTGCATGATTTACAACTTTGATATATGTTGTTGATGATATTGTGCATGATTATTGCCAATACTAAAAGTAATGATTATTGTAAGCTTTTTTTCACTATAGATGATATTTCCATAGACACTTGTTGGGTTTTTATGTGATCATACACCAAATAAAAGGGTAAATAATGTATATTTTGATTATAATTTTGTTACCTCTGGAATCCAAGTTTGTGTGATAATACCCATGCAAAACAAATACCTAATGTGATGAAAACCTGGAATAATTATGGAAGGAAAATTTGTTATTGTTTTGTATGGTTTATTTTTTTTGTTTCCTTGTGTGTTTTGGAATTTTTTAAAGTGATGGAGGCAACCAACTATGTTTTGTGATGTGTTGGAATGTGATGTGGTGATTGGTTGGCATGCACGCAACATGGGATGTTATGGGGTGGTTGTGATGCAATGTGGGAAGTTGTGTGATAGTGGTGATGTGTGTTGGTGTTGTGTCATGTGGAGGCATTGTGGGATGAGGTTGTGGAATGCGATGTTGGTCCTATTGGTTGTAATTCCTTGTGGTTGTGGTTGTGTGGTGGTTGTGATGTGTGGTTGTTCTGGTCATATGACTTAGCCGATGCGGTGCGACGATAATGGTGGATGCATGGTGTTGTGATATTTGTTGTATGTTGGGCTAGTTATTGTGTGATGTGGTTGTTTTAGTTAGCCATAAAATATATTATAATTAAGTAAATTAATATAAATGGGGGTGAAAATGGATGTTTGAAAAATGGATTAAATGAATTTAATAAATGAATGGTCTATGTTAATGTTAATGAAACGAATAATGAATAAAAGTGGTAAAACATGTAATTGAGAGTGGGAAATGTTGTGTGGCTTGTGTGGTGGCTATGTGGTGTTTTATATAGTGGTGTTGTCAGTTGTGATGGTTGATGTGTGGTTAAATTGTGATGATGGATTGTATTCTAGTATAGTTTTTGTGTACCCATAGGTTGAGAGTTGTGTGCGGTCTATATATCATGTATGTTTATGTTATTTCTATACAAACCCCATCAGAGTTGGACAACCATACCAACACTCAAAGGTTTTCAACTCCTGGTGTTTTCCCCAACATCCAGGATGGTAGTGATATAGTTGGACAGCTACCCATTTTCTCATATCTTCCTTCATTAGCAATGGACCCAGTTTTTGCGAGTGAGATGTGCAGTATTGGCTTAGATGTATTCTGGTGAGATGTCTAGTTGCGGTTGTGATGATGTGTGATATGTAGTTTCAAGTGTCTAAAGGTGAGACATGATGTGATGGTACCTAATGATAACACCATATGATATACCTTATGAGTGTGGGGTAGGTAGGTATGTATCCTAACATGCATCATAGATGGATGGTATGATATTTAATGATACATGATGCCATGAGATGTGATGTGGTATGAAAAGAAGGGATGGAATTATATGAAGTTTGACATTGGGGTGTAAGATTAGAATATCCATAGAGAAGTAACATCAACGCACCTTAATTTTTTTTTGATCTTGATGTTATATTACTATATTGGATGTGTGATTTGGGGACTCATATGGACATTACTAGCTTGGGTTGGGGCTTCTGTTGAGTTATTACAATAACAATTGTCTTTGGTACTTCACTTTGTAGAATTTTATATGTTTCAGTATACCTTATTCATACATTGCATGATTGTTTTGGGTTAAGTTTTATATTATCTTCTGATTTTTTTCTTGGTCGTTTATACTATCTCTCAATAATGTTTTATTTATAGAGGGTAATGTCTCCCATATGTGATATTTTTACACCCTTAGTGCTTGTCTCCAACCTAGGTACTATTGGAGGTGGGTCTCAAGGGCCATTATCTATCTTCATTTATTATAGTATATTTGTAGGGAGTGGTCATGATCGTGGAGGTTATGCATGATTAGAGGAGGGAATGATATTATTGTCCTAAATGTTTATGATACTATACTATGATGAGGATATGAGTTATAGTTGTGATTTAATGTTATATGGTCTTGTGTATGAGGTGATGATGATGATGTGGTTGTGGTTGTGATGGAGAGGATGTGGATATGTAGTAATGGTATGGAGATTTACATTGAGGGGTGGGGGTATGTGGTTTATGAACTTTGTTTTTTCTTTACTTTACTCTATTGATGTGTAGCTGGAAATGTAGATACCCAGTGATGTAGTTAAGAATATGTGGTGATGTGATATGTGGTAGTGGAATGGTGGTTTTGACTAGGAAGTTGTGGTATATGGATTTGTTCTATGATGATTAGTATTTTAATGGGTGATGTTTGATGATATATTGTTGATGTTGTTTCATTCTAGAATTCTTGGTCAGTTAGTGAGGGGTTGCCCTTTAGATCGCTATCAGTTTGAGTTAGACTGGTTCCCAAGTTGACATGTTGGAGTAGTGGGGATTTTGAGCATTTTTAAATTTTTTATTTTGATGATAGTTGTAGGGTTGATGATATTTATAGGGCACTAGTTATATAATTTTTTGTAAATATTGGTTGGGGGAAATGGTGGATAATGATATATAACACAAAGTTTTTTTATTATATTTCTCATGCTTATTTATACATATATATGTGATTATTTTTTCTTTGTTGATACCAACATTGCTTACTCATAGCAACCCATATCTTTAATACACCTTAATTCATGGTTTATTACATAAAGGTACACATAATAAAACCCTAGAAGATCATGGGGCCTAGTGTATTTGGGAAATTACATACATGACATGATAACTAAAACATGGGTACAACGTCATTTTTTTAAAAACTCTGAAATTTCACTTTTATTCCTTGGATCTTCTAAAAATGTAGGAGATAACTTGAGGATTTACATAAGAAAATAGTGAGCTATAAAGCCCAGTGAGAGAATAATAAAAGAATAACATGATGAAATTAATACATACGAGTTAATAAGAATGTCAATGGGACATAAAAGGGATGATAATCATAAACATGAACATCAAAGCATGATATACAGTGATAGTATGAAGGAAACATAGGAATGTAGAAATAACATAATACATAAAATCATAAACATAAGTCAAGGATAACCTCTAATACATCATAACATAGTGTGAATAATATAACCTTTCCTACACCATACATTGAATCTCTTGAGATAAAAAAATTACCCAATGCATTGGAGGGCTATATAATTTTAATTCCAACTATCACATTCGTAACATATACATGCATAAGTGTGCTACCAAGTTCATACAACATAAGGATATATTTATTCACTTTTAAACCAATGATTAAGGAGTGTGGGTTACATTCCTGGAATTCCCTAATCAGTGAAGTATATACGCATCTATGTGGATACCCATGAGTGGAAATGAGGAAGGGTATTCACCAGACAAATGTTTGGAATGGAAAATCACAGGATAATTTTGACATCATAATAGGGGTACATAAATGATTATGGGAGTGCTGAATGATATTGAAATGGGTCTCTCATTACTTGAACATAAAAATGATAGTAATAATTATGTGAAGAAAACATATCCCAACATTAATAGTTGGAACTCAAAAGTCATAGTACAAAGGAAGTTCTTGAATAAAGAGGAGGAGATGACCCCTTACCTTAAGAGGGAACTTCTTAAAGATTGGGAAGATATTATTAAGAACTTGTGGGGACCTTGAGTGAAGAGGAATGCGAGTTTGTGTATAGTTAACCAATATTAACATACATGGATATCACATCATTTCAGTTGAATATTCAACACATTACAAAAATAAATGCCTGAGGACGGTAATAGTTTAGTGTATTTGAAAAATTGGAAACATAATTTCCAAACTTGGTGAAATATATTCAAAATATCCCTTAAATATATCCCCCTTTTATAATCATACTTAAAACCTTTCTTCATAACCTTTGGATAAAAAACCTAAGAAAGGTGTGATCTCAGATGGTCAGTAAGGGTAAACAAGGGGATGTGTAAGCATAACATGAGCACAAGGTTTTGAGAACATGATCATAAAATTATAAGGTCACACCCAACATATAAAATATCATAATCAAGATACAAAGAATAAATATTGGTAGTTCATAAAACACGAATCATAAGAAAATCAAGATCATAATCCATGAGATCATAACATAGGAGTAATACATGGAATTTTTGGCAGAATCATAAGCTTGTAAAAAAAATCCCTAATCCAATTATCATTACCAAAAATTATCTGGGCACTTAATGGGGACTAAAACTACTGGGTGGTACATAGTGTCATGAACCATCCTCTGGAGCCAGTGATGTGACTACCCCAATCCCTCCTTCCATAGGCCAGGGGCTGGCGACTAGCATAAGAAAGACATATCCCTAACTGGGAAGGCATTGCCTTTTAACCTGAAAACTCACACAATCCAAGCACACAACAAGATACAATCAAAAAGTAAACTATATAGTAAATAGATTGAGTACAATAATTAAAGGGGTATGGAATATAAGCCCAACTAGAAAGTACAAGTAAAACTGAAAACAGCTCCTGTGAACACCCGCCAAGGATCCTACCTGAAGGGTAGGTATAGCTCTTGAATGGTTGTCTCTACGGTAAATCTCATCTAATGGACCACCTCTGAGAAACCTCCAGTCCTGGAACCCTCATCCTCAATCAATTTTGTCCATAGTCGGCACAAGATACAGTAAGGTGCGGGCGTAGCCCATGCATGGGTGAGTATAACATTACTCAGTAGGGACCCCGAGACCCCCAAAGGTCTCTCAGAATTCACAAAGGATAAACCAAAAAGCAAGACCTCATTCTAAAAGCATGAAGAAATAGTCTTCAACACTACTTAGGTATATGCCCATACATATACCTAAGTTATTAATATATACTCATCTCACATGTGTGGGAAGAATACCACAATGTTAACACCACGAAGGTAAAAGTACCACATAGGTAACAACATGAAGATAAAAGTACCACAGAGGTCACACCACGAAGGTATATACCACAAAGGTAATGACACACTTAATAATAAAATGAAGGTATCACCACACAAAAGTGTATCAAAAAGGTAAATACTTAAATCACACCAAGTATAACTTAAGTGTGGAAGTATAGATGATTAATTGTATTGCTAGATTATCTTACTTCTTCGAGAATCTTTGTTGTTAACCCATGTAGGATCGAAGATGACCCACACAGGATCTGAAGATGAACCACATAGGATCTAAAGATGACCCACATAGGATCTGTAGATGCTAACCCACACAGGATCTGAAGATGACCCACATAGGATCTGAAGATGACCCACATAGGATCTGAAGATTCTTTAAGTACAGCCAGCCACAAGGTTCCCACACTAAGCACGCTTGATTCCGGGTGGATCCGCTCCTCAAGCCATAGGTTGATACTTCAACTTCCATGAAGTCCCACGAAGATGTATCCCAAAAGAACTCTATGTCATAAGGGTCCCAATGAAACAGACGACGCATCAATTGGACGTCTGGTCTATAAGTTATTAGCATTTCCGTTCCGAGGGCCCGATTGGATTTAGGTTTGATCCAACCCATCTATACTCCAAATTTATCCAAAACTCATGTGGAGTATACCAAAAGGAGAGTCTAGATCCAAGGATACTATTAACATAGATGGTTTTTCAAATGAACACCTGGTTCTTAAGATATGGCCAAAAAGGCGTATCTGGGTCTAGATGGGCTCGGGTCCAACCCGACCCTGTCAGACCAACCTGGCCCAGTCCGACTCGACCCGGCCCAGGTTCGACCTGGATAGGCTGGGCCACATTCCAGCCCGACCCTCAAATGGGCGGCCCGACCCACTGGGTGCGGACCAGCACGTTGGGCGTGACCCACTCTGCTGGGTGCGGTCCGCTGTGGCAGGGCCCGCCCTAGCCGCTACTCGGGGGGAAAGATGCCCCAGAATTCTCAATGGTCCTATGAACCATATGGATTTGGCCAACTTGGAGGCCCCATGTGGTGCCGTTTGCTGGCACGCGGGACCCGCCGGAGCGGGTCCTGCTCGTCGGGACATTGCTGGCCAGAAATCTGACCGGATTCCCTTCCAGTGGTGCTGGCATGCACCATTTTTGCCTCCATGGCCGACCGGGTGCCCGTCACCCTCCAAGTGTGTTGCCTACTCAAACCGCAACTGGCTGGGTGTCGGCCGCCCTCCGATATGCCGCCTGCTCGAACCGTGGCTGGCCGGGTGCCATCCACCCTACATTGCGCCACCTACTCGAACTGCGGCTGGATGGGTGTCATCCACCCTCCGGTGCACTGTCGCGGCTCGACAGCCACAACCTCCTCCTCTACCGGCGGTGCGAACGCACAACACCCTTCTTCCACACGGTCATTCGGTGTTCCGGCTTCCACCCTCTTCCGTGGGCCACCATAGCTTCATTATAAGCCCAAAAAATGTGACGACTGCATATTCGAGATCCTCAGGTCGAGATCTCTTCATCCATATATCGCGCTCAATGAAACATTGTGTTTTTAGCACACTTAATTATTTGATGATGAAGAACACGTGAAGAACTAATTGAAAAGATCATGTATATGTGTGGATCGATGGTCATGTTTGTTTGACCATCATCCTTGAGAATCAAGAATTTTAAGAATCAATAAATAGATATTTAACCAACTTCAAAAATAAACCCCCTACCTCATTTGTTTGTTGGAGGTGGCATGAAGAACAAGTTGATGTGTTCGCGCTTCTCAAAAGTTGGTTCCCCATTCCTTGTTCGGAGGTCATCCTTCATTAGAGGACCTTCTTCATTGGAGAATGTTCTTCCTTTGAGAGTTCTCCACCAAATTGGTTTTCCAATAATTTCCCCCCAACCCACAAGAGGTGAAAAGCCCCTCTCATTTAAGTTAGGTTAATTTAATGATCAATTAGTGTTTTCTCTTCAATTGGAGGGTTCCAAGAGTTACAAAGGTTCAGGTGGTCCCCACCACAAAAATTCAAATGAGAGGTTTCAAAAAAATAAAATAAAAGTTATTTTTTTCAATTATCTCACAAAAAACCAAAAATCCAACTTCCACCATCAATCTACTATGATCGAGGTGAAGGTCTCCTTAAGTGAATATCGGCACTACGAGTTCAATGGTGTCCTCATATTTCAATTCTGAGTACTAGTTCAAAATTTACAAATTCCCGCTCGCATGTTAACTAAACGTACCTGAAAAAAAAAATTCAAAAATTCATTCTAGGAACACCGGTCCTCAGAATCACATGTCGTAAATTTTTTCAGACACTTAATAATTCTATATAATTAAAACTATTAATGGAAAATTTTGGGTCTTTACATTCTCCCCACCTCAGGACTTTGTGTCCCAAAAATCCACAACACAAACTAGGGAAACAAGTGGGAGTACTAAGCATGAATCTGAGCCTCCTACTCCCATGTGCTCTCTTGGAGATTCCCGTGCTTCCAACAAACATGCACCAGAGGTATCGACCGCCCACGAAGGACTCGCTCTTGTCAATCCTCAATCTCCACTAGAACCTCCGAAAATGTTTCCCCATCATCGATGTCCATCTCACCCCAATCAATAGTGTGAGAAGGATCATGTACGTATATCCTCAGCTGGGATACATGGAAAACATTGTTCACCCAATGCAACTGAGGGGGAAGAGCTAGGCAGTACACCACCTCGCCAACTCTGCTGAGGACCTAGAAGGGTCTGGTGAACCTCATAGATAACTTGTCTCCCTGGCCAAATCTCTGCAAACCTCATCGAGGCGAGACCCGTAGGAAGACATGGTCACCCTTCTCAAACTAGATAGGTCTCTGTCTCATATCAGCACAAGACTTCTGCCTGCTCTGTGCAGTCTTCATCTATTCCTGGATGACCTTCACCTTCTCCATGGTAGCCCGTACCATCTCCGGTCCCATGAGTGCTGACTCCTCGGGTTCCATCCAGCACAAAGGTAATCTGCAAGGCCAACCGTACAAAGCCTCTAATGGTTCCATACCAATGACAGAGTGATAGTTGTTGTTGTATGAAAACTCTACCAAGGGCAGGTGATCCTCCCAGTTGCGGCTGAAATCAAGGACACAAGTACGCAACATTTTTTTAGGGGTCTGAATGGTCTTCTCTATCTGACCATTCGTTTGAGGATGAAAGGCGGTGCTTAATCGAAGCTAAGTACTGAATGCCTCTTGCATCCCCTTCCAAAACCGGAAAGTAAAACATGCTTCATGGTTAGAGACAATCATCTAGGGAACTCTGGGAAGGCGTAAAATCTTTTGCATGTAGAGGCATCCCAAGCCCTCTACTGAACCCTGCTCTCTGATAGGTAGGAATTGGGCTGACTTAGTGAGCTGGTCAACGATCACCCAGATGGAATCATGTCCCTTGGAAGTTCATGGAAGTACTATCATGAATTAAATGGAAATTCTATCCCACTTCCACTCTAGCACCTCTAGTGGCTGAAATAATCCCACTGGAACCAGATGCTCTACCTTCACTTGCTGACAAGTGAGGCACGGTGAAACAAACTCTGCCACTACTTTCTTCATTCCTGGCCACCAGTACTGATACTGGAGGTCCTGGTATATCTTCACCACTCCTGGATGTACTTCTACAGGGTACATATGGAACTCCCTCAACACTTTCTCTCATAGCATCACTGGTACCGTAGTACGCCCTTTGAAGAGGATGATGAGCACCCCACCTTCAGAAAATCCATCAGGTGCATGTCCTATGGATATCTTAGCACGTCGTGCCTCATAGTTAGTGTCCCCAAGCTGTGCCTCCCTGACTCGCTGAAGGAGTATGGGAGTGACTGTCAGAGACTAAAGATAATCTACTCCATCTTGATCAACATAGGATATCCACAAAGCAAATATCTTCTCCGTCTCCCCACTCAGCAATTGTATACCAGATCTCTTGCTGAGTGCATCTACTACTATGTTCCCCTTCCCAGAAGTATAGACTATTTTGAAGTCATAGTCCTAGAGGAACTAAATATAATGCCACTGTATTAGGTTCAAGTCCTTATGAGAGAAGATATACCTGAGACTCTTGTGATTAGAGTAGACTATAAAATGTTCTCCCATTAAGTAATGTCACCACATCTTCAAGGCAAAGACTACTGGTGCTCACTCCAGGTCATGGGTAGCATAGTTCTGCTCATGTTATCACATCTATCGATAACCATACATAATCACTACTCACTTCTACATCAGGACACATCTGAGTCCGGTCCCTGATGCATCACAGTAGACTACATACCCAACGCCATCCTCCGGTATCCTCAATATGTGAGAACTCATCAGTCTCTGCCTCATCTCCTGGAAAATCTACTAGAATCTATCTGACCACATGAAGGGTTTCCCTTTCTTTGTTAATTTTGATAAGGTTGTTTTAACTCTGAAGAATTCAGGCACAAACCTCCGGTAGTAACCGGTCAGACCCAGGAAACTTCGTACCTCCATCACACTCCTGGGTGGATCCCAAGAAAGCAAAGCCTCAATCTTCACTAGATCCACTGCATGTCCAGCTTTTGAGAAGACATGTCCCAAAAAGTGAACCTATTGAATCTAGAATTGGTACTTTGAGATCTTACCATAAAGTTGGTGCTCTCAAAGTGTGTCCTGAACTATCTGCAGATGATAGGCATGCTCCTCCTCCCTAGCTGAGTATATCAAGATTTCATCGTTGAAGACTACCAAAAAGGGATCGAGGAATGGATGGAAGATTCTTTTCATGAGTCCAATAAACACATCTGGGGCATTGGTCATGCCGAATGGCATAACTAAGAACTCATAGTGGCCATACCAACATCTGAAGGTCGTCTTTTACACATCCTCATTTTGTAACCTGAGCTGGTGATAGCCTGATATGAGGTCTATCTTTGAAAACCACCATGATCCCCTCAGCTGATCAAAAATATTTTCAATCCTTGGTAGTGGGTACCTATTCATTATGGTCACCTAGTTTAGGTGCTGATAGTCCACACAGAGTCTCAAACTCCCATCCGCCTTCTTGGCAAACAAAATCAAAGTTGCCCAAGGAGAAACACTGGACCTCATGAACCCCTTCCTCTGTAAGTCCTCCAGCTGCACTTGCAGCTCTCGAAGCTCTGTGGGATCCATCTCATATGATGGGGTAGATATCGATGTCGTCCCGGGGTACAAGTCGATATAAAAGTCCACCTCTTTGCGATGAGGTAGACCTAGAACATCATTAGGGAAAACATCAATGTTTGGTCCACCACTACAGGATAGCTCAGACTCTCAACGTCAACTACTCCTAGGGTAAGGCTAGCCAATTGATGTGTGATCAGCAACACCCTTCTCTAGGTAAGTCTGTATTTTGATGCAAAGGTTCCCTTCTCCCCAGTGAAGGAAAACCTAGTCTCATCCTCGCGTACACACCACACTTTGTGCCTAATACAGTCGATCTGATCATGGACTATAGATTACCAATCCATACCCAAGATGATGTTGTAAGGCCTCGACACCACTACTAGAATATCTCAGCTGAAGTTGTCGCCTTCTAGAGTAAGCTCACACTGTCGGCACTAGTGTGTAATTGTTGAATCATCTCTCATAAGATTCTAGCCATATGGATAGAGCCAACAGCTCCACCGGAATCTCTGAGCTCCAAACAAGGGTTGTGGAAATAAAAGAGTGATTTTCACCTATATTTATTAGTACGACGTCTAAGGTGGAGTAGAAATATATCGTACCTTGAATCATCTCTAGAGTGTCGTGGTCGTAGGCCTCAGATGCCTGGAGCTGAGCTCATCCCCATCCACCTACTCCCTCTGGTCGGGGTGGACCACCTGGAGGAGGTGGTGGTAGAACCTCTAATCACCACCCACCACCTACTGCACAACAAGATGCTCTTCCACGTTCGACTACTACCTATGGACCTCCTTGATTGAATCTTCACCTTTTCCTAGGTGGTCCTTCGACCGTCTACGGGTCGCCCGTATGGTGGGTCAGGCATTCGCGAGCCATTTGATCCTGCCCGCCGCATGAGTAACAATGTCTGCTTCTCGTATGTCCTGCTCTGTCTCGAGAGCCCCGCACGAACAACCATGTGTCCTATAGTCGTCCACCTATAGTTGTGGTCCTCTTGGACCTCTATGTCATCTTTCTACTGCCAGATATAGATGACTCTGCTACGTGACGTCTGGTGGTGGGTCTCGTTGTCGGTGACTGCTCAACAAGGAAGCTCTCTACTAAGAGTGCTCGCTCTAACACCCCCGCCTGCATCAGGATGCTGAGAAAAATCATCAAATCTCTAATATTCTATATGATCCCCTACTGAAATGTCTGGGCCCTAAAGAAAGGGCCATGCACCATGTAAGTAGAGTAGCATGAGAGGTCAGTGAAACTCGCTGAATACTGAGCCACAATCATGATGCCCTGCTGCAAGTGGAGAAGCTCTTGTATATGCACTGAGTGTAAGGTTTCTGGGATGAACTCTACCCTAAAGGGATCTTGAAATCCATACAGATGAAATTCACCTCATCATGAACCTAGTGCATCAAGATCCACCATCTTCCCATTAATTCCTGAAGAAAACTAGCAGCAAAGATCACCATGAGATCAGCCGGTGTCCCTACCAGTCGAAAAACTCGAACCACGACCTCCATCCAGTCCTCAGCCGCCTATGGATCCATCTCGCCCCAGAAACTTAGTGGCCTCTAGTTCGGGAACTCATGAAACATGATCAATCGTCATGCACCCTCTACTTCTAGGGCTGGTTGCATCAGCTTCCCAATGGGTAGTGGTGATGCTGGTGCACCACCCGATGGTACAACTGCTGAAAGGCGGTCCTGCACCAAAGACTCATCGCTCAGTGGGCTGTCATTGCATACTCTACCCGGAACCCTGGCTGGCTGTCTATGTGGAGGCATCCTGAAAATAAATAGGTGCACTACGGTCAAAAAGTTATACCTGGTGATTTGACTCAAATTGATCACAAAGAAAACTTTCCAAAAACACACACGCAATCAGTATTTTCATGCACTGAGTTGGAAATAAGAAGTCAAGGTCTTGGTGTATGGATACATCGGCTGCCACACCAACACTGGATTCCCCAAACTAAAAACCACACTTTTAACACTTAACACTATTTCTGATTAAAAGATCAGAGCCCAAGTTCTTCGGTAGAACTGTCTCCTCTAATACCAATTTTTCATGAACTCTCCCCTGGGGCCCGTGCCGTGACTACACCAAGCCCACCTTCCATAGGCCAGGGGCTAGAGACTAGCACTAGAAAGGTATATCCCTAATTGGGAAGGAATTTCCTTTTAACCTACAAACTCACACAATCCAACCACACAATAAGATACAAGCACAAAGTAAACTATATAGTAAATAGAGTGAGTATAGTAAGTAAAGGGGGCCGGAATGCAAACCCAACTAGAAAGTACAAGTAAAAATAAAAATAGCTCCTATGAACGCCCACCAAGGATCCTACCTGAAGGGTAGGTGAAGCTCATAAATGGTCATCTCTACAGTACGTCTCATCTAATGGTCCACCACCAAGCAGCCTCTAGTCCTGGAACCCTCAACCTCGATCAATGTTGTCTATCGTCTGCACATGACACATCAAGGTGCAGGCATTTCCCGTGTAGGGGTGAGTATAACATTACTCAGTAGAGATCGCGAGACCCCCGAAGGTCTCTCAGAATCCACAAATGATAAACCACAAAGCAAGACCTCAATCTCAAAGCATGAAGCAATAGTCATCAACACTACTTAGGTATATGTCTATACATATACCTAAGTTATCAATATATACTCATATCACACGTGAGGGAATAATACCACAAAGGTAACACCACGAAGGTAGAAGTACCACACAGGTAACACCATGATGATAGAAGTACCACACAGGTAACACCACAAAGGTATGTACCACAAAGGTAAAAACACATATAAGAATACCATGAATGTATCACCACACAGAAGTGTATCAAAAAGGTAAATACTCATCTTACACTAGGTATAACTTATTTTCAGAAGTATATATGATTATATGTATTTCTAGATCATCTTACTTTGTCAAGAAGCTCTACTGTTGACCCAAACAGGATCAAATATGACCCACACAGGATCTGAAGATGACCCACACAGGATCTGAAGATGACCCATAAAGGATCTGTAGATATTGACCAACACAGGATCCAAAGATGACCCACATAAGATCTAAAGATGACCCACACAGGATCTGAATATGCTTCAAGTATAGCCAGCCACAGGGTTCCTGCACTAAGCACGCTTGATTCAGGGAGGATCTGCTCCTCAAGCCATAGGTTGATACTTCAACTAACATGAAGTACCATGAATAAGAATCCCAAAGGACCACCATTCCATAAGGGTCCCAATGCAATAGATGGTGCGTCAATCAGATGCCTAGTTTGTAAGTTATTAGCATTTTTGTTCCGAGGGCCCGGTTGGATTCGCGTTCGATCCATCCTGGCCATACTCCAACTTTATCCAAAACTCAAGTGGAGTATGCTAAAAGTACTATCTGGATCCAAGGATTTTAGTACCATAGATGATTCATCAAACGGAAGCCCGGTTCTCAAGATATGGCCAAAAATGTGTATCTGGGTCTAGATGGGCTCGGGTCCGGCCCGACCCAGCCAGGGCCGATCTGACCTAGCTCAGGTCTGACCCGGATGGCCTGGGCTGCGTTAGGCCTAGCCCACTCAGCTGGGTGCAGTCCACCCGGCTGGGTGCGGTCCACCATGGTGGGGCCCTCCCTAGCCGCTACCCAGGGGGAAAAGGCCCCCCGGGAATTCTGAACAGTCCAAGGGACCATTCGGCTTTGTCTAACCCAGCGGCGCCATGTGGTGCCGCCTGCTAGCACGTGGGACCCACTGGAGGGGGGTCTTCTCGGCGTGACACGGCCGACCTAAAGTCTAGTAGACTTCCCTTCCTATGGTGCTGGTGTGCGCCACTTCTGCCGCCATGGCCGTCCGGGTGTCGGCCGCCCTCCAGGTGCACCGCCTACTGAAACTGCGGCCAACTAGGTGTCGGCCACCCTTTGGTGCACCACCTTCTCATACCATGGTCAGCTGAGTGTCGTCCGCCCTCTGGTGTGCTTCCTGCTTGAACAGCGGCCCGCTGGGTGTCGGCTTCCCTCTGGTGCGCCACCACAACTCGACAGTCGCGACCTCCTCCTCTATCAGTGGCGCGGACACACGCTGCCCTTCTTCCACATGGTTGGCTGGTGTTTCGAACGCCACCCTCTTTCACAGGCCACCACAACTTCATTCTAAGTCCAAAAAATGTGACGACTACATATTTGTGATCCTCGGGTCGAGATCTCCACATCCATATGTCACTCTTAATGAAACATTGTGTTTTTATCGGGCTTAATTATTTGGCGATGAAGAACACATGAAGAACATGCGAAGAACAAATAGAAAATATCATGGTATTTGTGTGGATCGATGACCATGTTTGTTTGGTCATCATCATTGAGAATCAAGAATATGAAGACTCAATAAATGGATATTTAAAAAACTTCAAAAATAAACCCCTACCTCATTTTTTTCATTGTAGGTGGCATGAGGAAGAAGGTGATGCATCGATGCTTCTCGAACGTTGGTTCCCCATTTCTTGTTTGGAGTTCATTCTTCATTTAAGGATATTCTTTATTAGATAATGTTCTTCCTTCGAGAGTTCTCCACCAAATTGGTTTGCCAACAATTTTCCCTCAACCCACGATAGGTGAGGAGCACCTCTCATTTAATTTATGTTAAGTTAATGATCAATTAATGTTAGCTCTTCAATTGGTGGGTTTCCAAGAGTTACCAAGGTTTGGGTGGTCCCCACCACCAAAATTCAAATGAGAGGTTTCAAGAAATAAAAGTAATTTTTTTCAATTCTCCCATGAAAAACAGAAAATCCAACTTCTACCCTCATCCTACTACGATCGAGGTGAAGGTCTCCGTAAGGGAATATCAGCGTTGCGAGTTCAACAGTGTCCTCAAATTTCAATTTCGAGTAACGGTTCAAAATTTACAAATTCTCACTCGCATGTTAACTGAACGTACCCAAAAAAATAGTTTAGAAACTCATTCTGGGCACACCAGGCCTCATAATCACACGCCTTCAATTTTTGCAGACTCGTAATAATTCCATATAATTAAAAAAATTACATGGAAAATTCTGGGTCTTTACACATACACAATACATTTTTCACTCCTTTTCTTATAAGGGATTGGGCTTCCACATCTTTCCATAGTAGATCGGGTTTCCCCTTCTTCCCATAGTGGACCGGGTTTCCCCTTCTTCCCATAGTGGATCAAGCACATCGAGTTATTTACCATCATTATCTCAGGGGATTTAAATATTTAACCAATGGATTAGAGGGATATATAAATCCTACCCATTATTTAAGATATAATAGTCTCACACAGTGCTATCTGGGACATCCCAACATATAATATATAATGGGATTACCTGATGCGATATAGGCCACCCTGCCGTATAATCCATTTTCGTGAACCACAACTTGAATAAAGCACCGAGAAATTTCATATGATCATTAAAACACATTAAAACAATTATTCTTTCATAAGTTGATTATCCCATAGAAAAGAAATTGATTTCATGTCGATCTCCTTGAAATGTGATTAATCTATGGAAAATAAATGAGTTTCACAAAAATCTATTTGAAACATGTTTTACCAGTGGAAAGAAACAGGTTTTATAAACATTATGACATCAAAACAAAAACCATTCATTAAAATAATTTGAATGGTATCCTTGGATCATATCCCTAGTAAATCATAATCTATATCAAAGGATGTTATCTTATATGGATAAGGATTTTGAAAGATCACTTGGAACATATTTTTTCTTGTCAAATTCACTTTTTAAAACTATTGACACATTGTTTTTGTAATATAGATTAAAAGAGAAAAATGGAAATACGTTAGTAATAAGAGAAGAAGAGAAATGAAGAAGGAAAAAAGATCACAAATTCCACCAAGATACAATCACCCAAACTCACAAAAGGAGCATTGGTACTCACGGTACCTGCGTGAGTACCTACACAACAAGTTCGAGTGAGATCATGCACGACATACCTATGTGGAACCATTGAGAGAGATAGTCCCCTCAACCAGGGTCCCATATTTTCCTATAAATAGGACCCTAAGAACTTTATTTGTGATGGATGAAATTACTTGAATACCTACAATGATCTATTTCCCTAGTCCTTCACCCAAGCCCTTATAAAACTTTTAGTAAGTTTTATAAAAAATAAAAGAAGTGGGAATTAAAGAGGGATAGTGAAATTAAATTCCTACCAGGGTATTAAAATAAACAACACATGTGTAAGGAACTCACCCCCCCCCCCCATGGTTAGTGAACACTAGAATGAAGTTCCCTTACAAACTAGGGACTTATGTGAGCCACTTCTGGGAACACCTATGGAGACCCTTGAGGGCTTGAGAAAGGTCACACCTAGGTTAAGTTTTCCATGTGGTCCATATCCTAGGGTACCATAGCACACCTAGGCCCACCTATGTGGAGAACCCCCTATAGGATCCTTCCATTGATCTCCCAAGTCTACCTATGCGAGACCCCTTGTCTTTCCATGACCTTCAACCTATGTGAGCCACTCATCATACCTTCTTCAAGGCCATAAATGGTAGGGAACCCCTTTGTTAGGTTCCTTTGTTTTAGAGGGACCAAATTTAAACCCCCAATAAAACCTCCAAACATGCAAAACTATATGAAAATTCACACCAATATGTTCCCTATTTGGTTTTTTATTCCTACAGTTAGAGGTTTTATGCACCTATATTACTAGATGGTTAGGGAACTTGGGGCACATGTGGTTTTGTATTCATATGGTCTAGAGGACCCCTACCCCAAGTATAATGTCAAGGAGTTCTTGATCATGGATATAAGGGATATGTCCATATCTTACCCTTATCATCTCGAAGTCTCAAAGCCTCCAATTCCCAGTTGGGAGTGTAAGGATTATGCTTGCTTTTCCATTCAATATGGAATGAGATCCTTTATCCTCGTTATATGACCAATTTTAGGGAATCCCTCCTAGAGTAATCCCCTAGACTTTCTTGCAAGAGGTTTCACTCCTGCTCCTCATCACCCCCTTGGATACTGGATTAGAGAGGGGATAGGAATTAGATCTCCCCCACCTTTATCTCATACCCTCAACCTCTTACAACTGTAGAGGAGGATAAGTATGGTTTTTTAGATCGTTTTCTTCCTCCTTTTCCACCACATTCAAGCATGATTCATCCTTACTCAAGTGGGCACAAATGATAGCAACAATCATGGAATCTTCACTATCATAAGCATGTTTTCGAGGGGGATAATTCTTTGAATCTTTATCTCTCCTTATTTTAGATGTTATACATAAGAGTGGGTCCTCAAGGAAATGTATCCAACCTCAGGGAAAAGTATATTCTGTGGTTTCCTTGATATTTTATTTCCTATATTTTCTCACATTGAACATGGATCAAATGGGGGTAGAGGTTTATAGTGGCCATAATATCCACATGATCCAAATCCCTATGGAAATTATTCAAAGTATAAGACCCAACCCAAATCAGGGCCTCCTACTTGATATAATCCCCAACTTTCCACCAACATGGGAATCCTCCTTAGGAGTAATCCCCAAGCCAAGTTAATCTATGGGCATCCTTTTCAGGATTTATACCCAAGCATAACCCCGATTAATTAAGGAATCCACTTCATGAGTAAGTACCAATTTAATCCTCTTAAAATTTCATACTCCCCCATGAGACAAACCATCAAGGGCCTCCATAGGCACAAGTCCTCACAACTAAACTATGTGTACTTTGATTCCTATCCAAAAGGGATATGTTGGGAGACTCAATGAGGTCCAAACCCAAAACCCCAAATCAAACATGTTCTCTCTAGGCCACATTACCAACAGGGTCTAGTTTAACATGGAAATTCATATCCATTCTAGGTTCTCTATGCTACTTCAGCATAAGTCCCACACCGAACATTGACTAGGCACATCTTTCCTAGATTTTATTTTCATAAGATGTTAAACTACATGATTTGGTCTTTATCACATGACATTAAAAGGTATTATGTGTCCTATTAAAAGGCATCAAACTATGTGGGTTATTATTCCTTTCATGAGGATACATAAGAAGTCCATCATATGGGTTTGATCCTAATAAAAAACAACTCCTATATCCCTAGATGATGAAACATTCTAGATCGCCCCACTATATGGATAGAAAACTAACAACGTTTTAATAACAACCAAAGAATATCTAATCAGTACAAAAGGGGATATCATAGATGTAGAACCTTGGATATATACATATATCTCCATCGATGAAGAAACTTATATACATATAGATGATTCTAAGTTCCATACATGTTAATAATTTATTGACAATTCAAGGGTGTCCTGGATCATACTTGGAAATTAATGAAGGATTCCTGAACACATCTTAAATCTGTAAGAGATACCCGATGTAGGAAATAATTCCCTCCCAAAAGGGTGTGATGGGCCTAACCTCCCATACTCTTAACCAATGTGAGCTTTTAATCATCATTGGCCTAATTTTCCAACGAGTGCCTACCTTTGGAAAGAATGTCCCCATGGATGAAGAATTGTTTGGTGTTTCTGATTCCACAAACAAAACCATTTAAACCATTTAATGATAGTGAACCAAACACAAATGATATCATAAGGCTCAAACCCCGGAAATAGACTATCGAGATAAAAAATATATCTATGGGGATGAAATGAAAATGGTGAAACTGGAATGATTGTTGAACCAAGATGATACTGTCACCCATCTGTTAATCCCCTTTCACCATCATAAATGAAAGAGGGTCAAACAACATAATCAATTGCGCATGAGTTTATTCAAAAGAGATACTGATTTTATGGGGTTTTATTTTTTTCATATATCCATGAACTCTCTCTCAAAATTGCCTTTGATCCAATTGATTCCTTCTAGCTACCGCAGATGTATGGCCCAACTACTACTCACATCGGGTCTTCATCCCATAAAAGGATGCCATCACTAACCTAGCATATTCAATGCAAGGTCTCTGAAATATAGGTTTGAGAGTATCGTCAACATGGTATGATCCCAAATATGGAGGCAGCCTGATTGTCCCTCCATCTCACCAAGCCCCACTTATCGTCCAGTCAGCAATGACCAGTGGTCCTAAAGTAGACACCATCAACCACCATCTTCAACTTTTTTAGAGCTTATCCCCATAACGTGACAAACAGTCCCTCGTGTAAGTTAGGGAGGTGGATCAAGAGGTTGCATAAGGCCTCATCTAGAAGGAATATGGGTCCTTCCAAAAGTATCCTTCTAGTAATTGTCTCCAAAAACATAACATTGTAGTAATTCCTCATCATGATGAGGGTGCCTTCCTTGGATGACCGGACCAGGTCACTCAGACACGGGCATACAAAATGGCCCACTGGGGGTAGTGACTAACTAACAAGGATTAGGACCACATACCTCTACCCTACGAATAATCCCATCAATCCAATTTTGTGGCCAACTCTGTGGTGGAACATACAATTTCCCACCTTAATTCATCCCACCAGCAGACTCTCCTGGAGGCATGAGGGACTGTTTGGTGTCCAACTACATGTAGGTGCACACACATACCTATATTCACCCATCATACCAATAGTTTCATTTGTCAACACCTAAATAAGTTCATCAAAATTCCCCATTAACAAATGAGGGGAAGAATCAACTCTATGCCCCACACATGAGTACTGTCAGTGTCAACAGATATGAAAGGGAGGATAAGAGAAAGTGCATACAACTCCTCTAAAAATGGAATTGGTATATATCCCCATTATAATTAATAATGTCTCTAAGAATATTTTAACAATGGTGAAAGGGCAGACGCAAATCCCTACCTCCATCCTACAGACCTATCAGGACATCATTATGGTGACAAAAGTAGTTCCAGAAAAATGAACACACAACTTTGTCCCCAAAAATTGGGGGGGGGGGGTGCATCATCATATCACCATAGAGAAGACACACACATTTTCTACCATATAGGGGGATCATGGGGAAACCTTCCTCATAGTGTATGAACAACCAGATTGGGAACATACACCTAATCCAACTAGAGGTAATTGGCCTCTCCCAATGGCCACTACAAGGAAGGAACAAACACTTTCCCAATAAAACTACTCCCCTACAAGTGCCCCCAATATCTCTCAATAAGGTATCCAAAAAGAATCCTCACTAAAAACAACTGTAAAAAAAGATCTGATCTATGATTCTTCTCTACTTATTGCTGAAGTTCTTGAAGCCCTTAGAAAATTATATATGGTATCTCAAGATCCTACAATCCTATTACCAAATTATGGGAGCAGTAGCAATAATTCTAAAGTTCTTCTATAGACACTTTACTAAGAAGGATAGCTTCATGACCACAATCGGATCGATCTTGATATCACATCTCTTGATGAGAGCCTTGACATCTATTTTCATGGATAGAAGATCAAGGAGCAAGAGGGTTTACCCCTTACTATAATCCTCCAGGGCATTCCTACCCATAATGGTGCTCACTACTAAAGTTATCTCTATAATAGTATTTCATGTTGCCGAGAGAATTCTATAATTGGAAATGTAGTGACAGTAAAGAACTCCAATTTCAAAGTACTTGAAAAAACAAGGAAATTCAAATATGATTCCTTATCATTAATTAGTGAAATCCTTTCTCAACTAGAATATATCCCAAGGTGATAACCATTATTCAAACTACCCTTGGTCCACTTACCTTCCAGTATAATAGAGGAAGTCCCTACCAATCTCACAGCTTATGATAATGAAACCGAGAAGTATCCACTCTGGTAAGACCAAGTAGAGGAACCTCCATCAAAATATGAAGATAATATGCTAAATATGAGAAAACAACTAGCTAAATATGACATATGAGCCATGTTCTGACCTTTATCCACCCCTCAATATAGAATTATAGAGGCGTTTTTATATTATTGTCTGCATGACATCCACCTCAATATACAGAAAACACTTTATCACATGATATTGAAAGTATTACCCTGTGATGAGTATCAAAATCATGTCAAGGTTATAGAATGCATGCATTGTCAAATTAACTTAGTGGATTGCCTAGCTACATGACATCTAGAGAAACATCAAGGAACCTTTTAATGTGCATTCCTTAGTGTGTTAAAATATTACGACTGTTGATCGCTAATGATCAATATGGTTTCCATATTAAAGGATGGGGTGGATACAAAGTTTTATATTTTACCATTCTCACTAACTAGAAAATACCACTGAAGGTTGTATGATTAAATTTCATAGACTCAAGCCATCTTTAGAAAACAAACCCTATTCATAACTATAGATATGCTAAAAAATAGGCCTCGACCAACTCTCACCAACATCGGTCCAGAAGAGATCATGATATTGATATACTATTGCATGAAGCATCTAAAAATATTGAGAAATCCACCTATTTAGGAGAATCCACACTTTAGATAGAAAAGATGTTAGAAATAGATAAATAGTATTCATAAATGGTTGTGCATGTGCATACCAAATGATGCACACAACCCATGTTCGTATAAAATCCATAAAATCATAATGGCATCCACAATAGTAGAAGCTTGGGTAGTTCAAGAGAAAACAAAAAACATGGATGGGGGATTTTTTAACCCAACCTTTGAGGTTAGAAAACCAAACCCGAAGAGTGGTGAAAATGGAACGAGAATAGCCCCAACCCTTAAGGATGGGGGTTTTTTCACCTCAAAAACCTCCTCCGCAGTGGAGATCAGTCTTTTCCCAATTAGGGGGAAAATAAAAGAGAAAATCCTCCAAGTTCCTCTCATCCGATGATCCAGTATCTTCATTAGGAATTCACACAACTGAACTAACTAGATATTCCCTTTGAGTCACTATCCACCAAACAACTCCTAAAGAATTAGTACTGGAGAGGAAAAGGACTAGTGGAGGGAGTAGAAAAAGAAAACCCCATAGATAGTAGATATAATTCATATGATGTGTTAAAAATTAGTAAATGTCATTAATTACATCCTTGGAGACTCTACAGAGAATGAGTCCAATTCATTAGAGGAGTCTGAGGTGGATGTTCCTACTCATAATGGAGCCCACCCAAAAACTATTGAAGGAGTTGTGCATACCCAGAACCAAAATCATGCCCTGAATTTGGAAATTTTGTCAAATAATTCAGCCTTACCTTCTCAAAAGGAATCCAATAATGAAAAGGGAAAGGATCAGATTGTACCTCACTTGCCTCCTAGAGAGGTTAATCCCCTTTATCTGGAAGAAATATTTTCTCAACAAGAGAAAGAGATGAAATAATTGAGGAGACGTAATGAAAAAAATACTCAAATGAAACAATACTTCTAGATATAATATACAAGAATATTTTCAAATCACACCCCCAACCTGAGTACCTATGTAAATAGGACTCACTACAGTAACTAAAGTGGATCTGGAACACCCAATCAACATGGGATACCAACCACAAATATACTTGGATCCCAGAATAATAGATCATGAATTTCCCCAATTGGGTGAACAACTAGTATAGGACTAGGAACATCTTTATAGGCGAACCCATATAGGATATCCATGAAAAATACTAGTGGTACCACCACCCATGGCCCAACCAGCTACTTAACCTACTCAAGCTACAACCCAGTCAAACATTCCTTGAGAGATCATGAATGATATTACGTCTCTCAAAACTCAATTATAATTCATGAAGGAATAGAGAGTGCCAATACAATTGGAAAGTGACCCTTACCCTAAATGGGTAGATCTAACTCCTCCCCCTCCAAACTTTCATAATACAACATTTACTATTTTTAATGGATTGGGATATTCAGAGCAACATCTAACACATTTCATCTCTCGTTTTGATCCTATTATGTAGACCCTTGAGCAACATGAGGCAATGAAGAATAGATGTTTCATGAAATCATTGAACGGTATGCCTTTGTATGGTATATGAGTTTGTAGGATTAGTCAATTATGGGGTGGGGAGACCTCTATCATAAGTTTCTTTTATAGTTTATCTTAACATTATAGAAGACACAAATATTTTACCTCACAAACTACAAATGGTGGTATAATGAAAGGGTCACATATTTCATTTCTCAATGGAAAGGATTGAAATATTCCTTAAACCTATAACTCCCTCAAGAATAATTGTTTCCCATCTATATAGTGAATATTCATGACCAGTTGTGTACACCATTGATTCTTTTGAAATACAAAAGAGGGTTTTGAGACCTTGCCATGATTTCTAAAAAGGTATAATACTCCATTTTAGAGACTAAAAAAAAGTCCCAAGTAATTTCATAAACACAGGGAATAATATTAGAAAAATTAGAGACTTCCACTATTACACTTAAGCAGGCCCCTATACCCACTCCCACTTCAGAGTCTACACCATATCATGTGGTTGCACCTCCTGAGTGTCAGTAAAATTTCCCCTCTTGTTAGGATAATAAAAAATATATAATGAGAAAAAATTTTGAGGAGATGAAAAGAAAGGTCTATTCCTTATGAAATGAACAAGTCCCAGACCACTTCATATCATCATTGGGAAACAATGTGAAAAGGTTTCCGAAGCCTAGGAATCCCAACAAATAGGTTAATGAAGATCTCGCAAATTATTTTCCCTTCCATCAAGTAATAGTGAACAACATCTAGGATTGTTTAATTTTTAATGACCTTCTCCAAATATGGTGGACTCTAGGAAAGTGAAGATGAAAAATTCACATGCTTAGGTAGCATATGTCTCTACCACCAAACCAGAGGAAGAGAATGAATGGAAGGAAGTTAACAACAAGGGTATGGGGAATTTCAAAAACTTTATGGTTAGAGAAATGATCAATAAAACTCATTCTATACTATGATAATAGTTGCAACAACTAACTATGCCTCTTACCACTCCCAATACAGCACTTCCATCTTAATCAATAGCTCAGCCCTCATAAATACAGTCCTTCAAAAAGTGACATGGCCAAAAGGGTAAGAAGAAAGCACAGGAATATGATCTATTGTCAAGGAAAAGTCATCCTTAACCTTAGAAGAATTCATTCCAATAGTTCTAAATGCATGGGAACTACCTTACCAAATAGAACAAGAAGGTTCCACCCACCATATGAAATTTATTTTAAATAAGGAGTTGATTTTCGGTTCTATTAATGTTATTCACTCAATGGATCCCTTATCAAATGATGAGCATGATTATGAACATGAATCCCCCATGATTGACTGGGGAACTAGAGGAAGAGGATTCTAGAGTCGAGGATACATGGGACGATGTGGTTGTTCCTGGAGTCACTACTTCAATCACGCCCCTACTCGAACTATCTATGCTATTGAAACTCATTGTAGATCTCTCCAGTGAGCTCAGAAGAAAAAAAGGATGTTCTATAACACATGAAAGGGTATTCCATGAAATGATCATCCTGGTATATTGATTAAAGGATAGGTCACCACATAATAAACCTCAGTGCCTATGAAGACCTAGTTGGTCCAATCCGCTAAGAGAAAAATCACTTTAAAATCATATTTCTAGGACTGATCCATCTATATTAGGAACATAAAATCTCAAAGAACATAAACAAAACAACCCCATGATGGGAAGAATAGACTTTTGGGAAAAAAAATACAAATATTTAAAGAAATTATCCTTGGTATCGTCCAAGTTTTCAATCCTGGATGCCCTGAGTCTATCAAAAGATATGTGGGAATCACTTATTATATATTTTTCAACTCCTTCAGAATTTGAAATCGAGGTTTCTACTACTGAATTATATCATCCATAGAGCAGTCCTAAAAAATTCCTTACGGTCATATACTTCCTAGACCAGGAGGAGGATTCCATCATACGAGGACATGTTGGGACCTTGTACATATCTGATCTGATAAGTGACATTGATGTATGATGAGCCTTCATTGAAAAAGGATTAGGAGTAAACATCATCCCAATCCAAGAACTTAGTTAACTGGGTTTCAATGAATATCACTTATCCCCCTACACCCTAATTTTATGGGGTTATGACTTGAATGTGAAAAATCCTCTCAGTGAAATCAAACACAGGACTCAGTTCAGGGACCTTGTGTCTGACTCAGAATTTATGGTTATTAGACAGGATAAAACCTTTAATGTTTTGTTAGTAAGACCTTGGCTACTTCAACATGTGGTTATACCTTCATCATACCACCAATTCCTCAAATATTGTATCAATGGTAAAAATTTTACATTTCATGGTGATAAGGCACCATTAAAATCCAGCGAGTCATAATACATTGACATATTATTCTACCATAAAGAGGAGAAATAGTATGTGGCTAATAATGTTTCTCATATAAATTCTCCAACTGGTATGGAGATTATTTTGACCAATCTTTCAACTAATACTCCCGTCGATGAATTCAATCCTAAAAACTGAGCCTGATATCATTGGAGAAGTTGTTAACTCTATGAGAAATAATTAAAACCTTCATGAAAATGTCTTAATTCCACCCCCTAAGCTCTACAAAATACATGTTCTATCTTCGAGACTAGAAGAAATTATCATGCCAGTGGGAGAAAATGAACAACCTCATCCTCGGTCCCTTATCTTCCCTTTGAATCTTCAAGAAAGTTTCATACTAGTTAGAGATCCGAAAATGGTTGTCTCATATTTCAGACAAATAAATAGTGACTCCCCTCCTCCCTCTGAGGAACATGATTCATTAACAAATCCTTAGAACAAAGAAAAATAGGTAAATCATGTGGAAGAAGAAAAAGAGTAAGACCTTGGGAATTCCCCTCCATCATTTTAGGAAGGTGTATCCACCACTTTCGATGAGATAAAGAAGATAAATTTGAGTACAAAGGAAGAACCATGACCCACTTTGATTAGTGTGGTCATGAATCTCAATGAACATGAGATATATACTTCCTTCATAAAGTAACACCATGAAATGTTTTCTAATAATTTGATAGAAATTATAGTTCTTGACCTTGAAGTGGCTACCCATCACTTGGGCCTTCCAGAAGACCATCAAGGGTACAAACAAGAATCCAAAAGGACACACCCGACTCACACCTCCAAAATTGAGGTTGAAGTGGATAAAGTCATCAAGTCCAACTTCATTCAAGAGGAAAAATATCCGAAATATCTATCCAACATTATCCCTATTAAGAATAAAAATGGGAAAATTAGAGTTTTCATCGACTTCAAATATCTCAACCTACACTTTCCAAAAGATGACTTCCCAGTTCCAATTACAAAACTTCTAATTGATACAATAGCTAGTTACCAATACCTCTCCTTTATGGATGGGTATTTAGGGTACAACCAAATTTGGATTGGATGAAATGATGAAGAATCCACATCCTTCATACCCCCTCCAGAAGGGGTATTATGCTATCAGGTGATGCCCTTTGGCATGAAGAACATTGATGCCACTTACTAACATGCCATGCATCACATCTTCAAAACCTTCCTAGGGAAGTTTATTTAATGTAATGTTGATGATGTAGTGGTTAAATTATAACAACATTCCAACCAATTAGCCTACATGGAGACCATATTCAACAAGCTATGATAGCATAACCTGAAGATTAAACCCTTAAAATGTTCTTTCAGGGTAACATCAAGGATGTTTCTCAGCATCATTGTAATTCATCATGGTATCAAAGTTTACCCTAAAAAAATACTATCCTTAGCATTTAACCTCCTCAAAAAATTAAAGAGTTGAGAGGAATTCAAGGAAACTTATCCTATATTCAATTCTTCATAAAAAAACTTACATAAAAGTGTTTACTTTTAACTAGAATGAGGAAGAATGGAGTCACATATCAATGGTCCATTGACTGTCAAGAATAATTTGACACCCTTAAGAAATACCTCTTGAGCCCTTTGGTGTTAATGCCACCCGTCGAGGGAAATCCACTCATCCTATGCGTGACATCCCTAGAGAGATCACTAGGAACATTACTCATGAAAAGGGATGACATTAGGAATAAAAACAGTCTATATTATCTCAGTCATACCATGCTCGGCACTAAGACTAGTTATTAAGATATCTAGAAGTGTTGCATGGATTTAATCTTTGTTGTCCAAAAGGTGAGGCACAACCTAAAACATCACGAGGTCTAATTAGTCTCTCAAAATAACCTGCTCAAATATATCCTCATCCTTCCTATGTTTATATTACATTTGGTGTGGTGGGAAGTTATTATGAAGCAATTTGATATACAATTTGTGACTCAAAAAGCAGTTAAAGGCCAGATCTTGGTAGATGTTCTTGAAGAACACCCATCTATAGAAGCAACATCTTTAAATATTGAAATGCCTAGTGAAGAGATATTTTCTATTTAAGAAGAAACCAAAATGTGGGAAATGTATTTTTATAGTACATCTAGGAGCTTAATGGGGAAGATAATGGAAGAATCTAAGCTCAATAAAGTTAGGTAGGGTTGTGATTATCTCCCCAAAGAAGGAAGTCCTACCTTAATCATTCCTATTATCATAAGTTTGTACAAAAAATGGAGTAGAATATAATGCCCTAATTGCAGGCCTAGAATTGGCACTCAAAATACTAGTGAACCACCTAGATGTTAAAGGTGACATGAAGTTGGTAATGAAACAGATCAACAAGGATTATGCCATCAGAAAAAAAATTGTTGACCCCCCTCCTTGATTATGTCTGCTGGTTAATGGTAGAATTCTCCTCATATACAACATTGAATCATGTTGAACGATCACATAATTCCTTGGATGATGCATTGGTGAATGCATATAAAACATTGGCACATTCAAAACAGGATGAAACAATCATCATGATTTCCCAACGCTACATGGTCTCACATTTTGATGAAGTCTGAAAAAAAGAGATCAATGAATTCAGCCCCATCACTGAGTTTTATGTTCCTAAAAAAGGATGGGTGATGAAAATCATGGAGAAATGTCAAGATATACTACTTCCATTTTATAGTTATAGGAAGGAGAAAATCTGATAGTGAGCAGACAATTTCACCCATTATGATGGCCCAAATCACCTGAAGGTCTTTTAAAAACAAGTATTTAATGGATTCTTTCTCAGATTTATTAATTGGGGAAGATATTGTGACTATAAAGGATGAGGTACATGTGGTAACATGTGGTTCCCACCAGTCAGGGTATAGGATTTCTAATCAAATTCAAAGACTTGGATACTTTTGGACTTCGATGACGTTGGATTGCAGAAAATTCACTAAGAAATTTCATTCATTCCAAGTGCATGCCAACTTCGTACATAAACCCATAGAGTTTCTATTTATATCCAAATAGTCTTGTTAATTATCTACATGGGGAATGGATATAGTAGGACCGTACCAACCAGCTATGGCCAATCTGTTCAAATACATTTTAACTGCTACCGATTTCTTCTAAAAATGGGATAAGGAAATACCCCACGAAGAAATTGAGGCCAAAATAATAATTGGATTCATGAAATCCAACATCATTATCATATTTAGTGTCCCTCATCCCATACTGATGTAAAATGGCACCAATTTATATTCTACTAAGGTAGATATGAAATATCAGGAGTACAATATCAAATCCAACCATTCATCCTACTATTATACATTGACTAATAGATAGATAGATGCCTTCAAGAATACCTTATCAAACATACTCTAGAAGATGGTGGATAAAGATAAAAAATATTTTTCATGCCTTATGGGATTACCGAACTATGACCCATACTGCTACATAGGATACCCCATACTCATTGTTATATGGGATAGAAGTAGTCATACCCATTAAGGTCCAATTTATATCACTTAATGTTTCCATCTATGATCAGTTATCTAAAAATGAGAAATCCTAGAAATGAATGGATGAATTGGAGTGACTGTATGAGAAAATATTGCACACCTTTCATCACTTGGAGGTTTATAAAAATTGGATATCATTAGATTTTAATAAAAAGTTCCACCTCTACTCATTACTCTAAGGAGAACTAGTATTTGTGCTCATAAATCCAATGATACAAGGAATAAAGCTTTGAAAAATGAACCAAAGTGGGAAGGAACTTATTACATACATAAGTTTTATTCTAATAGAGATTATTCCTTGATCTCAATGGATGGAGATATAATTAAGACGCCAACCAATGGAAGTTTCCTAAAGAAATACCTTGGGTAATCACGTAGAACACATCCCTGCTGCAAGACATTAAACTGCATAGTTGGTCTTTATTGCCTGAACTTAAGAGGCATGAAATAATGTTCATGTCAAATGATGTTAAACTACACAAAATTATTGTCCTTGTCTCATGATGATAAACTGCACAACATATGGTCCTAGTCTAATGACCTAAAATAGTGATACACCATTCATCCTCACCGCATGACATTAAAGTGTATGGTTAAATTCCCCCTCATTTGTTGTTAAGAAACCCCTAAAATAACATGATTTGATACACTCCGCACTATCCCCTGATTAAGGGCCTCCATATCAGTAATAAGTCCCAATCACATCCCTATAACCCCTCTGGTAGGTTGAAATGTCCTCTTGGACAAACATGAGGAAGAAATGATGGGTTTATTTGATATAGAAGCCCCACTTATATTGTCGTCACCACCACAATAAAACTTGGGACCCCATTATGGGCATAAGTCCTGACACTATCATGTCCTTATCGCATGACAATAAACTACACGATCTTATCCAAAACTATGTGTGACTTTATTCTTATCCAATGAGGCATGTAGTGTTTCCCAAAAATTACATCCTAGGTCTATCCACGTTTAAGGGGAATAAAACAAACTTACTTTTCTATGTGTATGAATCATATCTATAAAGGGAACCTTTTTAGGACATATGGACTGATTACCATTATAATCAAATTCATAATGATGCTTGAACCTTGTGTTTTGGTGCAACCATAATCATAAAAAATACTAAATCCACTTTTCCCATGTCAAAGACCGATTTATGTGGGGGAAAATTTTTCAAGAACTATGTATATCTTGATTATTTCTACAACAAGATATGCAGTAACACCTAGATCTTATATCTTGGTCTAGCTGTAATATTTATTTCATGTTAGGCGACCCACGTCCTTGTTGCAAGACATTAAACTGCATTATCAATGTAATCATCACATGACAATAAACTTAAGGATTCATTTAATAACTTCATATGGATTTATTATCATCCTAATGAAATATATAGTAACACCTTGATCAAATCTTCTAGCCCAACAACCATATAATATAAATGCCCATATCATTCATTTGTGTTGCCTTTGTGTCATGGAAATAACCTTTTTCACTCTTTGTTTCTCACACTGAGCATAGATCACATGGAATTAGGAGTTTTGGTGAAAATATTACCCATATAATAAAGTCATATCAATTCATACTAGGGTTTATGGCATCCCTCCTTTTTATTACATAACTTTACATTTCATTTACAAACATAGGTTCTTTTAAAGTTTAGTGTCTGGGAAAAAAGGTACATAATACATGAAAAAGTAAAAAAATATTATATTCCACTTGAAATGATTATTAAAGGTTTATTATAAGTATATTTATGTTATCTAAAAACCTAGGTACATACATTAATGGAAAGGGTGAGCATAAAGCCGAGTAAGGGAAAATAAGTGAAACAATTTACATGTGATCTTGAAAAATATTGATAAGAACTTGAAGAATATCAGTATGGATTGAAAAAGAGAACATGAGGCATATAAAAAATAAAATAACATAAATAATAACTTTTAAATGTGGATACAATATTTAATTGAGTCTTTCATAATCATATGATCATGGTTTGTCACCAAGGTGTCAAAAAAATTACCAATGTTATTCACCCTGGTATCGTAAAACTTGTCATCTCTAGAGATTAAATTTTTTACCCAATGAATTAGAGATCTATTAGGGAACACTCTTAATGAGTAATAATTAATGTGATCTACATATATATTAATACAACATATCAAGAATAACTCTTGGAGAATAAAATAAATGAGTTTCAATTCAAAATCATGGTGTTTTAAAAAGTGCTTAAAAACAAGATCATTTTTCAATTTTAAACACCTGGAAAATGAAAGAGGATTTCATGTATGTTAATCCTAAAATTAAATATATAATTTTTAAATATATTTTAATAACACTATGGAATAAATAGTTTTGGGTATTCAAAAAACAAAATAATGAATTTCTTGATAAAAAGAGAGAAATTTGGAGACACAAATCTGGTAGCATAATGGGTATGATACACGTTTTTAGAAAATAATAAAAAGAGAGGGGAAAGGGTATCACATTCATTAAATAATATTAATATAGTAAATAGATATAATAAAATGGTGATATGAACATGATATTAAAATTTGAAAGTCATACCGCATAAAAAAAGAACATGAAGTGAAAAACGAAGTTGAGATTTCCCTTACCTTGAATAGTGACTCCTAAAACTCAAAGATTGGGATGTTGGGGGGCTTGAGAACACCTCGGGATGGCTACTTTGGAGGTAATAAAATCAAATATTTGTTGTTAAATACTTATAAATTAAATAAAACTAAATAATAAGTGGGTATTTATAGAAAAAGAGAGGGAGTTTTTTATTAATTTCTGAGGACACCTCAGTAGTGGTATTTGAAAAACCATGGGATTTCCCATGGTATTATCCACTTGGGATACCTATTGATTTAATTTAACACATAATAGTTGACCATATGTTTAAATTTATTATTACATCATTATGACATATCTATGATGTCATTAAACATACTGAAAACTCAAAACTGTAAGTTTACCTTTCACCAAAAATTCAATTATTTCAGAAAAAACCCAAAAATTGACCCTAACCATTTTTTGACATGTAGAATTCAAAAATGAACTCAATTTTATTAAAATGAATTTTATTTTAAATAATTATATTAATTAGAAAACATTTATGTTTTATAAAAATACTAATACTTAACTAATAATTTTTAAAACATTTTTTTACTTATACTATGATATATTTATATCAAATTACTATTTAAAATGCTTAAATTATATTTATACTTTCATAGGTGAGGTTACTATTATATTTCCCATATTACTATTCATAAGGTAACATTACTATTCCAAAGGGGCAAGTTACTATTCACCAAAAAATTAAGTTGATCCTATTAGACTCTAAATATCTTACTGATCGCAACTGTGTAAATTTGTTTTTTAATAATCATTTCAAAGAATAAATTAATTAAATCATAATAATTATTTAAAATAAAAATTTATGATTTTTCTCTAATAATAAAAAAATATGAAACTTTTTATAAAAATACTAAAAATTCACCCTAGATTAATTTTTACATTTGAAATTCAAAAATGATGTTTATTTTACCATAATAATTCTCAAAGTATGAAATTTTTTTGAAAAGTAAAATTTCACTTGTAAAATCATTTTATTTTATAAAGAAAAACTATTCTTGAAATGGAAATTATTAAATAAAAATTTATTAAAAAAAGAGATTACAATTTAAGTGACTAAGGCCTTGACACATAACCTCTTAGAACACCCACATATGACCTAACGGTAAGGTGTGTGATGGTGATAGACTCTTGGGGTAGATCATATAACATCGCCTGAGTGGGAATCTCCACTAACGTGAACTTCTCTGGTAGGAGATTTCATTCAAGATTAACATGTTGAAGGTCGGCTTGGGCTTGGTCTAAAGTGAAGACTAGTGATGATGCCTCTATCCCAAGATTCGACAAATGGGCTTTGTAAAGCACAATTATACTGGATGAGGTCATCAATGCTTATTTTTGTATTAATCATTGTCATTTCTATTTATAAACAATAATCATAACATTAAGAGTATAGCTTCAAATGGTCACATTGAACAATGGTCATAATTGACCAATGGGTCATATAACAGTTGAAACCAAATGGTCACATTAAAATATAATTACTTCATTAATAAAGGGAAAATGTTTTTTTAGTACAAAAAAACACATATTTTCTAAAAAAATTATTGTTCAAAAATTCTTGGTCGTAGCATTCTTTCCTCCTTAATAAATCTCATCCCCAAAATTTTAACTCATTCTCTTAGAAAGAAAATGTGAGGGCATTTATGCCTCATTGTTTCCTCTAGTTCCCATGTCGCTTCTTCATACATGTGGTTCCTCCACAACACTTTGATGAGGTGGATATTCTTGTTGTGTAGACCCTTGTACCTATAATACAAGATCTCTACTAGATAATCCTCATAAGATAGATAATGCTCCAGCTGTACCACCTCCAGATTTAGTACATGTGAAGGGTCAGGTATGTACTTCCTCAAAAGAATTACATGTAAAACATCCTAAACTTTAGATATATTTGGTGGATTTGCAAGACGATAGGTCACTACTCCTATGCGATCAAGGATTTCATAAGGGCCAATGTACATAGAGCTAAGATTTTATTTTCTCCCAAATTGCATGATTCTATTCCATGGTGAAATTTAAAGGAAGAATTTTTCACTAACATCAAACTCCAAGTCCCTTCTATGGTTGTCAGCATAGATCTTTTGCTGAAAGGAGCATCCTTAATGTGTTGTTGGATAGAATGAACCTTTTCTATCATCTCTAAAACAAGATTAGGCCCAAGTATCTTTCTATCGCTAGCCTAATCCCAAAAATTAAGAGTTCTACATCGCTTCCCATATAGAGCTTCATAGGGATCCATTTGAATACTCCAATGAAAGTTGTTGTTGTATGAGAACTCAACTAATAGGTGATGTTGATCCCATGCATATTTAAATTTCATTGAGCATATTCTCAGCATGTCCTTGAGTTTTTGAATAGTCTTTTCAGATTGGCCATCATTTTGGGGATGATAAGACATACTGAAATTCAATTCAGTATTTATATCATATTGAATACTTATCCATAATTTTGTTGTGAACCTTGGATCACGATCAGATAATATATAATGTGGTACCCCATACAGCCTTACCACTTCTTTCACATAAAATCTTAGTGAGTTTTTCAAGAGAGAAATCTTCCTGAATAGAGATAAAATGGGTAGTCTTGGTGAGACGGTCCACTATAACTCATATCACCTTATTTACCTTGGAATTTATTAAGAGACAAGTGAAAATATTCATTGTGATATTATCCCATATCCACACTGGTATGGGTAGCAGTTGTAATACCCATTTAGGAATTTGTCACTCTGCCTTTACTTTTTGACACACCAGGAACCTTGTAGTGTAATTAGCAATCTCTCTTTTCATGTTATCCCAACAATAATGATCATGAACGTCCCTACACATTTTTGTGCTTCTAAGATTTATATAGAAAGTAAATCTATGAGGTTCATCCAACATATCCTTATTTATTTCTGAAATAGATAGAACACACAGCCTTCTATGAAATTTTGGTACACCTTCTTGATCAATATTGAACTCAAAAAAACATCCTATTATTCATAGCCTCAAACTTCTTCTACAATAGAGGATCATCTCCTTGATATTTCTTTATCTTATCTAATAATGATGTTTGAGAAATAATTTGGGATAGGGTTGATGATTTACCTTTTTTTACAATTCCCATGTCTATTTTTACTACATCTTTTATCAAAGGATATCCTTGAATCATCACCATTGATAGAACAACAATATCCTTCCTACTTAATGCATCAACAACTTTGTTTTATCTTTCAAAATGATAATGAATCAAATAATCCTAGTCTTTAAGAAGTTCCAAACATCACCCTTGTCTCATGTTCTATTCCTTTTGTGAAAAAATATACTTCAAACTTTAATGGTTTTTGTATATATCACATTTTTTCCCATAAATATAGTGCCTCCATATCTTTAGATAAAAAAACCAAAACCATCTCAAGATCATGGGTTGGATAGTTCTTCTCATGAGGCAACAACTATTGATATGCATAAGCAATCAACTTTACATTTTTCATGAGGATACACCCAAGCCCTTTAAGTGATGCATCACTAAAAATAAATAATACTTCTCTAATAGAGGGTAGAGTTACAATGGGTGTAGTAACCAATCTCTTCTTCAACTCTCAGAAAATTTATTCACACTCCTTTGTCCAGATAAACATAACCCCTTTTTGAGTTAACTTAGTTAGTGGATTAGAAATTCATGATTTTTTTTTCAAAAACCTCTTATAATATCCTTCTAAACCAAGGAAACTATGAATCTTAGTTTTTTTGTAGGATGAGGCCACTCCTCCATAACCTTTGTCTTTGCAGGGTCAACCGAGATTCCTTCACTTGTAACAATGTGCCCCAAGAAAGAAACTTTTTTAACCAAAACTCACACTTACTGAACATTCCAAATAACCTATCCTTCGAAAAAAAAATTAGTACCACCCTTATATTTTCATCCTGTTCCTCATGAATTTTTGAATATATCAAAATATCATCAATAAAAACTAATTCAAAGTTATCAAGGTAATCCTTAAAGACTCTATTCATCAAATCCATAAAATTAGTAGGTTAATTAGTTAATCTAAAGGGAATAACAACAAACTCATAATTCCCATATCTTGATTGGAAGGAATTATTTGGAATATCTTCTTTCTTCACCCTCAATTGATGATAACCAGATCGAAGATCAATCTTGGAGAAGAATTGAGCCCCACAAAGCTGGTCAAATAAATCATCAATTCTTGAAAGAGGCTAGTTGTTCTTCACTATAATCCCATTAAGTTATCTATAATCAATGCATAACCACATTGATCCATCCTTATTATTCAAAAATAAAATATTTTCTTTCCAAGAAGACACACTTGGCCAGATAAACCCCTTCTCCAAAAGATCTTGGAGTTGTTTATTTAATTCTTCTAGGTCCACATTTTCCATTCTATATGGAGTTTTTTATATCGTCTTGGAACTAGACATGAGTAAAATAGAGAACTATACCACTCTTTCTAAGGGAGGTCTAGGTAAATCCTCAAGAAATATGTTAATGTATTCTTGAATGATGGGGAAATTCTCTATTCATACACTTTCATTTCCTTCTTTATCTTCAATGAGTATCTCCATAAAGAAGGCTATGAGTAGTGCTTATAGACAAAAATCAGGTTGAAATATATATCCTTTGAAAACAACTATAGGTTATACATTCAAGAATACTGATATTTCCTTTCTTCTTAATTTGACCTTAAAATTATACTTTGAAAGCCAATCCATACCAAATATAATGTCGATTTCCAACATGGGAATGACTACTAGATTTGTGATGAGATTATGCTTGCCAAAGTGAATACTAGAGTTTCTAAACACTATTTATACTTGGATAATTACTCCATGAGTCTTGATAGATAACTCAACTTCTATCATTTTAGGGATTGATTCTATATTATTTGAAAACTTGGAGGAAATAAAGGAATTTGTAGAACCAAAATCAAGAAAGGTACTTGATAGCTTTGAGAGAACAATGAGAGTACCTTATACCACATCATTTGGAGCTTCATATTCAATTTTCATGATAGAAAAATCAAAACCTTGCTCCCTTGGACTATGATGAGGTTGATGGGGATTCCCCTCCACTAACCTTAGATTTGGACAGTGACTGGAAAAGTGCCCAAGTTGTCCACATTTGAAGCATTGGAATTTAGGAAAGGCATGAAATATTTTCCCTTTGTCGTTTGTGTCGAGAAGTTGAAAATTCACCTCAATATGACAATTTTGAGTGATATTTCTATCTCTTCCACACTTATAACATTTTTCTCTCCCAAGAAAGAAATTCCCTGAATGTTTCTTCCCACAGATATTACATGTGAAACGTTACACTTTCTTTCCACCTATCCCTTGATAAAAGTTCTTCCCATGGTTTGGATCTAGAGATATCTTCTTCTCATTCGATTAGTGATACCATTGTGTCTCCCAAAACTCTGGTTTAACCTTCATAGTCCCCCATACGATTTCCTCATAGATGTCATAGTATTGGTTGGATAAATTCTTCCATATTTGAGGTTTTAGTCCACTGAAGAACCTATCAACCTTCCTATTAGGATCCATGAAAAAACTAGAGGTATAATAGAAAAGTCTTTTTAAGTTAATATCCTAGTTTCCAACAGATTGTTTCTCCTTATGATTCAGTTCAATGGATTCCTTTTCTATTTTTTTCTCATAAAATTAGGGAAATACTTATTAAATAAAATTCCTCTAAACTATTCCCATTCCATAGCATCAATCTCCCCTCTTGAACTCATATTTTTAATCATTTACTATCACTGATCATCTTCTCCCTTTAAACAATACATAGCCTTAGTGACTTTCTCTTATTCTGAACTAAAAATTATAGAAAATATCTTTTCAATAGAGATTATCCACTATTCCACAATAAATGGGTCGGTAGATCCACTGAACATTGGCCATCATTGACACATATAAGACTCAACGGAAAGTTGTTCCATTCATGGTAAAAATAGTCTCTTAGCTTGATTCAAGTTATTTACCATAACTTTAGTTAGTTGACTCGATCCCAAAGACTAGGTCCCAAAGGAGGTTTCATTTCTCTGGTGATTTCATCTCTTGTTGTGAATGTTTGACAGGTTGAATGCTTGAGTTGTCTAATTTGGTGTGTTGAATGGGTTGTTTGGTTGGTCTTAATCCTTTGATGCAAGATGTTTTTAATGTTGTAAGTCGTGTAAAATCATGTATGGTTTACCACTTTTCCCTCAAAAAGTGTTTTATGGTTTCTCACTTTTTCCTCAAAAGTGTTTAGATAATAAAAAAAATTAATTATCAGTATGAAGGTTTCCATTGTGGCTTCCATTGGAGGGTTGTCAGTGCATGGTTATTTTTTCTCACTATTTACATAGTTCCTCCTATTTCCCACCATTTTTATAAAAGAAGAAAATCTTAGTGAGAAATGTGTTTCATAATCTTATAATTCCAAAGTAAATTTTATGTCATATAAAATCATTCATAAACATGTTATTCATTAAAAAAATTAAATATTCTATAAATCCTTCATAATGATTCATAAAAACATGATATTAACCAAACATATCCCATAGGAGTGTCAAAATAGGAGTGCAACAAGGCCCATTTCCATGATTTGGTTCCTGCTTGATTCTAGCTCAAAGTGGAATTTTTTTGTTTTTACCCCTAGATACATCCCTATCAGTGCCACATCCCCTTATTTGTATCCAGACATGGATTTATTTGTTCAGAAACCATTTAGTTAATATTCCACCAAAATATCAAGAAATTTTCCTATAATAAAAAATTTTCTATAGGGTTCTTCATAAAGTTTTAAAATCCTAATTTTCATAAATAACTAAACAATCCTTTGATACCAACTTTGGAATTATTATTTTTATTACATAACTTTACATAGCATTTACAAACAGAGGATCCTATAATGTTTAGTGTCTTAGAAAAAAGGTTCATAATTCATGAAAACTTAAAACATTATTATATTCCACTTGAAAGGATTATTCAATGTTCATTATAAGTAAATTTATGGAATCTCATAACCTGGGGACATATATCAATGGAAATGGTGAGCAGAAGTCCTAGTAAGGGAAAACAATTGAAATAGTTTACATGTGATCTTGAGAAATATTGATAAGAACTGGAAGAATATAAATATGCATGAAAAATAGAACATGAGGAATGTAATAAATAAAATAACATGAATCAAAACTTAGAAATGTTTCTACAAAATTTAATTGATTCATTCATAAGTATATCACCAAGGTTTTTCACTGAGGTGTTATAAAAATTACCAAGGTTATTTACCAAGGTATCATAAAACTTGTCATCTATAGAGATTAAATTATTTATCCAATGAATTAGAGTGCTATCAAGGAACACCATTCATATGTATTAATTAATTTTATCCACATATATCTTAATATAACATCTCATAAACAACCCTTGGAGAATAAAATAAATGGGTTTCAATTCAAAATCATGGTGTTTTAGAAAGTGCTTAAAAACAAGATCCTTTTGTCATTTTAAAACCACAGAAAAGGAAGGTGGGTTTCATATATGTTAATACTAAAATTAAATATATCATTTTGAAATCTATGTGAATACCCCATGGGTAATAAAGAGGTTTGGGTATTCAAAAAATTAAATAAATAACTTCTTGATAAAAATAGATAAATTTTGAGATGAAAATCCCGTAGCTTGATGTGTATGAAACACATTTTTAGAAGACAATAAAAATAGAGGGGACAAGAGTATACAATTCCTAAAAGACTCTTAATATATTAAATATGTATAAAAAAATTGATAGAAAAACATGATATTTGAATTTGAAAGGCATACCACATAAAAAAACTTGAAAGGAAAAAAGTGAAGTTGAGATTTCCCTTACCTTGAATAGTGACTCCTAAAACTCGATTATTGAGAACATGGGGGATTGAGGACACATTGGGTGGTAATAATACCATATATTCATTGGTAAATAATTTTAAATTAAATAAAATGAAGGAAAGGGTGGGTATTTATAGAAAAAGAGAGAAATCTTTTTATTAATTTTAGAGGACACCTCAATAATGGTATTTGTAAAGCCATGGGATTTCCCATGGTATTGGCCACGTAAGACACATATTTAGTTAATTTAACACATAAGATTATAATATCAATTTAAATTAATCATTAAATAATTATGACATAACTATGATGTCATAAACATATCAAAAAATCAAAACTGTGACTTTACTATTCACTGAAAATTCAACTATTTCTAGAAAAACCCAAAAATTCACCCTAAACATTTTTCAACATGTAGAATTCAAAAATTAACTCCATTTTATGAAAATGAATTTTATTTTAAATCATTATATTAATTATAAAACATTTATGTTTTATACTAAAACTTAACTAATAAGTTCTAAAAGAGTTTCTTACTTACACTTTGATATAATTATATCACATTACCATTTAAGATGCCAAAATTATATTTATACTTATTTAGGTAAGGTTAATATTACATTGGTCATATTACATGTTAGGTTCACTAGGTCAAATACCCAGAGCGGGGGGGGGGGGGGGGGGGGTTAATTAGGGTTTGAAAAATTAAATATCATTGCCCCTTCGGATCTTGTTTCGTTGTTAAACAAAACACACTTATCTCTTTATACCATAGAAATATATGAATAGAAATAAAATCCTGAACATGACACAATAATTTTACTTGGTTCACACTCACTAGGATACGTCCAATGATCATACACTAGAGATGTATTGATGTGTCAAATCCACTAAAGCTCATTACCAAATTAAAATGTTTGGGATAGATATTCTATGACAAGGATCACTGCCTTTACAAGGTTTACGGTCTGTTCATTACATTACCAAGGGTCACTCCCTATGTCTATTCCTCTAGATCACTACCAGTGGGAAGGATCACAATATTATTCTTCCTTCACTCACTCCTCTTGGAAGGGATCCACTCACAGTTTATAGACTTGTAGGTCCCTTCAATTTCAAGAATGTACACATCCTCAATTTTAGGTAGATGCTTTTTTGAAGTCCATTTTTCACCCATAGATGAAATATACTTTTCCACATACTGTTAGGTTATTATAAATTGCCTTCGTGAACTATTTTTGAGATTTTGGAAGCATCCTTGAGTCCTATACAAACCACCTAGCTTGCTCCACGTAACACCTTGATTCCTCCATGTACTATGCAGTGGGTATGGTTTAGGGATCACCTCTCCTTAGTGAACCATATCTTCTTTGTGACTTGTCACTACTTCCTAGTCTGTATCTGCATCCGTGAACCGCCTCTCATCCACGGACTACCTACGCTTCTATAGACCCTCTCTCCTCCACGTATCAGGTCTTCCTCCTCTACAAAGTATGTCTTCCTCCTCCTCATACCACATCTTCTTCCTCCATGTACTGTTTCCTTTTCGAGCTATAGCTCCCCACAAAAACCTTTAGCGGAATTGTTTCCACACGAACCACTTCACCCTTCATGGAATTCTCCACCTCAAACCACTTTCGGACTTCACTGAATTCCTAGAGCAAAGATGTTTTCCTATGAAAATTTTTGTCTCTTAATGATGGGATTAACACTCCTTTTATAGGAAAATAGATCCACAAAATCTTTTAATCCCAGATTTACCAAATATTCAATGTGGTACTACCTTCACTGCAAACCACTTCACCCGTAAACCGTTATGCCCTGCGTGGTCCATGTACTACCTTTCCTCCTTCGCGGTGGACTAAATCACCATCAAATTTTCATGAATGATTCCCTTCTTGGTTTCTAAAATCACTACCTTGTTTTCGTGAATGAAAAAACACCCAATATACCACAAGCCTTCTGCATAACGCATGTCTTCTGTGTACCACATGCCTTCACCGTGAACCATTTTTCCTTTTGCGAATTGTTCCCTTACGCTGTCCACACCTCACACTTTGTGGTTCCATTCCTTTGCTAGTTTCCTTCAACATTCTACATATAACTTTTTTTAATCCAAGAACCATGCTTCATGATCTGTGCACTATGTTCCCATGTGTGAAAATCATCCTTTTCTAAAAAACAAACTCCCAATTTTGAGGCCCAAAAATTTGGCAAACACTGAGAAACTATGCCACCTTAAACACCTACTTTGGAAAACACCAACCATACTCTTTTGCAGTCATATGGATTTTTCAAAAACATAATCACACCAAAAACATACCGAGATGACACCTTGATGGATTTTTTCCCAACATTACTATTTTTAAGGGTAACATTACTAATCCAAGGGGTCAATTTACTATTCACCAAAAAATTAAGTTGATCCTATCAGACTCTAAATATCTTACTGATCATGACTGTGTATATCCATTTTTCAAAAATAATTTCACAAAATAAATTAATTAAAGTATAATAATAAATTAAATGAAAAATGCATTATTTTTCAATATTCATCAAAAATATGAAACTTCTTAGAAAAATACTAAAAATTCACCCTAGATTAATTTTGACATTTGAAATTAAATAATGATGTTTATTCTACCATAATAATTCTCTAAGTATAAGGAATATCTAAAAAGTAAACTTTGTACCTAGAGATTCAATTTATCAAATTTTTCTCAATTAAACATATATTTTATTAAGAAAAACTATTCTTAACACGAAAATGATGAAATAAAAATTTTATTTAAACAAAGAGATTACAATTTAAGTGACTAAGGCCTTGACACATAACCCCTTATAATACCTACACACGACCTAAGGGTAAGGTGTGCGATGGTGATAGACTCTTAGGGTGGCTCGGATAATATCGCCTGTGTGGTAATCTCCACTAACTTTAAATTATACTATATTCAATTTTGTTCAATATTAACATGTTGAAGCTCAGATTAGGCTTGGCCCATAGCAAATTCTAGTGACACTACCTCCTTCCCAAGCTCCAACAAATGGGCTTCATATGAAATGATTCTACTGGATGAGGCTGTTGAATCTTCGTTCTATATTAACCATCATAATTTCTATTTATGAACAATAATAATATCATTAGTAGTATAGTTTCCAATGGTTATATTGACCAACAGTCATATTGACCAACAATCATATTGACCAATGATCATAATTGATCAATGGTCATATAATGGTTGAAACCCAATGGTTACATTAAAATATACTTTCTTCATTAATAAAGGGAAAAGGTTTTTTTAATTACAAAAAACACACATTTTCTAAAATAATTATTATTCAAAAAGTTTGGGTTGTTATAGGGTTTCCATGGCCCTAACTACAAGACCATAAAAGTCACACCATATATCATCATTTCATGACAATAAATTGCATGATTTCTTCAAGAACTACGTGTGGCGAGATTCTCATTTAAAAGAGATATGAATTGAAATTCAGATATTCACTCTTGGGGCTAGCCGCAACACAATACTGTAAATACCCCCACTCTCCCATGTATGAGCTAGATTAATGTGATAGGACCCAATATGAGTTCTCACCCTATGCATGGAACCATATCAAATCAAAAAAACCCAATTTCCTTTATACATGAATTCAAATAAGGGGGACATTATTTTAGAACTATGTGTGGCTTGATTCTTATTTCGATAAGATATATAGTGATGCTTGGGTCATATTAGCTAGATCATCCTCATCATTCCCCTACCCTTCACATCGAGACACCTTCATCCTTATCACATGAAATTAAACTGCATGGTACCTTAAGAACTACATGTCGTTTGATTCTCATTCCAATGAGGTACGTAGTGATGTCTGGGCCCCTTGTCCTAATCCCAACTATAGGGTAATGAAGAACTACCCATTCTCCTATTTATGAACAAAGATATATAGGATATCCTAGTTTGGTTCTCTTTATTAAAGGATCCACTGAAGAAATAGGGATGTCCCTCTTCTACATAAGAGTCAGATCTATATAAGGTACTCTACATTTCATAGACTATATGAGTCCAAACATTTCCTATATTCTCATAAAAATCCTTTCTGCGCAACATACTTCTAATCTTGGATACTTTCAAAACCTCATAATCTTTCTCTAACTCTTGGTGATAGAATGTATGTTACTCAAGGAACCCTTTTTTCTAACTATACTATAACATGCCCTAGTTGGATTTTCATAAAAATATCCCATAAAATAGATTTTTCAGTTGAAGGATGCCACTATTGACTATGTAGTATGATCCCTATTTTACCTTGCATAAAAATCCCACAAAACTGGTTTTTCAATCAACGGTAACTTCATCCTTCATAGAAACTTCTTTTTTCTTCATTAGATTCGACGATATTATGTTGGGATCCATGATTTGAATCTAGTATGTGGTCATCTCTTGCATACTTTCCCCATATCCTTTCTCCCAATTAAAGAAACTCCAAGACAATGGTTTACTATTTCCTCCCTCATGTTCGAAGTATGTCGGAACAACCTTGATCTTATATGCCACATGTCACATGTTATTTCCATGATGTTATGGTACTATTCATAGGAACTAAAATTATAGGCACCATATTCTCTATACCAAGGTCATACCTATAAAGATAACCTATTACCCTTATTCTTTTTAAATTTTGAATTAAAATGATATTTGGTCGGGATTTTGTGGTTTGGAAAGGTTTTTTCTTATTAAATTACCATTTTCACTTCCAACAAACTCCCAATGGTTCCCCCATCCATAGTTGGGTATGGAACTACTTTCCAAAAGAAGGCGGTCATCTGGTTTTTCAGTCCAAGTGACTCTTTGGGACTCGCATTGGTTGATATGATGGGAGGTCAAGCTCATCACGACCTTCTAGGGGGAATTATTGCCTACTTTTGGAATCTCTTATATATTTAAGATGTTATGTGAATCTATTCATAATACCAATTTGGTATCGGTTACCCTAACAAAATAGCTATGGGTTAACTCTCTTTTATGTGTGACAGATTGGGATCTCTTTAGTGAATCCATTTGTATGTATCCAAGGTTCTTCATCATTTTCAGGTAATGAGCAGTCGCTGATTTTTTGAAACCAAATGAACAAGTGTTTCGGGACATGCTCTCTTTTATGGAGTTGGTTTATATTCTAAGTATGGGATTAAGCCATTATGATGCATCCTATGTATCCTGGTTATTATAGGAATCAAAACCCACATAGTTCAGTTGATCCAAGTAGTTTAACGTCATATAGTAAGGACTAATATGGGGGTGATGAAATAAAAAATATTTGAGCTCGAGTTTGGAAGAGATGTTCTATGTATCCTAGTTATGGTTGGAATTAGACTCATCATAGTCTGGTCGTTGTTGGGGCTTACACACCAAGGTTGCACTCATGAATGGGTATTTGATGCCAAATGAGGTGTTCGTTGCATCCCCCTAATCCCATGTGAGCCATTCTCATTGCGAGAAAAAAATGGGGAGTGCATGATCATCCTCATAGAATATGTATATGGGACCTATATATTGGGGAATTATTTAGAGTATTTGATATGGAGATCGGGACTTTAAGAAGTTTTCCTACGTATCCCAGTTATGAATGGTATCAGAGTCCTCATAGTTCTCTTGGAGATGTTGGGGTTTACCCACGGAGGCTTCCCTAGTGAATAGGTGTTTGATTCCTAATGAGGTGTTCATTGAATCCCCCCAGGACCATGTTATCCATGCTCGTTGTGAGAAACAATGGAGAGTGCATGATTAGCCTCATGGAGTATGGATATGGGATCTGTGTATTGGAGAAATCCTTAGAGTGTTTGATATGGAGCTCGGGACTTTAAGGAGGCATCCTACGTATCCTAATTATGGAAATAATCAGAGTCCTCATAGTTCTATTGAAGATGTTGGGGCTTACACACTGAGGATGGCCTAGTGAATAGGCCTTCTTATCTAAAATGTGTTGCATGATCATGTTGGCATACCCTAGAGGACATCATGTGACCTATCTTGTCACATATGTAGGGTGTAGTGAGATTCATGGTAGCATGATCCGAGGGGTGTAGATTATCTTTGATGACACCTCAGAGAGACATCGCGGCACCGGGATGACATGTCTAGAGGGTGTCACATGTATTGATTAACACCTTAGAGAGATATCATGGGACCTGGTCAACATATCCAGAGGGTACGCGACGAGAGATGGATTTTCATGTCTAGATGTGTCAATGAGACTTGACTGACATGAGTGGGAACCATTATATGATTCAAGTAGTGAATCTTGAGAAATTTTCTAATCTAAGGTGATGAGACCATAGGGTTTTTAAGATCCAAATGTTTTCCATGAAGGGTCCGCAAGACTTTTCCTGACATGTTTGGAGCATTCTGTATATCCCAGATGACATGTCAATGGGATGTCGTGTGGTCTGGGTGGAATGACTTGGTACCTTCATGTATACTTGATGGACACATGTGAAGCCTACTAAGGTTTGTGATTATGTCTTCCTCTTGGGTTTTCTACTTTGAATCCTAGTTTATTTTTCCTTGTGTTACGAGTGCCTTAGTTCGGTTTAGTGTTAGTTTGTTTGGGTCTTGTGTGATCTAGAGGACATGTGATATGGTCTTTATAGGTCTCTCCAGAATTCATTTGTGTTGTTTTTATTGACCAAAAATAGGGTTTTATTCATGTTTCATGACTTCTTTGGTGGTCCACCAGTGTATTACCTAGCTAAAAGTTGACCGGTCGCATGATTGGATGTCTAAAGAATCCCAGAGTCTGAGTACCGACATACGTAGTGGTGTTCTGGGTCAAAACTTCTAGCGTTCGATCAACCAACCAATTAAACAACCCAAAAAACCCTTTTTCTATGTTGGAGTAGATAATTTTTAGGCATAGCCATCCACATACTTACCGGTTTGTGTGGGGCATCTGGCATGAGTCTAGGCTAGAGTCAATGCGGGGTCTAGCGTTATGCCATTTCGTGAGTCTCTATGGTGGACCGCGTCAAGGGTGACACTTGATTTGTAGTGGTTGTAAGTCCATTATTCATTTATCGGATTATTTCCAACTATTAAGGACTTGCGCTTTGAAGTAATTCCATGTCATCATGTCAACATGTCCAAGGGTTTTAGAGAAATCCAAATGACTGTTATAAGGCATCCATGAGTCCTTGGATGTCTTGTCTTGGGGTCTTGTGGGACCATGCCAAGGGTGCACTAGGTGTATCGCATGCCCTTCAGTGACCACAATCCCTGCTCGCCTTCTCCTTTACTATCTACTTCGTTTTATGTGACGATGGTTGGGTTTCATGTGAGATTGTACATATGGTATTGAGGGTATTTCCTCAATTTTTTGGAGATGCATTATGTGACCAGTATGGGTCATATGGTGTGTGATAATTTTGTGGAAAAGTCCTCGAGACAAAGAGATTTTGTGAGGAAAGGTGGGTGTCAATAAGGACTCATGGTGCTGCATGGGTCATCAGGGTCATGCCGCATGACTTTTAGTGACTGCAGACCCCTCTCGCTTCCCCCTTTTTTATCTCCTTTATTTTATTTCACAACGTTCTAGGATCAAGCGTGATTTCATTATCAATGTTTGGTTTTTATGCCTAATTTTTGGTTGATGTGTCTCTTGACCAATATGGGGAATATGGATATCGTGCGAGAATGTAGGGGAAAAGTCTATCCTTATATCTTTAGACCACCATAGAGTTGTCTGGATGTATGTACAGGATTCTGAGCAGTGAGGATGAAAAGACAAAGGGACTTTGTGAGGTGAGGTTTTCATGAAGCTGAGGTCTCACAGTGTCTTGCAGATCTCTTAGAGGCACACGTCACATGTCCTTTAGTGACTGCGGACACCACTCACCTCCTCCATTTTGATCCCCTTTGTTTTATGTGATAACGGTTGGGTGGTATGTGAGTTTTCTCAAGTAATATCTATGTTTTTTACTCGATATTCTAGTGGTGTCTTGTGTGACCTATGTGAATCATATGAGAGTGTACAAGTATTGTGTAAAAAACCATGCATCTGCCCTTAGATTGCCATGAAATTGTCTGGAAGTTTTCATGTGGTGCAGTGGATGAGTCGAATGGGTTTTGCGAGGTGCACTGGACAAGTTGTGGTGTGTCACATGTATTCAGGGGTGCGCTGAATTACCTTTAATGACTGTGATCCACTCTCTCCTTCTTCTGGTTATCTCCTTTGTTCTTTGTGACGAATTCTCATAGGTCCTGTGAGATGGATTGGATATCATCTATGTATTTTATTCTTCCCAATGATGATTTGGTGCATGATCTGTGTAACAACCATTTGTCTCTTCTTTTAAATGCATCTTCCCTTGATTTTCAAATGATTCAAAATAGTTTTTTAGGTAATTTACAATGAAAAACCACCTATCCTAGGGGATTCTCATCCAGTTGTCACCTTTTGGCCATTGGTGAACAACGATGCTCATTGAGGAGGGCTCTACGGGACTTGTTGTGGGTTAGGCACCTTGCGTGGAGACTTCATGTGACTTTGAAATGGTTATGAAATAATGAGTGTTTAACTGTCCTCTTCTTCCTTGCTCTCATGGGAGAAGTAATATCCATATTTGGATGTTTCTTCCTTTATGGTTTTGTAGATTACTATTTAGTGGGCCTCAAAAAATCCCCCTCACTCTGGAGCAACATCCAAGGGGACAAGGACTCGGTCTTGAGGATAACTAAATTCCCTCCAGATTCCTTGGTGGTGTCACAAACCCGTTCTATCAAGAAACATTCAATCTATCGAGAGGCCTTTGGTGTTCTGAAAACTACCTATATATAGGGGGGTGGTGGAGGAGACATCATTCCACTAGTCACCTACTTCTCTAGAGTGATCTTGCTGCAACCTTGTCATAATACCTATCCAAAAACCTTGATCATGAGGTCTGACCATGATCATGCACTCTGAGTCCCTATTGTGATCCATGATCTTGTGCAAGACTAATTTCTTCTCAAACACTCATCTATCTCAATCATGGAATAAGATTCATTAGTTCCTTAAACTTAGTCAGTTTTAATGAGGACTTTGTGAGTTCCTTTGTCCCAACATCTCGATCGATTCGTGTGACCATGAATAGGTCTTTTGACAGTAAGCCTCTAAGGAGGTCATGGGATACGCTTGGGGCTTCTCAGGGGTTATGCACCCTGCAAGCCTTCCAAAGACCAGGTGGTTTAAAAACTCTTTGATGTGGATCGTAAAACTTTTGTTGGGTCATGCGATGTGCATGATGCCATCAGGGAATTTTCATGGATTTAATTTTTCCAAGACTTTATATTTTTCATCTGACATGTTCCACTTAATAATTTTTTAAATGGCTTCTAGATCCCATTAATTAGCACACAAGACTTCAAAAAGGGATGCAAGATTAGTGATTGATCATTGAGATGCTATGGTGGAGAGCATGGATCCCACCCATCGTTCTTCAATTGGGCCATATCAGCAAGGCCTACTAAAGATGATGGGGTCGAAATTTATGAGCTACCCCATTTTGGACTACTTTCCGCTCAGTGGTTTTGGCCTTACTGATGATGTCTCCATCCCTCCGCTAATGTCATCATTTATACCCTCCTCTTAGATTCAGAGAGCTTAGAACACCTTATGTGCCAATATTTCTATAGGGGGCCATTTTATCTCAAAGGGATACCATGAGTATAGTCATGTGTTGACTTTCATGCTAACATATTTTGATGGGAATGATCATATATCTAATTGGGATATCCATATATATTTATTACTAATACAACAATCTACCACTGATCGAATGTATATATGGATTTACAATTGGGACTTCGGATCAGGGGAAGCTTTGGACATGATTGAGGATGGCCTTTATGGGTCTAGTATATCACTTAAAGTGCATCTAATTGTCGCCAATTGACTGTTCAAGGTTCTGGTGATCTGCTGATGTTTATAGAATCACTCAGGTCAAATCCTCAGTGATGATACTTTTTAATAGTTGATTTTTTTAGTTGATTCTATTTTGATTGGGGGTTTGTTTGTAGAGATTAATTAAAATGATTGATTAATTAATATTGATCTAAAAATTTGGTAAATATTTGGGTGATTTCATCATTAGGTAGTTATGATTGTGATATTCTTAAGCCTTTCTTTATATTGTATTAAATTAACACCCATGTAAAAAGTTGACGTTGATTGGAATTCCTAAGTGTTAAGACTTTAATCCAAACCTTAACTTAACTTAGGGTTGTAATCTAAATCAGTAAATTTTGATGGTAGTGTATTTATGTTTACAATAATCCATGGAAAACACACGTTAAAAAATAATTCATTAATCCATGATATGTTAAGTCCAACATACACAATATTAATTCAAAGAATATTCATTGAGAAAAAGATCTCAATCACTTAACATCCCCAAATAATTACTCACCCCAATGGAAGATTTAATCATCCATTAATATGGTGATTAATCTGGTAATATGTGTTTATGGTGATGAATCCTAAATAGAACAAAATAACAGGATAAGAAAAGAGTTGTGTGTCAGACACACACACATGAAAGGTGATGAGAATTAAAAATGAAATTTAGATTGAAGAAAAACGCGAAATAAGGGACATAGTTTCAACTTGATTTCAAATGTTTTAAGATAATTAATATTTAATAATATATGGTGGATGATTAAAAGATATTATTAATAATAAACTTTTATTAAAATAGAATTTCAAAAACAACACTTAAAATATTACAAATGAAGAAGAACACAAAAGAAATGAAATAAAAGAGAGGAGGAAGGGTATCTCAAGTGAAAAATTGAGTTTGGAATGTCCTACTAGGATTTTTTTCAGAGCCTTTTTCATGCCAATTTATCCTTACCTATTCTTAATTTCCAACCACATGCAAGGAGAAGAAGGGGTTGTATTTATAGCCCAAGGATGTTGACTGTTTGCATTCCAAATATGACTCTCCACTTGCATCACCAATTTGGCCATCCAGACAGCTGAATATAGAGATATTATCTTCTTCCAAGTTGTATATATTTATTTTCCCTTTAATCCCTCAAAATTCTGTGGCCATTTTATTTTTGTATCCAAAGATATGGCTATTTTACTAAACAGTTTTCACTTGTCCATTTTTATCAACACTTTTTCAAAGGCTAAAATGTAAATGGGTTTTTGAATATTAATATGCCCAAAAATAAAACTAATTTATTCTAATAATTTTCCTCCCATATATTATATTTCACACTGAAAAATACCAACTTAATTTTATGAGTATAATAGGATAAAATTCAGGAATAGTTTCCTGATTTTAATTCTAGTCCAGAATGGTATGATGGAGTTCAAAGAATCAGTTAGGCCCCTTGTTCTTGTATTTGGGCCTTCAAATTTTTATCCATGATTATTTTGGATAATCAAGAACATATGGTGTGGTTTCATAAAATTTGGGCTTCTGGATTTAGACCAGTAACACAATCATCATGGCTGATCTAGTTCCTTCAAAGATTCTTTGGGTCTTCTTGTGTGGACCATATGACCCTCCAAATGGATGATTCGGCCAAAGGTACCTTCGAATGAAATGTTTTAATTTAAAAAGGTAAACCTAAAAAACAATAATAGTGAAATTTGGATAGGTATAATGATATTTATAATTAAATTTGTAAACTGGCTCGATTTGATTAATTCAAATAATGATAAAAATTACATTTAATATTAAAACGAGAGTATTTCACACCAATTATGCACTTTTAATTGAAAATAATTAAATAGAGTAAATAAAAGGTTATGAATACATTAATAATATCAACTACCACACACTTAGGCTTATTCATGTCCTCATTTTCAACAAATATAAAAGACATTACAAAATCAGTTTCACTCACCAAAAAATATTAAAATTTTGTTTTCCCCACTTAGGAGAGGATTAAACTATTTCACTCATACATATTAAATTTCATCTCAATTTTTTAAAGAAAAAATGTTCCAAAAAAAGACTTTTTCATCCTCTAATTTAGAAATGGAAAATGTGGGCACTTGAAACTTATTCCTCTCAAGATGATAAAAATTTATTTTTGGAGGTTCACTCATTCACCAACCAAAAGTGAAAATCATAGAGTTCGAAAGAGCTATGAGCTTCTATTCCATACCATAAAGTTCACAAGAATAAATAGGTCTTGTTAAGGGGTATTTTTGTGGCTATGGGACAATATAAATTCCGTATTCAAAAGAGTGTAAAGAGTGATATAACACCAACATGGAAAAAGAAATGCACAATATTTAAAAAAACATGGAAAGAAATGGAAACACATATTTACAAGGGAACAATTGTGTGAATCAAGACACAAAAGTGAAATAAAATTTTAAGGTAATGAGAATATGTAATATTTAAAAAACACAAAACTTCTCCTAATGACATAAGTGTTTTTTTCTTTTCTTTTTTTATTTTTAGAAAGTTGAACTTGAAAAAAATCTCACAGTCCCAACCCATGATTAATCTCCTCACAACACTAATTGTAATAGTTATAACAAGATCAAAGTTTTAAGAAGGGTTATTTTTTACCTTCCCAAGACACAACCCTTTTTTTGTTCTTTTTTTTCTTTTTTTTTGAACACTTGTCAATAACATTTAAAACATTTCATAAATGAAAGTAAATTCCCCAAAACTCACTAAATGACAACCTCTCCCCCACACTAAAATGGATGCTTTCCCTCAATCATATGATAACTCGTTGAAAATCAATAAAAGGGCACCCAAAAAATGAAATCCATCCCCCCCCCCACACTTAAATTTCAATAAATAATGAAATGTAAATCCATGTAGATGTTGGGTGGGATAAGGTATTAGGATTGTAATGTGGATATAAAAGAAAAGTTTTCATAGGCTCGAAGGGGATTTTAGAAGGAGGATTAATGTAATGGAAATGAGAGGATATTTGGCTATTGTGATTATCAGATGGTTAAGAAAATTCCTCTATCATATTAATGCACACCAAAGTAGGAAATTCAGCTTGAAGGTCCACAAACAAAAGACTCACAAATGGGGGTAAAAAACAAACATTTTCAAAAGATGTCCATAGGTGGCATTGGCATGAAATCTAATGTTGTTCATCATGGTTGGAGATAAAAATTTTCCAAATCAATAATTGAGCATTCAAATTTTGATGGTTTTGAAAAAATATTCCTTAACCAAAATTATGATGAAAATACAAAATGTTTGAGATGAAACATGTCTATTGACTCCCCAAAATGGTTGGACAAAATTTAGAAAATGGATGGTGAGTAATTATGACTCTTTTTTTTCATTTTTTTAGATTTTTAGTTTTTTATTGTTTTTTTAAATACACACCCACACAAAAGAGAAAGATAAAAACAAAGGGTTTGATGAAGTGATAAAAAATGAAAAATAGAGGAATAAGAAGAAAGAGGGATAGAGAGGAAGAGAGGGAGAGTTAAAGGTAAATAGGTACCCCTAGTTTGTATTTGGTGGGTCATTGTCCCCATCCAGTGGTGTGTTTACTATAGAAGTTGTGGATCCAATGGAAGTCGATGTTGTTCTAGGATTGTGTTTCCTCTCATGGTGATTCTTTAACTGAAGTCCATTAACTGTGAATGCCCTTTTTGAATAGGGGACTTGGACTTTCACTACACCAAATGGGTAGACATTTGTAATAATAAAAGGACCTTCCCAATGAGAATTAAGCTTACCTAGGTGAAGTTTAAATTGAGAATTGATGAAAATTACCTTTTCACCTTCATGAAATACCTTTTGCAAGATGTGTTTGTCATGGATTACCTTGGCCTTTTTTTATAAAGAATGGAATTCTCATAGGAATCACGTAGAAGCTCCTCCAATTTAGCCAATTGAAAAAATCTTTCTTCATCAGATTTTTAAAGATCAAAATAAAAAGTTTTCATAGCCCAAAATGACTTATGTTGGATTTAAACTGGTACGTGACATGCTTTACCAAAAACTTGCCTAAAAGGAGACATCTTAATGGGTGTTTTATAGGTAGTTCGATAAGCCCAAAGTGCTTCACCAAGTCTTTGAGGCCATTATTTTCTGGTGGGTTTTATGATTCTCTCAAACACTCTTTTCACTTCTCTATTATAAATTTTAGCCATGCCATTTTTTTGTTGGTGATAAGTAGTTGAAGTTTTATGTACAACCCCATTCTTTTTATGAAGATATTCCATGGTTCTATTACAGAAATGGGTTCCTAAGTCACTTATCAAGGCATGTGGTGTGCCAAATTAGTGGAAGATGTGTGTCTTTGGGAACTCACTAAAAGTTTGTAAATCATCCTTTCTAGTGGGTCAGTCCGCGTCCCACTTAGAAAAAGAATCAACCACAAGAAGAATGTATGAGAATCCATTAGAAGGGGGGAATGGTCCCATGAAATCAATTCCCCAAACATCAAAGATCTCAAATAAAATTAAAGGGTTTTGGGGCATTTAATTTATCTTTGAAATTGTTCCAAAATTTTGAAAAGTGGGACATGATTGATAGAACTCATGTGAGTCCTTATAGGGTGATGGACAAAATAATCAAGAGTCTAGGACCTTTCAGGAGGTCTTTTATGGTCCAAAGTGGCCACTTTTAGGAAGTGAGTGATATAATTATAATATAGAGTAATTTTTATCTTCATCAACACATCTTCTAATTACCATGTCAACCCTAGTTTTCCAAAGTTTATTTTCTTCCCAAAAATGGAATTTTGAATCACTTTTCATCCTTATTTTTTTTCTTTTGAAAACATTTTAGGAAAAATACCAGAAACCAAGTAGTTTACAATTGGGGTATACCATGGTAACTTTGGAGAGAGAGATGAAAGGTTCTCAGTGGGGAATTTAGGATCAATGATTCTTGAATGATAAGAATTATAAATTCTACTCAGGTGATCAGCCGTAGGGTTTTCTTTTCCTAGTCTATATTTGATTTCAAGGTCAAACTCTTGAAGCATTAGTATCCTTCTTATTAGCCTTAATTTGGAATAAATTTTCTTGAGTAAGAATTTTATAGCATAATGGTCTATGAAGATGATGATTTTGGCACCTAAGAGATAGGTTTGGAATTTATCTATGTCAAAAACCGCTACTAAAAGTTTCTTTTTCAGTGATAGTGTAGTGAGATTGAGTTTAATCCAAAGTTTTTGAGGCATAATAGATGAAATGAGTAATAGCTTCTCTTCTTTGACCAAGAACAACCTTAAAGGCTCTATCAAAATCATCACACATCAACTCAAAGGGTAAGGACCAATCTAGGGGTTGGATTATCGAGGTAGATGTAAGAATAGTTTTGATTTCAACAAATGATCTCTTTCAAACCTCATCGAAATTGAAAGTGACATCATTTTGGAAAAACTAAGTGAGTAGGAGGGATATCCTACTAAATTTATAGATGAATCACTGATAGAAACTGGCATGACCAAGGAATGAATGGATGTATTGACCATAAGTGGTTTCAAAAAGTGATTGTATCACTTCAATTTTGGAAAGATCGACTTCAATACCATATTTTGAAACTATGTTTCCTAGAACAATCCCATTTGCAACCATGAAGTGACATTTATTAAAATGTAACACAAGTTTACACTTGAAACACTTTTTAAGGACTAGAGTGAGTGAATTCAAGCAAGATTTAAATGAATCACCATAATTGGTAAAGTCATCCATGAATACTTCTATGTAGTGTTTAATTAATTCAGAAAAGATACTCATCATACACCTCTGGAATGTTGTAGGAGCATTAAAAAAGACCAAAAGGCATTCTTCTATATGCATATGTTCCAAAGGGGCAAGTGAAAGTAGTTTTTTCATAGTCCTAAGGTGCAATTGGGATTTGGAAGTAGTTGGTGTATCCACCAAGAAAGAAATAGTGTGACTTTTTGGCTAATCATTCTAGAATTTTATTAAGGAATGGAAGAGGGTAGTGATCGTTTCATTTTTCAAAATTCAATTTTGGGTAATCAATGCACACATGCCATTTTTTCTTCAATCGAGTTGTGACTACCTCACCATGTTCATTTGTTACAAAAGTTATCCCACCCTTCTTAGGTACAACTTGAATTGGACTAACCCATGCACTATCAGAAATTGGGTAGATAATACCAGCTTGAAGAAGCTTGGTGATCTCCTCCCTAACTACCTTAATTATGAGTGTGTTGAGTCTTCTTTGTGTTGGTCTAATTAGTTTGGATGATTCCTCAAGATGGATATGATTCATTCAAATAGAAAGGTTGATTTCTGGTATGTCATTTAGGTTCCAACCTAAGGACTTTTTGTTTTTATCTAACACCTGAACAAGTTTGGACTCCTTAGTTTCAGTAAGTGAAGTGAAGATAATGAAAAGATAAGAATGATCCTGGAAAAGGAATGCATATTTCAAGTGTTCAAGAAGAGGTTTCAGATCAGTCTCATCTTTCATTTGCAGGTTAGAAAACTCAGGTATGGAGGGAGGGACTTTAGTTTTTGATTCATTTTCCTTGATATTGTCCAAGGTAGAGCAGTAGAGATCAAAGTTGACGTGGGATTCAAGAGAGTTTTTAAGATCTTCTATATTGATAGAGTATACGAATGAGAGGTCCATATAAACTTCACCATTTATGACTTTGTTAATCATGGTGCATATTTCACAAGATCCTCTCTCATTAGAACATGATGAATATGATGGAATTGGGTTCAATTGACTCCCAGAAGTGTCCCCATAATCATGGATTTAGAATGCAGAGTGATCCTCGTTTGGGTATCGAATGGCTTGTAAAATGTTGAACCTGACCAGTTGGTCACCAAATTCCATGGATACGATTCTTGAATTGTCATCAATCTTGGTTCTCTCTATCATTAGGAATGGTCTTCCTAGAATTAAGGGAGATCTAGAAGAGTTTGTATCACCTTCCATGTCAAGGACATAGAAATCAGTAGGGAAGATAAGATCATTCACAAGAACAAGGACATCCTTGATTATACCCTTAGGACTAGTTGGGCTTTAATTGGCTAACTGAATGAAAACACTCGTTGGATGTATGGAGCCTAGACCAAGGTTGGAAAATATGGATTTGGGCATGAAATTAAACGAGGATCCTAGGTTAATGAGTGCATCATCGAAGATGGAACTTCCAATTTGGCATAAAACTGTAAAGGTCCCTGGATATTTGCACTTTATGGGAATAGACTATTGGGTGGAAATATTTTTGAAGGTCCTAAGTTTCCTCTTGTGGGTGCACAATTCCTTAAGAAACTTGGAATACTTGGGGATTTGTTTTATGGCATCTAAGAGGGGTATGTTGACTTCAACATGTCTAAACATGTCAAGCATTTCAAGATCAGGTTCAAAGGACATCCTTGGTTTAGAAATAGCTTGAGGAAAATGAATTGGATTCCTAAGTATAATGGAAGGATGTGAAGGAATGGATTCAAATTCCTTTTCAAGTTTATTTTTATTTTCATTTTCTAGGTCAACATTTAAAGGGGAGTTGGAGGACTTATCTTGAGACATAGGAATTTTCTTCCCTAATCTAAGTGCAATTGCACTTAAATTTCCCTTGGGGTTGGGTAATGGTTGAGTTAGGAATTGGGAACAATTTTATTATTGTTGCTGGCTCAGGTGGGATGCAAGTTGAACAATTTGTGTTTCAATGTTTTTGAGGCTGGAATGGACGAAGGAGGCATGATCTTCCACTCCACCTTCCTATGGTTTTTTTGAAGAAGAGGCTTGTCCTGAATTGGGATTACCTTGATTTTGGTTTTTGGGAAAGAGATTGTATTAGTTTGTGAATTAAGAAGGCTCACTTGGAGAGTGGAATCCAGGAGGAGTAAGAAGAGGATTGATCTTTTTACGTTGAGGAACAAAAGGGTAAGGTTGTTAGAAGTTACCAACACTTTGAATATATTAGAATTAGTTTGGGTTTTGAGGAGGCAATTGAGGGGGATGATAAATGGGATTACCATACCTAAATCCTTGGTTAAATGTAGAAGATAAGGTCTTAAAGTGGGGTTGGTTGAAGTTTTTAATGAACCGAACTGATTGTTGAGGGTTGGTATTCCTCTAAGAATATGCTGTTTTGAGATCTATTGGTCTAGATGAATCAGAGGGATCCTCTTGAAGTTGTGAAAATGTGTCAGTTGGATGAGATGGGGAGATACAGATTCCACAATTCTTGATAGGTCTAGGGAACAGAGATTTTGAAGAAGATGAGGTTGGGGCTTTGACTGCCACAGTTAGTTTTCACACAAGATCTATAAGTTCACCCATCCACTCTGTCATCTTGTTTGGCTCTATCGATTGATTATCTTGAGCTTGTTTTAATTTGGCATGTGCTCAAGTATGGAATTTTTGTGTGTTTTCAACCATGTTAATTATGATATCTCATGTAGCTGTAGGAGTTTTATCAACAAGAGCACCGCCACTTGCGACATCAATGCGGGTTCTCTCCATATCCAATAACCCCTCATAAAAGTATTGGATCAAGAGTTGGTCAGGGATTTGGTGGTGTGAATAGGTTAAAGAAAGCTTTTTGAACCTCTCCCAATACTCAGGGAGTGATTCATTTAAGAATTTATGGATACCACTTATTTCTTTTTAGATAGAAGCAGTACGAGAAGCAAGAAATAATTTCTCTAAGAAGAGTTGCTTCATGTCATTCCATGTGGTTATGGAAACAGGAAGGGGGTAGTAAATCCATGACTTAGTAGTGTCATCTTGGGAGAAAGGTAATTCTCAAAGATTTATTTGTTACTCAGAAACACCTTAAGGCTTCATGGTTGAGCACACCACTTGGAACTCTTTAAGGTGGAGTTGTGGATCCTCACCGGCTAGCCCATGGAAATGAGGTAGAAGATGAATCAAACATGATTTGAGTTCGAAGTCAAATTCTATGTTTGGATATTGAATACCAAGGTGTTGGTAATTCATACTAGGGGTGTAAATTTTTGTAACGGTTTATTCCATAGGATTGGACATTTCTAATTCAACTGGTTGGACAAGGATAAGTTCTTGAATTATTTGATTATCTCTAATGTTCCCCCTAGGTTGGAAAAGTGTTCTCTAAATTTCAGGGTCAAAAAAATATGAGGTATTTTTTGGGAAGCTACAGGGTATTAAGAGATATTTTTGAAGAAATTGGAAGATGGGTTTATCTTTGTGATTTTTTCATTTATGATTTTTATGAGAAGGTGGGTATTTCTTTGTGTTTTTTTCTTTTTTTTTAATTTTTGTTTTTTTGTTTTTTTTACAATAATAGAAAACTAACAACTATTTAATTGAACCATCCTTAGAAATGACACTATTTGAAAGTGCGGATGATTGTCACTTATCAACCGTTCAAGGTTTCGGTGCTCTGCTAATGTGTATAGAAGCACTCGGGTTAAATCCTCGACTATGATACTTTTTAATAGTAGATTGTTTTTAGTTGAATGTATTTTGATTTGGAGGGGGGTTATTTGTAGAGATTAATTGAAATGATTGATTGATTAATATTGATTTAACAATTTGATAAATATTGGGGTGATTTTATCATTAGGTAGTTAATCTTGTGATATCCTTGAGCCTTGCTTTATATTGCATTAAATTAACACCCATGTCACAAGTTAACGTTGATTGGAATTCCTAAGTGTTAATACTTTAATCCAAACCTTAACCTAACTTAGGGTTCTAATATTAATAATTACATGTTGATAGTAGTTTATTTTTGGTTCCAAAAATCCATGGAAGCCACACATTAAACAAAACAAGTCATTAATCCATGACATGTTAAGTCTAACATACACAATGTTAATTCAAAGAATATTCATCGAGCAAAAGCTCTCAATCACTTATCATCCCCAAATAATGACTCACCCAAATGGTAGATTTACTCATCCATTAATATGGTTATTAATCTGGTAATATGTGTTTATGGTGATGAATTATAAATAGAACAAAAAGAATGGGATAAGAAAAGAGTTGTGTGTCGAACACACACACACGAATGATGATGAGAATTAAAAATGAACTTTAGATTGAATGAGAAAGAAAAATAAAGTAATGGGTTTCAACTTGATTTAAAATATTTTAATATAATTAATATTTAAGAACAAAGGGTGGATGATTAAAATACAATATGAAGAATAAACATTCAATAAAACAGAATTACAAAAACATCACTTACAATATTACAAATGAAGAAGAACACAAAAGTAAATGAAATCAAAGAGAGGAGGAAGGGTATCTCAAGTGAAAACTTGTGTTTGGAATTTCCTCCCAGGATTTTGGAAGAGCCTTGGTCGCACCAATTCATCCTCCCCTTTTATGAATTTTCAACCACATTCAAGGAGAAGAGGGGGTTGTATTTATAGCCCAAGGAGGCTGACTATTTTCTTTCCAAATCTACCCCTCCACTTTCATCGCAAATTTATCCATCCATACAGATGAATATTGAGATATTATCTTCTTCAAAGTTGTCGATATTGATTTTTCTATAATCTCTCAAAATTTGGAGGCCATTTGAATTTTGGAGGCAAAGTTATTACTATTTTACTAAACAGTTTTCACCTATCCATTTTTATCAACACTTTTTCGAAGGTTGAAATTTTAATGGGTTTTTAAATAGTAATATTCCCTCAAATAAAAATTATTTCTTCTAAAAAGTTTTCCTCCATATCCTATCTTTCACAATTAAAAATACCAGCTTGATTTGATGAGTATATCAGGATAAAATTCAGGAATAATATTGTGATTTTAATTCCAGGCCGGATTGGTGGGCCAGAATTCAAAGCATCAGTTGGGCCCCTTTTTCTTGTAGTTGGACCTTAAAATTTTTATACATGATTATTTTGGATAATGAAGAACATATGGTGGAGTTTTATTAAATTTTAGCTTCAAGATTTAGACCAGTAACCCAATCATCATGGATGATCCAGTTTCTTCACAGATTCTTTGGGTCTTATTGTATAGACCATATAAACTTGTGAATAGACAATTTGGCCAAAGTTCCCTTCTAATTAAATGTTGTAATTTGTGTAAGGAACCCTAAAAAAATAATCATGTAATTTGGATAAGTATACTTAGAGGTATAATTAAATTAGTAAACTAAAATGGTTTGATTAATTCAAATAATGATTAAAAATTACATTTAATATTAAAACATGAGTGTTTCACGCCAATTATGCACTTTTCGTTGAAAATAAATAGAGTAAATAAAAAGTTATGAATAAATGAAAAATTCAAATCACTTACAAGTACCACAAGGAACTGAATTACATTGGTATGTATGAATCTTTCTAGATTTCATAGACATCGAAATATTGTAACAAGAACTAGATGGTGGAGTTACTCAGCCGTTGGAGCCCAGAAATTGACACTTTCCACCTCACACATGGTGAAGTCGGTATCAGACACCGGGATCTGGAGCATATTTTTGGTGTTCCCATACTTGGAGATATATATTATTAGTTCTTTCATCCCCAATCTTCATGGGATTACATGACCAAGAATCCACCTTTAACTCCGGAACTGATCAAGTTAGCTGAGAAGACCCTCCCAAAAGGGGTGCTCCCTGGGGGGATATCCCTTTCCAAACATGGGATGAATATTTTATTCAAAAAACTAGTGTTGATACAGCCATCAATAATCCTAGGGATTGTCTTAACAAGTATTCCCATGGAGTTTTGGGTGCTTAATGGCCCACAATCGAAGGCTAGAAGTACAAATATTGGGGTTGGTAGGTCATCCTTGGTATTGGCTGGCAAGTCCAACTAACTAGATTATTTGCGATGTACTATTGGGACCACTTTTTGTATGAATATTGTATTTGTTCTCAATGTGTCTCAATGGATTTCAATAATGATCAACATGAAAAAAGGAACTCTCCTAAGTGAAATGAAGAATGGAATTCAGATGATTGATGCACAGATCCTAAGTGTTATTTGGAAGAAGTAAAAGAAATGGAGAAGAAGAGGGTGTGGAGGAGGTTTGGAATTCTATGGTGGCCAATGCATTTCAATGCATACCTAGTTTTCTACTAAGTATTTTTATAAGCCTTACCTTTAAAAAATTAGGGCCAACTCACCAGCCAGCCAGCTAGTCTCATCTTGAGGCTCATGTGGGACCACATGGGTTGACTGCGCCCACAGGGAAGCCAGCCAGGCCAGTCCACGAGAGGAACACGGGGGGGGGCATGTTTAAGCCCCCCCCCCCAGGGTGTGCATAGTGGGCACTAAGTTCGCACCTGAGTAGGTAGAGTGGGTGCTAAGAGCGCACCCGCAGAGAACCGGTGCGAGGCAGCACCGAAGGGGGAAGAGGAGATTTCTGGCTGGATGATGGAGAAACTTGTTATTTAAAGAAGTCGAATAATACGCGGCATTTCTATATGGGACAAGTCATTAAAAATGCGGAGGCAATCCCAATCGTCCATCTGATCTCGCTGAGATCTCATCCGCACATCACATCCCATGTACAGAGATATAATCTGAGCCATTACTTTTCCTCATGCCGTGTGTGTTTGAATCGTAGCCGCCTGATCTCCTCCACCGAGGTTGTCTTCAACATATAGAAACCTGCACACAAACACAAACTAGTGCTCGTTTTGAATGGAGACCTCATCAATCTGGTCATCAATTGATCTTAGTTCAATACCAAAGTTATCATCTGGATGATACAATCACATGCATGCAATTACATTTGCATGCATGTGAATGAAATGAAGAATGTGTGAATGGATAAGGCAAAAAAAGTTTCCAAGACCACATGGATTCAAGTAGGGTTTCAAAAAGTGATACATTTAGTCTTAAATAAATGAACGATAAGAGAGAAGTCCACAAGTTTGAAGAAGGAAACATCCAAGATATGCGACATATCTTCATGTGGGTTTGAAGATATTAAAGAACTGAAGATCAAAATTATTCAAGGTAGAGTTTTGAAGAGTGTGTCATGTATATTTTGGAGGCCGAAAAGATATGATCTCTACTCATAAAAAGAGACCCACCGATTCAAGAAGGGGTTGTTGCTCCCAAAGTTTTGAGGGCTCCTATTTTAAGAAATAAAGTCTCTCCGATCTTTCATTTTTCAAGGGGAAAGCAAGAGCCGTGAACCGTTCTGGGTTCATGAAGAGTAAACCGCAAACCACTCTGGTTCTGTGAAGAGAAGGATCTATGAATACCTCATGGGTTTGCGAAGTAGGAAACCACGTACCACTTTGATATGTGAGGCAGGAGAGTCGTGAACTGTTCTTGGTTCATGAAGAGAGTTCCTGCGAACAATTCTAGGTTTGTGAGGAAATAGTACCACATACTATTTTGGTCCTGTGAAGAGGAGGACATGCGAACCAATAGAACCACATTATTCTTGGTATGCAAAGGATGAGAACCAAAAAAATTGTTTACCACTTGTTACACGAATGAGGTCCACACTTCGTGTGCGAAGGAAGCCCGTGTATCCCTTACGCAAGGAGGGGCTGCGAATCATCCTGGATCGCGGAGGAGACAAGAAAACTTGTGTAAAAGATACATCTATATCATTGGTGTGTAAGAGGAGAATAAAAACATCATGCCACACAAAAAGAAACACATTGATGTTTGAATAAAATCACATACTTATAAATATAAATAAATCAAAGTGTATAGTGTGTGTTGAGGAAGGGAGAAGGAAGATTGTACATGGTGATGGGAAGTAAGTGCATGCATTCATATGCATGATTTGAAGAAGAACACAATTAAATCCCAAGAATATATGAATAAAGTGATAAGAAAAGTAGAAAAAATGATTTTTTTGTGACTAAAGGAACCATATTCATTTGGGGCTTCACACAAGAAATTAGAAGAGGAAGTTCATGCATTCATTCATTCACATTCATTCATGCATGCACATGCATACATGAATACTTTGAAGAAGAGCATCCTAAACTGAGGGTGCATGTGTATAAAGAAGTGAATAGGAAGAGAATATCTAAATTATCAAATGCATGGTCACAATCATACATGGAATAAGAAGAGTTGATTCTGATGATGCCCAGTGAACTGATTTTTAGCATTTGAACAATCAAAAAAGAATTTGTGATTTTGGCCAAGAATAAGAAGTCTTAGTACATATGGTTGTTTCACTGGATAAGAATATTGAATGTTAAAGAGAATAAACTCTGGACCTCGATGCAAGCAAGGTCTCATGTTGAACAGGAGACAAATACTTCCATGCCTATCCATTGAAGGGACCTTTACGTCCATAAACTGAGAGTGACTTTACCCAGGGCATTGAGAAAGGGGGAGTCAACAAAAGTGATCTGGGGGAAGCAGTGAGCTATCCCTGAATGTTTGTAAAGGTAGTGTGCCTGGGACCAAGTGACTTTACCCTAACCCTGTAATCCACAACTTGTGAAGATTAACAGAATTAGGAATGACCAAAAATGTGTTAGTGTATGATCCTTAGACATAGACCTTAGTGGTGAATCAAGTAAAAAATGTTGTGTTTCACTTATGCATGTGAATGTTTTTATTACTTGACATATCCATCATACATGTTAAATTATGTTCCTAAAAACATGGGAATAAGATCCAATAAAAAGAAAAAAAATTACACCTTGATTCACCCCCCCCCCCCTCAAGGTGATCTAGGTTCCTTAAATTGATATTAGAGTGAATTTTTACGTATGTTGGACACTCCTCAAAAATTTTATTCTAAAGAGGATTTTGGTTTTCTTTCCTGAGTCAATAATGAAGCGAAATCCTAATGAAAGCTCAATTTTCTCTGAGCAGAAGCCTATACACTGCAATACCATGACAAATAGGAAAAATAAATAGAAGAAGTAGTTGAACAAGTCCCTCACATCCAAAGAAGATGCAGTGTCTGGTTCTCCACACCCTTCCAATAAAAAAGAAATATTAGGATTGGAAAGTAAATATCAGATGGCTCGAGTTTCTACTTGAGGAAAGGAAGACACTTTCTTTTCTTTCTCAAGTGATTAGGATAGATTAGAAACTTATTTTCATGATATTTTTGAAGAAAGAGAAAATTTTGTTTGTGGAATTGTTCAATGTATGCAAGCTATGATCACTCGACTGGGAATAGAATATGATAATGTGAAAAAGGGATTGGAAGAAAAAATTATTGAATGTTTAAATCTCTCTAGATATATTGAATACATTAAAGAAAAATATGGAGTCAATGAGACTCTAGAAGAAAAGATCCATGCATTTGAAGTTGAGCTAAAGAAGAGTAATAGAGTCAAGAGTTTATATTTGGAAGGAACATCCAAGAAATTAAAGGGACTTGACTCTTTGTTACAAAACAAAATTAAGATGCATGAAGATGAAGCTACAAGATTAAATATGGCTTGTGAAGAGTAAATGACTATGATTAAAGACCAGGAAGTCATTTTCAATGTGAGATGTCTAGAATTGGAAGTTGAGTTTACCAATATTGAGAAGACACATATTGAGTCTCCACAAAAGAAGGAAACAATTGCTGCTAGTACTCAATAATTATTGGAGGATTTTAGTGTCAAAATACCCCCAAAATGTGATAAGAAGATCATGGTTTCACTAATTGATCTATCACAAGAAGCTAAGAAAGTTAAGGTACAATATATACCAACTTGTACTAATGTTTCTAAAATTCTTCTACAAAAAGTGAAATTTGGAAGAAAAATTCTAAACAAGTATGGATGAATAAGAATGAGAAGAAACCTTCCACCATGGCTAGGGTGGATAGGGGAAAGAATTTGGAAGAGAGATCCCCACAGAAAGCACAAAAATTGAAGAATAAGACTCAACAACCTTATATAGAAGATGGAAAGATGTAAAGGTTTTTTGGTCAATGATGGTGCTGTAATATATTTGGGAATTGTGCACTGGATTGTCAGTACAATCTCATAATTGTAAAAGCACAGATAAATCCCATCTCAAGGGGGAGAAATCTAGAGAAGAAAAAGAAACATTAATAGATCCAGAAGCATTTGTATACCGCAAATAGATTTAGAATGCTAGACAACATCTGTGATGTTTGCAATGGGAGTGGTCACAATAATGGAGTATTCTTATCTCAACATATGTTCAGATCCAATAAAAATAGAAGAACACAAAATCCAATTAAGAAAGAAGAAGATACCTTGGGAAGAAATCTGAAGAATGTTGAAAAAGAAAATTCTCCCAATAAGACTCAAAGAAGGAAAGGTGAGAAGTCCTTGGATTCAAAATCCACAAAGTTGAAGAGTGGTACAGCCAAAAGAATTCCTAAAAATGACGAAACTCTGAAGAATCCATGTGGAAAATCAAAACTTACTGCCATTGTTCCCAGAGACATATTGGTTATCTGGCCTGAATATTTGGAAAGAATGATAATCAAAGGAGATGCATAGGCTAAGGCTAGTGCAATAGGAAATAAGAAGATTCCACATGATGATAGAAAAGACCTATGTGTGAGGTGAAACAAGGCTAGACACACTGTTAAGAATTGCAGTGCATTTATTCCAACCCAAGAATAATTCCTCCGGAAGATGAAAGTTTCACTAGGAGATCCTAGTACTTTGAAATATCTTGAAGAAAGAAGACTCACACACAAAGAGATGGAAGAAATATTGAGATCCACACAACCAAATTCAGAACTAATGATCAAATGTGCAAGTGTGAGGAGTGGATCAAATAGAGCATATTGGTTTAGAAAATAATCTCAGCCTTCCATGTCATATTGAAGAAGCAAGGAGGATCCACCTTATTCCCTTACCACTTTGTGTATTGTACTAATTATATAGGGAATTGAAGGTGAAGCAATCACTTAGGGAGAGAACCTGAGAAGTGTTCCCTTAAGGGAGAGACACATAAAGAAGCTACTATAGATATTATTTCAATTAGTATCAACTTCATTTGGTATCAAATTCAATTACTCTAAAGATTTTATAAATATCATGTCATTGGAAAAGATATATCACTTCTCAATCTCTCATCCTAGGTTACTCAAAATAAAAAATATTTTACAAAGGGGGGGGGGGTAACTAAATCAATCAGTGACATAAGAAAATTAGAAAGGCCCTTGAAGACAAGTACACGAATTCTCATCACAATGAGGTATCATGATCAGGGGATAATGGACAACTTTATGTCTAGATCAAATCCTCTTGTTTTCTACATTGAGCATTTCTCAAGTATACTTAGAGTGAAATGATTTATGGGAAAATTTCTTCAGTATGGATTGATACCCTCTGTAATTTAAACTTTGTATTTCTTGTCAATAAGGGGGAGAGAAAGTGAAATAAAAGTAGAAAAGTGAAAGGGAGAGAGCAGATAGAAGAATCTCATTTTGACATTGACATGTTCATTTTATAGAATGTTGATGTATTGACAACAAACACAAAGGGGGATATTTTTGGCACCACTTTGAGTATGCAGATTGTATTTGTTTTCAATGAGTGTCAATAGATGTAAATGATGATCAACATGAAGAAAGGAACTCTCCTAAGTGAAATGGATAATGGAATTAAGATGATTGATTCAATGATCCTAAGTGTTATTTGGAAGAAGTAAAAGAAAATGAGAAGAAGAGGGTGTGGAGTAGGTTTGGAATTCTATGATGGAAAATGAATTTCAATTCATACTATGTTTTCTAATAAGTATTTTTATAATCCCTACCTTTAAAAAATTAGGGTCATCCCACCAGCCCCAACCCGAGGCTCATGTAGGACCACAGGGGTCAACCACACCCACAGGGAAGCCAGCTAGGACAACCCAAAAGAGGTGCATGGGGGTCATGTATAAGCCCCCCCCAGGGTTTGAATAGTGGGATCTAGGTTCATGCCTGAGGAGGAAGAGTGGGTTCTAAGATCGCACCAGTAGAGAACCAGTGTGGGGCAGCAACAAAGGGGGGAGAGGAGATTTCAGGCTGAAAGATGGAGCATCTTGTTATTTAAAGAAGTCAAATAATGTATGGTGTTTTGATGTGGGACAAGTCTTTAGAAACATGGACGCAATACCGATCATCCATCTTATCTTGCTGAGATATCATCCAAACACTGCATCCTGCATCCAACGATATAATCCAAGCCATTCATTTTCCCTGCGCCACATGTGGTTGAATAAGAGTCATCTGATCTCCTCCACTGAGTTTGTCTTGAACCTCTAGACACCTACATGTAGCCATGTACTAGTGCTTGAGGTAAATGATGACCTCATCTCTCTAGTCATCAATTGAGATCAGTTTAATCCCATAGTGATCATCTGGATGCTACGATCACATGCATGAAATTACATTTTCATGCATACGAATGAAAAAAAGAAAAAGTGAATGGTCGAGGAAAACTAATTTTCCAAGACCATGTGGATTTGAGCATGGTTTCAAAAATGGATACATGCCTTATTGAATACATGAACGATCAGTAAGAAGGCCACAAGTTTGAAGAAGGAAGCATCCAAGATATGAGACATATCTCCATGCAGGTTTGAAGATATTAAAGAACCAAAGATCTCAATTATTCAAGGCAGAGTCTTGAAGAGTGTGTCGTGTGGATTTTGGATGTGTAAAAGCGATGATATCTACTCATAAAAAGAAACCCACCAATTAGACAAGGGGTTGTTGCTCCCAAGGTTTTGAGGGATCCTATTTTGATAAATAAATTCTTTTCAATCTTCTAGTTTGCAAGGGGAAAGCAAGAGCCACGAACCATTCTGGGTTCATGAAGAGTAAACTGCAAACCACTCTGGTTTCGCAAAGAGAAGGAGTTCCACATACCTCACAGATTTTCAAATCAATGAACCGTGTAACACTTCAGTACGCGAGGCAGGAGAGATGCGAACTATTCTTAGTTTGCTAAGAGAGTTCCCGTAAAACATTCTAGGTTCGTGAGGAAACAATACCACATACCGTTTTGGTTCTGCAAAGAGGAGGTCATGTGAACCAACAGAACCACATACCACTTGGTATGAAAAGGTGGAGATTTCCCGCGAACTAACAGATCCATGTACCACTTGGTACGTGAAGGAGGTCCGCACTTCGTGTGCGATGGAAGCCCACACATCTCTTGTGCAAGGAGGGGCTACGAATCATCCTGGTTTTCAGAGGAGACAAGCACACTTGTGCAGAATAGAGCTATATATCCTTGGTGTGTAAGAGTAGAAAAAAACACAATGCCATACCTAAATATACACATTGATGTTTGAATAAAATCACATACTTATAAATATAAATAAATCAAATTGGATAGTGTGTTCTGAGGAAGGGAGAAAGAAGATTGTGCATTGTGATGGGAAGTATGTGTATGCATTCATATGTATGATTTGAAGTAGAACAAAATTAATACCCAAGAATATCTGAATCAAGTGATAAGAAAAAGAGAAAGGAGGACACATGTGTGATTAAAGGAACCATATCGTTTTGGTACTTCACATAAGAAAGTAGTAGAGGAAGTGCATGAATTCATGCATGCACATGCATATGTGAATACTTTGAAGAGGAGAATCCTAAACCAAGGGTGAACATGTGTAAATAAGTGAAGTGGAAGAGAATATCTAAATTATCACATCCATGGTCACATGAATACATGGAATAATAAGAGTTGATTCTGATGATGCCTAGTTAACTGATTTTCAGCGTTTGAACAATCACAAAAGAATTTGTGATTCTGGCCAAGAATAATAAGAAGTCTTAGTACATCTAGTTGTTTAACTAGAGAAGAATATTGAACGTTAAATAGAATTAACTATAGACATCGATGCAAGAAATGTCTCATAATGAATAGGGGAAAAAGACTTCCATGCCTATCCATTGAAGCGACCTTTACATCCATACACCTAAGTGTGACTTTACCTAGGGTAGTGAGCCAGGGGGAGTCAACAGAAGTGATTCAAGGGAAGTAGTGAGATATCCCTGAATGTTTGTAAAGGTAGTGTGCCTGGGAAAAAGTGACTATAGCCAAACCATGTAATCCAAAAAATTGTGAAGAATAGTGGAATTAGGCACGACTGAAAATATGTTGGTTTATGATCCTTGGACCTAACCCTTAGTGGTGAACCAAGTAAAAGTGTTGTGTTTTCCTTCTGCATGTGAATGTTTTTATTACTACACATATCCATCATACAAGTTCAATTAAGTTCCTACCAATGTGGTAACAATATCCAATAAAATAGGAGAAAAAGTTGACACCCCGATTCACCCCCCAGGGTGATCTAGGGTCCTTCATGTACCTGATTTGGTACTTAATCCCAACAAAATGGAAAGGGGGGTCATTGGTTTCACTTTTGCAATGGTGACTAAGATAGCTGGAGTGGAGTGCATGTTTTAGGTGATCCTGGTGCTATAAAAGCTCTACTTCCTTCTGTATCATGTCTATGGGAGAATCCCCTTATAGGATTGTGGGTCGCTTCCATGTGTTACAGAGTTGGATAGGGGATCATATGGGTGGTTACGAGTACCTGGACATCCTAGAAATCCCCAATAATGCCTTCATACCACATCTACTGTGTCTTGGTGGGGTTAGATATATTGCATCGAAGGATTTGGAAATCAGGGATTCCATGAAATTTCATAAACATTTTTTTTAGGAAATATGATCCTGCGTCGATGAGAAAATTTTTTCAATGATGGTACGACTATCCTTTGGGAGAATGTTTATATGATTTTGCTTCATGATGGGGTTCCTTCAACTCACATTTATAGGGACATTATTTGTGAGTGGTATGCACCATATTGGTTCATCCATCAACTTTTTTTGTGTCCAAACAAGGTGTCCCAGTGCTATCTATGTTAGAGATGAGGAGAAATCTATGGTGGCTTGACAATTTTGGTTAATTTTCACCAGAGAGGATACTAGTGCATAAATATACCTTCCCCCTATTGACACAATGATCGTTCTATCATAGAGTTATGCAGATTTTTTGATCTGATCATATCCCAGCAGGAAACTATCTAAATTGGTGAGCAAGGTGTGATTTCCTCCGGTGGTTGAATATAATCTTAGGCTTGGGAAGTAGTTAGACTCCAAGAGTTTGGAATCTAGGATAGAACCTCCCAATAAAGTGAATAACTGTCCATTACCAACAGAGGAATCTACAACCACAGATACAAGGGGTACACATGACTTGATGCTCCCAATAACATCTTATCAGTGGGAGGCCTAGAAGGAAAAGTGTTCTTAGGATGCCCCTAGAGAATATTGATCCTTCTAGAAGTGATTTTGGATGCTTTTTCTTGTATCAGGGTTCCTCATGGTATTACTTTCAAAGAACACCCAGAGGAAGTGAGAGACTTCCTCAGGTGCATTGATAGAGTTTTGGAAAGACCCTAGGGTCATATATTTTATTCTTCTCAATTACACTAAATAGTTCTTTTGGGCTCTCTTCAGGTAGCTACATATGACCAGGGTTACCCTATCATTGAGGAAGTGGTGATTCTGGGTTTATTTTGGGCCTTAATTTGATATATCACCTTTGCAAACATGCTGAAATCCATTGTATGTGTGGATACCGGAGGAGGTGACCGCAGATCACATGACCCTGCTTTCTCCCAAGAATACCCCTTGAGGCACAGTACTCAGAGAAGAGTTTAATTGTGATCAAGTGGCTTCTGATGAAGGGTCACTAGCTCAAATGGTTCAGATGAGAGTGGTGATTTTTGCTGCTAAGGGGGCATCCCCAACTTCAATAGCTTTCAGAGCCCCTTCCTTCGAAAGGAAGAAGAGGAGGAGGAAGAAAACTACATCATCTGATCCTTATCTCCTAGAATCCTCAAGTAAGAATGTTATAAAATTACCTTATTTTCATCTTGTATTATCCTAGTGGCGAGTTCATAATTTATTGACAACGTGTAGGACCTCACTGAGCTTGTTTAGAAGAGAAATCCCCTTCTTCTGAGGATGCAGATGGGTGTTTAGTGGTTCCAGAAGATCCACTACTACCAAAACTGGTTCATTGAGGAATAGATATAGCCTAGGGGCCAATGAAACTGAATCCATTGCCTATCATAGACACTTAATCAAGTGTGCCTTCCAATTCGACACATATGGAGACACTCTTCAAGGGCGTCAATATTGGTAGTTATTCCCCCACTGCATTGGACAACATAGAAGCATGCTTTGAATAAGGAAACAACTTTTTCAGAACTAGACCATTTTGTCTATCCATGTTGCACCTCCTGACATGATCTTCCACTCTCACAATCCTTAAAGGTAGTGGGAATAGCCCTTCTACAGATCAAGTGTTTGAGGAAGCACAAAATCCCTCATTGGAGGAGGGAGTTTCATCCTCTCTCGAGGATGGGATTAATTTCAGGAGTGCTATCAACGAAACTACTAAGAAAGGTACATTTCCCACCTTAGTCATATATTCTGACATTTGGTGGTGCCACATCATTTATCTTTCAACTGTCATACCCTTACACTTTATATTATAGTGCCTTCACCCCAAAGTTCTGGGGATTTGGTACTTCTCCCTATAAGAGTTATTCCAATTGAGTCTACCAATGCTAAGGTTAGTTCCCTCCCTTATTCATAAAAAAATATGGGAAAAACCTATCTTTGAGTGATATTGTTCTATAATATGTTCCCATTATTAAGATAATTCGGGATCATGACCCTAGGTCTACAGCGCTTTATCAATCAACGTGGTGGAAAATGTGAAGGGAGACCTAGATATTAGTGTTAGAAACCCTATTGGATGGGTTGAAGGACTGATTAGGTCATCTTAGATTCATGTTTCCTACCCTTGGTTAGGAATAATTTGATTATTATTCCCTTTATTATTTTGTGAAGGAATTAATATTAGTATGAAAATAGAGAAGGGACCTTAAATTGAGGGTTTCAGCTGCTGAGGCTTTATCTTCAGAGAAGAAACATTAGAAAAAAGATATGGATGAAGCTACTCAATGAGCGATAGAGGTTACTGGTCATTGGGATGCGATTAAGTATGGGGAGGTTCAGATTGGTCATCTCCAGTATGAAATTGGTCACCTTCAAAAAGAGTTTTCCCGGGCTCAACATGTGCTCCAATCATCATAAAAGACCATGCTGTAACAACAAGCAATTCTAGATATGGAAAAGAAAGCTAGGTTTGGTGTTGTTACTAGAGAAAAGGAGTTGCAGTGCACCGCGAAGGTAGAGATTGAGTCTGTTGATCAGCTGGATCAATCTGCGACTCTACTGGAGAAAATACTTTTTGGTCTAAAAAACTCATCCTAGTACATGTTATGATTTTCAATCATACTTTGGTTAATGAGAGAGGCTCTAGTGTGTTTAGATACCTCTTTTTTATGTGGAATTTGATTAACCAGATTTTTGGACTTCATATGACGTTTCTCACCCTTTCCTTTATTTTTGATGTTCATGACATTTCATTGTTTTTATATTTCAAAAATTACTGATGATATCCATCCCTTAATTTGTGGTGAATGAGAATGGATGGTAGGTGTATGGAGAGATAATTTGAGTAGGAGATATGTCATAAATGATGGGTTCTTTTCATATTCATAGAAATCATCTTGGGTGATATATGGTAGTATAACATGCCCCACAATAACCATCACATGCTTTAGTTTAGGGTATTTAGGTCAGACCACCTATTGCTTTAGTTTTGGGTCTTTTATCTTGGAACTTCTGTTGCTTTAGTTTAGGGTCTTTTTAGCTCGGACCTTCTATTGCTTTAGTTTAAGGTCTTTTATCTTAAACCTCTTGTTTCTTTAGTTTAGGGTCATTTAGCTTGAACCATATGTAGCTTTATTTTAGGGTTTTTTAGCTTAGGACTTCAATTTCTTTAGTTTAGATACTTTTATCTTGGACATTCTATTTCTTTAGTTTAGGGTCTTTTAGATCAGATATTCTATTTCTTTAGTTTATCTTCTTTTAGATTAGACCTTCTGTTACTTTAGTTTAGGGTCTTTTAGCTCGGACCTTCTGTTGCTTTAGTTTAGGGTATTTTAGCTCAGGACTTTTATTACTTTAGTTTAGGATCTTTTAGCTAGGACCTTCATGTAATATGGGTCAGGAAGGACAAAAATGACTTAAAACACTATGGGGTTTTGAGTTCTTCCATGGTACAGATAGGGTTTGCAGAGATAAGAGTTCCTTTTATGTAATGGGGGAGATAATTTTAGCTGGTGGATTAAGTCTCTTATGTATTAGTAGCATGGATAGGAAAATATAATCTTCAATCTTCGCCAAGGGATACGGAAGATTCATGGGGTGAATATGGTTAAGGGTAAAATACTAGGTAAGCTAGCCCTACCTGGATAGTTGGAATGTTGGTTATGTAAGTCACAATCCAAAAGTCTGATATGGGTGATTTGGAATGGGGTAGGCATGCTGGGTATGTCCCATAACACTATGTGGTGTCAGGCTCCTCCATGGTTTTGTTGAAGATCACAAGGACTATGAGGCCCTTTATATCGGGCTAAGATGTTTTTGGTCGATGGGTCTAAGACCTTGAATTAATATAATGTCCAAACGGAGAGATCCCTTTTCCTTTCCTGGGGCTATGAAATATTTATGAAGGCTCAAACATTAAGATGATGAAGTTGGGTATGGAAGGAAGGCTATCCAGGAAGGGTTCTAGCACCCCAGGGCAACATAGATTGTAATTGAACAACTCGATCCCTATGCCTTATGGTTTTGAATCATGAGGTGTGAGACATCAAAAGGTTCAAGAATGAAGGGTCACATTCTATATTTCATAACAGGTACAATGGTGATGCAAAAACGAGGATAACAGATCCTCTTGGATAGTCTAATATAGAGACTGTAAATCATAGTCCAAATTGCTCAGGTCATGAGGAAGGTATGGGATAGTCACCCTGAAGATAACCTATAAAAAAATGGGATGTTGGGTTCTGCTGTGATGATGACAGGCTCACAAGAATTACATAGCCCTTTATACTGGGCTAAGATGTTTCTAGTTGGTGGGTCTGAGCCCTCACATCAATAGCATGGACAAGTGGAGAGATCTATTTTCCCCTTTAGCGTAAATGAAATATTTATGATGACTTGAGACACTTCAGATCATGAAGTGGTATATGTGGAAAATGTAAGATCCAAGAAGGTTTTGAGTTCCCTAAAAGTTGTGCCACCACATTTTAAACATATTCTCATGGTGAGGAGATGTGAGTAATCATTTATCTAATTATTTCCTAGACCAGGGGGTCCAGGGAGCATTGATTGGCTTTTAATAAGGCTACAGAGTAAACCCTATGAGATTTATTCCTTATTTACTTGTGCCCAAATTTTTTTCCAATCTATGAAGATGACGATTTTCGTGGGCGATTACTCAACTTTTTATCAGGTTTCGCTTTGTGGGTTTTTTGTCCTGAAGAGTTTTGTGTCTATTTCATTAGTATTTTAGGTTCTTGTGATTTAGACCATGATGTGCTAGATTTTAAGGTTGTACAACTTTGATTAATGTACGATCAGTTTAAATTCATGCCACTTGGACCTATTATGGGGATGTTATACAAGAGGCTCATTAGGACACCCAGGGTCAAGATTACTCTAACATCCTTCTGAGCGGGTGATGGAGATGTCATAAATCTTGGATCAAGGTTCTTGGGTCATGAGTGATGATATGGAACAATCATGTTGAGGATAACCTATAACATAATGGGGTGCACGGTTCCACCTTGGTGACATATAGCTCACAATAAACAGATTGCACTTTATGCCAGGCCAAGATGTCTCTGTTTGGTGGGTGTGGGCCCTCACATTAATAACATGGCCAAATGAAGAAATCTATTTTCCTTTTCAGGGGTAGTAAAAGGTTTATGATGACCTGATATGCTTGATCCCTGAAGTGTGGAATATGGATGGAGGTGCTTGAAAAGATAATGGGAGCACTCCATTCTTTGGTTGGTCGGGGTATGGCTTTTGGGGTCCTTTAATATGGAAGGTTGATGGATGATGACCTACATATTTTATCATCGTGTAGTGGGGATGTTCATCTATGTGTAGTTTAATGTCATGCAGTAAGGATATGAGAACCAACGTGAAAGGTAGTAATGCTACAACTGGGCCCAAGGATAAGAACTTGGACGTTACTACCTATCTCATGTGGGTGAGAATAAAGCCACACATAGATCTTTAAAGACCATGTAGTTTAAATTCATGTAGAAGGGAATTACTTTTATAAAGTTTAACGTCATGTGGTAAGGATGATGTGGCCCAATTTAATGTCATGTTGTGGTGAAATATCCAGTCATTTTAGGGTTATGTGATTTGGACTGTAATATAGAGTCTCTAATGGAGATGCGCAATGTGGTGCCATGAAGCGACCCGACGTGAATGAATACCAAAGAGGTCTCAGCCACACCACACATCTTTCCAAGAAGACTCAAGACAATTGGGCCAAAGGAGGTTATACCTGTGGATGGGCTGAATAAAAAATGTTTGGGTGAAACTACGTATCACATGAGCATGAGAATCAAGTCATACATAATTCTAAGAGCTCCATGTAGTTTAACTTCATGTGGTCAGGACATATTCCCATGTAGTTTAACATCATATTGTAAAGATAAGGGATCACCCATCATGAAAGGAATACAATCTTATTGTTGGGCCCAGATGTAGTGGTTTGGGTGTCACTACGTATCATGTGATGATAGGATTCAATCCATATGTAGTTCTTAGAATTATGTGAAGTTTAACGTCATGTGGTAAGGAAAAAGATATTCTATTTAGTTTAATTTCATGTAGCGAGGATGAAGGAAAACCAACATGTAGATGATGTAATAGATAAGGTCCATGAAACATCGGTCTTGAACCCCAGATAGGTTTCCTACGTATCCCAGATGGTTGGGAATCAAAGTCCATGAAGTTATTGGAAAAGGAGGTACTCTACGTATGTATGACCCATACATAGAGGTGGGCATTATGTCTTGTTGATAGTTGTAGCTAGACCTGGGATTTAAGATCCAAGAATCACTACATATCTCATGGGAGTTATAATCCAACTACATGTAATTTTTAGGATTCTATGTAGTTTAATGTCATGTGGTAAGGACGAAGGTGGGGGATGAGGTCCCGAAGGGGATGTCCATGGCATGATAAAGCAAACCCAACATGAATGAAAACTAAATAGATCTACACCATGCTATATGTAGTACTTGGGATTGGACCTGAGTATTAAATTCTTGAGCATTTCTATGTATCCTGTAAGGGTGTGAATCAAGCGACATGTAGTTCTGGAAGCACTGTGGAGTTTACCGTCATGCGGTAAGGATAAATTATCATGCAGTTTAACATCATATGGTAAATATGAAGGTATTCTAATGTGATAAGAAGATAATCCTATGGTTGGTCCTAGAAGTAGGGGTTCATGAATCACCACGTATCCCATAAGGATGGGAATAAATCCATACATAGTTCTTGTTATGCTGGTGTGGTAGGAGACCAACACCAATGATGGTGTTCCTATCATATAGTTTCATATCATGTAGGGGACATCAACAATGCAATTTAACGTTATGCAGTGAGGACTCATTGAATACCCTTTAAATCCTTATACTTGGGATGATAATGATCTCGTCTTGAGCCTTTATGCCCTATTTTGTGTAGGGAAACCCTTACCGAAATTCCTAAGCACACGTGAGATATGTTCAGTTTAAGAAACAAGGACTAACAAGGGCCCCTTCCACTATTCAGAGGCATGGAGGATAGGATAGGATTATTTTATGTTGTGTGGTGGATGGGACAAGATATAGGATCGTGGCATCCCTATATATCTCATTGAAAATGAGAATCAAGAAATACATATTTCTCGAAGAAACATGCATTTAATGTCATGCAGTGAGGATGTTTCTACATAGTTTATTGTCATGTGGGATAAATTTGATGTAGTTCAACTTCATGCAGCAAGGACGCTTATGGGACATAGACCATTGTGGATTCCCTATTCCTGGAAATTATGAAAAGTATTTCTTGAGAAATCTCACATTGGTGGGTGGTGTGACATGCTCCCCATCAATAGTGTCCAGTAAATAGGCTCCATTATAACATACATTATGTATGATGTAAAGTCCCTCTAACTTGGGTTACAACATTGGGCGATTCTTTCCAGGTATCATTGGGGTTCTGAGAGCTAGCACTAGTTCTCCTTGGAGGAATGAATGGAGTTGAACCTTTTTATTGAAGTCTCACACTATTCGGTTCTAGTGGACCTCAAGGTTTTTCAGTGTGCACAACATTTTCTCGTATAGCCACACCAAATCATCTATCTGTTTTTGTTCCTGTTCATCATCTGAGAGTTTCCTGCAAATGGCTATTTGGAGTGAGGGAAAATGGACCTCTATGGGTAGAACTGCCTTAGTCATGTACACCAATGAGTATGGCATCACTTGTGTAGAAGTACGTGTGGTGGTATGGTAGGCCCATAAATCATGGAGGAGTTTTTATGGCCAATACTTCTTATCCTTGTTCACCATCTTCTGAAGTATGATCGATGGTGTATTATTTAAGGCCTATATCTTTCCATTTTCCACTGTATGATATTGAGATGAGTGATTGGATTCAATGTTATACTCCTAATATAGCTTCTTCAACTCTGTGGAATATAATTTGGTGTCTTTGTCAGTCAATATCATGTGAGGGACTCAAAACCTAGTGATGATATGGGACTTCATGATGTTGATGATATTATTCGTTCCGACTTCCTTGAGGGGTATCACTTGATCCCATTTAGAGAAGAATTCATTGGTAGTAAGGATGTTCTTGAACTGTTTTTTAGTGGCAGGGGTATATGGCCCCACAACATCCATCCCCCAAATGAAAAATGGATAGGAATATTTGGCTGTATGCAGTAATTTTGGGGGTTGATGGATGAAGTTTGGATGAATCTGGCATGCATGAAATTTTATGGTGAATTCCACGCAATCTTGTATCAAGTTCTTCCAGTAAAACCCCAACCTTATAATCCGGTGGGAGATCCTAGTTCCAGATTGGTGGGCACCACAGGAGCCTATATAAACCTATCCCATAACTATGATGATTTCTTTTTCTACTATGGACCTGAGGATAATTCCATCGAAACCATGCTTGTATAGAATTTTCTGATCATGTGGTTTATCCTATAAAGTGATGTTTATTGCATGACACTAGACATGTTCATTTCTAGTGAGATCAATTAAGAGAGTTCCATCCCAAAGATAGATGATTATGGGATCCATCTACACAGAGGAGGTCACTGGTTCTTCATTCTCTGGGGTGGTGTTGACTTGATTGATATCCTTCATATCACATATGAAAATTTATGAGACCATTATTCGATGTGCTATGCGGAAGTTCACCACCTCCTGATCAGGGTCAGCCAAGATGGAGGCCGCGTTAACTAGTGCATCAACACAAAAATTCTGTGATTGAGGGATATAATGCAATGTGGGATCAAATGGTAATTCTGCCATTAGTCTCCTAACATAGCTATTGAGGGGGGGGATATTTCTTCCTTCTTGATGGCATATTTTCCATTGACCTACTTTATCACTAGTTTTGATCCCCTTTGATGTTCAGGTAGGCGATGTGTAGCTGTAAATATAGTTTCAACCCAACAATGTGGGATTGGTATTCATCCTCATTGTTTGTGCAACCTCTAGATAGTGAGAAGGAGTAGGTAAGAACTTATTTTTCTAGAGAGACAAAATAACCCCTAGGCCAACCTGATTGAGCTTCAGGTCTTCCATTCTTATGCTGATAAGACTCTAGGAGGCGCCATCAAAATTCATCTCCCATGTCTAGGGAGTGTCGTGGGAATAAAAGACCTCTCGGTCTGGGAGTTTAGTGTCATTTGGTATATTTTATATAGTGGGATGTTCTACTAGGAAATCATCCAGAGCTTTCCCTTTTACTGACTTTTGGGATATGAACTGGAGGTCATACTGTTGTAGAATGATTTCCCATCGAGCCAAGTTCACAACCAACAAAGGTCAGCCTAGGATATACTTGAATGGGTCAGTACGAGAGACCAGGTGGACCTCGTGGTGCTATAGTTAATGCCTAAGCCTTTTCACTGTGAAGATGAGCACAAGGCAATTCTTTTTGACATTAGAATAGATGGTTTTGGAACCCAACATAGTACGTCTGAGGTATTAAGGAATACTCTCACTCCCCGCATCATTATTCTCTATAAGAAGGGTGCCTAGTGATCATTCCATGAAATCCACATATAATATGAGTGGCCCCCCTTCTACTAGAGGCATCAAAACTGGTGAGTGTAGCAAATACTGCTTGATATTTTAGAATGTTTTTTTGACACTCAACATCCCATTAGTAAGTGAACACCTTCTTCATTAGCCTTGTGAAGGGGAGGGATTTAATGGCTAGGTTGGATATGAATCACTGAATGTAGGAAAGGTTACCTTGGAGACCCCTTAGTTCTTTGAGATTCCTATGGGGAAACATTACTAGGATAGCACTGATCTTCTCCAGGTCTACCTCGATACCATGGTGGTGTACCAAAAAACTGAGGAATTTACCTGATGTTACCCAAAAATCTCACTTTAGAGGATTCATCTTTAAACTATGTTGTCACAACTTGTTGAATATTTATTGGAGATCTGTGAAGTAATCACATCGCTATCGGGATTTTATGACTAGGACATTGACATAACACTCAGTTATCCTTCCCAAGAAAAGCATAATGATGTGATGTATGGCATGCTGATACATGGTGCCCACATTATTTAATCTGAAGGGAATGACTTGATAGTAGAAGATCTCTTAGGGTGCCCTAAAGGTAGTGAATTCTTCATCACTGGGTCCATTTTGATCTGATTGTACCCTGAGTACCCATACATGAAGGAAAGGGCGTGGAATACAACAGTGGTGTTGATCAAGAGTTCCGTGATTGGAAATGGTAATCATTCCTTCAGGAAATGCCGATTATGGTCTCTAAAATCAATGCATACCCTAATATTCCTGTTCTTTTTTCTTGATGGGGATGATGTTGGCAATCCATTTCAGGTATTTTACTTATCTAAAAAAATTATATTTGATCAACTTGTCGACTTCTACCTCAACATTTGTATCATGAGAGGGGTTCATTCTCATGGCCACCTAATTGAAGCCCCAATTCTCTTCAGGTAGTCCAAGATGGTGCGTAGCCACATTTGGATTCAATCAGGGTATTTTTGTATAGTTCCCAAAAAAAACATATTTTTTTCTCTAGGAATGCAATATACATCTCTTAATCATTGGGAGGCATGGAGGCACTAATCAAGGTAGGTTGTGGGTCTTCGTCTATCCACAAGTTTATCTATCAGAGCTCATATATGGTGATGGAAACACCTTCCTCAAATAATGAAGGGGGAATTTATGAGATCATCCTTATCTTCTTCCATTTCTGAGACTGTAGGAACAAATTCATATGAGGATGGAAGTTTTGGGGCCTCTCCATAACTATTAGGGTGAGGGAGTTCATTAGAATAATTATCATCATCTCTTTTTATCTGAGTTGAAATAGAGAGATGCTGGAGATGATTGTTGATAAGGACAAGAGAGGCATAGATCTTTGTTACTAGGTTTTCTATTTGGACCATGTTTATGGGTAGAACCTAATCAACATCGATCATGCTCTAGGGATTTACAAAGGAAGTCCTTAAAAAATTGTGTGTGGAAACCTGTATAACATTATCTACCACCGGCTGATTTCCTCCCTTCCTGTAGAAGTCTTCTTTAGTATAGATGGCTCTATAAATATCAAAGGGGGAATTATCACCATGAAGTATGTCAACATTCCCATTGATGGGTTACTTAAAACATTGATGAAATGTTGATGGTACCACCGAGTGGATATGGATCCAGGGTCTTCCAAGAAAGACATTATATGTGGTGTCTTACTAGATAACCATGAATTCGACATCAAATGTGAGCTCCCCAAATTAGGTATCTAGCTTAATCTTCCCAAGGGACCTTTTATCATACTTATCATATCCCTAGATTGTGAGATTTGTAAGTATAAGTATTTTTCTTTATACCGTAAATGCCGAAGGGTTTGGGATGGGGTGAGACTGATCCTGGATCCATTGTTGATCAACACCCTTTGGAAGTTGACATTATAGAGTTTTCCTAAGACATACAAGGGTCTGATGTGTCCCTGGATGGCCTCATCCTAGTCTTGATTAGTGAATGAGATGGAGACATGACATCCTAAGTACATGGTCTCCAATCAATATAACTCGACCTCAAAAACTTCTATCTCAAATTCCTATGGGCTTAAGAGTGCTTCAAAAAGTGCCTCCCTGAGTTCTATTGAAAGATTAAGCACATAAAGGATTGAGATCTTGTCCGGGGATCACAAATAGCTATTCCAAAACATCATACTTTTTCACCAAAGTTCATCTCTTCCCAACATGGGGCTACTCTAGGGCATGCGGATCAGGAACTGTAGAATCCGAGGTAGATGGACCTGGTGCCTGTGCAGAGGTTGAGGGAATATCTATTGCAAGTGGTGTAGGCTACGATAGCCTTCCCAGTTTCTTGGATTGATAAGGTTGAACCCCCATTACGCGGTCATGCAAGAAAATTGGATGTGGTAAACTACGAGAGGGATCTGAGGCACCTCCCTACATATTTTGAACTGACTAGAGTGATTTACCATGGGTCTCATCTACATATGTTTCTTTTGTGGGTATATGGCTAGGATACTAACTCTGACCATATCTACGCTATCCCCTATATCCTCATCTTCTTGCACATGAAGCCTCTCATTCCCCTGTTATATGTTGGAAAACAATATTCGGGGGGGCATAATCATCATCAGATAAGGGTTTAGTCAAGTGTACTTTGTTGACAGAACCAAATATGATATATTTTCCAGATGAGAATTCCATTTGGCAGGGGGGGTCCCATACCGTAGAGGGTGCATGGAAGAAATCTGCATGAGTTAGAGTCTAATTTGGACAAGAATGTGAATCTTCCTCGTATGTTTCTTCCCAATTTTGGTGTTCATTCCCACCCTTGGTTGGTACATCATACCTATCCTTCTTGGATGGTGGAGCTGTTTCAAGTTTACACAATTGTTTCCATAGGGCACTGTGAGCTCGATCAACTATTTTATGAGTCATCCAGCTATCAAACTTATGTGCTTTCTTAGTAACAATTTTCTTCTATCCTTTCTCTTCATCTAACCAGGAAATGGTTATCCATGCCTCTTTTTCTGGAGAATTTTATAATATCACCTATCTAGAGTCGATCGTTCCTTGAAGGGCGTCCATAAAGATGAAATAGTTCTAGATATTATGACCTATCCTTCTTTGGAAAGGGTAGTAAATGGGACAATTAGTGAGTTTGAATTCCTCAGGCTTCCTGGGATGTAGAAGTGTGAGAAGTTTATTATCCATGGCTACCAAGAAGTAGTCCATGACTTTCTCATTTCATAAGGATTATAGATTGTTCATTCATTCTTTAAATCCTGGGTGGTATTGGTTTCTCTATGCTTTTAGACGAGGGTGATTCTATGAAATCCATTACTCAACAGGAGATGCTGGGTGGTTCAGATCTTGCTTGGCTTCTTGGACTATTGTTGTATTGAGGGTGATAGATAATGCTTATGATCTTCCAAGAATTTTTCCTTATGTTGTGGGTGTGGACCAAGTATTGGATTGGGTTCGTTGAATAGCCTCTTCAAGATATTGTTCTATTTTAGTGAACTCTCTGAATCCACCTAGATATTTCATGGGGATTAGGGGTGTCTTTAGATAATACTTGATATTTTCATCACAGGGTTCTAAAAATGTTTCTTGCAAGAAAGGGATGCTGAGAAAATAGGTCAGACCCTTCCACCTTGCTATGAAGTTAGACACCCTTTCATTCTTGTGCTACTTACAGTTCATCTGATCGACGATCGTCATCTTCCTTAGTGTTGAAATGAATTGGTAAAGGAACTGATGAAAAATTTATTCCCATACTGTGATAGCTCCTACAGGAAATAGCTATACCAGATGAAGGCTAGCCCTATCAATGTCTGTACAAAACACTTCATCTTGGTCACCTCTTGTTGATCCTGAGGGCCCATCATTAGCCCGCATCGCGACATGAAGTGTGTGAGATGATGCTCCAGATCACCTGCACCATTGAAGGTGGAAAGGTAGGATTTCAAAAGTTGTGTGGAGGTGTGGTATGATCTACCCATTCGGGATATGGATTCTTCTCAGGCTACATTGATGTGCATCTCCCTTCCATGTCTTCCATCCGAGTAGATAGTGATTTAATGGAAGAGAGAAATTATAGTGGATCTATTGTTTGAGATACCTGCCATCCATAGAGATAGGGTGGTGGCTGATAAAGTGGTCCCACTTTCATCTCCCACTGATCCTCTATTTTTCCTATGAATGAGGAGTTACCCTGGAGAGGGAGAGGCTATCACCGAAGTTAGGGGAATTCCCGATCGTTCCTGGCTTCCTCGTTTTTATGGATGGGTTTTCTATACACGAAGACAATATGAAATTCCGAAACTTCTCTGGTTGGTGGATCAACCCTAGGAGGGATAATATTCAACTATAGATAGAGATGATGCCCAACAAGAATATTCCCCCTAAGTAGATCCTCATTGAGCTTCTAGAGAGCTCATATTTCACTCTCATATTGCAATAATTTCTCTTCCTAAGAAGAATGAATGTTAAATTTTTATTGAAAGCATGACTAGAATAATCCCACATTAGGGAGGTGAAAGTGGTGAAGGCTTAGAGAATCAACTTTAGCAATATGCTTACAATCATTAGGTAAGGAACCCATGCTAGTGTAAAAAATCAACCTTTCCTCAGACGTACCTTTGTTGGAAAGAGCGCCAGCTGCACCATTCCCCTCCCTCCACATGTGAATAATATAAGTGCCTTGAGTAAGAAGGATCTTGCATTTCCTGTTGATATATATTAACTCCCAAGGTACATTGACCTTTTTTGGTAGCAACCCAACCAGAATTAATGAGTCAGAATCCACTTCAGATACCTCAATATTGAAGCTCATGCATAGTGACAACCTGATGTCCATAGCATGATATTTTTCTCCTATAGAAGTTCCTTCACCATAAAATCACTAAAATCAATAAGAACCAATCCCCTTCTATCCCTTATATGGTTGCCCCCTCTTATAACCCCATCCATACAAGAGATATCCACATTTAGTTTAATCCTGATGAAAGGGGAATTCCAGCATACCCATCTCCCCTAATGCATCACTGAGCCTATGTTCATGCAAGTCACAGGAATAATCTTCCCAAAAAAATTTATCAGTCCCCCCTTTAATGATTGCATCTATCTCCGCTACCATCAACTTAACCCAGATTTGAAGAAAAGCATGAGACCATCTGATGTCATCTCTAGCCTTGTTCCTTGCATCCCATAGAGTCTAGAAGGCCACTGCAAAAACCATCTGTTGAACCTTGAATAACACCTCTTCTTTTCCAGAACCCAGAAACTAGTCTTCCAGAAAGTTTTGGATTGAAACTCAGCACCTGCGATGCCCAAACTTTGCCTCAAGCATCCCCATATCACTCTCTCCCATTATCCCATGAAAAATGCATGATCTACATATTCAATTTGATATTGGATACAACACTAGAAATGGGAAACTAATTCCACTCCCTTCTTCTAAATATTGTCCTCTATAAGAATGGATTGGTTTCTTATTTTCCAAATGAGGAAATTTAATTTTCCCAGAATCAGTTTTCACCAGATTTTTTTATTCCACTCATCTTCACTATCCCTCACATGCATCAGCTTCATGTAATCATGTTCGTACAACTACCCTGATTTGGATCCTACAAACATGCAACGATCAGGTTCCACCACCAGATAGGTGGTCTAGTAAGCCTCCTTCAACTCAGAATTGAGAATAGCATTCAAGAAGGAAGGATATCTAGAGGCCTCTTTGAAAGTGATTTTAGGCACCAGACATCCTGGAAAAAATATCTCCTCTTCAACCCAGTTATCCGTCCACAAGTTGATATCTCCATAACCAACAATCCATCTCACTTGATCCTACAATACCTTCAGATGAGTGCTTATGTAACGACCAAGGCTAGAAAACCTACTTTTTCTATCAGGCCAACTCCACTAGTCATCCTCGTACCTATTTTTCATGAACTTATCCCATAATGAATTTCCAAGGACCACCTCCCAGGCTATTCTAGCATGTATGGCCTACATGGTTTCACCCACATTACACAACCCAATACCACCCACCTCTATTGTCTTGGCCGGCCATTTCTAAGAAGCCCAATGACACCATCCTTTTTTATTTTCATCCCACAGAAAAGAATTCAAGATGTTCTCTATCTTGGTGATCTTCTATTTGGGGGGTTTAATAATAGAGAGGACATGCATAGGTATCGAGGTCAAAACAGAGTTGATCAACATTATTCTCCCACCAAAAGAAAGAAATTTACTTTTCCAATTGCATGTATACCCCATGATCCAATTCAAGATGTTATAAAAAGGGACCTTTTTGTATCCTTCTATTAGAAATTGGAGCACTGAGGTAGATCATTGGAAATTGATGTTGTTGCATTCCCAATCATTCCTGAATATCCCTGATACACCTCCCATAAAATGTGTTATATATAAAAACGTTACTTTTCCTAAAATTGGCATGTTGTCTGCTCAACACCCCATAAGTTTTCATGATCTTTTTAAAACCATCCATTAATCTTCTCATTCCATTAATAAAGAATAGAATTTCATCGGAAAACATGAGATGGGAAACCAAACTAACCCCTATTTTGTTCTTAAAATATATTATCCTCCCATCTTTCATCACCTTGTGAATGTTCATGGTAATCTCCTCATGAGCCAATATGAAGAGGCTAGGAGACAAGGGGTCTCCTTGCCTCACTCCTCGAACTGATTTGAAGAAACCAAAGCCTTTCCACAGAAGAGAAATTGTAATCCAAGGAGAATCATAAAACCTAAAACACAAAACACAAATCACAAAACCATTCCTTGAAACCAAATTTCCTCATTACTTTTATTAAAAATATCCATTATAATTTTTCATATGCCTTATCCTTACCCATTTTCACTATCACATTTGATCTGACATTTTTTTTGTTTAGGTACTCAACAATTTCTCTCACAATTCGGATGGCTCCTTGTATGCCTCGACCTTGAACAAATGCATGTTTCTCTTCAGAAACAATATTGGGTATCACCTGGTTGATTCTTCTGTTTAAAAGTCTGGCTAATATCTTATACATTAAATTTCACAAACATATTGTTCTATACTAACTGATTTTAGTAGGATCTCTAACTTTGGGAATTAGAACAAACCCGGATGCACAAGATGTGCTATTGAGTTCTCCTCCCCTGATAAAATCTAGAACCTCCCCCTGAACCTGATATTTCACAATCCCCTATGTCTCGATAAAGAAGGAACCCCAAAATGCATCTAGTCCTGTGGAACATTCCTTATTCATTCTAAAAACTGTTACTTTAATTTTCTCATCATTTGGTAGGTCCTTCAGATCCATAATTTCCCTATCATTTACCAGTTGTGGGATACATCCCAGAAATTCCATCTCTTCTCCACCCCTTCTAAGCTGGTCTCCCTATAAGTTATCTTAACTTGCCATCAGTCCCTCTAAGTGTTTAAGATAAATCTCTCAAGCCACCTATAGATCAGAAGTAAATGTGCCATCATCGAGTGTAATATTTATCTTCGTATCCTTCCTTCTTTCCTTAAAGCATGCCTGAAAAAAGGTAGCATTCTTATCCCCTTCCTTGAGAAAAAGGGACCTAGATTTCATTCTACTGATCCTCTCAATTTCTAGAAGTTTTTCTGCCAAAATATTTTTCTTCTCCACCAGACAGGAAAACCTGTCATCATCCCAGACCTCCTGAAGGCTTTCCTCTATCTTCTCTATCTCATCTTTTAAGTTTTCTAGGTGGAAATCCTCTCTCATACAGTTTCCACCCCACACTTGTAGGTCCTTTTTTAGCCAGTACAGATCTCTCATGAGACTGACCCACACAGATCCCCCCATCGATTGCTCCCATGAGTTCTTCACAACATGCATAAAATCACCTTTTTTATTCCATCTATAATAATAGTAAAACTGCTTATTACGAGCCACAACCAGCCAACGCTCCCATACCCGAGTGGTAAGGGATCCTTCTTGGCATCCATGAGACCTTGGTTCAAAATCGGGTGGAGGTGAATTTCTGGCACTGTAGCAGTACTGTAGCAGTTACTGTTCGGTACTGTAGCAGCTGGAACTATTCACCTGATTTGGGCCTTCAGGCCACCGGTTTGGGCCTACGGGTCTCAAGGGACTTCGGACCATCAAAGGCATTTGGGCCTCATGGATTTCGGGCCACAAAGACCTTGGTGTAGCCCAGTTCACACAGAACAGGCCCCAGAAGAGGATCAGAGCAACATGAGTAGTAGCCACCAGATGCAGAGCTAACCGGATTGGAAGAATGAGAGGGTATGGCAGCTGCCATCGGGACTAGGCACCGTGCAGCTTTGTACGGGGCAATGCTAGCCGATCAGCAATACAAGGTGGGGAGCTAGGTAATCAAGGACGTAGAAGATGGGGAGGGGCAGTTCGAGTGGGTTGGGCCTACGGGTCATGTATTGGGCATGGTATGCCTCTGGGACTTCAAGTCATGTATTGCGAGTCAGTCGGGATTTGTGCCTTGGGCCTACGGGTCATCTACGGGTTCCCTTTCAACCCTTAAAATGGGGATTATCCATAATAAATATAAAAAATAAGGCCTTTGGGTCATTTAGGAGAGCCACAACCGTTTTGAGTGTGACCAGAAAAAGAGCATGATCTGATACTGATCTGGAAATATGGGGAACTGTGGCCTGTGAAAAAGAGTCCAGACCTTGAAGGTTGGATAAACATCGATCAAGACTGCTCCATATTATCCTCATTCCTTTGTGGTTGTTGCACCATGTGAATTTTCTCCCATTAAAACCCATATTCATCATTCCCTTAACTAAAAAGAAGTTGTTGAAGCCATGTATTGCAGAACTGTCTGCGACCAAGCCACCCCTCTTCTCTGATGGGTCCAGGATAGTATTAAAATCTCCACCAATAAACCATGTGGAATTTCCAGGTTGAAACATCTATAATTGATGCCATAGGTTCTCTCTTTCAGTATTGACACTGCTAGCATACACGAACGTAAAAAAGACCTCCGAACTCCTGGTGCTAATTTTTGTAGTAATGAATTGAGAGGAATCCTCCACAAACTCCACAGATATACTATTCTTCCAAAAATATCTAGATGTTCTTATTGCATGCATCAACATTCATAAAGTTAGCAAAGCCTAGAGATCTGCTAAATGAGGAAATACACAACACTTTTTGTTTATGTTCCAACACGATAACCATTGCTGCATTAACTCGACATACCTCTAAAGCAATAAATGCACATTTTACCTATGCTCCTAACCCCCGCGTGTTCCAGATAATAATGAGAATCATGATTTGAATGCTGATCCACCTTTCTGGTCAAGAGTGACAACCTTGGAAGTGGACCTTGATAAGGACGTCTCCCTGGACTTGGCCCTGGTGAGGATACGACTACCAGCAAGAAACTAAGCATCTTTCAAAACCTTCCCTGAATTTCCCTCTGAAGCAACCATAGCCCACTCCTAACCTACCGGGACCACTAGGTTCACACAAACAAGCACCAGATGCAGTAGAGTGTGGAGGGGCTTCGATAGTTGTGCCTCAGATAGTGTGAATTTTTGTTTCACATTCTTTTTTATTATTAATTAAAATTCATTTTTTTAATATGTAGTTTTAAGTTTGTTGTACAGCTGGAATTGCAACAGTTCTTCCATCCTCCTCTGTACGCGTGTATGTGCCCACCACTGCTCCTCTTATTTTTGGCAGTGGCTTTCCTGATAAAATTGGTTAAGTCAAGAATGGAAGATACTGGGGAGTGGGGTTCCAGCTCTCCAAGAGAGGTCATATCATTACGCCAAGGGCGAAGGATCCTGTGGCCAGTTATCCGATGAAAAGAATCATCGGACCTGTGATAGAGAGGAGGGAACTTGACTTGAATTGATGAACTCTATGGTGGTGAAAGTGGGTTTCAGCGGCAAGGGTGCAAGATTTGGGATCCGATTTCGATGCGGGTGCTCTGGCGATAGCGATGGCTATGGTCTTTTTTATTCTTCATCATCAGATTTATAGCCTTGTGTGCCTCTGGTCATCTTCTCCTGGTGGGTCGACCAGATGCACGTGCATTGGCTTTGGGGAGGTCAAGGTTCAGGTGGTCTAGGAATCGAATTTATTTTCTGTTGTCTTCCCCGATAAGCTTGAATAGAGTCTCTCATCAACGAAGACAAGGTTTTTGGTGGAGTGGTTTTTTTCATCTTCGACGGGATCCACCATCAGTTCATTCCTCAAGATCTGGCAGGTTTCTTGGTTTGTTTTCCAAGAGTGGGAGAGAAACCGCACCGATCTTTGACAACGATGTGGAACATGGATTACAGCAATGCTTGTGGACGGGTGCGGACCTTATGCTGCTGCTTCTTGGCCATGCAGAGGAAAGAGGAGTTAGGTGAAGGTTCTAGTTCTTGAATCTGGAAGATGAAACCAAAAGATTTGATGTCGGATCGTCCAAGCATGACGTTCTACTAAGGTGAGGCTAAGCCCTTGGTTAGGGGGGTCTCAGCCTAGTATAAATATTCCTTAGTTGTGTTCTTTTGAATACTGCTTGATGTGTTGTCTTGCTGCTTTGTTGCACCCTGTACTCCATTATTATTGCATAGTGAAAACCCATGGTGACTCTGCCTCGTGCACATAGACCAAATTGGCCGAAGCACGATACATCTCTGTGTCCATTTTACCGCTTTCGGTATTTGTTTTTTTCCAACCTGGTTAATTTTTGAACACTTGATTGCTTATTGGTTTAATTAGAAGCAGCTTTGACCATGTTGTTATTGAATTCGCTGCTACTGGAAAATAATTTCAATTCTGGTTGTTGGAATTGATTGTGAATTAGTTTATGTTTGTTGGTTTATTTGTTTATAAGACCATAATAATAAAAATTAATTTCAAATTTCAAATTTTTGAAGTTTACGAACTTAATTTATACCCAATGGATCCTGGCTATTCGAAAGGGGGGACTGCCTTGCGCAGCACAGCACCCCCCCCAACAAGTGGTATCAGAGCCTAATTGGGTATAACTTTCTGTCGTCAAAATTCAGAATCTAACATTCGTTGTTTTAAATGATTTTGTTAGTGGTTGTTACATGTGCAACATGTTTTGATTGTTTCATTCAGCAGGTCATTTATGCTCTTTGGCTATAAAATTACAATATGTTTTATTGTTGTTTTCCTTGTTATTCCCAACTGTTTTCCTATCGGAACCCTATTGATGCCTCTTTGTAGTTTCTATGTGTTTCTTTTGTTTCGGGGTCAGGAAGGGGTTAATGCAAGGTTGGCATGTGTGAGAGTGTCTTGGTTAGCAGTAAAGTCTATGGCATGGTCGGTCAGTTTTATTTGGTCTCCTGGTTTTGCCTTTAGCCTTAAGAGAGTGAGATGACAATTAGCTCAAGGTTTGTTCCTCTGGTGTGTCCTGGTTTTGGGCTGGTGTCTCTAGGTGTGACCTGCTATGAGTGGTGATTGGGCCTGAGCAGTGTGTAGAGTGACAATGTCATGTGAATAGGTTCGGTGATGATCGGACTTCATGGCGGTTATGTCAGGATCTCTTTAGCGATGTTAGGTAGTTCCTAGATATTGTTGGGGCTAGACTAAGATGGGATTTCTTAGTTGGTAGTGGGATATCCTTGGATCACTAGTGTTCTCGTAGACTTAGAGTTTGCCCTTAGGACTCTTGGGACTGCATGTTTGCAGTGGTACCCGGTTTTGAGGAACCTCTCTTGTTGGTTTGGTTTAGGCTGTGCTTTTGTCTAGTGTGCTTCAGTGGGGCAGAGTTGTGGGTTCAACTCTGGGTTTTCCTTTTTTGTGTCCTAGGAGGTTCGGTCTTCTCAGATTACCAGGTATGAGGATAGCAAGGTGTTGGGTAGTGGTTTGAGAAGCAAGTTCATGAAGAGATGTCTGGCTAACCACCAGACTTCATAACGGTACTGTTGGTATCTCTTTGTCGACATTGGATGGGTACCTGAGAATAAGGTGCTTGATGTTGCAGGTGGGCTAGACTAGGATGGTTTTCCCCTAGGTCGGTAGTGGGCTGCCCTTACTTGCTGGGTGCGTTTCCTCATGGTTACAAGTAGGCTATAGGATCGGGGTTGTATGTGTTATATAGTGATTGATGTTAGGAGGTGTATTCCCCTATTGCACGATTCTAGGCAGTCTTTTCTCCTTAGGTGGAGAGTTTTATGGGTCTGATAGATTCAGGTGGAGACCAGTTTTGCTTTGCTATGCTTGATTTTTAAGTGTTTATTTTATTACAGCTATTTGAATAACTGCACTCGTTTACTAAGTGATTCTTTATGAATTTTTTGAGATGTTTGTTTTACCATGTTTTGTTTGAGGATTGGTATTGCTGTTTTTGCTGCTTGTGTGCAGGTACTTGTTAGCAGTATGAGACTTCCTCGATGACATCATCTAAGAGGTCTGCTCATGTAAGTGCAAGTATGCATTCAGTTTATGTTTGGAGTTCTTAAATTCTGAGCATGTTTAGCAGTAGTGTAGAATATCATTAATTTGGGCAGCATATGTCACGTTGATGCATGATAAGGAGACTGTTTGGGTCCTACCCTATAGGTTGTTTCCTGTTTAGGATGTGAGGCCCAAATTAATGATGCTAGGTGGTGCAGAATCATCATGTGGTTGAGAGTTTATTTGCAAGGTGGAGAGTATGTTGTTATTGCATATTAAATATGTTTATGAATTTTAGTTAACAAGGTGGAGATTTGTGAATTTCTGTTTCACGGTCATGTTTATTATTAATTAAAATTCGTTTTTTTAATATGCCGTTTTAAGTTTGTTGTACAGCTGAAATTGCAACAACTCTTCCATCCTCCACCGTACACGTATATGCGCCCACCGTTGCTCCTCTTATTTTTGGCAGTGGCTTTCCTAATAAAATTGGTTAAGGCAAGGAGGGAAGAGACCGGGGAGTGGGGTTCTAGCACTCCAAGAGAGGTGATCTCATTCCGTTGAGGGAGAAGGACCCTGCGACCAATTATCCGATGAAAAGAATCGCCGGATCTGTGACGGAGAGGAGGGAACTGGACTTGAATTGATGAACTCTCCGGCGGTGAAAGGGGGTTTCAGCAGCAAGGGTGCAAGATTCGGGATCCGGTTTCGATGCGGGCGCTCTGGCGATAGCGATGGCTATGGTCTTTTTGATTCTTTATCATCAGATTTGCAGCCTTGTGTGCCTCCGGTCATCTTCTCCAGGTGGGTCGGCCAGAAGCATGCGCATTGGCTTGGGGGAGGTCAGGGTTCATGTGGTCCAGGAATCAAATTTCTTTTTTTTGTTGTCTTCCCCGATAAGCGCGAATGGAGTCTCGCATCAACGACGACAAGGTTTTTGGCGGAGTGGTTTTTTTCATCTTCGACGGGATCCGCCATCAGTGCATTCCTCAATATTAGGCAGGTTTATGGGTTTGGGTTCCAAGAGTGGGAGAGCAGCGACACCGATCTTTGACAACGATGTGGAACATGGATTACAGCAACGCTTGTGGACGGGTGGAGACCTTATGCTGCTGCTTCTTGGCCACGCAGAGGCAAGAGGAGTCAAGTGAAGGTTATGGTTCTTGAATCTGGAAGATGAACCCAAAAGATCCGACATTGGCTTGTCCAAGCATGACGTTCTACTAAAGTGAGGCTGAGCCCTTGGTAAGGGGGGTCTCGGCCTTGTATAAATATTCCTTAGTTGTGTTCTTTTGAATACTGCTTGATGTTTTGTCTTGCTGCTTTGTTGCACCCAATACTCCATTATTATTGCACATTGAAAACGCAGGGGGAAAACCACACCGCCGCTTGTTCCGACTCCTGTCCGAAGTGGGAACACCGGTCCCAACGAGTTAGAGAAAACTGCGAGGAACCACATCTGCAATCCTCTCTAGCCCGGGCCTGAACGAAATCACCCCATGAAGCCAGGTGAACACAGAACGCCGATCTGGAGAAGATTGAAACCGCCGCCTACTATTGGAGGCCCTAAGAGGCCACATAACTTCTAAAAAAGCCCGAGATGGTTTGTCACACCCAAACGTTTCAATCAAGGTTAACTTGTGAAACTACTTAGCCTCTCAAAATTCCGCATCCGAGTAATCCACCATCGGAACACCATCAATGCAGTTAGCGCAGCGAGGAGCCACCTGAATAGAAGAGCCACCTGAATAGAAGGGATACGGGGCTGACCAAAACCAGTCAAACCAGGTAAACCCAACAAGTTTTCTTTCACGGACCGCGATCCGAAAGAGAGTATTTTTTTTTTTTTGGTTTTATAAAAAAAAAATTCCAGAAAGGGAATCAGGGTTCCGTTTTTTTTAAAATGGGCATTGGATGCGTGAACGCCGTTCACGCGTCCTTCGCCGCGGAAGGATGCGTGAACGGCGTTCACGCATCGTTACCCCCACTGAAGATGCGTGAATCTCGTTCACGCATCCTTCGCAGACCAGTTGAAGGATGCGTGAACGGGGTTCACGCATCCCACCGAGAAAATTTATAAAAGGAGGAGTCCCCCCTAAAAAACCATTGTTCTTCTCTGGATTTTGTTGCGGAGCCCTGCAAAAATTTTTTCTCAACAAATATTTGATGCTTTTATAGAGGTAAAATTTCTATTTAACATTTTAATTGTTTTAATTGTGTTTATTTATTTCATTCGTATGTTTAATTGTGTGTATGATTTATTTATTTCATATGTTACGCATGATGTGTAATGTTTTGTATGATTTAATTTTTTGGATTTTGAATGTTTGTATGATTTAATTTTTTGAATGTATGTTGTCTGAATATTGAATGTTTTATGTTATGTCTAAAATGTTGAATGTTTAGGAAAAGTAATTTATGTTATAGAAGTTTATTTTAATGAATGGTTTTGATGTAAGTGTGATTTATATTACTTTTATTTACTAGTAATAATATTTTTAATCAATAAAGTAGAAAATGTATTTACTTATATTTTGAAAAGTAGAAGAATGACCAAAAAACATTACAATTTCATAAAATTTAAAATAACAAAAGTGTTTAATATGTAAATCTCAATTATATTAGTTATAATAAAATTTATTAAATGTTATTAATAATTATATATATACACAAACATGAAGTTAATTTTTTTGAAAAGAGGTGTAGTATTTAATATACATTTCATTTAGTAATAGATAAAGTTATATAATATGGATAATATAATAATTATACCAAAAAACATGGTATGAGTGATAAATGATCTTGAGATGACCGACCATGCATAATTGAAATTGCATGTTTTATTTTGTGTATGTGGTTATTCAATTTGTAATAATTGCATTTTTTCCACATTGATGACCTGCGAGTCATCTCTTAGTAAGTGTAAGGACTTGCGTGTCCGCTTAAAAAAATTTATGTATTTTATACCCCTAGACCCCCTCACATGCATGTGAGTAAATTTGTAATTAAAAGATAGGCGCCCCCAAAGAGGTGTCCCCGAACATGCTTCCCCGAAGAGGTGTCCACGAAGAGGCATTTGAGAACTCATTCGAAAGGAGGCGTTTCTGTTTGACAGGAGATTGACGGTTGCTGAAATATTTGATAATAGAGACAGGAGTCCACCCATAGGTTGTGGTCAGTTTATCCGATAATGATAAACAAATCGTAAGTCTCAAGATCAAGTCATGATTATATATTCATAAGTAATTAAACTTTATGAAACATTATATTAAATTTGCTTTTGTGATAATATCACAATCACTATACCTTAATAGTGATAAATCAATACATAAAAAAGTCTCAAGACAATCAATTATTCAAAACCAAATTAAATAATTTAAAATTTTAATGTTGTATATAATATTTTTTAAATTATTTTTTATAGGTAATTATGACTGCGCAAATATATTGCAATGATGAGGTAATTTATACCGAGCAGGGTTTTAGCTATAGTGTGCCACCTGCCAGAGTGGTAAATCTCCATGGTTGTACGACATTGGATGCAGTTCGTAATAAGATTCATAGTCGGTTAAAACTGAGGGTTGAACAAACAATCACTTCAATTAGATACCGACATCTTCAATATCCTGAGCGTTTGTGGCACAACAAGTACCCTATAGTCGATGATGAAGATTGGATGGAGGCTTCTCTGTTATTCAGGAAACAGTGTATTAATGGTTTGATGGAATTAATTGTTGTCATTTATGATATTGACGTGGTGTGATCGATTACTACAGAACCTTGCTTTGTGTGCTCTGTAGAAGCTGGTCCTTCACAACAGTCTTATTCATTGCCCCCTCCTCATATAACTCATGTGGAAGAATGTTATGAAGAAGTTGATCAAAATTTGGAAGGAAATGTAGATGCCATCCATTTGTGTGCTGATATAGTGCATGAAAGTTTATCTGAGGAAGAAGAATCTAGGGAGTCATCAGGAGATGATGTGGTTGGGAATGAACCTTCTGAGGTTCCTTTGAGAGATAGACATCCACTACATCCACCAGTTAGTGGTAATCGGCCTTCAGTTTTGAGTTCCTTAGTTGAAGGAATATCTCGTGAACAAAATTTTGATTGGAATGTCATTACACCAGCTTCTGAATTCCCTGGCATTATAGGGAATATGTCTGCATCAAATGATAATGCCATATATGTTGGGCAGGAGTACGAAAGCAAACTGGCCCTGAAAAATGTGATAAAGCAATACCACATTGAGCGACATTTCACATTTGTGGTTGATGAGTCAAAGAAGACCAAATATCTCATTCATTGTGAAAAATATGGGTCAGAATGTAAATTTCAATTAAGAGCAATATTTGATAAATATTATGGATGTTGGAAGATAACCAAATTAGAAGGCCCACACACTTGTCTGCATCCCAGCTTGGCACAAGATCACTCTTCCCTCAATGCAGAGTTTATATCTACTGTTATTTGTGAGATGATATGAACATGTCAGGATGTTCCTGTTGCCCTTGTTCAGGAGAGAATTCAACAGTTGTATAACTATAAGATGTCATATAACAAAGCTTGGAATGCAAAATAGAAAGCCATTGTAAAAGTGTATGGTGATTGGGATGAGTCTTATGCGATGTTTCCACAGCTTATGGAATTGTTGTCTCTCAACAATCAAATTGTTTATCATTTGGACAGTGTTGAGTATGTATCCCAGAATCATCGAGTTGATCAGTCAAAGGTGAAGTTCAATAGACTTGTTTAGGCATTCAGACCATGCATTGCTGCCTTTCCCTATTGTAAACAATTTATTCAGGTAGATGGAACATTCATTTTTGGCAAGTATACAGGTGTTCTACTCATTGCTACCACATAGGATGGTAATCGCACTCCTCTACCACTTGCTTTTGCTATTGTTGAAAAAGAAAATTTTGAATGCTGGAGATGGTTTTTGGCATGTGTACGTGTTCATGTCACGCAAAAATAGGGCGTGTGTCTGATATCTGATCGCCATCAAGTGATTATAGAGGCCGTGAGTAGTGATGGGGTTTCTTAGACTCAGCCGAATGCTTATCATCGTTATTGCATTAGACATATTACAAGTAATGTGCATAAGCATTTTAGAGACGAGGCCATAAAGAAGGCGATCCTCAAGTTGGTTATGGTTTTCTAAACATTCTTTTTTTAACAAAATTTAATATCCATTTTAATACATTATTATCTTATGGTTTCAGCATATGAACCCCAACAAGAAAGGTTTGATCGACGTCTTGAAGATATTCGAACTATTAATGAGGAGGTAAATGAATATATGATGAAAATTTCAAAGGAAAAATGGTCATTAGCATACGATGATGGCATAAAATATGGGCATATGACTACTAATATAGTGGAGTGCATAAATAGGGTCCTCAAGGGTGTGTGCAAACTCCCAATCACAGGGTTAGTGCAAGAGACATTTTTTAGATGTGTTCACTACTTTGTTGACCGGTCCCAAAAGGCCTACCAGAGGATGGAAAATAGAATTCTTTTTACTAATCATTTTTAAAGTGATATTGACCGGATACGAAATGAGGCTTCAAGATGGAATGTTATAGCCTTTGATAGGGAAAAGATGAGCTTTCGGGTAAGACAATGCTACGACCATGGTACATGCACTACTGGTGGAGTGTTTGTCGTGATGTTGGACAACATGTACTGTGATTGCGGCAGCTTTCAGACATTGATATATCCATGTGTACATGTTATTGCATCTTGCGCTTTAGTAAATATATAATGGGATCCATATGTTGACCCAGTGTATCACATAAGCACTTTGGTTAACAGTTATAGTGCTGCTTGGATGCCTGTTGGTGACTTCCATTCTATCACATTGCCTGCTGATCAACTGACCATCGTCCCTGATATTTCCAGGTTTTCATAAGTTGGGTTTGGTTTCATTTATGATTTTTTCAATGTATTTCATTTTTAAAATTATTGGCTTCATGCTACCAGATTGCGGCCCCGAGGAAGACCGAAGTTAACTCGCATCAGAAATGAGATGGATTGGCCTCGACAATGAGGAGGGAGAATATGATGCATTATTTGTCACGCAGAAGTAAATACTCATAAGAGATGTCCCCAAATGACAGGAAAGAGTTCCACATCTCGTCATCCATGATCGAGTCTATGTACCATATCATTAATATGCATATGTTGTTTCGTATGTGAATGTTTTATTATTGAATCCTTTTATTTCTGACCTGCTCCATTTGTGAGATGTTTGAATTTTTGTTTGTCTCATTTTTGGATTTTATCATAAATAATTTTATGATACTAAAACTATTAAAAAAATAAACACCGAACAAAAATGAATATATCATGCTTCCACATCTTCAATGCAGGTTTTTCATCACTACTATTTTATTTTCTACCTTATTTTTCTTGTTGTAGATTTTTTATAAATAAAAGTTTACAATTTTTTTATTTTATCATAAAGAATTTTATGATACTAAAACTATTAAAAAATTAAACACCGAATGAAAATTAATATATCATGCTTCCACATCTTCAATGCAGGTTCTTCATCACTGCTGCTTTATTTTCTACCTTATTTTTCTTGTTGTAGATTTTTTTAATAAAAGTTAACAATTTTTATTCAATTCACTATTAAAAAGTAATGATGATATCATGTGTGCAGATGACAGGTTTTCCATTGCTTACATCTCAGACTACTCTTGTATCGCGACTGCTTTTAGAGGGATGTCCTGTGACTCCCTTGAGTGTACGTAGATCTCACCATTTCCATCATACCGAACCACCTCCCGCTATCGTCCCCCATCTTCGTCGAGATGGATTCTATGGAGTTGTGATGTGAAACTTCACATTTCTTGATCATCAGCTCATTATCGCACTTGTAGAGAGATGGAGGCTAGAGTCACATACTTTCTATTTCAGTGAGGGGGAGATGACTATTATGTTATTGGATGTGGCCATTATGTTGTGCCTCCCTATCGATGGACATGATCTGACAGGATGAGTTCCATCAGATTTTCCTGAGCTTGTTCATAGACTACTGGGCATAGAGGTCCAGGATGATGGCATGACCATCGTCGGTGGTAGATTGCGGATGCCTTGGTTAGACCAGCACTTCACACATTTACCAGATGATGCTGATGATGTCACCGTGCTGTGATTTTCACGCGTATATATTTTGAGGCTGATAGGTGGAATGCGTTTTGTTGACCACTCTACTACTTTTGTGCACCTGATGTATTTATCTTTTTTGGAGGATTTGGACTAGGCAGGACGGTATAGCTGGGGGTCTGCCTTCCTAGAATATACATACAGGGCCCTATGCAGCGCATGTCGCATCGATAAGATGCAGATCACATGATGCGTAGTTCTTCTCCAGATGTGGGTATGGGAGCACATCCCTCGTTCAGCTCCGCATGCCTGTGCTCCATTACCCGTTGATATTGTAGAAGAGGCTCCACGTGGACGTTTGTATGTTATTAATTCTTTCTAATATCTAACTCACTTGTATAAGATTCTATTATGAAATGTAAAAATAAAAATGTTATCTACAGGTGGAGTCAGGCGCATCAACATTCAAATTCTCCCAGGCATGATGTTCATGCCTACAGACTTATGTTAGATAGCATTTGACCATACTATGTAAGTGAATATTATTTATATTGTTAAATCTTTACTCTTTACTGTACATCTATTCATTTATTAATTGATTATTCATTTTTTCTTTAAGATTACATGGATGCCATATAAAGATGTTGTCCTTCAGAGTTTGCCACCGTACTGTACAGCGATGCTTGCTATCGGCTCCTACAAGGTTCCACTGATTCATTTTCATATAGTCGAGTAGAATCAGATGGATAGGGTTATAATGCAGTTTGGATTCCTTCAGCCAGTTCTTGACCCACCCAGTCAGTTGGATTCATTGCATTCCCTGAAGATCTCGGGGAAGAGAGATTTTGATTGGAGGAGCTACCATGCTAGATATGTTGCGTTATGGTACAGAAAATGGGAGTCCCAATTGAGAGGGGTAGGGATAGTACATTTTCATTTGACGGATCAGATGGATTATGCAGGCTGGTACATCAGGTCCCTGGTCAGATTTCTGACATGGCACGGACGGGGATTTCATCAGTTGGTATGCATTCTTCCTTCCACTGTTCAACAAATTTTTTATTCATATTACTTAACAACGGAATTTGTTTTCACTGGATGCTCGTATTGTTCATCTACTTCATATGTCTGATCCAGTAGGGAGATCTGCCTTTGACCCGACATATTTTCACACCCTTGTGGCATAGTTGCTTCCGTCGATGGACGAGATTTATCATGCAGAGGCCGTGGAGCCTGCTGAGCCTCACATAGATGTACCTGGGGGTGATGACCTTGTTATGGATGCTACTGTTCCATAGGAGGAGGGTGTCCAGCTTGCTCGGCCATATTTTATTGTTCCACTGGAGGAGGGCGTTTAGCATGACCAGTCAGATGCTCCTCCAGCTTCTCAGGCACAACCATAGGTAATTACAGGCGATGACTGGCTTGATATTAATGCTTTATTACAGTCATCTGCAATATAGCATCCATCTACTTCCTATGTTGGTGAGAGTTCTAGCCATCTTCCACTATCCTTAGATGCGGGCCAGGGTACAGGCGGTGAGACTGTACATCCACCACCTATCACACAGGAGGATGTGGAGGTGGCTGTCGATGAGGATACACAACGTACGCCAGAACATAGACATAGACAGACATGGCGAGAGCGCATCCAGTATACGCCTGGTTTTGGGACAGAGGAGAATCCATTCCAGAGGCGTAGATTAGGTCGATATTTGATTTATGATACATTTTTTATGTGTCTTACTGTTATCATTTATAGACTTCTATTCTTTTTTTAATAAGTATCTTTCTGTTATCAAATTATCTACCAATATATATATATATGTATAATATATAATATGATTAAATTAATTAATAAATATTAATTATATTAATTGTTTTGAAATCAAATAGATTCTGGATGAAAAGATGCCTGAACTTGAAGAAATCTTGAAAAATATTATTGATCTTAATGATTTAAAATTAGATGTAAAATCCTAGATTATCATGGAACATGATTATTTGTTTAAAAAAATGAAATTGCATGAAGAAGAATTTGAATGAATAATGGATATTTGTGAAGAGTATATGATTATCATTGAAGATCATAATAACTACAATATGAATTATAAGTTCATTTGGCCAATTTTGAGAAGATACATATTCAGACTTTATAAAAGGAAACAATTTCTACTGGTACACAATCTTCACTAGTGGATTTTACTGTTAAAATACCTCCATCATGTAATAAAATTATGGATATTATGAAAAATATTGAATTCATATTCTTCCAGAATAAGAAACAACCCTTAAGAGGGTTAAGATTGCACCATCCTTGAAAACTAATAAGGGAAACAAATCGACACAAAAATCCAAAAGTAATGTGAAGGGATCTCTGCTACACAATATAAATTAGAAAAAATGTTCAGATGTACAATCATGAATACTATCAAAATAGGACCAACTCCATTGATAAAGAATAAGGTCATCATTGATGAATTTTAAGAATATATGTTAGCATATCCAAGACAATAAGTATAAATAAGATATCATTATGGTTAGATCATGTTTTGGTATCCTGAAAAATAATTATTAAAGAAGATCATCCTTGATGAAGTTATATAAGTTTTCAAATCTCAACATTCATAAGCTGAAGATAAATTCTAGCGTATTCTCTGTATAATAACATCTTGAAAACCATTATTGGAAAAATTAACCATTATAAATATGTTTATGAGTGTTTCCCTTGAGGGGGAGATAAATGAAGAAATATGAAATTACTGCCAGAATTAGTATATTTATTAGAATCAAACCTAATTACTGTAGAATGTTCAGGAAGATCATGTTATTAAAAGAGGAATATTTTTCTAAATCCCTTTTCCTTTGTTAACAAAAAATAAACTGAATAAGAAGCGGTTGTAATTAAATTAATCAAATATATACAAAAAGTTCATGTATGAATGCACTCAAAGGCCACTTATCCTTCTTTTTTTGCATTTGAATATTTTTGATCTATTTGTTGAAGTTAGTGCATGAGTTTTAGGTTGATTATTCTAATAAAAGTTACATATCACATTTAATATCTTCATCCTGAAATAAATTTGGATTACCCTTGATGATAAGTGCATAAGTTCTTGTTTCATGTGGTATCATGATCAGTTGGTAGAGGATGACATTATTTCCCAAATTCAACTGTGAACCAAAAATATCTATTAATAATTATATAATAAATATTTATTATTCATGAATATTTATTAATAATTATTAACATTATTTCAATATTTTCTATTATTTAATTGATATTTATTAATATTTCTTAATTTTTACTTTAAGTGTATCAGTTTGTAATTACTATTTATAAATATTGAGAAATATTTCAGCTCTCTGTGGGATGCATGAACCCCGTTTACGCATCCTTCAGCTGGTCTGTGAAGGATGCGTAAACGGGGTTCACACATCTTTAGTGGGGGCAACAATGATTGAACGTCGTTCATGTATCCAAGACCCATTTTTAAAAATACGAAAACCCTGATCCCCTTTCCTGATTTTTTTTATAAAACCAAAAAAAATTACTCTCCCAAAGACCCCGAAAAAGCACCCACCACCCTAGGTTTTGAAAGGGCACCAGAGAAAACACAGCCAGACTTATCAACCGGTGGTAAACCAGAAGCCCCAGTTCCCTCCATCCTAGATAAGAAAGCAACTCCATTCAGAGAACACGCCCACCCTAAAACATTCACACCAGAAGGAACAGATGAAGGACAACATGACTCTGAGTGATCCACCGTCGTCCCTCCCGGAAGATACGAAGCGCCAATGAAGGCAGGGGGAGAAAGCAACGTATGCGCAGCTCCAGAATCCATTTCCTCACGAAAATCTTCCTGTCTTTATTGTTGGATTTTATCTCTCCTACGAAGATGGAATACTAGGTTTGGACACTTATTTCCTTTTATCTTTAGAGATATTATGCCTAGAAGGTGGCAACTCATTATTTGGTAGTGCAAAATTCTGGAGCCTTCTTTGATTTCGGGCGCACACAACCTCATTTAGTGCGTCCAAATCACCCTCCTCCTAGGGTATGTCTTGCTTATTGTGACCCTATGTATACGGATCTTGATCCATTTCCACTATGTTAATAGTGATTATGTTCACAGAGACATATTGAGAAATGGTGGTTGTGCCATCATTTTCCATATGGCAAGACAGTTATGTAAGTCTTTTATTAATGTTGTTATTCAAACCCTTCGCTTTATTGGGCCGTTTTGGCTTGCGACCCCAGTAGGGCCTGATTTCTTTCAGTGTATGCTTGTGTCCTCTTGGTTTATGAATGGTGACCTTAAGGGAAATTCTGATCTGGGTTGTCAAATGAGAACCAACCAACAAAGGTTTGTATTAAGGTAATAGGAACTGGTGGGACGCCGACCATTGATCTCTTCCTCCTAACCTAAGGAATACTGATTCCCTCTAGGATACTGATGATGATAAAAATGACCCTAGCTCTGTGAGATGGGGTTCATCTGGGGATATCATTATACATAAAGATGTAGAGTTCCCTAAACTATTGGGGTTGAGGTGATATGGAATCTCCATTGATGTCACCCATCCCTTTTCAGAGAATGATGAATTTGTAGATGGAAATTGAGATGTAAATTCCCCCAACCTTGTGGGTTGGGGTTTATCTAGGACTGCTACAAGCACGTCTTGAATTTTCTTAGGAACTGATGTCCTGAGGGGTGGAGTTAGTGGAAAATGTTCTCCTAGTCCAGTGTGCCAAGTCCATTCTTGGATGGCCACTATGGAAGCTTCTACTGTGCTCTTTGTGATGTGGTGGAGTTATTCTTGTGTGAGAGCTGGGTGCGATGGCAACCCGTGATGAGGATTGCTCCTTGCGGGTAGTTGTCCAGGTGATCACTCTCATGACCCAATGTTTTATCAATGGGAATTTCCTTCTTATAATTATGTCTTATAATCACATGAAATCAGAACACAATGAACTAAAAAGTACTATATGACTTTTAAACATAAAATTACCACTTTTTTTATTTGAATTTTGAAAATCTAACATACATGGTTGCAATAAGTAACATGTTTGAAGTCTAATGGAACAAACCTATTTTTTTGGTGAATAGTAACCTACCCTTATGAATAGTAACCTACCCTTATTAATAGTTATATGACCCTTATTAATATAAAATCATACATAAAAATATTAACCTCACCCATGAATTTATGAATAAAATTTAGGCATCTTATAAGTGATAATATGACCATAGTAAAAGTATTGGTATTTTTGTATGTCATAAATAATTAATTATAATTAAATAATTAATTTTAAGAAATGTATTTTCCTAAAAGGTGTTAATAAATTATCAATTTTATATCTTTTGGTTTTAAGATAATTTTATAATACCTTATGTAATTTTTTAAATCATTATAAAATCAGTTATAGTTTTAAAATCTGTATTTTTCAAGTAAATTATGATTTTAATTAAAAATTAAATTAATCATATTTAGAAAATTATTTTGAAAAATGGAGTTAATTTTTGGATTCTAAACATCGAAAAATGGTTAGAGTTAATTTTTGGTATTTTTCTAAAATACTTTAATTTTTGAAAATACTTGAATTTTTGATGAATAGTAAAATACGATAATTCACAATAAATGCTAAAACCTGAATTTCGACATCATTATTGAGTCATGGATGATGTAAATGGGTATTGGTTCGAACTCACATGCACATATTACTATTTTTTGTTAGGAAATCATCCCTATTTCTTGTCTTATGGAGAAATAATAAACTAATGATTAAAATATTAAGAAAACCCTTTTCCCCTCCACTATAAAAACCACCAACACTCCCCTCTTCTCTTCACTCCTCTAAATCCTTGTTCCTTCCCTAAATTCAGCCCAAATATCTTCCCAAGACCCCCCTCCACGTCCAACAACCTTTGGTCTCCTCAAAAGAACAAATCCACTCCCCTTAAGAGGCTCTCAAGGAAGATTAAATCAAGAGGTAAATTCCTATTTTCTTTTCTTTCACTTTCCTTTCAAGTTCCATTGTTTTATTTTCTATCCTTACCTCTCCTCACACAAATGGTATGATAAATCCAGTAACATACATGCACTGGAATTTTTTATGCTAATGGTATAATTCATTATCATTTATCCTTTACCTTTCTTTTATACGAAAGAAACAGAAACACCGTATGAGATATGTCAAATTATCACATTCAAGGACAGCAGTTTAGAAATTTATATTATCATATTATATTCTGGTCATGAAACAATTTTTATGGTTGAACTGGACTATTAAATATTTATTTTATCTTATGTGTTGTTCTGGAATCCCTTTTCACACTTTATGTAAAATAATAATACAAAACAATTTAATTATGAACAAAATCACCAAGTTAATCCAATTGTTTACCATTAATGTTTTATATAATGATTCACCTTAAATATGAATAAAAAATGAATTTTATAACCGTGTAATTTTCTATATGATTGATAATTTTATATAACTTCAATTCTAGAAAACCTCCTTCATCATACATGTGTGTCCGAACATGAATATAAGTGAACCGATCATTAAAACCAAGGAAAAAAACGAACATGAACAATGAAATTGAACCTCATAACCAATAAAAAAGGGTATAAATGAACTCAAAAATGTTATACTAAATAATTTACATGTAAAATCGTTTCTGTAATTATTAATTAATTAACCTAATTTGATTATTCAGATCATTAGTATCAAGTGGAGAACACCATCGAACTTAAGGTAATTGATCCTCTCTGTTTCACTTTTATTCAAGAATATTCTCTATGTTATGACCTTTTATGTCTAATTCCTAATGATGGGGTATGATTTCTCACATATCCCATATGTATCTCATGATTTATAAAATATTATAAACCCCTTTATCTCCCAATAATCCCTCTTAAGTACACCGGATACCATGTCGATATTTCGTAAGGGATTCTACCCGAACCTCTAATAATATTTCGGGTTGCTCTATCATTATTTTTATCCAAATGAATTTGTCTTTTACTTTTGTTTAAAAATTCTACATACCTATTATATGCTCCAAAATCATGTTTCAAGATCCATCCCCCTTTCTCTTTTGGGGATATACATTCTTTTAAGTAATTCCATAAATACTTCCCGATAAACAAACTTGTTTTAATGGAACTTCCTGAATTCTTACCTAAATTCAAGTGCAATATATCCTTTATTTTAATCCACCATTTTCTTTATTAAATCATTATTTTTATTATTAAAACCTTATTCATTAAATTCTGGTTTTATATAAAATATTTTTCCCTTTTCTATTTTAAAGGCACTATAGTATTTTCCTTAAAACAGTACAAAAATGATTTAATGATGAAATTTATTAAATACATTTCTTACATGTTGTCACTTCTGTTTGATGTATATTAAATTTATATATGCCTATTTTACCTTATTAATATCCATTTATGTTCTAATTATTTTATTTCATGGAAACTTTTATGATACGCACCTTCGTTATGATTTATGACATGATTGTGGTACCCAATTCTTTCCATGGGTAACCCTTATGTTTATGTAAGATTGATTATGTATGATTATATATGTGGAAAACATATTCATGAAAATTTAATATGGGTGATCCTAGATAGAACTCCAATTAATTGGGTAAAGTTTAGTCTCATGAGATGTTTTCTGTGACGGTCTTGGCGGTTAGCCTTGGCCTGTGCTACCACGTGTGATGGTCTTGGCGGTTAACCTTGACTTGTGCTACCATGTGAAATAGTCTTGGTGGTTAGACTTGACTCGTGTTAAATCCATTTTTATATTTCTTCCACATTATTATGACTCCAAGTTTATATGACTACATGTTTATATGTTATGATTCCATATGTTACATGCCTTTTTATATCATCATACCATGCCTTCCATCACATGTGCTAATGATTAATTCTTATAGTTATTCCCTTACTTGAATATTTAGCTCATCCCTTTGTTCATGTGTTTCCCAGGTCACCCTATGCAGATGTAATGGCTCAAAGGAAGTTAGGAGGTCTCTATGAATATTAAATAAAGAGGTTGGTTTTTTAGTCCCATGTTTTAAGTTTTATGTACCTAGTCTTCAAAGACACTAGAATTCACGATCCTTGGATTTTACTTTGATGTTTATTTATGATTAAAATTATGTAATGTTATGTGTAAAAGGATAGTGTTTCTATAGTTAGTACTAGAGTATGGTCTAGTTATTTTTGGAGATTATGAATAGAGTACTTTATTATGAACCTTAATGATGAGACTAAGTATAAAGAAACACCCCTAAATTTTGGTAATTATATATTAATTGGTTTATTAATAAAATACATCCCTACCTGGATACAAATAGGTGGAGGTGGCTTTGGCATAGATGTATCTAGGGGTAAAACCCAAAAACACCGATTTGAGCTAGACTCGAACAGGAACCAGTACATGACAACGGGCCATGCTGCACTCTTGGGTTGACACTCCCAGGGGATATGATTTGGTAAATTCATGAGCTCAGTACAAACCATTATTAAGGGAATAAAAAAAGACCCATAAGATTATAAGTTAAGAAATAGATCAACGATAACCTAGATTGAAACCTAGGGAATCACATGTTAGGATATACTTCTCCTTTACAAGTTTATACTCTTATGTTAAAAGTTTCCTTTTTATGCTCAACAACTAAGTATTCAAGCCCTCTAATTATATGATCTTTTTATTAGTTGATGGTGGGAAATAAAAGAATACATTCTAATAATCAATGTGATTGGGAATGTGAATATTTCCCCAATGATATGCCTGATATGATGGGAATGGGTTCTCAAAACTTCAGGATATTACTTGCTCAGTTAGCTGAAGTTATGAATAATAACTTGAGTAGCGTGAAACACCCTCCTCCTCTAAGGATGAAGAAAGTTGTCTTTGAATCCATCATATAAAAAAGGCCTTCCATGTTTAGTGGATATTCTGATCCCATCCTCGCAGAACAGTGGATTAACTCCATTGAAATGATATTCTATGTCCTCCAATGATCAGAAGAAGAGAATGTTGTACTGGTGGTCGATCATTTTGATGGGGAAGTTGATCAGTGGTGGAAACTGATCAAGAATACAAAGCCCTAGGAGGAAATTGATTCAATGGTTTGGTAGGAATTCAATAGAATGTTTTTCAATGTATATTTTCCATGAACCCTCCATCTCAAGATGGAAAGAGAGTTTCTCAAACTTAAGAAGAAGGATGATGAGCCCATCGAGGCATATGAAGCAAAATTCACAAGGATTTCAACGTACGCCTCTAGAATTGTCTTGAACACTGAAATCAAGGTTGATCGCTTCTTTAGCAGACTAAAGTTGTGTTTAAGAAAAATGTTGGTGATTCGAGACCTTAGCTGTTATGAGAAGATTGTCTTTTGTTCCCTCTAGGTTGAAATAGAGATCAGAAACTCTCATTGGTATCGTGGGACCAGTGAAAATAATACTAAAATAAAATCTAATGTGGGTGGTTCCATAATTAAATTCCATGATGGAAATAATCCCAACTATCCCATGTGTAAAAACGGTGGGAAGAGGCATCTTGGGAACTGTCTAAAGGGAACCAGGAATTGCTTCAAAAGTGGAAAGTTGGGACATCTAGCTAAAAATTACTAATGGGATATGAAGAATCCCATTAATGTGGAGGAAGAACAAAAGGTTCAGATAAACACTCAACCTGTAGTGCAGTGTTACAACTTCAAGGATCATGGGAACTATACAAACAATTTCCCTAAGAGGAGGGTTGTCAGAGGCAATCAACAACAACCTCCAAGGAAACAATTAAGGGATTATGCTATCACTAATAATGAGGTGGAGTTTCATAATGATGTGGTGATAGGTACGCTAGTTATTTATTCAAGAATAGTGATCACACTATTTGATTCTGGTTCTATTCATTCTTTCATATCTTGCAAGTTTATTAGAAATATTCAAACACCACCTCAAAATTTAGAGGATAAGTTATTTTTGAGAATAGTGAATGGGGAAATAATTGTGTCCATGGTTTATAACTCCTCCCCGGTTAACTTTTTTGGACTGAACCTACCATAAAATCTCATCATACTTCCTTTAGTGTAGTTCAACACTATCTTGGACATAGATTGGCTATCTTTATACAAATCCAACGGGAATGGGAAATCACTCTTCACAACCCAAAGAACCCTATGATTCTTTAAGAGTGTAAGGAGGAAGATGAATCTTCTTTAGAATCATCATATCAAGTGTGGATAATAATTACTTATGAACAAGCATGTCTAGCTCAAATGATCGAGACAAATGATATAATCATTCTTGAATACATGACCATCATGAAGGATTACACTAATGTATTCCCATAAGAGTTTTTTGGTCATCCACATAATCGATAGGTTGAGTTATCAATTGAACTTATTCCTGGATCTCTACCAATATCAAAGACACCTTATAGAATGGCCACCATAGAGCTAAAGGAGCTAAAGAAGTAGTTATAAGAGAATATGGAGAATGGTTTTATAGGACCAAGTGCTTTACCATGGGGTGTTCTAGTCCTCTTTTTCAAGTAAAAGGATAGATCAATGCGCCTCTGTGTTGATTATCTTGAGCTCAATAAAATCACTATAAAGAACAAGTATCCAATTCCATGGATAGATGACTTGTTTGATCAGCTTCATGGGGCCAGTTATTTCTCTAAGGTGGAGCTTCCGTCAGGATATCACCAATTAAAGGTGAGGAAGGAAGATATTCACAAGGCTTCCTTTAGAATGAGTTATGAACACTATGAATTCATAACGATGCCCTTAATACTCACTAATTATCTAGAAATTTTCATGGATTTAATGGATAGATTATTTAGAGATTACCTCAACAAATTTGTGGCAGTCTTTATTGATGATATTATGATATACTCCAAGAACAAGGAGGAACATGAAGAGAATTTCAATACTATGTTAAAGACTTTGCGAAGGGAGAATATGTATTCAAAGTACAATAAATGTGAGTTATGGATGGAGGTAGTATCATTCTGGGAGAATTTTATCACCAACAAAGGGATATCTATTTACCCTTATCAGAAAAAGGTGATTGAAGAGTAGCCAAGGAAAACATCTATAAAGGAGATACATAGATTTTTGGGTCTAGACAGGTATTATTGATGATTTTTGAAGAAAATTTCATGATTTTCACACCCAATGAACAAGATGACACATAAGGGAGTAAAGTTTTTCTAGACTTAGGAATGTGAATACTGTTTTAAGGAGTTGAAAAAGAGGCTTATCACTATGCCAGTACTCATACTCCCAATAAGTGGAGAACTATTTATGATGTACAATGATGTTTTAAAGAAGGTATTAGGTTGTATGATGATGAAAAATGAATAATTAAAAGCCTATACCTAAAGGTAGCTAAAAATCCTAGAGAAACACTATCCTACGCATGATCTAGAGTTGGCAGATGTGATCTTTGCATTAAAAATCTAGCGGCATTATCTCTATGGGAAGAAGTGTGAGATATATACTGATCACAAGAGTCTTAAATATATATTCACACAAAAAGATATTAATATGTGATAGTTAAGATGTATATATCTCATCAAGGATTATGATTTATCAATCCACTACCATCCCGATAAGGAAAACAAGGTGGTGAATGCTCTAAGTAGAAAGAATCATGCATCTTTATCAATGATGAGAATTGAAAAGGATCTGATCTTATTAGATTTGTAGAGGATAGAAATGGGATTCATTAAGGGAGGAACATCATCAATCCTCTCTCAAATTATTTCTCAACCATCCCTCATGGAGAAAACAAAGGATGCTCAAAGAAAAAATATGGAAATTTAGAAAAGGGTGGAATCCATTAAAAATGGGAAATCCTTTGAGTTCATGATTAATGGGGAAGGAGTTATAAGATTTGGGTTATGATTATGTGTAACATTAAATCCAGAGATAAAGAAGGAGCTTCTTAATTATGCACATATCTCAACCTTCTCTATCCACCTATGGAGCACAAAGATGTATCAAGATCTCCTAGAGAACTTTTGGAAGGACAATATGAAGAAGGATATTTTTGAGTATACATCAAAGTGACTGGTATGTAAACAAGTGAAGTATGAAAGATATAAGTCTAAGGGGATTATAAAACCACTACCCATACCAACATGGAAGTGAGAGAACATCACCATGGACTTTGTCACTGGACTTACAAAGACATCTAGAGGAAACAATGCTATATGGTTCATTGTGGATTGTCTTACAAAGACATATCACTTTATCACGATTTGAGAGGACTTCAAATTAGATCAAATTGCATGGATATATATCAAAAAAGTGGTAATGATTAATGGAGTAACCCTATATATTATATCCGATAGAGATTCAAGATTCACTTTGAAGTTCTGGAAAAGTCTCCAAATGCTCTAAGAACTGAACTAAACTTCAGTACGACCTATCATCCTCAAATTGATGGAAATCTGAGTAAAATATCTAGACACTGGAATATATGTTGAGAGTGTGTTCTATGGACTTAAAAAGAGTATGGGATTAACATCTTCCACTGGTTGAATTATCCTACAACAATAGATTCCACTTGAGCATCTGAATGGCACCATACGAAGCCCTTTATGGGAAAAGGTGCAGAACGCCAACGTGTTGGGATGAAGTTAGTGAGCATAAGATACTAGGACCTTAAATGGTCGAAGAAATGGTGGAGAAGGTGAAAACCATTCAGTAGCACATTAAAGAATCCCAAAGTCGACAAAAGAGTTATGCAAACAATCATCGATGAGATCTTGAGTTCAAAGTTGGAGACATGATGTTTCTATGCATATCTCCATAAAAGAAGGCCATAAGGTTTGGGAAGAAAGAAAAGATAAGTCCTAGGTACATCGTACCCTTCTATATTATTGATCATGTTGGGGTTGTGACCTATCGATTTTCACTTCCATATACCATTTCCAAAGTACACGATGTCTTTTATGTCGCCCTCTTAAGGAAGTAGAGACTAGATCCTTCGCATGTACTCTCTTCAGAGGTGGTACAGTTGGAGAATGATCTTACTTACGAGGAGCATCCAATGAAGATCTTGGATTGTAAAGACAACATTCTATGTAACAAGACTAATAACCTGGTAAAAGAACTATGGTGGAACCATAAGTATGAAGAGAAAACATGGGAACTAGAGGAGGTAATGAAGGAAAAGTACCTACACCTCTTTATGGCTTAAAAGTTAAGATGAAATTTCAATGGTGAAATTTCATAAGGGGGGAATAATGTAACGACCCAATGTTTTATCAATGGAAATTCCCTTATTATAATTATATCATATAATCACATGAAATCACCACAAAATGAACTACTAAGTACTATGTGACCTTTAAACATAATATTGTCACTTCTGTGATTTGAATTTTGAAAATCTGACACACACTATTGTGATCAATAAGATGTTTTGAGTCTAATGGAACAAACTTAATTTTTTCTAGTGAATAGTAACTTACCCTTATTAATCATAATATGAACCTTATGAATATTAAATCATCCAAAAATAATAGTAACCTCACCTATGAATTTATAAATAAAATTTAAGCATCTTATAAGTGATAATATGGCCACTATAAAAGTATTGGTATTTTTGTAAGTCATAATTAATTAATTAAAATTAATTAATTAATTTAAAATAAAATGCATTTTCCTAAAAGGTGTTCTCAAATTAACAATTTTATGTCTTCTGGTTTGAATATAATTTTATAAGACCTTGTGTAATTTTTTAAAGCATTATAAAATCGGTTATAGTTTTAAAATCTATATTTTTCAAGTAAATTATGATTTTAATTAAAAATTAAATTAATAATATTTAAAAAATTATTTTTGGAAAATGGATATAATTTTATTTTTGAAATTTCGAAAAATGTTTAAGGTTAATTTTTTCGATTTTTCTAAAATAATTGAATTTTTGATGAATAGAAAAATGCGATAATTCACAATAAATGCTATAACCTGAATTTCTGCATCATGCTTCAGTAATAGATGATGTAAATGGCCATTAATTCGAAATCACATGCACATATTACTATTTTATTTCATTTAATCATCACTATTTGTTGTCTTATGGAAAAATAATAAACTAATGATTAAAATACTAAGAAAACCCTCCTCCCCTCCACTATAAAAAACACACACACTGCCCTCTTCTCTTGACTAATATCAAGCCTTGTTCCTTCCATAAATTCCATTCATATCTATTCCCAAGATCCTCCCCCATGTCCAAAATCCTTTTTTCTTCCAAAAAGACCAAATCCTCTCTCCTTAAGAGGCTCTCAAGGAAGATTAAATCAAGAGGTAAATTCCTCTTTTCTTTTCTTTTACTTTCCTTTCAAGTTCCATTGTTTTATTTTATATCCTTACCTCTCCTCACCCAAATGGTAAGATAACTCCAGTAACATAAATGTACTAATTTTTTTTATGATAATGGTATAATTCATTATCATCTCCCCTTTCCCCTTCTTTTATACGAAAGAAATGAAAACATCATCCGAGATGTGTTAATTTATCACATGACGGTTTAGAAATTTCTATTACCATATTCTATTTCGGTCATGAAACAATTTTTATGGTCGAACCAGACTATTAAAACTATATTTTATCTTATGTGTTATTATGTAATCCTTTTTAACACTTTATGTAAAATAATAATACAAAACAAGTTAATTATGAACAAAATCGCCAAGTTAATCCAAGCGTTTAACAATAATATTTTATATAATGATTCACCTTCACTCCAAATAAAAAAATGAATTTTATAACCATGTAATATTATGTATGATCACTAATGTTATATAAATTCAATTCTAGACAAGAACCTTCATCATAAATGTGTGTCTAAACATGAATATTAGTGAACTGATCATTAAAACCAAGGAAACAAACGAACCTGAACAATGAAATTGTAACTCATAACCAATCAAAAGGGTTATGAATGATATAAAAAAGGTTATAATAAATAATTTAATTTTAAAATAGGTTCTGTAATTAATAATTAATGAACCTAATTTTATTATTCATGTCATTAATATCATGTGGAGAACACCATCGGACTTAAGGTTAGAGATCCTCTCTCTTTCACTTTTATTCAAGAATCTTCTCTATGTTATGCCATTTTATGTGTAATTACTAATGATAGGGTATGATTTCACACCTCCCCAATACTTCCCTCATGATTTATAAAATATTATAAACCCATTTATCTCACAATAATCCCTCCTAAGTACACCTGATACCATGCTGATATTTCATAAGGGTTTCTACCCAAACCTCATATATTCCTTCGGTTTGCTCTATCATTATTTTTATCAAAATGAAGTTATATTTTTCCTTTTATGTAAAATTTTTAAATAAATTTTATGTGATCTAAACTCATGTTTAAATATCCATCCCTCATTCTCATTTGGTGATATATGTGCTTTTAAGTGATTCCCTCCTCATTACTTCCTAATAAGAAAATTTATTTTAAGGGAACTTCCTGGATTCTTACTCGATTTCAAGTGCACTCTATCCTCTATTTTAAGACACCATTGTATTTATAAAATAACTATTTATATTATAAAAACCTTCTTGGTTCATTTATGTTTTTATATAAAATATTTCTACCTTTTCTATTTTAAAGGCTCTATAGTATTTTCCATAAAACTGCACAATATTGTTTTAATGCTAAAACTTATTAAATACATTTTTTGCATGTTGTCACTTCTGTTTGACATAAATTACCATGATATATTCCTATTTTACCTTATGAACATCCATTTATGTTCTAATTACTTTCTTTCATGGACACTTTTATAATAATCTCATTTTTATGCTTTATGACATGATTGTGGTACTCAATTATTTCCATGGGCAGCCCTTATGTTTATGTAAAATTGATTATGTATGATTATTTATGTGGAAAAAATATTAATGAAAAGTTAATATGGGTGCTCCAAGATTGTGCTCAAATTCATTGGGTAAATTTTAGTCTCATGAGATGCTATGTGTGATGGTGTTGGTATTTAGCCTTGGCTTGTGTAACCTTGTGTGACGGTCTTGGTAGTTAGCCTTAGCTTGTGCTACCATATGTTATGGTCTTGGTGGTTATCCTTGAATCATGTTAAATTCGTGTTTTATGTTTTTCTTAATTATTATGACTCCATGTTTTTATTATTACATGTTTATATGTTATGATTCTATATATTACATGCCTTTTTATATCATCGTACCATGCCTTTTATCACGTGTGGTAATGCTTTATTCTTATAGTTATTCTCTTACTGGGATGTTTTTATTATTCCTTTGTTCATGTGTTCCCAAGGGAACCCTATGAAATTGTAAGGTCTCAAATGAAGTTAGGATATCTCTATGAATATTAAATAAAGAAGTGTATTTTTAGTCGCATGTTTTAAGTTTTATGTACCTAGTCTTCAAAGACACTAGACCTCATGATACTTGAATTTTACTCTAATGTTTATTTATGCTTAAAATTATGTAATGTTATATGTAAAAGTATAGGGTTTCTATATTTGGTATTAGAGGATGTTATAGTTATTTTTGGAGATTAGTAATAGAGTATTTTAGTAAGAACCTAAATGATGAGACTAAGTAAAAGAAAACACTGCTAAATTTTGGTTAGTATAGAGTAAGTGGTTTATCAAGAAAATACATCCATATATAGATAAAAATAGGTGAAGGTGGCTATGGAATAGAAGTATCTAGGGGTAAAACCCGAAAACACTTCTTTGATCTAGACTCGAATGGGAACTGGTGATGGACAATGGGCCTTACTGCACTCTTTGTTTGACACACTCTAAAAACCATTATTAAGGGAATAAAAAAAGAGCCCATAAGATTATAAGTTAAGAAATAGATCAAGGATATCCTAGATTGAAACCTAGGGAATCACATGTTAGGATATACTTCTCCTTTACAGGTTTATCCTCTTATGTTCAAAGTTTCCTTTTTATGCTCAACATATAAGTATTCAATCCCTCTAATTGTATGTTATTTTTCTTAGTTGATGGTGGTAAATAGAAGAACACATTTCAAAAATCATTGTGATAGGGAATGTAAATATTTCCCCAATGATATGCCTGATATGATGAGAATGGGTGCTCAAAACATTATGACAGTACTTGCTTAGTTGGCTCAAGTTATGAACAATAACTTGAGTAACATGGAATGCCCTCCTCCTCCAAGGAAAGAGAAAGTTTTCATTGAATACTTCATGTGGAAAAGGCCTCCCATGTTTAGTGAATCTTTCAATCCCCTCCTCATAGAATAGTGGATTAACTCCACTGAAAAGATATTCTCTATCCTTCAGTTCTTAGAAGAAGAGAAAGTTGTGCTGGAAGTCTATTGTTTTGATGGGGAAGATGATCAGTGGTGGAAACTGATCAAGAATGTGAATCCCTAGGAGGAAATTGATTCCATGGTTTGGGAGCAATTCAAGAAATTTTTTTCAATGTATATTTTCCACGAACCCTCCATCTCAATATGGAAAGAGAGTTTATCAGACTGAAGTAGAAGGAAGACAATTCCATCAGGGCATATGAAGAAAACATCACAGGTCTTTCAAGGTACACCTCTATCTTTGTCTTGAACATAGAAAGCAAGGTGGATCACTTATTTAGAAAAATAAAGATGAGTCTACAAAAATCATTGGTGATTCAATAATTTAACTGTTATGTGGAGATTGTTCATTGTGACCTCAAGGTTGAAATATAGATCAGAGACTCTTAGTGGTATCATGGACCTGTTAACAATAATAAAAAAATGGAATCTAATGTGGGTGGTTCCACAAATAAATTCAATGATGGAAATAATCCTGACCATCCCATGTGTAAAAATTATGGGAAGAATCATCTTGGGAACTGTTTAAAGGTAACCAAGAATTACTTCAAATGTGGAAAGTTGGAACATCTGGATAAAAACTACCGACGAGATATGAATAATCCCACTAATATAGAATAATAATGGAAGGTTCAGATCAACACTTAGCCTGTAGTGCAGTGTTACAACTACTAGGAGCATGGGCATTATGCCAACAATTTCCCTAAGATGAGGATTGTTAGAGGTAATCAACAACAACCTCCAATGCAACAAGGAAGGGATTATGCTATCACTACTATTGAGGTGAAGTTGGAAAATGATGTGGTGATAGGTACACTAGTTATTCATTCAAATATATCAAACATACTATTTGATTCTAGTTCTACGCATTCTTTCATATCTTGAAAGTTTAGTAGAAATATTCAAAACCCACCTCAAAATTTGGAGGATAAGTTATCAGTGAAAGAAGTGAATGGGGAAATCATTGCATCCATGGTTTATAAATCCTCCCTGGTTAATGTTTGTGGAATGAACCTCAAAAAAAATTTCATCATACATCCTTTAGTGGAGTTCAACACTATCTTGGGCATGGATTGACTATCTTTATACAAAGGCAACATCAACTTTCGGGAAAGAGAGATCACTCTTCACATCTCGAAGAACCCTACAATTCTTTACAAGTGTAAGAAGGAAGATGAATCTCCTTTAGGATCATCATCTCAAGTGTGGATATTAATTCCTTATAAATAAGCATATCTAGCTCAAATGATTGAGACAAATGAGATAATCATGCTTGAAGACAAGCCAATTGAGAGGGATTACACTGATGTATTACCAGAAGATTTTTTTGGTCTTCCACCTGATCGAGAGATTTAGTTATCAATTGAACTTATTTCTAAATCTCTACCTATATCAAAGAAACCACATAGAATAAACACTATAGATCTGGAGGATCTGAAGAAGAAGTTACTGGAGAATATGGAGGAGGGTTTTATACACCCAAGTGCTTCACCATGGTGTGTTCCAATTATCTTTGTTTAGAAGAAGGATGAATCAATGCACCTATACTAATTATTGTGAGATTAATAAAATAAAAATAAAGAAAAATTATCCCATTCCACAGATATATGACTTGTTCGATTAGCTTCATGGGGCCAGTTATTTCTCCAAGGTGGACCTTTGGTCAGGATATCACCAATTGAAGGTGGGGAAGGAAGATATTACCAAGACTGCCTTTTGAACGAGGTATGGACACTCTGAATTCATAGTGATGCCCTTCAGACTCACTAATTCTCTGTAAATTTTCATGGATTTAATGAATAGAGTCTTTATAGATTACCTAGACAAATTTGTGGTAGTATTTATCAATGATATTCTGATATACTCCAAGATCAAGGAGGAACATGAGAAGCATTTGAATACCATGTTAAAGACTTTGGGATGGGAGAAGTTGTATGAAAGGTATAGTAAATTTGAGTTCTTTATGGAGGAAGTAACATTCTTAGATCATGTTATCACCAACTAAGGGATATGTGTGGACCCTTCTAAGACAAAGGCGATTGAAGAGTGGCCAAGTCCAACATTTGTAACGGAGATCTGAAGCTTTCTGGGACTAGGTGGGTATTACCAACGATTTTTGAATAAATTCTCTTGATTTTAAAACCCAATGACCAAGATGACACAGAAGGGAGTAAAGTTTTTATGGACTCAGGAATGTGAAGACTGTTTTAAGGAGTTGAAAAAGAGGATTATCACTATGCTAGTACTTAGAGTCCCAACAATTGGAGAACTCTTTATGGTGTACATTGATGCTTCAAAGAAGGTATTAGGCTGTGTGTGGATGAAAAATGATAAAGTGATAGCTTATGCCTCAAGGCAGCTGGAAATCCATGAGTAAAACTATCCTACGCATGATCTAGAGTTTTCAACTATGATCATTGCATAAAAAATCTGGAAACATTATCTCTATGGGGAGAAGTGTGAGATATATACTGATCACAAGAGTCTAAAATATATATTCACAAAAAAAGATATTAATATACACTAGAGAAGGTGGGTATATCTCATGAAGTATTATGACTGGTCAATCCACTACCATCCTGGTAAGGAAAATAAGGTGGAGAATACTCTAAGTAGAAAGAATCCTGTATCTTTATCAATGATGATAATTTTAAAGGATTTGATCTTTTTAGATTTGTAGAGGATGGAAATAGGAATCATTAAGGGAGGAACATCATCAATCCTTTCTCAAATGATTGCTCAACCATCCCTCATGGAGAAAATAAAGGATGTTGTAATGGCCTGGACCTCTCCGACCCATTCCTTTGTCAAAAAGAAGGTCAAGAAGTGTTCTGGAGAGTAAAATGGACTTTTCCCACACTTTCCAGAATTTTGAAACTACACGCCGTGTAGTTTGAGTACACGCCGTGCACTCCCTTTCTGGGTATACCCCGTGTTGCAAGCCATGTCCTTGCCATGTGCAATAAATGGGTGCACGCCGTGTGACTAGTTCTACATGCCGTGTAGTCCTTCCCCGCGTACACGTTACCAGTCAACGACTGTGTACCGTGTTGGATCTGTGTCATTGCCATGTGCAATAAATGAGTACATGCCGTGTGTCTAAACCACACGTCGTGTAGTCCCTCCCCGTGTATGCGTTACCCTCAAACCGTGTGTTGACCAGTCAACGGCCGCAGAGCCATGTTGGAAGCCGCGTGGAGACCGTGTGAAATAACCGAGTACACGCCGTGTACCATAAAGTACACGCTGTGTACTTTTCCTTTTCTCACCTATAAAAGGTGGGGTCCCCTCCTCCTTTCAACTCACCCCTCTCCTCCCCTCTCCTCTGAGTAGATCTCTCCCAAGAGACTTGAAGGCTCTTTCTTCTATAACTTCTTTGTCCGAGCTCTGATTTACGATCCGTCAGCGGCCACGGGATCATAACGATGAGGCGGAGCTTCCGAGCTTGGATCCATTGTCTTTCCTTCGACCTTTACTTTCCGACTTTCACCCGAGGAGGTTTTTCCGGGACCCGACAGAAGTGACGGACGCCGATGGACGTCTTCTAAAGTTGATCCGGGGGAGCACTATGATCAGAACCTGTTGAGGTAGGGATCTTACCTTCATCTCTCAAATTTTTGCATCATGCGGGGTGGGTGTTCTATTGTTTACGTGAAACTCTTTTGAACCGGTTTAATAAAGATAATAACTGGCTTATATAACGGGGATGGGAAGTGGTGATTGCTGTTACTTATATCCTATAATATTATGTTTTGAATTGAATGAGCTTCTACCTATTGAAAATCACAGTCATTGGGGGCCTTTGCTTACGCAATTAAATGTTTCCCTATCCTTCTGGATTTTCTTATGGGTGGAAACCTTGTGGAATGTGGAAATTGGTTAATCACGTAAAGTTGGCTGTTTAAAATCTGGAACCCTTGTATGATCACCCCGGTTAAACAAAATGGAATAATGAACATGGGGGTGTTGGCTTGGTTACATGGCATGTGATGGGGGTGTTTTGTGGGTTGTTGTGGATCGGGTGTGCAGCGGGGCTGCGGTTGACTTGGTTGTGGGTTGGTGTGAATGTTGTGTTGGTAACGGGCAGCGGGGATGCAATAAATAGTATTAAAGGGGTGATGATGTATGGTACGGTTGTGGTTATGGTGGTTGGCAGCGGGGCTGCAGGGCTGGGTTTAAATGTGAACAGGCTATGGGTTGTGAATATTAATAAATAAAATTGGAAGAGTTAATGAATGGTGGGACTTGGTAATGGAACAGAATTAATATTCAATGGGGCTGTTTGGTTAATACGAAGGGTTTTTGCTGTGCTGCTTATGTTTTTCCTAACTTGATTTGTGGATGGATGGGATATGTTTGATGAACGATTGATGTGGTTGGTTTTGGATAGTTTCCCAGTAGTTAAGGAACTAAATAAACTATTTCTACTGAAACGTGAAAACCTAAATGGGGTTGGGATTGTTTGTTGTATGCATACTTTGTGGTAGCAGTGCCAAGGCACGTGCTCAGTTTTCTGTTTAGAAGCCATATGTTGGGCTGTGTGTTTGGTATACCTATATATATCTATATCTTCTATGTTTTATCGCACCCCACCCATGTTGAGCACTTAGTGCCGAACACTCCCATTTTATGGGAGAGGGTGTTTTTCCCTTAGTTACTATCTCCTTCCTGCGCCTTCTCCCCTAGGCTATGATGGCTTGAGGCGACCTTACACCTAAGACTCTTCGAGTAGGTTTTGATTGGGGTGGTTTTAGCCCAAGACTCTTCGGGAAGGTTCTAATGTTTCCCAAGAATCTTCGGGATGAGGCCCAGGTGTGTGCGGGCGGGATATGTGGTTGTGAGACCCAGGTGTGTGCGGGCGGGATATGTGGTTGTGAGGCCCAGGTGTGTGCGGGCGGGATACGTGGTTGTGAGGCCCAGATGTGTACGGGCAGGATACATGGTTGTGGGGCCCAGGTGTGTGAGGGTGGGATACGTGGTTGTGAGGCCCAGGTGTGTGCAGGCGGGGAGAGTGTGGCAGCGTCAGGACGTTCGTCGTTAGGAAGAGCATCTAAGTAAAGGGAAATGGTGGGGGTACCCAATACTCTTGTTCTTATATTCTACTACTACCTGTTGTGATTGTGTTTTTGGTGAGTGTGGCTGGTGAGGTTGGGTGGATAGAATTCCTTGCTAGGTTTCTTCTGTTGTTCTCAAGGGACATTAGGATGTCTCCCCACTTGTGCATGAGAGCTTTAGGTTTCCCTACTGAGTATACTTGTATGCTCACCCTACGTTTACTTTCAGGTTTCCAGGAGGACTACCAGGGTCGTACGAGACCCTACTAGTCGGACAGTTGGAGTTTTTTATATTGTTGTACCATTGTTTTCTTTTGGTATTGTAATTTGAGCTTTCTTGTACTTGTACCTTGTTATAAAATTGTTTAAACATGCATGTTGGCTTGGTTTGGGTTTATTTCTATACACTTGTTCTTTTTTTCCTTTTTGGTGGTTGACTTGACCTATTTCCTGATCCTAAATAATAAAAAGGGCAATGCCTCCCATATTTTTGAAAACTCATACCCTTGGTGCTAGTCGCCACCCCGGGGCCTACTGGAGGCGGGACTCGGGGGTCATTATCTCCCTTTCACCATTGCCAGCTTAGGAGGGGCATCCTTGGTGGGAGGAGGTCATGACAGATGCTTAGAGAAAGGATACAAAAAATTAGAAAAGAGTAGAATCCATTAAAAATGGGTAATCTTCTAAATTCATGATTGATGAGGAAGGAGTTGTAAGATTTGGGTCATGATTATGTGTACCATCCAATCCAGAGATAAATAAGGAGATTATGAATGATGCACATAGATCAACCTTCTCTATCCACTCAGGGATCAAAAAGATGTATCAAGATCTCCAAGAGAACTTTTGGTGGGACAATATAAAGAAGGAGATTTTTGAGAATACATAAAAGTGCCTGGTATGTCAACAAGTGATGGATAAAAGATAAAAGTCTAAGGGGATGATGAAACCACTATCCATACCAACATGGAAGTGGGAGAACATCACCATGGACTTTTTTACCAGACTTCCAATGAAATCCATAGGAAAAAATGCTATATGAGTCATTGTGGGTCGTCTTACAAAGATATCTCACTTTATCATGATTTGAGAGGACTTCACATTGGACCAAATCGAATGGATATATATCAAATAATTGTTAAGGATGCATGAAGTACCACTATCTATTATATCTGATAATGATCCGATATTCACCTTGAAGCTCTGGAAAAGTCTCCAATAAAATATAAGAACTGAACTGAACTTCAGTACGACCTATAATCCTCAAACTGATGGATATCTGAGTAGAATATTTAGACAATGGAAGATATGTTAAGAGTGTGTTCTATGGTCTTTAAAGAAGGATAATACCAGTATATTCCACTTGTTGAATTCTCTTATAACAATAGTTTCCACTCGAGCATCTGAATGACACCATAGGAATACCTTTGTGGGAAAAGGTGTAGAACATCGACCTGTTGGGATGAAGTTGGTGAGTGTAAGCTTCTAGGAACTAAAATGGTCAAAGAAATGGTGGAAAAGGTGAAATCCATTCAGCAACACATCAAGGCAACCCAAAGTTGGCAAAGGAGTTATGCATACAATCGTCGACGATACCTTGAGTTCAAAGTTAGAGACATGGTGTTTCTACACATATCTCCATGGAAGAAGGTCATGAGGTTTTGAAAGAAATGAAAGGTAAGTCCTAGGTACATCAGCCCATTTGAGATTCTTGATCATGTCTGGGATGTGACCTATCGACTATCACTCTCACCTACCATGTCCAAAATACACAACGTCTTTCATGTAGCTCTATTAAATAAGTACACACTAGATCCTTCACATGTACTCTCTTATAGATAGTATAGTTGGAGAATGATATTTCTTATGAGGATAAGATAGTTAAGATCTTGGATCTTAGAGAAAAATTTCTATGTAATAAGACTACTCACTTGGTCAAAGTAATGTGGCGGAACCATAAGTATGAAGAGGCGACATGAGAACTAGAAGAGGTAATGAAGGAAAAGTACCTACACCTGTTTTTGTCTTAGAATGTAAGATGCAATCTTGAGGGTGAAATTTCATAAGGGTGGAATAATGTAACAACCCAATGTTTTATCAATGGAAATTCCCTTCTTATAAGTATGTCATATAATCATATGAAATCACAACACAATGAACTACTAGGTACAATTTGACCTTTAAACATAATATTGTCACTTCTATGATTTGAATTTCAAAAATCTGACACACACACTTGTGATAAGTAATATGTTTGGAGTCTAATGAAACAAACACAATTTTTTGGCGAATAGTAACCTACCCTTATGAATAGTAATATGACCCTTATAAATAGTAAATCATCCAAAAGAATAATAACCTCATCTATGAATTTATAAATAAAATTTAGGCATCTTATAAGTGATAATATGACCATAGTAAAAGTATTGGTATTTTTATAAGTCATAAATAAATAATTAAAATTAATTAATTATTTTAAAATAAAATTTATTTTCCAAAAAGTTTTTCATAAACTATCAATTTTATTTCTTCTAGTTTTAAGGTAATTTTATAATACCTTATGTAATTTTTGAAAGCTTTATAAAATTTGTTATAGTTTTAAAATCTGTATTTTTCATGTAAATTTTGATTTTAATTAAAAAATAAAATAATCGTATTTAGAAAATTATTTTTGAAAAATGGAGTTCATTTTTGGATTATAAATTTTGGAAAATGGTTAGGGAGAATATTTGGTATTTTTCTAAAATACTTGAATTTTTGATGAATAGTAAAATGCGATAATTCACAATAAATGCTAAAACCTAAATTTCTGCATCATGATTGAGTCATGGATGATGTAAATGGCCATTGTTTAAATCTCACATGCACATATTACTATTTGATTTTCATGGAATCATCAATATTTATTGTCTTATGGAAAAATAATAAACTAATGATTAAAATATTAAGAAAACCCTCCTCTCCACTATAAAAACCACCCACACTCCCTTCTTCTCTTCACTCCTCTCAAGATTTGTTACTTCACTAAATTCTACCAAAATATATTACCAAGATCCTCCCCCACTTCCAAAATCATTTTGTATCCTCAAAAGACCAAACCCACTCCCCTTAAGAGGCTCTTAAGGAAGATTAAATCAAGAGGTAAATTCCTCTTTTCTTTTCTTTAACTTTCCTTTCAAGTTCCTTCCTTACCTATCCTCACCCAAATGGCATGATAACTCCAGTGACATAAATGTACTGGAATTTTGTTATGTTAATGGGATAATTTATTATCATCTCTCCTTTCCTCATATTCTATATGAAAGAAATTAAAACACCGTCTAAGATGTGTTAATTTATCACAATCAAGGACAACAATTTTGCAATTTCTATTAACATCTTCTATTCTGGTCATGAAAAAAAAATTATGGTTGAACAAGACTATTAAAAAAATATTTTATCTTATGTTTTGTTCTAGAATAATTTTTTACACTTGATATAAAATAATAATACAAAACAAGTTAATTATGAACAAAATCGCCAAGTTAATCCAAGTGTTTAACATTAATGTTTTATATAAGTATTCACCTTCACTCTGAATAAAAAAAATGAATTTTATAAACATTTAATCTTATATATGATTAATAATGTTATATAACTTCAATTATGGACAACCACCTTCATCATACATGTGTTTCTGAACATGAATATAAGTGAATTGATCATTAAAATCAAGGAAACAAATGAACCTGAACAATGAAATTGAACCTCATAACCAATAAAAAATGTCATTAATGAACTCAAAAAGGTTATAATAAACCATTTAAATGTAAAAGAGGTTATATAATTATTAATTAATGAACCTAATTTTATTATTTAGGTCATTAATATCAAGTGGAGAACACCATCGAACTTAAGGTAAGGGATCATCTCTATTCCACTTTAATTCAAAAATCTCCTCTATGTTATCCCCTTTTACGTGTAATTACTAATGATGGGGTATGATTTCTCACCTACCCCATACTTTCATAATGATTTATTAAATATGATAAACCCCTTTATCTCACATTAATCCATCCTAAGTACACGTTATACCATGCTGATATTCCATAAGAGATTCTACCGGAACCTCCTATATTCATTCGGGTTGCTCTATCTTTATTTTTATCAAAATAAATTTGTATTTTACTTTTTTTTTAAAACTTCTAAATACAATTTATATGCTCCATAATCATGTTTCAAGATCCATACCTCATTATATTTTGGGGATATACATTCTTTTAAGTGATTCCTTCCTCCACATTTCTCAATAAACAAACTTGTTTTAAGGGAACTTCCCAAATTATTACATGATTTCAAGTGCACTCTATCCTATGTTTTAATCCACCATTTTATTTATAAAAAAATTATTTTTATTATGAAAACATTCTTGGTGCACTTCATATTTTATATAAAAGATTTTTCCTTTTTATATTTTAAAGGCTCTATAATATTTTCCTTAAAACCGTACAAAAATGTTTTAATGCTAAAATTTCTTAAATACATTTATTACATGTTACCACTTCTGTTTGACATCACTTACCATTATATATGCCTATTTTACCTTATGAACATCCATATATGTTCTAATTCTTATCTTTCATGGACAATTTTATGATACTCTCATTTGTTATGCTTTATGATATGATTGTGGTACCCAATTCTTTCCATGGGTAACCCTTATGTTTATGTAAGATTGATTATGTATGAATATTTATGTGGAAAACATATTCATGAGAAGTTAATATGGGTTCACTTAGATATCACTCAAATTAATTGGTTAAAATAGAGTCTCATGAAATGTTATGTGTGACGGTCTTGGCGGTTAGCCTTGGCTTGTGCTACCATGTGTGATGACCTTGGCGGTTAGCCTTTTCTTGTGCTACCATGTGCAACGGTCTTGGCGGTTATCATTGATTCGTGATAAAGTCATGTTTTATGTTTCTTCCACATTATTATGACTCCATGTTTATATGTTATGATTCCATATGTTACATGCCTTTTTATATCATCATGTCATACCTTCTATCACATGTTCTAATGCTTGTTCTTATGGTTATTCTCTTACTAGGATATTTATCTCATCCCTTTGTTCATGTGTTCCCTAAGGTATTCTATAAATATGTAGGGGATCAAAGGAAGTTAAGATCTCTCTATTAAGATTAAATAAAGAAGTGTTTTTTAGTCCCATGTTTTATGTTTTATGTGCCTAGTCTTCAAATTCATTAGACTTCATGATCATTATCTTTCACTCTAATGTTTATTTATGCTTATAATCATGTTATGTTATGTGTAAAATGATAGGGTTTCTATAATCAAAACTTAAATCTCCATGTTCAAAACGTCCTTCTATTATCTTGAGGGGCCCAGTTTTAAGTCATGTTGTCTATCCTCTCCCCCCCTCTGTAATGTCTAGGAATTTTTGGAGCGGGGGAATTTTGTTGCAGTGACCAACTTGACCAAGCATTTCCTGGTCCCCTGACCTCACTAGAGGCTATAACATTGAAGGATGAAGTTTCTGAGGGGTTCTGCTGTTCCAAGGGAGAGGCGAAGTGTGACACTCCATATTGTCCCCATCCTTGAATTCATATGCCTAACACAGCTTTAGAGATCAGCTGCTAAAGTGTCATGATGCAATAGTGGAAAACATGTTGCAAATATGCGCTGTGCTCTTCCAATTTTAGATCATGACCGATGGAGATAACAGCTAGGTTGAGATGGAAATAGAGTATCCTGATGGTCTGAATGTGCACTCATATCTTGGATATGGGATATGTCGATCCTTGAGCCACTGATGAGTATCCCACATATTATGACATAGAAAAGGAATTCACTCCTTTTCTAGATCATCGGGGATCTCATAGCCGAAAGAGTGAGGGTCTAGAACATGATGGGGAGGTTGTTTCCAACTAACTATCGCCATATGTCAATGTTAGCCTCTTCTTCTTTAGACTTACACGCCTCTCTCTATTCAGACTATAGAAGATTATTTTGATGGTTTCCTACTGATGGGAGTGAAGTGCTACTAGATACTGATGTAGAAATATATATATTTTACCCTGATGTTTTGATAACCTCTCCATACGAAGGTTTCAGTGTTTGTTTTACCTCTCTATACAAAGTGTTTGGACAAAGGGAGGACTACCTTTCCCTTGGGAGATATCATTGTGGGGAGGTTGACCATGGTGGATGTCAAGAGTAGAGTCCATGTGATCCATCTTCACATTATCACAATGAGGAATATCATGGTAATGAATGTATCATACTTACGCTTTGATATAAGAGTTGAAAAATCCTCATGGTGTTGAGAGTGTGTCTCAAACAACCTTAAGGAAAATGGCATTGAGCATATTAGAAATATGAGTCATGTTCAGCGTCGTGGTCGGAGTATGTTGGCCTGCATTTTGTGGTTGTGTAGGTATATGGTCATGTTGTACAATGGTTTATGGAACTTGTATATAACCACATGGTGTTGTAGGGATATGAGCCCACTGCAGAAGAGCTATTAGAATATGTCAATAAGATGCTTCATTATCGATATGGATATTATCTCATCCTGAGGAATGTGCAACTCTCACTTGGGTAGCCTCAATCAAGATGGGGGTATGAGCCTGATATTGAGCCTTGAGGATATTCCCCTAGAATTTGTTAGTAGATGTATGAGCCTACCTAGAGGTGTGTTTTTCTCTCAAATAGTTGGCCCCTATTGGATCAGGAGTATACGCCTGGTCCAAATATGCATTCCCTACCAGAATATGCCAATAGAACTCCGGAATGGGAGAAGGAATATGATACTTCTCCTATATTGCCTTGGAATGATGTTGGCACAATCGTTTGTTAGTGGAAGTAGTAATATGGGCCTTGATTTTCTGATCTTCTAGAGTATGCCGAGTAGATTCACTAATAGGAATATGATCCTATCACAAGTCTTGTGCCACTCTCAACTAGTTATCCTCATCCAGAGCAGGGGTATGGGACTGATCTTGGGCCTCCATATTATGTTGTAGGACTTATTCAACATGAATGTGCTCCTGTCCTAAGGTGTGTGATGCTCTCATCTGGATGACCCCAGCTGGAACAAGATTATGATCCTATTCTCATGGCTCTCCCTTTATCAAAATATTCTGATAATCCTCCCAGGTAGAACCAAGAATCTATACTTTCTATAGTACAACCACTTGATCATGACTATTAGAGTGTTGAGTCGTCCTGGCTGTAGAGATAGGAGTATGCACCTGTCCCTTGATCTGCAACAGTGCCTGAATATACTGGCGGAGTTCTTCAGTTATTTCTAAAATGTATTGGCATTTTAGCAATGTGTGTGTAGGGATATAAGCTTTCACATTTTCCATATCCATAACCAATTGATAGATATCTTATATTGAAGCAGGGATGTTTACACACATCCATCCTCTATGTGCCCTTAGGATATTCCGATGGGCTTCATGCAATGGGGTAGAAGTATGAGCCTTCTATATGTTTGTTGTGGGGATAAACCCACATACTTTTTCTGAGCGAGTTGGGATATGAGCCTAGGGGATAGTCCCTTCTAGAGTATGTTGGCGGGTGCTGTTAGTAGGAGTGGGGATATGATCTATTTACCATCTATCCATTATGTTCTTTCATTGACGAGTCTTCCTCGATAGAGCTCATGAATGGGTTTCTGTGGTGGCTGTCTGTCAGGAGATACCCTCAATAGGTGGATGATAGGTACTGGTATTATGATTCTAGTGATGGTAGTTATCAGGAACTATCCTTAATGGTGCCTGAACCGTAAGGGATCCAGATTTGGCCTCCCAGCCCACCTTCATTAGGTATTGAAGGTGGTGGTTGTCACGCTCCAGGGATATGCTTCTAAAGTGATTTTAAATGGTGATTGGGGCCACCGGTTTAGTGTAAACCTTCATCAAGTAGTGTGGACTCGTTGGCTATCACGCTTAAAGAATCTCACGAGTAACTTCCATGTTGGTATGGTACTGTATCAGTGGTACTCCCAAATCATCGTGCTTGCTACCTATTGTTGGATCCTTTTGGTAGGTGAGACCATTTTTTGACTTGTGAGGGTTGCATTAGTGGATAAAGTACATAAATTAGTGCTAGAAGATAAATACATTTTCTCAGACCAGGAGTCTAAAATCATGCATACAACAAGGAACAAGTCCACCAATCAGTGTTATATCATAGGCACAAAAATGCTTAATTGGATAAACCTGGTTATCATAATTGTCTTGTATTCCTTATACATCCTTTCTATTCATGTGGACTTTTCAACATTAGGATGGACTTATAGGAGTCCCAGTTTATGATGGTCTTACTACTTTTTTGTGTATGGTTTACAAAGAAAAGTGGCCTAAGAAGATCACATCGATCCTATCAGTGTCATTTGCATATAAGGGTAATGGAACATGACTCGACATATTATAACCCAATTGTCTGTTATTTGATGAATTTGCATTGAATTCATCTCTTTTAATTGCGTATGGGGGAAAACATAATGATCTGATGAATTATAACCTAGTAATTTTTTTATTTCAAAAATTCACATTGGGTTCACCATTTTTGTTCTATTAGTTTTTTTTTGTGTAATGAGTTTTTCTTGTTACATTACAATGATCAATTTTCCCTGAAACTCCCAATGTTTTCCCATCCATATCTGGGTACGTACCTGCTTCTAAAGGCTGGCGGTCATTTGGGTTTTTAGGCCCAGTGACTCTTGGGGACTCACATTGGTTGAGAGGATGGGAGGTCAGGCTCATCACCCCCTTTTGGGGGTAAATTTTTCATACTATGAGACTCTATTATAGATTTAATACATGTTCATGAATCTATTCCTAATCCCATTGTAAAACTAGTTACCCTAACAAAATATCTATGGGTTAACTCTATTTTTTGTGATGGGTTGGGATCTCTTTTGTGAATCTATCTGTATGTATCCAAGTTTCTTCATTATTTTATATTAATGAGAAGTCACTTTTATAATGAAACCATATGATCAAGTTTTTTGGGCCATGCTACCTTTTATGGATGTGGTTGATATTCCGAGGATGGAATTGAGCCATTATGAGGCGTCCTATATATCATAGTTATTGTAGAAATAAAAACCCATGTAGTTCGGTTGATCCGTGTAGTTTAAAATCAATAATTAAGGATAAATATAGGGGGTGTTGAAACAAAAAATATTTGTGATTGAGTCTTGAATATATGTCTTACGTATCCTGGTTATAGAAATAATTAGATTCATCATACTTCGGTCGATGTTGGGGCTTACACACTGGGGCTACCCTGGTGAATGGGTATTTGATGCCTAATGAGGTGTTCGTTGCATCCCCCTAATCCCACATGAGCCATGCTAATTGTGAGAAACTAGGGGGGTGCATGATCAGCCTCATGGCATATGGATATGGGACCTGTATATTTGGGAAGTCCTTGGAGTGTTGGATATGGATCTTGGGCCTTTAAGGAGGCATCCTACATATCCCATTTATGGAGAGAATAAAATTATTCATAGTTCAATTTGAGATTTTGGGGCTTACACACTAAGGATTCCCAAATGAATAAGTGTTTTATGCCCAATGATATGTTCTTTGAATCCCCATAAGCCCATGAGAGACATTCTCATTCTGAGAAACAAGGGGGAGTGCATGATCAGGATCATGGTGTATTGATATGGGATCTGTGTATTAGGGAAGTCCTTAGAGTTTTTGATATGGATCTTAGGCATTTAAAGAAGAATCCTACGTATCCTAGTAACAGTGGGAATCATAGTTCTCATAGTTCTTTTGGAGATGTTGGTACTTACACACCGATAATTTCCTGGTGAATAGGCCTTCTTATTTGGAAGGTTTCACATGATCCTGTTGGCATACCCTAGAGGTAATCGTGTGACCTAGCTCGATAGATTTGGAGGGTGTGACACGTCATGGTAGCGTGATCCATGGGGTGTCGCATATCTTGGATGACACTTCAGGGAGACATCGTAGGACCAGGATGACATGTCCAGAGGGTGTCACATGTAATGGATGACACCTCAGGGAGACATCACGAGACTCGGACGACATGTCCAGAGGGTACTCCATGAGATATAGATTGTCATGTCCAGATGTGTCGATGAGACTCAGCTAACATGAGAGGGTACCGTTATATGAGTCAGGTGGTACATTATGAGGATGTTTCTAGTTTGGGTTTATGAACCTAGAGGGTTCTCAAGTCTCGGTGGTGAAATTCATTAAGGGCATTGCCTAATTTTCAATGGATGCAAGTCCATCAGTCCTTTATCAGATTATTTCTAACTATTGAGGACTTTTTCTTTGAAGGACTTCCATGTCATCATTTTTACATGTCCAAGGGTCTTTGATAAATCCAAATGACTATTGGAAGGAATCTTTGAGTCCTTGGATGGCTTGTCTCAGAGTCTCACAGGACCATGCTGAGGGTGCGCTGGGCGCATCGAATGCCCTTTGGTTACTGCGAACACCGATCACCTTCCACTTTAATTTCTCATTCATTTTATGTGAAGAAGGCCAAGATTCATGAGATATTTTACATATGGTATTGAAGGTATTTCCTCTATTTTTTGGAGATGCGTCTCATGACTAGTATCGGTCATATGGTGTACGAACATTTTGCAGACAAGTCCTCATGCTAAAGGGATTCTGCGAGGCGAGGCAGGCATGTCACCAGGGGATTTTGGTGTTGTGCGAGTTTTCAGGGGAACACCTCATGTATTTTAGTGATCTATGACCCCTCTCACTTCCCCTTTTCTATCTCCTTTATTTTATTTTACAAAGGTTTGGGTTCATGCAAAATTTCATGATCAATGTGTGGGTTTTATGCCTGATTTTTAGGTGATGTATCTCTTGACCAGTATGGGGAATCTGGAGATTGTGCGAGCATGTGGGGGAAAAGTCTATCCATCTATCTTTAGAGAAACACAAAGTTTTCTAGATGCACGTGTGGGATTTTGAGTGGTGAGGCTAGCAAACCAAAGGGACTTTGCGAGGTGAGGCGGTCATGAAATCATGGTCTTGTAGTGTCTCATATATCACTTCACGATGTGTGTTTCATGTCATTCAATGACCATGGACACTACTTGCCTCCTCCCTTTTGGTCCTCTTTGTTTTTTGTGACAAATTTTGGGAGGTATGTGAGTTTTATCGAGTAATATCTGTTATTTTTACTCGATTTTTCAGTGGTGTCTTTCATGACCAATGTAGATCATATGAGAGTGCACATGTACTATGAAAAAAACCATGCTTATATCCTTAGAGTATAATGGAATTTTCTGGAGGTTTCCATGTGGAACAGATAACAAGCTGAATGGGTTTCATGAGGTTCACCATACAAGTCATGGTGTGTCGCATGTCTTCAGGGGTGTGTCGCATGCCCTTCAATGACTACAGGACCCTCTCACCTCCTCCTAGTTATCTCATTTGTTCTTTGTAAGGAAGTCTTATAGGTCTTGCAAAATGTCTTGGATATAATATTGGGATTTTATTCTTCCCTATTATGATTTGGTGCATGATCTATGTGACCACCAGGGGTCTCTTCCTTTAAATGTTTCTTCCCTTGATTTTTGAAGGATTCCAGATGGTTTGTCAGGTAATTTCCAATGAAAAACCATGCGTCCTGGGGGATGTTCATCCAGATGTCACTATTCATCCACTGGTGAACATGGGTTCTCATTGAGGAGGGCTTTGTAGCACTTTTTGTGGGTTAAGTTACTTGCGTAGAGACTTCACGTGACCTTGCAATGGTTACACAATCTCAAGTCTTTAACTGTCCTTTTCCTCCTTGACATCATAGGGAAAATAATATCCAAATTTAGATGTTTCTTAATTTGTGGTTTTTTTTATGCCTATTTAGAGAGCATAAACAAACCCCCCTTCCGTATTCAGGTGCTTTCCTCCCACAAACCAAACTCTATACCTTGGGAAATATGAATCTTTGCAAACATCCATCGACTCTTAGCGATAGAATTTCTGAATTCTTATGGAATTATTTTTCTAAACATGTCGTAACATGCTTGAGTTTCCTTTTAATAAGTTTCTCAAAAAAATTAGGGGTTTTCATCCAAGAGATGCCACTATTGACTATGTAGTGCATTCCTTAGTTGGCCTTACATAAAATATCCCGCAAAATAGGTTTTCCAATTAGTGGTAACTTCTTCCTTGGGAGAGACCTCCTCTAACTCCATAAGCCCTTTCTATGACACCATTTGGATCTAGGGATCCCCAAAAAATAGCTTACAACTTTCTCCTCTCACACCTGAATATGGTATAAATTTCTATATAGATTACCAAGAATGGGAGAATCATCAGTCTTTCGATCAAAGCTAAAGATCCTAAATTATAACACCCATTATTTCCTTACTATAAAAATTTAAACATCATATAATATTATACTTATTACACAACTTTAAATTAAATGATGTTTTGACCCTTGTTAAGAAGGGGCATTTCCCTTCTCTGACATCAGTCATCTGGAAAAACATTCCCTCCTTGGCATAATCAAAATTTGTGCAGGCACGATTTCCCGTTCATGGCCAGTGCCAATGCATATGCTCTCTATATTCTCAGAAATCTTCCATTGAAAAAACCACTTATCATGGTCTTGATAAAACCAAATATCTATAAACTTATGTCTTCCATGATCAATAGAATATCATAATTTCTGAGTGATCCTTTGCCTAACTATGTTGTAACATGCCCAAGATGGATTTGTAGAAGTCATCCAAAAAATGATTATGTTAGCCAAAGGATACCACTATTGAACTATGTATCACACACCCTAGTTGGACTTGCATAAAAAAACCCCCGTGATATGATTTTAAACTAGTGGTAACTTTTCCCTTAGAATATACCTCCTCTATTTCTGAATGTCATGTTTTGGATTCAGAAACCACAAATATCATAGCTCAAGATTCCCCTTAGGAGTGTCTGAATAATTTCAGAACATTCATGTCCATAAAGCCTTGTTTTTATTATTATTTCAAAACTTTATGGTCAAATATGTTTGACCTAAAACACTAGCCTCACCAGTATGGATTGCATTACTTTAAACTACCCATATAAAGAGACAATTTACTCGCTAGATTGAAAACCCGCAAATGGAACTCTGGAAAAAAGTTGATTCTCTGCTCTCTAGTCCTACAATCTATATGGTTTAGACAAAAATCAATCAATGAAAAAAATCCACAAAACTTGTTAGGCTGAAAAACTAAAAAGGGAGGCCTAAGAAAAATCCAAGGCACACCCCCTAAATCTTCTGTATTCTGGACTTAGGAAAAAATTAGGGTGATGAAACAAAATAAACAATGTTTGTTGAGTTTTCCACACAACCCTAACAATATTCAAACTATGATCTCTTGGCCCCATTTCTTAGAAAAAAATTAAAGAATTTCCCCATTCTGTCACTGTGGTTATGACTAGCTGGTGAAAAAATGTCTTGTTATGAAAATCCACTTCAATATCATATTACGATCACAAAAAATAAAATATGGATGAAAGAATATACGATTAGAATAAAAATTATTTTCTTTTATGGGACATCAAAATCATAGGAACATCCACAAGATGGAGTCTCTCCATCACAATTTACATGAGAACATCAATATATTTACTTATTTGTTTAATAGCCTCTCGAGCCCCATCATATGCCATTTGAAGCCTAGTGAACCAAAATAGCTTTAGTCTCTTTATCTTAGAGAAGTGCTTCTGCTGCAGTCGCAATAGTAGTTTCCCCTTCTATTTGGAATTCTTCTAATAAATGGTGGAGATATACGAGATCCCCCCTGAGTGGAATCCAATTCCTTCTAGAGGTTAAATACTTGGATAGTTATATCATTAATCTGTTTCGTACATTCTAACAACTTCTTGGTTTGTTTGGCCTCATCTTGGGATAATGCAGCCTGGAAATCATCAATGTTGTTGAGAATATTCGACTTTTTGAGGTCCTAATGAAGCTCATGATCTTAATCTCTTTGAAAAGGATTTCCTTCACAGTAACATGAATCTTGTGGTAATCAAATTCGTTGTATCCCATCATACCAAAAAAATAAATATTATGGATTCATGAAGGTAGGTCATCAAGAGGTGTCTTAGAGAATATTTTCTATATATCCCACCAAACCACATGATGTGTGATGTGAAGAAAATTATGCAACACCAAATCTGACTCAGATCCATTTTCATAGGAATAAATGTACTCTGGGATCAGTTCACTTATTGAAGCACCCTTCCCCCATTCCCTCCTGATGAATAATAGATTCTTATTTGAGTACCAACTATATTTTCATATAGGATTCACCCTTATACCCAACCAAATAAGTTAATGGAAGTGGAAAATGGGAAAGAATCATTGTTATCCCTAAAAATGATAAATGGGTAAATGAAATAGAGGATGATTAGAAGCTAATTACACTCACCCAGTAATGGTACAACAACCAATAATATTCCTCCATGGAATCCCCAATATCTGTTGTTTGAATTAAAACCTTTTATCAATGAGAACTCTCCCATGTATACTCGATATTTTTTGAGGAAGGATCGAGGAGGTTTCCAATTTCAATATCCACCTAAGTCGGTTCCTCCTCAACGGTGGGACCAGGATGGACTTTGGAATCTTATTCATGTACAATAACTGTAACATTTTCCATATATGGATCTACACATTCCCACCATTCATGATCAGAGAAACAATCATAAAAATATTGATTGCACAAAAGTAAAGACATTCATCCATTCAATTCCCTATTAAGTGCCTAAAATTCTACTAAATTGGTAGTAAGATTAACATTTCCTATCATTTTTTCAAATTAAATTCCAAAATTTATCAAGGAATATATTGAAATACCAAGCCCCTTGGTAATATCACTCATGGGGACACTTAGAATATTTGGCTTGAGACCTGGAACATCACCCTCCTCTAACTACTTGATACCCCAAACAACTTCCTTTGTGATAGTTGTAGGGTTAGAATCAATCATCAAAAAGTTCCTCTAGTGCATGAGATGAATCTGAAATATCATAAGGACAACAATTACTAGGTGGTCTAGAAAGATTTATGATATACCTTTAACATTAACCGAATCCTCCTCCCACCCTATAATGGAAGGAACCGTGACGGGAGAAGATGACATATCCTCAACCCTTAGAACTTATTCTATTGAGGGATCTAACTCACTAGAAAAGATCCACACATGATCCATATTTCCCTCTTCAGTTCTTGGAGGATCATTAATAAGTCCCTTGACATAGGATAGAGAGGGAGATTCTGAAATCAAAGTAGTTTTAGGCTTTTAGTTCAGATAAACAATATATTAATGGTGCCATGATGACATTCCAATATTGAAGATTCTCTTAGAAAAATATTTTATTCTCCATCGTTATTTATTTTTAGATGGAGGATGGATAACATCAACCATCTCAAAGATAGGTATTGGAGAGGGCAATATAGTATCCCATCCATCTCAGCCTCTATTATTTGTCTTCCTAGATATAACTCTCCCTATTTGGGAGATGATTCACCAATCCCAAGTGGGGTAACAATTGGACCATATTTTAGTGATATAATCTCATTTGATTCACCCTAGACCACTACAGATCTAAATAAACTTCTCAGAAACATCACTCTATTTCAGATAAAAGAGATGAGGAACAAGATATGGTATGATAAAATGAGGACTCACATCCTTGGGATTGGTATAATAAATCCATTCCTCTAAAGATGAGTGGTCAATCGCTTCAGCATTGCCCCACAACTTCATGTCCACCACCCACCTCATAGCTGGGATCCTTTTGTCAGTCATAGAAATGAGTATCTCTAATTCTCATATGCAAATCCTCACATAAGTAGTATTTTCCTTGAAGTGAATATTTTGGGGAGATCAAGCATCTCTTATCCCTAGAATCCCCATATTATCATGAAAGAGTTTCAATATAATTTCAAAAGAGAATATTCTTTTACAGATTTTCACTACCTACAATAATACAAATTTTGAATCCATCCCAGCTGGCCTTGATGATGATTCAAAAACCTTGGATTTTACAAGCTTCTTGACCTTCTCCATCGTAGATGAGAGATGATAATACAGAACCCAAGAATCTTCTTGATTGTGGAGACTGGGCTATCTAAGTACAATCTTAGTTGGTGTATCCCTTTTGATTATAGCCTATGAACTAAACCCTATACGAGGTTGTTTGGGTGAATTTGGGACTTCATCATCAGCACCATCTGAAGAGGATAAATCATCCTATAAAGGAGAAGAAATATATTATATGCTATCATAAGACTTTATACCCAATTTTACATGCTTTTCTATTTTTCCAGTACTGATTCAAGGAATGTCTTTGGCCAACACTCTGTCAAGGTGTAATGAAATCCATACCTCATCATGCCAGGAATTCAATCCACAAATTGTGTTATCTAGAGGTAGTTTAATCACTACTTGAGTAAACTCTATGGTTGTAAGCATCTAGAGATATCGAACAACCACCATATTCTATTCTAATCGAACACACACTGGAGGATATGTAGTTACAAACACTTGAATTGGTGTGAAAACCTATATGGATCATAAGCCTATTATATAACTTCACCGTTGATGTGAGTCACCAACACAACATCCCTAAAAGTGATCATCTATGATTCTAGCTCACTGCTATCCTTCCCTTCATCAATGAATCTTCTAGTAGTTGGTTCCCTATATGGGATGAAATTGAACTCTTTGAATAGGATCAACCTTTAATAGGGTCTCCCTGGGCTTCAGGGAAAATGGTGGGACACCAAAAACGGCCTCAACATTTGGTTGAAATAGGCTCTCAGGAATATAGGCCCTGATCAACACAGATTAGGTTCTCAAATAGGTTTCCACCCATCCCCATAGTACCTATAATGGTCCTACAATTATAAACAGGGATTTCCCCACATGAACATGCACTAGGATTTGGTGAATTTTTACTAGGACGGGGACTTACAACCCTACATGATTCTTCTCTTCCATCTTGTCTACTACATTGAATATCTTTGGACTTATTCCACCATTGGAATCATGAACAAATAGTAGGTTAGTGCTCAAACACTTGGCTAAAAAACTGGCGAAATGCGTCTTCTTAGAAACACTAGACCTGGGCTAGTACCACCATTTGTTGTACTCTCCCTTTTCCAGGGTTGGTTGTAATTTACCAAGACTACTCCTCCTTTCCATATTAGGACACCTAGTTGGACATTTTATAGTGGGGCCTTCCCCCTCCAGCTCCAGGTTGGTACTCATTCACACTTCAGGGTGGCTATCCCCCTCTAGACGGGGGTCCTCCTTCAAAATATCAAAATCTATGTTCAGAAAATCACACTCTAGAGGTGGAATCCTTTTAGCATCATCCCATATCACATTTGGAGGTATGAACTCATCATACATATCTCCAAGGATCATAACCCTAGAGATCTTGTGGACATCCCACAAGCTGATACCAACTTATCCATACATTAGGTGGATAGAGTTTGTTTGTGGGCTCCATAAGCTTATCAACTCAAGAATGAATTCATAATTCTTGTGTACATAAGTATATAATACCCATAAGGACTCATAAATTTGTATTTCCCATAGTTTCTATTTGAATTATGCATAGGTTTTGTGCACCCAATATTCCCACATCCATGCAGGCTTAACACCCCCTCTTAAGAGGAAGTCCTAATATTTCGTCCAACCTTTTGAATGATCTATTTGGGATTCAATAAACATAGAAGGATAATGGTAAGGATTCAGTTCAGTCATGTGAGGCTTCAGATCCAAAGCACAATAGCTATCATTCAAGAAATAGGATATGGATGATGTATTGACATCAATATATGAACCCACACTTGAAACTTTTGCAGTTGTTAAATTTATGTAGTCTTGAAACCATGAGGGAGGAGTATAATTATTCAAAGTTGGTATCAAGACCTATTTCATATGACCATAGTTGTGAAGTGGTAGATAACAACTCTCAAGAATTTCATAGTGATATTTCTTCATATTCCTGGCTAGGTTGGGTAGAGTTGTGTCACTAACATCATTGTAGTTTTGTCCCACCACTATACTTATTTACTCAATGCCTTTTCTAGATTGTTCATCAGAAAATGAAGTATTCCTAGAGGTCATTTGAACCTGAAAATAAATTATGAATTTGTTTCATTAAGGATAAGTTTGTTCTGAATAAAATTTTCCTAAATGGAATAATTTGGAAAAGGGATGGTCCCATACAGGGGACCCATAAAATTTTCCCCACGAAGGTACCTCACTAAAAAAACTATTCACAAATAGATCACTTAAATGATTATGTCATGAAGGCAGGTTCATACCATGTCTATATAGATGACCCAAGAAAAATATCTGTGTGGATATGCAATGTAGATCACTAGCATGGATTCCCTATGTGTCCCACTTTCCCTTCTCATCCCTTTACATCAGTATTAGGACCTCATCTTTCAATTGGATCCAATCCTGAGGGAGGGATTTTGTTGACACTTTATTTTCTAACATAAATAAAAAAAGAAAAAAGGTAAATAGATTAGTAAAAAGATAATAAGATAAATGAATAAGGCCTAATATCATAATGTACACCAAAATCCATTCATCTAGTTACCCTAAAAGAGCATTGTCACTCAGGGTACCTACACGAGTGCCTAAATGACCAGTCTGAGTGAGAGAATGTGTGACGTACCTATGTGACACCATTGAGAAAGATATTACCCTCACCGATAGTCCCATATTTTCCTATAAATAGGACCCTGAAATCTTTATTTGTGATAGAGAAAATTTCCCGAAGGCCTCCCAACACTCTACTCACCCTATTCATTCACCCAATCCATCCAAAACCTTCTTAGTAGTTCTCTAAAACCCAAAGAAGAGGGATTTAAAGAGGGGTAGTGAAATTAAATTCCTCCGAGGGTTTAAAATTAACAACACCTACATGAGGCACTCACTCCCCCATGGTTGAAGAACACTATAATGAGGCTCCCTTTCTAACCACAGACCTGTGTGAGCCACTTCTAAGAACACCTATGGAGACCCTTGAAGGCTTGAGAAAGGTCTATCCCAATTGCAGTTTCCTAGGTGGTCTATCATCCATGTTACCATAGCTCACCTAGGCCTACCTATGTAGAGTGCCCCCTACGAGATCGTTCCTTGGATATCCCACGTTTACCTATGTGAGTACCATTGGTTTTCCCTAACCTTCAGTTTGCACGATACACTGATAAAGCCTTCTTCAAGGACATCCATAGAAGGTCCTCTCTTATTTTGGTTCCCTTGTCTGAAATGGACCAAATTGAAACCTCCACCAAAATCTCTAGAATTGGAAAACCATAGGAAAAGGAACAACAACATGTCTACCATTTGGATTTGTATTCCTATGGTCATAGGTTTCCCACACTTGTCCTACTAGAGAGTTAGGGCCCTCTGGGCGAGTGTGGTTTTTTATTCCCATGATCACGAGGACCCCTACCCCAGGGATGATGTTAAGGAGTTATCACTATTAGATACAAGGGCTAGGCCCACGTCATACCCTTGTTGTCTCTAAGAACCGAAGCCTCCAGTTCCTAGTGGGGAGGATAAATATTAAAATTTATTTTCCATTCAACATGGATGAGATCCTCCTCCCTTACTATGGGGCCAATTTTAAGGAATCCCTCTTGGAGTAATCCCCTAGTCTTTCTTATAGGAGGTTTCACTCCTTCTCCGCCTCACCCACTTGGCTACTAGATTAGAGAGGGTATGCGCACCAGATTCCTCTACTCTCTCTCCCATACCCTTAGCCTCTTCCACCAATAGAAATGGAGAAGTGTAGTTTTCCATATCTTTTTCTTCATCCTTTTCAATCACATTCAATCAGGACTCATCCTGACTCATGTGGAAACAAAGGATATCCATGATCATGACATCTAGACCATTAGATGCATGTTTTGGTGAGGGATCATACTTTGAATCTTCCTCTCACTATCCTTCAGAGTTCCTTCACAAGCATGGGTCCCAAAGGCCATGTATCAAATCATATAGAACATAATATTATGCAGTTTCTAGGATATTCTACTTTCTATCATTTCTTATACTGAGCATGACTCATGTAGGCTTAGAGGTTGATGGGGGTCATGACATCCACATGATCCCAGGTCTTATGGTAATCATTCAAAGTGTAAGACCCAACACAAATCAGGGATTCCTACTTGATATAAGCCCCAAATTTTCACCATTATGGGAATCCTCCTTAAGGGTAAGCCCCATGACAAGTCAATATATGGGAATCCTTCTCAGTAGTAATCCCAAAGAATAACCCCCACTCATCAGGGAATTCTCTTCAAGAGTAAGTCCCAACTTAGTCATATCAAAAGGTTGTATTATCCTACAAGATAAACCTTTGAGGGACTCCCTAGGAATAGGTCCTCACAACCAAACTACATGGAATTTGATTCCCATCCAAATGGGATACGTAGGAAGTCTCCCTAATTTCCAAACCCAACACCCCAAATCAACCCTGTTCTCTCTGGTCCACATTCCTAATAGGGTCTAGTTCAACCTAGAAATTCATATTCCTTTTAGGTTACCTATGTTGCTTCATCATAATTACCAAAAAAATTTTTGACCAGGCACCTCTCACCTAGATTTCCTTGTCGTGTGACGTTAAAATACATGGTTTGGTGCTTATCACATGACCTTAAAATGTATGATGTTCCCCCTTAAGTGGTGTCAAAATACATGGGACCTGATTCCTTTCACAAGGATACATAGGAAACCCATCATATGGGTTTGATCCCAACATCAAGACAACTCCCATCTCCCTAGATGATAATACACTGTAGATATTCCCATTGTGTGGATTGAAAACTAGTAGCATCTTCATAATGACCAAATAATCTCTAATCAGTAAAAAATAGATAAGATTGATATAGAAATTTGGATATATACATATACCTCCATCAATGAAGAAACCCATATACATATAGATGATTATAAGTTCCATAAATTCTAATAATTGATTGTTAATTCAAGGGTGACCAACACCATACTTCATAATTAATGAAGGATTCACTAACATATCTTAAATCTATAAGAGAGTCTTGGTGTAGGTAATAATTCCCCCCAAAAAGGGAGTGATGAGCCCAACCTCCCATACTCTTGACCAATATGAGTTATTAAGCATAATTGGACTAATTTTACAATGAGTGCTTACCTTTGGAAAATAGGACCCTATGGATGAATAATCGTTGGGTGTTTCCAGTTCTATGTACAAACCCCTTTAAAACCATTCAAAGATAGTGAACCCAACATGAATTATTTTATAAGGCTCAAACTCCCGAAATCAACAATCAAGATGAAATAGATATCTATAGTGATGAAACAAAAATGGTGAACCCAAAATGATTATTTAACCAGGATTATAATGTCACCCATCTATCAAGCCACTTTCACTCTCATAAATGAAATAGGGCTAAACAAGACAATCAATTACACATGTGTTCATTCAAATGAGCTACTGATTTTATGGGGTTTTATTGGTTTTGTTTTTCATATATCCAATCAATCTCTCTTCAAACTCCCTTTGATCCAATGGATTCCTTCCAGCTACCAGGGATGTACGACCCATCTACTAATCACACCAGATATTCATCAAAGAAAAGGATGTCATCACCAACCTATAGTATTCGAAACAGAGTCTCTAAAAAACTAGTTTGGGAGTATCACCAACATGGTTTGATCCTGAATCTAGAGGTTACCTAATAGGCCTTACATCTCACCAAGCCCTACCAATCATCTAGTCATCGATGAATAGTGGTCCTGAAGTAGATGGAACCGACAATCATCTTCAATTTTTCCAGGATCTTATCTCCATAATGTGATAACCAATCTCACCCACATCTCAGGGAGGTGGATCAAGAGGCCACAATGGCCTCATGAAGAAGACCCATGGGCCCTTACAAAAGGCTCATTCTAGTAATCAATGTCGATGATGCTGCATAATAGTAATCCCTAAACATATTGAGGGTTTCATCCTTGGTCGATCATCCCAGGTCACTCAGACCTAGGCATAAAAGATAGCCCACCAGGGGTAGTGAACAAACAATGAGTAGGGAAACAACCCCATACCCTCTATAGAATCCCATTAATCTAATTTGGTGGCCAACTATGAGGGGGAACATACAACTTCCCACTTTAATTTAGCTCACCCATAGACTCACATGGATGCATCCAAATAATCCCTCCATTCAAATCTGACAACACATAGTGAACAGGAATATACAACTACCTGTATTTACCAAGCCTGCTAATAGACTCATCTAACAGCACCCGAAGAATCCCACCAACCATATTTGGTGGTCAGCCGCATGTAGGAGAACACACCTACCTATATTTATCAATCCCGCTAGCAGTTTCATCTAGCATCACCCAGAGAATTCAATTGAAAAGTACCAATGAAAAATAAGGGGCAGACACAACTCTACCCCCCATGAACGATTACTTTTAGTATCCCCATAGAATAAATATAAGATAAGAGTGAGTACATACAACTTCTCCAGATATGAAATGGACATATATCCCCTTTCCAATCACTAATTTCACCAAGAATATCTTGAAAATGGTGAAAGGACATACAAAAATCTCTTACTACATCCTATAAACTTGTTTGGACATCATTATGATGATAGTAGTAGTTTCAGAGGGATGATCACACAAATTTTCCCCACAAATAGAGTGGCTCATCAGCATTTTACCATGGAGAAAACACACACCTTTTCTTTCATCTAGGAAGGTCATGAGGAAAACTCCCCTGTGATGTATGAATAACCATATTGGGAACATACACCTACTCCAACTAGAGGAAATTGGCCTATCCCAATGGACACTTCAAGGTTGGAACAAACACCTACCCCTGAAAACTACTTCCCCTAGAAAGTGGCCGTAGTCTCCCTCAATAAGGCATCTAAGAAGAATCATCACCAAATAAAACTAGAAAACAAATAGTTGATATATGATCCCACTCTACTTAATGATGAAGTTCTTGAATCCCTCAAACACTTATCTGGGGTAGCTCAAGATCCTAACCTCCCATAAAAATATTATGGGAGTAGTACTAGTAATAATGAAGGTCCTATCTAGACACTTCACCACGAAGGATTTATTTATGACCACAATCCAATCAATCTCAAGATCCCATCTCTTAATGAGAGCCTCAACAACTATTCTTATGGATATAAGATCAAGGAGAAATAGTGTTAACCCTTTATTATAATATACCATGGTGGTCCTCTCCATGATTACACTCAGTATGAAAGTTCCCTATATAGTAGTATTTCAAGTTGTTGAGAGAATTCTCTTATTGGAAATGTAGTGAAATGAAAGTCCTCCTAACCCAAGGAAATTCCAAAACAAGGCCAGTCATGTATGATGACTTTTCATTAACTGGTGAAATCCTTTCTCAACCAGAAGATAGCCCAAGGAAACAACCATTATCTAAACCAACCTTGGGCCACTTACCTTTCATTACAATAGAGAAAGTCCCAACCAATATACCCACTTAGGATAAAGAAGTCGGGAAGAGTCCACTATAGTTAGACCAAGTACAGGAATCTCCAGTAAAAGATGAAGATGACACACTAAATATGAGGAAGAAACTAGATAAATATGACATACCAGTCATGTTATGTCCTTTATCCACCCCTTAGTACAACATTCTAGAGATGTTGTAAGATTATTGTGTGCACAAAATCCACCTAAATATATGGAAAACTCTTCATCACATAAGATTAAAAGTATTACCCCATGATGAGTATTAAAATAACATCAATATAATAGAAGGGATGAAGTGTTAAATTGACTTGGTGGATCTCTAAGTTGCACAACATCCAGAGAAATAGAAAGGATCCCTTTAACATGCATGCATTAGTGCATTAAAAATATTATGATAGTTGATTTCAAATTCCCAATCTGGTTTCCATATTAGAGGATGGGGTGGACATGGAGTATTAAATTTCACCATTCTCCCTAACTACTAAATCCCAATAAAGGTGGTATCATGAAATTTCATAGCCATAGGAAAACTTTAGCAAATGGACCCTATTAATAATCGGATATCTGCTCAACAAAAATTGTCCCCGACCAACTCTCATCGATAGAGGGCTTGAAGAGATCATGATATTGATATAATGCTGCATTAGGAATTTGAAAAGATCAATAAATCCTACCATTTAGGTGAATTCAATTTTCAGATAGCACAAATGTCAGAAATAGCGCAATGATCTTCAGAAATGGTTGATTCAAGTGCAGATCGAATGATTAACCTAACCCATGTTCGTAAAAAAATCCATAAAACTATAAGGGAAGATACAATAGTGGAATCCATAAAAATTTAAGAGCAACCCCAACCAATAGAGATGGGGTGTTTTTTAATCTAGCATTTTAGGTAATAAAAACAAACCTGAAGAGTGGTTAATGTAGAAAGGGAACAACCACAACCCTTAGGGATGGAGGTTTTTTCACCTCAACAACCTCCTCCACAGTAGAGATCAATCTTCACTTGATTAGGGGAACCTCATAGAGTAAATCCTCCCAGTACCTCCCATCTTATGATCCAATATTTTTATCAGGAACACACATGAATGAACTGACTAGATATTCCCTTCAAGTCACTATCTTCCAAATAGCTCCTAAAAAAATTAGAACAGGAGATAACAAGGACTCATGGAGGGAGTAAAAAGAGACTTCCCCATAGAGGCACTAATAAAATGCCTACAATGTGTTATGAATTGGTAAATATTATTAATTATATCATTGGAGACTCTACATATCATCAGGCCAATTCAGAAGAGGATTCAAAGAAGGATGTTCTAGCTCATAGTGTTGTCCACACCGAAATAATTGAAAGAGTTGTACATACCCAAAAAAAATATTTCACTGAATTTGGGGATTTCATCAAATAATATAGCCTTAACTCCTCAAAAGTCATCCAATAAGGAAAATGGAAAGGGTTATATTGTACCTCACCTACATCCTAGAGAGATTAAGTTCCTTTATCTAAAATAATTATTTTCTCAACACGAGGAAGATATGAATGAAATGAGGACACTTAATACAGAACTACTCTGAGTAAAAAAATCCTACTAGATATACTCTACAAAAAGATCATCAACTCACACCCCCAACTAGAGTTCCTATATAAAGAGGACTTATTTTAGAAATTGAAGTGGATTTGGAACACTCAGTCCACATGGGATACCAAACACTAATATACTTGGATCCCACAGCAGCAGTTCGGGAATTTTACCTATTGGGTGTGCAACTAGAACAAGGCTAGGAAAATCCTTAAAGAATAGACCCTATGGGATACCCATGAAAAATACCAATGGTACCGCCAACCATGGTCCTACCATCTATTGTACCTACTCATGCTCCAACATAGTCAGACATTCCTTGAGGGATCATGAATGCTCTTGAGTTACTCACAGCTCGATTAAAATCTATAGAGGTACATAGAGCACTAATACAACTTGAAAATAATCCTTACCCTAAATGGGTATATCTGACTCCTCCCCCTAAAAACATTATGAATTCAATATTTTTTTATTTTTAATGGCTCAAGAGATCCATAGCACCACCTAACACATTTCATTTCTCACTGTGATCACATGATGGATACCCTTGAGTAATAGGAGGGAGTGAAGCATAGATTCTTCAAGAAATCATTTAAAGGGATAGCCTTTATATGGTTCATGAGTTTGTAGGCTTGGTCAATTATGGGGTGGGAAGACCTCTTTCAGAAGTTTCATTTCTATTTTATTTCAATGATGTAGAAGAAAATGATCTTCGATCTCATAAACTAAAAATAGTGGTAGAATAAAAGGGTATCATATTAAATTTATCAGTGGAAAGGATTGAAATAGCCCTTAAACCTACCAATCCCTCAAGAATAATTATTTCCCATATATATTGTGAATATTCATGCAGAGTTGTGTACACTGTTGATTCTTATGAAAAAACAGATGGTTTTAGAGACCTTGTCACTATTGCTCAAAAGGTAGAAGAATACATTATATAGACTAAGGAAAAGTCCCAAGTAATTCCATAAACATAGGGAAGAAGAAGAGGAAAAGTAAAGTCTACCACTATTACACCTAATCTGTCCCCTGTACCCTCTCCCACTCTAAATTCCACACCATATCATGTGACTATAACTCCTGAGTGTAATTAAAAATGCCCACCTCATCAGGATAATAAAAATGGGAAAAGTGGAAAAATAGTTTGAGGAGATTAAAAACAAGGTATATTCTTTATGAAATGAAGACGTCCTCATCTAGCTCATATCATAATTGAAAAATAATTTTAAGAAGTTTCCAAAGACTAGGAAGCCCAAAAATAGGGTGAAAAGATCTTCCAAATAATTTACAATTCAATCAAGAACTAGGGAACAAAATTTAAGAGTGTTCCATTTTAATGAACTTCTTAAAAAGATGGTGGACTCCAGGATAGGGAAGATGAAAAATTCACATGTCTAGGTAGTATGTGTCTCTGCCACTGAACCGGGGGGGGATATAACGAATGGAAGGAAGTTAACAGCAAGGGTACATGGAATTTTTGGACCTGTATGGTCCGAAAAATGATCAATAAAACTCATTATATCCTCTGAGCATAGTTTCAATATCCAATTAGGCCTTCTACCTCTCTCACTAAAACACTAATGATTTCATAAATAGACCATTCCTAAAAAATATAGCCCTCCAAAAAGTTACATGGCCATAAGGGTAAGAAGAAAACACAATAATATGGGCTTATGTTAAGGCCAAATTTAGTATTGGCCTTAGTGAACATCATTCCAATAGTCCCAAAGGCATGGGAACCACCCTGCTAAATGTAATAATAAGGGTCCACCCACTAGATATAATTTCTATTTGATGAGGAGTTGATTTTTGAATCCATTAATTTTATTCATTTAATGGATCCCTTGTCAAATAATGAGCGTGATTATGAACCTAAATTCTCCATGATTGATTTGGTAACTGGGGTAAGAGGCTTCCATAGTTTAGGATACAAGGGAAGATGCAGTCGTACCAAGAGTCACTACTTCAATCACACCCTTGATCAAACTCTATGCATAGCTGAAACTCTTAGGAGGGATCTCCAGTGAGATCAATAGGAATAAGAAATTTCTCCCAAACATGATAGGGTCTTCCATAACATGATTATACTAAAATATTTATTAAATTATATTTCACTACCTAATCAACCTCGGTGCATAGGCATACCTAGCCAACCTAATCTTCCAAGAGCAGAAGCACTTTTGACTCCTATTTCAAGGACTGATCCATCTACATCAGGAATATAATCTCTCAAAGAACATGTGAAAGAATAAACCCATGCTAGGAGGCACAGACCTTTGGACAAGAAATATAATTCTTTAAAACAATTACCCTTGGTACTGGCCAAGTTTTCATTCCTAGGTTCTCTAATTCTATCAAAAGATCTTTAGGAAGCACTTATTGAGGCTTTGTCAGGTCCTTAGGAATTTGAAATTGAGGTTTCTACTACTGAAGTATATTGTACAGAGAAAGATCCTAAAAAATTCCAAATGATCAAATATTTCATAGACCGGGATGAGTATTCCATCATACAGGGACACGTCGGGCCCTTGTACATATCTAACAAGATAAATGACATTGATATTTGACTGGACTTCATTGATAACGGCTAATGATTCAAACTCACACCAATCCAAACACTTCATTAATTTGGTTTCAATGAGTCTCAATTTTCCCCATATGCCCTAATGTTATAGGGTTATGAAAAGAATGTGAAAATTCCTCTCAGTGAAATCAAACTTAGGACTGAGTTCAGTGACCTCATGTCTGACTCAGAATTTATATTTGTTATATAGATCACAACCTTAAATGTTATTATAAGAAGACACTGAATACATTAGTATTTGGATATCCCTTTTTTTATACTAACATTGCCTAAAATATAACATCAATGGTTAAATTAAGAAATTTCATGGTGACACAACCTAATTCAAATCCTGCAAGTCGCAATAAATTGACACATGATTCTACCATAAAGAAGGGAAACATTACATGGATGATAATTTTTCTTGGATCAATATTAAAAATGGTTTAAATGTGATTTTTTCCAATCCTTTCAAATATATTATTGTATATTATGTGATCCCCATTAACCAAATTGAAGAGGTGGGTACAAATTTGAGCACACATCCAACAAATTTTGTGATTTCAATCCTAAAATATGAGCCCTATAGCATTTGATAAGTTGTTAAATCTTTGAGAAATAATGAAATCCTAGATGAAAATGTATTCATTCCATCCCCAAGGATCCAACAAAGCCATGGTACATCACCAAGACTAGAATAATTTATCATGCGAGTAGGAGAAAATGAAGAGGCTCATCCTCAGCCACTCATCTCTCCTTCAGATCTCAAAGAAAGCTTTATACTAGAACGAGAGATTGAAATGGTTGCATCATCTTCCAGACATCCAATTAGTAACCCCCTACACCCTCCAAGGAACATTATTCATCACCTACTCCACATATAAAGACAATGAAGTTAAATCATGAGGAAGAAGAAGAAGAGGAAGACCTTAGGGATGCCCCTCCATTATTTTAGGAAGGTTTATCCACCACTGACAATGTTCTCAAGGAGATATATATGGGTATTGAGGAAGACCCATGACCCAATTTGATTAGTGTAACCATGAATATCAAAGAACATGATATTTATACTTCCATCCTGATATAACACTTGGATTTATTTTCTTATAATTACTTATAAATTCTAGGACTTGAACCCAAAGTGGCTACCCATCACTTGGGATTTCCAAAAGACCATTGAGGGTACAAATAGGTATCCAAAAGGAAACACCTAACTCACACCTCCAAAATCAAGGCTGAAGTGGATAAACTCATAAAGGTCAAATTTATTCAAGAGTTACAATATCCAAAATAGCTATCCAACATTGTCCCTATGAAAAATAAAAATTGGAAAATCAGAGTTTTCATCGACTTCATAGATCTCAACCTGCACTGTCTGAAAGACAAATTCTCGATTATAATTACAAAACTCATGATTGATGAAACATCTAGTTACCAAGCCATCTCCTTCATGGATGGCTATTCAAGTTATAACCAAATTTGGAAGGGCCCAAAAGATGAAGAATTCATATCCTTTAGAATCCCCCAGGGAGTATTTTATTATTGGTTGATTCCCTTCGGCTTGAAGAATGTCAGTTCGACATACCAACATGTAATGCATAGCATATTTAAACTCATCCTGGGGAAGTTTGTATTATTTTATGTTGATGATATAATATTCAAATACAAATAATGTTCCGACCACTTATCTGAATTTGAGACCATCTTCAACAAGATACAATAGCATAACCTGAAGATGGACCCATTAAAATGTTCTTTTGAGGTAACATCAGGAATGTTTCTCAGCTTTATTGTACACCATAGAATTATAAAAGTTGGCCCAGAGAAAATAAAGGCCATCAATAGAATGTCACCTTCTCAAAACCTTAAAGGGTTGAGAGGTTTTCAAGGACACTTGTCCTATATCCGGTGCTTCATAGCCAACCTTGTAGGCACATGTTTTCCTTTCACTAGACTGACGAAGAAGAGAGTCACATATCAATGGACCATTGGCTGCCAAGAAGAATTTGAAACCCTCAAGAAATACCTCTTGAGTTATTTGGTGTTAATGCCACCCATCGAGGTAAATCCACTCATTCTATATGTGATGGCCCAGGAGTGATCACTAGGCACATTACTCATGAAAAATAATAAAATTGGGAATGAAAATAGTCTCTACTATCTCAATCAGACCACAATCGATGTTGAGACTTGTTATTAAGATATAAAGAAGAGTTTTTTCACATTAATCCCTGCAATACAGAAGATGAGGCACTACCTGCATCACCATGAGGTCCAATTGGCCTCTCACAATAACCCACTCAAATATATCCTTAGTCTTCTTATACTGATAGGATGTTTGGTGTGGTGGGCAGTTATTCTATAGAAATTGATATAAAATTTATGCCTCAAAAAGAATTGAAAGGCCAGGCCTTGACATATTTTCTTGCAGAACACTCATCTGCAAAAGCAACATCATTAAATACTGAATTTCCTAATGAAGTGTTTTTTTCTAATCAATATGACACCCAAATTTGTGAAATGTATTTTGATGATGCATCTATAATCCTAACTTAGAAGTGAATATAATACCCTAAGATCAATAAATTTGGGTTAGTGGTTGTGATTATATCATCATAGAAGACAATACTACCTTACTCATTCCTATTATCATAAGCTTGTACCAACAATAACTTAGAATATCGTGACCTCATTATAGTCCTATAATTGTAACTCCAAATACTAGTGAACAACCTAGTGGTGAAATGTGACTTGAAGTTGGTAATCAAATATATAAATTTCTACTAAAAAATAGGCCTTTAACTGTGATAGAATAGTTCTTTATTAGTGCTAACAAAGTGATAATAATTTGAGTGCTATTAAAGGCCGGAATATTTCTTCAATGCTAAAAAAGAGTTGTTAAATGCCCCCTTTAACAACACATTTTTTAGCACTATTGAAGGGGGACTTTAATAGTGATTTTTAGCAATGATAAAGGTAGTGTTGTTAAAGGGGGTAATTTTTTTAGACATCTATAAGACCAACCCTCCTTTATAATCACTTCTATAACACCTTTAATAGCGGTCCCGTCGCGTTTATCAGTGCTTTTCACCCAAACACCCCTTTTATCAGCACTTTTAAAATTTCCAACCTCATGTGCACCCACCTAGATTCAAACCCTGCACCTTTCCTTCGAATATGGAATGCCTTTACCACTACCACGTGTTTCTTTTTAGTCTGTTTATTGATATTTCTATTTATTTTTATATATTTACATATATATTATTTATTAATATATTTATATAATTATTTTTAAATATATTTATACAATATATATGTATGTGATATATATATATACTTATATTTATTTGAATATATTATATATTATATTCAATTAAATATACTATAAGATAATATAAATATATATATGTTTATTAATACACACAAATATGTATATATAAACATTATAAATATATTTTTATATTGAAAAAAATGGTTAGATATGGTTTTAAATACATTTTTAGAATATGTATTGATATATATATATATATATATATATATTATAATATACATTTTTATGTAAATATATTGATATATGTATTTATATGAGTGATTTATTATAAAAAAAATATAATAAAACATGCATATTTTTAATTATAAATAAAATTATGTTGTAAAAAACAATAAAATTTGATGATCATAAAATCAATATGAATGTAAGATTTGGGAATAAATTCATTCTCTCCCAAAAAATGTAATAATACCCCCTTAAATGAGGCTTATAATCCATTGAACGTAAAAAAATTAGGTTACCCTGACTAAAAACATAGTTTTTGAGGGATTTTGGGACTTTTCTTGCCTTAAAAAATGTGAAAATGTTTTATCTATGTCACCAAGGGATTAGATCTCATCGCAGTATTTTATTTGATATGTGGTAGAGCCTAAACAGACACCCGAATCAAAATCTATGGTCGTTTGAAGTTCTAGTTATGTTTTCAACTTATTTTAGACCTTTTATGAATTTTTCGATTTTTGTTATCTTCAAATTGATAATAATGATTATTAATCATTATTAATAAAAAAATTATTAATTAAAAATGTTTTATTTATTTTTTAAGTCGCATTCACTAAATATCTTATAGATGTCAAGTATAAATAGCTATTTACATTATCTTAAACATATTTTAAAAAAATATATATTATATTTATATAAAAATAAATATATTTATATATTAATATATTATTTTTAATGAAATATGATTTTTTTGAAATATACCATTTTCAGCATTACTAAAAAAGTGCTGATAAAAGGGGGTCATTATTAGAACTTCTAAAAAACACTCATAACCCACCCACCCTTTATCGCCACTTTTTTACAAGTACTGATAAAGGGTGGAATTTTATCAGTGCTTGTAAAAAATTTCTAATTAGGTTCCCCCATTAATAATTATTTTTTATCACTTTTAAAGACCCCCTTTAATAGCACTAAAAAAAGTGTTGTCAAAGACCCCGTTTAAAAACACTTTTTTTAGCACTGACAAAGGGGGTATTTAACAGCACTATTAAAGACCTAGCATTGGATAGACCTTTTTTGTTTTAGTGAAAGGAAATTAAACCATCATAAAATAATTTTTTATACCCCTACTTTATTATATATGGGGTTTAATGGAATAATTCACATCAGAGCCAACATTGACTCATGTCCCATGATCATAGTCTAGGCCGATGCATTGGTAAATGCAGCTACAACTGTGGAACATCCAAACTGGGATGAAACAATCATTAGCATTTACCACCACTGTATGGTCTCACCTTTTGTTAAAGTTAGGATGTAATAGATCAACTAAGTCAGCCCCATACCTGATTTGTATGGTCCTACCATGGGATGGATAAAACCCATCATGGTGTGCCTCTAAAATGGAGTAATTACACTGGACATAACTGGGAAGGAGAAAATTTGGTGGTGATCAGTCAATTTCATTCTTTATAATGGACCAAATCACTAGAAGGTCCTCTAAAAATGAGTCTTTGATGGATTCATTCTCAGATGTATCGATGGGGAAGATATTGCGACTATCAAGGAAGAGATATATGTGGGATCATGTGGTTCCCACCAGTCATGTTATAGGATTTCTTATCAAATTTTAAGACTTGGATACTTCTGGACTTAGATGATACAGGATTTCAAAAAATTCACCAAGAAATATCATTCCTTCCAAGTGCATTCCAACTTCATCTATCAGCCCCCCATATTTTCTATATACAACCAAATACTATTGGACATTCTCCATATGGGTAACGAATATAGTAGGGTTGTACCCCACCAACTATATTCAATAAGTTCAAATACATTTTAATTGATACTGATTTCTTTTCCAAATGGGATGAGGCAATACCCCTCAAAGAAATCAGGGCCAAAAGAATCATTAGATTCATAAAATCCAACATCATTACTAGATTTTGTGTCCTTCATACCATAATGATAGAAAATGGAACCAATGTTTTTTCTACTGAGGTAGAGAAACTATATCAGAAGTATGATATCAAATTTAACCATTCATATCACTATCATATAGTGGCTAATGGATAGATATAGGCCTTCAACAAGACCTTACCAAACATACTCCATAAGATGGTGGATAATGATAAAAATTCTTGTCCTTATAATATCTTTCATGCCTTGTGGGATTACTGGACTATGAACCATACTGCTACATGGGAAACCCCGTACTCACTGGTATATGGGATAAAAGAAGTCCTTCCCATTGAGGACCAGTTTCCATCACTCAGTGTTTTCATCTATGATTAGTTATATACAGATGAGAAATCCCAGAAATGACTGGATAAATTAGAGTGACTGGATGAGAAAATATTTCACACCTTGCATCACTTAAAGGTATATCAAAATTAGATAGCATGAGCTTTTAATAAGAAGTTCCACCTCTACTCATTCCTCTAAGGAAAACTAGTAACCATCCTTAGAAATCCAATGATACCGGGAATAAATCCACTGAAACTTGAACCAAAGTGGTAAAGACCTTATTCCATACATAAGGTCCATTCTAATGGAGCTTATTCCTTGATCTCAAAGGATGAAGAGATGATTATGAATCCAACTAATACATGGTTTCTAAAGAAATACTTTGTGTAATCACATGGAACGTTTCCCCTCTACAATATGTTAAACTGTATAGTGGGTCTGTTTTGCACGACCTTAAAAGGAATGGCATAATTTCCATGATGTATAACGTTAAAATTTGCGGCATTATCTTCATTATCACATGATGATAAACTGCATGGCATATGATCCTAGTTGTATGACCTGAAATATCAAGATATCATTCTTCCTCATCACATGATATTAAAATACAAGGTTAACGTCCCCCTCATTTGACATTAATAAAAAACTGAAACACCATGAGTTGAGAAACTTCTCATGGTCCCTTGCTTACATGCCTCCATCTCAGGTATAAGTCCCAATCACATCCCTCCAACCACTTCAATAGGTTGAAATGTCTTCTTATCTAGACATGAAGAAGAAAGGAAGGTCAACTCCCACATAGAATCCCCACTTATATCATCGCCACCCCACAATGGTGCTTGTTCCCCCATTATGAGAATAAGTCCCAAAACTGTAATGACCACATAGCATGATAGTAAACCTCACGATCCTATTGAGAACTACATGTGTCTTTATTCTTATCCAATGAGATATGTAGTGACACTCGGACATTCCATCATGGGTCCAACCACATTTAAGGAGAATAAACCCACCTTCATTTTTCCCTATATATGAATTAGATCTAAAAATGGAACCTTTCCAGGTTGATTTGGATTGATTCCCATTATAATGAAATGAGTAATGATGCCTAAAACTCATGTTTTAGGTGTAACCATCATCCTAGAAAATACTAAATCCCATTTTCTCATGTCAAATCCCAATTGATGTGGGGAATTTGTTTCAAGAACTACATATAGATTGATTCTTACTACAACAAGATATATAGTGACACCCAATTATTATATCAGGGTCCATATGTAATGTTTTTTTCACATTAGGTGACCCATGTCCTTGTCGCAAGACGTTAAACTGCACGGTCAATGTCCTCATCACATGATAATAAACTTCATGACTCATTCAATAACTACATAATCCTTTATTCGGATCCTAATGAGATACATGGTGACACCTTGATCATATCTCCTGCCATGGATATCAGAGAATATAAATTCCCCTATCCTACACTTATGTTGACTTTATTCCATGGGAATAGCCTTTTCTGATCCCTGTTTCTCACATTGATAATCTCTCACATGGTATTATGAGTTTTAGTGAAAATATTCCCCACATAAGAAAGTAATATCAATTCATATTGGGGTTTCCATGGTACTGGATTCAAGGCCATAAAATTCAAATCATATATCCTCATCACATGATAATAAAATGAACTATTTATTCAAGAAATACATATAGCTTGATTCTTATTTCAATGAGATATGTAGTGATGTTTAGATCTCCACTCCTAGGCTAAGCCGAAACACAATATGGAAAATACTCCCTCTCTCTTATGTACGAGCCAAATCTACATGATAGGACCCAATATGTGTTCCCATACTATACATGAACCCATATAAAAAAACCCCCAATTTCTTCTACATGTGAATTAAATCAAGGTGAGGGACCTTTATTTTAGAACAATTCATGTCATGATTCTTATTCTGATAAGATACTTAGTGATTCTTGTGTCATATTCCCTATCCCAACCACAACATTCCCTTGCTCTTCACATCAAGAAAACTTCATCCTTACTGCATGAACTTAAACTACATAGTACCTTAAGAACTACATGTCACTTGATTCTCAATCCAATGAGGTATGTAGTGACTCCTAGTCCCCATGTCCTAGTCCCAGCCATAGGTTAAATAAGAACTACCTCTTATCCTATGAATGAACAAGGATATATACAGAAGATCTCAGTTTAGGTCTCTTTATTAAAGGATCCACTGAATAAATAGGTATGTCCTTCTACATATGAGTTAGATCTATATAAGGGACTCTAAAATTCATAGCCCATATCAGTCCAAACATTTTCTATATTCTCAAATATATGCTTTTCTCACATGATACTTCTAATATTGGAAACTATTAGAAACTCATAATCTTTCACTAGCTTCTGGTGATAGAATTTATGATACTTGAGGACCCCGTTTTCCTCACAATGTTGTAACATGTCTCAGATGGATTTGCATAAAAATATCCCATAAAAAGGTTTTTTAGCCAAAGGATGGAAGTATTAAATATAAAATACGCTCTCTATTTGGACCTATATAAAATATCACACAAAATGGGTTTGTAAATCAGTGGTAACTTCATCCTTAGGAGAATCCTCTTTTGTCTTCATCAGCTTCGACAAAATTATGTTAGGACCCATGATTCGAATTCGGTCTGTGGTAATATCCCGCATAATATCCCCATATACTCTCTCCTGACCCAAGAACCTTGAAGACAATGGTTTACAATTTCCTCCCTCATGTCTGAAGTATTTCAAAACAACCTTGATCTTATAGGCCACATGTCATATGTTGTTGTCATGATGTTATGGTCCTAGTCATATGAACTAAAACTACAGGCACTATATTCCTTGTGCTTGGGTCATACCTACGTAGAAAAACTATTCCCCTAAATCTTTAGAAAATTTTACTTGAAATTACCCTTTTGTATTTAGGTGTTTTCCTCCCACAAACCAAAACATATGCTTGGGGAAATCCAAATCTCTATAAACCTTCATCATCTCTTAGTAATAAAATGTACAAATTCTTAAGGAATTATTTGCCCGACTATGTTGTAACACACTTGAGTTAGATTTTCATAAGTTTCTCAAAAAAATTAGGGGTTTTCAGCCAAGGAATGCCACTATTGAATATGCAGTATGCACCCTATTTGGCCTAGAAAAAAATATCCCACAAAACGGGGTTTTCAGTCGACAATAACTTTATCCTTGAGAGAGGTATCCTATAACTCCATAATCTCTTTCTATACCACACTTTGGATCTATGAATCCAAAAATCACATATTACAACTCTATCCTCTCACCCTTGAATATGGTAGTGCATTTCTAGATAGATTACTAAGAATGGGAGAATCATTAGTCTTTTTATCAAAAATAAAGACCATAAATTATAGCACCCATAATGTCCTTCTTGTACGAATTTAAACCACACAATATAATGTCCTTGTTTTACATCTTTAAACTCCATTATGTTTTGACCCTTATTAAGAAGGGGCATGTCCCTTCTTTGACATCGGTCATCTGACAAAATGTATCATCCTTTTCACAAGACAAATCTATATAGGAGAGGTTTCCTATTCATGGATAGTTCCAACGAAGATGCTTTATTCATTCTCATATATCTTCCTATATAAAAACCACTTATCATAGTCTCAATAAAACCAAATAACCATAAACTTCTTTCATCCATGAGCAATAGAAATTCAAAATTTCTGAGAGCTCCTTCACTGGACTATGTTGTAACATGCCCAAGTTGTATTGGAATAAGTAACCCAAAAAAACGTGTCTATCAGCCTAAGGAGACCACTACATGACTACGCATCATGTTCCCTAGTTGTCATTGCATAACACAACCCTCATAATAGGTTTTTTAAACATTAGTAACTTCAACCTTAGAAGAAACCTCCTCTATTCAGAAATTTCATGTTTTGGATTCAAAAATCACAAAATCCATGGCTCAAGATTCCCCTAGGGAGTATTTGAAAAATGTAAAAATATTCATGGACATCATGACTTATTCAGATTATAATTTTAAAACATTGTGGTCAAATATGTTCAACATTAAATAATATCCTCATTATACCATATTGCATGACTTTAAACATACCATATAAAGATACATAGTACTTTCCATATTGAAAACCTACAAAGGGAACTCTGGAAAATAGTTGAGTCTTAGAATACTATACATGCACTCTATATGGGTTAGATAGAAATCAAACAATGAAAAAAAATAAAAGGCATAAAAATTTTCAGTCTAAAAACCTAAAAAGGGAGGCCTAATAAAAATCCAAGTCTCTCTCTATGAGTCTTCTGTATTCTAGACTTAGGTAAAAATTGTGGTGATGAAACAAAATACACAAAGTTTGTAGGGTTGTCTATAAAACCCTATAAATAGTCAAACTATGATCTATAAGACCCATGTATTAGGAAAAAATTCATTCATTCCCTCATCCTATTACTACTATTATGATTAGATGATGCAAAAATGTTTTGCTATTAAAATCATCTTTAATATCATATTACGATCAAAAAAATAAAACATGGATAAAGGAATAAATGATTATAATATAAATTATTTTTATTTATGAGATATAAAAATCAGAGGATAATCCATAAGATGAAGTCTATACATCAAAATTTACAAGATAACATCAATATAACTCTTCATTTGTTGAATAGACTCCTGATCCCCATCATCCGCCTATTGAAGCCCAACCAACTGAATATCTTTAGTCTCTTTAGCATAGAGAAGTGATTCCACTACAACCACAATAATAGTTGACCCTTAGGTTTGGGATTATTTTAATGAATGGCGGAGTTGTACTTACTCCCCTTAGTGACATCCAATTATTACTAGAGTAACTTCGATAGTTATCTCATTAATTTGTTTCTTACATTCCACAAACTTCTTGGTTTGGTTAACCTCATCTTGGGATAATGCATCCTGAAAATCATCAACGTTGATGAGAAGCTTCACCTTTGTGAGGTCCTGATAAATCTAGTGCTCTCACTCTCTTTTCAAATAATTTACTTAATAAGAACATGAATCATGTAGTAATAAAATTATATTTATCCCAGAACACCAAATAGAAATGAAAAATGATGGATTCATGAAGGTAGATCTTCAAGAGAAATCTCATAGATTATTTTCCATATATTCTACCAAGCCCCAAAACATGTGATACGAAGAGAATTTTTTAACTCTAAATCTAACTTAGATTCATTTTCATAGGGAGAAATGTACTCAGGGATTAGTTCACTTATTGAAGTAGTCTTCCCCATTCCCTCTTGATCAATGATTTCTTCTCATTCGAGTAACGACTGCATTGGCATAGAGGCTTCACCCTCATAACCAAACACAAAAGTTAATTGAACCAGACAATGGGAAAGATTCATAATTATCCTTGAAAAGTATAACAGGTAAAATAAACATAGGATTATTAGCATCCGGTGACACTCACCTAGTAATGGGTTAGAAACTGATCCATATTCATCCTGAGCATCTCCGACATCAGTATTTTGAACCTGAACCACTTGTCGAGAATCAATCTCTTGGGTATGCGCAACATATTTTGAGGAAGTGTCATGGTGATTTCATGTTTCAAGATTCACTTGAGTAAGTTCCTCCTCGATGGAGGGACTATGATGGACTTCGTCATCTTATTCATTTTTCATCACTATAACATTTTCTATGCATGAAACTATGCATTCAAACTAGTCGTGATTAGAGAATCAGTCATAAAATGACTGGTTCTAGAAAAGTAAATACTCATGTCCATTAAATTATATATTAAAGTGATAGGAATGTTAATATGTTCTAGTATTTTTTCAAATGATGTGAGAAGATTTCTAATGGAATCTGTTGACATCCCAATACCCATGGTAATCTCACCCATGGGGACACTCCAAATATTTGGTTTGAGACCCGACACATAACCCTCCTCTGATGAATTGATACCCTAAACATCTTCCTTAGTGATAACTGCATGGTTAGCATCAGTCATCATAGTGTTCTCTAGTTCATGAGATGAACATGAAATCTCATAAGGACAACAATTATTAGGTGGTTTGTAAATCTTTATAATATAACTTTGAAATTACTAGAATCCATCTCCCTATCCATATTAGCATGAATGGTGATAGGAGAAGATGAAATATCCTCAACCCTTGACACTTTTTCTATCAAGGGAGCTAACTCACCAGTAGGGTTCTGTGCTTGGTCTATAATCCCATCCTCAGTTCTTGGGGTCTCATTTATAAGTCCCTTGAGAGAGGAGAGGGTGGGAGATTCTGAAATCATGGGAGGTTTAGACTTATAATTTAGATAAAGTAGATATTAATGGTTTAATGATGACTTAATTCTACTAAAGAGGTTATTATCCAAATATTTTATCCTATAGTGTTATTTATTTTTTGATGGATGTGGCATATCATCAACATCCTCAAAGACATGTATTGGAGAGGGAAATATAGTATCCATCGCCATCTCAGCCTCCATTGTTTGTTGTCCCAAGATAACTTTCCCTATTTTGGGGATGATTTATCAATACCAATTGGGGTATTTGTTTGAACATATTTATATGATAGATCCTCATTTAATTACCCCTATCCTACTACAAATCAAAATGACCTTACCTTCAGAAAAAACACTTTGTTCCAGATAAAATAAATGAGGAACAAGGGAGAAGATAAGAAAATGATGAATTACATCCTAGAGATTGTTATAATAAATCCACTCCTCAGAAGAAGAGTGGTCAATCCATTCAGCAGCACCCCACATCTTCATGTCCTCCACCCACTTCATGGATGGGATTTGGTTGTCATCTGCATAAACGAGCATCTCTAATTATTTTATGTAAATACTCATTTCAGTGGTATTTCCCTCAGTGTGAAGATTTTTGGGAGCTTGATCATCTCTTATACCTTGAATCCTCATCCAGCATGAAGAAGTGTCTATATGATTTCAATATCATAGGATATTCTTTTCTAGATTTTCACTGCCTCTAGTCATATGAATTTTGAATCCATCCTGACCTTCCTTAAAGATGATTTGACAACCTTAGATTTTATGGGATTCCCAACCCTCTTCGTCATAGATGAGAGATAATAAAATGGAACCTAGGTACCTTATTCATAGAGGTGACTAGAAATTCTAGGCGAAATCTCAATTTTTGTACCCCTTTTGAATCTTTCCAGTGAACTAAAGATTTCATGAGGTCGTTTGGGTGAATTCAAGATATCATCATTAGCACTATTAGATGGGGATGAAGCATCCTATGGAGGGGAAAAACATATTTTTTGTAGCATAAGTGTTTCTACCCTATTTTCCAAAATTTTCTCTTTTCCCAGTACCAATTCAAGTAATTTCATTGGGCAACACTCCCTCAGGGTATGATGAAATCCATAACTCATCATACCAGAAAGTCAATCTACTAATCACATCCACAGTACGTAGGTTAATCACTGCTTGATTCAACTCCATGCCTATAACCGTCCAGAGTTATCAGGCTACCATCATATACTTTTCAAATAGATCACACACTAGAGGAGATATAGTTATAGGAAATTTAATTGGCATGAAAACACATATGAATCATAGGCCTCACATATAACTTTGTTGTCAATGTGATTCTCTAGCACACCATCCCTAAAATCCACCATATATGACCCTAGATCACTTATATCCTTCCATTAATCAGAAAATATTCTAATAGGTGGTTCCCAATATGGGATGAAATTTTACTCTTTAAACAATATCAACATCAACAGGGTCTCCTTGGGATTTAGGGAAAAGGGAGGGATACTAGAAATTTCCAAAAAATGTGGTTTAAATAGGATATTGTGAATCTCAACCCTGATAAAAACAACATTGGTTTTAAAATGGGTTGCAACCCATCCCCACAGTACCTAGAATGGTCCTATAATTATGAATAGGGACTTCCCCACATGAATGTGCAGAATAATTTGGTAAAATTTCTCTAAGATGGGGACTGACAACCCCACATGTTTCTTCTCTACTAGCTTGGCCGCTACAAAAAATGTTTTTGGACTTATGTCACTATTGTAATCACGAATAGGTAGCTGATAAGGGCTTATCCACATGGATAAAAGCTGGTGAGATGTTTCTTCACATGAACATTGGGCCTAGTCATGTACCCCCTTTTTTCTGCTCCACCTTTTCTACGGATGACTAGAATGTTCCAATAGTGATACACTTTTCCATTTTGGGAAACCCAGTTGGACATTTTCAAGTGGGGAATTTCTCTCTAGATCCCGGAAGGTACTCATCCACACTTTAGGGTGGATATACCTCTTCATATGGGGGTCCTCCTTTATAATATCATGATTTATGTTCAGAAACTTTCATTCTAGAGGTGGTGTCTTTCAGCATCATCCCACATTGTTTTTGGAGGGATAAAATCATCATAAATATCTACAAGGATCAGGACCCTAAAGATCTTGTGGACATACCACAAGATTATACCAACTTGTCCATGCATCATGTGAAAATATTTTGTTTGTAGGATACATCACCTTATCAACTCAGGAATTAATTCAACATTCTTGTATACATAAATCTACCCTACCCACACAACCTCTTAAATTTGGATGTCCTGTAGTTTCTCTTTTAATTATGAATAGTTTTTTCCCACTTAATTCACCCACATCCATGTAGGATTAACACATATCCCAGGTGGAAGTACCAATATATATTCCAACCTTTTGTATGATCTATTTGGGAATCATGAAATATGGACAGATAGTAGTGAGGATTAAATTCAGGCATGTGCGACTTCAGATCCGGAGCACACTAGATATGGTGCAAGTCACATGCTATAGATTATGTATGGACATTTATATATGAACCCACGCTTGAAATTTTGGAAGTTGTGAAATTTTTGAAATATTGAAACTATGAGCGAGGAGTCTAATTCTTCGAATCTGGTATCAAGACCTATTTTATATGACCATGGTCGTGAATCAATAGATTACCACTCTCAGTAATGTCGTGGGGATATTTCTTCAGATTCCCCACCAGGTCGGGTAGGGTAGTTTCATAAGAATCATAGTATTCATGTCCCTCCACTTTCATCATCTCCTAAAAGCATTTTATTTCTTGTTCATAAAAATTTGAAGTCTTACTAAAGGTCATTTGAATCTGTAAATAAGTTCTAAATTTGTTTCATTAAAGATAAGTTTATTATGAAAAAAAGTTTCATAAATGGAAAAATTTGGAAAAGGGATGGTCCCACATAGGGTACCCATACAAGTTTCCTCACACAGGTACCACACTCAAGAAACCATGCACATTTAGCACACATAAATGATTATGTTGTTCAAATTAGTGCATATTGTGTTTGTGTGAAACATGCTTTAGAGAAACAACTTGAGTAAATGGTCTGCACTGAATATTAGGGCAGCGAGACTGAGGATTCTAAAGCATAAAGGCTTTACAGAAAAATAGTGACCCTATTTATAGGTATAAATTCCCCTATATGTATCCCACGTTCATACCCTACCTTCAAGGATGACCCAAGTGGACTACCTATGTGGATATGCAGTGCGAATGATGAGCATGGATTTTCTATGTTTTCCAAATACCATTTTCATCCCTTTACCTCATGATAGACCCTCTTATTTTGATTGGATCCAATCCCGAGGGGAGAATTCTTTTGAAACATTTTTTGTAACATGGATGAAAAGGATACAAAGGTAAATACCTATATAATAAGAGAATATGAAAATTTAAGAAGGCCAAAAATCACAATGTCCACCAAGATCTATTCACCCAGGTACCCCAACTGAGCATCAGTGCTCAGGGTACTTATATGAGCACCTGTGTGACCGGTCTAAGTGAGATCCTACACGACATACCTATGAAACACCCTTGAGAAATATATTACCCTCACCCAGAGTCCCATATTTTCCTATAAATAGGACCCTAGGGTCTTTATTTGTGATAGATGAAATTTCTAGAAGGCCTCATAATGCTCTGATCACCCTAGTCCTTCACCCAATCCCTCTGAAACCTTTTAGGTAGTACTCTAAAACTTAAAGAAGATGGAATAAAAGAGGTATGGTGAAATTAAAGTTCTACTAGGGTTTAAAATAAACAACACCTATGTGAGGAACTCACTCACCCTTGGTTGAAAAAAACTTTCCCGAGGTTCCCTTTCTAACTTGGGACCTACATGATCCACTTCTAGTAACACCTGCAGAGACCCTTGAAGCCTTAAGAAAGGAATATCCCAAATATAGTTTCCTAGGTAGTCTATCACCCAGTGTACCATAGCTCGCCTAGACCCACCTATGCAAAGAAACCCCTGTTCGAGCCTTCCTTGGCTCACCCAAGTCTACATATGTGAGACCCCTTGGTTTTCCCATCCTTTATCCTGCACGATCCACTCATCAAGACTTCTTTAAGGATATAAATGGAATGGAATATATTATTTTGGTTCCCTTATATAAAAGGGACCAAATTGAAACATCCACTGAATCTTATGGACTTGTAAAACCTTAGGAAAAAGACACACCAATGTGTCTCCCATTTGGATTTGTATTCATATGGCCAGAGATTTTCTGCACTTGTCCTACCATAGAGTTAGATCCCTCAGGGTGCATGTTGATTTGTATTCCCACAATCACAAGGATCCCTACCCTAGGGATGGTGTTAGGGAGTTCCAGATCATAGATAAAAGGGATACGACCATGTCCTACCATTGTGGTCTCCAAGATTTAAAGCCTCCAGTTCATAGTCGGGAGGGAAATGATTATGCATTCTTTCCATTCAATATGGAATGCGATCAACCTCCCTTTATACAAGACCAATTTTAGGGAATTCATCTTAGATTAATCCCCTAGACTTTCTTATAGAAGGTTGGGCTACTTCTATTACTCACCCCCTTGGCTACTAGATTAAAGAGGGGTTGGGCACTGGAGACCTATCCTCTCTCTCCCATACCGTCGGCCTCTTCCATTGGCGGAGGAGGATAAGTGTGGTTTTTCAGATCTTATTCCTCATTTTCCATCACATTCAAGCATAAATCATCCTAAATCATGTGGAAATAAAGGATATCCACAATAATGTCATCCAAATACACCATCATATATATGTTTTAGTGAGGGATTGTCCTTTGGATCTTCCTCTCACTATCCTTTAGAGTGGATCCATAGGCATGGTTTCTCAAGGACATGTATCCATCCCAAAAGAAAAAAAGATTGTGTGGTTTCTTGAATATTTTGTTTCCTCTTGTTTATCACACTGAGCATGATTTATGTGGGATTAGAGGTTGACAGTGGTCATGAAATCCATATTATCCCAAGCCTCATGTTAATCATTCAAAGTGTAAGCCCCAACCCAAATCAGGTCCTCCTACTAGATATAAGCCCCAAATTTTCACCAACATGTCTTAGGGGTAAGCCAAAAGACAAGTTAATTTATGGTAATATTTCTTAGAAGTAATACCCAAGAATAACCCCCACTCATAAGGGAGTCCTATTTCAAAGTAAGTCCCAATTTAAGCCTCTCAAAAGTTCATACTCCCCAATGAGACAAACCTTTGAGGGCCTCCACAGGAACAATTCCTCACAACTGAACTACATGGACTTTTATTCCCATCAAAATGGGATATGTATGAAGCCTCACTAATGTCCAAACCCAACACCCCAAATCAACCCTATTATATTTGGTCCACATTCCTTGTAGAGTCTAGTTCAACCTAGAAATTAATATCCCTTAAAGGTTCCTTGGGCTGCTTCAGTATAAGTCCCACAGTAAACATTGAATAGGCTCCTCTCGCCTAGATTTCCTTATCATACAACATTAAACTACATAGTTTGATCCTTATCACATGAATTTAAAAGGTAAGATGGGCCCCATTATGTGGCACAAAAAAATATGAGATCTAATTACTTTAAATAGGATATGTTGGAAGCCCATCATATGTGTTCAATCCCAACATCAAAACAACTCATGTCTCCCTGAATGACGATACACTCTAGATCACCCTGCTATGTGGCTAAAAATCTAACCACATCTTAAAAATGACCAAAGAATCTCTTATCAGTACCAAAGGAGATACCATCGATGGATAACCTTGGATACACATAGATATATCTATCAATTAAGAACCCTCGATAGATACATATATCTTCTTCCATGAAGAACCTCATATATGTACAGATGATTCTAACTTCCATCCATGTTAATAACTAATTTTTAAATAAAGGGTGACATGAATCATACTTTTTAATTAATGAAGGATTCAAGAACAAATCTTAAATATATAAGAGAGTCCTGGAGTATGAAATAATTTCCCCCTAAAAGGGTGTGATGATACTGACCTCCCATCCTCTTGACCAGTGTGAGTTCTTAAGAATCATTGGTCAAATTTCCCAATGAGTTCCAATAATTGAAAAGAATGTTCCCATGTTTAAAGTATAGTTGTGTGTTTATGGTTCCACTAACAAGCCCATTGGAAACCATTTAGCGATAGTGAACCTGACACAAATTATTTCATAAGGCTCAAACCCCCACAATCAACTATCAGGATGACACAAATATCTGTGTGAATGAAAAAAACATATAACATTTTTAAAATAATTTTCTTTGAAAACCACTTTAAAAAAATATAAAGGAAACATTAAAAATAATTTAAAACATTTCCTAAGGAAAATATCCTTTTCTCCTTGAAAAAAACTTTTTAAAGGATAAAAAAATTTGAAAATATTTTTCATTGAAAAAAATATAAAAATAATATTAAAAAATTTTGAAATGCTTTTCAAACATAAAACCTTTTTCAAAAACTTTTTATAAAACATGGTTTTTAAAGAAAAAAGATTTCTGACCAAAGAGATAAATAAAGTTTGATTTTATTAAAAACACTTTCTTAATTATCTTAAGTAAAAAGGAGTGGAAAATGGTAAAAATACATGAATATATAATTAATAAAAAAAGGGATAATAAATTTCATTAGTATTATTGAGATATGTATCATAATATTTCATCAATGGTAGCATAATTGTAAACAATCTCGATAAATTATGAGACTATAACAAAAAACTCTTACCAGTTTGATAACTTTGACTCATAATAAACTTGAGATAATAAAATTATATGAAGATTAAAATATCATGAAAGAAGGATATTAATTATATAACATTTCAAAGGGTAGTATATACACCCCATAGAAAAAAATATGTTCATAACATGGCCTGTATCTCAAATAAGGAAAATTGAGAAAAAAATTACTTTACCGGTTTGGAAACTTTTAAACCATAAAACACATGAAAGAAAGATAAAAAATAGATATGTAAATAATAATAAATTTAATTATAATAATCATATAATAAATTCATGATAATAACATACACCACACAAAATAAATGAGTGGTGAATAAGGAATAATTCTCACAGAAATAAAAGTGAGACGAGAAAACCCTTACCTTAAGTATTGACTTTATTTGTAAATGTTAAAACATCCTATATAATATGTATAATTTTATTATAAATATACAAAATAACTATATTCTCATATATAATACCATATATGACATTATTATTACTTTATATTACCATTTTTTAACAATTTCATGTTAATACTATGTTTTAGGTAATATCTGCTTTGTTTTTCATATATGTTTTGGATTTTTATTCTTGATCCTCTTACATAGATGATTATTTAATTATTGAAATAATGTAAAACAAGATATAAATATCATAAATATCATAAATATTCATTATATAAATATTTATAATAATCTATAATATATATAAATATGAAATCGAATACATCGTTCATGGAGAAGGTAGGTTGTACGTACGCATGAATGTTGTTTCTGTTTTATTATCATATTGAATGAATGAATGTAAATGAAATATGGGTATACACACACACACACACACACACACACACACACACACACACACACACATATATTATAATTTAATTATAAATATTATTTAATATATATAATATTCTTTTACTAAACCCATCCTTAATACATTCTATGTAAAGTGTGAACGAATCACATTACTTTGAGGAGGCGGTAGTCCACATGTCCAACAACAAAGTTATCGTATTTACAAAAAATGGAAAGCATGAAGATATGTTTTATGTATTAATTAAATTAGAATAAATATGTCATAAATATTATATATATAATAAAAAAAGTATTTCCAACATAATTCCCACCATGAGAGGTGGTAAAGGATAAATGAACAACATCGTTTCACAAGGCGGTAGTCCGTCGTACACACGAACGGTAATTCTGTTGCCCATTTGATGGAATTGTGTATAGGTGTATGTAGAAACCTTATAATAACAAAAAATAAGTATGTTTAGGATAATAATTTTTTATATAATAATAATATAATAATAATTTAGGTGTTGGAGAATGAAAATAAAACAAAAGAGCTTGTGGAAAGAAGTTACTTCTTCTTTGAGTAACTGTTTTTGGTTTTCACCAAATGGATTCCTTGGTTGGATTTATTCCTAAAGTGGGGATTTTAGGTTTATATTATGTATGTTTGGATATTATTTTTGTAGATTTTGGATGATCCAAAATGTCTTGATATTTGTAAGGAAGGGGAATATTAAATACCTTTTTAAAGAGGAGGGGGAGTGGAATTCTTGTAAATACAAAAAGGTAAACACTGTTGGGATGTATCCCTTACCTAATGTACCTAAAAAATAGAAAAATAATGGGTTAAATGGAAATTATGGTCTATAAACACCTACACCACACAAAAATAAGTATATTTTTATAATTTTTTCCTTAACTTCTACATGTCCCCACTTATATCATTTTGGTTTTTATTAAGGAAACTATTTTCCTAACCTAAGTAATTTTACCATTAATAATAATTTAAAGTGAGATTTATTTGACAATATAGAAACACTTAATTTTAAATATTATATCTAATTTACAAAAACTAAATCCCATGTGTGTTGTATATTGATATTAAAAAAAGTGCATGTAATGTGTAAAAACACAAGTTTAACCCGAATCATGCTAATAATGTTCTTTCTATTTGAAGGTAAATATTTTCATTATAAAATATTAATTGGTCCATGAATATACCATATTTTAAATTTATTAACATATAAAAATAATTTTTAATAATGTATAATTTTTAGTAAATTTTAAATCTTATAATAATATATAATAATTATAAAATAACATTAATGTCAAATTTGAAATTATTTATTAATTTTATTTTAAAAATATCATTAAAAATATGGAATTAGAATATATTAACTTAAAAAAATTGTAACATGATATATTCATGTAAAAAAATTAAGTATAATAATTCAATCAATTTAATTAACTTTTTATATTTCTAGTCCCATTTATTTTAGTTAATTATTAACTAAATAGTTACTGAATTTGGTATTTCTTAATAAGTAAATCTAAATAATACATCTATAAAAATTAAATATAAATTAATATAATGAAAAAAAATCCTTTAAATTTTAAAATAGTGTGTAAAACTGATCTAATTTGGTTTTTTGTTCATATCTCAAGGCTTATAAATGTTAAAGGTAAGGAAGGTTATTTTTTTTGTATTTTTACTTACTTTACTTATTATATTGGTCAATTTTATGTAATAGTATCCCATTAACTCATATAATTATAAACATGAGAACATATAGTGGAAATATGGGAATCCCATAGCTTTTGTACAAGTGAATAGGTCATTTTTTTCCCTTAAGATTAAAGTTTAACCACTAAGTAATCATATTATTATCCTAATCACTATATTTAAATTTAATTAATTTCACTAATATTTTTGGTAAAAAACTAATTTTACCTTTCTAGAAAATATAAATTATGATATTTTCACATATTTAATCTATTTTTACATATTATAAACACATAAGTGGCATAAATTAATTTAAAATTAATATCACAAATTTGTCATGAAATCGGGTTTTTAAGCGAAGATGTTTAAAAGTGTGAAATGTTATTATATCCAATTTCAATTTGAAATAGGTCCCAATGACCTAAGTTAGATTAATTTATATAAAATTTATCTAATTACACTTTAAAACTAATTTAAAATATAATTTAACAATATAAATAAATTAGAGGAAAAAATATTTTTGAATTAAAGTTCATTATTTTTCAGTATCCATCCAAAAATGAAGTTCTCCCGAAAAAACCCAAAAATTCATTCTAAGATAATATTTACATTATTAATTAAAAAATGAATATTATTATATAAAATTAAATTTATAAAGTTTTCTAAAATTAATTTTACTATTTTCCACAGAAGGACACAAAGAGGAGTTTACTTGAGAAAATTGTATTTTCAAACTTATAAAGACTACCAAAATTTATATGTTTTGTAAAAATAATTATTAATAATATTTAAAAATTAGTAATTAATAATAATTTCACTAATTTTAATGTCTATTTTATAACTATATTATTTAAATAATTATTATAATAAAATGTTTTTTCATAGAAACTTAGTGTTGCGTGTAACACAAGCCAAGTCGGTGTTGTGTGAAATGAAAAATTTCAAAAAGTTTAAATTAATTCCGAAAAAATCAAAAAAACTTTGGGTTTTACATTCTAACCCCTTAAAATGAATTTATCCCTTTAAATTTGTTTGTGTCATCAAAGGTTTAATACTTGGAATCTCTTTTCATAGAAACCCATATTGTAAAAATGATTACTAAAACATCCTTTAAAAAGAAAAGTTGGAATAATAATAGTTACCCAAAGTAAAAAAAAATTAGGTTTACACATAGGGGAACATAGATAAAGATCTGGGCTTGTATGAAAATAATAAATAATTATATAGAGTGATAAAGATCATTGATTACGAAAAAGTGGGTGATCTATAGAAAGTTAATAATCAAAAAGACAAAAACCAAAGAGGAATGAAAGTGGTCATTGATATCATGAAAAATAATGATAATAGGACAACCTTTTATTTCAATATCATTTAATAAAGTTGAATAATTTTCACAAGTATATATACTTACTTAATTTCTATAAAATCTCACCATTTTTGTGCCTTGATTGATTTCCAATTCATCTCTTACTCTAAGAAATAAAGGATAATTTTTCATGCCTAAATCACTAACGAATCATAAGATCCACAAATAGAATGATACATCATTACATATGTATTTAGTTATAATTATAGAATTTTTTTTATCATAGTTTATCCAATATGAAAATATCCTCATATGGATAGATAATACATTAATCTCTAAAACCTCATCTAAAGTTTAACATAATCCATACCATAAATGGTTAACCTTATACAATTCACCATTTATTACTTAAACAAGCTCTTATATTATATCAAAAACATTTACATTAGAGACTTGGGTCCATCCTAGTACCTATATAATATCAAATTTGGTTTTATTATTATAAATTCCATGTATAGTGAGATAATCACATGAAATGTCATTAAACAATAAGCTTTTCACATGGCTTATTCATACAAAATCAAACATGAAATTCCCCAACTAATGATGGGAGGATAAGTGTTACCTAATTATCATGATTCACTTCATACATTTTTATTTCATACTATTTCTATTTTCCATTTTTCCTCTTAGGTTTTTCTGTAACATCATTAATATTATCCCTTCAATTTGGGAATTAATTTTCATAGTGCCCAAACTCCTTGCACTTAAAAAACTGAAGTGTAGGTGGTGAATTGGCTGGAATTATATTCTCATAAATTTTATTAACTACCCTATTAATAATATTTGGACATTCATAGAATTTATTACTTATTTTTCCATATTTAAATAACCTCTTAGTTCCATTCAAGAAACTCCCTTTATGCTTCTTCCCACATTTCTGGCACACTGATGCCTTGAATTTCTTTCCACCATTTGAGTTTTAATGAGGCTTGATCTTCATTTTCTTAACAAAAAAATATGAATGGTGGGAATATATAATTTACATTTATACATTTATTTCACATAGAATGACTTATTCATAACTACTAAAGTATCTTATAGTCAATGCTTTTTCAATACTTGGTTTCAGGCCCCCAAATAATCGATCAATTTTTCTTTCAGGGATGATGATCAAACCAGAATCATATGTTGAAAGTCTTGTAAAATAAGATTCATAGGTACCAACAGATCCATCCTTCATTTTATTTATCTCAAGTAATTATTTTTTCAATTTTTTTTATAGAATACTAGGTAAGTACTTACTGAAAAATATCCCCTTAAACTCTTCCCATTTCATATAATCAATTTCTTTTTATTCCATTGTATTCTTAATAAGAGTCCTCCACTAATCCGATTCACCTTCCAAATGATATTAAACCAGGATTAATTTTTCATGATCCGTGAATTAAATAATGGAAAATATCTTTTTAGTGGTACTGATCAATTGTTCAGCAACTGGTTGATCAGTGGAACTATTGAAATAAGGTGAACGTTGCCTCAAGAAGGAATCAATAAAGCAATGTTGACTCCTTTTTTTTCTTTTATATTAAACATGATTCATATATTGAATTTTTTTCATATATCAACAATAATTTTAATTTCATAGCCCATATCATTTGGTTTCTCAAGAGTAAAATCATCACATTGTTCATTACATTTAGTATTATCATGGTTCTTTCTGGTTCCTTCCATTGACTAAAAAAATCATGTATAATGTGAGAAACACTTATCATAGTGGAAAACCACATAATAATGAAAAATAACTTCTATAATGTCCAAATAATGAAACCTCCTTTTAAATATATGAATCATTTGGCTTATACTTAGAGACATCCCTAGACATATCCTTAAAAATATCCCTAGGGATATCACTAATATTTTCTCATCCTATTTTCCAAATTTTGACTAAAACTTTCCTTTGATACCAAATATAGAGACCCAAGCTTAACATATATGGATATTAAATCATTTTAGATTAATATTCATAACATTACAAAAATATATGTCTGAGGACCATAATAGTTTAGTGTATTTGGAAACTTGTAAGCATAATCATCTAACTTAGTGGAATATCTTCAAAAACTCCCTTTATGATCTTCCCCTTTTGTACTCTTATATAAAACCTTTATTCATAACTTAGGGAAAATAAACATAATAAAGGGGAGATCTTTGATGCCCAATAAGGGTAAATAAGGGGGATGTGTAAGAATAACATGAGCACAAGGGTATGGGAACATAATCACATCATTATAAGGTCATACCCTACATATCAAATATCATAATCAAGATTCATGGCATAAATATTAGTAGTTAATAAAACATTTATCATAAGTAAATTAATATCATAAGAAATTAGATCATAACATGAGAGTAAGACATGGAATTTGTGGAAGAATCATAAACATGTAAAAATATTCCATAAGCCAAGGCGCATTGGAAAAAATTATCTGGACACTTCATGGGGACTACACCTACTAGGTAGAACATACCAACATCCCCAATCAAATTCCTTTCTTTATAAGGGATCGAGTTTCCCCATCTTCCCATAGTGAATTGGGTTTACCATTATTTCTATAGTGGAATGGGTTTCCCCTTCTCCCTACAGTGGATGAAGCTCGTCGACTTGTTTCCCATAATTATATCATGAGATATAAATATTTACCCAATGCATTGAAAGGATATATAGGTATTACTCGTCATGTAAGCTATTATAGGATCAAATGGTGATATCTGGGCCACCGCATCACATTATCTATAATAGACTTACCCAGTGCGATCTAGTCCACCCCATAATATAATCCAAGTCCATGAACCACAACATGAATAAAGAAAAAGTATCTTTCATATCATTATAAAAACACATTTAAATAATTACTCATTCATAACATGACTAACTCATGGAAAATAAATTGGTTTTATGATTATCTCCTTGAAAGGTGATTAGATTGTGGAAAAGAAATGAGTTTCATAACAATCTATTTGAAACATGTTTTACTGGTTGAAAAGAATCATGTTCCATAAACATTACTCAATCAAACAATAAACCATTCATATAAATAATATGAATGGTATACTTGTATAATATCCTTAGTAAAACATAATCTATATCAAAGTATGTTATCTTAGATAGAGAAGGATTTTGAATGATCACTTGTAACATAATTTTTTTTAAAACTTAATTTTTAAAACATATAAAATTTTCAAAATAATTTTCTTTGAAAACCACTTTGAAAACATATAAAAGAATCATTAAAAATCATTTTAAATAGTTATTAAGGAAAATATCATTTACTCATTAAAAATTTATTTTTAAAATATAAAACATTTTGAAAACATTTTTCCTTTGAAAATAACCATAAAAGAATAGAAAAATTATTAAAAACATTTTAAAAAAAATTACTTGAAAAAATATAAAATATTATTGAAAAATATTTTTAAAGATAAAATAATTTTGAATTTTTTTTATAAGACATGGTTTTGAAAGAACACAGATTCCTGACCTAAGAGAGAGGTAAAGTCGTATTTTTATAAAAACACTTTGTTAATTATCTTAATTAAAAAATAGTGGAAAATGTTACCAATACATGAATATATCATAAATAACCATAGGATAATAAAATTAAATATTTCTGTTGAGATATGTATTATAAGATTTTATCGATGGTATCATAATCTTAAACAATCCTGATAAATGATGAGATTATAGCAATGAACTATTACCACTTTGGTAACTTTGACTAATAATGTACATGAGAAAATTAAATTAAATGAAGATTTAAATATCATCAAAGAGTTATATTCATTATATAACATTTAAAATTTAAGTATATACACCCAATACAAAAATATAGGTGCATAACATGGCATGTATCTCAAAGAAGACAAATTGAGACAAAAATTACTTTACCAATTTGGTTATTTTTGAACCAAAAACCTCATAAAAGGAAGATAATAAAATGGATATGTATATAAATATAAATATAAATTATAATAATCATATCATACATTCATTTTTATTATATAAAACAAACGAAATAAATGATTTGTGAATAAGGCATAAGTCTCACATAAATAAAAGTGAGACGAGAAAACCCATTCCTTAAGTCATGAATTTATTCTTACATGTTCAAAACTCCTGTATAATAATTATAATTTTATTATAAATCTTCCACATAACCATATTATCATATATCATACCATATATTATTTTATTAAGACTTTATATGACCATTTTATTAACAATTTCATGTTAATGTTATGTTTTGGGAAATATCTACTTTGTTTTTCATATATGTTTTGACTTGTTATTCTTGATCCTCTTACTTATATAATTACTTAATTATATATAAAATGTAAAAAATTAATTAAGTATCATACATATTCATTATATAAATATTTATAATAATATATAAAATATATAAATATGAAATGGAGTACACCGTTCATGGAGCCGGTAAGTTGTATGTACGCATGAATATTGTTTCCATTTTATTATCATATTGAAAGAAATTAAATTATATATATGTGTGTGTATATATATTATCATTATAGTAGAATTATCATTTCATATATATAATATAATTTTACTAAACCAATCCTTAATACATTCTATATAAAGTGTGAATTAACCACACCACTTTGAGGAGGCGGTAGTCCACACGTCCACAAATGAAGTTATCGTATTTACAAAAATTGGAAAGAATGAAGGTATGTTTTATGTAATAATTAAATAATAATAAATAAATCATATATATCACATATATAATATAAAAAAATGTGTGAATCATAATTTCCACCATGAGAGGTGGTAAAGGAACAACGAACAATGTCGTTTCGCGAGGTAGTAGCCCTCCATACACACGAATGACAATTTTGTTACCCATTTGATGGAAGTGTGTGTAGGTGGTGGTATAAAAATTATAATAAAAACAACTAATTATATTTAGGATATTTATTTTGTTATATAATCATGTAATAAAAATAATTTATGTGGGGGATAATTAAATAAAAACAAAAGATCTTGTGGATAGATGTTACCTCTTCTTTGAGTAACTTATTTTGGTTTGCACAAAAGGGACTCATTGGTTGGATTTCATAAAAAATTAAGGATTATAGGTTGAGAGGATGTATGTTGGAAAATTATTTGGGTAGGGTTTTTATGATCCAAAGTGGATTGATATGTGTAAGGATGGGGAATATTGAAAGCCTTTTTATAGAGGAGGAGGAGTAAAATTCTTGTAAATACCAAAAGGTAAATACTATTGGGAGGTATCCCTTACTTAATGTGGCTTAAAAATGAAAAAATAATGGATTAAAGGGAAATTATGGTCGAGAAAAACTCCCACCACACAAAAATAAGTGTATTTTTATAATTTTGTTCCTTAACTTCTAAGTTTCACAACTTTTATTATCTTTCTTTTTATTAAGGCAACTAGTTTCCAAAACCTAAGTAATTTAACCAATAAAAATAAATTAAAGTGTGATTTATTATAAAATATTAAACCAATTAATTATAAATATTATATCTAATTTACAAAAAATAAATCCCATGTGTGTTCGAAATTAATTTTAAAACAAGCACTTGTAATGCATAAAAACATAACTTTAACCCAAATCGTGCTAACATTATTTTTTATATATAAAGGTCAATATGTTCATTATAAAAGATCTTTTTTTATATTAATAGACCATATTTTATATTTATTAACTGTAATTTTTTTTATAATATAGGATTTTTAGAAAATATTAAATATTTTAATAAAATATCATTTATTATAAAATAACATTAATGTCAATTTTGACATTATTTACTTAATTTAAATTAAAAAATATACAGAAAAATGTGAAATTTGAATCTATTAATTTAACACCTGTGTTTCATGATATGTTCATCTAAAAAATTAAATATAATAATTAAATAAATTTAATTCACTTTTAATATTTTTAGTACCATTTATTTTAGTTAATTATTAACTAAACAATGACCACATTTGGCATTCCTTAAGTATAAAATCTAAATAATTCATCTCTAAAAATTAAATATAAACTAATATGATGAAAAAGATCCTTTAACTTTCAAAATAGTATCTATAACTAAACTAATGTGGTATTTTGTCCATATATCAATATTTATAAATGTTAAAGGTAAGGATGGTTCCTATTTTATTTTTCTTCCTTAATTAGCTTATTATATTGGTCTCTTTCATGAAATAGTGTCCCAATAAATCATATAATTATAACCAATAGGGTATATGGTAGATATATGGAAAACCAATGTATTTTGGACAAGTTACTAGTTTATTTCCCCCCTTAAGATTAATTTTTGACCATTAAGTAAACTAATTATTTTCCCTAATCACTGTAATTAAATTTAATTAATTTCACTAATATTTTTATTTTTCAAAAAATAATTTTACCTTACAAGAAATTATAAATTATTTTGATTCAAAATATTGAATCTATTTTTTAAAATTCTAAACACATAAGTGGTAGAAATTAATTTAAACTTAATCCTGAAGAAATGTCATGAAAGTGGGTTTTTTTTAAGAAAAAATGTTTAAAGGTTTGATGTCATGTTGGGTTCCCCCTCACTCTTAAAAGGGGTTTTATTTTTATAAAAAAATTAATTTTTAGTCAGTATTTTTAACTATTAATTCAAAAATAAATTTTTTATAAAATTACCCAAAAATTATCCCTAAGATAATTTCGACTTTATTAATTCAAAAATGAATCTTATTCTATAAAAGTAAATTTCTAAAAGTTTCTCAAATTAATTTTATTATTGTTCAAATAAGGACATAAAAGGACGTTCACTTGAGAAAAATGCATTTTTAAACAAATAAAGACTTTACCAAAAGTCATATGTTTTATAAAAATCATCATAAATAATATTTAAAAAGTAGTTATTACTAATAATATTGCTAATTCTAATTTCTATGTCATAACTATATCATTTAAATAAATATACTAATGAAATATTGTTTCGTAGAAATTTAGCGTTGCGTGTAACCCAAGCCAAATCGGTGTTGCATGAAATGAAAAATATCAAAAAGTTTAAATTAATTCAAAAACCAAATTTCACAAAATCTATGGGTGTCACATGAGTTGTGTTTTAATATAAAAAGAGAGGGGAATTCTTTATTAACTTCTACATATAGGTTATGGAATCTATATAATAAATTAATCTAAACAACAAACCATCCTATGATATTTTCCATTATTTCTCTCAAATAGGGGTATATTTCATTATTTTATAAGGCTGTGAACTAAAATAATTAAAATAAAACCCTTGTTAATGTGGAAGTGAGTCATGTTTAAAACCTTAAAATATAATATAAGTTTTAAATAATTCATTAAGGGTTATAAAATTAATCAAATAACATCAAAACACAGTATTTTAATGGGGAAACATAATTATGGTCATTGATACTCTTTATAGTATTTATTATATCCCTTGTGGTCTTTTATGTTTTCATAAAAGATATTATTTATTTATAACGTATTTAATTTTGAAAAAAAATGATTGTCATAGAAAATTATAAAAAATTTCACCATTAGATAATTTCAACATGCTAATTAAAAAAATAATTTTTTTATCAAAATAATTCTGTAAATGTGAGAAATTACATTTTTTAATAAAAAATCCTTATTTACTGAAAAATAATTTCTTTTTGAAAATACCAGTTTTCTTACCCTTATAGAAATTAAAATTGAAATAGTAAAATTATATTATCAATTATATTGAATAAATATTATTTAATAATAAAATTTTATTAAAATATCATTTATTTCAAAAAAATCTTGAATTCATAAAAAAGTGTGTCTTTATTGAAATGATATATTTCCCAAAAATACAATTTACATTTCATCATATCAAAATAATTTATTTTATCAAACTAATTTTCTAATCATTTAAAAAGTAACAATAAATCTGAATAAATATAATAATTATTTTATTGAAATAAAATATAAAAATTCATACTGTGAGGGCCTAGATTTATGACCCTTTATTATGTTAGTGAATTCCCTAAGGGCTAGGTCTGTGAGGTGAGATTTTCTTGGGGTGGTTTTGCGAAAATGGTTTGGGACATGATCTGGATGAGATTTAACTTTCCCCATAAACACTTTAACTCAAGATTTAGTTGTTGAATTTCAACTTGGGATTATTAAAGGAAAAAATCTTAGCGATTTTATCTCCCTTGAAAGCTCCAATAAATGGGATTCAAAGGGTATGATCCTACTAGTCGAGGTCATCGCTCCTTCATTCTATATCAATTGTACATTATCATAACCTTTAGTATACTAATATTATTGGTCACTATCTAATGTCTATATTATCAATGGTTATTTTTCTTAATAATATTTTAAATCTGTGAGACAATATAACGGTCTGAAGTAACCAAAGTAGTGAATGCATTTTCTATAACTACATTTCTTAAAAATTCATTTATTCTATCAAAATGTAATTTAATTTATAAAAGTTCAGGTCATTACATTCATTCCCCCTTAATAAATTACACCCACAAAATTTTCATTCCATACACTAAAATAGATAAGGGTACTTTTTTTTCATCGCCTCTTCTAGTTCTCATGTTTCTTCCTCAAACTTATGGTACCTCTATAATACTTTGACCAGGTGATTTTTCTTATTTAATATGACTTTGTTTCTACAATCTAATATCTTCATCAGCTGCTACTCATATGAATGATAGTTATCTAATGGAACCACCTCTGGATTTAGCACATGTGAGGGGTCTGGTATGTACTTCTATAAGAAGAATACATGGATCACACAATGTACTTGATATAGGTTAGGTGGGAATGATAGTTAATATATAACCTATCTGATGCAATCAAGGATCTAAAATGGGATGATGTATCTTGGGCTAAGATTTCCCTTCTTCCCAAAACTCATGACATTCTTCCATGGAAATATACAAAGAGAACTTTATCTCTAACCACAAACTCCGAGTCTCATCAATGATTGATTGTGTATCTTTTATATATACTTTTTGTGTATTTAATATATTGATGAATGGTTTTAAATTTCTTTATAATCTATTTAAAAATATGAGGTCCCATCAACTTCTACCCTCTAACTTTATCCCAACACGTCAGAGTCTAACACCTCTTCCCATACAAAGCTTCATACGGTGCCATTTGAATGCTAGAATTGAAATTGTTGTTATTTTAGAACTATACTAGGGTATGTTGTAGACTAAAATATCCTTGGAAATCCATTTAAAATTATCTTAACACATCCTCTAGAGTTTTAATTCTTCTTTTATGGTGACCATTACTCTGTGTGTGATAAGTAGTACTGAAGATCAGTTATATATCAAACACTTTCTAAAGGCTTCTCCAAAACCTTGGGGTAAACCTCATATCTCGATCAGTTAAAATTAAGAGTGTAATTCTATGTAGTCTTACCACTTTTAATATTTATAACTTGGTTGTTTGTTCGAGAGAGAAATCTTCCTTAGTATATGTGAAATCTATTGTCTTTTAAGGCGATCAACTACCACTTAGATGACATTATTTACTTTAGGTGTCCTATAGATTCCTATGAAAAAATACATGGTAATGTTTTACCATTTTTATATTGGTATGGTAAATAGTTTCATCATACCCTTACACTTCTGTAATTAAACCTTAACTTATTGTCATAAAAAGTATCGAGATATAAACTCTACAATATTCGTCTTCATGTTATCCCACCATAAGTTTTTTTTCAAATATCTATACATATTAGTGATTCCTAGATAAATAGAGAAGGATTATTTATGCACATCATCCTAAATTTCCCTCTCCAGTTCTAGTTTTGATAGTACACATATCCAGGTTCCAAAGCTAAAAACTTCATATTTAGGAAAGTTGAACTCTTGAATATTCACTACCTTTCTCTATAGAACCCTGTAATATTTTTGGTCCTCCTTGATCCCATTAATAATGGATGGTTGAGAATTTATTTAACAAAGTTAATATGAGGATCCTTTTATTATTCTCTTATATATCCTTTTCATGTCAAAGAATTTTGAATCCCTTATGGGTTCTATTATAATCAGAGTATATTACACTTTGTTTTCCTTCTCAGGATGACAATTGATTGAACAATAATAATCACTGATCATTTCTAACCTACTTCTTTGGGTCATATTAATATCCTTTTGTTTGAATATATAATTTAGTTTTTTATGATCTATATATTTGTCACCCTTTTCTCAGTATAGGTAATGTCACCAAATCATCAATGTAATTATCATTTCATCCCATTATAGATCATTAATTGAGTAGTTATTCTCATGGGTCATTAATTTTTGGGAGATATAATCTATCATTTTTTCATATTTCATGAGTGAAAAACCCAAGACCTTTTAACATTCATTGCTATAGGTCAAAAATTCTTCCTCCACTGGTGGGTAATGTGAGTACAGGTGCAGTGATTATCCTATTAAACAACTCTTTAAAGCTCTCTTTTCATTCACCAGTCCAAACAAACTGAACACCCTTCTAGTTTATCTTTATTAGTGGGATTGAATTTTTTTAAGTTTCTCACAAATTTATGATAATACCTAACTAATCCAAGGGAACTACATATTTCTATCATAGATGTTGGTCTTGGTCATCCTTCAATTACCACAATTTTTGAAGGATTGATATATATCTATTTTCCAATTATAACATTCCCTAGGAAAGTAACTTTCTCCATCCAGAACTCACATTTATTGTACATCACAAATAACTTTTCATTTCATAAAGTATTTATTATAGATATCAATTCCTTCTTGTGTTACTCCTTAATTTTAGATTATATATGAATTTCATCTATAAATATTATAAAACATTTATCAAGGTAATCCCTAAATACAATATTCATCAAGTCTATGAATATTACTAGAGCATTACCTAGTTAAAATAGAATCACTATGAAATCATAGTTCCCATACCATGTACAAAAAAAAGTCTTGGGGATATCCAATTTCACCCTTACTTGATAATAACCCAATTAGGGATCCATCATAGAAAAGTATTGTGCTTCATGTATCTAATAAAAAAAGTCACCAATCTATGATAGAGAAAACTTGTTCTTTATTATAATCTTGTTTATCTTAAGATAATCAATGCAAAGGCACCTTATCCTTCTTCTTGATGAAGAGGATATGTGCACCCTATAGTGAAGCACTTGGGCATATAAACCCTTTATACAGATTCTCTTGTAGTTTCTTATTTTTATATTCATGTTCAATAGTGTCTATTATATATATATTATTGGAAATTGGTAAAGATCTAGGTATAAGCTCAATTGAGAACTCAACCTCTTGGCTATGTGGATGACTAGGAGATTCTTTGGGAAAAACATCAATGAATTTACCATAATGGGGATGTATTCAAGGATGATCATTTCCTTAGTATCAATTATTTGATCAAGATACACTTGCTTAGAGGGTAATAATATCCATTCTTGAGAGGGTGACACTAAATGAGATTTATCCTCCTCCTTACACATTTATATAATTAAAGGATGATTCAAACTACGAAGGGAGGTTTCTTTATCTTGTAAATTTATATTAGAACTATATAAGGAAATCCAACCCATGCCTAGAATATCATTTAATTTCACTAAATGGATTATAATAAGGTTTTATAGGAAATTACGCCTTTAAATTTTGATAGGGGATGGGTTATGTTCTTGGGATGAAACAATTTTCCCATTTTCCATCTTCACCAATAACTCAACTTCTATATTTTTATGGGTTGTTTTAATAGTTCTACTAAAATTTCATGATATGAAATAATGTGTAAAAATAGAATAAAAAGGCATATTCTCCATTCTTTAATGAATATCTAGTGTACCTGTCACTACTTCATTATCAGGATCCACTTGATATATTGTGATGGAATAGGATTTAACTTTCTCTCTAGGACTTGGAGGTTGTTTTTATCAATTATTATAAAAAACCCTTGTCTTAGTGCACTAACTTATATAGTTTCCTTATTCCTTGTAGTGGAAACATTGTACAATAGGTCAAGGGTTGACTGAAGCATTCATTTATTCCATCACATCGGTGGGTTTCGGCCATCAGTAATCGCTAGCTAGGTGCCCTTCCTTCCCATATCTAAAGCATTTTCTTACCCCTTTTAGGTAATTGTCAGGATTATTTTTCACAAAATTTTGAAAATTAGGATGTTTGAATTTATTTACCCCATGATATTTTTCCATCACACTTCTAGAATTAAAACCCATTCTATTCTTCATATCTCAATACTCGTGAGACTCTTCAGATTCATTGATCTCCATTTTGAATTTGTGGGAACATCGTACAATTTCCTTATAACTTTCAAAGTTCTTAATGGTTAATGATTTTCATTTAATCATCTTTATGCCACCAAATAATTTGTCAACTTTACTTTCAAAGGTAATGAAAAAGCCTAAGGTGTATCATGCAAGTCTTGTGAATTTTTTCTCATACTCTCCAATGGATTCATCATCCTTTTACTTGAGGATAATTAAATTCTGATCCATTTTCATCTATATATAGAGAAAATATTTTTTTTTAAAATATTTTTCGAAATACCTTTATCTTCCTCCCTTCAATATCCTCATCGAGATTCATATTTTTTATTAATTTACACCATTGACCATCCTCTCCTTCTATATGATAAACAATTTTCACAACCTTCTCTTACACAAAAAATTAAAGGATGAAGAATATCTTCTCAATTGAGTTAATCCATTTATTTGTGATTAAGAGATTAGAAGATATATTAAAAATTAGAGGCATTTTTCACATAAAGGTCTCAATTAAAACCTACTCTTTCTTAAGGGGATTTGTATGTTTCTATCGATTTAAGTTTCAGTTAAAAACTTGATTTAATGGAGAAGTTATTATGATGTGGTTCCCAAATACTGCTCCTATCAGGTTGGAAATCTCATTTTGGAAGTCATCACACCAATCCTAAAATTTTTTTTATACTAGGTTTCTCCTATTTCCATCAATTGACTAAAAATAAAGGGAAATTGGGGATGGTTATTTTTAAACTATTAACAACATAAATAGGAAACCATGAATATTAACAGAATAAATTAGAAATGACATATATTCCTTAACCTATAAATTTCTAGGATTCAATATAATTTATCCAAGATCTATTTCCTATTATAAAAGCTTATATACATTTTGTTCCCTTCATAAGAGTTTGTAAAGATATTTTGAATTTACCAAATCATATCCCCCGGGATTTTCAAACTATGTGTGTAACAATTCCCATTGTCATACACCAGATGACGACTGAGTATAGATCAACGTGCCCTTTTCATGGTTATTTCCCCTAGGTATAATTGTTCTAGAACTATATCTACTCATAGTATCCATAGAGGGATGTATTTTCTTGGAAACCACTTACTCTATTCTTTACAAATATTTAGTGATTTTTCCTATTTTTAGTATCATACCTATGTATTTTAGTATATTTTTATAATCCTAATCCCCAAAAATAACTATAAATGGATCTAAAATAAACTATGAAAACTCATTCCTTTAATAAACCTTAATTAATGTTTTATTACATAAAGGTACACATAATAAGACCCTAAAAGATCATGAGTCCTGATGTTTTTGGGAAATTAGTTACATGACATAATAATTTAAAGTAAGCGTACACCATCAAAATTTTTTAAGACATAAAAACATGACATTATATTCCTTGGATCTTCTAAAATAATATGGTATAACCTAGGGATGTACATAAGAAATGGGTGATATATAAATCTCGTTAAGAGAATAATAAAATAATAACATGATAAAATTATTACATGTGGGTAAATAAGTATATCAATGGGAAAATAATGGGGTGAGAATCATAAATATTAATATCAAATCATGATATATGATGATATCATGAAGGTAACATAGGAATTTGGAAACAATATAAAACATGACATCATAAACATAAGTCAAGGATAACCACCATGATATCAAAACATAGTGTGCTTAGGATAACCTCCCATGCACTATACATGGAATTTCATGAGATAGAAACATTTCCCAATGCATTGGAGGGATATATTATTTTGTGGCCTCCCGTCACATTCATAACATGTGCATACATAATGTGCCACATAGATCATATAACATAGGATATCTTTCATCACTTTTAATACCATGATTAAAGGGTGTGGGTTACATAAATGGAATTCCCTAATCATTAAGTATAGATACATATTGGTGTATACACTTGAGTTTCATTGAAGATGGTTATTCACTACACAAATGTTTGGCATGAAAAATAACAATATAATTTTGATAGCATAACGAGGGTTGTGAAGAACCAGTCTGGAAAACCATAAAAAACAATATTCAATCCGATCATACACTAACCCAAAGAGAATTCATGATCTCTGTGGGCTGGGGACAAGAAATTTGGAATCAATAAAATAACCACTGGGAATAATTTCAGCCACAAAATATTATAATAAATGGAGTACACCTGGAAACCTCATTTGATACATACATTAGTATAATCTTATCATATAAAATGAGAAAATACAAAACTATAAATAGAATAAAACTTCTAAAAACATGTATATTGGTGGTCCATAACCACCCACCATGTCCCAATCCATCCATTATTTGTCAACAAAACTTGAAGTCACAAATAAAGTTGATGATCACATGGTAACCTGTTATAAGAATACGTAGAATCCAAACACAAAATGGTACAAGTAGGTTGTGAGATATAGATACTAGTAGGATTCCACCAAATATTCTATTTAGTTACTTTATAAGGTAATTAAAATATACTAAAATAGAAGTAAAATAAAGGGAAAATAAATCTCATTTAAAAAATAGTTTTTTAAACATTTAAAAATTATTTATCAAACCAAGCTTATAAAATATGCAATTTCACCATTTTAAAACAAAAAAATATTACTTGAAAAACTTTGAAAACCATTTCATAAGATAAATTAAAATCCATCATGAAAAGTAATAACATTTATTTGATATCAGATAATGTACAATATTCAATGGAGTAAAGTTAAGGTACAATATCTCAATAAATAGTTCAATCAAAAGTAGTAATCAATCAAGAAAGGTAATTCCAGTTCCAAGTAGTACCAACCAACACCGTCATGTATTGAGTATCAAGTATACTGATGTCATGGGAATAGCCTAGATGTGATAGTGAGTCCACCATATAATAGCTAATCAAAAAACATCATGAAAAACCATTATCCTTACACATAGTCTCATGAATCTCAAGAAAACTAGTTCCATACACATCCACTTTTTTGGACACACATCTATAGCCTGAAACTTTCATGTTTTATATGGATCCACTATATGGGGTGAAAGTCTAATAATGAAGCATATATCTTGGACATCCCATCTAACAATCCAAATTCCTATGAGTAGTAAAATAATAAAGTGATATCATCAAGTTACGAGGAACACACATGGATCCTTAATAATATAAATCATGGGATCATACCCTCAAATCACATATCTATATCTCCTAAAATATACCTAAATTTAAATAATCCTATTTAAATACCCACCAATTGGAAGTAAAAAAATTAAGAAAACTATAATAAGGGTTTATTACAATATAAGATCATCATAAAGTGCCAACTGGGCCGTCAAACATCCTCAATTCAATTCAAAACCTTTTATACACTTAAACATTAAAAAGGTTGATCAAAGTCACTCACTTTAATTAATCATCATCATAATTCCAAATGGGCCTTTAAAACAATCATTTCTTTAAAAATAGCCCAAACACATTCAATTGAGTTTCATAATTTTAAAAAAGGCTTAAGGTCAATTCAAAACAAGGGTTTACACCCTCTTTTCATGTGAATAAATCACTCATTTAAAATAACCCATCAATGAAAATTTAAAAACAAGTATAAAATTATTTAAATAATGTTCTTGGTAATTTCAAAAATTCAACCATTTGAAACTATATAGAAAACATCAAATAGTTCAACTTGTTTCATTAAAATCAAGGAATCTCATTTTAGAAATAAAAACCTAGGTAAAAGACCTCATTTTCACCAAATCGTCCTTTAAAATTTATTTGAAAATAAATAGAAACAAAAATGTAACTTATCAATTCAAAAAAAATTAGATAGATCATTATAAAATCCATTTAATTCATACTATTTTTAGTTCAAAGTGAAGAGGGACAATGAGGGTTATGTATGGAATTTAAAGAAAATTTTTCATAAAAAATGTTTTATAAATTTAGAAACAAGTTTCTATAAATTATAAAGTTAATATTAATTTCAATATGAAGGAAAAGTATAGAAATTACTACTCATAATATTTTGAATCCAACCTTAACAGATCTAAGATGTTTCACATTAGATAAAAATCACCGTATCTTAAAAGCGAGATCCCAATTAAAGTGAGAATAGATCATAGATCCAAAATTACACCTTAAACATCCATAGAACAAAGAAAAAAAGTCAATCATAACCTATAGGAAGAAGAAATCCAAATAAGAGGAGAGGTCAAAGTATGAGACAAAAATAACTCACCAGAAGAGGATAATCACTTTGATTGGTGCTTTGATCTTCCAAGAGATGAGTTTGGGAGAGCCAAAAAACCTCTAGATGTCTCCCAAAAGAAAAAAGGATCGATTAATGTTCGAGTGGGAGGAGTTTAGGTTTAATTAGTGGCGTTTTTTGGATTTTAATTAAAATTTGAGTGGTATTAAAAGTTGTTTGAAAGGTTTACTAGGATAGGTTTCATGGTTAGTACTAACTGTGTGCCTCATGCACTTCAAATAGTGCCACTGGATGATCTGCATAGTTAGGATACATGGTTACTTTAACCATGCGCCAATCATTTGACCATTTTTGGTATAATGGAAAAGGTTTAATGGTTTTAATTTATGGTTTGTAAAACCTTTTACCCCTACCTATACTGCTATAAAATGTTGTATAGTTTAGATGTATGGTCTATAAAACCATGTTTCAACCATGTACATGCCCAAAAACCTTTAAAAAACATTGAAAACACCAAAAACAACCATCAAAGAGATCCAATAAAAGGATACTCAAATCAATGTGTCAAAAAATAAAAAATCAAGTAATTGTATTTTATAACATCCAAGTCATAGGATTTTCTTTCCCTAAAAAGTTTCCAATCAAAATGATAGAACAAGATGAAACAAGAAGAACTCCCTAACTCATATTTTTAGGTAGAGTCTGTATTTTAGAATATAGACTCACCCAAAGGTTAAAACACACACATAATTCTAAGATCATCACATTAAGATCACCACATATCTTCAAACCAGGGAGGGACTTGAGATCTAGAATATGTCTCCCCACCATTTAATGATTCATAAAAAATGGTGCAACAAGATAAAATAATGTCCCATCAATCCATAAAATATACTTCAACAACTCGTCAAGGAGAAAATATAAGGACCTACACCAAAAACCTCAAAGTTATTCCACATCCAAACAACACATAATTTCCATAAGAAACAATGATCTCATGGTCCATATAAGATCAAATGTCCAAAAGAAAGGACAAAAACTACCAATGATTTCTACCATGGGTAAGTACTCAATGAAAACCTCAGATTTTCAACATCAAGCCTCACCTATTTATGGTCTCATTAAATCAAATTCCAGAACCTTAGGGTGCTTGGTCTATAAAGAAATCACATCATCCTAGTCACCTGAGTATATTCCCAAGGTCTATCCATGTCCAACAAGGAAGAGCACAAAAATTCAGGCCCTTGCATAATAGGGCACTAAAATATCATAAGGGAGATCATCCAACACATTAAAATTGTTCTCTAAACATCAAGAAAAAAACAAGAGAATAATATGGAAATAATTTTTTTAAAAATAAGGATAATAGTTCAAGAGTGAAAGTTCACAAGGCACAATAATAGAGGTCACAAGAAAATGAAACCATTCACATTATCACAAACATGTTAAAAAGTTGTCATTCATAAATATCCCAAAACAATCCAAAAATATCTCTAAAACAAAGGTTTTATAAAACATAAAATCTGTGACATGGAAACAATCATGCAGTTTCCACTATGATGTTGGAGGTAACAAGCTGAATCAATAACAACCCCCACCAGAAATCAGCAACTCCACCATCATGTGAAAAGCATTACTCCAAGACCTATGGCTGGATCCTTATTATCCTGAATCATCTATTTACCATTAGTTAAGATACTATTATATATGATTAAAACTTTACTTTTTGGTCAACCAACTTACAAAACCTATTAAGGTGACCCAAACAACCACACCATTTGCAAACCTTCAGATATTTTGAACACAACCTCTTATGATGGCCAGGTAACCTACACAAGAATCACACTATGTGACTCTTATTTCCTTGATAAGACTATCCCTACTCAACCATGAATGATTAATTCATCCCTTAATGTCATTTTATTAGATCTTATTCATCTAAAAATCCCCATTGAGTGTCTCCTCATAAGAGATAAACCAGTCTGCAGGCATGGAGGTTTAAAGGTATGCGTAATACCTTTTCTAAAATAGATAAATATACAGAATTTATTACCAAAATGATCAGTTAAGAAAGATATAAAACCTAATAATTACTTGTCATAATCTATAACTTATAGCTCATCTTGATTGAAACCCAATAACTTAGTAACATTCTCCTTCTTCACTTCCTTGGGATACTTCTATTGAATTAAGACTCGTTTGAATAATTCCCAAGGCATTATTTCATAAATACAAGATAGATTCACAGCTTCCCATTACTCATGGATAGGTCCATCAAAAAAATAAATAATTAACTTTAACTTTAGTTTATGTTATGTCTTGAGAGAATTGAATTTCCCATTAAATTCTTTAAGACACTTTACTAACTCAAGAGAACCTTGTTCACCTTTATTAGAAGGTGTATTACAATCCTAGAAGTCAAGGGTGGGGTTCAAAGAATAGAAGTTATTTGGCTCCATAACTTGATATGGAGTCTGGGTAGATTCATCAACAAGATATTCCACTTGTGGAAAATATGAACGACTACTATGAAAACTGGACGGATAAATGAACATTCTATCATTCATGGAAAAAATTATGGGGTAAATTTTTGGTCATCATCAAACTCAGGTTCTTCAAATCAGGCCTAAAATTAATCTCTAAACAAAATAAAAGAAATACAAAAGCTTTCAAATAATCTAGAAACCACATTATCAAAGAATAATATATTTCAAAACACACAACATTTCTCTACTTATAAAACCTTACTATTTCCTTTAAAATGATAAATCTTATTATAGATTCATCATAATTTTCAAAAATCAATTACCAACTCATGGAAATTATTCTACGGTTTCACAAACATTAATCCCATTTTAAATTATCAAACCCATTTCTATTTCAAACCCATTACCAAATATATTTCATATTAAAATGTTTCTTTAGCACATTACACAAGAGTCTTTGGAAATCAATTTTCCTTAACTAAAAATTTCATCAGAATACACCTTTTGGTAAATGGAAACATTTATCAATGAACTAATTAAAAACCTATTTGAAGCCACAATTTGGTTTTAGAAATGGATTTAAAAACATAAACAAGGGATTAAAGAATAAATGACCAAAAAAGATCATAAAACAAACCACATCCATAACCCTTCAAACTAACCTCACACAAGTGAAGTTTCCTAGAATAAAATATATAAGTAAAAACTATAGAACTAGGATAGAACTACGCATGTATTGGTCATATGGGCTGGTAAACCACACACAAACCTCAAAAATATTAATGGACGAATTTCTAAATCAGTCACATCGATTCCTCATAGTTTACCATACCATGAAAACAAAGTGTTATTGTGGTCATCCTTCTATTATGATTTCAAAACTCATAACATATTCCCAAAATCAACTAATGTCCCATTGGGAATCTAAATATCATATTTCTTTAGGAAACCAATCACTCAAAAGAAATTATCATGTCCACATATCCTTAGAAAACTCAAGTATCGTCATGAGAAGGTGGTGATCAAGCACCCACTCATGAACTAAATCTTGAGCCTTGACACATTCTTAATATCCTTTATACCATGACTTACCCTAAATTACATAAGGCGTTTCAAGTATAAGTGATTATATTCATGATAACACCTCCTCTAATACTATTTGTGATAAACCATACCATAGTACCATCAAAAACAATATACAATCCAATCCTCCACTAACCCTAAAAGGATTATTGATCTCTACAGGCCAACAAAAAGCACCTGGGAATCAAGAAAATGACCATTGGGAATGATTTCACCCAAAAAATATTAAAATAAATAGATTACACTATAGAAACATCATACTTTACATACTTCAGTATAACTATATCATGTACAAGGTGATAATACAAAACTGGAAATAGATCAAAGATACTAGAAAACCATATTCTAGTGGTCTATGACCACCCACCATGTCCTAATTCACCCATCCTCATTCAACTAAACATGTAGGCACAAAAGAAGTTTACGATCACATGAGAGCCTATTATAAGAATAAGAGGGTTTCAAACCCCAAATGGTACAACCAGGGTGTGAGCTATAGAGCCCAGTAGGATTATACCAAATATTATATTTAGTTAATTTATAAGGTAATTAAAATTTGTTAAAATATGAGTACAATAAATAAAATATGACTCTTAGTTTAAAAATATAATTTTAAACATTTAAAAATCATTTATCAAACTAATATTGTAAAACATTCCACTTCATCATTTAAAAACTAAATATTTTCTTGAAAAAATTTGAAAACCAATTAACAAGATAAATTCATACCAATAAAGAAAATTATGAACATGCACCTTATATTAAAATATGTTCAAGAGTCAATAAAATAGATTCAAGGCACAACATCTCAATAAATTTATAAATCAAGAGAAGTAATCAATCAAGAAAGGCATATCTAGTGAAAAGTAGTGATAAATAACACTATCATGTATCAATTATAAAGTATATGAATTTCATGGGAACAACCTAATAAGGACAGTGAGTCCACCATATACTATCTAATCAAAAATAATTTTGACTAATCATCGGGCTCACATCTAGTCTCATCAGTCTAAAGAAAACTAGTTCCACACACACCCTCTTTCCTAGCCTCATGTACACAACCTAAACCATTCATGATCTCAATGGATACACTATAAGAAGTGTGATTACACTAATAAATTATATATCTAGTTCATCACATTTAATTATTCAGGTTCCCATGACTAGTCAAAGAAGGGAGTGAGATAGTCAAGTTATGAGGATCACATGGGGATCCTTATCAATATCAATCATGGGATCATTCCCTCAAATCACATCTCACTCTCACCCTAATCTCCCTAAAAGTAAATAATACCTTTTTAAAAACCAACCAATGGGAAGTAAAAGAATAAATAAAATGATAATAATAGATTATTACAAGATAGGATCATTATAAAGTGTCAATCAGGCCATCAAAAAGTATCAATTCAATTCAAAATTTTTTATACAATTCAACATTAAAAAGGGTAATCTTTCATACTTTAATTAAACATCATCATCATAATGTCAAATGGGCGTTTAAAAAAAATAATTTCATCAAAATAGGCCAAATTCATTCTAGTCTATTTCAAAATTTTAAAAAAGACTTAAGGTTAATTCAAAAAATGGGTTTACACCCTCTTTCCATGTTACTAAATTAGTCATTTCAAATAGAATAATAATTTACATTAAAAAGGATAAAATCATTTAAAGTGGGTTCTTGGTTATTTTAAAAATTCAAGAATTTTAAACTATTTGGAAAACATCAAATATTTTAACTCATTTAATTCAAATCAAGGTGCATCATTTGAGAAATAAAAACCCAAGCCAAAGCCCTTATTTTTTCCAAATCATACTTTAAAAGTCATTTGATAATAAATCAAAGAAAACATGGAATTTAACAATTAAAAAAAATAAAGAGAGATAAATATCAAATCTATTTAATTCATACCATGTTCAGTTCAAATAAAATAGTGTCAAATAATCTTTCATAAATAATTTCAAGAACAAATTTCATGGAAAATGGGTTATAAATTATAAAACATCTGTGAATTATTTAGTAACACTGAATTACAAGATGATGTAAAATAATAAAAAACCCTACTTATAAAATATAGAATCCAACTACAATGGATCTGAGATGTGTCACCTCTGATGGAGATCATCGGTTCTAGGAAGATGGATCTTGATTCAAGTGAAAAGAGATACTAAATCCAAAATTACACATAAACCATCAATGTAATAACGAATCACAAGGCCATCATAACATTTAAAAATAAGTAATGAAATGAGGAATATATATTAAAGGCCAAGAAGAAAATAACTCATAGGAAGAGGATAAACACTTATATTGGCACTTTGATCTTCCAAGAGATGAGGTTGGGAGAGAAAAAATGCATTTAAATATGTCCCAAAATCCAAAGGATTGATATATGTTATATTGGGAGGTGTCTAGGTTCAATTAGGGTGTTTCTGATATTTAATTATAATTTTTGGGGTATTAAAAGTTTCTCACATAGTTTCCTAGATTAGGTTGCATGGTTAGTACTAAACGTGGTCCCCAAAAAAAGAAACTAGAATACATTCATGGTTATGCTATACAATTATTTTAACTATGCTCCAACTATGCGACCCTTTCTAGGCTACTAGAAAAAGTTGCATGATTTGGATGCATGGTTTCTCTAATTGTGTGCCAACCACACTCCCCTTCCTAGTCTACTAGAAAATAGTTAATAGTTTGTGTGAATGGTTTTTCAAACCATGCACCAACCATGAACATGCCCATAAACTATAAAAAACACTAAAAACACTAAAAACACTATAAACAACCCATGAAGAGATCCAATAAAAGGATAATAAAATCAATGGTTCAAAATACTTAAAATCAAGTAATGAGATGTTACAGGGGTACACAAAGGTTTATGGTAAGGATGAATAAGAGTTAAATGGGTATCTTATTACTTAAAAATCATAAGTATGGTAAGAGGGAGTTGAAAAAACATGTACCGATATGAAAAACTAGAAATCAAAAGGTATAGTAAAAAATAATTACTTGAATAAAAAAGGAGGATCCCTAACAACGAGAGGGTGATTCTTAAAGCATGGGAAGATATTATTAAGAGCTTTGGTAACCCTCTGAGGGATATATAGAGTTATGGATATTGTAACTTCATGATCCAAGTTTTTTGAGTGAAGAATAATGGTAGGTTCAGTGGGTTTATATATAAAAAAGAGAAAAATATTTTTTAATTTCTAAACTTAGTTTTTGGGACCTATATAATAAATTAATCCAACCACAAAATAGCCCATGGGTTTTCCCATGTTTCTTACCAAAGAGGGGTGGATTTAATTATTTTATAATGTTAAGAACTTAACTCATTATAATAATACACTTGATGATGTGGAAGTGAGTCATGTTTTAAAAAATAAAATATAATATAAGCTTCATAAGATTCATTAAGAGTTTATTAAAATAATCAAATAAATTCAAACACATATTATTTTAAATGGATAATAAAATTTTAGCCATGGATACTCTTAATAGTATTCATTACTTCAGTTTTGGACTTTTATGATGTCAGAATACATACCTTATATTTATATCACATTTAATTTTGTACAAAAAAATTGATTCTCATTAAATTTTGCAAAAAAAAAATCACTGTTATATAATTTCGATGTGCCAATCTAAAAAATAATTCTTATTTTTCTCAAAATATTTCTCTAAATATGATAATTTATAGTTTTAAATCAAAAATTACCATTTTTTGAAAAATATTGGGTTTTAAAAAAAATAATAGTTTTTTCCCTAATAGAATTTACATTTGAATTCACAAAATTATATTATCATTTATAATTAATAAATAATATTTAATAATAATATTTTATTAAAATATCATTTATTCTAAAAATTCTTGAATTTATTAAAAAGAGTGACCCCATTGAAATTATACATTTCCCAAAAATATACTTTGTGTTTCATTATATCAAAATATAACATTAATCAAACCATTATCTAATCATTTAAAAAGTAATAATAAAGATGAATAAATATAATATTTATTTTATTGAAAGACAATATAAAAATTACACTTTTAGGGTCTAGGTACATATCTATTTGTTACATCAGTGAATTACTTAGGGGTGAGGTGTGCAATGGTGAGATTTTCTTGGGGTGGTTCAATGAACTTAGTTTAGGATGTGATCTTGATAAACTTGAACTTCTCCAATAAATGATTTCCCATATGATTTAGTTGTTGAATATTAGCTTTGTTTTGGTTAAGGAAAAATTCTAGTGATGTTATTTATCTCGAAAACTCTAATAAATGGGATTCATAGGATACAATACAACTATTTGAGGCCATTTCTCCTCCTTTCTATGTCAATTGGACTTTATCATAACCCTTAATATACAAATCTTAATGGTCATGTACAATGGTTATATTATCAATGGTTATAATTCTTAACAGTCTTTTAAATGGAAGATGATATACTAGACCAAATTTACAAAATTAGTGCATGAGTTTTCTATACCTACTTTGCTTAATAATTCATTTATTCATTAAAAAATGAAATTTAATTTATAAAATTTTTCATAATTACATTACTCTTTCATATTTATTACATATGGATTTCATTTTTTCTAAAAGTATGATCCAAATGATTACTCCCAATTTCCCACCCTTCCAAAGTTTGTTAAATGTTTTAAAGGATAGTTTGAGGGTGATGAGAGTTGTTGTTCCATTAGGTTGGATGAATATGGAGGATGATTTGAAGTTTTAGGAGATCATTCTTGCATGTATTTTATAATGATTTTACAACTTAGGTGACATTTGGGTTGTGAAAAACTTGTTTATTTCTTAATATAAATCTTTTTTTTGTTGATTGGTGGTTTATTTTTATTATTCTTGGGATTTTATGAGGGTAATGATTTTCATATGCCTATTTTATACTTTTAGTACTAGACACTAACTCAAGGGCTATTGGAGGTGGGTTTTAGGAGCCACTATCGCATTCACTGCTTGGCTAGGAGGGTTTCCACTAGGGGTGAGTTGTGAAAAAGTGGTATCAAAGATTTTGGTTGAGATTTAGGGTGGAATTTAGAGTTAGGAATAGGTGAGGATTTCGTGATATTGGTTATTTAGTGGTGAAACTCAATCCTATCATGTTTTTTATACCAATGAGACTAGTTATGAAACATATATTCAGACCCCCTATGATCTAATTTATGAACTTTGAAAACCTACTGAAAATTTTTTAGGTCTATGAATAACTATTTTAGGGTATAAATCATAGGGAGTTATATGTATAATTTTTATTAGATGCATTTCCATTTACATTTGGGATATTATCCATATTATATGATTAAGTCTTGTATTGTAGCTATTGGTAGTTTATATTTCTCTTTCCAAAATGATTTCATTAATTATGGGTAAGGTGAAATGTTGATCAATTGGAATATACAGTTTAACTAAATCCTTGTTGAAACATGGTTGTGTTTTTCCCATGATTACTATAACGTTTTTTATTTTACATTTTTTTTATCATTATCATTATTTAAATTCATATCATCTTGATCTACTTCCATGATATTTTTAATTGTTAGAAAATCATGTTTAGAGTGTTCTCATTGTATATAATTTCTATTTTTAGGATCCTTTATAAATCTAATTTTCATAGAAATTTTCATTATTTATTTCAAATATTTATTGTTTGGGACTCAAAAAAATGGTTCTATCTCTTACATGTACCCATATAAGTAGCTAGGAATCTGGGCTCAACCATAGGTGTTTGGCTAGCGTATTATAAAGGAGGAGTAGACCAAGCATGAGGTGATGCTCGGTGGCAAGAATCAAAGAGTCGATCTGGGGTGACACTAATAGGTATATGGGGGTTTTAGTATAGGGTGTTACCTCAATGAGGTGATAAAATTGTGAGAAGAATATTTATTGATAAATTGTTCACCTCTTAATTAATGAATTTATGTGGAAAATTTCATGGTGTAACAGTTCAAACTTAAGAAATGCATACGCGACTGGGTGATGTGATAATATATGAGTCATTTTATTTTCTTGAACCTAGGGTTTCTACATGTTTAATTGTGTAACAAGATTATACATCAAATATTATGAAATTATTCCATCATTTATGATGAGGGGGAGGCTTGACACACTCCCTCAAAGAGAACTGATTGTGTCATAGCTTGGAAGATTGCACTGTGACTACAAGGGTGTTCCTCCTGAGAAGGGTTACTCACACAACAATGATATTCCTTGCACCATGTTTTCATGTATGAGATTAAGTGACACACTTCATGGGATCATTGAGACATGGGCATTGAGCTCATTCCACACTACAAATTGATATTCCGATGGTTTTTCTTCATGGTCTAATGTTGGGATGTGAATGATAAAAGAATATGATGATGATTTATAGAGTTGAAGTGGATGTGACATGATAGTTACCCTACATCATAAAGGATTAAAATTATATAGAGGACCAACATTTTGGTTTGAAGTACTATATGCCAAAGTGTTTTACCCATGCCATAACTGTTAGGGTCATTTCATTTTCTTTAAGGCACGAGATGTTCTCTCATCATAAGTTCTCACTTTGGTAGTTCGCTACTATGTTTTCATAATAGCAGAAAAAGAAAACTTTAACTAACAGGTATGACCATTGGATGTTTTCAAAATTTTAATGGATGTTATGCAGACTATCCTTTGGGTATGATAAATAGTGTACCAACTAGGAAGGTTGAGTTATTTGAATCCTTATCCAAATGTAGAAGTCAATATAAGGCTAATCGTAAATGTCAGAGGTTAGTGTAACTTGTTTAACTATAACTAAACCATAATAAAAAGAGGTGAAAACAGCTATTGAGTATTCCTAAACTAAATTAATAGAAAGTATAACACTAGCTTACTAAACTATAGTGTTTGTAAATATTGTACTTCTAATAATACAAAAGAGTTATAAATGTTCTCCCATATATGTATGATGAAAGTCTAAACCATGTAAAACTAATTCTCCATATTTGTTTTTACCGTTATTTGTATGCTTGTGTGTGTGCAATTTGTATTTTGAGTTGTGATTAGTGCTTATTGACTTACAAATTCTAGTTCTCCATTAAATAGAGGGAAGATTCGGTAACTGAAATTTTATTGTACTGAAATAATGGTGGATACAAATTTATTTTGAACTCATAGTTCAATTAGTCAGTGGTTGTATCATCATTCTTGTTTTCTTATTCCTTAATAAGTGATATCAAATGGGTACTTGATTTTGACACACTCAGAAATTTAAGTAACTTTTTCACTTGAATCATATTCATATTGAATTTATGTTGGTTATACTGTCATGAAATGATATAAAACTAGATGAATGAAATGTTCATATTAGTCAGTTTAAGATAACTAAATTTTGTTTTTAGAAGATTCAGGTTGAAGATTATCTCATCCATTAGGATCTCAAAATTCTATTGGGTGAGAAACCCAATAATATAGTGAAAGTTGACTGAGAATAGTTAGATAGAAAAGAATTAGGCTTAGTGAGGATGATGTTGGCACAAAATACTTCCTTCAATGTATGGGAGAAGAGGACTATAGCCACACTTATGGTGGTTCTGGTGTATATGTACAAAAAACTGATAGCTTTAAACAAAGCGTTCCTAAGGAGGATTTTTTTATTGAGTCCATCCGAAGGATGGTTTACATCAGATCATGTGAAAATTTTCAAAATGATTATAAGTCCACTCAATTCATTGAATGTGACTTTTTCAGATGATGTGTTGACTATACTAATATTTTCATATTTATTAGAATCTTGGGACTACATCATTATTATATTAAGTAATTTCTATGTAATGTTTGATCTTGTGTTTGTAAGTGACCATAATTTTATCCTTAATAAGAATCTCAGTAGAAAAAATGTCAAAGAACCTTCTAGTAGTTAATTGAATACTAACAAAATGGTATTCTACCTCATCAAAAGAATAATCAACAATAAGAAGAAAAGATTAGAGAAATTAGTCTTGAAAAGTTGATTTTCTAGGAATTACCTACTAACACTATGTTAAGTTATGACATATTTATCGGAACTATAGAAATAAAATGGGGGATACCTGAAGGAAAACCTTTGTAATCTCAAAATACTTTAACACAATGGAAGATGGTAATAATATAATTATCTCTATTCATAAACTAATGGATTCATTAGTGGATGGCACTGGTGTATCTATCTAATCATCATCTGATCAATAATGAATGAAAATCTATGTATCTTTAATATTTTGGGAAGTTTGTTCAGATTTATAAGTGGATGGAAAGGGATATGTAAATTTGTAGATATGTAATGATATTATTCTTCAGTTTAAAGGAGTGAGACACATACTAGGTCTCAAGAGGAATCACATTTTAGTGGGATAGTTAGATAATGAAGGCTTCAATACTACTTTCAATAAGGGAGTCCAGAAATTGAATTGGGGATCCATTGTTGTTACAGAAGGAGTAAAAGAATTAACCCATTATTTGACTAGAAGTTCAGATGTGATTTAAATGGAAATTATCTTATCCTATTAAAATAAAGAGTTTTGGAATTGTAGACTTGGTTAACTTAGTGATAAGAACATGAATTTTCTAGCAAGAAATAAAATTTTGATTCTCGGTTATATAACTATCAAAAGGTGTGAGAGTTCTGTTCTTGAAATGTAAAATAGGGTCTCATTCAATATTAATATCTAGAATTACATATCTTGGAATCTATATATGGTTCTCATAGATGTATAGGGACCTAATGTATTTCAATATCAAGTAGGACAATGATAATTTTTCACATTCATTAATGATTACATGAAGAAGGTATGATATTTTATTCTTAAAAATAAATTTGATGTGTTTGATAACTTTATAAAATAGAAATCCATAGTGGATATGAAATGTGGTAGGAAATTGAAGTTTTTAAGATCTGATAATGGTAGTTAATACAATAATAGAAACTTTTGAAACTTCTTTTTGAAGAATGGGGCCAGTCTTAAGAGAACAGTACCTAAAACACCACAACATAATGAATTTGTAGAGAGGATGAATAAAAATTTGATAGAATATAATATATGTATTTGTGTTCACTTTTGTATGACCAATACCATTTGATAAGAATAAATTAATAAAAAAACATACTTGGATAATAGGATTCTAGCCTCTGCAATGAGACATAGTCTACCCAAAAGACTTTGGTATAATAAAATACCAAAATATTCACACCACAAAATCTTCGATTGAAATGCTTATGGTCTTTTTGATTATATGGATAGAGATAAGATGATGAAAAATTATAAATCTTTTCTTCTTGTAGGATATAGAAATTAAGAGTTTGGATATCCAATTTAGACCGATGATCAATATAAAATCATTAGAAATCAAGATGTTATCTTGAATGATAATTTTCTATGGATGGATTAGAACCTTACTGAATCATTAGTTGAGGAAAAGAGGTCAACTACTGATGTAAAAGTTGGTTTATATGAAAACACAAGAAATTCAAAAATACCAGTGATACCAAACATCAGAAAAAATGCATCAAAAGTTTAACCAATAGTTGATGTTACAAAATTTTCAAGAACTATATGAGTTAAAGGAAAATATTCTATAAAAGAAAAATTGGAAACACGAGCACAAAAAGTTAAAACACCAAAAAATGAACTTATTATGAATATAGAAACTTCTATTAAAAGGTATTCTAGAGTCATACTATAGTTATCCTAGTCTTTTAAACATATTATTACATAATTTTTAACATAAATATCTAATAAACACAACCCAAAGATCGAGAGGCCTATTGTTTTTTATAAGACTTGGTTCATAATAAATCAAAATGAAACTAAAATAAAAAAATATTTATTTTAATATCTATAATGAGATATTAAATCCATTTGACCTTCAAAAACTGTATAGGATAACCTGGGGAATACATAAAAAAATGGGTGTGTGAAAAATCCTAGTAAGGGAATAAAAAAGATGAAGAAGAAAAACATTTGAGTAATAAGGCCTAAAATGATATAAAAAAGACACGGTTCATGGATAATCATATAAAATTATGACATAAAGAACATGGAGTCATAATATATTAACAATATAGGAAAGTGGACACAATATAAAACATGAATTAAGAATAAGTCAATGATAATTTCCAAAAAAATATCACATGGTAGACAGAGTCCCATATTGGATTAGGTTTACTCCATAATCCCATACATATCATATCATGAAACAAAAACATTAGCCAATGTATTGAATAAATATCTAGGCATTCCCATAAGAACTTGTATATGCTTATGTGTGACAGAAATTGAAATCAAATGTAATACATAAACATATGAATTACATATGGAAATAAATCAGTTGTAAAATCTTTCCTTATATCAATATCAAAGGGGATTTCATAAAGGTTTCAAAGAGAATGAGAAATTAAATATTATGGATTTCCATATATGAATAAAAAAACAGTCATAAAAATTTATGTTTATCTAAAAACACATCATAATAAAGGGTATATAATTTGGTATAGAAATAAACTTTCAAAATAGTATTTTAAGGAACCAATTAAATAATTTTTAAAATATAATGACATTTTCTTTGATAAAAAATGTAAACTGGAATGGTTATCCTTAAAATATTACTTTATTTACTGATATCGTGAATGAGGTTAATGAATTTAAAATATTTCTACATAAAAGTATTAATAGATAGAAAGGTTTCCTTAATCGAGTTTGATTTTAAAGAAGGAATTTGAGAAATTAATATAAGGTGTTTATAAACCCATCAAAGAAAGAGAGGATAAGCTAGGTATATATGCAAGTGACATATATACAAAATTTGGAAGCATTTTACAACATCAAATAGATATGTAAAGTGAGTTAGAGAGAGAAATTTCATTACCTAAATAAAATAGGGTGGTTTAGAGAGATCCTTTACCTTATGTCCAAAATTGTTATGAAATTGAACTTAGATACCTGAATAATAAAATTAGATTTATCAATTAATTAATTCAAATGTTTTTACATTTATTTTTTATTTAGAACTATTTAAATGTGATATATAATTTTTAATTTTTTTGTTCTAATGGCTTTCATTTCATGGTTGCACGGCTGGACCAATTGTGGATAATTATGGAAGTTCTTATCGAATGGGAATATAACTCCAGAAGAGAAAAAATGTTTATGTCCTCTCAGAAATTGAAATGTTCTTAAATACCCATATGTGTACCAACATAGAGATGATTCATTTTGAAAAAATGTTAATGTTATACGTTTAGTTCATTTAGGCAGTTTTTCTGACTATTATGAACTATATTTGTTTTATTTAATTAAAAGGTTATTACTACATTCCAAAATCATGAAATAAGTTATAATACACCTATTATAATCATATATAACTATAATAATATTTTTTTACCAGCCTTGAAGACAATAGAGAAAAAAATTGAGTTTTTCATGTAGGTGGTGAACCAACCATATTGTGGACAACATTTTTTGTTTAAGAATGTAATGAATCGAACTTTTATAAATGAAATTATTTCTTTCTAAGGAAATAAATGTATTATAAAGTAATGAAGTTATATAAAACACAAGTTATAATTTGGTCATTTTTGAATTTTATATCCTGTTAGATTTGAAAGATCATTAAGCATCATAACCAATGATAATATAGTCATTGAATAGTTATCATTCTAGTAGTGTATATAAAGGGTTATGATAAAGTCCAATTGAAAAAAATGAATAATAAATAGCCTTGACCAATTGGATTTTACTCTATAAATTCCATTTATTAGAACTTACAAGGGAGATAACCTCACTGGGCTTTTCTCATGATCAAGACCACCTCGATATTAAACAACTTAAGCACAAATGATACTATTTATGAGAAAAGTTCAAGCTTATCGAGATCATAGCTGAAACTATATACATCGAACCATCCCAATAAAATCTCACCGTCGCACACCATACCCTAAGGGAATTCACTGGTTCAATAAAGTGTTGTGTATCTATAACATAATAGTTTATTTTTTATACTTTATTTTAATTAACCAATGATTATATTTATCTATTTTTAATATTACTTTTTAAATTATTAAATAACGTGTTTGATAAAAATTTTATTCTGATATGATGAAACACAAACTGTATTTTTTTGGAAATATATAGTAATAATCATGACACTTATTTTAATGAATTTAATTTTAGAAATAAATTATATTTTAATAAAAAAATTATTATTAATTAATATTTATTAAATATAAATGATAATATGATTTTTTTAAGACAAATGTAATTGTTATATGGGTTAGAAAATTATTATTGTTAAAAAAACTTGTATTTTTAAATAAATTAGTATTTTGATTTAAAAGTGTAAACTCTCATATTTAAAGAATTATTTTGATAAAATAAATATTAATTTTAAATTAAAAGGTTGAAATTATCCAATGGTGATTTTTTCATAATTTTTTGAGATAGTCAAATTTTCGGGTAAAAATTAATTACGGTATAAATATATGGTATGTATTATGAAATAAAAATGATCTAAAAGTGATGTAATATATTTCATAAAATGTATCCACGAACAAATAAATATTTACCATTTAAAATAATTTGTTTTTTAAATTATTTTCTTAATTTTATAAACCCTTAATGAATCCTCCAAAACCTATATTATAGTTTAAGCTTTTAAAATTAATTCTTTGTAAAAAAGACTCACTTCCACATAACAAATGGTACTATTTTAATGATATCGATTCTTAAAATTATAAAATAATTACAACCACTTATCTTTGAATGAAACTATGAGAAAAATCCATATTAAGGTTTATGGTTTTGATTACTTTATCATATAAAGTCCAAAACCTAAGTTTGGAAATAATAAATAATTTTCCTCTCTTTTTCTATATAAACCCACCCAAAATACATTTAATATTAACTCAAAAACCCTTTAATCAAGAAATTAATTTTTTATTCCCTCTATGGAGTCCTTACAATGTTCCCCCAATCTCTTAAGAAGCTCTTATAAGATTTAAGAAGTACCCTCACATGATAAGGGGTCATATTTTTCTCTTCTTCATTTAAGAGCCTTATTTGTACTATGGATTTAATTAAAAAATTTTCATATTGGGTTATTTTCTTACATATCAAAATTATTTTACTTATGATTTCAATGTTTTGATAGACCCATTTTACTCTCATTAATCACTTTTATGAAACTTTATGTACTGTTGTTATACTTCTGAAATCATCCCACCATTTTTCATACCAAACAATTGGGTAGAGAATACCCATCCCCATTTCCTCTCAAGGGTATTCACCTAGATGTGACTATTATTTATTTATTGGGTACATACATTTATTTATCTCACACTATTTAATTTTGGTATTAAAAGTGATGAAATACATCTTTATGTTGAGTGATTTATTTCACACACTTATGCATGTACATGATATGAAAGTGATGGGTGGGTCTAGAATAATATAACCCTACAATGCATTGGGTAATATATTATTCTCATGAGATTATATGAATGGTGTGAAGGTGATTATCCTAATAACACTATTCTATTTTTTCTTGGAGGTTATCCTTGATTTATTTTTATGATTCCCTAGTTTTAGTTGTTTCCACATTCTCATGTTTTCTTTATGCTATCATGTTATATCACGACTCATTGTTCAAGAATATGATCCACATGCCTCTTATTTTACTTTATATGACTCTTGGATCACATTTACTACATTATCTTATGATGTTATTTATTTATTCCCTTAATGGGATTTATAGATTACCCCTTTAATGTAAATGTTCCCAAGTTATCCCTTGTAGTTTTAGAAGATCTAATGAATATAAGGGCATGTTTCTAAGTTTTTAAATAAGGATATTATACCAATGTCTCAATTTAATTCTATATGTAACTAATTTTCCAAATACACTAGTCTTCATGATCTTCTAGGATTTTATAATGTGTGTCTTTACATAATAAATCATGAAATAAGGTGTATTAAAGATATGGGTTGTCATAGTTTTCATCAAAGTAAAGTTCAATTATTTTTGGAATTAGGATTAAAAAAATCCAATGAAATCCTTATGGTTGATAATAAACATAGGAAAACATCCCTAAATTTTGTTAAAGTATATATTAAGTGGTTTCCAAGAAAATAAAACCATTTATGGATATTATAAGTGGATGTGGATTTGGAACATAGGTTCCTTGGGGTAATAAAACTAAAAAGTGAACATTAATATAGACTCGATCATCAACTGGTGCATGAAAATGGTCCTTACTTCACACATAGTTTTTCACTACAGGGGGATATGATTTGTTAAATTCAAAAGATCCTTACCAACCATTATTAAGGTAAAAAATAATCATAAGATTTTATGTTAATAAATAGATTGTGGATGACTTATATTGAAACCTAGAAATCCATATGTTAAATAATACATGACATTTATGAGTTATCCCTTTAATGTTCATTTTTACCTTTCATGTGTTTAATAGTTTAAAAATTCTCACCACTAAGCCTATTTTGGATGATATATATGATTAAAACCAAAATAAAATAGTTAAAGGTTTAATTTTCATATATAGTTCTATGCATTCTTTTATATCACACAATTTTGGTAGAACTATTCAATCACCACCCCAAAACATGGAATTCAAGCTATTGAATAAGACAAAAAATGGGTCAACTATTGTATCCCAAAAATATAACTCATCCCATATCAAAATTTATGGACTGAATTTCCTATAAAACCTTTTGATTCCCACTTTAAATGAATTTGATGCAATTCTAGGAATGGTTTTTATTTCCTTATATAGATACAACATAAAATGACGAGAGAAAGAAATCACCCTTCATATCATGAATCAACATCTGATTATATAAAAGTTCAAGGAAGAGGATGGATATTATTTGGTACAAACATCTAAATTTGGGATATTATTTCCTTACAAGAAAGTATATCTAGATGAAATGATTAATACTAATGAAAATATCATCCTTGATGACATTCCCATTATGTTAGAATTCACTAATATGTTTTTCAAAGAAATGAATGGTCTTCCCAGTATCCATTATATTGAGTTCTGAATCAAGCTCATACCTAGAGGTTTCCCAATATCCACAACTCTATATATAATTGTCATTTATGAACTTGAGGAGATTAAAAAACAATTATATAATCATCTAGATTAAGGTTTTATACACCCAAGTGATTTAGAAAAGGGCACATCAGTACTATTTTTGAAGAATAATCATGGGTCAATGTGTCTTTGTATTGATTATTGTGAGCTTAACAAGATCATGATAAAGAAAAACTATCATCTTACACATATTTATGGCTTATTCAATCATCTATATGGATCCCAATACTTTTTTAAGGTGGATCTTTGATCATGATGTTATCAAGTAGAAGGAGTAGGATAACCCCAACACTACTTTTCATACAAGGTATGGGCACTATTAGTTCATAGTGATTCCATTTATAATAACTAATGATTCATTTATCTTCATGTAAATAATTAATACATACTTTAGGTATCACGTTGAATTTTTTTGGGTAATATTTATATATGATATTCTCATCCTCTCTCAGAGTAAGAAGGAGCATGAGGAGAATTTAAATACCATAGGGAAGACCTTGTAAAAGAAAAGATTATATACAAAGTGTAGTAAATGTGTTTTTTATATGGAACATTTAATTAAATGGGGTATGTTATCACCAACAAGGGGATATTTGTGTATTTTTAAAAAATATATTCAATATAAGGATGAACCAGACTAGAAAATATGAAAAAAATTGATAGTTTAATTGGATTAGTTAGCCACTATAATCGATTTGTGAGAAAATTCCCATGATTTCAAATCCCACTGACCAATATTACTCATAAGGGAGTCAATTTGGTATGGAATGATGGATGTGAGTAAGTTTTAAATAGATTAAGGAGAGTTTAATCACTACACATGTGCTCAAATTACCACTAATGGGGAAATATTTGTGATCTGTAATGATGAATCCAAAAAGGACTTGTGTTGTGTACTAATGAAATTTGAAAAAGTTATAGAATTTCCACCCACCAATTAAATATTTGTAACCAAAACAACCCAAATAATGGTCTAGATTTCTCTATAGTTATCTTCATGTTGAAGATATAGTTATATTACCTATATAGATATAAGTGAAACATACATGCATATCATAAAAGCCTCACTTGTATATCAACACAAAAGGATTTTAATTTTCTCTAATTAATTTGGTTAAAAATGATCAAGGATTATGATTTTTAAATCCATTAGTATCCTAGGAATGTATACAAATTGGAAGATTCTCTGAGTATAAAGGATTTTGAAACTCTATCCATGGTTAGGATTTCATGTAATCTAGTCTTATTGGACATGTAAACGATTGAAATGGGAATAATAATAGAATTTTTATCCTTACTTTCTTAAATTATTTCTCAACCATCTATTCTTGAGAGGATCAAGGAGGCTTAGGAAGATGATGAGTTGCTATAGGAAAAGGTAGTAAATATTCTCAATAATAACTTTTCTGAAGATGGAGTTTAAAGGTTTGGATACCAAAAATGTGTCCTGTAAAAACCATAACTAAAGAGGGAACTTATGGATGATGCATATAACTCATATTTCTCTATTCATACCATAAGAATAATGATTTATATATATTTGAATCAAAAACTTTTGTGAGATACCATGAATATGTAGATTGTGGAGTTTTTATCTTGATGATTGGTATGCCAACAAGTTAAGTCAGAATAATATAAGTCCAAGGTTATGATGCAACTTTTGCCTATACCAGTGTGAAAATGGGATAATATTGCCCTAGATTTTATTGTAAGACTTCATAGGACACCTAAAAGAAAATAATAACACCTGGGTGGAAGTTAATCGCATTAAAAATTCAACACATTTCATTTCTATCAAGGAATATTTATCTCTTTAACAACTCACAAAGATAATATATATGTGGTAAGACTATATGGAGTTCCACACTCTATTGTATGTGATTGAGATTTTCTAATTACCTTAATGTTTTGGAGAAGACTTCAACTATAATTGGATACAAAACTAAGTTTTAACACTTCTTATGATCCTATAAAGGATAGTTAGTCTGAAATAACCATTCAAACTCTATAGGATATTATAAGATCATGTTTAATGGATTTTCAAATATTTTGGGACCAAATATTTTCCATAGTGTAGTTCTCATATAAAAATAATTTTCATTATATCATTTAAATGAAACCTTATTAGGTTTTTTATGGTAAGATGTTTCAGACTCTGGTATGCTAGGATAAAGTTGGAGAGAAGAAGCTAATGGGGACAAATCTTATAAAAGAGATGAGAGATAATGTTTAATCCATTTAGAATCATATAATATCCATAAAAAGTTGATATAAAATCTATATAGATAATCATTGATGAGATCTAGAGTTTTAGGTTGGAGATAAAGTGTTCATTCATATATTACTATGGAATAAATTCATGAGGTTTAGGAAAATGGGAAAGCTTATTCCCAGGTACATAAACCCCTTTGAGATACTTGATCGAATCAGTGGCTTGTCGACTAGAACTCCCACCTAACCTATATTAAGTACATGATTTGTTCCATGTATCCCTCTTGAGGAAGTACATACTTGAACCCTCACATGTATTTAATCTATATGTGGTACCATTTGATAACGATCTTTCATATAAGGAGAAGCTAGTGAAGATATTAGATCATAATGACAAGGTTCTATGAAACAATACAACTCACCTAATCAAAGTGTTGTAAAAGAATCAAAATTTTGAATAAGTGGCATGGGAAATGGAGCAGTCTCTAAGAGAATTTATATCATCTGTTTTAGTGTCTAAAATGAAAATGTATAAGGTTAAATTTTTGAAGGGGGATAATTTAATGACCTGAAATTTTATAAATGAAATTTCCTTTTCTTGAATGAATGAATTCATTATAAATTAATGAGGTTATAGAAAAAACATTCACTACATTGGTTATTTTTTGGAATTTATATCCTTTTATATTTCAAAGATATTCAAGCATCATAACCATTTATAATATATCTTTTTTAACTATGAACATGTTATTTGTATATATAAATGGTCGTGATAAATTCCAACTAACATAGATGGAAGAAGCAATGACGTTGACTGGTAGGATCGTACCCTATGAACCCCATTTATCAGAGCCTCCAAGGGAGATAGAATCATTAGGATATTCCCTTGATCAAGGTCAATTTGAGATTCAAAAACTAAATCATGAATGAATCCATTTATAGGAGAAGCTCAATCTCATCTAGATGACAACTTAAAACATGTACGCCGAACTACCCTAAGAAAATATGACCATCGCACACCTTACCCTTGGAGAATACGATAATGTAATAAATATCTATATATCTAGACCTTAATAGTATTATTTTTTTATATTTTATATTAATTAAAAATTATTATATTTTTACATTTTTAATATTACCTTTTAAATTATTAAATAATGAGTTTTATCAAAAATTAGATTATGATATGACGAAACACAAAGTGTATTTTTTTGGGAAATATATAGTTTCAATCAAGAAACAATTTTTAATGAATTTAATATTTTAAATAGATTATATTTTAATAAATTATTATTAATAAATAATATTTATTAAATATAAATGATAATATAATTTTATTAATTCAAATGTAATTGTTATAAGGGTCAAAAAACTGTAATTGTCAAAAAAAACATATTTTTCAAATAAATGGGTATTTTGATTTAAAAGAGTAAATTATAATATTTAAAAATTTATTTTTATAAAATAAATATTGTTTTTTAAATAAACACATTGAAATTATCCAATAGTTATTTTTTCCTAATTTTCTGCAATAGTCAAATTTTCAGGTAAAAATTAAAGACTGCATAAATATGTGGTATGTATTATGACATCATAATAACCCGAAATTCATGTAATATATTCTATAAAAGGTATCCATGACCAAATAAATATTTACCAATTATAATAATATATTTTTAAAATTATTTTATTAATTTTATAAACCCTTAATAAATCCTTTAAAACCTATATTATATTTTAATGTCTTAAAATAAATTATTTATAAACATGACTCACATCCTCCTCAACAAGGGTATTATTTTAACTATATTGGTTATTTAAATTGTAAAATAATGAAAATTTCTTCACTTTGGTAGAAACCATGGTAAAAAACCATGGGTTTGTTTTTAGTTTTGATTACGTTATCATATAGAGTCCGAAACCTAGGTTTGAAAATTAATAACGAATTATTCCCTATTTTTCTATATAAACCCACAAAAATTCCCTTTACTCTTCAATAAAAACACTTTTTTCATGAAATTACTCTACCATTTCCTCTATATAGTTCTATAAATGTTCCCCTGTCTCTTAATAATCCACCTCATGCTTTAACAAGCACCCTCTCAAGGTAAGGGATCCTCTCATTATCCACTTTACTTAAGAACCTTATTTGTAATATATTATTAATTTCCAATTTTTCACGTTGAGTTATATTAATACATATATCTCTTCCTATAATTATGATTTAAAAGTGATTAGATATCCCCTTCACACCCATTAATCCCTTTTATGAACATTTATGAATTGGTGTTATTCTGCTGAAATCATCCTGTGATTTTTCATGCCAAACAATTATGTAGTCAATACCCATCCTCATTTCCACTCAAGGCTATTCACCTAGATTTAACTATTATTCATTTATTTGGGACTTCCATGTATTTATCTCACATTAATTAATCATGTTATTAAAATTTGTTAAATACATCCTTACATTGTATGGTCTATATGATACACTTATTCATGTACATGATATCATCATCATCGTTCAATTTTTATTGAGAAAAGGAAAAATACAACAGACAGACACCCTCGTCCCGGAAGGGGGAGTGCCTAAAGAGGTCTAAAATAATGAAGTCCGAGGGAATCCCCTCTAATCAAGTTAACCCCTTCAAGTTTCATCGTGTGCACATTGTGGAGGCATACCATATCAGATCCAGTGACCACCAGAGAAGCAAGGTGATCTGCAACCTTATTCCCTTCCCTCCAAGATTGTCAAACTTTGATGCTGTTGTTGATTATCTTCCTACCTTGTCTAATGATATAGGAAGTCGGCCAAAGAATTAGGAAAAGTCCATGTGAAATGTCATGGAGTATTTTTGAGTCTATTTCCACCTCTGTGATTACAATTCCCTTTTGGTGGAAAAGACTCACGCCCTGCCACATTTCCATGGATTCGGCTTGTAGTGCGAAACCATGGCTGAGATGAGCAGAGAAGGCCAAATTAGCCGAGCCATGAGAGTCTAGGACATCTCTTCCCTCGATCAAGACCCCTATGTTTCATGACCCGTCAATATTTAGCTTAATTCCCCTAGAGGGGGGGGGTTCCAAAAAATCCAATGGCCTCCTAAAATGTTGTTGACAGTCTGGGCATCTTGTGACCGCACGATCGTCCATCAGAGGGAAAGAAATTATATAACCCTACAATGCACTTGGTAATGTTTTAATCTCATTAGATTCTATTTATGGTGTATGGGTGGATTTCCTAATCACAATATTTTATGTTTTCTTGGAAGTTATCATTGAATTGAATTTATGATTCGATGTTTTAATCACTTTACATATTCCCATGTTGCCTTTATGCTATCATGTTGTATCATGAATCATTTTTCAAGATTATGATTATCATCCCTCTTATGTTACCTTGATATTTCTCTTGAATAAAATTTACTAATTTATCTTATGATATGCATTGTTTATTCAATTACTTGGATTTATAGCTCACCATTTTCTTATGTACATCCCCAAGTTATCCAATGCAGTTTTAAAATATCCAAAGAATATAAGGGCATGTCTCAACGTTTTTAAATAATGGTTTTGTACCTATGTTTCAAGTAAATTTTCTATGTATCTATTTTATAAAAATAAACTAGGCTTTACTATTTTATGGGATTATATAGTGTGAACCTTTATGTAGTAAATTGTGAAATAAGGTGTATTAAAGATATTAGCATTTATAAAGAATCAATTGAGGCATGGGTAGAAGATGTATATTCCAAAATAATAATAGAATATTTGTATATTTAATTTATTTTTGTTAATATTTTTATGGTGATGGATAACATATGGTGGTAGTAGAAGAATAATAAAATTGAAAGAGGTTTAATTGATAATTTTACCTATTCCTTTGGTTGTCTCCTCTTAGACTACCCCTTAAGGCTCCTTAAAATGGTATTTGGTGAGAAAAAACATAAGGATTTAGGGATATCAATAGGAATAAAATTGAGCAAAAATATGGAAATCTCCATGGCTTAGAAGGTGTGAGAAGAATAGGTGGTGAGAGGGGGTATTTATAAGGGGAAGAGATGAGTTCTTTTTATATTATATTTATTAATTTATTATTTTGGATCAGTAATACCAATAGTGATAAATATTGTGATTATATATTAAATAGTTCTAGTAAGTTCAATATAATGGTTACTTACATAATCCATGAATCATTACTATATTTATTTTTCCAATAATGCAATTTACCTTATATTGTCGTATTTTACTATTCACCAAATTTGAAACCATTTTAGAAGAATTCCTAAAATTCACCATAACCATTTTTCAAAGTTTATATTCAAAAAAAAAAGAAATCCATTTTATGAATATAAATTTATAAATTTGAGAAATTTAATTTTTAAATAAATTCCATGTTTATTCTAAAAATACCTATTTTAATATGATAATCAATTTTATGACCTTTTGAAAAATTAATTATGTTATAATAAAATTATATTATCATTATAATATAACTTAATATTAATTTATAAACCTGTTTTATGAAAATAATTGTTTTTTAAATCATTATATTTGTTATAAAAATTCAAATAAACATTTAAGTTTTACAAAAATATAAAAACCTATTTTATCATTTTAAAAATATTTATTTACCTATATTATGATATAAATTTATTATTTTCATTTTATAAGATAAAAAATATTATTTTACACTTTAATAGGTGAGGATACTATTATAATAGTCATATTACTATTCCAATGGTCAGATAATTATTCCAACGGTCATATTTGTTATGGTTATATGTGTTCCTTACTTTTTATAAATACATAATATTTTATTTTTTAGTAATTCACTTATATTTTGTCTCAAGGTTATATATATTTTCATTTTTAAAATTAACATTTCAATAAAAATATTCTGCTCCAGTTCTATTGTGTTGTTTGTGCGTGCATATATTATGGTGGATCAAGCATATCAACATTTTCATATTTTAGAAGTACTATTTTCTATTTTTCAACCCATTATAATATTTTCAATTTTTATATCCATATTTATTCTCTACACATGATTTTAATATTAATATTGAAAAGATATTTGTTTTTCCAATGTTCATGGGATATATATAATACTATATTACAAAATGTGACCAAACAATATAATAAGATAAAATTCCATTAATAAAATCCTTGGTCATTACATTCTTTCCCCCTTAAGAAATTTCACACTATAAATTTTAGTTCACTCCCTAAGATAAAAAATATAAGGGTACATATACTTTATCACTTTCTTCAGTTCTTAAGTCACCACCTTATACTTTTGGTTCCACTATAGTATTTTGACTAGGTGAGTTTTCTTGTTGTATAGAACATTGTCTCTACAGTCCAAGATATTTACCGTTTATCCTCATAATAGAGATAATTTTCCAGTTATAAAACCTCTGATTTTATTACTTGTGAGGTATCTAGTATGTACTTATTTAAGAGGGATACATGAAACACATCATATACTTGAGATAGACTTCGTGGTAGTGCTATTCAATAGGCCGCAACTCTATTGCGATCAAGAATATCAAAGGGGTTGATGTACCTAGGACTTATCTTTCCCTTATTCCCAAATATCATGACTATATTCCATTGAGATATGTGGAGGAAAAATTTATATTTAACCTCAAACTATCGGTCTTTTTTATGATTTTAATCATATCTCTTTTATTGACTATGAGCTGACCTGATGTCATGTTTAATAGTCTTGACATTTTCTACAATTTATTCAACAATTTTAGGTCCCAACATCTTGTGTTCACTAACATCATCCCAACACATATATGTTATATATATCTTACTATCAAGGGATTCATATGGATACATTTTGACACTTGAGTGAAAACTATTATTTTATGAGAAATCGACCAGAGGTATATATTGATCTCATCCTCCATTGATGTCCATCGAGCATGCTCTCAACATGTCCTCAAGTGTTGGGATTGTTCACTTAGATTGACCATAATTTTGGGGGTAATAATAAATATTAAATTTCAACTCAATTTTTAGAGAATTTTGAATACTCTTATATAATTTGGAGCTAAACTTTGGATCTTCGTTAGATATAATCGATAGTTGTGTTCAATGTAGTCTCAACACTTCCTTGATGTATATCGTTGTAATTAAATCAAGTGGGAAGTCCTATTAAATTGTAATGTAATTAGAAATATTTCTAAGATGATCCAACACAACCCATATAATATTATTTCCTCTGGATTTATTTAGAAGAGCAATAAGAAATTCCAGGGTGATGTTTTCCCATTTCTATGTAGGTATGGATAATAGTTTCGTCACCCCTTGAACTTTTTTCTTTCTTCCTTCACTTTCTAACATACCATGAATTTTGATGTATATGTCACAATCTTATTATTTATATTTTCCTTCAAATAATTCTCTTAGATACCCTAATACATCTTCATGATCCTTGAATTAATGGATAAGGTTGAGCTATTTGTATTATTCAACAACTCCTTTATCTCAGGATTTGATAGCACACATTCCTCTGACCCAAATCCTACAACTCCTTCTTCATCAATTTTGAAATATGTGGATTTCCATTTTATTATATCTTCCACCTTTTTTATATCTCCACATAATCTATTTTGGAATCCTTTATCTTTTCCTAAGGGTATGGTTGAGCAATCATTTGAGAAATGAATGATGGAGTTCATTCCTTTATGATTATAATATCCACCCTTTGCATGTATAATATTATTATATCCCTCTCAATTATCATCATTTATATGGGAAAATGATATTTTATACTTAGATAATATTCAAATTTATTTTTCCTTATCTGGATTATAGTGGATTGAGAATTCATAATACTTGGTAAGCTATAACCATATCCACTGGAGCGTATCAAGATCATTTTGTGTGAATATATATTTAAGGCTCTTATGTTATGTATATATTACAAAATTCTCCCCATAGAGATAATGAATCCAAATATTTGTTGTGAAAACCATTACAACCAACTCTAGATCGTGTGTTGGGTAGTTATGATCATAAAATTTCCACTACCTTGAGGTGTTGACTATCAATTTTTCATTTTGTATTAGTAAAAATCCCAATCCCTATTTTAAAGCAACACTATATACCATGAATAGTTTCCCACTTGAGGGTAGTTTGATTACTGGTGTAGTGATAAGCTGCTTTTTCAATTACTTGAAGTTATCTTCACATTAATTGGTCCATACAAACTTTACTCCCTTCTGAGTCAGCTTGGTTAGAGGGGTTGAAAACCATGATACATTTCTCAAAAATCATCGGTAATACCCAACTAGTCCAAGTAAACTATGGATCACCATTACAGATTTTGGCTCGGTCAACTACTCAAATGAAATTGTCTTAAAAGGGTCTATAAATATCCCTTTTCTGGTGATAACATGCCTTAATAATTATACTTACTCTATCTATAACTCACATTTATTATACTTTTCATATAACTTCTCCTTTCCCAAATTATTTATCACATTATTCAAATTATCCATATACACATTTCTTTTGTAGTATATCTAAATATAATCTATAAATATTACCACAATTTTATTGAGATAATATATGAAGACTATATTCATTAAGCCTATGAATATTTCTAGAGAATTATTGAGTCCAAAGGGAATCAATATGAACTCATAGTATCTATACCTTATTCTAAATGTAGCCTTGAGAATATCCTCCTTCATCAACATTAATTGGTGATATCCTGATTGAAGGCCCACCTTATAGAAATATTAGGCCCCACTTTTTGTTCAAAAAAGTAATCAATCCATGGTAGGAGAAACTTTTTCACTATAATTATTTTTTTAGTTCATGATAATAAATGTAGAGATGTATTGAACCATAATTTTTCTTGATGAATAGGATATGTCCACATGTAACATCCCATCACCTTAATCGGGATATAGAATAGTTACATGCCGTGTGAATATGTTACACATCATGTAGTGGTTTCTAGATACATGTCGTGAAAGGGGAGATCAAACTATGAAGGGTTACAGGTCATGACCAGGGCTTACTCGATGTGACTTGATAAAAGGATAGTTTTTAACCTGAGGTGATGGGTTTTTTGGCGTACCAATCCAGTATGGACTTCATGAAATGACCAGGGGTTACACATTATGACTCAACCCATGACCAATTTCAAATCACGTGTTTGGCTATTTTGGTTCAGTACCTTGTATGGATTTTCATTGCTCTTGACCCAAGGTTTTTCCTAAGTGATTTCTAGAGGCACCTTTCCTTCTAGATTAATCCGTTCAATGTTTGATCTTCATTGTAATTGTGGTGCGTCTCTCTAGTTACGTGATATTTTCACTTCTTCATTGCATGTGATCAAATTATCACCCTAGATTTTTGGTATTGGATCCATTGATCTATGTTGGATGTTAATTTTTGTCCTTCTCTATATCCTTTTTGAGATATCGTTCTAGAGACCTTTTCTAATATTGGTTATGGTGTGATGGGTGTTCGTATTTGAGCTTTAGGGGTTTCATCTCTTCCACTGACCCCTCATCTTATAAATTTAATCAATATTGATGTGGATTTGATTCTAGGGCCTTCACTGATGCTGTTGGGTTTTATTGATTTTGATTTCCATTAAGGGATTGTACAAATCGAGTTTTGAGGTAGGTGGTTCCATTTCTAGCCTAAGTTGATGAAACATATTATTTTTCTTTATAAACTATTTTTTATATTGAAATTTTCATGGTTTTTTTGTGTGTTGAAAAGGGTTTTTAGAGAAAAAAAATTTCCCTGGTAATTGATAAATGGGGAGAAAATGGGTATTTTCAAGCATTGAAATGGAAATTGTGAAATGGTTTTGAAATGGTTTTCAAAGAATTAAAATTATTTATGAAAAATAGCACATGGGTTACCTTTGGTATATAAGTGTAAGGTTTATCTTGGGTCCATCATCTATTATTCTGTGATTATCAAGGAGGTTTGTCTTGGGGATTTCCTCTATTTCCAAGGAATGTTGTTCTAGGGGACCAATATTGAAAATTTGGGGGGTTTACTCCTGGGTTATTCTTTTACTTCCAAGTACTATGTTCTAGGATGATATTTGTGCACTTGATTATTGTGGTATGAGTAGTCTATGGCTAAGACCTATTGGATTCCATGGTGTTATGATACCTATGATTTTATTTTGAATTTCTTGGATTTCTGAGTTATCCTTGATATGCATCATTATGCTTGTGTAAAATGAAATGGAAAATGTGATTTGAAATTGATATACCTGCTTTTTTTAGAACTATGAAAAAAGGGAAATGTTTATCTTGTTTTCTATAAAACTTATTTATTGATTATAATGCCATGTTTTTATATAAAATGAGAATACATGAATTGTTATATAGATACTAGTTATGGAACACCTGGGTGAGATCCTACAAGGCCTGTTAGTTCACACTCTATGCACCTCTTCAATGGCCGTAGACCTTTTTTCTTCTTCTAGTGTATGGAAAGGGAAGGAGACATAGTGAGGTGACAAGGTTTGTGCCAAATGGTTGGGTAACCAGTGGTGAGATGGTGGGAGTCTGTTCCTACCATTGTTTGGAGTAGATGTTTGGTTTTTAGTCTTTTACATCTATACTTTTCTCTTTGTTTTTGGATAATTTTCCTGTTATCTATTTCCATTGTTTCCTTACAGTTATGGAATATATATTCTCTATTATTATGATGTTTCTTTCTTTCTCTATATATGTATTCCACGTTTTTGTTTAGGTTGGGAAAAATAATTTTCTCTGTTGTGTTGTTTGATGCTAAGGTGCTTGTCCCCAGCCCATAGGGATCAAGAATTCCCTTCAGGTATGTGATAAAACGGTTCAGGTGTCAGGTTTGAGGGAAACCTGGGTTGGTTCATCATAGTTTGGCATCATAAGAGGTCTGTCCTCAAGAATCCTTTTCCTGGGACATTTTTTAGAAAGGATATAGGATTGTTAGGACTTGAGAGGTATGTTGTGATGAGTGTCTGGCCAGCTCTTACTATAACGAGACTCTCGTTTCCATGGGATGTTTGGATGTGTGTCTCTAGTATTGGTTTTTTTTTAATCTAAGTTTTTTCTTATGGGTTTTCATGTTTGAGATGATATTTGTTCTATTGTCTATTCATTATTATTTTTTGGTGCACAATAATATGCCTCTGAGATGTCTTTTATGATTTCCTCAAGAGGGTGCAGTTGATGCTCCTCAAGGGAACCCACATATAGATCAGAACCTAATCAAGATGATAGTATGAGTAGTCTGTGTTGTTGATCAGGATATTCTACAGGTTCAAAATACTGTTGTTGAGGTATAACTAGGAGCTGGAGGGGGGAGATATCGATTTCCGGATTCTTGCATGAGAATACATTGTCCTTTAAACAAATGACTAAAACTCAAGAGGTTGAGGATTGACTGGACATGATCGATCAAATCTTCGACTTCCTAGTGACACCTAAGAATATCAGGGTGAAGTGTGAAATGTTCATACTTAAGGGTTCTATAAATCATTAGTGGGATTCTATGGTCTACATAGATAAACATGTGGACTTGTATTGGAAGGGTTTAAAAACCCTGTTCTTTTAGTAGTTTTGTATAGATTAATTGATGCTAGCGAAGTCTCTGGAGTTCCTATCATTACAGTAAGGCGAGAGTTTGGTGTCGGTATAAGCCAACCGATTTTCTGAGCTTGTCTATTTTTCTTCAAATGTGGTAAAGAATGGACAGCTAAAGGTGCAGAAGTACCTATAGGGTCTACGACTGGATATCAAATCATAGGTTTTTATGCTAAAACATTATACCTATGAAGATACAGTGGACAAATCTATGATGGAAGAGATAAATATGGTAGGCAAGGTCATCTTTTCCACCTCTTATCTTCTATATAGTGAAAACTTCAATGGTGTTCATGGGAAGAAGAGGAAGTGATAGGACCATCCCATAAGTGGTGGAGGTGGGTCTTAATAGTGATTATCCTCTGCACCATCCATTGCAACTGGTAGTGTGCCTCTAACTTGCTATTAGTGTGGCATGGGAGGACACACTATACATTCTTTTCCTATACCTATGATGATGTGAAATAGTTTTGGGCATGTTGGTTATCTACAATGTTTATGTTAGGCTATGAATAGTATTTTTTATAAGCAGGGTTCTTCAACTCCAAATTCCACTACGGTGTAGTAAAAATCTTCAAATATTACAGGGCTCTAGCCATAGGTCTCAGTAGTGAAGCATTTTTACATAGTAGATGAGTGTCCAGTGGAAGTTAATATGAGTCCAATAATAGTGAGAGGTACTCTTCTTATTTCATCTTCAGTAGAAATTGATTTATTTGATAGTGGTGGCTCCCAATCGTTTATATCTACATGTTTTATTGATGTTCTTAAACTTACAACAAAACTTATGACCTTTAAAATGGAGTTAGAAACACCTATTGGTATGATGAAAGATTAGGGGTTTCGATTTAATTCTTGTACATTAATGATAGGAGATATTGAGTTGGTCTAGGATTTTCTCATTCTTGATTTAGATCTATTTGACATCATCATTGGTATGGATTTTCTTGTCGCTCATCGAGCCGAGGTTGATTATTATCATCGGTGTGTTCCATTTCTTACCGCGGATGGGAGTTCTTGTGTGTTTGATGGGGATAGGGACCAGAGGTCTAGTCTTACAGTATAGGGACATAGACTTAATCCTTACATAATATTGAATTAAATGAATAATTAACATTGAGGATCTTTTCAGGTTTAGAGTTTTAGAGAATTAGGCCATAACTATTACATTTCAAAAAAAATACAAATTAGACACTTCTACCCAATATCAATTTTTTTACAAAACATGGACTCTTGAAAAAAGATTCATGTCTAGTTCTATGTTTAAGACAACATGAATTTTCCTTGATCCCATCCTTGACCCTATTCCACATTATGTCTTGTGAAAAACATTTCAAAAACTTGGGATGAGCATAAAAAGATCAGTAAGGGATACACAAATAAGTAAAAACATTATTTTTTCAAAACAACAAGTAAACCATGAATACTTTAACATAAGTAATACTTTTCACCTTTATGAAGTAGTAAATACTCTTCACTGAATAAAAGATCATTACATAACCTTCTGTAACCAACAGATTACCATAAAACCCATATAAACAACACATAACATATAAAGGTAACTTGGGACATAAACATACTTAAATGGAATAACAATACGGTCGACTTCCACACATATCACTAGATGGAATAGCCATACGACCAACTTCCATACCCAAAGAATTGGAGGTTATAACGTAACCACCCATCCTAGGATTCACGACACCACCCTTTATATGGTTTATCACGTAACCACCCATCAAATGACCAAGTACCATCATTACAAATAAAATATTTCAAATATAAACATTTCACCAATAAAATTAAATTTTCAATCACAAGAAGTAATTTCAAGATATTGAAATAATCAATCCATTTTCAAAAACCATTTAAAAAAGGATTTTTGAATCAAAGTGTCTCATACCACTTTGAAGATTTTAATGGAATTATAATTTTAAAAAATTAATGTCCATATAAATAAATACTCAAAACCATTTTTAAAACATGTACATTAAAGATATATTTTTAGAATGACAAATATTTAAAACATTTAAAAATGATATTTTTGTTAAAGAGTTTTTAACAAAATGAGAGACTCTTAAATACAAATAATTGCGAAATAACATTTAATCAGAACTTTATAATATCATGAGAATAAAGGGATTCATGATATAATATGTCAAAGGAAAGTATATACACCATATAAGAGTGAATTGGTGCATAAGAACAATGAAGTCTCAATGGAAATGTAAATTGAGATGAAATACCTTATAAAGATGATATCCTTAAATTAATGATAAATCAATCTCATAATTATGTGTGACAAATATAAATACACCCAATATAAGTGGATATTAAGTGTAAAACAATCATAGGTCATTCACACATATTCATAGGATGACATATTCAATAACTACAAGTTGAACCCAAAGAAATCGAAATTGGATTAAGAAGTTCCCTTGCAAAATTTCGACAACCTAACGACGTCACATTACAATTCAGAAACTGAGTTGATGAGAGAGAAATGGTATCCCATCACTTGGAAATAAAATTTACACCAATAAGGATATAGAAGAACATATCCCAAAATAAGAATATGTGAATTAAAAGACATAACAAAAGAAGTCTTTTAAATAGAGGAGGGTCAAAGGTTCCCTTACCGACTTGGTAACTTACAAAACATATGCCACATGATAGAAGGATCATAAAATGATTATTTAAATACTTATAAATGAAAGTATGTTACACAAAGAGTACAATAATGGGCAGTACATACACCACATTAAAGGAAATAGTGTCGAATATAGCATGAATCTCACGAGAATAAAAAGTGAGATGAAACCCTTTACCACGTTGTAATCAATCAAGTCATAAGAAAAAAAGGAAATAACCACCAAATGAATCACATAATACCATAAATATACATATAATCATGATAATATATATCAAATGGTAGTATAAAATACACCACATGCAATAAATAAGTGATGAACAATGGAAATCTCACGGAATTTAAAAGTGAGATAAGAAATCCCTTATAAAAATTTGGCAGCCTAACGATGCCTCTTAAAAATTCTAAAAATGAATTGATGAGAGTAAGAGGGGGTCTCTCATCATATGAAAATAAAAATTACAGTATGGTGAATATAAAATAACATCCTACAACATAAGAACATTGATCATAAATGAAATGACATAAAAGAGAGTACTTGAAAAGAAAGAGAGAGGTCGGATCCCTTACCTTGTGTCCGACTTGACTCGATCGTTATTAATCTCCTGAATAAATAAACTAATGTTAATTTATAATTTCTTAAGAAACTTTTTCAAGTTTATTATTCCTTTTATATCACTTATTACCATGTTATAAACATTATGTAATCATATAAGTTAATAATGTTTGTTTTGTCGATATTTGGTACTTGAGTCAAAAATGGACTTCTTATAATTGTTCATGTGGTAAAAGGTTCATTATATACAGAATTATATTCATGATTTAGATATCATATATATCATATATATCCAGTATATACATGTTTTTATAACAGTACATAACTTTTAGAGGTAAGAAATGAAATGCACCGTTCATGGAGACGGTAAGCGGTACGTACGCATGAACGCTACTTTCATTTCTATTTCTTATTTTTATGGAATTAAAGCATAATTATACATATTTATATTATAATTAAATTATAATATAATATATAATATCATTAACTCTATCCTTTATACATCCCACATATGGCATTAATGAGTCACATAACTTTGAGGGGGTGGTAGTCCGCACTTCCTCAAATGAGATTATCATATTTACCCACTATGGAAACTATAAAGGCATGATATAAATGGAAAATACAGAAGCATAAAGAAAACATAAACATAATATATATCATATATAAATAAAGTTCCATCAAAATGGCCACCATTAATGGTGGTATGAGATAATCTAACAATCATCGTTTCGTGAGGCGTTAGTTTTTCATCCACAAAAACATTATGTTCTTCACCCATTAGATGGAGGTGTGTGTATGTGTAGTTCGAATCCTTCTCATAAAAACGTACTAGTATATTTAGGATACTGGTTTTGTTACATAATAAAGGAATAACAAGATTTTAGGGGCTGGATAAGTAAAATAAAATAAAACAAATTAAGAGAAACGTTTACCTTTAATTTGGGTAACTCCCTTTGGTTTGAACCAAAGGACTTCTTTAAGTGCCTTCTGCCTAAGTAAAGGCTTCTAGGAGGAGGAGATTAAGGTAGGGAGATTAATTGGGTAGATTTTGGGCGAGCCAAATGGCTTGAGAGGTGTGTGGAATTCCGTATAAGAGGTCTCCTTTTATAAGGGAGAGGAGGGGCTCTTTTGGAAAGGGTGAAAATATTATTTTATTATAAACTTATCTTCAATTTAAAAGGGACCAATAACCATTAAAGATGAATTTAAGATGACTCGTGGTTGACATAAAATCATCCAATAAGAATTGGAAAGGTTTTGGATAATAGTTTAATCATTATAATCTTATTTATTTAAATCATTTATTAATGAGGTAAATACAACATCATTATTGTGTCATAAATAATTTAAATTATTTGATGTCTAAAAATTATAAAAAAAATACTATAATGTAGTAAATCATTTTATATTTCCAATGAGTATTTATAGTTGAAAATATGACTTATATAACACCATATAAAAATTAGTTACTAAAAGATTTTTGTTAATGTCAATTTTGTGTTTATATTAAATTAATTAATCTAAATTGTCATTATCACTCCCAAGTGGCTCAATGGGGTCCCAAAATCAACCCAAAGATGACCATGGTCGTTAATTACTCAACCAATAAGGTTTTTACAAGTGTTAAGGTAAATTTGAATTATTATAATATTCTTTTAACCTTGAATTACCCTATTTACCTTTAACCGCAGTAAATAAAAGTCAAAAGTTACTATTCACCAAAAATTATTTTCTTCTTATAGAACCAAATTTTACTTCTTGATAACAACCATGTATATCATATTTTTGAAATTAAATACACAGAAGTGGTAAAATTATATTTAAATGAAAAAGTTAGTTTTTTTAATTACCACTAAGTGGTTTCACTATTCATCAAAAATTGAAGTTTTTCAAAAAAATACAAAAACCTCAGCCTATGATATATTTGATATTACGGATTAAAAAATGATGTCTATTTTTCCAAATTCAAATCATAGAATTGGTATTAATTAATTTTAAAATTAATTCCCATTATCAAAACAAATAGCATGTTTTTAAGAAACAATAACTATCAAAAGATTGATACTTGTTTATATCCAATTTCAAAGTGAAATTAATTCCAATTACCAACATTGGATTAAATGGTAAAAATATATTCTAATTTCACCTTAAAACCAATTAAAATGATAATCTAACCATATAAATTAATTTTATTAAAACATAGTTTTGAATTAAAATACAATATTTTCACTATTCATTAAAAAAATGAACTTTATCAGAAAAATTCTAAATATTTAGCAAAAGTAAATTTTGATGTCTGCATTCTAAAGAAGGATTTTATATGGTCATATAGAATTTATAAAAGTTACAAAAACTATATTTAAAAATGGTTCTCCATTAAAAGGCGATAAATCGGCCTTTTAATGTAAATTATGCTTAAAATTAGATTCATTCACATTTTAAGACCCTAACTTTTATTGGATAAATGTAAATACATTTAACAAACATGTATAATAATATTTTAGTTAGTTTTGTTCATTCCTTCCAATACAACAGCTAGAATTTAACTACCGTTTAAAATAATAATATATTATTAGTGTGCGACGTAAGATTTCAAAGAAACCCGTTGTTGCGTATCAGGTACGCTATCAAACATAGAAACCATTTTAAAGTAAAATTAATATTTAATTAAAAAATTAATAAATATGAAAAATTCATATTATTTATTTACCTGGGATGTTACACCCTTCCCCCCTTTTAGGAATTGCGTCCTCACAATTTTAAGATTTGGGCTCAGAAACTTTATTGAAAGTCCAATATCGGAAAAAAGAATCAGTAAAACTATCACTTTAAAAGAAAGAAAGAGAAGTGCAATGGTCAAATGATTTAACCCATAATAATATTCCATGAAAACATGGATATGGAGGAGAAAACAAAGGGTCAAATTCTGATGGAGAGTAATAGGAAACATGATTAGGATAAAGTTAACCACAAGAAAATCACAAACTTATGATGTGTGTAAACAGTCTTTGATTACCCAATAGGAAATTTAAACCAACAACATTTTTGTTTTACGTTCATTTTCATTTTTCTGAAGAATTCATCTTCTACATAGAAAAAAAGGAAATATACTTACCTTCAAGTAGAGTTTCATCTTCAAATAAGTTTCTACCAAAACTAATCATTTCTCTAAACGATGAGAATTCAAAAAGACCTGGTCACATCAAAAGCACAAGAATCATTTTCTAGAGAATATCATAATCCACAAAAGGAGAACTATCTATTTCCCTTGTATTTAGATATCAACTAAAACCAAAATTTTTAGTACAAGATTAGATAATCACCAAAAGGATAATCCTTTATAAAAAGAAATACTACTCTTAATCTCCAAATTTTTTCCAACAAACCCAAAGTTTATCAAAGACCATTCAATAAACAGTTATCCTTAAAATTATTTAAAGTAATCCAAACTAAGATTGAAACCCAAATCTCTGATGGATTTAATCACATAGTCTTCCAAGATAAATCTTAACATTTATCTCCAAATAAAATCAGTTACTGTTAACGTCTCATACTGAAAATTAATTAACCCAATCACATATACTCTATTATAGGTTAATCATTTCCATAGATAACCCAAAATAAACTTATTCCTGATTTATAAGATCATCTAAATAAAAAGAATTAGTCATACTAACCAGGGTCTTCACGTAGTCCAGTGGTAGGTGATAAATACCAGTCACACTTTGGTTGTGGGGTCGATTCCCACAGCTTTGTCCAACGTGACAGGTTGTCACACAGTTTGTGTGTGGTCCCTTTTCAAAAACTACTTAATTTTATAACATTCCCAAAAAGAGATAAATTCATCAAAAATAACCATAACATATTTTAACCACAAAGTTTATCTAATAATTTTTTTTTGCTTCCCAAAATGTATTAACCAGTAATTGCCTCAAATTCAAAGATAATATAAACCCAAATTGTTCTTTATAACTATATCCACAAAAGAGAAGATAATTATTCCTTGAATAAAATTTTCATATATCAAACATCAGGGTTACACATACTATAAAAAGTCTTCTCATGTAATCCCATCATTAGAAGAGCCTTAATACATTAAATCATTTCACCATCCTAAATTCTACCATAACTCTTGAATCCCTTATATGTTGAATTCTTACTCATTCAACATTCTTCATGATCAATTAACCATTACTTTCAAACTTATTTCTAAATAATTATTTCTTAAAGACAAAATCATGAATCATATCCTAATATTTCAATAATAGGAAAACATATGTTAAGAAATAATCCATACCTTTCATTGGTCATTGTTAGTTTCTTCATCCACAATCAGAATGGCATTAGGTATTGGTAAAAAAATATTTTTATGATCCTAGTGATCCCATTCCCGAAACTTCTTCGTAGGACATGTGTTTTCATAATGACCATGCACAACACATTTAAAACATTCAATTGATCCCTCGGAAAGGACTTATTTCCCTTTCCTAGAGTCAACTAGATGCTTCCTTTTTCCATGACAGGTTCTTGCTTTATGACCTTCATTTCCACATCTATAGCATCTTTCTGTCCCTTTGAAACATTTTCCTAGGTGTTTCTTTCCACATCTTTGACACATAGGTTTTTGAACATACTTACCTTTATGATTATTACCTGAACTTCCGTAGGGATTTGTTTCTCACATATATGATTCCTTATAAAGATCACTAAGGTTCAGGTGGTCAATCATGACTCCAGATAGTTGGTTGAGAATAACCATACACATTCTCATTACAGCTCTAATATCATTCAGTTGCTCATTTATAAAACTGTCACAGTTTTATTCACATCCACTGTTACTTTGGTGCCTGCTAGATCCAGTCATTTACTAAAACCAAAAAGTTCAGTGTGATTATATCAGTAAAATCATAATATAATATCTTATGAGGAGGGTAACCACTAAGATATACTTATTCATGTTATCTTAAACCCATTCACTTTATCTAAAAAAAATATGACTCTTTCGGAAATCCTATCCATTATGGTAATGTCACTTATGTTTAAAGAATACCCTAACCTCTAAAGTTATCTAAAACGACCTATGATACCAACTATATGTACTCGGCCTTAAACCTTACATAATATTGAATTAAATGAATAATTCACATTGAGGTTCTTTTCAGGTTTAGAGTTTTAGAGAATTAGGCCATAACTATTACATTTCAAAAAAATTACAAATTAGACACTTCTACCCAGTATCCATTTTTTACAAAACATGGACTCTTGAAAAAAGAGTCATGTCTAGTTCCATTTTTAAGACAACATGAATTTTCCTTGATCCCATCCTTGACCCTATTCCACATTATGTCCCGTGAAAAACATTTAAAAAACTTGGGATGATCATAAAAAGCTAAGTAAGGGATACACAAAGAAGTAAAAACTATTAGTTTTTCAAAACAACAATTAAAACATGAATACTTTAACATAAGTAGTACTTTTAACCTTTATGAAGTATTAAATACTCTTCACTTAATAAAAGATCATTACTTACCCTTTTGTAACCAAAAGATTACCATAAAACCCATATAAAGAACACATAACATATAAAGGTAACTTGGGACATAAACATAATTAAATGGAATAAACATACGGTCTACTTCCACACATATCACTAAATGGAATAGCCATACGGCCAACTTCCATATCCAATGCATTGGAGGTTATAACGTAACCACTCATCTTGGTATTCACGGCACCACCCGTCATATGGTTTATCACATAACCACCCATAAAATGACCAACTACCATCATAACACATAAAATATTTCAAATATAAACATTTCACCAATAACATTTCATTTTCAATCACAAGAAGTAATTTCAAGATATTGAAATAATCAATCCATTTTCAAAAACCATTTAAAAAAGGATTTTTGAATCAAAGTGTCCCATACCACTTTGAAGATTTTAATGGAATTATAATTTTAAAACATTAATGTCCATATAAATAAATACTCAAAACCATTTTTAAAACATGGACATTAAAGATAAAGTTTTATAATTATAAATCTTTAAAACATTTAAAAATGATATTTTTGTTAAAGAGTTTTTAAAAAAATGATAGAATCTTGAATACAAATAATTGTGGAATAACATTTAATTAGAACTTTATAATATAATGAGAATAAAGGGATTCATGATATAATATGTCAAAGGATATTATATACACCATATAAGAGTGAACTGGTGCATAAGAGCAATGAAGTCTCAATGGAAATGTAAATTGAGATGAAATACCTTATAAAGATTGTATCCTTAAATGAATGATAAATCAATCTCATAATTATATGTGACAAATATAAATACACCCAATATAATTGGATATTAAGTGTAGAACAATCATAGGTCATTCACACATATTCATAGGATGACATATTCAATAACTACAAGTTGAACCCAAAGAAATCGAAATTGGATTAAGAAGTTCCCTTGTAAAAATTCGACAACCTAACAACGTCACATTACAATTCAGAAACTGAGTTGATGAGAGAGAAAAGGGTATCCCATCACTTGGACATAAAATTTATAGCAATAAGTATTTAGAAGAACATATCCCAATATAAGAATATGTGAATTGAAATACATAACAAAAGAAGTCTTTTAAATAGAGGAGGGTCAAAGGTTCCCTTACCGACTTGGTAACTTACAAAACATATGCCACACGATAGAAGGATCATACAATGAATATGTAAATAATTATAAATGAACGTATATGACACAAATAGTACAATCATTGGCAGTAAATACACCACAAAAAAGAAAATAATGGCGAATATAGCATGAAACTCACGGGAATAAAAAGTGAGTTGAAACCCTTTACCACGTTGTCATCAATCAAGTCGTAAGAAAAAAAGTTAATAACCACCAAATGAATCACAGAATACCATTAATATACATATAATCATGATAATATATATCAAATGGTAGTATACAATACACCACATGCAATAAATAAGTGGTGAACAATGGAAATCTCATGGAATTTAAAAGTGAGATAAGAAATCCCTTACAAAAAATTTGGCAGCCTAACGATGCCTCTTAAAAATTCTTAAAATGAATTGATGAGAGTAAGAGGGGGTATCTCATCATATTAAAATAAAAATTACAGTATGGTGAATATAAAATAACATCCTCCAACATAATAACATTGAACATAAATGAAATGACATAAAAGAGAGTACTTGAAAAGAAAGAGAGAGGTCAGATCCCTTACCTTGTGTCCGACTTGACTCGATCATTATTTAATCTCTTGAATAAATAAACTAAAATTAATTTATAATTTATTAAGAACCTTTTTAAAGTTTATTATACCTTTTATATCACTTATTACCATGTTATAAACATTATGTAATCATATAAGTTAATAATGTTTGTTTTGTCGATATTTGGTACTTGAGTCAAAAATGGACTTCTTATAATTACATGATGTTCATGTGGTAAAAGGTTCATTATATCCAGAATTATATTCATAATTTAGATATCATATATATCATATATATCCAGTATATACTTGTTCTTATAATAGTACATAACTTTTAGAGGTAAGAAATGAAATGCACCGTTAATGGAGATGGTAAGCCGTACGTACGCATGAACACTACTTTCATTTCTATTTATTATTTTTATAGAGTTAAAGCATAATGATAAATTGGTATATTATAATTAAATTATAATATAATATATAATATCATTAACTCTATCCTTTATACATCCTACATAAGGCATTAACGAGTCACATCACTTTGAAGGGGCGGTAGTCCGCACTTCCTCAAATGAGATTATCGTATTTACCCACTATGGAAACCATAAAGACGTGCTATAAATGTAAAATACAGAATCATAAATAAAACATAAACATAATATATATCATATATAAATACATTTCCATCAAAATTTCCACCATGAAAGGTGGTAGGAGATAATTGAACAATCATCGTTTCGTGATGCGTTAGTTTGTCATCCATAGAAACATTAAGTTCTTCACCCATTAGATGGAGGTGTGTGTATGTGTAGTTTTAATACTTCTCATAAAAACATCCTAGTATATTGAGGATACTGTTGTTGTTAAAAAATAAAGGAATAAAAAGTGTTTAGGGGTTGGATAAGTAAAATAAATGAAAACAAATTAAGAGAAACTGTTACCTTTAATTTGGGTAACTCTCTTTGGTTTGAACCAAAGGACTTATTGAAGTGCCTTCTTCCTAAGTAAAGGATTATAGTTGGAGGATAGGTATGTAGGGATATTAATTGGGCAGAGTTTGGGCGAGCCAAATGTCTTGAGAGGTGTGTGGAATTGGTTTGAAGTAGTCACCTTTTATAAGGGCGAGGATGGGATCTTTTGGAATGTCTGAAAATATTATTTTATTATAAACTTATCTTCGGTTTCAAAGGGTCAAAAAATCATTAAAGATGAAGATAATATGACTCATGGTCGACATAAAATCATACAATAAGAATTTGACAGGTTTTGGATAATATTTTAATCATTATAATCTTATTTATTTAAATCATTTATTAATGAGGTAAATACTGCATCATTATTGTGTCATAAATAATTTTAATTATTGGATGTCTAAAAATTATAAAAAAAATACTATCATGTAGGAAATCTTTTTAGATTTCCAATGTGTATTTATAGTTGAAAATATGACTTATATAACACCATATAAAAATAAATTACTAAAAGATTTTTGTTAATGTCATTTTTGTCTTTACATTAAATTAATTAATCTAAATTGTCATTATCACTCCCAAGTGGCTCAATGGGGTCCCAAAATTGACCCAAAGATTCCCATGGTCGTTAATTACTCAACGAATAATGTTTGGACAAGTGTTAATGTAATTTTGAATTATTATAATATTCTTTTGACCTTGAATTACCCTATTTACCTTTAACTGCGGTAAATAAAAGTCAAAAGTTACTATTCACCAAAAATTGTTTTCATCTTAATGAACCACATTTTACTTCTTGATAAAAACCATGTATGTCGGATTTTTAAAATTCAATTCATAGAAGTGGTAAAATTTCATTTAAATGAAAAAGTCAGTTTTTTTAACTACCACTAAGTGGTTTCACTATTCATCAAAAATTGAAGTTTTTCGAAAAAATAGCAAAAATTCAGCCTAATCTATATTTGATATTACGAATTAAAAAATGATGTCTATTTTTCTGAATTCAAGAAATAGGAGTGGAATTAATTAATTTTAAAATTAATTCTCATTATCAAAACAAATAGCGTGTTTTTAAAAACAATAACTATCAAAAGATTGATACTTGTTAATGTCCAATTTCAAAGTGAAATTAATTCCAATGACAAACATTGGATTAAATGGTAAAAATATATTCTAATTACACCTTAAAACCAATTAAAAAGATAATCTAACCATATAAATTAATTTTATTAAAACATAGTTTTGAATTAAAATACAATATTTTCACTATTCATTAAAAAATGAACTTTATCGAAAAAATTATAAATATTTAGCCAAAGTAAATTTTTATGTCCCCATTCTAGATAAGGATTTTATTTGGTCCTATAGAATGTATAAAAGTGACAAAAACTATATTTAAAAAGGGTTCTCCATTAAAAGGTGATAAATCGGCCTTTTAATGTAAATTATGCTTGAAATTAGATTCATTCACATTTAAAGCCCCTAAATTTTATTGGATAAATGTAAATAAATTTAACAAACATGTATAATCATATTTTAGTTAGTTTTTTTCATTCCTGCCAATACAACAGCTAGGAGTTAACTACCGTTTAAAATAATAATATATTATTAGTGTGCGACGTAAGATTTCAATGAAACCTATTGTTGCGTATCAGGTATGCTATCGAACATAGCAACCCTTTTAAAATAAAATTAATATTTAATTCAAAAATTAATAAATTTGAAAAAGTCATATTCTTTATTTACCCGGGATGTTACATACAGGACCTTCCCACCCATATCTCAGGAGTTTTATGGTTACTGATGCATTTGTCCCAATGGAGTTTCTTTTATTGATTATTTTCCCATTGATGTTTGATATTTTCCTGATGTTTTCCCAGATGATTTCTACAGTTATCTTACAAAGAGATAGTTAGAGTTTATAATTGATTTGGTGTAAATTATATAGCCGATATCGATACCTAATTATCACATGGCACCAGTGGAGTTGAAAGAACTCAAGATTCAGTTGGACGACTTTTTTGCCCTAGTATTTCAACTTGTGAATACCTAGTTGTCTTTACCATGAAAGTAGATGGTTTTCTTCGTTTATGTGTGGAATATCAAAAGTTAAACCAGGTGTTGGTTAACAAAAAATATATTTTTCCTCATGTGGATGATTTGTTTGATCAGTTGAAGGGGGAAAAGTGGTTCTCAAATATTGATCTTCATTCAGTTATTATTGGCTCAGAGTTTAAGAGTATGATATACAGAAGATAGTCTTCAGGAGAAGGTATGGCCATTATGAATATCTTGTGATGCCTTTTGGTCTTATTAATTCTACTTCGGTTTTTATGGCTTTGATGAATCAGATATTCTATCAATATATTGACACTTTTGTGGTAGTGTTCATGGATGATATTCTTGTTTATTCAATGTCCGAGCATGAGCATGAGCACCATCTAAGTTTGGTTTTGGAAATTATGATAAATCACCATCTATATGGAAAGATTTAAAATGTAGTTTCTGGATTTGAGAAGTGAAGTTCTTGGGACACAGAATTTATGAGCACAGATTATTAGTTGAACCAGAGAAGGTAAAGGTTGTTTTTTCATGTAAGGAACCACATAATGTCTTTGATATACAAAAACTATTTTGTCTTGATTTATACTACTGATATTTTTTCAAGGGATTCTCTAATATGGAGTCACCTTTAACTGCTCTTACTAGTAAAGAGGTAAAATTATCATGGGATGTGAAGTGTACATCTTCTTTCGATGAACTGAAATGAATTCTAACATAAACTCCTATTCTAATTTTACCCAAGCCTAGTAAGGGGTATGTGGTGTTTTGCAATGCTTTGGGTTATGTTTTGGGATGAGTTCTTATGTAGGATAACCATGTGATGTCTTATGGATCTCTTAATCTTCAAAATCATGAGAAGAACTACCCCACTCATGATTTAGAGATTTCAGTAGTCATGCATGATCATAAGTGTTAGAGGTATTATCTCTTTTGGGATAGGTTCACGATATTCTCATATCATAGGAGTATAAGATATATCTTTTTCTCATAAATAACTGAATCTAAGATAGAGGTCATGGGTAGAATACCTTCATACATTTGACTTCGACATCGCCTACACCCTAGTAAAGGGAAATGTTGTTGAAAATACTCTTAGCAGGAAAGAACCATCACATGCTATTCTGGAATCGAAGTAAGAGTGGGACCTTATGGGTATTTTTTTCTATTTCACCGAGATAATCAGGAGGATGTTTAAGGAATGGTTTTTTCTACTGTTCATTTATCATCATCTCTCTTAAAGTTTATCTTACATAGTAAGAAATAGGATAATGAGTTTCAGAAGAATCAAGAAAGAATTTATGGTGGGGAGATCATTTCGGGTTTGTATCTTTCTTCATATGGTGTGCTTTACTTTCGGAAAAATTATTTTCATCCCAATATCTGTGAGGAGTTCAGTCTTGTTTTATTGTCACAGATCTTCATGGTCTGTTCATCTAGGCACTACGAAGATGTATTATGACATGAGGAGATGATTTTGGTGGCTAGGTATGAAGCATGTCATTGTAGATTTTGTGCCTTGTTGTTACACCTACTAAAAGATAAAGGCATAGCACCTAAAACCCTTTGGTTTTCTATATCCTCTTTCTGTGTCGGTTTGGAAATGGGATGAGATATCCATGAATTTTTTGGGGGATTTCCATAGACACCCTGATGGAAGAATTCGATCTAGGTGGTTGTTGACCAGTTTATGATGTCTTCTCATTTCATTCTGATCAGAGACACCACTATGGTTAACGATATGGGTAATATATATGTGCAATAGATTGTGAGGTTACATGGGAGTCATTATTACATTGTTTTAGATAGGGATATGAGTTTTACATCAAGGTTTTAGAGGATTATTCAAGAGGAAATGGAAACTTAGATCGAATTTATAAAAACATACAATACACAGACAAACGATCATATGAAGCGTGTAATTTAGATCTTACAGGATATGCTTCGCACTTGTGTCTTGGATTTTAGTGGATTATGGGATCGTCATCTGGGAGAGGTTGAGTTTTTTTATAGCAATAGTTATGAGTCATCAATCAGATTGGATCCCTTTGAGGCATTGTATGTTCACCCATACAGATCACCTCTCTATTGGGAAGTGGTGGGCGAGGTATCTTTAGTTTGACCAAGTTTGGTTCAAGAAACATCGGCGAATATTTAGGGCATGCAACGATGTTTGTTTAAAGCCTAGAGTTGATATAAATTGTATTAAAATTAGAAGTATCATCATTTGGAGTTTTCCGTAGGTGATTGAGTCTTCCTAAAAGTTTCTCCCCATTTGGGTCACCGTCGACTTGGAAAATAGGGAAAAATGGATCCCAGATATGTCAGACTATTTGAGATCATTGAACAGATCATACGGGTTTCTTATCGGTTAGAATCGTCTATTTATTTGACGATATTCATGATGTTATCCATATATCTCAACTTAGGAAGTATCACCCTAATCCCACTCACATTTTGAGTTGGGAAGAAATTTATTGGAGCTAGATGCTTTTGTTTTGGAGTAACCAGTTGAGATCGTTGATTCTCAGATGAAAGTCTTTCATGGAAATTTGATTCCGTTGATCAAAGTTTTATGGAAATAAGGATCATATTCTTACGAGACATGGGAACGTGAATTTTTGATGAGGGAGAAGTGGACTCATATTTTTCTAGGGATTACATCTTCCACATGACTTACCAGGGATGGAAAGTCTTTATGGTGGAGAGTTTATAACATCTCATTACCTTAATTGGGTTGCTGAACATGTACATTCTGTGTAACTATGTTACAAATAGTGTAGTGGTTTCTGGATAAAATTCATGAAATTGGAGATCATGTTGTGAAAGGGTTACACATCGTGACCAGGGCTTATATGTTGTGACTTGCTAAAATGTTGGTTTTTAAGCTGTGGTGATTGATTTTTCAGTGTACTCATCTAGTGTGGGATTCACGATGTGACCAGGGGTTACACATCTTGACTCAACCCATGCCTAGTTTTAAATCATGAGTTTGGATATTTTGTTTTAGTCTATTCTCCAAATTTCTTTTCTCTCAACCAAAGGCTATTCCTAGGAAATTTTTAGTGGAACCATTCCACCTAGATCGATCCGTTCAACGTCTGATCTCTGTTTCAGTTGTAGTGCATCTCTCCAGGTACGTGCTCTTTTCACTTATTCATTTCAAGTGATCATGGTAAAACCCTATCTTTGTAGTTCCATATTCGTTGATCTATTTTAGATGTTACTTATTGTCCTCTTATAGATCCTTTGTGATATCTCATTTTAGAGGCCTCTTCTTCCATTGTTTATGGTGCGGCGGGCATTCGTCTGTGAGGTATGTGGGTTTCCTCTCTTATATTGACCTCTCATCTTCTAAATTGAATAAATATTGATGTTGATTTAATTCTAGGTCCTACATTGATGTTTATGGGTTTTGTTGATTTTGGATTCCCTTATGGGCATGTGCCACCCAAGTTTTGAGGTAAGTGGTTCGGTCTCTAGCCTACATTGATGAACCTAATTGTTTCACTTTATAAACTATTTTGTATATTGAAATTGACATCACTAGTAGAAAAATGGTCTTTAAAGTCGGTTTTCTTTTAAATTTTAATGTTAGTTTTTTTATGTTGAAGCCTTTGGCGTAAAAAATATGACTTTTGACGTCATTTTTTGTAAAACAATGCCAAAAAAGATTCACATCTATTTTTTTCATCTGTTTTTTTACAAAACCGATTCCAAAATACCCATCAGTATTATTTTTGGCATCATATTTTAAATAAACCAATGCTAAAAAGTTAAAAAATACATATATTTATGTCGGTTTAAAAAAACAGACACCAAAAAGAAGCAAAAATATTTTTGGAATTGGTTTTTAAAAAAACTAATGACAATAATGTAATTTTTTTCTACTATTTTATTAGATAACTTTCAAGGCTTCTATTTGAATGGTCATTTAGCAAAAATAGAGTTACAGATCAAAAGTTATGACTGTTGGATGTTGAACATCTCAAAGTTTCGATAGATACAACTTATTTCAAAGAAAACATGATAAACATGCATGAAAATTACATACACCAAATAAAATATAATAAACATAAGGATTGAAACATATTACAATTATTTTAGGAGTTTTTGTCAAAATGATATGTTGTTTATCATCATATCTTTTAGTTTTATTTTATAACTAATATGATAATGAAAATTGTGATCGATGATGAATTTTTCACCTCAGTTAGTAAATCTCATTTGGATGTTTTATATTTGTAACTCGGTCATAAGAATAAATCAACAATATAAACAAGATTACCTAAATGTTTAGTAGTGGAGGAAAATAATAACAAATAAATTAAATGATTAGAATAGATACCATGTTAAAATCATCAATTGAAGTTTCCTTGAAAACTTGATTAAATCAAAGAGGTCAAAAATGATGAATGAAAGATAAAATGGATTTATATATAGTAAATGAAATTATATTCAATGGCGTTGAATTAAAATTTAGGCAGGATTTTAAAATGGGAAACATGCATTGTGAAAAAAAGTGAAATACCAATCCCCCATATTTGAAGATACTATTTAGTGTCATTTTTTATTAAAATCAATGCAAAAAATAATTTATTGGTTTTTTAGAATCTTTTTTTAAAAAACCAACACAAAAAATTCCCATCGATATAATTTTTTGTGTCGGATTAAAAAAATGATTCAATAAAGTAAAAAAAATGCATCAGTTTTTAAAAAATTGATGCCCACAATGAAATATATATTTTTATAAAGTTTTATATCATTTCTTAATCTTCGATTTGACTGTTCATGGAGTTAAAAGAAAGTTACATATTAAAAGTTACAGCCTTTGAATGTTATACTTCTTTAAGAATTCTCTTAGAGAAGTTCAACTTCCGACAACCATAAATTTTAATCTGTAACATTGTTTTAACTCTACAACTAGTCAAATAGAATATTAAGAAATTATCTAAAACATAGTATAAAAATATTAATTATTGGCATTGTTTTTTTCTAAAAACCGATGCCAAAATTAATTTTTTAAAATTTTTGGTGTTGGTTTTTTAAAAATCAACATGAATTTACTATTTGGTATTAGTATTTTTAAAAACAGAAACAAAAATGATACATATGGGTATTTTTGAAAAAAAACCAAAAAGTATCTGAAAACACATTTTTCACCAGTTTATAATAAACTGACATCATATTTTCATTGTTAAAGAACATTTTTCTAATAGTACATGGTTGTTTTGTGTGTTTTGAAAAGGGGTTTTAGTAAAAAATGGGGTCTACTTGGTTATTGATAAATGGAGATAGAATGGGTATTTTAAATAATTGAAATCGAAATTGTGAAATGGTTTTGAAATGGTTATCAAATCATTGAAATGATTTGTGAGAAAATGCACATGGGTTACCTTGGTTACATAGGTGGAAGTTTAAGCTTAGGTCCATCATCAATTGTTTTTGATTATCAAGGAGGTTTGTATTGGGGATTTACTCTATTTCCTAGGACCGTTGTCCTAGGGGACCGATATTGACATTGGGGGGGGGGGGTTTCTCATGAGGTATTCCTATTATTCCTAGGCCTATGTTATAGGATTACATTTTTTAACTTTATTATTATGGTACGAGTAGTCTGCAGCTAGGACCTATAATATTCATTGGTGTTGCGATACTTATGCTTTTATTTTGAATTTCTTGGATTTATGAGTTATCCTTGATATGCATATTTATGCTTGTAGAAAATGATATGGAAAATGTTCTTTGAAATTGATATACACTTTTTTTGTTTAGAACTATGGAAAAAAGGGAAATGTTTACCATGTTTTCAATAAAACTACTTTATTACTTATCATGCCATGTTTTTACTTAAAATTATCATATAAGAATTATTATATAGAGACTGGTTATGGAACACCTGGGTGAAATCCTACTGATAATATTATCTCACACCTTGTTCACCTATTAGGTGGTGTGTAGACCTTTTTTTTCTTCATGTTTAGGGAAAGGAAAGGTGCCATAGTGTGGTGGAAAAGTTTGTGTTAGCTGGTTGGGTAGCTAGTGGTGAGATGGCGGGAGTCTTCCCCTACCATAATCTGGAGTATCTATTTGGTTTTTAGTCCTTTGCAGTTATACTTTTCTCTTTATTTTAGGATTATTTCATTTTTGTTTGTTTCCACTATTTCCTTATAGTTATGGTATATATATTAACCAGTCTTCTTCTATTTATTTATGGCTTTATATGTGTATGTCATGTGGTTGTTCAGTTTGGGTGAAATCATTCCCCCTATTGTGTTGTTCGATACCCAAGTTCTTGTCGCCAACCTATGAGGATCTGGAGCGCCCTTCGGGTATGTGATGTAATAGGTCAGGTGCTAGGTTTGAGGGAAACCTAGGTTGGTTCATCACACCATTATATAATGTAACACTTGGACATGTAAAATCCTTTTCTAGATTCTCTTGTAGGTGCTTCTTTAATTCTTACAACTCAATGGTGACCATTTTGTTATGATTATTGGATATGGGAAAATTACAAAGTATAAGTTCAATTGAGAACTCAACTCTCATTCAGGATAAAGTCCAAAAAACTATTCAGGGAATATGTTAGTATAGTGCCTTGTAATGGGCATGTTAGCAAGCATGATTCTATCGTTTTTCTCAATAATTCAAGCTGGATATGATTGATGGTGAGCTTCCTGACAGATACCCCCTCCATCAATACCCCACTATAGTAGCTATTTCTAATCAATAAAGGGGTCACCAAGGAGAAAACCCCACTCTTAGACTCCCAAATGTAGCTTCTTCCTTACTACCTATAAATCCCCCTTGCATTTTAAAGGAGCTCCGACAATCACTTTTTTAGATGAAAAGGTTAAGATCTTGTTCACAAACATTCATATTATTCTAGTAGGTTCTTTTCAAGGTTATCACCCTAAGTTTTCTACGATCAGAAATATGATGGTGATTATTGGATTTTCTATGGTTAAAATTTATCTCCTTAATCATTTCTACACTACTCTTCAATATGATAATGTCAATGAATTTTATCGATGTCGGTACCGTGAATTATGGTAGATTGCTGGTAACACAATGGATATTTCCAAGTGGTATATATTTGTTTTTGAGGGCTATGAATCCTCAATACTTCTAGTATGGGTCGGATTTTCAAGCTTACCCCTTCATCTGCTCCATCAAGATTCCTTTTCAGCTATTGAGAAGATTTTTGGCAAAATTATCAGGTTCAACTCCACTACTCTGGCTATTTCCAGACCCTCTGTTTCCCATGTGTGTATAGATGTTGATATTTTTAGGGAGATAATTGAAGGTGTTTGGATTATTAATGGGTTATAAATATTCTTTTAGTGTGTTTTCTATGAGTATATCCATGCTTATTTCTATCTTTATCATCATCATGGTCATCTAGCTTCTAACTATATAATTCCCCATATGTCATGGGCCCTGAAATCTCATGTGGGTTGTAATGGAGTTAAATATATGAGAGGTAATGGGGATAGTGTAGAACCTTTCATTGTTGGATTTAATGAGGGTTAGACTGATCTTTTAGTGGATGTGAGTACTTATGTACCTGATCAAGGTAAATATGATTCTTTGATCCAAATTACTGGTGTTCAGGATTCTGTAAAATCTATTAGATAAGAAAAAATTTCAGACTAGGTTATTGGAGATGCTCCCATCTATGTATTAGATGCCTTAGTGAAGGAATGAATAGTTTATCATGATAGGGAAAATTACCTCAATCATATGTGCTAGATATTTTTAAATCATATGAGACTAATAATATGCAAGGAGTCCAATCTGTAGTTGATAAAGGAAAAAATCCCGTTGCTGATGAGGATGACTTCACCTTTTTCAAGGATAAGAAATATCAACCCTAAAGGGACTATTATAATATTTCTTGAATTTTGAATACTTGGTCAAACTCCCAATCCTTGGTGGTGGTTATTTAGGGTGATAAAGAAAATAAGATCCTATCAGGTGGATTCATTGGTAAGGAGGTAATAAAAGATGAAAAACATTAAGAGCCTATTATTCATTCTGAGGATGGAGTAAGGAATCTCCAATGTAATCCTTAGTGTAGGGATGGAATATCATGAATTAGCATCATAGATTCACCTAGGAGGACATTAGAATCCTAAAGAAAGGGGGATTTTTGCTCTTAGTTTGACTGCTCTTTGGTGGGTCCATACATCAATGCTTTTAAAGCTCCCTTTGATTAGGGTGGAAATTCTAACTCTTAGAAATCAGTGTCTAGAAATGAGGTGCGACCTCTATTATGAAACCTATACCAAAATGTATCTAATTCCCCTCCCCTCTCTCTAAGGGGGTCGGCTAGGAAGATTCTTTATGTGAACTTGTATAACCCTCCATATATGAGGATTCAAACCAGAAGTTTTTTAAAGTGAGTGATTAAATGGTTCCCAAGACTGAATCCTAAGTTGTTGATTCAATGGTGGTAAGTTCAAGTACATTTTATACAAACAATTGTTTGTTTAATTTATTTTGGAATAATTTGGTTATTTCATTTGAAACTTTTCTCCTTGTCTGAGTTTTTCTGGTTTGAAATTTAAAGGTTTCCCACTATTTCCTTAAAAGTGATTTTGAAAATAAAAATTTAAGTTTCAATCTATAAGAAAATAATATCCATGCTTGAGAAGAAAATTCAAAAGGAGATTTATCCTCGTCCTTACACTTTAAATAATTTGAGGATGACTTGGGATGAAATATTTACTTCATTTTATATTCTTATAGATAGATCAACCCCCATATTCTAAGGTGTTGTCTAAATTGTTCTAATAAAATTAAAAGATATGAAAGAATGTGTAAAATAGAATCAAATATTATATTCACTCATCTTTTATTAATAACTAGATTATATATCACTGCATCATTTTTGGGATCCACCTCAGTAGTAGTGATAAGATATTTCATTCATTTCTCTCTAGTTCATGCATCTTATTTCCATTGGTTGTATCATATAAAATTTGGCATAAGAAATTGGATTATATATGAATTTATTTCCTACAATTGAAAATTTAGACTACATAATGAGTTTTGATGATAACCTTATTGTATTACATCAAATTACTGGGATTCTTCATCATCTTTTAGCATTTATTAGATTGATTCTCACCTTTTGTCACATTTGAAGCATCTCTTGGTTCCCTTGAGACAATTTCCTGGATGATTCTTCCCACATTTTTGACATGTTTCTAATTTTTTTCTTTCCTTCATGGTATTTATCCATTTATCCTCCCAAATTAAACTCTATTTTCTACATTTTATTTCCATCCCCATGAGACCACTAAGAGTATTCAATATAAATCTTGACCTTATTTGTATAATGGACATATCAATCAAAGTATTAAATCATTTATATTTTTCATAGAATCATATTTAATCTAGTAAATAAGTGATCTAACTTACTTTCACTGTCAATGATAAAGCTATAGGTGTACCGCTCATGAATTGTGAATCTTTCCACAAACATCCCAATAAACTCATCTTCATTTTTCTTCAGTCAGAAGAACTCCATATATATTTTAATATTGAGGTTTTAGGGAAAATATTTATTGAAAAGTATTTCCTTGAACCCTTACCTATCCATGAAATTAATTTCCTCTTTGGGATTAAGTTTCTTGATTAGTGTTCCCAATTGATCAGCTTCACACTCTAGGTGATAAACAACCACCACAACTTTCCCTTGTTCAAAGCATTGGAGGATATAAAATGTATTCTCAATGGGTTTAATCCATTATTATGTGATGAGGGTATCAGTAGATACACTATAGTTAGGATTCCTTTTTCACATAAATTACTTGACCAAAACATACTCTTTGATAAGAGAAGGAGGATATTCCACACAATTCGAGTTATTATTCATAACTTGATTCAGCTGATATGGTACTACCATGAAGTTATCAGCTCCCACACTTATTAGTTTAGGCATCTCATTAAGGAAATAATAACATTTCCTATCACATTGGTTGCTGTAATGGTTCTTATTATTTCTTACCATTAACTAAAAAAAGAAAAATTAAGGATGAGAATACTAAAAATAAAAATTATATAGAAGGGAAACCATAAATTTATAAGGAAAATAATTATAAATAAAACATATATCCTAAATTATGGGTTACTGGGTATCAATCCAATTATACATGGTAATTTTTCTATTAGGTTTTCTAACCTTTCATTCTATTAGAGTCCTTCATAATGGTTCAGAAATAGTTTGTGAATTTTCCAAATCATATCTCCCCAAAGTGTCAAATGAGCTGTAAAAAAGATCTCTTTATCATGCACCAAGTGATGATTGAGTTAATATATAATTCTCCATTTGGGGTTTATTATTCCTAGGTATAACTATGTTATATCCATATTTACATATAGTATCAAGATACAGACGTAATTTCTTGGAAACCACTCTCACTATTCTTCACTAAAATTTCAGGATATTTTTCAATGGTGAGGATTATCCCTTTGAGTTTTTTACTCATATATATTTTCATAATCGTAAAAAATAACTGGATATTTATATAATATTAAGAATTGTGACCCAAGTTTTTTAAACATATTATTACATGTTTTTAACATAATTATCCAATAAACACAACCCAATGAATTAGAGGCCTAGTGTCTTTGGAAGACTAGGTTCATAATACACAAAAATGAAACTAAAATAAAACATATTTATTTTCATATATATAATTATATCCTAAATCCCATTAATATCCTAAAAATTCATAGGATAGCTAAGGGAATACATAAAAAATGGGTGAGCTAAAAATCGCAATAATGGACTAAACATGATGAAGAAGCATAACATAAGAGTCAAAATTCTTAACATGATATCATAAAATACAAGGATCATTGATAATAATGTGGGAGACTAAAATATAAAAAATAGAATCATAATACCATGAAATAATATTATTTTGGAAGAAACATAAATCATGACATAATAATAAGTCAAGACTAACTTCCAATACAACATTATAAGGTGGACACAATCTCATCATGGATTAAGTTTACTACCTAGTCCCATACATATCATCTCATGAGGCAAAAACATTACTCAATTAATTAGAGATTTATCTATGTTCACTTATGATAACAAGTAAATTCTTATGTGTGCCATAAATGTAAATCAAGCATAAGGCATAAACCTAATAATTTCCCCTGGAAAGAATTGAGTTGAATAATCATTCCTCATATCAAAATCGAAGTAGATTTTATAAATGTTCCAAATAGAATAAGTAATTAAATGTTTTGGATATTAATATATGAATAAGTAATTATATACTTTCAATTTGGTGTTCATTTAATAAAACTTCATGATAAGGTGGGGAGAATTTAATATATAAATGAACATTGAAAATAGTATTTTATGGAATTGGTTAAAGACAATTGAAGAATTAAATTTTCTTTGAAAACCAGAGGTAAACTAGAATGTTTAACCCCAAAATATTAAATTATTTTATTAAAAAATTAATTAGAATTATGACCTTAAAATTTAGTTACACAGAATTAATAAGGGATAGAAAAGTTCCTCATAATCACGTTTTATTTTAATTAAGGCATTTGAGAAATGAACTTAAGACATGTAAAACCACATAAAAAGAAGGGAGGATAAGCTGGGTATATATGTAAGAGAAATATATACATAATCAAGAAGAATTTAATAACATAAAATATAGATATATAAATTTATTTATAAAGAGAAATGTTATAACCCAAATAAAATAGGGTGTCTTAGAGAGATTTCATACCTTATGTCTAAAATTTTTATGCTCTTTCACTTAGCATCCTGAATTATCAAATTAGAGTCATTAATTACTTAGTTAATAAAATTTTACATATATATATATGATTTATTTTATTTATATTATGTTCATTTATAACCATTTAAATGATATATGAAGTTTAATTTCATTATTCTGAGTGAGTTCATTTCATGGTCCTAAGGTGGGATAAATTGTGGATAATTATGGAAGTTCTTGCCGAATGAGACTAAAAATACCTAAATAAAACAAAATAATATTATTTTCCATATAGAAATTAAAATGTTCCAAATTAATCATATTTTTAAGATATATGGATAATTCATTTAGTAAAAATGTTAACATTACATGGTTAGTTCATTTAGGCAGTTTTACTGACCATCATGAACTAGATATTTTATTTAATTAAATTTTATTAATACATTATTGAATCTTAAAATGGGTTATAATATAATTAATATCATCATATTTAACAATAATAATATTTTTATGACCATCCTTGAAGTAGGTGGATAAAAACGAAGTGTGTTGTTCATGGAGGTGGTGAACCAACCATATTGTGAACAATGTTTTAATTTAAAAATCAATTGAGGTGTGGGTATAATATGGGAATTAAACCATTATGATGACATATATTTATATTTATAATACTTATGTTACTATGTTTATATGTATTTAGAACATATAAGGGTGGTAGAAGAATAAAATTGAAATATTTTTAGTTGAGAATTTTACCTCTTCTTTTGGTTTTCTCCTCTTAGGCTACCCTATAAATCTCATAAAAATGGTATTTTGTAAGATCAGGAACACTATTAAATGAAGGAGAGGATTGGTAATATAATTTATTATAAATTTGATAATCCACAAGGTATATAATGTGTTATGAGAATGGGTGGTGAGGGGTAATATTTATAAGGGGAGGAGAGACGTATTTTTTGAATATTTTATTCATTAGTTTATTATTTTGGATCAATACTACTAGTAGTGATGAATCATGGGACTATATACAAAAAAATTTTCATTTTAGGATGATAAAATTTTTACTTAAAAAATTAATGACTCATTTTTTTATGATTTTGGGTTACAATGCAATTTACCTTATATTGAAGTATATTACTATTTACAAAAATTCAACTATTTTAGAAAAATACAAAAAATTAACCATAACCATTTTTTGATGTTTACATTCAAAAAATTAAATCCATTTTATGAAAATGATTTCATAAATATGATAAAATCTATTTTTAAATAAAATTTATATTGATTTGAAACTACCAATTTTAATATTATGATCAATTTTCCGACCATTTCAAAAAATACTTTCATTTTTATAAAATTATATTATCACTATAATAAAACTTAATATTAATTTATGAACCCATTTTATGAAAATAAAATTTCTTTTAAATTATTTTATTATTTATAAAAAATCAAATAAGAAATTTATGTTTTACTAAAATACAAACACATATTATACCATTTTAAAAACATTTATTTACTTATATCATGATATACATATGTTATATTTTCATTTTATAAGATGAAAAAATATTATTTTACACATATATTGGTGAAAATACTATTATAATGTTTATATTAGTATTTAAATGGTTATATTACTATTCTAATTGTCATATTATTATTACAACAATCTTATTTATAATGGTCATATGAGTTATCTACTTTATATAAATACATTATATGTAATTAATTATTTATTAAATTATATTTTCTCTCAAGTTCATATATATATTCATTTTAAAAATGAATATTTCATTAATATTGTTCTAATTCATTTCTATTATGTTGTTGGTGAGTGTGGTTATTCTGGTGGATTGAGAATATCCAAATTTGTTGAAATGGTGTAGCTCGATCATTTAGATAAATTTGTGTTGAACAATTGTGGCCCAGATTTCACACCAAACCACATAGTTACTATAACATCTCATTCTTTGGAGACAACAGTATAGTAGCTCCATGGACTTCCATCCACCTACTACTATATAACATTGGACTTACTATACAGTTTTGGAAAAATTACATCATCTTCTTTATAAACTCATTAGAGATATTTTTACTATGTGTGATACTATATAAAATCACATTTTAATTTTTGTCCTAAGATATAGATATATTTCCACCTCTCTATATACATATAGATCATTTCCTGAACCATGTAATCATCAATCTTTTTCCCCACGTGTTTTCAAAACAACTGGTATCGAAGGGTGACTTCATAAGGTCAATATCTAATGTCTAGAATTGAACGATGATAATGGAAGAAGGAAAGTTGAAAATTAGTTGCTTTGATGGAATTGAATTCAGTTACTGGAGGATGAAGACCAAATAATATCTTTACAAGAAAAATATTTACTTTCAACTTATGGTTGGAAAATCAATAAAGATAGAGAAGTTAAAGTGGGACCTACTAGATCAATAGTTTCTAAAAGTTATGCTCCTTATGTTGGAAAAAATATGGCTCTGAACATTATAGAAGATAATAATATAGGTAGGATGAAGAAACCCCTCACAAATATGTATGATAAGTCTTCTACATCAAACAAAGTGTACATGATGTGACAATTATTCAATCAGATAATGATTCAATGGGAGATTTTTTATGATCACATCAACAAATTCAACACCATAACAAGTCAATTTTCATTAGTGGTAATTATGTTGGATGATGAGGTTTGTTATCTAGTTTTACTATCTTCATTACCTAATAGTTGGGAGTCGATTGTAAAAATCATGAGTATTTCATCAGGGGAAACAAAGTTGGTAATAAAATATGTTTGAGAACTAATCCTTAGTGAGGATATTAGAAGAATATAATCAATAATATTATTTGTTTATACTCTAAATGGGGAAGGAATTGAAATATATGTGCAACAATACAATCATATAGGATGATTAAAATCAAGGGGAAAGTGTCGAGGCAAGGAAAAGGGGCTAGGTCCTACTTTTCGGACTTGTGAGAAGAAAGGACATGTCAAGAAGGAGTGTAGAAAAACAAATAAAAGAAATACCACAACTAAAGGAACTAATGATGTGTTTCTACTGAGTGTGGCTATCCCTATGGATTCTTGGATTTTAGACTTAGGGGAACCCTTCCATTCCATTTTATGGAAGGGTTTCCTAAAAAATTATGTTCCTAGAGAATTTGGAAAGGTATATCTTATTGATGATTAACCCTTGAAGATTATGGGGATGGGAGATTCACATATTAAATCCAAATGTTGGAGTTTTATGCTTCTATAGAATATAAGGTATATCCCTGGAGTGGGAAGAAATATTATTTCTATTGGGAAGCTAAATGATGTAGGTTTTAGTTCCTTTTTCTCTATGGTACAAGAAATATTACCAAGGTTTCTATGGTAATATCTCATGGAGTAAAGAATATAACCCTATACAATATGAAAGAGACTTTCATAGACATGTTTGAAAAAAAAAATATATTGGTGATTTAAAATTTTGGCACTACAGACTAGGACACATGATTGAGAAATTGATTAATGTGATAAAAATAAAAGGAATACTACCAGAGATAAATTTAATGAAAGTTGACTTGTGTGAAGATTTTATATTTTGAAAGTAGAAGAAATCATCCTTTGAAAAAGGTTGAATGAACCGAATGATAGGATTTTAGACCTGGGGAACACTAATGTATTATGGCATGCACTTGCACATTCTTTTGGATAGTCTCTATATTATAAGGAATTTACTGATGAATCAAAACAGAAGGTATGAATTTAATTTTTTTAAGGTGTTTTAGAAGTAAATTGAAATAGTGGAGAATGAGTTAGGATAAAATCTTAAGAACATGAGGTTTGAAAATAGATGTGAGTATGATAGTAAATAATTTAGGGAATTCTATGTAACAATAGAATTTAGTGGGAGAAGAATATTCTAGGTACACTGCAACTGAATGGTGTATTAGAAATTATGAATAGAATATTTAATGAACATTCGAAGAGTATAAGGGTACACTTGGGATTACTCAAGACCTTATGGTCAAAGTTAGTGAATATGACCATATATTTCATCAATAAGATTCTATATATACCAATGAAAGAATGTATTCCTAAGTAATATTTGGCTAATAAGAAGTTAAAGACTCACTCATTTAAGAATATTTGGTTGTTTTTCATATGTTCATATAAATGTTGATGCAGGGGACAAGCTTGATTCCAATTCCAAATAATGTTTCATTATTGTCTAAGGTATTGAGAAGTTCGGTTATCGGTTCTGGGATGATAAGAAAAAAATGATAATCAAAACCCAGATTGTGGTATTTAATTAAGGTTTTATCTATAAGAACATTTATGAAGTTGGAATTGATGGTGGAAAAAATAATAAAATTTCCAAGAGAAAGTAGAGATTAAAGGTGTACATTATCATGTGACATAGGAACTAGTGGAGCTTACTCATCAAGCGGAGTTGAGAAGATCAACAAGGGTGAGAAGGCTTGTTCAGCTGTATTCATCATCCTTAAATTATTTGTTATTGACTAATAGTGGTGAGATAGAATGTTTTGAAGAGGCAATGCAGATGAAGGTGTCAGGTAAGTGGTATTTGGATATGCTGTAGAATTCTTCATTACATGAAAACAATACTATGGAACTTACACCTTTTCCACATGAAAAGAAAGTATTAAAGAACAAATGGGTGTACCATGTCAAGGAAGAACATGATGGTAAGAGAATTTTCAAGGAAAGGATGGTGGTAAAAGGTTTTAAAAAGAAGTAATGTGTTGACTTTATTGAAATTTTATTACATGTAGTGAATATTACCACCATCCAGGTGATTCTTAGTATTGTTTCATAAGAGGACTTACATATTGATCAAATTAATGAGAATACTACTTTCCTTCATAGATATTTGGAGGAGGATATTTATATTCAACAACCATAGGGATATGTTGAGTTGGGAAAGGAAGACCTGGTATGAAAACTCGTGAAGAGATTATATTGGTTAAATCAGGAACCCAAATAGTATAACAATAAGTTTGATTCATTTATGAGAAAAAATGCATAAAAATGGTGTGTCATAGATCAATGATTCTGTTTAAAGTATTGGTGATGGAAACATTATATTACTTTTGTATATGAATGAAATGGTATTATAAGATAATGTTTACAGAGTATTTTGAGGAGTTCAATATGAAAGATCTTAGAGAAGCTGAAAAAAATTTAGGAATGGAGATCAAGAGAGACCACTCAGCAAGAACCATTATGTAATCATAGGTTGACTACATTGGAAATATTTTGAGTATATCTAGTATATTTTATGAAAATTTATTTTCAATTATCCGGAAAACCCATTTAAAATTGTTAAAATTGTAATCATATAAGATAGAAAAATTGGTTGAGTACCTAAAAAAGGTTCCAAACACATCATCTACTAGAAGCTTGATGTATACCATGATCTGTACTCAACATGATATTGATCATGTAGGGGGAGTTGTGATCAGGTACATGAATAATCCTAGAAAGAAACATTTGGAAGACTTTAATTGGATACTGAGGTATTTAAAGGGAATCAAGGAAGTATCTTTGTTCTTTGAGAAAGGAAAATCATTTTAGGGATCTGTGGATATTGACATTGAAGGTGTTTTCGACAACAGGATGAGCACCATAGGTTTTGTATTTACCTATGGTGGAACCGATGTGAGATGAATATCTCAAACACTATCATGACCTGACCCACTGAGGCCTTCTTGTCCAGTGGTAAGCCAAGTGTGACACCCCAAACCTACCTCCAATAGGTTAGGGGTTAACGAAAAGCACCAAGTAGCTAAATCACACACATGGGAGGCCTTAACCTAAGGAACTGACACACACACACACATATCCAACCCCCAATACAATGGTGAAAGATAAGATAAAAATAATACCAAACCGAATAAATATAAATAAATACCACATCAGAGTATGACATAAGTATGGGAAAAATAAGGGACAAATACAAGACAACAAAAATTGAAAAAGATTCCAACCTGCTAGGAATGCAGGGAATGCTATCAAATAAAACTCTTGGAATCAACCATGGCCCGTTTAGCTCAACTATGTCCCATATGATTCATCATAAGGAATTTATTATACATAATACATGAAACATGTGGGAAGAGACCATGAATAGGTGATAATACCCAGTAAGACACCCTAAAATCACTAAACATAAAGAATCAATAGGGAAGTCAACTCATCATTGTGAAGATTTATCAATCAAAAAATTATGCAATAAAAAAGATAACTTAGATATACTCAAGATAGAAATGAATTCTCAAGTTAAAGTAACATGAATAAATCCATATTAGGATTCTAAATTAGGATTAAAGGTAATGATCATCTAGGAGAACTCACTCTAAGAGTCTTTCTATCACATGTTACACTCATCTGAGAGGTCTTTCTCATTGAACCTCTAAATGAATAAGGCACACACTATAATTTAGAAGATGTCGATACATGTATAGTGGATCAAACCCAAGGCCTATGGTTGATTCTTGACACTAATTAGAGGAAAACCAGTAGGATGGGGATCACTCACTCAAGAAGTTAGTATGGGATTCTAACCAAACCTTAGGAAAAATGATAGAGGATCACACCCCGAACCACATGGAGGGATATATGAATATCTCTAAGACTGATATCAGAGAGAGGATAAAATATTATTATTAGAATATGATGCCTCACAATACCCTCATAGGGATAGACCAATGGAAAACACCCTAATAACACTGGTCTATACTTAAGAGAACGAGGGCCTCAACCTACCTTGGTAAATGTAAATGATGTGTACCAGGAGTGCACGATGTGTCCTGCTAAGTCCATACCTACTTGTTTCTATTCTCTAATTCCTCAACTCATTCTAGTGTACCTACTATACCAATTTTAACTAGTCCTTTCCAAGTACATGACTGTTTCTGAGCCTGTGTAACTCAGGAGAACACACCGAATTTCCAACTTCAAGTTACACTGTGTATTGATAGACAACATGACATGTCATATTTAACTATATAAAGAACCTTAGACACTAAAAAAGGGAATAAATTTTTTGTTTCTTGTCTGATGTACACCCCATATATGTCTATATTTTCCAAAAAACTCAAAAATATCTCACACATCTTCACCCACACTACTTCTGCCTATGATCTTGTAAAGACCTGTAAATTTCAAGGAAATTTTTTTCTTAATTTTCTTTGGAATTTTACAAGAACGTAGTTTCTGACGGCACCTGATTCCGAGGCCCGGTGTGCCCGAAATCATTTTCCAAAGTTTGGCTCGGGTACGTTCAGTGAACGGACGAGCGGGTTTTTCTAACTTTTGAACCGGTGCCCAGAATCAAATTCTGAGGGCACCGATGAAATCACAGCGCCGGTATTTGCTTAGAAACACCTATTCTGGAGTTGCGTTTGCTCGGGTGTGGTTTTTAATTTTTGGGCTTAAAGTTAAGAAATAAAATAAATTGTTCAACAAACTTTATTTTATTTCACTTAAGCCACTTGAAGCCACTTGAAAGCCACTTAAATTGAGTTGAAACAGATAGGGTGCTATCCAGAAATATCCTACCCTCTTGGTAGGATATTTGTGAGGTGGGACCCGCATGAGCCCCGCCGTTTCTTTTCCGCTAAGTAACGCACCCGTGAAAACCCATCATTATGAAAGTCAACTGACGCGTTTTCTTAAATTCTAAACGCACCATTTAATTGGGCAGTTTTATTCATGAATTAAATGGGTGGTTTCTTTCGTTGAATTAATTCAACGAATTGATGGGTCGTTACTTACCTTTTTCGTTTGTTGGCGTAATAATAAAATAAGACCAACACGGCATTTGGAGGATTACACGTTGAGAGGCTTGACAGAATTCTTGAGCCTTCATCCTACTTCGCGAAGAATGCAAAGAACACGAAGAACGCCGACCTCCGACGAAGAACGCCGAACCTGCGGAAATCGACGACGCGACGCCATGTTCCGCGACGCCGACGTTCCGATCCTGCAACGTTCTTCTACGACTTCTCTTCCTCCGCAACGAAATCTTCAATCAGCTATTTGAGTTCGCCGACTCAACGCCGGATTCCGAGACGACGCGACGCCCTTCCGCGACGACGCGACGATCCCCTCCTTCCGCGACGAGCAAATCCGCGAAGAACGTGCGTACGACGATGACTACGAGGTAGGGGTTGTTGTGAATAATTCCTTTTTCCCGTGATTGTTTCTTTAAAAAGTGAAGAACCCAGACAATAAGAACAATTTTAATCCATTAAAATTGTTGATTCATGTGTTGAATATTTTTTCTCTCGTGGTTTTTATCTAACGCGGAGGGTGTGGGCCAAATGAACACGGCCCGACAACCCTCCGCCGTTCTTCGTTGTTGTGCGGATTTGACGGGCGATGACAGAACGTGCCGCAACGGAAATTTGATGGTTCCGCAGTGAAGAATGAGTCCCGGGAGGAGCAGCGGCACAGACGGGAACAGAATCGGACCACCGGAGCGACTCCGGCGGCTCGTGGAAGCCGGCGCCGGCGCCCACAGACCTGCGACCGCGCGGGTCCGGCGCACTCAGACGCGGCAAAGCCGCGTCCTTTGATCCAGCATGGCCCCACGCGGGGGGGCCGCGACACCTCCAAGCCGCGGGGGCGGCGCCCCACGGCGTCCAGCTGCTCGGCCCGCTCGGCCGAGCCGAGCTATGCCAGTCCGACCGGGTCGGGTCGACCCGGTTCGGCCTACCCGGGGGGGGGGGGGGGGGGGGGTCGGGCCTGGTCGGCCCGGGCCCGGACCCCCCGTGTTCGGACCATTTTCGGTCAAATGTCCGTAACTTGAGCTACGGGCCTCCAAACGACTCACCGTCATAGGCAACGCGATCATTGGATCGAGACGGTCATTTAGGTATATCGCACTCAAGGTTTTGGATTACGTTGAGTTCGTCCGGGTTGATTCGTACACGAAACCAACCGGGCCTTCGGAGCGGAAACGCTCATATCTTGAGATATGGACGTCCGATTGACGTGTCATCAGCTTTGTTGAATTACTCTAAGTGAGACGGATCTTTTGGCTCACTCCGCCCGAGGTTTGGACGCAGGTGGAGTACGGTCGGGTTGGTTTTGCCTTAAAAACCAAACGAGCCCCTGGGACGAAAAATCCAATAACTCTCAGACCGGGCGTCCGATTGACGCGCCGTCTGCGACGTTGAGTTCCTATTGACGATAAGGAACTTTTGGATACATAAACTTCGGAATTTGTGTCAGTTTATGTATCAGCCTCACGGCTCGTGGAGCGGACCCTCCCGAACGAGCTTGCTGTGTGCAGAAACCCTAAAGCTGGCTGCGACTGCTACTTCGACAGCGACGACCGTGCAAAGATCCTCAGTGGACTGCGACGACGACTGTCCAGAGATCCTCAGTGGACTGCGACGACGACAGTGCATAGATCCTCAGTGGACTGCGACGACTACTGCACTCAGTGATCCTACGTGGATCAGTGCTACCGATCCTGTGTGGGTCCAATACTGTGTGGGTCAACGCTCAGCGGTTCTGTGTGAGCCAGTGCCTACAGGTCCTGTGTGGGCCCGATCCTGTGTGGGTCTTTGCGGGGGTTAGTACCTATCGATCCTTTGTGGGTCCGACGACTTAGATGGATCAGTGATCATCTTTATCGTCATCCAAAGAAGTATACCTGTGTGATCTGAATCCTGTGTTACTCTCCTTTGTGGATTGTGTTGAGCTATCCTATGTGGATTACTGTTTACTCTCCTTTGTGGATTGTGTTGAGCTATCCTATGTGGATTACTATTTACTCCTCTTTGCGGATTGTGTTGTGCTATCCTGTGTGGGTATACGTTTGCTTTCCTGTGTGGACTGGGTTGTGCTTGGGCTCGGACGTTGGAGCCGAACGGGAATTGATGACTTACGTATATGTATGGGCATGTACCTAAGCCATGTCAGATGTTACTTGGTGATTGTATCTTTGCTTTGTGGATTATCCTTTGTGGATTTCGGGAGACCTTCGGGGGTCTTGGGGTCCCTACTGAGTAGCTTATACTCACCCCTGCATGGGCTTTTCCCGCACTACATTGTGTTGGTTGTAGACGATGGACATCGCTGATCGTGGTGGAGGCGTGCGGAGCAGGATTGTACCTGGAGGTGGACCACTGGGTGGGACGTACTCGGAGTGGTTAGGTGGACCAGAGGAGAAGTGGAGGCTATCTGTACCCACCCTTCAGGTGGGACTTCCAGAGGACGGCTCGACGCTGAAGCTTTTCCTTTCAGTTGCTGTTTTCCCCTTTCAGTTGTACTTTATAGTTGGGCTTGTATTTCCGGCCCCCTTTACTTTCAGCACAGCTTGTTAGAGTTTTTACTTAGTGCTTACTTTTCCACTTTCTTACTTTGTGGTTCTTGTTTACTTTTCAAAGGAAATGACTTCCCTTTTTCCGGGATTTACACCTTGGTGCTAGTCGCCAGCCCATGGCCTATGGAAGGTGGGCTTGGGGTAGTCACGGCACGGGTCCCGAGGACAGGTCATGACAAATTGGTATCAGAGGTGGTTGGTTCTACCGCAGACTCTGATCTTTCTTCTATGTGAAGCAATAGTGTTTAGCGTATTGAGTGTGGTTATCAGTCCAGGGAGTCTAGTGTTGGTGCGGCGGCCGACGTATCCGTACACTATGACCCTGACTTTTGATTTCCGACTTAATGCACAAAAACATTGATTGCATGTGTGTTTCAAGTTTTCTTCGTGATTACTTGTGTCAGCTCACCAGGTATACTGTTCTGACCGTGGCGCACTTGTTTCCTTTTCAAGATGGCCCAAAGACAGTAGCTAGCTAGGGTTCCAAGAGTAGACCACGACGACAGCCCGCCGAGCGACGAGGCCTCAGTACAGGGCCCGTTGACAGCAGAGGCACCGGCAGTACCTTTACCCGCCGAGCCCCCGATGCTTCCAGCACCGACCGCTGACGATGCACGTCGCCTCGGAGCTCTGAACGGGTTCCAGCGCCAGCGACCACCCAGGTTTCGTGGGGAGACGGACCCCCAGGTAGCCGAGGACTGGCTGGAGGCGGTCGTTCAAGTTTTCAGGCTAGTGAGGACACCAGCAGACCTCATGGTGATCCTCGCAGCGAGCCTACTGCACGCAGCAGCAGGACGATGGTGGAGCCTGATGCTCCAGGTGCACGATGAGACCTCTCTCATCTGGATGGACTTCGAGAGACTCTTCCGCTCAGAGTTCGTCCCGGCCACCCTCCGTGCGGTGCGCATTCAGGAGCTTCTTCAGCTGTGGCAGGGCAGCTTGGCGGTCGCCCAGTACGCGACGAGGTTCACCGATCTTTCTCGCTACTCGACCGACATGGTACGAGACCCCTTCTTCTAGGCCCGGACCTTCGAGCAGGGATTGAGACACGAGATCAGGGCATCGTTGATCTCCCTCAACATCCCGACCCAGGCAGGAGTGCTAGAGAGAGCCCTTCTGATCGAGAGCTTTCTGGCTGAGTCTATAGTGAGACCTACCACAGGGCCGCAGGTAGGAAAGTCTTCGGTAGCTGGTAGCCGACAGATGACTCAGGGTTCCAGGCAGACCAGACCCTCTCGTAGACGACCTCAGGACACTGGCTCGGTAGTGCGGGGCACACAGCGCGGAGCTAGTCTTCCGAGAGGCAGGCAGTGCTACTCGTGCGGCGGGCAGGTCCACATGGCTCGTGACTGCCCGACCCGCCGTACCGAGGAGCAGTAGATGGTGGAGGGGCCACCCAGGCAGAGATAGAGGGTCGATCGTGTCGGTCCGTAGGGAGGAGGCAGACGAGGTAGAGGAGCTGGCCGAGCAGTAGGTGGTGGGAGACGCTTTGAGGCTCTGCCACCACCACCACAAGGAGGTCAGCCCCGACCACAGGGAGCTGGCGGGCAGAGACAGGCAAAGCTCCAGGCAGTGGAGGCCTATGACCACGGTTTGCCAGAGATGATTTGAGGTACAATCTGTGTCTATTCCACCCTTGCTGAAGTTCTTATAGACACAGGAGCGAGTCACTCTTTCATAGTCGCTGCCCTTGTTCGGAGCTCGGAGATTCCGACAGAGCCGTTGGCTCGATCCTTACGGCTAGAGACTCCTACGGGAGTAGACTCGATGATTACGCACTGGTGCCGGCAGTGTGAGCTTACAATAGGAGGCGAGAGCTTCGGCTGGGATCTTCTTGTAGCAACGTCGAGGCCTTACGACGTCATCTTGGGCATGGATTGGTTATCTACAGTCCATTCTCAGATTGACTATTTTAGGCGCAATGTGCGATGTGCACGCACTGAAGGGAGCAGGTTCACCTTCACCGGCGAGAAGGGAGCCTTCGCAGCACAGGATGGACTCACGCAGAGGAGAGGGCAACCCATCACTCATCAGTTGGCTAGCATCATCCTTGGAGCAGTTGACGTGCGGAGTCATAGTTTTCCTGCAGTGGTGGATCAGTATGCGAACGTCTTCCCCGACGACGTTCCAGGGCTACCTCCTGGCAGAGAGGTAGACTTTTATATTGATCTGTACCCCGGGATAGTCCCGATATCCACTCCAGCGTATCGGATGGCCCCCGCTGAGCTTCGAGGGCTACGGGTACAGTTGGAGGACTTGCAGGGCAAGGGGTTCATCCGACCCAGTGTTTCACCCTGGGCTTCCCCGATTTTGTTCGCCAAGAAGGCGGACGGGAGCTTGCGACTGTGTGTCGACTATCTTCGCCTGAACCAGGTGACAGTGAGGAACAAGTATCCGCTACCGAGGATTGATGACCTCTTCAATTAGCTCAAGGGAGCACGTTGGTTCTCAAATATAGACCTCAGGTCAGGCTATCATCAGCTCAGAGTTCGAGACGAGGACGGGCAGAAGACGGCCTTTAGGTGTCGGTATAGACACTATGAGTTCTTGGTTATGCCTTTTGGCGTAACCAACGCTCCAGTAGTGTTCATGAGCCTCATGAACAGGATCTTCCAGCCATACCTCGATCTATTTGTCGTGGTCTTCATCGACGACATTTTGGTGTACTCGACCATGGAGGAGGAGCACGCCTACCACTTGCGGGTTGTACTGGACACACTCTGAGAGCACCAGCTTTATGGAAAGCTCTCGAAGTGCCAGTTCTGGTTACGTGAGGTCCACTTCTTGGGGCATGTCATTTCAGAGGCGGGAGTTGCAGTGGATCCCACGAAGATCGAGGCAGTGCTAGCTTGGGAGCCACCCAGGAGCGTGACAGAGGTGCAGAGTTTCTTGGGTCTAGCCGGATACTATCAGAGATTTGTGCCGGACTTCTCCAGAGTGGCAGCGCCACTCTCAGCTTTGACAAAGAAGGGGAAACCCTTTGTGTGGTCAGACAGATGTCAGCAGATCTTCCAGGAGCTGAGGCAGAGATTGACCAGCGCACCTATCTTGAGGTTGCCTGAGGAGGGAGTTGGATACGTAGTATACTGCGATGCATCAGGGACCAGACTCGGGTGTGTCCTGATGCAGGAGCGGGCCGTGATTGGCTATGGATCACGTCAGTTGAGGCCGCATGAGCATAACTACGCTACCCATGACCTGGAGTTAGCAGCAGTGGTCTTCGCTCTGAAGACATAGCGGCATTATCTGATGGGCGAGCGCTTTATAGTCTTTTCTGACCACCAGAGTCTCAGGTACATCTTCTCGCAGAAGGACCTGAACCTGAGATAGTGGCGATGGCTCGAGTTCCTCCAGGACTATGACTTTGAGATAGTCTATACTCCTGGGAAGGGAAACGTGGTAGCCGATGCCCTCAGTAGGAGGACGGGCATCCAGCTACTTGAGGAGGCGACAGAGAAACTAGCCACTTTGTAGATATCCTTCATGGATAGGGATGGAGCAGCCTTCCTTCAGTCTCTCACAGCCACTCCTCCACTACTGCAGCAGGTCAGAGAGGCACAACGTGAGGATGATGACTGTGAGACGCGGCGTGCACAGATATCCTCGGGACAGGCACCTGATGGCTTCTCCTTTGGAGCAGAGCACGACATCCTTTTCAGAGGACGTACCTTGGTACCAGTCGCTTTATGAGGGGAGGTGCTGAGAGAGTTTCACACTTCTCCTTTGGCGGTATATCCTGGAGTGGCGAAGATATACCAGGATCTCAGACGATAGCACTGGTGGCCGGGCATGAAGAAGGCTGTGGCAGAGTTCATTTCACGGTGCCTCACCTGCCAGCAAGTGAAGACAGTGCATCAGGTACCAGCAGGCTTGGTACAACCCTTTGAGGTCCCGGAGTGGAAGTGGGACGGGATATCTATGGACTTCGTGACTGGAATTCCACACACTTCTAGAGGTCACGACTCCATTTGGGTGATTGTTGACCGACTCATCAAGTCGGCACACTTCTTACCCATTAGAGAGCAGGGCTCAGTGGAGAGCTTGGGGCATCTCTAAATTCATAAGATTGTATGGCTTCACGGTGTGCCATCAACTATCGTCTCCGATCGGGACACTCGTTTTACTTCCCGGCTTTGTAAGGGGTTGCAGGAGGCGTTTGGGACGCAACTACGTCTGAGCACCGCCTTTCACCCTCAGACGGATGGTCAGATGGAGAGGACCATTCAGACTCTCGAGGACATGCTCCGCGCATGTGTCCTCGACTTTGGTCGCAGCTGGTAGGACCACCTACCCTTGGTGGAGTTCGCGTAGAACAACAACTACCACTCCACCATCGGGATGGCACCATATGAAGCGTTGTACGGCAGGCCTTGCAGATCTCCTTTGTGCTGGACAGACCCTGGGGAGTCAGCACTTGTGGGACCAGAGATGGTCCGGGCCACGACAGAGAAGGTACAGGTCATCCAGGAGCGGATGAGGATAGCTCAGAGCCGGCATAAGTCATATGCTAACAGGAGGCGGAGGCCACTAGAGTTCAAGGATGGCGACCACGTCTTCTTGCGTGTCTCACCTCGACGTGGTTTGCGGAGATTTGGCCGAGGCAACAAGTTGTCTCCATGCTTCATCGGACCTTTCCAGGTCATCAGCAGGATTGGCGAGGTGGCTTATCTCCTGGCTCTACCACCTCAGTTGCACCGGGTGCACGACGTCTTCCACGTATCTCAGCTGAGGAGATACGTGCACGACCCGACACACATCATTGATCATGGGGAGCTAGACGTGGATGATGGGGCGACTTTTGCGGAGGTCCCGGGGGAGATAGAGGATCGACAGGAGCGGGTCCTATGTGGGCGATCGATTCCTCTTGTGCGCATCAGATGGAAGCACGGGAACCTCCCAGAGAGCACTTGGGAGCGGGAAGCTCAGATGTGTGCTCAGTACCCACATTTGTTTCCCTAGTTTTTTATGTATCTTTACAGGGACGTAAAGCCCTGAGGTGGGAGTAATGTAAAGACCCATAAATTTCAAGGAATTTTTTTTCTTAATTTTATTTGGAATTTTACAAGAACACAGTTTCTGACGGCACCTGATTCCGAGGCCCAGTGTGCCCGGAATCATTTTCTGATGTTTGGATCGGGTACGTTCAGTGAACGGACGAGCGGGTTTTTATAACTTTTGAACCGGTGCCCGGAATCAAATTTTGAGGGCACTGATGAAATCGCAGCACCTGTATTTTCTTAGAAACGCCTCTTCCGAAGTTGCGTTTGCTCGGGTGTGGTTTTTAATTTTTGGGCTTAAAGTTAAGAAATAAAATAAATTGTTCGACAAACTTTATTTTATTTTACTTAAGCCATTTGAAGCCACTTGAAAGCCACTTAAACTGAGTTAAAATGGATAGGGTGATATCCAGAAATATCCTACCCTCTTGGTAGGATATTTGTGAGGTGGGACCCACACGAGCCCCGCCGTTTCTTTTCCGCTAAGTAACGCACCCGCGAAAACCCATCATTATGAAAGTCAACTGACGAGTTTTCTTAAATTCTTAACGCACCATTTAATTGGGCGGTTTTATTCGTGAATTAAATGGGCGGTTTCTTTCGTTGAATTAATTCAACGAATTGATGGGTCGTTACTTACCTTTTTCGTTTGTTGGCGTAATAATAAAATGAGACCAACACGCCATTTAGAGGATTACACGTTGAGAGGCTTGACAGAATCCTTGAGCCTTCATCCTCCTTCACGAAGAACGTGAAGAACGCGAAGAACGCCGACCTTCGACGAAGAACGCCGAACCTTCGGAAATCGACGACGCGACGCCGTGTTTCGCGACGCCGACGTTCCCTTCCTGCAACATTCTTCTGCGACGTCTTTTCCTCCGCAACAAAATCTTCAATCAGCTGTTTGAGTTCACCGACTCAATGCCGGATTCTGCGACGACGCGACACCCTTTCGCGACGACGCGACGATCCCCTCCTTCCGCGATGAGCAAATCCGCGAAGAACATGCGTACGACGACGACTACGAGGTAGGGGTTGTTGTGAATAATTCCTTTTTCCCATGATCGTTTCTTTTAAAAGTGAAGAACCCGGACAATAAGAACAATTTTAATCCATTAAAATTGTTGATTCATGTGTTGAATATTTTTTCTCCCGTTGTTGTTATCTAACGTGGAGGGTGCGGGCCAAACGAACACGGCCCGACAACCCTCCTCCGTTCTTTGTTGTTGTGCAGATTTGACGGGCGACGACGGAACGTGCCGCAACGGAAATTTGATGGTTCCGCAGTGAAGAACGAGTCCCGGGAGGAGCAGAAGCGCAGACGGGAACGGAATTAGACCACCAGAGCGACTCCGGTGGCCCGCGGAAGCCACCGGCGGCGCGGGTCGCCGGCGCGACGGCACCGGTAGCCGGGGGCGGCGGCGCCCGCGGACCCGCGGCGCCCGCGCGGGTTCGGTGCACTCGGACGCGGCAAAGCCGCGTCCTTCGATCCAGCACGGCCCCACGCGGGGGGGCCGCGACACCTCCATGCCGCGGGGGCGGCGTCCAGCTGCTCGGGCCCGCTCGGCCGAGCCGAGCCAGGCCGGTCCGACCGGCCGGGCCGTGCCCGGACCGGGTCGGACCTGGTCGGGTCTACCCGGTTCGGGTCTACCCGGTTTGGCCGACCCAGGGGGGGGGGGGGGGGGGTCGGCCCGGGACCGGACCCCCCGTCTTCGGACCGTTTTCGGTCAAATGCCCGTAACTTGAGCTACGGGCCTCCAAACAACTCGCCGTCAGCGGGAACACGATCCTTGATCGATACGGTCGTTTTGGTATATCTCACTCAAGGTTTTGAAATACTTTGAGTTCGGGCGGGTTGGTTCGTACACGAAACCAACCGGGCCTTCGGAGCGGAAACAGTCATATCTTGAGCTACGGACGTCCGATTGAAGTGTCGTCGGCTTTTTTGAATTCCTCTAAGTGAGACGGATCTTTTGGCTTACTCTGCCCGAGGTTTGGACGCAGGTGGAGTACAGTCGGGTTGGTTTTGCCTTAAAAACCAACCGGGCCCCCTGGGACGAAAAAGCCAATAACTCTCAGACCGGGCGTCCGATTGACGCGCCGTCTGCGACGTTGAGTTCCTGTTGACGATACAGAACTTTTGGATACATCAACTTCAGAATTTGTGTCAGTTGATGTATCAGCCTCTCGGCTCGTGGAGCGGACCCTCCCGAACGAGCTTGCTATGTGCGGGAACCCTAGAGCTGGTTGTGACTACTACTTCGACAGCGACGACTGTGCAGAGATCCTCAGTGGACTGCGACAACGATTGTCCAGAGATCCTCAGTGGACTGCGACGACGACAGTGTAGAGATCCTCAGTGGACTGCGACGACTACTGCACTCTGCGATCCTACGTGGATCAGTGCTACCGATCCTGTGTGGGTCCGATCCTGTGTGGGTCAGCGCTCAGCGGTTCTCTGTGAGCCAGCGCCTACAGGTCCTGTGTGGGCTCGATCCTGTGTGGGACTTTGCGGGGGTTATTACCTATCGATCCTTTGTGGGTCTGACGACATAGATGGATCAGTGATCATCTTTATCGTCATCCGAAGAAGTATACCTGTGTGAGATGAACCTTGTGTTACTCTCCTTTGTGGATTGTGTTGATCTATCCTATGTGGATTACTGTTTACTCTCCTTTGTGGATTGTGTTGAGCTATCCTATGTGGATTACTGTTTACTCTCCTTTGTGGATTGTGTTGTGCTATCATGTGTCGGTATACATTTGCTTTCCTGTGTGGACTGGGTTGTGCTTGGGCTCGGACGTTGGAGCCGAAAGAGAATTGATGACTTAGGTATATGTATGGGAATGTACCTAAGCCGTGTCAGATGTTACTTGGTGATTGTATCTTTCCTTTGTGGATTATCCTTTGTGGATTTCAGGAGACCTTCGGGGGTCTCGGGGTCCCTACTGAGTAGCTTATACTCACCCCTGCACGGGCTTTGCCCGCACTACGTTGTGTTGGTTGCAGACGACGGACAACGCTGATCGTGGTGGAGGCGTGCAGAGCAGGATGGTACCTGGAGGTGGACCACTGGGCAGGACGTACTCGGAGTGGTTAGGTGGACCCGAGGAGCAGTGGAGGCTATCTGTACCCACCCTTCAGGTGGGACATCCAGAGGACGACTCGACGCTGCGTCTTTTCCTTTCAGTTACTGTTTTCCCCTTTCAGTTGTACTTTACAGTTGGGCTTGTATTTCCGGCCCCCTTTACTTTCAGCACAACTTGTTACAGTTTTTACTTAGTGTTTACTTTTCCGCTTGCTTACTCTGTGGTGCTTGTTTACTTTTCAAAGGCAATTCCTTCTCTCTTTCCGGGATTTACGCCTTGGTGCTAGTCGCCAGCCCCTGGCCTATGGAAGGCGGGCTTGGGGTAGTCACGACACGGGCCCCGAGGACGGGTCGTGACATATCTAGTAGTAAAAACTACTAAGGAACACATACATGGGGTTGAAAAAAACCCAAATCATCATTGGTTTCCAGATTATATCCACCTAATGTTCTTGGGAAACACTACCCATCATGTCAGACTTCCACACCTCTAAACTGCGGATGAAAACCCACAAAAAAATCTATAATCCATGTATGATCTCACATTGCATTGCGATACACCTCAACTATGTTCTTAGTCCCAAATTTGATCCTGTAAAAATGATCTTTTGGTCCAAAGATCGACTTCCCAATGGTCAGTTTCTAGGTATTGTTGAGTTGACAGTCAAACAGAACATCAATGATTAACACACGAAGAATGAAGGGGAAATAACTAAGAAGAACACAAGTAAAGAATAGTCAAAAGGAATTATTTGGATCGTCCATGATCTAATGATGGAGAAAGAATTAAATTCAAGGAAATAATCATGGATTATCAAAAAATATAAATTCCTAATTATTAGAAGATAGAAAAACACCTGTAAATCAATGAACGACCCATTAATAAATTTTTTAGTGGAATTGATTGACGTTCTACATGAGATAAACACAATAGTGATTAAATCCAAGGAAAAAACTTCATACCTAGAATTTAGAGTGATCAACGGTGAATAATGGATCTATTTAATTATTGTTGGTGAGATATACAAGATCCTTTGTAAAATATGAAATCATTAGAACATTGATTTTCAAATCATGATTTTGTCATTCATCAAGTCTCTCCTCCAATGGATCCTCTCAAATCACTAGGTTTATGTATCTTATCCTAGTGTTTTTTCATAATTGGATTTAAATAGAAGAGAAATTGGGTTTGACTATTTAATAAATTATATAATTTTTTTATTTTTTTATTTTTTATTAATCCACCCATGACCAATTATAAACTAAACACCGGATACACACAAAATTTATTCCCTAAGTAGGTTAAAACTTGAATTCCATATTTAATAGCATTTTAGATTTTAGATTTGGAGCACTTTTCAGGATATATTCCATTATTTTAACAAAGCCATGTGCACATGATATAATATATATAATTATTTTATTTTATCAACATCGAGGCTCCCTGACCCCCAGAATCCTATGCTGACTCAGCACCTAACATTGAAAATATTCCAAAGTTTTACAAGGAAAAAACAATGTCATTACATTCTACAAACCTCAAGGTTTTTCATCTTGAAAATTAAAAACATACTCAAATAGGTGAGGGAATTGAGCTGGAATTTGGTTTTCTTTCTCCAATGTGCTCCTCTAAAGATTCATTTGTTACCCTCAGTCATTCTCTAATGAAATATATCATCCACAAAGGATATTCTCATATATATCCTCAATATCTAAAAAGAACTATAGGAAGGTAAATCAATCCTCGATGTCCAACTCACCCCATTAGATATCATGTGATGGTTTATGAACATACCTCATTAGCTATGACATGAAGAATACATCATTTACCCAGTATAACTGAGGTGGTAGGGATAAATGGTATACCACCCCACCAATGCTACAAAGTATCTATAAACGGAGAATGATTCTCAAAGATAACTTTCCAACCTAAACAAATCTCTACAATCCTCACCGAGGTGAGACCTTCAGGAACACATGGTCTCCCTTATTGAACTCCAAAGGTCAACATCATCAATATTCATAATACTTCAGATGGTTCTGGGTAGTCTTCAAGAACTACAGGATGATATGTACCTTTTTAGTTGTCACTCATACTAACTTTGGGCCCATGAGTACTAAATCCCCTAGATTAGTCTAGCATAGTGGTGACCTAAAGGGTCTTCCATACAAATCCTTGAATTGTTTCATACCACTTGTGTAGTGATAATAGGTGGTATATGAAAACTCCACCAAGGGTAGGTGCTTATCCTAAATATGACCAAAGTCTAACATGAAAGCCCAAATAATGTCCTCTAGAACATTAATTGTCTGATATTTCTATCCTTTTTTATAAATTTCATGCTCAAATGCAACTGAGAACGAAAGGAATTCATCAATCCTATATATAATCATGACATGAAGTTAACATCACGATCTAAAATAATCATTGAGGGGACTGAAGGTACAGAGATTTGGATAAAAATCATATAGGACAATGATTTAAAATTTATCATCACCAATTGATATAAGTATGCTATATTTGGTGATGTACATCCAGATATGAATGGTAAGGGTCCTAAAATAATATATTAAGCATGAAAAATAAATCAAAAAATTACCTCATTTTATTTGAATACACATTCGATAACAACTCATTGGTAATGACCATTAATCAAAGGAACCAAATACAAACCTATCTATATCATACACTCACATTTCTAAAGACTCTATGATTATTTATTGTTGATATTCGGGTTCCAACGTAGAGATCCGATGAAGCCTCCGACATCCCGATGATCACCACTACATTGATCATTTGATCCATGATGGAGAAATCAGACTAGTTACTTGGATCGAGTGCTTTTATCTCTAGGATACATGAGATAGGAGAGAGAAACTATCAAAGTCATGGGATGAAACGTTTTGAAAATGAGAGCCTACTCCCACTTATATAGTAAAGTTCAAAATACATGAAAATGGATCCCTAACCCCCAAATATTTATTGGACACTAAATTAGATATAAATGACAACTTATAACTGAATTATTGAGTCATAAATATAATTTATATTTTTACCACTCACTTTTAATATAATAAATCTATTATATTCTAAAATGTATCCATTAACATGACCCATCATTCCCACAAATATTAAATGAACCTTTAATATTAAAATAATATTCAATCATTAAATATTTTTCTATATATTCACTTAATTACCTATAAATATTTTTAAAAAATAAATCCAATTACAATTATTCTAAACTTAAATAATATGAAATTATTTATGTCATGGTGATCGTATATTCTTAGATACCCTCAGACCCTAGTGGTGGGGACTACCAAGTCTTATACTCCAATTCTTAAGAATATTCTAGACTTTTGAATATGCTTAGTGTGTGACCCTCTAGAACTGTATCTCAATAGAATTGAATACCAATTATAGACTAGGAGTAAATTCTAGAAACCCATTAAGGTCTTTAAGGAGATAAATAAAATTCAAAGCAATGATAACATTTCCTACAAACACATGTTGTGTAATATAATCTCTTTGTCTCATGATATCTCATAAATTAAGATGAACACTTTGGCTCATAATCCTTTATTGATTTATTATTGATTAATCCTATAGGACATACTTACCTTTTTCTACCATGGACATAGATTTAGTGATGGTACTACCATCCTCATCAACTAGTTCTAAGATATTATTTCATTTCTTTAGAAAAAAATCTATCTAGATTATTCAATCAATGTCATACCACCAACGACAAACCCAAAAACAAGATACAACGCTAGTAAATCAGTGTTATAGTTTTCATATTTCATTAATGTACATAATCAATTAGTATACACTGATAATAATATAAATTTAGTAGATAATTATACATGTTCATAGATAGGAGCTACCAATGAAACCTGAAACATGTGGTGTTCCTATTGGAGGTTCAGTCCCCATGATCTCATTTAATCGAGATTATAGTGTGTGAAATTAATGAGAATAATTCACAATACTTATGATCCCCTAGAACCTGATATTCACACAACATTTGTGTCTTATCAACATGATATATCTAGACTATAAGACATATGGTTAAGATTAATGTCATAGTATCTATAGGTTCTCATTATATCCTGAGAAATTATATAAACTTTTGATATAAAAATTAATCTAAGTAAATTACCATGTAAATGGTGGATGTATAAATATTAACACTATTATTATAAGAATACATCATGCATAACATAATCTATACATGATATTGTAATAAAAAAGTTGGTTTTTGGGACCCAAATTTTAAAATTCTCCCACATGAACAAGATCCAAATTTCTAAAAAAAATTATTAGCTCTCACATGATAAGATCATGATTATACTAAGATATCTATTTATTTATTGATCCTTCCACATCTCTATTTCACAGCTAATTTGTTGTCCTTGAATTTTCCTCCTTGAGAAAGACTCCTCAAGAGATGATATCCCCATGTATATTAGTTTTTGTACACTATTAAAACATGATATATTAGATAGTACTAGTAGTAGGATTATCATAATTTATATTATGATAAATATTTACTTACTAGGTGTGATTCTAAGAATTAAAACAAATCATTACATATTATACACTGCTTCTCCAGCTGCATTAGAAGCTGCAACTCACTCGATATTTATAGATATGGATACAACTAAAATGCATGAGCTTTTATTTCTCTTTACCTTATTGTAACTGTGATATTAGATCAAACTGGTCTAAACACTAGTTTGTATCCCATTAAAACTAGTGTTCCTTCCTCTCTATATTCCAGGTACGTACCTTTTATACTCTCTCAAGTACAATCAGATAGTGCTGACTACTTCTCGTACAGTGCTCCTGAATTATACTGATATTTTATTTCTATAAAATATATGTTTGAAGTATCACATATAGTACATAACATGTATTAAGTGACATATCCACTGATGGTTCTTATGTAATTCTACTCACCATATTAATCACCTCCTATGTCACGTACATGTCCTCTTGGAGATTTTTATACCATGTGAAAATGGTAAAAATTCTATCTCAAATTGATCTAACTTATATTTTTTCAATACTTTTTATGTATATGTACTTTTGACTTGGTCTAAAAATCCTATTAGATCCACCTATGTAGGTCTCATTCTATATAATTTAGGTTTCTACTTTAATTCAATACCTAGAGAGTTAAATTAATTTTGGTCTTAAATAACTTTAAGACCAATAGTATCTTTTTCATATGTTACCAAACATATTTTACTCGGAAAATAGTGGCATGCCTGTTAACCTCATGTAGACACATGGAAAAAATTCATTCCAAATGAATATCATATGATCTTGTTTCTTACTTCAATCCAAAATTGGATTTTAGTAACTTTTACCCCTTATTTACATTCTATGGTGTCACCAAATCAATCTAGTTGTAATGAATAGACACTTTCAAAGAAGGGCGGTCTTGAAATCCAATTCCAAATAAAATGATCATATAAAGTATCTATAAAATGTAGAAATCTACTAGATTTAGGAATTATGACTTGGTATAACCAATGGAGAATTATTAGTACCACTCTTATACAACCCATGTAATGTTTCTCTTGAATACCACTATAATATTATGATTTAAAAAATTCAAAATACTATGCACTTTTATTTTGATACATGGGATCTGTTATTGAATTATAATTAAACTTTTCAATCTTATTTGATTGGATTATACCACTTAATTGTAAGATTCATTATTCTCAATGAATAATGTAACACCATTTGTGATTATTTAAAACCACAACTATGGTTTCATACTTCCTATAAAGTATATGTCTTTGGAACATTACTTTTCTATAATCTCTTATTAAACTAGTTCCTATAATAACCACTTGTGCATCTCCAACACTGAATAAACTAAATTCAACCTTTCTCCCACCATCTCAAATAGTGATGTGAACCCTTAAATAGAAACATAGTTTATTACCTAACTGTAACTTTCTTATCATAGGTAATTATCTAACATCCTTAACAAAACATTTAGACAAGTACTTTAGATGAAATTTGTTTTTTATTGATGCAAGTTTGTATTTATCCTTAACAAACACTTTGCATCTAAACACCTTTTCTTATGACATGATGGATTTATATCATATTACAAGTCACATGATATCCATTTTTCAGTATATTTGGCATATGGTTATGGGATAACACTTCTATTTATAAAGAATGTATCAAAAGATAATGTAATATATTTTTCATTGTATATGAGTTTGATCATTGATGCACCTTTTACTACCATCATGACTCTTATGTGTATAAAGAAATTTACATTTAGTAATTACTCCATGTTATATTTGTTTGATTAATGTTTTAATTTAATATTCATCATTGATCCTTCTTATTAACATCCTAACTTCAATGTGTATAGGAAAAATGTGAGTTTAAGAATAAATCCACTCTACATTTCATGATCGATGAATGCATGGTCAAGATATTTTTTTATCACATGGGCCTGAAGTAACCCATATCTTCTAACCATGAATATTACATACTTAAATTTTAAATTCCTTAAAACTTATAAAGGAATATAATGAAGGATATTTACCACTATCTTATTCTTGGAATAGTTCATGCTCTTTAACTGAACTATTTTTGAATGCTTTGTGGCCTTCCTTTATTTTAAATTATTTATTTATAAAAATCTAAAAAAGTAATTGTGTCAATAAAACAAAATGTATTTAACTATAAATAGTATAAAAACCATAATGATTATATACTTGAAAACTACTCAGTTTTACTAGATAAAAAATTGTCTTGACACAACTAGGTATAACTGAGTCTTACATTTTATATTCATTAGTTACTACCAATGATTTAACCATTAATAAACTATTTTTTGAGTATTTGACACCACAAAAACCATTTATTCCAAATCTAGAATAATTTATCCTTATTTTTAAAGGACATGTGAGATAAATGTTTTGGAGATACTTAACAAAAATTTAACTAGAATCAATAAACATGAAAATTAAAAGTTCTGTACTTGTCACCGTAGACTTAGGAAGCACCCTTTATAATACACTTGGATAATTTTCCATAATTATTGTAATATTACCATACTTACTTGGTTATAATATTTTTATACACATATGTGATAGGAAAATTGTATTTAATACCCATGAAGTGTGTTAGAAACTTCACATACAATGATGAATATAAACTATGTGGATGCCTCTACTTCCTTCTATATCAATTCAATTCATTTAATCTTCTATAGAATTATCTCATGACATTCAAAGAAAATAACCTTCTATATGATGATCTACCTCATTTCTTCAAATGGCGTTGCAAAGGTTCATTTGGCATCACAGTTTCCATTTTCCTTTTCGGTTTTTATTTCGACATGTTCACCATAGGAACTAAAGATTAATATTTATTTAATTTCTTATCAACATAGAAAATCTAAAATAAATTAAATGAATCATCTTCTCCATTTATTATTCATTTTTTAATCCTAAAAAACTAGAGTAAGTTGGTGATAAAGATATAATAATGGGACGGTTTGAATGATCATGATCCATCTTACAATTTACATGTGTTCAATTTAATCATCATATCATCCTTGTCTCCCCTCACTTTTACTCGAAAGCTACTCAGAGATGGGACAACATGTGAAATCATTCATATATGGAAGTTTATTCTACTTCTCATTAGACATTAATGATATAATTATGATGTTGTTGATTGGAGTAGAGTACTCAAGATGGAGGGGTGAATTGAGTATCGATAAAAATTTCCGTTGAAAAGTTTTCTTAAAAGGTTCCCCAATAAAAAATAAATACAGCCCAGTCAATCAAGGTAATACAGTTATAATGGTTTGACTATTAAAATAACCTCTCAGAAGAGTGATTAATTATCAATAATATTAATATGGGTTATTGATACTACTTTTGAATCTATTTTAATAAGGCAAGAAAATTAGAACTTATATCCAAGATTAACTATCAATGTGAAATCTAGTGATTTCTGAAATATACAGTAAAACAAAGAAAAAATAAATTAAACAACATAATAGATAAACAAGTGGTTCAGTATAAAGCCAAGACATATCCACTCCACTTGGTGATCACCTGCAACCAAGCAATTTATATTAATAAATTTGATCTACAACTTGGATCAGGGTAAAAAACAGTGCACAGGACTATCCAGGTTACACAACGTCTTCCACAGTTCTTCATGGGTATAAACTACCAGGTCACACAAAGACCTCTTCCACACTTATTAGTAAGAGTAAAAATATGTAAAAAGATATAAAGGTAAGGATATATTTTATCCTTCAGTTTAATGTAAGAGATAGTGTGTGTTTTAATACAGACACACACACACACACTGCTTGAAAGTTAAACAATACACAACAGAGAAAAGATGATGAGAAAAGGGTTATAAGTTCTCTGAGTGTTATTATATGTAGCTCTATACTTGTAGGATGTATCATATGAAAGTATCGAGTCCTTTTGTGAAAAACAGAGTATTGAAAGTTTGGTGATCTAACTTCTAGTTATATCTAGATCGTGTTCTTCGTGGAGTTGGTATAACGAGGAAGTTTTTTGATCTGATCTATGGAATTCCCGCCTTTTTATTTGAGAATGCTTCTTGTGTTATTCAGTTGTATCTTGTTTCATGTATCAGTTCTCTTTTTCAAATATTGCTACACTTCTTCTCATATTCTCTTTTATTCCAGTACCACGTTTGTCTTTTTAAGTTGGAGTGCATGTGTTGGAGCAGACAAGATTCATGTATTCTGCACCTCATACCTCATACAGTCAGGTGACATGTATAAAAAGAAATATTAATTATGTAATTTAATTTAAATTACTTAAATGTGAGAATTATAAATTAAACTGAAAATGAAATAACAGATTAAATAATGGTGTCACAGTCTGTTTAGAAATGGTATCACTTGGAAATAGTGTCACCAGGAATCAATGTCTTCTTATTTACCTTTGAGCGGTGAGATATTCATGATGGCATAGATGTGTTAAGATAAGGGATCAGTAGAATATATTAGGTGTTAGGATTATAGTGTCTGGTCCTTTTCCAAACTTAAAATGGTGTCTTAGTGATGTTATTAAGGAAATGGTGTCACAGACTTTATGAAATCTGAAACTGGTTATGGTGTCTAGTCATGGTGTCTGGGTCATGGTGTTTGGGTCACGATGTCTAGGTCGTGTTGTTTGGGTCACACTGTCTGGGGCACGATAGATGGGTCACAGTGTCTAGGTCATGGTATCTAGTTCATGTAGTTTGGCTCACGGTGTCTGGGTCATGGTGTTTGGTCCTTTTCTAGAAAAAACAGAACCGGTGGAAGACTCACAGTTTCTCATAATTAACCAAATATATTTATATAGACTTAAGAAGTAATATTCATAGAATGAATTAGAATTGATAATTCATAAAATAAATTCATTATAGAATAAATTTAATATAGTTTACAATAATCAAACATGATTAATAGGAATTGAGATATTGGGTAAGTTTGTTTAAAGCATAAAGAAACCAACCATCTCTACACATGATTTGAGAAATATTAAATAGGATTAATAGGATTTACAGGATGTATTGGATTTTTTATCATTAAAACATGATTAAAACATGAGGAGTCCAACAATATACCCCTTTTTGATGATCACAAATCATATATGTTCTTAGTGTTCTGTTCTCCCCCTTTTGGGATTATCAAAAAAACAAGAAAAAGAGAATGAACATAAATTGGAGAATAGAGAGAAATAGTTTACATTGCATTAGAAGAAAAGAGGTGTCATTAAAAATAGTTGAAAAAAGTAAAAAATATCCCTATCAAGATACAATTTTAACTTTTCTTATGCACCAGCTATATTTTCTTTTCCCTTGGTAGTAGGACCAAAAGGAGAAGTTCAATAAGGGAGTGAGAAAACTGTTAGAGAAGGGAGAGAGAGTCCTTCAAAAATAGAATGTGCCAAATTAGGTTTGGTGGAAGACTGAGTTAAGGTTTGGTCAAGCATAATAGGTCTGATATGGATCATAGCCTGAGATACAGACATTGAGGTAGATGCAAAGGTAGTGGATGAGGAAAGAGGTAAACCAGGCCTGAAGGGTGTAGCTGTAGGAGCCACAATATCAGTGCTCTGCACATGAAGATAAGGCTTCAACAACTGAATGAATTTAGTAATAATATCAACACCATACTGCATTTCCTTCTCAAACTCATTTTTTTTCTCCATGAACTTCTCCAATAAAGGGGTGAAATCTTTCATCTTTTGAACCAGAGTCTTGAAAGTTTGAGTGACGGGAGGTATTTTAAAATTCTCTATAAGATACTTGAAATGATTGGTCATATCATACTTAGAGAAAATCATGTTAAAGTAGAAATAAACTTTCTTATTAATTTCATCCTGAGCATCATTTTCAATATTTGATTGAATCCTTACCAAATCAAGTACCTTGTCACTATTCTTGACAACCATAGATAGAGTCTCTGTTTCAAAGCCACTAAGCATTGATCAAAGTTCTTCTTTAACAATAGTTCTGAGCAGATCACTGTTAAAGGAGGGTTGAGATGACTATCTAGAGGAACTAGAGGTTGTAACAACTAAAGTGAGGAACTTTAGTTGATTCAAAACTTTCTGTATACATCCCTTATACTCATCAGTTAGTTTTTTAGACCAATAACAAGCTTACACATCTATTAAACTATATACTTATTTATCTCAGTCACTTTTTCAGATAATGATTTCAAGTTCGATTGAATTAGAGAGGAAAATTCCTATGAAATCTGACCACTAACATCCTCAATAGGATGAGCAATAGGAACTTGTCCTGATTGAAATAATTTTTGAAAATCTTTAACCATAGCTCTGAGAGACTTCAATTCATCACTCAACTGTTTGTTCTTAATTCTGACCTCTTGAATTTAATGAAGCATTTTTTTCCTGATCCTACCATATGATCTTATCTAACAGCAATGTGGATCACTTTAACTTAGGTTTGTTATAGGAGCAGGTTGTGTGTTCATGAGATTTTCAACTCTAGCCAATAAACCAGATCCAAGGGCTTTAAAATCACTCTGACTCACAAAATTGGGTTGTTATTATAAAGGTTTTGGAACAAAAGTTGATATAGGCTCAGGTTCCTTGGTATACATTATTTCAAGAGCATAGACTGGTTTCAATTGGAATACAGTAGAAAGGTCTATACCTTTAACAGAGGCTTCCTAGGTATCATTCACATCAAAGTATCTAGGGAACTTATACCATGTATCCATAGTACTTTGATCAAATGGATTAGGAATTTAAACACTTTCTAGACTAGGGTGCTTCTCCCCATCAACAAGTGCATATCTCACAGGATTAATAGATTCAGTTCCTTGATCTGGTTCTAAAAGACCATATCCAATACATTCACTCGTTTCTTTTCTATCCTACTATAAGGATTGTTCCATTCTCTCCTTAGTAGATAGGATAACATCATGACTACCTTTTTCTTCTAAAATTTCTTCAACTTCAATATATTTATCAAGGAAATTTTCTTCTTCTAAATTCTCTTTAGGTTCAGCCTCTTCTCTTAAATTAACAATAGATTCTTTTCCAGAATTAGGTTCTTATTCCAAATAAATACTTCTTTCAGGATCAAGTGCTTCCTTCTCAACTTAATCTTGTGGAACAGGTCCACTATTTTCCTTATACAAGACAGTTTCTTCTATAGGTTCAGAAAATACTTCTTCTTCCTCTTCAACAGGATAGTCAACAATTTCATTTGGTTCCAAATTAGGATAAAAACTTTTCTTTGGTTTTGAAGGTTTCTCAACCGGATTAAACTTTTCATATACCCTTTCATTATCCTCCACCCCAGCCTTTTTCCATGGATTCCAACTAATTTCTATCCTTTTTACTGTTACATTTGAGATACAAAATTCATAGTCCTTGATGACTTCTTCATTCGGTCCAACCATTCCTTTAGCATATAGCATAACAGAGATTAACCTTGAGGAGAACATGGAGGTAGACTTTGAGGTAGTCTTAATCAACTCACACATATGAAGTATAACATAATTTCAAAAGTTAATCTTGTGTTCATTATTCATAAGATGTATCAAAAATATATCCTAATATTTAAGAGTATAAAAATATCATTTTCTTGGACTAATCGGATTCTGAATAAACTAAATAGAAATCTAGTTTCACCATTTAACTCAGTAGAAATAGCTCTTGTTTTTTTGTTTCCATTCAAGCTTCTCAAAGCCTCTTCTAAAATAAAGATACCATTAGAAGGTGTAGGATCTCTCTGTTAGTCCTCAAAAATTCCGTCATGAGTGTTGACGATCCTTTCCATCACAGAGTCTAACGACTGAAAAAAGGGAAATACCTTAGTCCAAAGTGATTCATCCTTTGAAGAAACATCAAAAATAGACAAAGGGATGATCAAGGAAAACTTTTCCCATGGGCCGCGCAAGTTCCTTCATGGTCATGCAAGTATACTTGCGCGACGCAACTTGGCTCACAAGTGAATTGCGCGACCTAGTTAATAACTGCTCGATAACCGCCCGTGGTCTTCTTCTGCCTATAAATAGACCCTGTGGGCCCCCCATTCGAGAGGATCTTCTTCCAGAAACTCGGATTGAAGCTCCCGACGCCCAAGTCTCTTCTCAAAGCTTTCGGAACACTTCTAAGGTAATTTCTTACCTAGAAAGGAAGATCTAAAGAGAAGGAAGAAGGCCTAAGTGTTGAAACTCATCAACACTTGCGCGCCACCTTACTCCTTCGATAGAACTTGCGCGTCCCTTTTCTGGAAGAACCTCAAGAGAATTCTAAAGGCTTTAATAAAGAATCGCTCAAGTATTTCAATGCTGGTTGACCATCGCGCAAGTACACCACGTGTCGCGCAGGTATACCTACATGAACAATACTTGCACGCCCCCGCAATACTTGCGCGCCTTCCAAGACTTGCGCGCCCCTTCCTTTTTTGGGTGCCTTTCTTTCCCATTTCACCCCTCTTAAGCCATTATACTTCCTTTTCAAGATTCAGTCTTCAAGACACTCTTCAAATCCATTTATGGCATGATTTCTTGATTTGAATTCCTTATCTGAAAGGAATTCTGTGGAATATCTCTCAAAACCTAGTGATTTAAAATCCTTATGTCACTAAATATGGAGAGTTCATTCATTCAACCTCATCCTTTAAAATGAGAGAATCCTTAACCTGGGTCTCCTTTTCTAGAATAATCCTCAGTCATAAGTCCTCTAATTTGGGCATCCTACTCAGGAGTAAGCCCCAAACCTTAATCCTTAACCTGGGTCTCCTTTTCAGGAATAAGTCCCAGTCATAATTTTGGGCTTCCTCTTTAGGAGTAATCCCCATATCCTCTGATTTGGGCTTCTTTTTCAGGAATAACCCCAAGTCCCTTAAATTCTCTTTAACCAGTCCTAAATTACATTTTGATATGGGATTCCTTCTCAGGAATAAAACCCAGTTATCAATCCTCTCCTAATTTGGGTTTCCTTTTCAGGAATATGTCCCAAGTTAGAGTATTCAAATCTCCATGAAGCACATATACCTTTATGGAACCTGTTCTTGGATTTTCTCCCTAAAGTAAATCCTAAACCTTCATCTATCTGGGCAGTCATACATACATAAGCCCCAAACCATTTCTTATGATTGCATCTTTCATGGAACAATTGTCTATTTTTTTACCAATACCTCTTGTTTCTCACACCGAGCATGACTCACGTGAGCTTAGAGTGTAAAAGTAATTATGACATCCTTCTTTGAGCCATCAATCATAAATGTCATACTCCCTTATTCGAACTACATGGGTTCTGATTCCTTTTCCAAAACAAAGGATATGTAGGTAGCCCATCTATGGGTTCGATCCAAACTTTTAAATAATTCATGTCCTTCTGAATGACAATAAACTTCAAGTGCCCCACTGAGTGGCTTTAAAACCAGCCTGGTCATCATAATGACCAAGGGACTTTTATATAAATGTTTTGAAGGATACCATTGACCAAGAATCTCTAAATAAATATAGATGATTCTCTATTGATGAAGAACCTCGAATACATATAAAAGATTCTCTAAATTTCTTACATATTTAATCATTGATTGTTAAACTGAAGGAAAGCTCATTTTATACATGGTAATGTAATAAGGATTCACGAACATAACTTAAATCTATAAAGAGAGTCCCGGAATAGAAAATAATTCCCCTCAAAAAGGTGTGATGAGTCTGACCTCCCATCCTCTCGACCAATGCAAATTCCTAAGCCTCATCAGTCCACAAGCTAATGAGCGCCTACCTTTGGAAAGTAGGTCCAAATGGATGTGGAATCATTGGATGTTTCCGGTTCTACGAAAAAATCCGTTAGAAACCGATCGGAACGTTTGAATCTCCCATCCAGGAGGTCATCCCCGAATTCCGAGGGAAACAAAAAATGGTGAACCCGACGTGAATCCTTAACCAAGTTAAAATGATGTTTTACCTATTTGTTAAGCCCCTATTTAAAACTTAATAAGAGGGCTAACAAAAACAATCATTGACATGTGTGCTCATCCAAAGGATGAAATGGCTGAATTTTATCTTGATTACGTCTGTTATATCAAACAGGCACTCTTTTCCAAGATCTTCTGTATTTCTATAATGGCTGCTCTCAAATTCACATCTGTGAATACTGCTGCTGCAAATACCACTGTTGCTATTCCTACTGGATCGTCATCCGCTCTGAGGATGACATCACCTACTCAGTGTTTTCAACGCTGGGTATCAAATGCGCTGGTTAAGGAGTACCGTCAACACGGTACCATCCCAACTTTGGAGGCTGCCTGACGGGCCCTCCAAGTGAACAACTCACACAGGTCGTCCGAACAACGACGACCAGTGATCAAGAGGCAGGCGGTGCTGACTACCATCTCCAACCATTTCGGGTCGTTATCCCCGGAACACAATTTCCATTCGCTCCCTTACTCTGAGGAAGTGAATGAGCAGGTCCCTCAGGGCCTTAATTCAAAAAGACAGGAGTCCTTCCCGAGGGCTCCCATCAACAATCGCCACTAGACTCGTGCGTCAGTGCGCCCTCAACATGATGAGGGTACTGACTCCAGGCGTTCGGCTCAGGTTCTTCGAACCCGAGCAGGCAAGACGAATCGCCAGAGGCGGAATCCGGTTAACAATGGGCAGGTTTTCATCCCTGCCATCTCCGGAGAAGTCCACCAACCTAACTTAGTGGCGAACAACGAGCAGGCACACACACCTACCCGTTTTAATTCCGCTGTCCAGCAGACTCGTTTGGCAGCATCACGCCAATCCCGCCAGGCAATTCCGGCGGAGTACTATAGGCAGGAACATACAACTGCTTATACATCATCAGTTAGTCAGCAGGCTCGTCTGACTACATATGATGGATCTCGTCAACCATGTTTGGCGAAGTGTAATTAGCAGGCACATACACCTGCTAATACTAATCAAGCCTACCAACAGTCTTGCTTGGTAGCGCACGGAGAAGTCAGTTGGAAAGCCCCGACGACAAATAGGAGGCAGACTCAACTCTCTGCCCCCACACTTGAGTACTGTCAGGATTCACTAACAGGAAAAGGAGGACAGAAGCAAGCACATACACCTACTCCAAGACCGGAATGGACGTATATCCCCGTTCTGGCAGCTGAAGTCACCAAACATATTTTGTCAATGGTGAAAGAGCAGAAGCAAATTCCTGCTCATATTCTGGATGCTTGCCAGGATATCATAACAACTTCAGCATCATCTCAGGGACAGACACATAAATCTATCCCTAGCAGTGGAGTGACACATCAATGATTCACTCCGGAACAGACACACACATCTGTTCCAGTCCAAGAGGGTTATGGGGCATACTCCCCCATATCATACGGACAACCAAGTCAGGCACATACACCTGATTTGAGTGGAGATCATCAGCCTAACCTGACCACCTTTCCTGATCAGGCACATACACCTGCTTAGAGTAACCACTTTCGTCAACAAGTGGTTTCCAAAGCGAGTAAGAAGGCATCTAAGAAAAAGATCCGCCCAGCACAGTCAGGAGATCAAAGGCCAATCTGTAACAAGGCCTTGCTTGATGCTGGAGTTCTTGAAGCCCTCGGACATTTATCTGTTGAAATTCAAGATTATACTCCCTTAGTTCCCAATAACGGGAACATTAATTCCGAAAGTCTTCAATAGACACTTCCTCATGAAGGTTTGCTTCAAGAAAATTCGGTCAATCTGGAAGTTTCTTCTTCAGATGATAGCCACAAGAACCCTCTGTGTGGTCAGAAGACCAAGGAGCAAGAGATCTCATCTTTTTCTGTAACCCATTATGGTGGTCCTCCCCATGATAATGAATTTCGCTGCGAAAGTCCTCTCCGTAGTAGTGATTCACATTACCTGGAAAATACTCCAGTAGAAAATGTAGTGCCGAGAAATCCATCTTATCTTGAGGCACTTGCAAATGCGAAACCAGTCATGTCTGATGATTTATCGCTAACAAGTGAAATAATTTCTCAATCAGAAGATAGCCCAGGGTGTAGGTCATTCTCCGAACCACCCCTAAGTCATGCATCTTCTAGTTTGATCAATGATCTCTCTACCAATATTTTTGAATCCTATGAAGCAACAAGGAAACACCAACTCTGGTCAAAACAGGTAGAAGAATCTTCATTTAATGATAAAGAGGAAATGCTGAACATGAGGAAAAAACTGGCGAAAAGTGAGGTACCAGTCATGTTTTGGCCTTTGGCTGACTCCCAGTATGACATTCCAAAGATGTTGACGGAAGATGGAGTCCATGATATTCGTCTCAGCATATGGAAAACTCTTTTTCAATTGAAGAAGAAGGTATTATCTTATGATGAATATGAAAATCATCTTAAGATAATAGAAGGGCTACAACATCAGATTGATTTGGCATCTCTATCAGTCTCTCGGTATCAGAAGGCTGAAAAGCAATAGAGAACCCTTCAATGTTCATGCCTTGGCGCACTAAGAAAATTGCATCAGTTAATTGCCAATGCTCCATCTGGTGTTCATATCAGAGGATGGGGTGTTCACTATAGCATCCCGCCTTTTTATCACATAAACTTTCATTACATTTTACAAAACCGAGGATCTTTAAGGTTTAGTGTCTTGGAAACCAGGGACATAATAAATGAAAGAAAAAAAAACATTCTTCTTAAACACTTGAAAGGCGTCTCCTCAAGTTCATCCTAGGTTCATTACTGCATCTCATAACCTGGGAACACACATCAAAATAAAGGGTGAGCAGAAGGCCCGGTAAGGGAAACAAGAGGAACATTTTACATGTGAACTTGATATACTTCAATAATGACATGAAAAGAACTTTAAGGCATGAGAAAGAAATCATGAGGCATTTCATAATAAAAACAACATTTTTCATAACTTGAAGATGTGGCTGCAACATTTAATATTGACAATCGTTTCGTTTCACCAAGGTCCATCCCCAAGGTGTCGTTAAAAATTACCAAGGTTATTCACCAAGGCGTCGTTAAAATGGTCATCTCTAGAGATTAAGTCTTTACCCAATGCATTGGAGCGCTATCAGGGCGCACCCTTAAATTTGCCTTTATTATCATGTGAGCCACATATATCATCATCAAACATTTCATAAAGAACCCATGTAGCACAAAATAAATGGGTTTCATTTCGTAATCATAACGTTTTAAAAACTGCTTTAAAGACATGATGTTTACATCACTTTAAAACCCACAGAAAAGGAAGGTGGGTCTCATGTATGTAAATCCCAGAATTTAAAATAGAACATTTTGATATATATGTGAATACCCTTGTAGAAATAAGAACTTTGAGTATTCACTTTATAACATAAAATAATTTTTAGAAAAGAGAGAGGCATTTTGAGACGAAAATTCTGCAGCATAACGGCTATGTTACAAGGTTTTTAGAAAACATTGAAAAGAGAGGGGACATGGGTCAAACATTCATAAATGACCCATAAAACAGTATAGGGACAGAATATAAAGAATTTAAGAACATGGTAATGAAATTTGAAAACATACCATATGAAATGAAGAACATGAAAGGAAGACAAAAATAAGATTTCTCTTATGAAAATTCAGCAGCCTAACAGCGTTACATAAACTTCAACCAAAAATGAATTGATGATGTAAAATAGGGTCTCTCATCATATGAACATAAAAGATCAGTATGATAGATATATAGATCATACCCTAACATAATAAAAAGGAACTTGCAAGACTTGACATGGAATTAGAACTTTGAAAAGGAGAAGGTTGAAAGAATCCCTTAAAAGTTCGGCAGCCTAACGGCGTCACATAAACTTCAACAAAATGAATTGATGAGATAAAATAGGGTCTCTCATCATATGAACATAAGAGTCCATCATGATAGATATAGAGATCATACCCCAACATAACAAAAAGGAACTTGAAAGAACTGACATGAAAGTAGAACTTCAAAACGGGAAGGGTGGAGAACCACTTAAAAATTCGGCAGCCTGACGACGCCACTTAAAACTTCAAAATACTGAATTGAAGAGATCAAATGGGGTCTCTCATAATATGAACATAAGAGTCCAGTATTATAGATATAGAGATCATACCCCAACATAACAAAAAGGAACTTGAAAGACTTGACATGAAAGTAGAACTTGAAAAACGAGAAAGGTGAAAGAATCCCTTAAAATTTCGGCAGCCTAACGGCGCCACTTAAAGTTCAACAAAAATGAATTGAAGAGGTCAAATAGGGTCTCTCCTCATATGACCATAAAATATCAGTATGATAAATTTAGAGATCATACCCCAACATAATAAAAAGGAACATGAAAGACTTGGATGAAAATAGAACTTGAAAGGTGAAAGAATCCCTTAAAAATTCGGCAGCCTAACGGCGCCACTTAAACATTCTTAAAACAAATTGATGAGAGAAAGGGGGGTCTCTCATCATATGAACATGAAATGGGCAGTAGTATGAATATAAAAGAACATCCTCCAACATAATAATATGGATCATAAAAGAAATGACATAAAATAGATTACTTGAAAAGAAAGAGAGAGGTCGGATCCCTTACCTTAAAATGTAACTCTTAAACCTCAAAGGTTGGGACCTTGAGGGCTTGGGGGCACCTTGGGAGGCCTCCTTGGGAGGTAATGAGACCCTAACTTCGTTGGGGACGAGTGGGGAGTCGAATTGATGAGAGGAGGGCTTGGTATTTATAGGGAAAGTGGGGGGACAAGGCATTAATGGCCAAGGGACACCTCACATGTGCTTTTCTCAAACACATGTGCTCTCCCTTGGCATTTATCATGGAGTTAGGCCACATGGGGCCCCCAAAACAATAATTCATCACCCTTGGCCGGCCAACCCTTAAAATATCTCATGACATCATCATGACACAGCTATGATGTCATTAAACATACCGAAACCCTAAAACTGCATTTTTACTATTCACTGAAAATTTCATCTTTCTCAGAAAAATCCCAAAATTTCACCTTAACTAAATATAGATGCTCTAATTACATTTATGAACTCCATTTTATAAAAATAATCTTCCAAATATTTTTAAATTAATTTTTAAATAAAAACACTATTCATCAAGAATTCATTTTTTTCAGAAAAATCCCCAAAAATTACCATAACATAATATCGATGCTCTGAGTTCAAAAATAAAGTCCTTTTTATAAAAATAATTTTTTAATTATTTTTAATTAAAAAACACTATTCACCCGAAAAAACTAATACTTGAATAATAATTTATGAAACCGTTATTTAACCATTTTATTGAATCACATTACTTAATCAAGGTGCCTAGATTATTTTAAAACTTTCTTTAAGTGAGATTACTAATCCATTTGGTAATATTACTAATCCTAATCATAAAATCACTATTCATAATTTACTATTCATCAAAATCATGTTGATCTTATTAGACTCTAAATTTCGTACTGAACATAATTGTAGAAGACCATTTTTTGAGAATCATTACACATTTTAAGTTATTTAAGGTTTACAAAAACATTTTTTTTAAAATATCCTTTTGAAAATTCATCAAAAATATGCATACTATTTTTATCCAGTCATTTGAAAATTCATAAACTTCATCATAAGAAGAAATACCAATTTTTATTTAAAACAAGGATTACACAAGGCAATTACGGTCTCATTACATAACCCCTTATAATACCAGCATAGGACCTAAGAGTAAGGTGTGCTAGGGTGATAGAATTTTGGGGCGGCTCAGTCAACATTGCCCGAGTAGTAATTTCTATCAGTTTGAACTTCTCGCGAATGCGATTTTGTTCTAGCTTCACATGATGAAGTTCGGCTTGGATTTGGTCTAGGGCAAATCCCAATGGTGCTACCTCCTTCCCAAGCTCTGTTAGATGGGCTTCGATCGGCCCAAGGCTACTAGGTGAGGCCATCAAATCTTCTTTCTATAATAATTAACCAAGATTACTTAAATTTAGAGACAATAATCAAAACATTTTGTTCACGGCGGTCATATTGACCGATGGTCATATAACACTCAAAAACCAATGGTTTCATTTTATTTATAATCATGCTTATCAAATAAAACATTTTTTTTTGAGTATAAAAATAACACATGAAATTAGGAAACAAGATTTATTCAAAATTTCGGGTCGTTACAATCTTCTCCCCTTAAGAAATTGCGTCCTCGCAATTTTTTTTTAAAATTTGGTTTTGAAATTTCATTGAAAGTCCCACATCGGAAAAAGATTCAGTAACACTATTACTTTAAAAGAAATAAAAGGAAGTACAAAGGCCACCCGAGTTTACTCATACTAGGATTCCATGTAGGAAACATGGACATGGAGGAGAAAACAAAGGGTAACGTTCTAAAGGAGAGTGATAGAAAACATGATTATAAGGAAGTTAACCACCAGAAAATCCCAAAATTATGATGTGTGTAAGTGGTCTTTGATTACCCAGTAGGAAACGTAAACCAACAACGTTTTTGTTTTACGTTCCTTTTCATAACTTTGAGGAATTCATTTACAACATAGATAAAAAAACATAAGGAAATATATCTACCTTCATGTAGAGTTTCATACTTTAATAAGCTTCTACCAAAACTAATATTTTCTCCAACCGATGAGCATTCAAAAATACTTGGTCTCATCAAAACACAAGAATCATCTTCTAGAGAATCACATAATCCACAAAAGATCAACTATCTATTTCTTCTATCTTTAAGCATTATCCCAAATTTAGAAATGGTAAGGTAAAACAACTCTTCAAAAAGAATCCCATTAGAATGGAAACTACTTTTAAATCTTCAAAGTTCCATGGTAATACCCAAAGTTCATCATAGACCATTCCATAAATAACAGTCCTTAAAATTCCTCAAAATAAACCAAACTAAGATTGAAACCCAAATACAAGAAGGATTTGATAACATAGTCTTCCAAAATAAACTTCATTGTTCATCTCCAAACAACATCAACCACTCCTAACATCTTATAACAAAAGTAGCTAACCTAAACATATTTTACCCAAGATAGGTTAATCATTCCCGTAAGTAACCTAAATTACTATAAGTCCACCTTAAATTCATTGATTCATCAAAATATAAATAAACCTTACTCCTCAATGAAAATACCGTAGTAATCTATTTACCTTGATCATATATGGTCCTCAAAATAGTGAACGTCTTCCAAAATTATAATCATCTTTTAATTCCCTAATCATCTCTGTCGTATTAATACGGCAATCATAGCATTTCCTATCACATTGGTTGTTGGGACATGCTCTTCCATTTCCCGCCATTAACTAAGAAAAGAAGCTATAGTTAGGGGCTTAAATACTTAGCCAATAATCATGAAAAGAAACTTAAAGCATCTAAGGATAACATGTAGAAGTAAAGTATACCCTAACTTGTGATCCCCTAGGTTCCCTCCTAGGTTATCCATGATCATATATTCTTATGTGAACCTTTATTTTATTTTATCTTTGTTCCTTTAACAATGGTTCATACTAAGCTTATGAATTTACCAAAGCATATCCCCCGGGAGTGTCGTAACCAAGAGTGCAGCAAGGCCCGTTGTCGTGTACCAGTTCCCGTTCGAGTCTAGCTCAAAGCGGTGTTTTCGGGTTTTACCCCTATGTACATCTGTGCCAGATTCACCTCTACCTGCTCGTATCCAGACAGGGATGTATTTGCTTGGAAACCCCTTACTCAATACTCACCAAAATACCAGGAAGATTTCCTATATTTAAACTCTTCTATAGGGTTCTTCCTAAAGTTTTTATATCCTAATTTCCACAAATAACTAAACCATCCTTTGATACCAACTATAGCATCCCGCCTTTTTATCACATAAACTTTCATTACATTTTACAAAACCGAGGATCTTTAAGGTTTAGTGTCTTGGAAACCAGGAACATAATAAATGAAAGAAAAAAAAACATTCTTCTTAAACACTTGAAAGGTGTCTCCTCAAGTTCATCCTAGGTTCATTACTGCATCTCATAACCTGGGAACACACATCAAAATAAAGGGTGAGCAGAAGGCCCAGTAAGGGAAACAAGAGGAACATTTTACATGTGAACTTGATATACTTCAATAATGACATGAAAAGAACTTTAAGGCATGAGAAAGAAATCATGAGGCATTTCATAATAAAAACAACATTTTTCATAACTTGAAGATGTGGCTGCAACATTTAATATTGACAATCGTTTCGTTTCACCAAGGTCCATCCCCAAGGTGTCGTTAAAAATTACCAAGGTTATTCACCAAGGCGTCGTTAAAATGGTCATCTCTAGAGATTAAGTCTTTACCCAATGCATTGGAGCGCTATCAGGGCGCACCCTTAAATTTGCCTTTATTATCATGTGAGCCACATATATCATCATAAAACATTTCATAAATAACCCATGTAGCACAAAATAAATGGGTTTCATTTCGTAATCATAACGTTTTAAAAACTGCTTTAAAGACATGATCTTTACATCACTTTAAAACCCACAGAAAAGGAAGGTGGGTCTCATGTATGTAAATCCCAGAATTTAAAATAGAACATTTTGATATATATGTGAATACCCTTGTAGAAATAAGAACTTTGAGTATTCACTTTATAACATAAAATAATTTTTAGAAAAGAGAGAGGCATTTTGAGACGAAAATTCTGCAGCATAACGGCTATGTTACAAGGTTTTTAGAAAACATTGAAAAGAGAGGGGACATGGGTCAAACATCATAAATGACCCATAAAACAGTATAGGGACAGAATATAAAGAATTTAAGAACATGGTAATGAAATTTGAAAACATACCATATGAAATGAAGAACATGAAAGGAAGACAAAAATAAGATTTCTCTTATGAAAATTCAGCAGCCTAACAGCGTTACATAAACTTCAACCAAAAATGAATTGATGATGTAAAATAGGGTCTCTCATCATATGAACATAAAAGATCAGTATGATAGATATAGAGATCATACCCGAACATAATAAAAAGGAACTTGCAAGACTTGACATGGAATTAGAACTTTGAAAAGGAGAAGGTTGAAAGAATCCCTTAAAAGTTCGGCAGCCTAACGGCGTCACATAAACTTCAACAAAATGAATTGATGAGATAAAATAGGGTCTCTCATCATATGAACATAAGAGTCCAGCATGATAGATATAGAGATCATACCCCAACATAACAAAAAGGAACTTGAAAGAACTGACATGAAAGTAGAACTTCAAAACGGGAAGGGTGGAGAACCACTTAAAAATTCGGCAGCCTGACGACGCCACTTAAAACTTCAAAATACTGAATTGAAGAGATCAAATGGGGTCTCTCATAATATGAACATAAGAGTCCAGTATTATAGATATAGAGATCATACCCCAACATAACAAAAAGGAACTTGAAAGACTTGACATGAAAGTAGAACTTGAAAAACGAGAAAGGTGAAAGAATCCCTTAAAAATTCGGCAGCCTAACGGCGCCACTTAAAGTTCAACAAAAATGAATTGAAGAGGTCAAATAGGGTCTCTACTCATATGACCATAAAAGATCAGTATGATAAATTTAGAGATCATACCCCAACATAATAAAAAGGAACATGAAAGACTTGGATGAAAATAGAACTTGAAAGGTGAAAGAATCCCTTAAAAATTCGGCAGCCTAACGGCGCCACTTAAACATTCTTAAAATGAATTGATGAGAGAAAGGGGGGTCTCTCATCATATGAACATGAAATGGGCAGTAGTATGAATATAAAAGAACATCCTCCAACATAATAATATGGATCATAAAAGAAATGACATAAAATAGATTACTTGAAAAGAAAGAGAGAGGTCGGATCCCTTACCTTAAAATGTAACTCTTAAACCTCAAAGGTTGGGACCTTGAGGGCTTGGGGGCACCTTGGGAGGCCTCCTTGGGAGGTAATGAGACCCGAACTTCGTTGGGGACGAGTGGGGAGTCGAATTGATGAGAGGAGGGCTTGGTATTTATAGGGAAAGTGGGGGGACAAGGCATTAATGGCCAAGGGACACCTCACATGTGCTTTTCTCAAACACATGTGCTCTCCCTTGGCATTTATCATGGAGTTAGGCCACATGGGGCCCCCAAAACAATAATTCATCACCCTTGGCCGGCCAACCCTTAAAATATCTCATGACATCATCATGACACAGCTATGATGTCATTAAACATACCGAAACCCTAAAACTGCATTTTTACTATTCACTGAAAATTTCATCTTTCTCAGAAAAATCCCAAAATTTCACCTTAACTAAATATAGATGCTCTAATTACATTTATGAACTCCATTTTATAAAAATAATTTTCCAAATATTTTTAAATTAATTTTTAAATAAAAACACTATTCATCAAGAATTCATTTTTTTCAGAAAAATCCCCAAAAATTACCATAACATAATATCGATGCTCTGAGTTCAAAAATAAAGTCCTTTTTATAAAGATAATTTTTTAATTATTTTTAATTAAATTTTTAATTAAAAAACACTATTCACCCGAAAAAACTAATACTTGAATAATAATTTATGAAACCGTTATTTAACCATTTTATTGAATCACATTACTTAATCAAGGTGCCTAGATTATTTTAAAACTTTCTTTAAGTGAGATTACTAATCCATTTGGTAATATTACTAATCCTAATCATAAAATCACTATTCATAATTTACTATTCATCAAAAATCATGTTGATCTTATTAGACTCTAAATTTCGTACTGAACATAATTGTAGAAGACCATTTTTTGAGAATCATTACACATTTTAAGTTATTTAAGGTTTACACAAACATTTTTTTTTAAAATATCCTTTTGAAAATTCATCAAAAATATGCATACTATTTTTATCCAGTCATTTGAAAATTCATAAACTTCATAATAAAGAAGAAATACCAATTTTTATTTAAAACAAGGATTACACAAGGCAATTACGGTCTCATTACATAACCCCTTATAATACCAGCATAGGACCTAAGAGTAAGGTGTGCTAGGGTGATAGAATTTTGGGGCGGCTCAGTCAACATTGCCCGAGTAGTAATTTCTATCAGTTTGAACTTCTCGCGAATGCGATTCCGTTCTAGCTTCACATGATGAAGTTCGGCTTGGATTTGGTCCAGGGCAAATCCCAATGGTGCTACCTCCTTCCCAAGCTCTGTTAGATGGGCTTCGATCGGCCCAAGGCTACTAGGTGAGGCCATCAAATCTTCTTTCTATAATAATTAACCAAGATTACTTAAATTTAGAGACAATAATCAAAACATTTTGTTCACGGCGGTCATATTGACCGATGGTCATATAACACTCAAAAACCAATGGTCTCATTTTATTTATAATCATTCTTATCAAATAAAACATTTTTTTTGAGTATAAAAATAACACATGAAATTAGGAAACAAGATTTATTCAAAATTTTGGGTCGTTACATTCACGGAGCACTACATTTCACAGTGCTTTCCAGTCAGCAAAGCCCGCCGAAAATGGTCTCATGCAATGTTATTGCCCATGGCTGGCCACAGTCAATGGGCTTTGTTCATAATCAAAAGCTTGCTCAAGAACATGCTTCAACTAGTTCCTCTCAAAATCAAGAATATAGAGAACAAGTTGTTGAATTGCTCCTACATCAAGCAGGCGAGAATATTTCACAATCCTCTCGTATGGAGCAAACACATCATCAAATGACAGATGTTTTGGAAATCATCCAATGGTCTGTTGAACCAGGTGATAAAAGTGGATACAGGCTAATGCATCCATCTAATTTCCGAACTAAGATTCACAAGATCAAGAGAGATTTTAAGTAGATCTCAGACATAGAATGTCAAGAGACACCCCATCTTGTCAGACTGGGGACTTCTTTAACCCAACCCTCAGAGTCAACAAATGGGATTCGAGGCGTTGAGAAAAAGCAGCAGGAACATCCCCAGTTCTCGAGACTGGGGACTCTTTCAAATCATCAATCCCCTTCTCAGAGAATATCGGTCTTTTCTAGATTGGGGAAGAAGCCCCAAGAGGAACGAAGAGCCAAATTATCAGGAGATTCCCTCCAAGTTATAGATCGTCAAGAAGTTCCTAAAAGATTAAATCAACAAAAGGCAATGTCTCATCAAAGACATGAAAGAAGACAATATCACAGAAATTTTGATAGAAGGGATGCGATGCATTATACATCAATCAATGTCATCAATGTCGTTGTTGCTAATCAACCAGAGGATACTCACTCAAGGGACTCAGATGAAGAGCGTCCTGCTCAAGAAAATGTACGCGCCGATACAAATGAAGAAGGTGTGCATACACGAAGTCAAAGGATTACTCAGAACCTAGGTAATCCACTTCCTTCTCTCCAAAAAGTATCCAACAAAGGGAGGGGAAAGAATCAGGTTACATATCCTTCCTCTGGAGAAGGTCAATCGCTCTCGTTAGAGCAAAGGTTTGCTCAACAAGAGGAAGAAATGAAAGAATTAAGAAGGTTGAATGCAGAACTACTTCAGAGTAGTCTTCTTCTTAAGAATGTTGAAGTCCAACAGCTGAAGGAATTTGTTGCAGTTATTGAGATTGATCATGAATATCCTCCTTTATCAGTACACCCTCAGAGGTCTAATCCTGTGGGTCAAGCGCAACAATGGTTGGTAGTACTACCATCAGTTGCAGCACCAACTACCACGTCTGTCCAAGCTCCATTCATTGCACATACCCAAGACCAAATTCAACCTGATGTTTCTCAAAAGTTAATAACTACTATTGAGTTATTAACAGCTCGGTTAGAAACTATGGAAGGGAAACGGGCGCAAGTTCACCCAGAAAAGAAAGTTTACCCCGAATGGGTAGATTCAATTTCTCCTCCATCTAGTTTTGGAAATCCTGTTTTCCATACTTTCAATGGATCAGGAGACCCTGAACAACATTTGACGCATTATGTGTCTTGTTGTGATCATATTATGGGAACTCCAGAGCAGCAAGAAGCAGTGAAACTCAGAGGCTTCGTGCAAACCTTGCAAGGACCAGCTTTTGTCTGGTATACAAGCTTGCAATCCCGGTCAATCATCGGATGGGAGGATCTTCGTCAAAAATTCCTTCTTCAGTTCAACTCAACTTTTCCAAAAACAACAGTTTTCGATCTTACAAACTGCAAGCAAAGGGAGAATGAAAGAGTCTCTGATTTCATTGCTCGCTGGAAGGGATTAACGTATTCCCAGAGTTTAGCACTCCCTCAGGAAGAGCTGTTGCCAATCTGTGTGGCAAATTTGCACGACGAATTACGCACACCATTGATCCCTATGAAATACACAGGAGGGTTTAGAGACCTTACTTCAATCGCTCAACAGATTGAAGATTCCCTTATACAGGATAAGGTTAAATCTCGTGTAATTCCATCAACTTCAGGAAGGAGAATGGGTAAAGCAAAAACTGCTACAGTTATGCTTAAATAAGCGCCTGTACCTATTTCTACTTAAAAACCTTCATCTTCTCGAAGGGCTCCACCTCCTGAACGCCAACAACAAAGTCCGTTTCGTCTAATTGATAAAAAAGATCAACGATGAAAACAATTTGAGGATTTTAAGAGTAAAACATACTCCTTCCGAAATGAGAAAGTTCCTGGTTACTTCATTTCAGCTCTGGAAAATAATTTGGTTCAATTACCAGTGCCCAAGAGGCCAAACAAGGAAGGAGATAAAGACCGTCCCAATTATTTTCCCTTTCATCAAATGTTAGGGCATCCCATCCAGGAGTGTTTTGTCTTTAAAGACCTCCTGCAAAAGATGGTCGACTTGGGACAAGTCAAGTTGAAAGGTTCTTCAACTCAGGTAGCATGTGTTACTGCTACATTTCCAGAGGAGGAAAGTGAATGGCAAGAAGTCAAAAGCAGAAATGCACAGAAATATGATGATTGGATGGTCAGAAAGACAATCAATCGGACTCATGCCATTTTGCGAACACAATTAAAAAAACCAATTGTGTCTTCTGCCATGAATATTGCGGTAAAACCCTCTTCATCAGAGGGAAAATCCTCAAAGAAACGACTTGATTCAAATAAGAAAAAAGAACCAGAAGAAGATTAGTATGTGTCAAATCCTAAATTGTCTTTGACTCTGGCAGACTTTATGCCATCTACTTCAAAACCACGGGCACCACCCCTTCAAACGGCACATCCTAAACATGCTAGTCAGGCAGAGTCTTTATTTGACAAAAAGTTAATCTTCGGTTCTGTTAATATGATTCAATTAACAGATTCGTATTCCAGTCGTAATTTCAATTTTGATGAGCCTGAATTCCCTGTATCAAATAAGGGAATCCGAGGAAGTTCCCGAGGTTCAGGATACATGGGAAGATGTGGATCTTTCCGAAGCCACTACTCCAATTCTACCCCTGTTAGCACTGTGTATGCAGCAGAAACTCGTGGTAGAGACCTTCAGCGAGCTCAAAAAGAACAAGCAAGTTCTTCTGCCAATGGCCAACTCAGTTTTGGCACAGTTATTTTGGAAGACCGATTAAATGTTCCATATTCTTTATCTCAGCAAGTAAATGGATCTAATCAATCTAATCTTCCAAAACCAAGGATGTTTCCAACTTCTATCCCAATACAAGATGCATCAGCTTCCAAAGCATCTACTTCCAAGGTACCTACTAAACCACATATTCCTGTTGGGAAACACAGACCTCTAGATCAAAAGTATGATATATTGAAACACTCGACCCAAGTACCAGCCAAGTTATCAATTTTGGATGCTTTGAATCTGTCAAAGGATCTTCAGGAAGCACTCATCGAAGCTTTGTCAAGTCCTCAGAAGTTTGAAGCTGAAATTGCTGCAGCTGAAGTCTATCACATAGAGAATAATCCTGCAAAATGCCATGCAGTGATATCTTTTACTGATAAAGATGAAGATGATGTTGTGCATGGGCACATAAAACCTTTGTACTTATCTGGAAAAGTCAATGGTGTAGATATCCGAAGAGCTTTCATTGACAATGGTTCAGGAGTCAACCTCATGCCCATCCGTACACTTCGTCGATTGGGCCTCACAGAATCTAATTTATCTCCTTCTACAATGATGTTACAAGGATATGATAAAAATGAACAAGAACCACTGGGTGAAGTTACACTCAGAACTCAGTTTGGAGATCTTGTATCCAATTCGGATTTCATGATTATTGATCAAGACTCATCTTTCAACGTCTTGCTTGGAAGACCCTGGCTACATCAGCATGCAGCTATTCCTTCATCATACCATCAATGTCTCAAATACTGTTTCAATGGTCAAGTTGGGACATTGTATGGTGAGAAGACCCCGTTCAAGACATGTGATTCTCAATACATTGAGGCATAATTTTATCACATGAAGGGAAGAGAAAAATCTACAATGAAATAAATTACCAAAGTTAATGCTCCATATGGTTTGGAGAAAATTCCAATAAATCCATTTACACATGTGAGTACAGATTATGTGTTACCTATCAGTCAAATTGACAAAATAGACCCAAATCAAAATACTCTTATGGAAAGATCCATAATGTCAATTACGACAATTGATCCAGACAACATGGGAGAAATTGGTAACCTACCAAACAGTGATAAAAGCACAAGTGGTGATGTCTTCATTTCATCTACTGAAATCCAACAGGTCTATACTTCGCCAGTTAGGCTAGAAGAAGTTATAGCAACATCGGAGGTGAATAATGATGTCAATTCTCAATCCATCATCTCCTCTTTATTTCCCGAAGAAGGCCCTTTATCATCAATAGGGTCGGAAATGGAAGCTTCTTCTTCAAAATGTGCAAATTTTGACATCTCTTCTGATCATGAAAATTTCGTTTTGTCATCTACTATGCAAGTAGAAACAGAAGAAATAACCCATAATGAAGAGGAAGGGGAAGATCGTAGAGATTCTCCTCCAGCATTTGAAGAGGGTATCTCTACCACTGTGGATGAACTCAGAGAAATAAATCTGGGTACAAAGAATGATCTATGCCCCACTTTAATTAGTGCGGCCATGACCCTTGAAGAGCAAGAAATGTATACTTCTTTTCTAAAGAAAAATAAAGATATTTTCACTTGGAACTATACAGAAATGCCTGGGCTTGATCCTGATATTGCTACTCATCATTTGGGTTTACCAAAAGAACATCGAGGGTTTAAGCAAGCCGTGAGAAGAACACACCCAACATATGCTTCTAAAACTGAAGCTGAAGTGGATAAGCTGATCAAAGCTAACTTCGTCAGAGAAGTTCAGTATCCCAAGTGGTTGGATAATATTGTCCCTGTAAAGAAGAAGAATGGACAAATTATGGTTTGCATCGATTTCAGAGATCTTAATCGGTATTGTCCTAAAGATGATTTCCCAGTTCCGATTACAGAACTCTTAATTGATGCGACAACTGGCTATGAAGTACTTTCCTTCATGGATGGATATTCCGGATATAATCAGATCCTAATGGCCCCAGAAGATGAAGAATCTACAGCCTTCAGAGCCCCTCAAGGTATGCTTTGTTACCGGGTGATGCCCTTTGGTTTAAAGAATTCAGGTGCAACATATCAACGCGCCATGCATCGTATCTTCAAACCTTTCTTAGGGAAGTTTGTTGAATGCTATGTAGAAGGTTTGGTGGTTAAATCCAAACAACGTTCTAATCACTTGGATGATTTGGAAGTCATATTCCACAAGCTTCGACAACATAATTTGAAGATGAACCCCTTAAAATGTGCTTTTGGGGTAACCTCAGGAAAATTACTCGGCTTTGTTGTACGCCATCGTGGTATTGAAGTCTATCCTGAGAAGACCAAATCAATCCTTGGTATGTCACCTCCTCAGAATTTGAAAGAATTAAGAGGACTTCAAGGACACTTAGCCTATATTCGGCGTTTCATCGCCAATTTGGCAGGCAAAAGTTTACCCTTTACCAAATTATTGAAAAAAGGAGTCACTTACCAGTGGACTGAAGAATGTTAAGAAGCGTTTGATGTTCTCAAGAAATACCTCTTGAGTCCACCAGTACTCATGCCACCTGTTGAAGGTAGACCACTTATCCTCTATGTGATAGCTCTAGAGAAATCATTGGGTGCCTTTATCGCTGAAAAGAATGATGCTGGGAATGAAAATAGCCTCTACTATCTCAGTAGAACGATGCTTGAAGTAGAAACCCGATATTCAAGTATTGAGAAGTGTTGCCTGGCATTAATCTTTGCAGTCCAGAAACTGAGACACTACTTGCAACATCATGAGGTCCAATTGGTATCTCGCAATAATCCGCTCAAATTCATCCTTAGTCGTCCAATGCTTACAGGACGTCTAGCAAGGTGGGCAGTTATTTTGCAGCAGTTCGACATTCAGTATGTATCTCAAAAGGCAATAAAGGTCCAAGCTATGGATGATTTCCTGGCTGAACATCCTTCAGTAGAAGACACATCTTCAGATATTGAACTCCCTGATGAGGAAGTTTTCTCTATTCAAGAGAGTCCTCAAACATGGGAAATGTATTTTGATGGTGCTTCCAGAAGTCCAACAGGGAAGAAAATGGAAAATACTAAATTCAACAAAGTTGGTTTAGGAATTGTACTCATTTCTCTAGATAAGGAATTGTTACCTTATTCCTTTTTATTGTGGGAAGGTGGTACCAATAATGAAGCCGAATACCAAGCTCTTATCACAGGCTTGGAGTTAGCGCTTCAAGCACAAGTGAATCACTTAAAGGTAAAAGGTGATTCAGACCTGGTAATCAAACAAGTCAATGGGGATTATGCCATCAGAAAAGAAGAGTTAATCCCTTTGTATGATTACATCAGAAAGTTAATGGCGGAATTCCCTTCAGAACTGACATTTTCTTATGTCCCAAGATCACAAAATGCTCAAGCTGATGCACTGGATAATATAGCCACAGCTCTAGCAGATCCAAATCGGGACGAGACAACCATCAATATTGCCCACCGTTGTGCAATATCACCTTATGTTCAAGCCAGAACAGAGGAAATTAATGAAATTAGTCCCATTCCTGAACTGTATGGTCATACTACAGGATGGATGTCACCTATCGTGGAATACCTTCAAAATGGAACACTTCCACCTGATAGAGATGAGAAAGAACAAATCCGGCGACGTGTGGTCAATTTTACTCTTTATTATGGCCCAAACCACCTAGAGAAAATTCTCTACAAACGTGGTTTTGATGGAGTTCTCTTCAGATGCATTGATGGTGAAGAGACAATGGCTGTCATGAAAGAAGTACATGTAGGAGTCTGTGGTGCCCACCAGTCTGGACATAGATTGTCTGATCAAATTCGAAGGCTTGGATACTTTTGGCCTTCAATGATACAAGATTGTGTTGATTTCACAAAGAAGTGTCATTCATGTCAAGTACATTCCAACTTCATTCATCAACCTCCAGAGTTGCTTCATACAACTAAATACTCATAGCCATTTGCCACATGGGGAATGGATGTGGTGGGACCTTACCCTTCAGCTACAGCCAAGCAGTTTAAGTACATTCTTACTGCTACTGATTTCTTTTCCAAATGGGCAGAGGTAGTACCTCTCAAAGAAGTCAGTTCTAAATGCATTGTTAGCTTCATCAAGTCTAACATCATTACTAGATTTGGTGTCCCTCATACCATATTGACAGACAATGGCACCAACTTCTATTCTTCTAAGGTGAAGAAATTGTATCAAGAATACAACATTAAATCCAACCATTCATCTCGGTATCATGCGGCAGCCAATGGCCAAATAGAAGCCTTTAACAAGACTCTTTCAAATATACTGCAAAAGATGGTGGATAAAGATAAGAGGTCATGGCCTGATAAACTCTTTCATGCTTTATGGTCTTATCAGACTACCACCCGCAATGCAATGCGGTCAACTCCATATTCGTTGGTATATGGAACAGAAGCAGTCTTGCCAATTGAAGTTCAATTTCCCTCACTCAGAGTAGCCATTTGTGATCAGTTATCTATATATGAGCAATCCCAAAAGCGATTTAATGAATTGGAACGGTTAGATGAGAAAAGATTGTGCACTTTGCACCACTTGGAAATCTATCAGAATCGAATAACACGAGATTTTAACAAAAAAGTTCGTCTTCGTTCATTTATTCAGGGAGAATTGGTATTAGTTCTCAGAACTCCAATGATACCAGGAAAGAAACCTCCCAAGATTGAGCCAAAATGGGAAGGACCTTATTCAATACATAGGGTCTACTCCAATGGAGATTATTCATTAATCTCAATGGATGGAGAACTCATCACGACGCCATCCAATGCCAGATTTCTGAAGAAATATTTTGTATAAACACAAAATATGGTCCCCAGAACCAATATTCTTACAATTGGTTCATACTTTTCATCCAACATGACGTTAAACTGTAGGAAAGTCCCTTTTTCATCCAACATGACGTTAAACTGTAGGAAAGTCCCTTTTTCGTCCAACATGACGTTAAACTGTAGGAAAGTCCCTTTTTCATCCAACATGACGTTAAACTGTAGGAAAGTCCCTTTTTCGTCCAACATGACGTTAAACTGTAGGAAAGTCCCTTTTTCGTCCAACATGACGTTAAACTGTAGGAAAGTCCCTTTTTCATCCAACATGACGTTAAACTATAGGAAAGTCCCTTTTTCGTCCAACATGACGTTAAACTGTAGGAAAGTCCCTTTTTCGTCCAACATGACGTTAAACTATAGAAAAGAAGATGTCCCTGCAACATGACACTAAACTGTGCGGCACCAGTTCGTCCTTGCTATATGACGTTAAACTATACAGCAACGGTCTAAGCATGACCTTAAACTGCAACTTCGTCCCACACGACGTTAAAAATGTGAAAAAGTTCCCTAAATGGTCCAGTATGACCTTAAACTGCATCATCAATGGTCCATGCATATGACCCTAAACTATTTGCAAGTCCCTTAAGTCCAGCAAGACGTTAAACTGTGACGTCCTAACTACATGATGCTAAAACTGTATAAAAGTCCCTTACGTCCGGAAAGACGTTAAACTACATAACCATCCACGGTCCATGCATATGACCTTAAACTATTCCCCCTTTTGTCCAACATGACACTAAACTGTAGAAAAAATCCCCAATGCATCCAACATGACGTAAATGGTGAGTTATTTTGTCCTTACTGCATGACATTAAACTACACAGTCCCCCTTTAGTCCAATATGACATTAAACTATATTGTCCCCATCGTCCTAACTACATGACGCTAAACTGTACAGAAAATTCATGATATTTCCTACATGACATTAAACTGTATTTTGTCCCTACTACATGACACTAAACTGTGCAGCACCAATAGTCCTAACTGCAAGACTTTAAACTGCATAGTCCCTTTATATGTCCTACCTGACATTAAACTATGCATCGTTAAGGTTGTTGTTTCCTCTTGTTTCTCACACCGAGTATGACTCACGTGAGCTTAGAGAAAACCTCAACCGTAACACTCTCTTTGGGCCTCTAACCATGTATAAGTCCCAACAACATTTCTTTTAGATCGTTGTCCCCAAGAACAACTTGATCATTAATTCATTCTTTAATTGAACTACACAGACTTTGATCCTTGCCCTCCAGGATGGGTATGTAGGCAACCTCCCAGGGTTCAAGCCCAAAAACAATCTCTTCACATCGGTTCACCACCATCTCATATGATGTTGATTCATGAAACCGACCCTAGAATCAATATCTTTACATTAATTCACTTTCGTCCTTGTTATATGACGTTAAACTATGCAACACTTTTGTCCGGTACGACAATAAACTACAATACTCCTTGATTTCCTCATTTGAGAGAGAACTATTATTGACATTGATTTTTCAATCATGTTTCATTTCAAAAGACTACGTGCATACATGGTAATACCTAAACTTTTATCTTAGGTTAAACCATAATTGCACTAAAGTCCCCTTTCATCCTTCACAGGTACGAACCAAATTTTTACAAAGGGTAGTTATAGAACTACGTGGGCTTGATTCCCATCCTTATGGGATACATAGGAACATTTGAGTATCCCTCGAATCCAGCCCCAAGTCTTTTGGGCCTAACCCCAAATTTCACTTTCAGTCCCTTGGCTGAAAACTCCTCATGAAAACACACATTGTGTATTCATTATTATGGTCTGAACTCTATGACCCTAAACTAAGATCTCTCATACTTTTGTCCTGCACGACGTTAAAATGCATTTCAATAACTACGTATGGCTTGATTCCCATTCTTATGAGATACGTAGTGAAGTCCAAAATTTCAATTCAGGACCCAGCCACAACATGATTATGGTTATCATTGACCTATGTATCTCTATATATATTGGACAATACCCATCTTTATGTGTTATAATCCTAACCTTAAATATTTTCAGATCTTCATAACCCTTTTCATGACTTTTAGTCACAAAAATGTCAAACTTCTGAGAATTCTTTTGCCTGACTATGCAGTACGTGCCCATAGGTGGCCTTGCATAAACAGTCCACATAACAGACTTGTTAGCCAAAAGATACTATTTATTTGACTATGCAGCCAATGCCCTTAGGTGGACCTGCATAATTCAACCCCCTAATGGGTTTGTCAGATAGTGGTAACTTCATTCTTGGGAAGAATGCCTCTTTTGTCCTTATTTGTCTTAAACAACAGTATATAGGGATACACAAAAAATAGCCATCCTTAACATATTTGTCCCATATCCTTTTTCATGATCTGAAAGTATTCAAGTCTATGGTTTATTTTTCTTCCCTACATCTGGGTCAGACCTTCGTAGGAGTGATATTCATCCAGTTATTCAATAATCTTGTCTGGAAATATCTTCTCCATATTCAAGTACCTATTTCCATACAGCAAACTCTATACTTTAGAAAATTTGAATCTCCATAAACTTTCACTAGCTTTTAGCACTAGGAAAGTAAATTTCTGAGAGTTCTTTTTGCCTGACTATGCAGCACGTTCCCATAGGTGGCCTTGCATAAACAGTCTACATAACAGACTTGTTAGCCAAAAGATACTATTTTATTTAACTATGCAGCCAATGCCCTTAGGTGGCCCTGCATAATTCAACCCCCTAACGGGTTTGTTAAATAATGGTAACTTCATTCTTGGAAACTACTTCCTCTAATTCCTTTTAGCTCTTTTTCATATCATTCCTCAAATTCAAATATTCTTAAGTCATAGCTTACATATTTTCCCTCATACTTGAGTATGGTAATATGTTTTCAGATAAATTGTCAAATAATTGAATCAATTTTAATCCATTTTGGTCAAATCTATTTTGAACTTAAACATTAGCCCCTTCATGTCCAGTATGCAGGACTTTAAACTGCCCACAAAAGACAAAGGATCTCTGAATAAAAGTCAAGTTCTAGCTCACTAAATATACATTTTTGTATGATTTAGGTAATATTGAGAAATTAAAAGGTTCAAAGTTTTTAGGGTTATTTGTAATAATCCTAGTAAAAATAAAACTATGCTTACTAAGCCCATTGGCTTAAGTAAATTTGAAGCAGGTAGTGAAAAAATGCAGGTACAAATGATTGAAAGTGAAAGTGTTTTTCATTGATGCACAAGAGTTAGAAGGACATCCACATACTGGAGTCTCTTCTCTTTTTCAAGAATTAGAAGAGGCTTTCAACATAACACTTCATTTGATTTACGGCATCCCGAGCTTCATCAGCAACCACCTGGAATTCATTCATTCAACTGGATACAATAAGAGATACAGTGATACCAGCTCTTCTTGGAACAATTGTAAAAGGATGTTCTTGAGTGCGGTTTGAGAAAATTTTATGCTGATCAAACAGTGATTCTATTTCTGTCCAAGAGACTTGGAAGATGGATACATGGATTTGAGAATGGAGCATTGGAAGTAAAGAGCCATTTCGAGAGAGTACTCTTTTCAGATATTTCTCTAATACCATGTTTGTCTTCTCTCCACCAACCGGCAGTGGAAAACATTTCAGCCCATGGGTTTTCCATTTTCATATCTACAAGGAAATGGTATGGAAGGAGAACTTGAAAGTTCACACCATTGTTTTTGCTCTTAATGCACAACATAACCGAAATAGAGGAGTAGCAGTGCAGCTGCATCTCAGGTGTATAATTGTTTTCATTTGGAACATTGACTTCTTGTAGATGACCATAGCCATACAAATGTAGATAAGTTCTTTGAGGAAAGTTAGGATGATATTTCTTCAAGTACTTAGCCAAATCTGGGAAAGTTCTGTTGTAGATATCATAGTAATCATGGCCAATGATGTTCATCATGTCATCAATCCGCTTGCTAGCCAGTTCATCAGCCATTCCAAATTCCTTTGGGAACCACTGAATCTGCACAAAAGATGAATATACTAACTCTTAAATGGGTTTATTTTTTCATAAAATTTGTGAAAGATTTCAAAAAAATGGCTAAGGCATTAAGGCGCGCAAGTATAAAAAATGGCACGCAAGTATTCGTGTGCCGCGCTAGTTTTTGACGCGCAAGTATAAACCGCGCAAGTACAAATGCCTTTACAGTAGCGCGACATCAAGGAAAACACTAGAAAACAGAGCAACCTGCACGGCTAAGGTGACCTGCGCGGCGAGAGCTTGAAGGTATGAAGTCCGGAAATCCGGATGCTTGTACAGAAGTGAGGCCCTCTATTTATAGACGCGGCTGGGACCCTGCGCGCTAGACCCTGCACGACCGAGGGCCGTATCCCTGCACGATGCGCACTTGCGCATCGCCCTCTGTGCCTTGAAGGCTTGCGCGACCCCTTTTCCTTTGGATGTATTCGATTTACTCAGAGTCAATGCCTCATTTCTTTCGGATCCAACTCTGAGGGGGGACTTTTGTTGACGCTCCTTTCATCACGGAATCTAAAGATCGGAAAAGGGGAATATCTGAGCTCAAAGTGATTCAACCATTGAAGAAAACATCAAAAATCGACAAAGGGATGATCAAGGAAAACTTTTCCCATAGTCGCGCAAGTTCCTTCATGGTCGCGCAAGTATACTTGCGCGACGCAACTTGGCGCACAGGTGACTTGCGCGACCTAGTTGATAACCGCCCGATAACCGCCCGGGGTCTTCTTCTGCCTATAAATAGACCCTGTGGGCCCCCCATTCGAGAGGATTTTTTTCCAGAAACTCGGATTGAAGCTCCCGACGCCCAAGTCTCTTCTCAAAGCTTCCGGAACACTTCTAAGGTAATTTCTTACCTCAAACGAAAGATCTAAAGAGAGGGAAGAAGACCTAAGTGTTGAAACTCATCAACACTTGCGTGCCGCCTTACTCCTTCGATAGAACTTGCACATCCCTTTTCTGGAAGAACCTAAAGAGAATTCTAAAGGCTTTAATAAATAATCGCTCAAGTATTTCAATGCTGGTTGACCATCGCGCAAGTACACCGCGTGTCGCGCAGGTATACCTGTGTGACCAATACTTGCGCGCCCCCGCAATACTTGCGCGCCTTCCAAGACTTTCACGCCCCTTCCTTTTTTGGGTGCCTTTCTTGCCCATTTCACCCCTCTTAAGCCATTATACTTTTTTTTCAAGATTCAGTCTTCAAGACACTCTTCAAAGCCATTTATGGCATGATTTCTTGATTTAACTTCCTTATCTGAAAGGAATTCTGTGGAATATCTCTCAAAACCTAGTGATTTAAAATACTTATGTCACTAAATATGGAGAGTTCATTCATTCAACCTCATCATTTAAAATAAGAGAATCCTTAACCTGGGTCTCCTTTTCTGGAATAATCCCCAGTCATAAGTCCTCTAATTTGGGCATCCTCCTCAGGAGTAAGCCCCAAACCTTAATCCTTAACATGGGTCTCCTTTTCAGGAATAATTCCCAGTCATAATTTTGGGCTTCCTTCTCAGGAGTAAGCCCCAAGTCCCCTAACCTGGGTCTCCTTTTCAGGAATAAGTCCCAGTCCTAATCTTGGGCATCCTCTTTAGGAGTAAGCCCCATATCCTCTAATTTGGGCTTCCTTTTCAGGAATAAGCCCCAAGTCCCTTAAATTCTCTTTAACCAGTCCTAAATTACGTTTTGATATGGGATTCCTTCTCAGGAAAAAAATCCAGTTATCAATCCTCTCCTAATTTGGGTTTCCTTTTCAGGAATAAGTCCCAAGTTAGAGTATTCAAATCTCTATGAAGCACATATACCTTTATGGACCCTGTTCCTGGATTTTCTCCCTAAAGTAAATCCTAAACCTTCATCTATCTGGGCAGTCATGCATACATAAGCCACAAACCATTTCTTATGATTTCATCTTTCATGGGACAATTGTCTATTTTTTTACCAATACCTCTTATTTCTCACACCGAGCATGAATCACGTGAGCTTAGAGTGTAAAAGTAATTATGACATCCTTCTTTGAGCCATCAATCATAAACGTCATACTCCCTTATTCGAACTACGTGGGTTCTGATTCCTTTTCCAAAACAAAGGATACGTAGGTAGCCCATCTATGGGTTCGATCCCAACTTTGAAATAATTCATGTCCTTCTGAATGACAATAAACTTCAAGGGCCCCACTGAGTGGCTTTAAAACCAGCCTGGTCATCATAATGACCAAGGGACTTTTATATAAATGTTTTGAAGGATACCATTGACCAAGAATCTCTAAATAAATATAGATGACCAAGGGACTTTTAGGGCGGATTTCCTTTTCTCGTACCACTATTATATCAATAAGGTTTAGGTTCAATGGTCCTCCGAGCGCTACCTTTGGTGCTCTTTTCACTTTATTCTTAGATAAGTGCTTCTCAAGAGTGGAAGAAGATGAGCGCTTCATTCTAGGAATTCAACTAGAGGTTCAAGAGAGAGAGATGAAGGATTGAAAGGGTCTTACGGTTTGAGAGAGAAAGGTTTCAAGTTTGAGAGAAGAAACTCGAGTGAAGAAGATAGTGAAATACATTTAGTTTTTATCATTTAGGAATTTCAAGCGTTGAAAATTAAAAATCATAGGATTAATATAGTAAAATAATCAACACATTGATACAGGTAATAAAATACAAATAAAACGAAAAAGTGTCTTTACGGCGAGACCAGAACAGGTCATCATAGTGAGACTGGAACATGTTTTCATAGTGTCACCTTTACAATGTGTCTCCACATGGTGCAACCATAATACTTGATATAGTAAGTGTAAGATGGTAATCGAGAGACAATAACTGTGAGACTGTAAACATGAAATAGTAACTTGCATAACTATGAGAGTTAAACAATAATATTAAGACAGTGACTTGTGAAACTGTAAACTATGAAATAGTAAGTTGTGAAACAATACACTTTCTACTTAGGATCTACCATCCCTAATTCATGTATTATGTAATCTATCCTTTCATAATTTAATGGTTTGGTGAATATATCAGCAAGCTAATATTCAGTTCTAATGAATTCTAAATTGATATCACCTTTTTGATAATGGTCTCTCAAAAAGTGATGTCTTACATCAATATGTTTTGTACTAGAGTGTGAAAAAAGATTTTTTGAGGTGTTAATACCACTTGTATTGTCACAATTTATAGGTATATGCCTGAATTGATATCCATACTCTTGTAATGTGTGTTTCATCCACAAAATTTGGGCACAACAACAACCAGAAGCTATGTATTCAGCTTCGACAGTAGATAATGAAACATATTTTTTGTTATTATTTCACAATGATACTAGAGACTTGTCTATAAAGTGACATTTTCCAGAGGTGCTTTTTCTATCTAACTTTAAACCACCAAAATCATCATTGTAATAACTAACTAACTCAAATGATTATTCTCTAGGATAGAGCAATCATAGATTGGGTGTATGTTTTAGGTATTTGAAAATCCTTTTAATGACATTTTAATAAGATTCCTTAGGGTTTGGTGGAAAATGAGCACACATACATGCAATAAACATAATGTCAGGATGGATAGAAGTTAAGTAGAGTAAGCTTCTAATCATTCCTCTGTAAGTGGTTTGATAAAAAAAATCATCTTCATCAAGATCCAACTTACAATTAGTACTCATTGAAGTATCACTACTTTTAGTGCTATCCAATCCAAAACATTTTAGATGATCGTTAGTATATTTACTTTGATTTAAAATAATACCATATTTATTTTGAAAGATTTGGAATACAAGAAAGAATTTTAGTTCACCCATTAAACTCATTTCAAATTCATTATGTGTCCTTTTAAAAAATTCAATACATAAATAATTTTTTTGAATATCCAAAAATAATATCATCTATATAAATTTGAACTACTAAAACATAATTGGAAATTATTTTGATAAAAAGGGTAGGAACATCTATACCTTTTGTAAAACCATTAAATATTAGAAAAGTACTTAATCTATCATGCCAAGCTCTTGGAGCTTGTATTAAACCATACAAATCATTTGATAATTTGAAAACATGATTTGGAAGGTGGGGATTTTTGAAACTAGGTGGTTGTTCAACAAATACATCCTCAGCTATATACCCATTTAAGAATACACTCTTAACATCCATTTGATATGGTTTGAAATTTAGATGTGTATCATAAGTAAGAAGGATTCTGATGGCTTTAAGTCTAGATACTGGTGAAAATTTCTCCTCATAGTCAAATCCTTCTTCTTTACTATAGCCTTGTGTGACCAATCTTTCCTTGTTTCTAACTATATTACCAGCTTTAACTACTTTATTTCCAAACACCCACTTAGTTCCTATAGTAATTGTGTCTTTGGGTCTGTCAACAAGTTTCCAAACTTTGTTCCTTTCAAACTGATTGTGCTCTTCTTGTATAGACATCACCCAAAACTCATCATTAATAACATCATTAATGTTTTTAGGTTCACGTTGTGACAAGAAAACTTGATGTTCCACCTGATTTCTAAGAGAATATCTAGTTTGATTTCCTTTATCTAAATCTCCGACAATGGCATCTTGAGGATGATTCTTAAGGGTTCTATCAAATCTAGAAAAAGAGGGACTGGTGGTTTCAGGTTCATAAATAGGTTCAGGTTCATTTTGACTTGAATTTGGAGAATTTCCAGAACTATAAGTTTTCAAAAATTCCTTTACAAGATGGTTAGAGGATTTAGAATTAATGTCCAGATTTGACATATCATCCTCCAGGTTCTCTAGAGAGGTCTTGGGCTTATGTGGATCTGTCTCATCAAACTTGACATGGAAAAATTCTTCCACACATTTAGTTCTTTTTTTAAACACTCTATAGGATTTACTATAGGTTTAATGTCCTAGAAAAATTCCTTCATCACTCTTGGATGCAAACTTGTAAAGATTGTATTTAGCATTAAGGATGTAGACTTTGAAACCAAAAATTTTTAAGTAAATTACTTTGGGGTTTCTATTGTTCCATAAATCATATGGAGTTATTTTAAGAATATTTCTAATCAATACTCTATTAATAATAAAGAGTACTATATTTACATCTTCATCCCAGAACTAAATGGTTAATCCATATTCACTAAGTATGGTTCTAGAAATTTCTTGCATGGTCCTATTTCTTCTTTCTACAACTCCATTTTGTTGAGGTGTTCTGGGGGAAGAGAAATAATGACTATAGACATTTTGTGAGAAAAAGGATTCAAAATCATGATTTTCAAACTCAAGGCCATGATCACTTCTTAAGGATTTATTTCTATGTCTACTAAGATTTTCTATAGTTTTATCATATTTGGTGAAATGAGAGAAGGCTTCACTTTTGTGAGTCAAAAAGAAAGTCCAAATATATCTAGAAAATTCATATACAATAACATAAACATAATGATTCCCATTTAAACTAGAAACTATAGATGGTACAAACATATCCATGTGAACCAACTCGAGAGTTTGATAAGTTGACACTTCTTTCTTTGGTTTGAAGGAAACTTTGTATTGATTTCCCTTTTGACAAGGATTACACACTTTATCATTTGGAAACTCAAGTTTGGATAGGTCTTTGACTAATATTTTTCTAGTTATAATTCTAAGGGAGGGAATATTGTAGTGTCCTAGTATTCTATGTCAAATCCAAGACTCTTTGTGAAATACACTTAAACATGAAGAATTTTGAGAAACTAAATATTCTAAGTTAACAGAGTATACATTTTCATTTCTCAATGCAGAAAATACTAATTAATTTTTAGAATTAAAAACATTACAAGCATCATTTTCAAATTTAACATGAAATACATCATCACATAGTTGTGAAATACTAAGAAGATTATATTTCAGTCCATAAAAAAAAATTACATTGGAAATTAGAAATGAGTTAGAGTTATCGATTTGGACAAGGCCAATGATTTTTCTCTTGGAATTGTCACCAAAGGTGACATGCCCAGCATAATTTTTTATTAAGTTCTTGAAGCATGAATATTCCCTTATCATGTGTCTGGAAGACCCATTTTCCAAGTACCATAAGCTTTTACAGAAGCCCTTTAAAAACATTTCCTACAAAATAGTCAAATAAAGACAGGATTTGGTACCTATATTTGTTTAGGTCCAGTAATATTAGTAACTAGTGCTTTAGGAACCCACATCTGCCTCATAGTTTCCTATAAGCATTATGTAAAGTGATTGGAAAATGAACTCCATTTGGTCCAGAATAGCTTGAAATAGTAGAGAGTGTATCATAATTTGAACTAGTAGAATGTTTTATAAAACTAGGAGTAAAGTTTTATGCCATAGATTTTGAAAAAAATTTGGTTCTTCCAAAATTTATTTTACCAGGTTGATAGCCAATACCAGTAGTGTATTTAGGGGAAATCTGTTTACCTAGAATTTGTACCAAGGTATCTTTACCATTAGTAAACCTTTCAAGGTCCTTTTTCAATTACTCATTAGATAACTTTAGTTTATTGTTTTCTTAGATTAATTGAACATTTTTCTCTCTTTCTATAGTAAGTTCAGATTTAACAGTTGAGGTAATATCATGTTGTTTCTTTAAAGACTTGTATTTATCTTTTAGTTCATTAAATATCTCTTCAAGCATATTACAGTACTCAAACATTTCTTTATTAGACATATTTTCAAAATCACTTTCATATCCAGAATAATAGGAATTTTTTATAGGAGATTCCAGTGTTACCTCAAATGTGTTTGTCATAAAACACATATTGGATTTGTTAGCCTATTCATCATGTGAAGATTCAAAGTCACTTGAACTATCCTAAAAATCACTCTAAGTTTCTTTCATTTCATTTTTATACTTTCTATCTTTTTCTGCATATTTCTTTCTATACTTGATCTTGGTGAAGTTAGCCTTTATATATCCCTTTCGCTTAAATTCATAGTATACAATCTCATTATACTTGTTTTTCCAATATTTCTTCCAGCTTCCCTTTGGAGCATATCTTCCTTTGAAGTTAGGATTTCTGAAAAAAAAATTCTTCTTGTAAAATTTCTTAAACCTTCTAGCTAATTGAGATCATTTTCACGTGATGATTGTTCACTATTGTAACTTTCTATAGAGACTTGAATTTTCTCTTTTTCTTTGTGTTTATAGGTGGTAGTCCTAAATGCCACAAATTTTTTTGGGCTCATCCTCCTCTTCCTTGTTGAATTTCAACTCCTCTTCATACATCATTAGTTTCCCAATGAGCTCTTTGATATGTAATTTTATAATTTCACATGACTATCTAATATAGACATAGGTTCTTCTCTATCTATCATGTAGGCATTTGAGAATCCTCGTGATTTTTTCTTTAGCAGTAAATTATCTTCTAAGAGAAATCACTGGGTTGTAAATTTCATTGAACCTAAGATACATGTCACAAATAAGCTCATCAGGCTTCATTTTAAAGATATAATATTTAATTGCATAGGTATCAAGTCAAATTTCTTTCACACTAGAAGTTCCTTTATGTGAAAAAGACAAAGTATCCAAAATTTCATGGGTAGTTTTACATGCAGATATTCTGTTAAATTCTTCATCTCCTAAAGAGAAATAAAAGGCATTCATGGATTTTCAATTGTTATTATAGTTATTCTTAGTTAGGTCATCCTAAGTAATTATATAAATAGCAGGAATCTTATACTCATCTACAATTGAAGACCAAATTTCAAAGCCCATACTTTCTAAATGCATTTTCATTTTAATTTTCTATTGGGCATAATTAGTTCCATTAAAGAATGGTGTTCTATTTGTTGTAGACTCTTCCAGTCTATTATCCATAATAAATAAATACTTTGAAAGATCTAGAAATTTAGAATTAATAGAAATTTATAGATCTTTAAATTAAAACTAAAATCACAGTTGAGTAGTTTTAAAAACATAGTATTAATAGGAAAAAAACTCCTTTGATACCAAATGTTGGTCGGAGTAGAGTACTCAAGAGGGGTGGGGGTGAACTGAGTATCAAGAAAAAAATTTGTTCAAATGTTTTCTTAAAAAGTTCCCCAATAAAAAATAAATTCATCCCATTCAATCAAGGTAATATGGTTTTAAAGGTTTGACTATTCAAATAACCTCTTAGAAGATTGATTAATTCTTAGTAATATTAATATGGATTATTGAAACTAATTTTGAAGCTATTATAATAAGGCAAGACAATTATAAATTCTATCCAAGATTAACTATCAATTTAAAATCTAGTGATTTCTGAAATATACAGTAAAACAGAGAAAAACTAAATTAAACAACACAGTAGATAGACAAGTGGTTCAGTCTCAAGCTGTGACCTAATCCACTCTACTTGGTGATCACCTGCCACCAAGAAGTTTATATTAATAAACTTGATCAACACCCTGGATTGGGGTAAACAATAGTTCACATGAGTTTCTAGGCCACACAACCTCTTCTATAGTTTTTCATGGGTATAAACTACCAGGTCACACAAGGACCTCTTCCATGCTTATCTGTGGGAGTAAACAAATGTAAAAAGATATAAGGGGTATATTGTATCCTTTAGTTTAATTTTGGAGATAGTGCGTGTTTTAATACACACACAGACACACTACTTGAAAGATAAACAATACAAAATAAAGAAAAGATGGTGAGAAAAGGGTTATAAGTGCTCTGAGTGTTATTCTATGCAACTCTAGACTTGTAGGATGAAGCAGATGCAAATATCGATCCCTTTTGTGAAAAACAAACTATTGAAAGTTTGGTTCTCTAGATTCCAGTTAGATCTAGATCATGTTCTTTGTGGATTTGGTATAGTGAAGATATTTTTGGCTCTGATCTATGGTATTCCAGCCTTTGGATTTGAGAATGCTTTGTGTTTTCTTCAAATGTATCATGTTTCATGTATCAGTTCACTTTTTCAAATCTTATTGCACTTTTTCTTGTCTTCTATCTAGTTCTCATACCACGTTTTTCTTTTTAAGTTGGATTGCATGTGTTGGAGCCGACATGATTCATGTATTCTTCACCTCGTACCTCGTACTATCAGGTGACATGTCTACAAAAAATATTAAATATGCTGGTGCATTTAAATGAATCAAATATGAAAATTAGAAATTAAATTGAAAATAACAAAATAGATTAAAGAATAGTGTAACAGTATATTTAGAAATGGTATCACTTGGAAATGGTGTCACCAGGAAATGGTGTCACAAGGAAATGGTGTCTTATTCTTTGCCTTTGAGTGGTGAGACAGTCATGATGTCATAGATATGTTAAGAGTAGAAACTATTAGCACAGATGCAGTGTTAGGATCACAACGTCTGGTCCTTTTCCAAACTTTTAATGATGTCTTAGTGATGGTATCAAGGAACCAATGTCACACACTTCATGATATTTGAAACTGGTTACAGTTTCTTTTCACGGTGTCTGGGTCACGGTGTGTGGGTCACGATGTCTGGGTCACGGTGTTTGGGTCACAATGTATAGGTCACAGTGTCTGGGTCACGGTGTCTGGTTCATGGTGTCTGGGTCATGTTGCCTCAGTCATGGTGTCTGGGTCATGGTGTATGAGTCCTAGTGTTTGGGTCATGGTGTCTTGGTCACAGTGTCTGGTCCTTTTCCAAAAAAAAGAACCCGTGCCAGACTCACAGTTTCTCAAACTTAACCAAATATTTGTATACCGACTTAAGCAGTAATATTCACAGAATGAATTAGACTTGATCATTCATAAAAGAGATGCATTATAGAATAAATTTAATATAGTTTATAATAATCAAACATGATTTATAGTAATTAAGATCTTGGGTAAGTTTGTTTAAAGCATAAAGAAACCAACCATCTTTACACATGATTTGAGACAGATTAAATGGGATTAACAGGATTTACAGGATGTATAGGATTTGTCATCATTAAAACATGATTAAAACATGATGAGTCCAATAGATGTAAACATAAAATGCATCATACATGAGTCTTATGTAATCATATTTTAGATCATCTCTTCCTGAGGTTGTGCAATAGGTAGTGGGGACTTTAGAACCTAGAATTTTCTATATCATAGTACTTTGTGTACAGCCTATACTCTTCTTGGAAATTCATGACAATGAGGTCTTATTCTTTGTCCAATAGTAATCACAATATATCTTTGATATTAATTATAATTTTCTAAAAAAAATTAAACATATAATAACTTTATCTTGATTAATAATAAGAAATTACTACCTAAATGTATCCCACTATTTTATCAAACCCTAGTATCCCTCACTAATAGATCTATAATACCTAGTTTTTTTATTATTCTATTCAAATGGATCCACGAAACTTATTCTCATAGTTAAAAATATTTCTACACCACTACTCGGAGAGTTTCAAGGTAGGTTTTTGACTGGCCAACTATATTAACTTGTGAATCCTTAAACTATTGATTGCAATCTCAAATTCTAGAAACCATAAATATGATTTACTCAAATATTTTCCTCTAAATAGACAATGATCTAACTATGGATATTTTTTCTCTATCATATTTAATTAATTTGATCCATCACTTTTCTAAGAACTTCCCAGTAGTAGGGGTCACCCTCAGCTATGACAATAAAGAACCCTGCACACCAGGTTTTTTTGTTAAATTTAAACAACAGAAGGTGTTGTGACTTAATATTTATTTGAGAGTTTTTGTTATTTCTTAATGAATGGATTCAATTTTTATCTGATATACACATATTATGTGATCACACTCAGAAATTAACTATAAAATAATTATAAAACATTCATCGTGTCTGAATTCGTTTTAATATATGATTTTTTTGTTTATTATTTTATTTAATTTCACTAACTTGTATACTCATAAAACAATAAAAAATGAATAAATAAATAAAATAAATGACTGTTCATGGGTGTTTATTATTTTTTGATCCATTGAGCATAAACGGATCAATTGAGACCCCAATGGTAAAATACCTCAATTGTTTTTGCCTCATATCATATCTTGAACCCTGGTCTAATGTATCCACATCTCGTCTGGAATACTAACTCATCTCGTCATGGTCCACATCTTTTTCTATCTTCTGTATAATACTTATATACTCACATGCTTGTGAGGGGGTCTATAAAATGTGTAATATACATGGAACAAAAATCTCATGGACATGCATTCTCTTATACATATAATGAGGAATACATATTACGCACATACCATATATATAGAATATTAATTACTTGAGATATCATGCACATGAAAAAAATAATTGCTAAATAAAACCCAAAATTACATTGGGTGGTCACCGCTCACGAGAAGTTGACAAGAAAATAAAAAATAAAATAAAAATAAAATTTCTGATAAATATGTATCGAGGACCATTAAATGAATTAAATTAGTTCATTTTAAATGTAAATTTAATTTTAATAATTTTTTTCTCTAAGTCTCATTTTATTATAAAAAATTTAACTTCATTTTTTGAATGATTTTTTTATATAAAATTTTTTTCTCGGACCCTCGTGTAGCACAGTTGGGTTGGGAAGGTCGACCATTTGCAGACCCAACCTATTCCAAGTCAATTTTATATTGATGGAATTTTGTTTTGGTTGACCATGTCACATAAGAGGCCACATGATGAGAGGATCCATCAGTGGGTGTCGGGGCTGGCCAGTGTGTTGGAGTCCACGTGATGGAGGGGCCAACAATGGGAGACAGGGCTATTTGGTGGTGTTAGTGATCATTCAATAGAGGGGGGGGGGGGGGGGTAGTCGAAAGATCTAGCCAATGGGTGTCCATTCGATGAGAGGCCTAGAGGGAGGTCATTCAATCATGATATTGTAACGACCCGAAATTTTGAATAAATTTTGTTTCCTAACTTTGTGTGTTATTTTATTTTATACTCAATAAAACTATTTCATTTAATATAATGAGTATAATTAAAATAATACTATTGGAAACTAAATGTTGTGATTATTTTATATAAATACAAGTGATCTTGATTAATTAATATAGAATGAAGATTCGATGGCCCCATCTAGTAGTCTCGGGCCGATCGAAGCCCATCTGATGGAACTCGGGAAGGAGGTAGCACCTTTGGGCTTTGCTCTGGACCAAACCCAAGCCGAGCTTTATCGTGTAAAGTTGGAACATAATCGCTTTGATGATAAGTTCAAGATGATAGAAATCACTACTCAGGAAATGTTGGCCAAGCCATCCCAAGATTCTGTCACCCTAGCACACCTTACTCTTTGGTCCTATCCTGGTGTTATAAGGGGTTATGTAATGAGACCGTAACTGCCTTGTGTAATCCTTTGATTTAAATAAAATTTTTGATTTATTCTTATGATGAAGTTTGTGAATTTTCAAATTTCCGGATAAATATAGTATGCATATTATTGATAAATTTTAGAAAAAGGATATTTTAAAAATATTTATGTAAACCTTAAATAATTAAAAATGTGTAATGATTTTCAAAAAATGGTCTTCTACAGTTGTGTTTAGTATGAAATTTAGAGTATAATAAGATCAACTAAATTTTTGATGAATAGTAAATTATGAATAGTGATTTTACGCTTAGGATTAGTAATGTGACCAAATGGATTAGTAATCTCACTTAAAAGAAAGTATTATTATAAATTAGGCACCTTTATTAAGTAATATGATTCAATAAAATAGGTAAATAACTATTTCAAAAATTATTGGTTAAGTATTAGTTTTTTTGAGTGAATAGTGTTTTTATTTAAATAATTAAATTAAAAATATTTAGAATATTTTTTCTTCATAAAATGGAGTTCATTTTTGAAATCAGAGCATTGATATTTGGTTGAGGTGAATTTTTGGGATTTTTCAGAAACAGTTGAGTTTTCATTGAATAGTGTTTTTATTTAAAAATTAAATAAAAAATATTTAAGAAAATTATTTTCAAAAAATGTAGTTAATTTTTGAAATCAGAGTATTGATTTTTGGTTAAGGTGAAATTTTGAGTTTTTTCTGAGAAAGTTGACTTTTCAGTGAATAGTGAAAATACAGTTTTTGAGTTTCTGGTGTTTAATGAAATCATTAAGAATGTAATAATTATGCAATAATTCTGGTTGACTTATGAATAGTAATATAAGTTATGAGGTGTCCCAATTGGCCAATACCATGGGAAAATACCATGGGCAAGCCCATGGTTTTGCCAATACCGCCGATGAGGTATCCCTTGACAATTAATGCTTTGTCCCCTCACTTCTCCTATAAATACCAACCCTTTCCCGCATTCATTTCATTTCCAAATCCTCCCCAATGAAGTTATGGTCTCTTTACCTCCCAAGAAGTCCTCTCAAGGTGACCTCAAGCCTCCCAAGGTCCCGACCTTCAAGCTTTTGAAGTTACTCTTCAAGGTAAGGGATCCTACCTCTCTCTTTCTTTTCATGTATTTCCTTTATGTCATTTATTTTAAACTCCATGTTATTATGTTGGGTATGTTATTTTATATTCATCCTACTTTATTTTTCATGTTCATATGATGAGAGACCCCAAATTTCTCTCATCAATTCATTTTAATAATTTTTAAGTGGCGTTGTTAGGCTGCTGAATTTTTGTAAGGGATCCTACCTCTCTCTTTCTTTTCAAGTACTCTCTTTTATGTCATTTATTTTATGCTCCATGTTTTTATGTTGGAGGATAATATTTTATATTCAACTTACTGAATTTTTTATTTTCATATGATGATAGATCCCCTCTTACTCTTGTCAATTCATTTTAAGAATTTTTAAGTTGCACCGTTAAGCTGCTGAATTTTTATAAGGGATTCTTTCACCCTTCTCATTTTCAAAGTTCTATTTTCATGTCAAGTATTTAAAGTTACTTTTTCTTATGTTGGGGTACTATCTATATATCCATCATAAATTCCTATTATGTTCATATTATGAGAGTCCCTATTTGATCTCATCAATTCATTTTTTAAATTTTTAAGTGATGCTGTTAGGCTGCTGAATTTTTATAAGAGAAATATTATTTTTGTCTTCCTTTCAAGTTTTTCATTTCATATGGTATGTCTTTAAAATAACATTAAAATGTTCTTATATCCTTTATTTTCTGTCCCTCTACTGTTTTGGTGGATCATTTATGAGTGGTTAACCCATGTCCCCTCTCTTTTCAATGTTTTCTAAAAACCTGTAACATAGCCGTTATGCTGCAGAATTTTCATCTCAAAATGTCTCTCTTTTTCTCAAATTATTTTATTTTTTTAAGTGAATACTCAAAGATATTTATTCTATAGGGGTATTCACATATATATAAAAATGTTCTATTTTAATTCTGGGATTTATATACATGAAACCCACTTTTCTTTTCTGTGGGTTTAAAGTGACATAAAGATCATGTATTTAAAGCAGTTTCTAAAACGTTTTGATTATGAAATGAAACCCATTTCTTTTATGATATATGGGTTATTTATGAAATGTTTGATGATGATATATGTGGATCACATTATAATAAATACAAATTAATGGTGCACCCTGATAGTGATCCAATGCATTGGCTAAATACTTAATCTCTAGAGATGACCATTTTAACGATACCTTGGTGAATAACATTGGTAATTTTTTTAATGAAACCTTAGGGATGGACCTTGGTGATATGGAAATGATTTTCTAATTTAAATGTTGTAGCTACATCTTAAAGTTATGAAACACATTATTTTTATTATGATATGCCTCATGATCTCTTTCTCAAGCCTTAAAGTTATTTATCATGACTTTATTGAGGTATCTCAAGTTCACATGTAAAATGTTTCTCTTGTTTCCCTTACTGGGCCTTCTGCTCACCCTTTCCTTTGATATATGCTCCCAGGTTATGAGATGTTGTAATGAACTTAGTATGAATAATGAATAAGCCTTACAGGTGGTTTAGAATAATGTTTTATATTGTTCTCATGTTTTATGTTCCTGATTTCCAAGACACTAGACTTTAAAGATCCTCTTTTTGTAAAATGTAATGAAATGTTATGTAATAAAAAGGCAGAATGCTATAGTTGGTATCAAAGGATAGTTTAGTTATTTATGGAAATTAGGATATGAAAACTTTAGGAATAGACCTATAGAAAATTTTAAATATAAGAAATCTTCCTGGTATTTTGGTGAGTATTGAGTAAGTGGTTTATCAAGCAAATACATCTATGTCTCGATACAGGTAGGTAAAGGTGGATCTGGCACTGATGTACATAGGGGTAAAACCTGAAAACACCACTTTGAGATTGACTCAAACGGGAACAAGTACATGACAACTGTCCTTACTTCAATCTTGGTTACGACACTCCCGGGGGATATGTTTGGTTAATCGCAAGATTTTTATGAATCCTTATGAAGGAATTATAGAGAAATGTAATTTCTCTAAGCATGAATTTTTAAGACATAAAATCCTTTTTAGTTAAAAGATTCATAAATGAAATAAGTTTCTCACGAAGGATTTATTCTTTTAGAAAATTTCCCCATCTTCTAGGAATACGTTGACGTATTTCCTGATGATTTACTCAGACCTTCCCCAAAAAGAGAGGTAGAGTTTTCCATTAAACTCATACATGCATCTCATATGATGTCAAAGACACCCTATAAGATGGAAAATGTAGAGCTAGATGAATTAAAGAAACAACTCCGACATTTTTGGAGAATGGGTTTATCCGACCAAGTGTGTCTCTTTAGGGAGCTCTAGTTCTCTTTGCGAAGAAGAAGGATGGATCAATGCATCTATGCATTGATTATAGAGAACTGAATGGGATCACAGTGAAGAACAAGTACTCTCTTCCAAGAATTTATGACTTATTTGAACAACTTCATGGGACTCAATTATTCTCTAAAATTGATCTTCGTTCTGGTTATCATCAATTGAGGGTGAAGAATGATGATATTCCAAAAACTGCCTTTTGATCAAGATATAGGCATTATGAGTTTGTTTTCATGTCCTTCAGACTAATGCACCTACTATTTTTATTGATCAAGAATAAGTTGATTTTGTAAGCTTATATCAAATGGATATCTTTTTTATAGGAAAATGATTTGGTGATTAAATGATAAAGGTTATTTTGGATGATGTTTTCTCTTTTGGAGTACTATATGACTAAGATACTATAGGATTTAAATTTAAGAGGAATGGTTGATTTTTTTGGTAAGAATTTATGTATTAATTGTGGACATATGGTGATTTGGGTTATTTCTAGAAAATGACGAACCTAGAATAGAGAATATATGAATAGGTTAATTACACTTTAGTATGAGACTTTAATAGCAGTCGATGTTATTTGGAGATAAATGTTATGATTGTTTTGGGGAAGACTATGTGATTAAATCCTTATGAGTTTTGGGTTCCAATCTTAGTTTGGATTATTTTGAAGAATTTAAAGGATGGTTGTGTATTGAATGGTCTTTCTGTAACTTTGGGTACTTTTGTTGAATTTTGGAGATTAATAGTCATATTTATTTTTATAAAGGATTATCCTTTTTGGGGATTATATGATCTCGTACTAACCTTTTTAGTTTTAGTTGATGACTAAAGATAATGGAAAAATATAGTTATTCTTTTTTGGATTATGTGATTCTCAAGAATATGATTCTTGTGCTTTTGATGAGACAAAGTCTTTTTGAATGCTCATTGTTTGGAGAAAAGATTAGTCTTGGTGGAAACATATTAATGGATGAGACTCTACTTGAAGGTAAATATATTTCCTAATGTTTTTATTCTATGTAGTAAATGAATTCCTCAAAATTATGAAAAGTACCATAAAACAAAAATGTTGCTGGTTTACATTTTTTACTGGGTAATCAAAGACTATTTAACACATCTTATGTTTGTGATCTTCTTATGGTTAATTTTCTCCTAATCATGTTTTCTATCAATATCCATCATAACTTGACTCTTTTTTTCTCTTCCATATCCATGTTTTTTTATATGGAATCCCAGTATGAGTTAACTCAGGTAACCTTTGTACTTCCCTTTCTTACTTTTAAAGTAATAGTTTTACTGAATCTTTTCCAATGTGGGACTTTCAATGAAATTTCCAAGCCCAATTTTAAAATAGCGAGGATGCAATTTCTTAAGGGGGAATATTATAACGAACCGAAATTTTGAATAAATTTTGTTTCCTAACTTTGTGTGTTATTTTATTTTATACTCAGCAAAACTATTTCATTTAATAAAATGAGTATAATTAAAATAAGACCGTTTGAAACTAAATATAGTGATTATTTTCTATAAATACAAGAGATCTTGATTAATTGATATAGAAAGAAGATTCGATGGCCCCATCCAGTAGTCTTGGGCCGATCGAAGCCCATCTGACGGAACTCAGAAAGGAGGTAGCACCTGTGGAATTTTCTCTGGACCAAACCCAAGCCGAACTTTATCGTGTGAAGCTGGAACATAATCACCTTCAAGAGAAGTTCTAGCTGATAGAAATCACTACTCGAGCAATGTTGGCCGAGTTGTCCCAAGATTCTATCACCATATCACACCTTACTCTTAGGTCCTATGCTGCTGTTATAATGGGTTATGTAACGAGACTGTAACTGCCTTGTGTAATCCTTTGATTTAAATAAAAATTGTGATTTCCTTTTATGATAAAGTTTGTGAATTTTAAAATTTCTGGATAAATTTAGTATGCATATTATTGATGAATTTTATAAAGAGGATATTTTAAAAATATTTATGTAAACCTTAAATGATTAAAAATGTGTAATGATTTTTAAAAAATGGTCTTCTACAGTTGTGTTTAGTAGGAAATTTAGAGTCTAATAAGATCAACTTAATTTTTGATGAATAGTAAATTATGAATAGTGATTTTACACTTAGGATTAGTAATGTGACCAAATGGATTAGTAATCTCACTTAAAGAAAGTATTAATAGAATTTAGGCACCTTGATTAAGTAATATGATTCAATATAATAAGTAAATAACTGTTTTAGAAATTATTGGTTAAGTATTAGTTTTTTTATGTGAATAGTTTTTTTTTATTTAAAAAATTAAATTAAAAATATTTATAAAATTATTTTTATAAAATGGATTTCATTTTTGAATATCAGAGTATCGATATTTGGTTAAGGTTAATTTTTGAGATTTTTCTGAAACAATTGAATTTTTAGTGAATAGTGTTTTTATTTAAAAATTAAATTAAAAATATTTAGAAAATTATTTTCATAAAATGGAGTTCATTTTTGAAATCAGAGCATCGATATTTGGTTAATGTGAAATTTGGGGTTTTTTATGAGAAAGTTGAATTTTCAGTGAATAGTGAAAATACAGTTTTTGAGTTTTTGGGTGTTTAATGACATCATTAAGGATGTAATAATTATGAAATAATACTGGTCGACTTATGAATAGTAATATAAGGTATTAGGTGTCCCATGTGGCCAATACCATGAGAAAATACCATGGTCAAGCCCATGGTTTTTCCAATACCACCGATGAGGTGTCCCTTGGAAATTAATGCTTTGTCTCCTCACTTCTCTTAAAAATACCAAGCCTTTCCCTCATTCGTTTCATTTAAAAATCCTCCCCAACTAAGTTTTGGTATCTTTACCTCCCAAGGAGTCCTCCCAAGGTACCCTCAAGCCTCCCAAGGTCCTGACCTTCATGATTTTGAAGTTACTCTTCAAGGTAAGGGATCCTACCTCTCTCTTTCTTTTCATGTATTCTTCTTTATGTCATTTATTTTAAGCTCCATGTTCTTATGTTGGGGATGTTATTTTATATTAATACTACTTTCCTTTCAGGTTCATATGATGAGAGACCCACTCTTTCTCTCATCAATTCATTTTATGAATTTTTAAGTGGCGCCATTTGGCTGTTGAATTTTTGTAAGGGATCATACCTCTCTCTTTCTTTTCAAGTACTCTATTTTATGTCATTTCTTTTATGCTCCATGTTCTTATGTTGGAGGATGTTATTTTATATTCAACATACAGAAATTAGTATTTTCATATGATGAGATACCCCCTCTTACTCTCTTCAATTCATTTTAAGAATTTTTATGTGGCGCCATTAGGGTGATGAATTTTTATAAGGGATTCTTTCACCCTTCTCATTTTCAAAGTTATATTTTCATATCAAGTATTTAAAGTTCCTTTTTCTTATTTTGGGGTATGATATCTATATCCATCACAATTTCCTTTTATTTTCATATTATTATAGACCCTATTTGATCTCATCAATTCATTTTTTAGAAGTTTTAAGTGACACCGTTAGACTGTCGAATTTTTATAAGAGAAATCTTATTTTTGTCTTCCTTTTAAGTTTTTAATTTCATATGGTATTTATTTAAAATTTCCTTACCATGTTCTTATATCCTTTATTTTCTGTCCCTCTACTATTTTTTTGATCATTTATGAGTGGGTAATCCATGTCTCCTCTCTTTTCAATGTTTTCTAAAAACCTGTAACATAGCCGTTATGCTGCAAAATTTTCGTCTCAAAATGTCTCTCTCTTTTTCTAAAATTCTTTTATTTTATTAAGTTAATAATAAAATATATTTATTCTATAGGGGTATTCACATATATTTCAAAATGTTCTATTTTAATTCCTGGATTTACATACATGAAACCCATTTTCCATTTCTGTGGGTTTAAAGTGACATAAAGATCATGTTGTTAAAGCAGTTTTTAAAACGTTGTGATTATGAAATGAAACTAATTTCTATTATGCTATATGGGTTATTTTTGAAATGTTTGAAGATGATATATGTGGATCACATGATAATAAAGAAAAATTAAGGGTTCGCCCTAATATCGCTCTAATGCATTGGGTAAAAACTTAATCTTTAGAGATGACCATTTTAACAATTCCTTGGTGAATAACCTTGGTAATTTTTTTTAATGACACCTTGGGGATGGACCTAGGTGAGACGGAAATGATTTTATATGTTAAATGTTGTAGCCACATCTTTAAGTTATAAAACACGTTATTTTTATTATGATATGTCTCATGATCTCTTTCTCATTCCTTAATGTTATTTATCATGACTTTATTGATGTATCTCAAGTTCACATGTAAAATGTTTCTCTTGTTTCCCTTACTGGGCCTTCTGCTCACCCTTACCTTTTATGTATGATCTCAGGTTATGATATGTTGTAATGAACTTTGGATTAACAATGAAGAAGCCTTAAAAGTGGTTTTGAAGAATGTTCTATGTTTTTCTCATGTTTTATGTTCTTGATTTCCAAGACACTAGACTTTAAAAATCCTCTGTTTGTAAAATGTAATGAAATGTTATGTAATAAAAGGTGTGAGGCTATAGATATAAAGTGTTGGGCATGGCTAGTATCATGGTATAATGATAGGATTGGTCGGTGGTGTGACAAAGGGAGCATGGTTAGGACTGGAAAATGGTTCATTGAGGAATGTAGGGGTGGCTAGCAAGGATGTTAAACAATACTGGGGAGGAAGACAACACTGGGAGGCTAAGCAATGGGGAGCATCAGCTTTGCCTCCCCTTTCATTTTTAATTATTTTTTTCTCTTATGGGTCGGTGCCCCATTTTTACTTTATAGGTTTTTTGTTAATATTTTGAAAGCCTATGTGTGTTAGGATTTTGGGAAAAAAATCTAATTCCATAATTTTGTGGAATGAACCTCTAATCAGAAAACTCTATTTTGTTCACTAAAATTATGAAACGAGTTTGGTTTCACCTAAAATATCTATTTTAAACCTCTTTCGTGTAAAAATATACAATATAAATAAATATTTTCTTCAAATTTTTAAACCAAAAAATTATTTTTGATCTGATTTAAAAATTATAATAACCACAACTTGGTCATCCAAGATTGGATCGAAGCCTAGTTTAGTACGATGGGAATGTTGTGATTCCCTCTACACATATTTAATTCAAATTTAATTTTTCTTAGTTTAAATTTTCCATACGATCTCTCTGATACCAATTTAAGGTGCTAAGATGTGCAATGAAAGAAGATGGGTTGGGGATTTAAAAATTTTCATCACCGATTGATGTAATTATGTCATATCTAGTTATGTGTAGCCTGATATAAAGGATAGGGATCTCGTATGGAGATTTTAAGAAATAAAAATAAATCAAAAAAATTAACTCATTCAATTTTCAGACGTGTTCGACAACCAGTCATTATTGGTGACTGTTTCTCAAGAGAATCAAGTCATTATCCATCTAGATCATCCGCACATGCTTAAAAAATATATGGGATCACTGATCGTTGAAATTTAGATGTTGGTTCATAGATCTGATGAAGCATTTAATGTCCCAATGATCACCACTACATCAATCATTCGATCCTTGAAGGAGAAATGAAACTGATGTCTTAGATCAATAGCCTATCTATTTATGATATGGGGGAGAGGAGAGAGGGGATCTCAAAATCATGTGATTAATAGTGATGAAAATGAGATCCTATTATCACTTATATAGTAATGTTCAAAATACCCAAAATTGGTCCCCATCCCCTTGAATATTTATTGCCTGCTAAATAATCTATAAAATACATCTTATGATCGAATTATTGAGTCAAAAATATCTTTTATATTTTTATCACTCACTTGTAATACAATAATTATATTATATGATAAAAGTAATTCATTAACTCGACTCTTAATCCCTATAAATATTAAACAAACCTTGAATATTAAAATAATATCCATTCATTAAACATTTTCCCATGCATTCACTTAATTAATTTTTAATACTTTTAATAAATAAATTAAATACTAATTATTATAAAATAAAATAATGTGAATTTTTTTATTTCATGGTGATCATATATTCTTGGGCACCCTTAGACCCCAGTGGTGTGGTCCACCATGTCCTATACTCCTTTTCATAATAATATTCTAGAAATTTGAATATGTTTTGTGTATGACCCTCTAGGACCATATCTTAATAGTAGTGAATAATATTTATAGACTATGAGTGGAGTATAACACCCCATAAAGGCTCCTAAGGTGATAAGTAAATGTTATAGAAACTACAACCATTCCAACAAACACAAGCTATGTAATACAATATCTTTGAAGTAGGATGCACACTTCATGTCATCATCCTTTCTTGCTTTATTATTTGTTTATTCTACTGGATGAACTTACATTATTCTACAATGTACAAAAATTTAGTGAGGGTATTTTCATCCTAATCCACTGAGCCTAAGATATCACTTTATTTTAGAAGTGATGAATTTTATCTAGCTTATTCAATCAATGTTATACCACCAACAATTCACCCAATGCATGCTACTGCACTATGACATAAATGCCATAGTTTCCATATTTCATAAAAGTATGTGATCAAATAGTATATAATGATAATAATCTCAAGTACAGTTACCATTACTCGTGTTTATAGATAAGAACTATTAATGGAACCTGAAACATGTTGTGTTCCTCTTGGCGGTTCTTCCCTAATGATCCCATCTACTCACGATTACTAAGTATGAAATTTATGAGAATAAGTCTCAATGCTTATGAGTACATAATACCAGATAGTCACACATCATTTATATCCTATTAGTATGATGTATCTAGACTATATGTCATATATTTGAGATAAATTTCATAGCATCTTGAGGTTAACATTATAGTACAAGAACTTCTATAATATTTTGATATGTCAAATAATCAAGGGACATTACCATGTAAATAGTGGGTGTAGAAATACCAACAATATCATGGTAATAATGCATCATGCATAACTCAATTTATAAATGATAAAGTAATCAAAGATTAATTTTCAAGATGGGTCCATGGGACCCACTTTTACAGTATTAACTACATGAATATGGATTATCTCATCCATGTAAAGATGTACCAAACTCTCTGTTGAATTCTACACTCATATGGCTTAGAAGTGGACTGACTTGGTGAGTCGATGATCACCAATATAGAATTGTTTCCTCAATATGAACATGGAATTCTTGTCATAAATTCCATGGATATACCATCCCACTTATACTTAGAAACCTAAATATCTTGAGTCAAACCTACTAGAGACTAGTGTTCAACCTTCCCCTATTGACAAGTAAGACATCGAGAGACAAACTCAGCTACACAACACTTTATCCCTAGCCACTAGAATGGACACTGAAGGTCCTGATACATCTTTATCTTACCTGGATGTAATTTAATGGGTGTTGTGTGAAACTCCATTAGTACATCCACTCATAGAATCACTGGTACGATGATTTTCCTTAAGAAAATTATGATTAGCTCCCCGCCTTCAGAAATTCCATCATGAGCACATCCAATGGATATATGAACACACAACGTCTCATAATTGATATCTTCAAGATGATCTTCCCTAACATGTTGAAGAAGTTTTGCGATAAAAACCATCAATTTTGGGTATGTTAAACCATCCTCATCCAATATGAAGAACAACAAGAGGCCAACTATTTTGATGCCTTTCTCAAGAATTGTGAATAAGATTTTATGTTGAGAGCTTCTTCCACCATCTTCTCCTTTCTGGGAGTATAAACTATATTCAAGTAATGATCCTAGAGGAACTCTATCCATCAAATCCATATCAAGTTAATATCCTTATGAAAAAAGATATAATTGAGACTCTTGTGGTAAAAATATATGATAAACCACTCACCCATAAGGTTATGTTTCGACATATACATGATGAAGGCCACCACTACTAGATCTAGATCATGGGTCACATAGTTATTCTCATTGGGACTTAGCTCTCAGGACCCATAGATAATGATCACTTGACCCAATATCAAAACACACCCAAGACTAGTTTTTGAGGCATCGTAGAGCACCACATACTTAATACCCACCTCTGGTAGTCTCAATACGGGGGAGCTTGTTAACCTAATATGAAACTCCAGAAAAGCCTATTGGAACCTCTCCGTCCACATGAAAGGTTTCCTCTTTTGGGTCAAAGTATTCAAGGGTGTCAAAATATTGTAGAAATAATGCTTGAATCTCTGCTAGTATCCAACTAACCCATGGAAGCTCCTCCCCTTAGATATTCCCTTGGGTGGCTCCCAAGATAGCATTAGGTCAAAATTTTCTAGGACAACTACCACACAATATTTTGAGATTACATGTCCTTGGAAGTGGACCTCTAAAATACATGACTAAAACTTCAAGACCTTTATATAAAGATGGTGTTATCATGTATGTACAAGAACATCCTCAAATGTATTGTGTTCTCCACCTATGACATCAAGTTCACCAAGATTTCATTAATGAAGACAATCGTGAAATGATCCAAGAAAGGATGAAATATTTAGTTCATGAGACTCATGAACTCTACTAGGTAATTCTTATAACCATTATTCATCACTAATTAATCATAGTGAAAATAGATCCATTAGAATAACATCTTTGTGAAGGTACTGGGGTGTACAGTGGAAGCAGACTGGCTAGTGATTTAAAAATTTTGATCTTCAAATCAACATAATTATGTTGAATTCGATGAAACAAATCCTAGTATGGATGATTAAGATACTATGTGAAAGATATAATCCCAAAAATAAAATGAATAATTATCTTTTTAGATCTGAATCCATGCTCGATATCTGCTTTTCACTAGTGATTGTTTCTTGAAGGAACCAAAGATGGATCCCTCTAGATCATTCACACACTACAAAAATATGTATTATACCAATAGATATTCATTGAAAGATAATATATCTGTTGGTAAAAATGAGAAATTCCAAAATATAATAAGTTCTATTGGTATTGATTTCATGTACCAGCACTTTTTTTTACCAACAGTTATATCTGTTGATTTTTATCATTTAATACCAACAAATCTTTTACCAATAATTAAATCTATTACTTTATCATGTCAATACTAACATTTTTTATATATTTATATTATTTTTAGTAAATGTTATAAATTATAAGTATTTTAATAAAATCTTATAATAATATGTTTTCATCAAAAAATTATATGAATGTGATATATAATATATATATCTGATATAAAACTAATGATAAATGATTATAATTTTTGAAAATGTGAATAAGATCGAATTTCTACTAGTAAAAACTATAAAAAGAAAGTCACTTATATATAATTTTATTATATATATAATATAATTTTTAATTCAGAATATATATAAATTTAATTTTTTTCCATTATATATAGATTATATATAAATTTATTATATATCATGAATTTTTTTTATATCATACCAATAAAATGAATCTTACAGTAAATAAAATGTTTTGTTATTATTAATTTTTTTACTTTAATTTTTTATTTTTTACTTTTCCTCCCCCATAATTTACCCAATTCATCCCCTATCACGCGCCCCAACTAGGAAGATCCCCGACCAAGCTCCTCCCTCCACTTCTGGCCATGGTTATCTTTCTATCCAACTAGTACTCACCCATGCATTCGCACAGAAATACTTTCAATGATTAGGTTCAAGAAGACAAAACTATATTTCAAAGTTAATAAAGAACATGAATTTTGAATATATTGAAAACAAAAAATAGTGATACTTAATATTGTAATACAATTGGACAAAATATAGAAGGTGGTCTAAACCAAAAATGTATTTCAATTGATGGAAATCCTAATATAGATATAACTATCAAATGCATTCACAAAATGATAAAATAGTTAAAAATTGAGTTATATAACGCAAATAAAGCGTACTTGTTTTTGAAAGTAGAGTATAACACCAACTGAAAAACTAATCATATGTAATCAAGAAACATATATTTAAACATCACTTATTGAAGTAGGAGAATCAAAATAAACACCACATGGAGATGAAGGTTCGTCAAGGAACTATAGAAGATATTAACCTATTCAAAAAATAAATATCATCATCAATATATAAAACAATATATGATTATAAATTTAATGTTATAATATATGAAAATAGAAGATACGGTTTTTGGCTCATAATTCAAAAAATGTTACCTTTAGAAACCTATAATCACTAAATTTTATGAAATTAAATGGAAAATGTTTTTGCCTACAAACTCTTCCTTGTAATCACTGTATCATGCATCTACCTCTCCTTTATTCAGATCTTTGATGAGCTCCTCTATGATGTCATATTTCAGAACCACCATATACTTGTAGTTCCATTAGTCAACCATACTGGTGTTTACTTCAAATTATTTCTATGTAGGTAATGCTTCTCATAAAGGGGTACTTCATACCTAATTTGAATACTCTAATAATATGGGAACATGGACTGGTCATGAATGGTGAACAGATAACCTGATACTTGACATTATAAAATCTTTGCAAAAAAAAATGAACTTTTGACATCAGTAATAGCATACAGACTTTGATCTTAGAAGTTTAGAGTAGGCTATGTGAAACTAGAACAAGATATTTATTAGGGTAATTGAAGAAACATTAAGCATATATAATAAGAACATTTTGGATATGCACATCACCCACACTGGAAATGGATGAGTACACATCGATATGCACATACCAGCTTTAAATATAATCAACAGTGACCTGCAGATAGAAAAAAATAAAGGTAAAGCACATACTGTGCCATCCATTGAAGTAGATACCAGGCGTATTGTCATCCAATGGCACATTGAGAGATCAATTACTTCACTATCATGTTTTCCATAAAATTGGACCCCATAAATCAGTCCAACAGGGAATTTCATAAGTTCATCAGCAGAGAAGGCTTCACCTTTTCCAACTTTTGTAGTGTCAATTCTTAAGTAACTGATCATCTGGACCTTCAAGAATTTTCCAGACATAATCCCTTCCATCTTTGCTCACACTTAATGTAAATCAATTGATCAATTTGAGAGACAGTGATGGATGGAATTAGATTAACAATTGGACAGATACCTAGCCAAAAGGTGGACATCCTCTGCACAAAAAAAGCCATGTCTGACACTCTCTAAGATAAAATAGGTCAATTAGAAAAATAAAACATCCATAAAGTAAATGTTGAAACATGATAAACTAATATGTGAAGTAAACACATGAAAATGAAGTTTTAAACATTATATGGATCATAGAAAACAAAAAAACAGGGAACATATGTCATGCAGTATCCATACAAGAGGATCATTCTAAAAACAGGGTAAAAATATTTCATTAACCCTTAGGTAAACAACAGTCTAATATAGTTTTTACTAAAAATCATAATGTAGAAATCAAATATGAAGATAAATGAAACAATCAAACTGTAGTATTACCTTGAAATTACAGCTAAAAACTATGTTAAAAAACTTCGGTGAAAAAATTTGAAGTAATTAATTTCTATAAGTTTTTACAAACTATAAGGAAGCACATAATTCAAGTAAATAAAAAAACCATAGGATATGATACATTTATTTTGTTGCTTGAAGTATAAATAAAACCAATGGAAGCAACTGCATATATGGAAGAAAAAATATTAATCACTAGAAAAATAGAAATCAAGAGTATCAGCCAAACTCACATATGAGCATGCATGATAATGCATTCTTGTAAAAGGAAATTGTATTCTACATAAAGAAACAACATGATTGATAATATAATCTATAAGGGAAATGTAATCTCAATAAATGATAATGCAATATGAACTTCAACATAAACTACAATATGAAGTTATATTGAAACAGCTATAAAAACAAAAATGTAAACTGAAATTTCAGTACAACATGAACTAATATAAAGTGCAATATAAAATGAAATATAAATGGAAGTATAACAAATATAAACCAACATATTTTAATTTAAAAATTTTAATAGAGGTTAACAGAGAAGTAGAATATGAATTTTTATATTAAATAAATATGAACAAATAGATCCCTGAAACAACTTCAATAAAATTACATAATTATGAAACAAAAAAAATATCATTACTACTCAAATAGTTTAATTAAATAGTACATAAATCACATGATGAGAACATACCATAATGTAAATGACTGCCATTTCAACATCTATTAATCAAAAAATAGATGTATAAATTGACACATTGATGAATAAAACACTAAAAAAACTTCAATAAAATTACAGAATGATGAAAAAAACCCTTTCATTACTCCTCAAATAGGTTAATTAAACAGTAACTAAATGGCACAAGGAGAACATACCATAATGCGAATGACCACCATTTCAGCATCTATGAATCAATAAATAGATGGATAAATTAACACAGTGATGAATAAAACACTAAATGAATTCTAATATTAAAAACTATGAAATTCAAGAACATAACTCTATGTTTAGTAATGAGACCTCATCCAAAAATTATGTTAAATGTAATACTTAAAATTGGAGATTAATTTTACAGAGATGTTATGAAGAAAAAAATCATATACTGTATGCATCGGGAAACGGTTCAATCTACGCGAAGAGTAAATTTCCACCCGTCTTTGAGAATGCCATCCCAATAAAATATATGTATAATGAAAAAATCTTAGTAAATTTCCACCAGAGAACAAATGTATTGAAAAATCCAACATGTAGTTACACATAAAACCAGGAACAATGTCAATTGTGGTTTCTAATATAAAATGCTCAAACAAATAATCAGAGTTCTATCCCACTTGCTCGGACATGAATTGCATTATTGAATATAATATAGAGATAGATGAATATGTTAAGATAATAATTATATTATTTAGTTGAATAAGCTTACATAGAAAGAAGTGCAGATTTCCAAGGTACCAACTTCATATGAACCGACACCTTCAGATAGAAATATTTTTTCTTCGATGTGAACACAACTCCTGAAATCCAAAAAATTCACGTATTGATAAATATTTCATATATAATATCATTATTTCAAAATTCTGGTTTATATTAAAAATGTTTGAAGATGAAAATTAAGTTAGATAAAAGATATCTTAAGAACAATCACATGATGATAAAAATGAAAAATAAAGTAACATAGGCTGTGCAGAATTAGGATTGGAAGCTGATGAGAGATATTTAGAAAACATAATGCCCAAAGATATAGTATTAGAGAAACCAAAAATTTAATTCATATAGAATTTTTTTTAGATATAATGGATTATATATGTTATAAATTTGAATAGTGCAGATGGTGAAAATACATCCAAATAAAGAGATTTTTTTTTGAAACTGAAAAGAACACTGCAGGGATTGGAGAATATAATACACATAAAATTATAAAATGAACAGTTTTTATTCTATATTTGGAGTATTAATATACACAACGAACAATTTTTGATTCATAATAGAATATGTATTAAAATAACTTACGAAAAAATCAAAAGAGAACCTAAATACTGAATATTGTAGAGCTGGGAGACAATTCTATCAGGGGGTACGTATAACAAAAATTATGCAGTGCAGTGGAAATTTAGGGTTGGTAAAGGCACATAGTGATAATCAAATATGAAACCATGAAATCCAATAGATTACCTTATTACTGATAGAAACTGAAGGAAGTGGATCCCTAATTCCAGATCTTGGAATGCATATAGTTTAGTACAATATGGAAATTTTGTATGAATATACTAAGATGATAGAGTGAAAGGCCAACATTAATGTTGCAGGGATAATTGAAAGATAACATTACCTTAGTCAGGATATGGATGAGTCTGTTGTTGATCTTGGATGTCGCAGGATGAAAAGTTGTCAGTAGCAAGAGGATTGGTTTGCTATAAGAATTTCATTAACCCACTGAGCTAGGGTTTTGAGGACAAAGATGACAGCTTAGATGATAGGGGATTTGGGGTAGGGATTAGAGGTTTTGGTGGAACGTATGGGTTCATGTGAGGCAATGAAGATTATGAGGAAAATACCTATGGTGGTGGAGGGAAGTGAAAACACGAGCGTCGGATAGAGAACACAAGTGGCGGAGAAACTATGAACAGAAATACGAGGGCGATATTGAACATGATAGAGGGGTATGCTAAAACTGGGAGAATGAAGAAGATGATCTATGAGCACGACAAACTACAAGAAACTCGGGAGATGGATGACGGTGGCTTGGGGAGTTTTCAGGAACCCTAGGTTGCGAGAGCTTAATCCTGACCGCATCCAGGAAAAGGAAAGATGTGGATATTATAGTGGAAACCGAGTGAAGAAGGTGTTCAGAGACAGTGGGATACAGACAGCTGGTATACTGGGAGAGGGAGGACGACAGAGGGGCCGAGGGTACTCTCGGTGCAGACCCACGATAATCTCAGTGAGAATAGAATAGGGAGCTGAAGAAAAAAAAGGAGATCCCATGGGGTGGAGCGACATGGACATAAAAAGAAGTGACATGTATTATATACCTGACGTGGAAGAACATGGTTTGGACACATGTCTATTTGAAATCCAGGATTAGTATATATATATATTTCACTTGTGGTCCACCCAAGTTAGAATTTATTCTCCTCCCCTCCATTATTCCCTTTTAAATTTTCTTTTCATTATATTCCTTGTGGTGCACGTGACCCATCCAAACCCTAACCCTATTTGGGTGTTTTATTTTTTGATTCTTCAAGGTTACGGTTTTTAAGACTCAATTAAGGTTTGTTTTAGCTGCATTTGTTGAATGCGTTTTAGGGTAGTGCATAATCTGTTAATGGGTAGTGAGAAATATGTTTATTTTAGTGTAGTAAAAAAATTATTTTAGTTGTGTTTGTTAAAGGAGTTTTAGGAGTTTTATGGTAGTGCATAATCTATTTTAGGGCAGTTCATAATCTCTTTGTTTTAGTGTGTTTTATCATTTGTTGATTTTTTCTTGGCGCTAAACTTATCCAGCTGGGAGGCATCAAAATTCAGGTCTTATACCATTGTGTAGCTGGAACTCCCATAATCCATGCTCGCATCAACCTACCTCTCACTGAACCATTTCCATCTTTGAACTTTCAAATCTTTCCAATCCTTTAACACTAGGACAACACCCTTTGGATGATTCTCACAAACCTTGATGGTGTCAACTAGACCAAGCTTCAATCATTCCTCTTCAACATCTACTTCAAATTCATAATGCATATTCACATCAGATCTCATTTTAGTTGTAGTAAGAATATGGAGAAGGATAACAGTAATAGGAATCAACAGATGTAAATCATCACAACCACCCCATCCAAGCATCTGCTATTCAACCAGGTTTATTTTTCTCTCTTGTCCACTTTTTTTCTAAGAATTTATCAACTTTTTTTCACAAATATGGCTCAGGTCATCAACATGGGGGTATTTCAACCTAGTTGAAGATATCTTCCATCCAAGATATCTATAACCCAAGTAACAAAAGGTTTGTTCAAATATATAACAAGTGAATCACACTTTTTTTATCCTATTTCCTTGACATCATAGATCCACTTGGGGTGTTATTAGTTTTGGTGCCCTCCTTTATTATCCCACACATGAAAAAATCCTGCACAACCTCATCAAAAGTAACATCATCTGGAAATCCATTAACATAAACGTGTATGTTTTGTTTTAACTCAAAACAGCTATTAGGAGACAATAAGTATCTATTTATATTCATACAATTTGAAAATTTCCTTCAATACTATCTTTGTAACTCTATCCTTAATGGTTAAGGTTTTTATCGCATATGGTTTTTCATCTATTGAATTATATTTCTTTGTTAATTTAAAGTAGTGTCATTATAAATAGTAATCACCTTCAATAGATTATAGGATTTTATGTAGTATTTCTAGAATATAAAATTTTGAGTTATGTGTCACTCTTAATTGAAATTAGTTTTAGTCTAAATGGTTTGTTGTAACAGAATAGATAATATTCATGTTATTTTTATATCATGTGTTGCTATTTTGAGTTGTTGTGGTCACTTTTAATTTTTTCCCTTATAGTAATTATTCTATTGTGCTCACTAGTTATTTTTACATTCCATTGGTTGGTCACTAGATGGATGTGGTCATTGTTTGGTCACTGGATGGATAAACATCTGGTTATTGTGGTCTCTTGTTATAAATTCTTATGTTGGCTATTTCCACTGGTTTGAAGGGATCGTATACCGATAGACAAATAGAAGATACAAAAGAAAAATCAATTGAGGACATTTAATGTCCATGAACATAAAGAATCAATAGGTTGGGAGGGGTGAGAAGCTCTGGGAAAGGCCTTGAACAGATTCAGTTTTAACAAAAATAAAGAGGTTTTTTCAATTGAATCACACAAGCCAATTAAACCACTGATTGAAATTTTTGGAACACGTTAGAAACTATGATCAAGTGAATAATATTATAGGTGTTTTTTTCAATGTTTATATAATACTCTTGTTGTGGTGGATGATATTTTTATGTCATGCTTCTTAATTTTTATAGCATGCATCAAAATTTTTATAGGATGAATTTAAATGAAAACTATTTGCTAATTGTTGTGTTTGTTTGATCAGAAGTTGCTCATGATGGTGCAAGTCTAAAGTGGATAGGTGATGCTTGTGATCAAAGTTGGTACAAGTTCAACTTCAAACATAGAAGGGTGGTCTACTGCAATCAAAGGGATGATGTTGATGTTTCCCATGTTCAGATCCACTACTGTAGAAACCTTATGCGAGATGTGTTTATCCAGAAATCTAGTAGAATGACCTTATCCACCATTGTTTTAAAACTAGTCTCAGATTTCTATCTCGTATGAATCCTTTGTATCAACGTTCTAGAAAAATCAATAGGGATATATCTCTTTGAATTCAATTCTAAATTTACCAACAAAATGAGAAGGATAAATGTCTTGACATGGTAAAAATTGATGGTTTATGAAACCTATTTTCAATGTGCATGGTGATGATAATGCAGGAATGATGATGTTTTTTCTTGTGTTTTTTACATTAATATTTTTCTACCTCTTGTGGATGAAATGAAAAAAGTTATCGAAGTTGTTGAAAAGGACATGTAGTAATCCATTGGTGACTTGATAATGTGTATCATGAAGATTTGGAAGTTGTTGCTTCATACATAGTTTTTCATGGAGTGTGTGGAGTAGTTGGGAATGCACATTTAAGGTAATTTATTGACGCCTCATTAATGTTTCAGTGTTCTCACTAACATATTAATCCAAATCACCTCTTTATAATTCCATGGATTGAAATCTGAAATCTTTTTTAGTGTTCTCACTAATAATATATTGATTCCTCATTTGTTTGGTAAATTTATTCTTCATATGTGTATGAAATGTAAGTAGAATCCAGGTGGGATTCAAACTGTTTTTGAAATCTAAAATCTATGTATTTTTTGTGAAATCTAAAATCTTTGAAATCTGAAATTTTCGTTGCAAGGAGAGCGTGAGCATAGAAGGTCGAGCCTATATGGTCTGGGCTTGTGAAACAACATTTAGATCTTCGGAAGGGGTGGTATGAGGTCCTAAAGAAGAGGCTAGATGTCCTGTCCACAGGAAGACACTTGCTAAACCTATAGTTGGATAGTTTATTTGATGGATGAATCAATATTTACATACATTTTTTAACTTGTAGGTAAATGGAAAATCCATCCATGAAAAAGGTACATTCACTTCTCTTTCTCTTAATTAATCAATTACCCTACTGCTAAATTCTAGTATAAATTCACAATTATTTATTTGGGTTGTTTCACTTTGATTTCTTCTTCTTCCTAAAAATTATATTCATTACTTTCTCTATACTATTTATCTTTCTAACATATCTTTTATACTATTTTTCTATACATCATTGTTCTTTGTGCTGTGTTTATATACCTCATTTCTTGCTAATCGTTGTTAAGAATTCATTATTGTATACAAGAAATTATGAATTTCTAAATGTGTTGTATTTAATGATTCAGATGGTTATTTTAGGCCACACCTATAGTTAAAAGGATTATTGCGAAGCATGGATTCTACAGAGAAACCTGAAGAGACAATGACACTATCCATGAGGAGTATCTTGAAGGGGTCGATGATACCCATAATTAAAGTAAGAGATGAGAAAAATCATGTATAAATGTCTCAGACTGTAAGTATGAATCATCAAAATTAATTTTGACTTTACCAATATAAATTATTAATATTTTTAGTGTCATCTTTTTGGAATTCCAAAATATAAATATAAATATTATTGAATCTTGGATATTTTCAATCTTTCGAGTGCATAAAATTTAAATTTCACCATAAGTTACTAATGTGGAAGAAGCATGGGTTAGGTAGTGGAATCCTAGTCAACAACCAAAGTCAAGAGAAGTATTACTAGTGATGGGTTTCTTACTATTTTGGGGATAACATGAGCGTCGAAGGCCATGAATATATGGTCTGGGTTGTGATGCAATGTTACCAACCTTTTAAGTGGAGGTATGAGACAATGGGAGTCTGGATGTTCACATGGGACTGAGAGAATACGAGATAAAAGGCTACCTTAGGAATACCATATTCACAATCACGAAGGACTGTTCAGTGCATTTACCCGCATCAATGGGGTCGAAATTCAGTTTATGTCAGGAAGAGTGTGAGGAAGATGATGAAATGGGTTGGCTAGATTGTGGGAATTTTTATTACATAGATTACATAAATAAGTGGCTATCATAGAAAAACACTTTCCTCATCTGCAAGTCTGAATATGCAGCAAGAAAAGGTGAGGAGTGGTGTTTGTAGATTTCTTCATTCCTTCACCATGATTATGAAGCATCCATTTTCATCTGTTTGAAGATTTTCACATGGAAAGTAGGCTTTTTGATCCAAGGTGTGACTGCTAGATATTTGTTTATAATTGCATAATTCAAGTGAAAGAAGATCTGGAAATGTGAAGAAAGATCATTGAGAACACAAATTCTGTTTTTGAACTTGCTGCAAAATCCAATTTGGAAGTATTGATTATGGTCTAGGTGAGGAAAAATCCATTCTGTCTCAATATTATGAAAAACATTTATTTAAATAAATCTTAAAATATCTTATTTTCATCATCTTTTCATGGATACTAAACACTATTTTTACATAACATTTTTATATTTGGTGTTCCCCTATCACATTGTTTATTTTCACAACAAAAAGATCATGTGAATTGGAGTGAACTAGCAGGTAAAAGGAAATACCAACATAAAAAAGGTACATTAACCTATCTCTCTTATAATTAATCACTTACCCATCTATATATAAATACTTAAATACTAAAATTTTCACTATTTAATTCTAATAATTGTAATTAGATTGTATACTACAATTGTAGAGTGTAAGGGAATATTTGTAGGCCTGTGCATATTATTATTTGGTATAAACATAACAGAGTGTTATATATGAAATATATGAAATATATCTCCTCATATACATTATTATTTGGTATAAATATTTTAAAGAGTGTTATATATAAAATCTATGCACACATGGCCTGGCATCTTTTTATTTCACAGATAGCTGATTAGTGAAATCTAGAATATTCTAATTTAGTTTTTAAATTACATTCTATCTCAAATATGGAATCTATTTTTATGATCTCATCATAATTACTGAAAAATAATGTGAATAAGATAGTGATTTATAGGAGTGGAAAATAATATTTCGGTTTCATTTGAAGGGATCCTCATGGTTCATTTACTAATGAGTGTTGTGGCCACCTATTGTCAGTTTTTTTGACTTTTCTTTGATTATGAGGCTCATTTTTTGCATTATAGTGGCCAGTTTAATCATTTTATTCAAATTAGGGAAGCACACATTAATGAGGAGTGTGATGGATTGCAACTCTTATAATATAATAGGTAAGCTTCTTCCTCCTCAACCCCCTAGAATTTTGGTTTTTTATATGTCTTAATTATATGATAGAGGTGGATTTGGATCTTTGTTTGATGCTTTCTGGTACTGTATGGTCATTGTTTAAAATGAATATTTCAATCTTATTCTATGGTTGAGTTATAAATCATTCCTCCCAACACATTCAAATCACTATTATGTTAATCACTCGCTTTCTCATTGGAGAATGAGAATAGAATATACCCCACACTGGTGTAAGTTCAAACTCAAACTCCTAATCACATCTCAGAGCTCATGTCATATCTCATGTAACTATAGAGTTAATTAGAGGAATGAATCAGTATTGACATACATTTTTCAAAAATAATGTAAAGTTAAAAGATTCTCAAGAAAAAAAGGTACATTCACCTCTCTTTCTTCTAATTAATCAATTAGCATGCTATAGAAAACCATTGGAAATCTGAAATGTTAACTAGTTAAATTTGATGAGAGTAATTTGAAAGTATGCTGTAATTATTGGGAAGAGGGAATATTTTTAGACCAATGAATATTTTTATTTGTTATAAATACAAAGTTAAATGATGTTTATGAATGTTTATTTCCTTATTGTTCATGTACTACCTTTATTGAAAGTCAAAAGGAAGTTCAACTCAAATGCAAGAAGTTCAACACAAATTTTTATTCCTTGTTGTGCGAGTATTACCTTTACCCTATGGTTTAAGCATATTCATATAACTTGTCTGTATGCCTCCCTCAATTACATATGAGGTATTTTATCATCTATTTTTGTCATATATTTTTGAAGACTAGAGTTGTAATGGATACAGATGGAGATGACATAGACTGGAGCTGGCACGGATGGGATGGAGTAAGAGCTTGAGCTGGCATGGATGGGGCTGGAGCTAGATGAGATGGCATAGATTGGAGCTGACGTGGATGGGGTTGGAGCTAATATGGATGGGATGGAGCTGCTGGTGCTGGAGTCGCTGGCGATTATGGGCTGAAGCTACTATTGGGGGGTGTTATGGGGTGGGTGGTTAGGGTTTTCGAGAGATAGTATTATGGAACATAAATGGGGGGGGGGGGTAGAATTATTGAACAATCCTGGTGGGGATCCAACTTGTTCTATTTGTAATGAATTTCATGATTAATATAATTAATTCTTTTCTAATTCTGAATATGTGTTAAAATCATTTTTGGTTTAATAATTAAAACATATGTATTATATATGATAAATTAATAAATATAATATGAAAGTTTAGTGGCAATTAAAATTTATAATTTATAATTAAATGTAATTTATAAACAAATATTATACATTGATAATATTATTACCAATAGATAAAGTTTTCATTAGAACCTGTTGCTAAACACTTTAACCGACAAATATATTATTTATTAGTATTATTATAATTTCAATAGAACTATTTTATTTGTCACAAAAACATTTAGCGATAGAGTTTTTACCAACAGTTTAGTGACAGGGTCATATATGTTGGTAAAACGTTTTACTAATAGAAAATGCACTTTTACCAACAGATATTCCCCCACTGGAAAAAGTGAAATATTTTTTAGTGAAACATGCTTCAAATATTTATGAGAACATCGTTTGTCAAATTTTAGGTTCTAGAATGGAGATATGATGATGCCTTTGACATCCCAACGATCACCGCAATGATGATCATCAATCTGTGAAGAAGAACTCAAATCAGGAACCAGGATTATCTACTTATCTCTCTAGAAAGTAGGAGGGATAAGGGAGATACTCTCAACAATCATGTGATGAATATTATCATCAATGTGAGCCCTCTCCTCCTTATATATTGAATTATCAAATTACCCAAAAAAGGTTCCCCACTACGTGGATATATATTTCCCACTAAATAAGTCATAAACGACATGTTATAACCAACTAACTAGGTCATAAATTTCATTTATATTTTTATCACTTTATTGTAATATTATAAATATATTATATTATAAAGTCAATCCATTAACTCAAAGTGTCTTCCCAGAAAATATTAAACAAACCATGAATATTTAAAATAATATTCGTTTGTTAAATTTTTTCCATGTATTCACTTAACATCCTATGAATAATTTTAATAAATAAATTCAATACTAATTTTTCTAAACATGAATAGTATTAATATATTTATTCTTCGAGATCATATATCCTCAGACATATCCCAACCCCATTGGTTTCCCCCACCTTGTCCTAAACTTATATTCAATTGAATATAATAGATGTTTAAATATTCTTAGTATGTGACGCACTAGGCCCTTATCTCGATAACAGTGAATACTATTCCTAGAAAAGGAGGACAATCTAGCAACCGTTCAAAGACCCTAAAGAGATAAGGAAAATTCATAGAAATGAAAAACTTTCCTATGAATACACATCGTGTAATAAAATCACTTAGTCTCATGATATCTCATTAAGAAGGACATACACATTGTGTCATCATCATTTCTTGCATTATTATTCATTGATATTAATGGTTAAAATTAACTTCTTCTACCATGGACATGGATTTATTTTTAGGACTACCATCTTGATCAACTAGGTCTAAGGTATCTCTTCATATCGAAATTGAAAAAATTCCATCTTGATTGTTCGATCAAGGTTATACCACCAATGACACACCCAACACATGCTACCTTATTATGAAATTAATGCCATAATTTTATTTTTTGCATCAAAGTATATAATAAAATAGTATACAATGATAATAATATCAAGTCAAAAAACCATTACTGTAACACCCCGAGATTTTATGAAAAATATTCTTTTTATTTCATTAATGTCTTGTGTTGTATGCTACACCAAGATTACCTTGCGCTATACGCAACACCGTATTAGCTTGCAGTATACGCAACACTATTCTTGGATCGTGTTACACACAATTTTGATAATAGTTATTCTATGTAATATTGAGTATATATATATATATATATATATTCAATGTATAAATGAAATATGGTTGGATTCTGTTATACGAAACAATGAAGGATTCTTTCACAACACGCAACCCTGACTTGGCTTGCATTACACGCAATCATGACCTTCCTCGATATCATGTGTTGTACGCAATACCGGGTTTTACTAAACAACGATATATTATTATAATATTAGTATGAACTAGCCGTTATGAATAGTATTAACTAAAATTTGAATCTTATAACATTATTATTCATCTTACACATTTTCTAAAACATGGTATAAGAACAAAATAAATTTTTCGGGTAAAATAATTATTTTTCAAAAAAATGCAATTTTACCGCCTTTTGATGGCGCACCCACTTTAAATCTATTTTTTTGACATGTTTATAAGTTCAATTTTACAAAATAAAATTCTTCTTTATAATCAAGATATAAAAATTTACTTTGGATAAATTTTTCATATTATTCTGATAACTTTCATATTTTAATGAATAGTAAAAACACGCTATATTTTAATTAAAAACAACTTTTTTCATCGTAATAAATTATGTGGTTAAATAATAATATTGAATGGTTTAAAAGTATAAATATAATATATTTTTACCATTTAATATAATGTATGTCATTAGCCTTGATTTTACATTGAATTCGTAGGTTAAATAAATTCAATCTTTGGCAATGTTTTAACTTTTAAAACCTGTTTGCTTAAACAACGGGATTAATTTTAAATTAATTTCTGCAAATTCTGTGTTCTGAATTTTGAAAAATGGATTCCATATTTGGAATCAGTGGGTCCAAATTATGTTAATAGGTTACTTTTATTTTTTTGATATTATGAATAGTAACTACGGTAATTTTTTTATTTACTACGGTTAAAGGTAAATAGGGTAATTCAAGGTTAAAAGAATATTATAATAATTCAAAATTACCTTGAAACTTGTCCTAACCTTATTGGATGAGTAGTGGCCGACCATGGGCATCCTTGGGTCGATTTTGGAACCCCATGGAGCCACTTATGAAAGACAATGACACATTAGATTAATTAATTTAATGTAAAGACAAAATTGACTTTAACAAAACTCTTTTAGTAATTAATTTTTTATAAGTGGTTATATAAGTTATCTTTTCGACTATAAATATTCTTTTTAAAGCTAAAAATATTCCCTACATCATGGTATTTGTTTCATAATTTTTAGATATCAAATGAATTAAATTATTTATGACACAATAACGATGTAGTGTTTAACTCATTAATAAATGATTTAAATAAATAAGATTAAAATGATTAAAATATCATCCAAAACTTGTCCAATTCCTATTGGATGATTTTATTTAGAATACGAGTCATCTTATCTTCGGAATTGATGTGTTTTGGACCTCTTGAAACCGAAAATAAGTTTATAATAAAATAATGTTTTCACACTTTCCTAAAGAGCCCCTCCACTCCCTTATAAAAGGAGACCACTTCTATGCAATTCCTCACACCTCTAAAGCCTTTTGGCTCATCCCAACTCTGCCCAACTAAGCTCCCTACATCCCTATCCTCCCCCATGAAGCCTTACATTAGGCAGAAGACTCTACAAGAAGTCCTTTTGGTTCAAACCAAAGGAAGTTACCAAAATTAAAGGTAACAGTTTCTCTTAAGTTGTTTTCTTTTATTCTACTTCTCCAACCCCTAAACTCTTTTTAATACTTCCTTTTGTAACAACAATAATATCCTAAATATACTAGGATGTTGTTATGAGAAGGATTCAAACTACACTTACACATACCTCCATCTAATGGATGAAGAACATAATGTTTCTGTGATGGAAAACTAACGCCTCACGAAACGATGATTGTACAATTTTCTCCCACCGCATCTCATGGTGGCCATTATGACGGAACTGTATTTATATATAATATATATTATGTTTATAATTTACTTATTCTTATTTACTACCTAATTATATCAGGTATTTACAGTTTCCATAGTCGGTAAATAGGATAATCTCATTTGAGGAAGTGCGGACTACCGCCCCCTCAAAGTGATGTGATTCGTTAATACCTTATGTGGGATGTATAAAGGATGTGGTTAATGATATTATATATGATATTATACTGGAATTATAATATACCTATGGATCATTATGTTTTAATTCCATTAAAATAAGAAATAGAAATGAAAGTAGCGTTCATGTGTACGTACGGCTTACCGTCTCCATGAACGGTGTGTTTCATTTCTTACCTCCATATGTTATGTACTATTATAAATGCTTGTATATTCTGGATATAGAATGAATGTATTTGATATATAAATCATGATTTAAATTTTTGAGGTAATTAAATGATGATATAAGTAATAATAACATCAAGAACAACATGTCCAAACACGTATGATAAATAAGATTATTTTACCCAAAACCCTACTTTAACATTAATATACATAAGAATGGGTAATATAAAGTCATAAGTGAACCATATATGTGATATAATAACAATTAATATAATTCTTTAATAATTCAATGACATTATTTAAATCATTATACAGGAGGTTCATACACTTACGAAGCAAATTGGACCTAAGGTAAGGGAAAATCTCACAATCTCATTTTTTTATCTGAGATTGTTTATACTTTGGTATTTACTGGGGTGTATTTTATCATCCACATCCATGTTTCCTCAATATGTAATATTATTTATATCCACCTACAATTGTTTAAATCCAATTTTACCCTTCAGTGATTTTTTAGTAAAAGATATGAAATGAATCTTTTTCCGTTTTCCGTACGAGGTACTTTTTGACTTTACCAACAAAAGTACGAGAAGAATGTTTTTTTAACTTATATGGAATGAATGGATTTTTAAAACATTATTTACAAGAAGCTTCCTTTACAAGTTTTCAAGTTTATTTTTAATCAACTTCTTTTAATTTAGAATTTTATGACATGTTAAGAAATAAAATGTGTTTTTGAAGTAGAAAGGATATTTTCCTCAAGAATGGAGTTCAAGAGTTTTATCAAAATTATTTTCCATCTAAGATAATATAGGGTTCTGTTTCTATCCCTATTATTACATTGATTTTTTTATGTTGTGATGGAATTATTTTTATCTTATATGAATTGTTTTATGATGTCACAGTGTTTAAGAATCCCTTTTTTTTACATGGGTTATGATATGATGTATGGTATTTGATTTTGTGGCACACATAAGAATGGTATCATTATGAGATGGGTGGGACATATATCTCCCTCCAATGCATTAGGTAAAGATTTTATATCTCATGAGATAGACATGGCTGGAACGGTAGGTTATATTGGTTCAGTGAAACAGGACTGAAATGAGGAATGGACTCGGTTCAGAAATGGAATTTGTCCACTAAGATAGTCTTGGCAATGAGTCTTGACTAACAAGAAATGATTCTCTATGATTATGTGTGTATGCCACAAAGTTTCATGTTTTATGTTATGATTATTGGGATTTCATTTCACTACTATGATTTATCCCATGTATGAAATTATGCTCTCTTTTGCAGGTTAAGATTTCCAAAATGTTATGTTTTTATGAATATGATGTGATTGATATTTCTTTTGTTTACCCTTACTGAGCATTTGAGATCACCCTTTTATGCTTTCTTTTCCCCAGGACATAAAGAAAGGATTTAGGTTTAAAAAAAAGAATATCTTTATGGGAGATGTTGAAGATCTTTCACCACGATTAGAAGATTATATTCCGAGTTTCCAAAGACACTAAACTATTATGGTCCTTGTGTGTGTGTTTTTGTTATGTACTAAGTATTCCACAAAAGTAATGTAATTTCCATGTACGTCAGGCTTCGGGTCTCTACAGTTGGTATCAGAGGAAAATTTTAGTCAACCTTTGGAAACTAGGATGCGAAAATGTTAGTAAGATCCCTAGAGATATTTCTAAGGTATGTCTAGGTATGTCCCTAAGGATAAGTATACGTATAGGATATAGTCCTAGAACTATGGTAACGATATTAGATTAAACCAAAGATGTTAGATATTGAATTTAATTCCCCTTTATTATGATTTTTGCCTCTCACACTATTCTTTTTGGGTTTTAGAAAATGGATGGAAACAAGACGATTCACGACAATAGAGGATATGATGGACAATGGAATGATATTCTTCATGAGAAACCAAATGAAATGGGATTTGGAAGTCCAAACATCATTATTATTCCAAATCAGCAATCACATAATATGATCAATAAAGTAAAATTTGTTAAGTTTCCTGACTCGGCTAATAAGAGAAAGATGGAGTTTCATGATGATCATAGAGGAAAGAAAGTTCAATTTCCCCTATGTAAATCATGTGGGAAGAGGCCTCAAGGAGAATCTTTCAAAGGAACTGGAAGATGATTTGGGTGTGGAAAAGAAGGACACAAAGCCAGTAAGTGAAAAGGAAAAGGTTCAGTTAACACCAAGGATGAGGATAATGGTATTGCTATGACATCAACAATGGTTAAATGTTTTAAATGTGGAATGTACGGGCATTATGAAAACCAATGCCCTAAGGTAAAGTCTCATGAAGAGAATCAGTGTGGTCGTATGGGTAGTATTTTTGTTGATGATGATGAAGAGACTACAAATGATATGTGAGATGAAAGAATTGTTGAAGCTCAGTCAATGGTTTAAGAAGGTAGTGGAATGATTACATGTTTATCATGTGTAATGTTGTATAAGTAATCTCATGGTACTATGGAATAAAGAGACATCTAAGGATTGTTACACTGTTGTCTTTCCTTGAGTTTTGAAAGTGTATGATTAATGGTACCAGTATCCATGAAAGGTTATTTTGATATTTTTGGAATGTAGATGATATGCGCATAATGAAGGGATAAAGAGAAAATTAAATGTTTGATAGTATTCATGAGCTCATGACTGATATAAGGAGAAGGTTATATCATGGTTTGAGTATATAGAATTTTTGGATTTTGGTATGTGGAAAGAGTTAACTTTTGACTGCATTCATGTTTTCACTAAGGTTCAATGGGTATTCATTCTTCAAGAAAATACATGATTAAGGTATTCACATGTTTGTAATTTAACCAACAAGATATATCTTATGATATATGGGGGATAAATGATGGAATTCACGTGATCATTTTCTTTATACTATGATCTTAGACCGAAGTATTTTAGATAATCCTAAAGATTGGAATGGATTATGTTAGACATAAGTTAGTATTGTTTAAGGATAAAACGTTTTTGATATTGTTGATGGGATGTTATAGTAATATAGATTTAGAAAAAGGACAACCTGCAGGACGGGCGATAGCCCATCACGTCGGACAAGGCTGTGGGAATCGAACCCACAACCGAAGTGCGACTGGCCTTTATCGCCTACCACTGGCCTACAGGAAGTCCCTGTTTAGTAGAAACTAGTTTTATTATATTAAGCAGTATGATATATGAAGTATAAGTCCATTTTAGGAACCATATATGATTAATCTCACTATAGATGGACTTATGTATTTTTTTTGATAACTTTTCTAACCATTTGTTTGAGACAGATGGAATGACCCATCATTCTATCACATGATCTGCTAACACATCACAAATGACAAATTCAACTTCATTTCTTTAAGAGATGAAGTGGAAATTGTCCCAAGAACAACAAACGGTGAGACTATACCAAAATCACGAAAGTATTTCTTCTAATTCCAATTTCATCAACTTTAGGGAAATGATCTTGAAAACCAAAAATATTGACCTAGTGCTCTTATATCTGATGAATTAGACGGTACCTTAGATCGTCACAAATTTATGGCTTTGTGATTGCTGACTTTTCCATAGCCATGTTCTCTACCACTCTCCATCAGAACATGATGGTTAGATTTATCTTCTATATCCATATTTTCAGCTATGTGGAAACCCAGTGATTAGTTTATTTGGGTAACCGTTACGTTTCATACTTTTGTTTTTAAAGATTGATTTTGGTATTCCTTTTTACGATGTGGGTTTCTATTAAAGAAACTTTCGAATAGTAAACCATTTATAACCCTGACGAATTTCGAGGGCGAAATTCATTTTAAGGGGGGTAGAATGTAACACCCCGATATTTTATGAAAAATATTCTTTTAAATTCATTGATTTCTTGTGTTGTATGCTACACCAAGATTACCTTGCTCTATACGCAACACTGTATTAGCTTGCAGTATACGCAACACTATTCTTGGATCGTGTTACACACAATTTTGATAATAGTTATTCTATGTAATATTGAGTATATATATATATATATTCAATGTATAAATGAAATATGGTTGGATTCTGTTATACGAAACAATGAAGGATTCTTTCACAACACGCAACCCTGACTTGGCTTGCATTACACACAATCGTGACCTTCCTCGATAGCGTGCGTTGTACGCAATACCGAGTTTTAGTAAACAATGATATATTATTATAATATTAGTATGAACAAGCCTTTATGAATAGTATTAACTAAATTTTTAATCTTATAACATTATTATTTGTCTTACACATTTTCTAAAACATGGTATAAGAACAAAATAATTTATTCGAGTAAAATAAGTATTTTTCAAAAAATGCAGTTTTACCGCCTTTTGATGGCGCACCCACATTAAATCTAGTTTATGACATGTTTATAAGTTCAATTTGATAAAATAAAATTCTTCTTTAGAATCAAGATATAAAAATTTACTTTGGATAAATTTTTCATATTATTCTGATAACTTTCATATTTTAATGAATAGTAAAAACACGCTATATTTTAATTAAAAATAACTTTTTTCATAATAATAAATTATGTGGTTAAATAATAATATTGAATGGTTTCAAAGTACAAATAGAATATATTTTAACCATTTAATATAATGTATGTCATTAGGCTTGATTTTACGTTGAATTCGTAGGTTAAATAAATTCAATCTTTGGCAATGTTTTAACTTTTAAAACCTGTTTGCTTAAACAACGGGATTAATTTTAAATTAATTACTGCAACTTCTGTGTTTTGAATTTTGAAAAATGGATTCCATATTTGGAATCAGTGGGTCCAAATTATGTTAATAGGTTACTTTTATTTTTTTGATATTATGAATAGTAACTACGGTAATTTTTTTTATTTACTATGGTTAAAGGTAAATAGGGTAATTCAAGGTTAAAAGAATATTATAATAATTCAAAACTACCTTGAAACTTGTCCTAACATTATTGGATGAGTAGTGGCCGACCATGGGCATCCTTGGGTCGATTTTGGGACCCCATGGAGCCACTTATGAGTGACAATGACACATTAGATTAATTAATTTAATGTAAAGACAAAATTGACTTTAACAAAACTCTTTTAGTAATTAATTTTTTATAAGGGGTTATATAAGTTATATTTTAGACTATAAATATTCTTTGGAAATATAAAAAGATTCCCTACATCATGGTATTTGTTTCATAATTTTTAGATATCAAATGAATTAAATTATTTATGACACAATAACGATGTAGTGTTTAACTCATTAATAAATGATTTAAATAAATAAGATTAAAATGATTAAAATATCATCCAACACCTGTCCAATTACTATTGGATGATTTTATTTAGAATACGAGTCATCTTATCTTCGGCATTGATGTGTTTTGGGCCTCTTGAAACCGAAAATAAGTTTATAATAAAATAATGTTTTCACACTTTCCTAAAGAGCCCCTCCACTCCCTTATAAAAGGAGACCATTTCTATGCAATTCTTCACACCTCTCAAGCCTTTTGGCTCGTCCCAACTCTTCCCAACTAAGCTCCCTACATCCCTCTCCTCCACCTTGAAGCCTTACATTAGGCAGAAGACTCTCCAAGAAGTCCTTTTGGTTCAAACCAAATGAAGTTACCAAAATTAAAGGTAACCGTTTTTCTTAAGTTGTTTTCTTTTATTCTACTTCTCCAACCCCTAAACTCTTTTTAATACTTCCTTTGGTAACAACACCAATATCCTAAATATACTAGGATTTTTTTATGAGAAGGATTGAAACTAAACTTACACACACCTCTATATAATGGATAAAGAACATATTGTTTCTGTGATGGAAAACTAACGCCTCACGAAACGATGACTGTACAATTTTCTCCTACCGCCTCTCATGGTGGCCATTATGATGGAACTGTATTTATATATAATATATATTATGTTTATAATTTACTTATTCTTATTTACTACCTAATTATATCAAGCCTTTACAGTTTCCATAGTCAGTAAATACGATAATCTCATTTGAGGAAGTGCGGACTACCGCCCCCTCAAAGTGATGTGATTCGTTTATACCTTATGTGGGATGTATAAAGGATGTGGTTAATGATATTATATATGATATTATACTGGAATTATAATATACCTATGTATCATTATGTTTTAAGTCCATTAAAATAATAAATAGAAATGAAAGTAGCGTTCATGTGTACGTACGACTTACCGTCTCCATGAACGGTGCGTTTCATTTCTTACCTCCATATGTTATGTACTATTATAAATTCTTGTATATTCTAGATATATAATGAATGTATTTGATATATAAATCATTATTTACATTTTTGAGGTAATTAAATGATGATATAAGTAATAATAAAATCAAGAACAACAAGTCCAAACACGTACGATAAATAAGATTATTTTACCCAAAACCCTACTTTAACATTAATTTACATAAGAATGGGTAATATAAAGTCATAATTGAACCATATATGTGATATAATAACAATTAATATGATTCTTTAATAAGTAAATGACATTAGTTAAATCATTATACAGGAGGTTCGGACACTTACGAAGTAAATTGGACCTAAGGTAAGGGAAAATCTCACAATCTCATTTTTTTATCTGAGATTGTTTATACTTTGGTATTTACTGGGGTGTATTTTATCATCCACATCCATGTTTCCTCAATATGTAATATTATTTCCATCCACCTACAATTTTTTGAATCCAATTTTACCCTTCGGTGAGTTTTTAGTAAAAGATATGAAAGGAATATTTTGTCATTTTCCGTATGAGGTACTTTTTGACTTTACCGACAAAAGTACGAGAAGAATGTTTTTTTAACTTATATGGAAAAAATGGATTTTTAAAACATTATTTACAAGAAGTTTACTTTACAAGTTTTCAAGTTTATTTTTAATCAACTTCTTTTAATTTAGAATTGTATGACATGTTAAGAAAGGAAATGTGATTTTGAAGTAGAAAGGATATTTTCCTCAAGAATGGAGTTCAAGAGTTTTATCAAAATTATTTTCCATCTAAGATAATATAGGGTTTTGTTTCTATCCCTATTATTACATTGATTTTATTATGTTGTGATGGAATTATTTTTATCTTATATGAATTGTTTTATGATGTCACGATGTTTAAGAATCCCATTTTTTTACATGGGTTATGCTATGATGTATGGTATATGATTTTGTGGAACACATAAGAATGGTATCATTATGATATGGGTGGGACCTATATCTCCCTCCAATTCATTGGGTAAAGATTTTATATCTCATGAGATAGACATGGCTGGAATGGTAGGTTATACTAGTTCAGTGAAATGGGACTGAAACAAGGAATGAACTCAGTTCAGAAATGGACTTTGTCCACTAAGATAGTCTTGGAAATGAGTCTTGACTAACAAGAAATTATTCTCTATGATTATGTGTGTATGACACAAAGTTTGATGTTTTAAGTTATGATTATTGGGATTTCATTTCACTACTATGATTTATCCCATGTATGAAATTATGCTCTCTTTTGCAGGTTAAGATTTCCAAAATGTTATGTTCTTATGAATATGATGTGATTGATATTTCTTTTGTTTACCCTTACTGAGCATTTGAGCTCACCCTTTTATGTTTTCTTTTCCCCAGGACATAAAGAAAGGAGTTAGGTTTAAAAAAAAGAAGATCTTTATGGGAGATGTTGAAGATCTTTCACCACGATTAGAAGATTATATTCTGAGTTTCCAAAGACAATAAACTATTACGGTCCTTGTGTGTGTGTTTTTGTTATGTACTAAGTATTCCGCAAAAGTAATGTAATGTCCATGTACGTCAGGCTTCGGGTCTCTACAATTACACATGTTTATAGATAGAAACAACCAATGATACATGAAATATGTGGTGTTATTATTGGCAGTTCAATCCTCATGGTCTCATCTACTCAAGATCACTAAGTACAAAGTTCACGAGAAGAAGTCTCAATTCTTATGATATCCCAACACTTGATGGTCATACATTATTTGTGTCTAGTTTGTACAATGTATTTGGACTATATGAAATATGTTTAATATTAATTTCATAGTATCTCATTGTTCTCATTGTAGCCTAATAACTTCTATAACCTTTTTATATGACAAATAATCTATGGAAATTTCCATGTAAATATTTGATGCATAAATATAAATGCTATTATGGAAAGTGTACATCATACATAATTTTTTGTATACATGATATGTTAATTGGAAAGTACTATTCAAGTTGGGTCTTGGGCGCCCACTTTTAGAACACTCCCACATGCACTAGAGATAACTTACTATCTATCATTACAATTTATCTCATGATAAGATCATGATTCTGCTGAATTATGTATTTAGTTATTGGGTCTACCATGTCTTTATTGTATTGTTATTATACTATTTTTAACTTCACCACCATGTGTAATAATCCTAAATAGATGATATCACTGAGTATATTACTTTTTTTCCACTGTCAACACTTAAAATTTTGTATAGTACTTATAGTAGGATTATCATAATTTATATTATGATAAAAATTTAATTAATCGGTGTGATTCCAATAAATAGAAATAAAATTGTGTATTTTACACTTCTTTTTTAGCTTAATCAGAAGCTAAAACACACATGATATTTGTAAATATGGATACCACTGGCCTAAATGAGCTTCTCTTGCTCATTACATTAGCCTGACTGTGATATTAGATCATTTTTATCCAAAGGAATACTTTTTTGTGCCCCCTTAAACTAATGTATCATCCTCTTCATGTACTAGGAAAATATATTTTGTATTTAATAAAGTATACTCGGATAGTTCTGACTGCTTCCTCAGCAGTTCTCCTGAATTATTATAATATTTTCCTATCATAAATTACATGTTGGCAATATCACATTTACTACATATCATGACATATGCGATTGATCCTTCGTAGAAGCATATGGAATTCTACATACCACATTAATCTCCTCTTATTCCACATACATGTCTTTTTAAAGATATTTATGTCATGTGACACTAGTAATAATTATCTCTCAAATTGTTCCAAGATATATGTTTTCAATACATTGTCATAAGATGTATTTTGACTTGGTCTAAGAAACCCATTGGATCTACCTCACTAGATGTTGTTCCCTAAAACACAGGTTACTAATTTAAGTCAATATCTAGAGAGTTTCATTCATTTTGGCCCTATCTATATATAATAAAAATAACTTTTTTCCATATGTTATCAAACATATTTTCCTTGGAAAATAGTATCTTTCCCACTAACATGTTGTAGACATATAGAAAAAAATTATTCAAAATGAATATTATATGATCTTGTTTCTTACTTCAATCCAAAAATGGATTTCAGTAACTTTCACCCATTAATAGAATTATATGGTGTCACTAAATTTTCCTATTTTTAGCATATAGATACTTTAAAGAAAGGTGGTCTTGAAATACAATTCCAAATAAAATGATCATAGAAAGTAGCCAAGATAAGTAGAATGTTCTAATGTATTTATGTATGACGACTAGGTATAAACAATCGAGCCTTATTGGTACCACTCTTGTACAAGCCATGTAATTTTTCTCATGAATACCACTACAATATTAATATTTGAAACATTTGAAATACTAAACACCCATTCTTTGATACCTAGAATCTATTAATTAATTATAATTGATCTTTTCGATATTAGATTGTTTTAATTTAATACTTACTTACAGGATTTATTATTATCAATGAATAAGGTATCCCTAACTATGGTTAATATAAAACAACCCCTATGATTTTTTCTATCCTATGTAGTATGTGTCTCTAGAACATTCCTTTTCCAGAAGATCTTGTGTAACTTTTTCTTATGCAAATTATTTTTTCAACTCTTACATTGACTAAATCCAAGTCTATCTTTATCCCACTATCTAAAATAGATATGGACACCCTTTTATAAAAATATAGTCTAGAACTTAACTAAAACTTTTCAATCATAGGGATTTTTGTAATATCATTGGAAACCTTTAGGATAATTACTTTAGATGAACATTAATTTTTTCTTGATTCAAGTTTGTTTATATGCTTAAAAACGCTTCACATTGAATAAATTTTATTATGTCATAATGGATTTATTTCATACTATAACACATATGATATCGATTTTTCAAAATAGTTGGTATATTGTTATGGGATAACACTGCTATTTTCAAAGCATGTCTTGAAGAGTAATATAAGTTTTTTCAATGCATATGAATCTCAACATTGATTCTCTATTTACATAAATCTTGATTGTGATGTTTATAAGGAAATATGTGTTTAGAAATTACTCCATGCTACATTTTATTGATCAATGTTTACATGTAAGTATCGTCATTGATCCTTCTTACTAGCATCATAAATTTGATATGTATAAGAAAATGTGAGTTTAGGAATAAATCAACTCTACATTTCATGGTCGATGAATTCTTGGTCAAGATGTTATTTGGCATATGGGCTCAGAAAAACTCATATTTTCTAACCAATCATATACAGTAAGGCACTTTTACATTCCTTAAAAGTCACTTAAATTAATATTATAAAGTATATTTACCTCTAGATTAACCATGGAATAATTCATGGTCTAACTTAATAAATTACAAAAGATTTTGGGCTTGCCTTTCTTTTTAGAGCCTTCTTTTTCCAAAACTAAATATGTATATGTGTCCATAATATATATGTTCTTTAACTATGAAGATTCTAAAACCATACTGATTATATCCTTGACAAATACTTAGTTGTACTTGACAAAGAATTATTTTTCCACAACTAGGTATTACTGAGTATTATATTTTATATTCATCTATTATTACTAATGATTCAATCATTAATAAACTATTTTTTGAGTATTAGGCGTCATAAACAACATTCATTCCAAAAAGGAATAATGTCTCATTTTTTACAAATTTCATGTGAGATAAATTTTTTGGTAATACTCAATAAAACTTCATCTATAATCATTAACCCTGGTAATCAGATGTTGTGTACTTATCACTACTAAATTAAGAATCACTCTTTCTCAACTGCTTGGAGATATCACCATAATTCTTGTAGTGTTTATTTTATTACTTGGTTGCTATATTAAAATACACATATTTGATAGGCATATTTAATTTAATACCCAAGAAGTATGATAAAAACATCACATAGTGGAATCTTATTCTTACTTCTAATTCAATTCATTTTAGACTTGTCTAATGATATGCCAAGAAAATTACCTACTGTATAATGATCTACCACTATTCTTTAAAGGTAGTTGCAAAGGTTCCCTTTACTTCACACTTTCCATTGACATTTTCGCCTTTACTTTCAACTTGTTCATCATAAGAAGTAAAGATCAATGTTTCTTTATGTTCTTATCTTCTTGGAAAACATTACCCAAAAGGTACTGAATCATTTTCTCCATATTTTTCATTTCAGAATCATAAATGAAATTGGAGTAAGGGGTGAAAATGATATAATGTTTGTATTGAAATATCATGATCCATCTTTAAATTTACACATATTTAGTGCAATCATCACCCCATTCACATCATGCTTCACTTTCTCCTCATAAGCTTCTCAGATATGAGAAAACATGATATAACCATCCCTGTCCTCATGATGTATCCACCACTCATTAGAAATTGATGATAATATTATGATGTAAACATAAAATTTGATATACATGTGTCTCCTATAAACCTCTTTTTAACCCCTTCTCTCTAAGGTATCTCAATAGGTATTAGATACTCCATCACAAAGAATTTCCTACATCATAGTATATTATGCAAACACCCATTTGAATCTTGGGAATTCATTCGAATGAGGACATGTTCTTTTTCTAATAGTAGTCACATTTAATTTGTGGTATTAATTTCCATTTTCTACAAAACAAATTTTATCAGACTAATACATTCATCTTAATTACTGATTTAGACATTACCAATTAATTAAATCATTAAATATCTCACACTCTTTTATCAAACTCTTGTAGCCGTCACTACTAGATTCAGAATACTCAACCGCTAGTGTATTTTTATCTAAAGGATCTCTAAAATATCTTCTCATTTTCCATGATATGTCTATGAAACTACTCAAGGAGTTTCAAGGTAGGCGTCTAACCAGTCAACCATACTAGCTCACTAATTCTTGAATTCTTAAGTGAAATCTCAACTTTTAGAAATTATAATCTTTATTTACTCAACTCTTTACCTTAAAATATACCACAATCTTGCTATGGATACTTATTTTCTTTCATAATTATTTAATTCAACCCATCACTTTAGTGAGAAGTCCCCAGTAGTAGGAGGAACCATCGACTAGGGTGGACGAGTACCGTATACACCCGGTTTTCTTCAAATTCAATCGATTAAAGATTTTATGAATTAATATTTTGTTGAAAGATTTTTTTATTTCTCAATGAATGAAATCATTTTATATATTATATGCACATTCTATTTGATTACACCCACAAATTGACTATGCAGTGAAAAGAAAACATGCATCGTGTTTGAATTTGTTGTAATCTATACATTTTAGTTTTTTTTATTATGATTTCACAAACAAGAATATTCACAAAAATAATAATAAATAATGTATTAATTAAATAAACAATGTGTATGATTTTGAAAATTTGGAATTGGTCGGTCCATTTATGCTCAATGGATCAACCCTAGTCCTAGGGTTATAATACTTGAGTTATGAATGACTCATATAGAAGTTGGCTCCCCGATCCAATGTATCACCATCTCCTTTGAAATTCCACCTTATCTCAACGTGATTTTCATTTTTAAACTTTGTTTTCATAATATATAAATACTCACACATAGATGAGGGGATCTCAAGAATGCATAATACACCTAAAAAATAGCTCTTGTGGACATGCATATCTTTATACATATTATGAGAAAAATAGATGATACACAAACCATAATTTAAATAATTAGTTAATGTAAATATCAACCACATGAAATAATTAATTAATAAATAAATACCCAGATTTATATACCCGAATTGGGTCATGTGGGTCTAGCCCGCCCCAGCCCAAGTTGAGCCGATCACATGGGTCGGCTGAAAAAAGCCTCCCCAAGATTTTGGGGAGGGGCCGTGCGCTGCAGGTGGGTCAGTAGAGGGTAGGACAACGATAGTAGGGCCAACAACAGGCCAGTGGGAGAAGGGTTGCATGGAGGGAGCTGACTATGGGGAAGATGGCGGCGGAGCTGGGTCTAGCCAGCAGGGACGACGAGGTTTGCTAACGGGCGTACTTTCGCAACGAGAAGGACCAACCGAGAGTTCTTACAGGATGGTGGGGGTGGCATCTTGACTTGGCTGGTGGATACGACTGACATTGCTATGGGTGGTCATGTCCAATGGATGAGATGCGGCCGATGTGGAGGCCGCAAGACCCCTTCCCCATAATTTTTTTTCTCACCAGACAGGTGCCCCATCCGCATTAGGTTTTGTTTGTTTTTCTGAACTTATTTCCCATTTTTTTGAACTAAGCCTCCTCTTAGGATTTTGAAAAATCAAGGAGTTTTTTAAATGTTTTGGTATGGCATCTGATAGCTGCCCAAAAGTTTCCATTTTTTTGTTAAATTTTCCAAAATTTTCAATTTTTTCCCATTTTTATGTATGTATGTATGTACCACAAAATAGGCTGTGATTAGATTTTCAATCTTTAAATAGACATATCTTGGCTATCCAATATCGAATTGAATCCTCGTATACAGTGATGAGATAATAATGATGCTCTCTTAATGAATTTAATGCAAACATAATTTTTCTTGACTTAAAAATTTCACGTGATTGCTCTGATGCCAATTAAAGCTAGTAGAGCATGAAATAAAAGAAAATGAGCTGGTGATTTAATTTTTTTTGATCATTGGATTGACGTAAATATGTCGACTATGATGATACACTAACCAGTAAGAAAGTCTAGGATCCCATGAGAAAAAAATTTAAGCACAAAAATACAACAAATATTTACCTTATTGAATCTAAAGTCATGATCGAAATTCTCTCATCATCAGTGACCGTTTTTCAAAGAAATTGAATTCAAATCCATTTAGATCATCCAAATGTGCTTCATAAGTCTGTGAGAATGTGGTTAATAAAATTCTGGGTACTAGCACTGAGATTTAGATATGCCTTCAACATCCTGATGATTACCACAACAACGTTCCATGAATCTATAAAAAAGATCTCGGATCGGGAACTCAGATCAACTTCTTTACTCATTATGAAATGGGAGATAGGAGGGAGAGACTTTCAATAATCATTCTATGAATAGTATCATCAATGTGAGTCTCCTCCTCCTTACATAGTGAGTTATAAAATTACCCGACAAATCCTCCCAACCCTCTAATATTTATTTCCCACTAAATAAGAGATAAATGATGGGTTATGACCAACTAAATGGGTCTTAAATGTCACTTATATTTTTATCACATTATTTTAATATAATAAATATATTACACAATAATGTTACTCAATTGAATCAACTCATTATTCATGAAAATATTTTTAAAGACCTAGAAATTCCATGTATTTTTTTCTTAAATATATGAGAATTTTACGAGTCCGCGAAATCTGACAGCGCGTGATTCCGAGGCTAGGTGTGCTTGGAATCAATTTCTAAAGTTTTGTTCAGGTACGTTCAGTAAACATACGAGTGAGTTTTTATAACTTTTGAATCGGTGCTCAGAATTGAAATCTGAGGGCACCATTGAACTCGTAGTGCCGATATTCGTTTAAGGAGACTTTTACCTCGACGACAGTTAGTCGAGAGTAGAAGATAGATTTTGAGTTTTCATAACAAAGTAATAAAATAAAGTGAGCTACGCTTTATTTTATTTGAGCTTCCATGTGGGTGACTGGTAGTTGAAACCTCCTCTTGGAAGTTGGAGGTGTGACCACCACACCTTAACCTCCCATGAGAGGTTATGGTGGTGGGGCCCACCCGAACATAACCTCCCGCAAGAGGTTACATCGTGGGGACTACATGAGGCTAAACCCCCCATATTAATGGGAAGAGAGTATAACCTTTCAACTCTCACTCATTAATTATGGAGAGCCTCTTGACCTCCCTTTAATTAATTTGTGTCAACCCTTCACATTAATTAAGGGGATCCTACCTAATTAATTAGTCCAATTTGAATATTTGCCAAAAAATTTATAGGATATTACAATCTATTATTTTGTTAGCATATGAATTTTGGTAGGATCTTGGAGAGGAGAGCTTGAGAGAATTAGAGTTATCCAACGAAGAACACCATCTCCCAACGAAGAACGAAGAATGAAGAATGAAGAACGCCGACCTTCTTCGACTTCTTCCTCGCAGCTTCAACCATCGTGAGACGTCTTCGACGACCGAATTCTGCATCGTCATCTATGAGCCGATGCAGCTCGGGTTTGGTAGTGCTTGGAGGACGCGGCGAATGACGATCTTCTTAGTCAAATTTTCCGCAACTCCGTCAATGAACAACAAACGATGAACAAAGGTAGAGGTTTAATTTTATCTAAGTATGATCTTTCTCATGTTCTTCCTTTCTCTCAAAACAAAGAACAAGGGTTGTTGTGCTTCATACTTGCGAGCCGCTTGATACCACCCAAACCGCAGAGGGTGTGGTCCAAACCAACATGGCCTGACCCATCCGCCGATCTTGTTTATGGTAATCGTTGGCATGGCGACGAAGCAACGAGGCGACGAAGGTGGAAGAAGACAAAGGCTGCGCTACCCATAGCCTCTGTGAACCGCGCCGCCCCCGCGGCGCAGCGGTGCTCCCGACTGCACGTCACCGGTTTGCGCAGGCCTGAGCCACGTTGAACTGGCCAGCTCGGCCACCGGACCACCTGGTTGTTCCCTGCATGACCGCCCGCGGCCTCCCGCGCACCCCGCTGTCCTACCCGCGACCTCCCGTGTGCCCTGTCTGGCCCGCCCGCTGCCTCCCGCACGCCCCACCGGCCTACCGTCGGCCTACCCACGAGCCCCACCGGCCTGCCTGTGGCCTACCCGATGCCCTCTTGGCCGCCCGCAGCCTTCCCAGGCCACCCCCCGGCCTGCCCAGCCGCCCTGCCAGCCTACCCGGGCCACACCCTAGCTCTCGGTCGAACCGGCCGAGCCGCGATGGCCTCTTGAGCCGGCCCGCGGCGTCCCTCTAGGCATCGCTTGCCGAACCTCCCCAGCCATCCAGGACAAGTCTCCTGAGTCGCGCCCCTCGCGACGCTGGCCTAACCGACCCCGGCCTCCAGGCCGAGCCGCCTACGCGGTGACCTTCAGGTCGAACTGTACCCGCAGTTCGCTGGGCCAGGCCCAGCGGACTGGGACGAAGCTAGCGGGCTGACCGGGTTGACCCAGACTGGGTTTTCCCAGACAGGGTTGGTCCGAGTCAGTCCGACCGGGTCAGATCAGACCCGGGCCCACTACCAACCCTTTACTTTCTTTGGCCATATCTTTGGGACCAGACGTCTATTTGACAAACCGTCAGTGGTACTGGTATTCTTGGAATGCGACGGCCCCTTTGAGAATACCCCACTGGAGTTCAGGGTATATTTGAGATACAGTCAGGTTGGATCGTACATGAATCTAACCGAGCCCCCGGGACTAAAAGGCTAATAACTCACAGATCGGGCGTCCGATCGACGCGCCGTCTGTTGCGTTGTGACGCCTTTGACGTGGCAGACCTCTGAGATACTTTTTTGTGGGAATTTGTGGCAGTTGACATATCAACTCTTAGATTTAGGAGAGGACCCTCTCAGAATCAATCATGTTTTGTGGAAACCCTATGGTTGGCTGTGCACTGACAACTATTACTGGATCCTATGTGGGTCTGAAAGTTCTGACTTCTATTCCTGGATGCTGTGTGGGTCTGACAGAATAGCTGGTCTTGGATCCTGTGTGGGTCCGATAGTTTTGAATGCTGTTCCTGGATCCTATGTGGGTCCAACAGAATAGCTGGTCCTGGATCCTGTGTGGGTCTGACAGCTCCAACTACTGTTCCTAGATCCTGTGTGGGTCTGAAAGTTCTAACTGCTGGTCCTAGATCCTGTGTGGGTCCGACGGCTTAGATGATTAAGTGGCTATATCTGATCATCTTTATCTCTCTACATAAGTTGTATACCTGTGTGAGCTGAGTCAGCGACTTCCATGTTTTCCTCATGATTGAGATGGGTTACTTAATAACTTAGGTATATGTATGGGCATATACCTAAGTAATGGATATCATTTGATTTCATACTCTGTTGTTTATCCTTGGTGGATTTTGGGAGACCTCGGTGGTCTCAGGGTCTCTACTAAGTATCTTTATACTCACCCCAGCACGGGCTATGCCCGCACCTCATTGTGTTGTATGCAGACGACAAACAACACTGACTGAGGCTGAGTGTACGATGATTGGATGGTGACCGGAGGTGGACCTCACGACGAGTCGGTACCCGGAGGAGATTGACGGACGTGGAGTTCTGAGGAGGCTATCTGTATCTACCCTTCAGGTAGGATCCGTGGTGGATGATCCAAGAGATGCTTTCCACCTTTGAACAGTTTTTTTCCTTTTTAGTTGTACTTGTGCTTTCAGTTGAGCTTGTATTTCCGACCCCTTTACTTTTTTAGCACTCTCTTGTTATACAATTTTTACTTAGTGTTTTCTTTCATCTTTGTACTCTGTTGTGTGTGTTTTCAGTTATAAAGGAAATTCCTTCCCAGTTTTTGGATTTACGCCTTTGGTGCTAGTCGCCAGCCCCTGGCCTATGGAAGGCGGGCTTGGGGTAGTCACGGCACGAGCCCTAGGGGACGGGTCCTGACAAATTGGTATCAGAGGAGTTGGTTCTACTACAGAACATAGGAGTCTAATCTTTCTTTTCTGTGAAGAAATAGTGTTAAGAGTACTGAGTGTGGTTTTCAGTCCAGGGAGTCCAGTGTTGGTGCGGTGGCCGACGTATCCATACACCCGGACCCTGACTTCTGATTTCTGACTCAGTGCACGAAAACATTGATTGCATGTATGTTTCAAGAGTTTTCTTTGTGATCTCTTTGATTCAGCTCACCAGGTATAACTTATTGACTGTGGCACACCAGTATCTTTTAAGGACGACTCCATGTAGATAGCCATCCAGGGTTCCAAGAAATGTACGAGATGGAAGCCCACCAAGTGATGAGGCCTCGGTGCAGGGCCCTACACAATGAAGGCACCAGTGATACCACTACCCGTTGGGCCACCATTACCACTAGCCCCAGCAGTAGAGAGTTCACGCTTCTTGAGCGTTTTGCATGAGTTCCAGCACTAGAGGCCGCCTAGGTTTAGGGGTGAGACAGACCCACAAGAAACTAAGGATTGGTTGGAGTCTGTGGCGAGAGTCTTCAGACTAGTAGGGACACCAGCCGACCTTATGGAGATCATTTCCGTGAGTCTTCTTCAGGAAGCAACAAGCAGATGGTGGATCTTAATGCTCCAGGTGAATGATGAGGCGACACTTCTCTGGGTAGACTTTGAGAGCCTATTTCGAGTGGAGTTTTTCCCGGCCACCCTATGTGCAGTACAGATACAGGAGCTACTGCATCTACAACAGAGTAGTATGACGGTGACACAATACTCAGTGAGGTTCACCGACCTCTTGCACTACTCCAAAGATATGGTGTGAGACCCATTATTCAGTGCCCGGACCTTCGAGTAGGGGCTCAGGTGAGAGATCAGAGCTTTGATGATCTCCCTCAGCATCCCGTCGCAGGCGAGGGTGTTATAGTGAGCCCTCTTAGTGAAGAGTTTCCTTGCTGAGCAGTCACCAGCAGCGGGACCCACCACCGGGCATCACGTAGAGGAGTCTTCTACAGTTGGTAGCAGACAGATGTCGCAGATGTCCAAGCGGATCAGACCATTTGGTGGACGACCTCAGGATACAGGTTCAGTTGTGCGGGGAACACGAGACAGATCCAGTCATGCATGGAGCAGGAAATGTTACTCTTGCGGCGGGTAGGGTCACAAGGATCGTGACTTTCCGACTCGCCGTACTGACAATTAGCAGACGGTCGAAGGACTACCCAGACAGAGATAAAGATTCGATCGAGGAGGACCGTAGGGAGAAGGTGGATGCAGCAGAAGAGCTGGACGTGCACCTTGTGGTGGATGACGATTCGAGGTGTTACCACCACCACCACCACTAGGAGGTCCACCCCGACCATATGGAGCAGGTGGATAGGCGAGAGCTCAACTTTAGGCAGCTGAAGCATACGACCATGGTGCTCCGGAGATGATTCGAGGTATGATCTATGTCTACTCCATCTTAGCTGTAGTTCTTATAGACACAGGTTCCAGTCACTCTTTCATTTCCACTGCCCTCGTTTAGAGCTCGGAGATTCTGATGGAGCCATTGGCTCAATACTTACGGCTAGAGACTCCTACGGGAGCATACTCGACGATTACTCCCTGGTGCTGAAAGTGTGATCTTACTCTAGGAGGTGAGATCTTCGGCTGGGATCTCCTCGTAGTGGCGTAGAGGCCTTAAGACGTCATCTTAGGTATGGACTGGTTATCTACATTCTATGCTCAGATAGACTATATTAGGTATAAAGTGTGGTGTGTCCACATGAATGGGACTAGGTTCACCTTCACCGGCGAGAAGGGAGCCTTTGCAGCACAGGACAGACTTACTCGGAGGAGGGTGCAGCTGATCACTCATCAGTTGGCCTACCTTACCCTCAAAGGAGTTGATGTGAAGAGTCCAAATTATCCTTTAGTGGTTGATCAGTATGAAGATGTTTTCCCTGATGATGTCCCAAGTCTACCTCCTCACAGAGAGGTGGACTTCTACATTGACCTATACCCCGGGACGACACTAATATCTACACCAGCGTATCGGATAGCTCCTGCAGAGCTTCATGAGCTATGGGTATAGCTAGAGGACTTGTAGGGGAAGGGATTCATCTAGACCAGTGTTTCTCCCTGGGCAGCCTCGATTCTGTTCTCCAAGAAGGCGGATGGGATCTTGAGGCTTTGTTTCGACTACCGTCGCCTAAACCAGGTGACCATGAAAAAAAGGTACCCAATCCCGAGGATTGAAGACCTATTTGATTAGCTGAAGGGAGAAAGGTGGTTCTTGAAGATAGACCTCAGATCAGGCTATCACCAGCTCCAAGTTCGAGATGGGGATGTGCATAAGACAACCTTCAGATGTCGGTATGACCACTACGAGTTCTTGGTTATGCCATTCATCATAACCAAATATCTAGTAATGTTCATGGCACTCATGAACAGGATCTTCTAGCCATACCTTTATCGCTTTGTTGTAGTCTTCATCGACGACATTCTGATCTACTCGACTACTGAGGAGGAGCATGCCTACCACTTGCAGGTAGTACTGGACACACTTTGAGAGCTCCAGCTTTATGGTAAACTCTTGAAGTGCCAGTTCTGGATCCGAGAGGTTCACTTTCTGGGACATGTTATCTCGAAGGCTAGAGTTGCAGTAGATCCAGTGAAGATTGAGGTGGTACTTTCTTGGGATCCACCCAGGAGTGTGACAGAGGTACGAAGTTTCCTGGGTTTGGTTGGGTACTACCAGAGGTTCATACCAGACTTCTCTAGAGTTGCAGCACCACTATCAGCCTTGACAAAGAATGGGAAAACATTTACATGGTTGGAGAGATGCAAACATAGCTTTTAGGAGCTAAGGAAGAGGTTGACTAGTGCCCCCATCTTGAGGCTTACAGAGGAGGGTGTAGGGTATGCTGTTTATTGTGATGCATCAGGGACCAGAATCGGATGTCTCCTAATACAGGAGCGAGCAGTGATCACATATGGTTCTCAGTAGCTGAGACAACACGAGCAGAACTACGCTACCCATGACCTAGAGTTAGTAGTAGAAGTATTTGCCTTTAAGATGTGGCAGCACTATCTTATGGGTGAACGTTTTACCGTATACTCTGATCACAAGAGTCTCAGGTATATATTCTCTTAGAAGGACCCAAACCTGAGACAACGATGTTGGCATGAGTTCCTACAGGACTATGAATTCGAGATAGTCTGTAGTCTTGGGAAGGGGAATGTTGTTGCAGATGTTCTCAGTAGGAGATCTAGTATACAACTACTAGGAGAGGCAATAAAGCAGCTGGATGCTTTACAGATTTCTTATGTGGACTGAGATAGAGTAGGTTTCCTTCAGTCTCTTACAGTCACTCCTCCACTTATTCAGCGAGTCAGGGAGGTACAACATGGGGACGCTGACTGTGAGACACGACATGCTCATATATCCACAGGGTAGGCACCTGATGGATTTTCTAAAGGTGGAAATCACGTCATCCTCTTTAGAGGACGTACTATGGTGCCAGTGTCACTTCAGGAGGAAGTGTTGAGGGAGTTCCACACATCCCCTCTAGCGGTACATCCAGGAGTGGTGAAGATGTACTAGAACCTTCGGTGACAGCACTGGTGTCCAGGTATGAAGAAGGCGGTAGTAGAGTTTGTCTCTCGATGCCTCACTTGTCAGCAAGTAAAGGTAGAGCACTAGGTACCAGCAGGCTTGGTCCAGCCTTTAGAGGTCCTAGAGTGGAAGTGGGATGAGATATCCATGTACACTGTTATGGGTCTTCCATGTACATCCCGGCTTCATGACTCGATCTGGGTGATCGTCGACTAACTCACCAAGTCATCCCGCTTCTTACCGATCAGAGAGCAGGGTTCAGTAGAGTACTTGGGACACCTCTACGTGCAGGAGATTATGTGGCTACATGGTATACCCTTTATGATTGTCTCCTAACGTGACAAATGATTTACTTTCCGGCTTTGGAAGGGGTTGCAGGAAGCTTTTGGGATGTAGCTTCTCTTGAGCACCGCCTTCCATCCTCAGACGGATGGTCAGAATGAGTGGACCATTCAGAACCTCGAGGACATGCTTTGAGCATGTGTCCTCAAATTCAGTCGTAGCTGGGAGGATCACCTACCTTTTGTGGAGTTTTTATACAACAACAGATACCACTCCACCATAGGGATGAAACCTTTTGAGGCATTGTATGGGCGACCTTTCCTATCACCCTTGTGCTAGACTGACCCTGGGGAGTCAGCAATGGTGGGACCAGAGATGGTACGAGCTACCACAGAGAAGGTGTAGATCATCCAGGAGCAGATGAAGACTATACAGAGTAGGCAGAAGTCATATGATGATAGGAGATGGAGGCCTCTGGAGTTCAAGGATGGCGACCGCATCTTCCTACATGTCTCACTTCGATGAGGTATACAGAGATTTGGCCGAGGCAGAAAGTTATATCTAAGATTCATAATACCTTTTCCGATCCTCATCAGAGTTATCGAGGTGGCATAACACTTATCTCTTCCACCTCAGTTGCACTGGGTGCACAATGTCTTCCACGTATTCCAGTTGAGGAGATACATGCACGACCCTTCCCACATCATCGACCATGGGGAGATAGACGTCGATGATGGGGAAACTTTTACGGAGGTTCCAGTGGAGATTGAGGATCGATAGGAGAGGGTCCTACATGGATGGTCGATATCTCTTGTGCGTATTCACTGGCAGCACGAGAACCTCCAGGAGAGAACATGGGATCAGGAGGCTCAGATGTGTGTTTAGTACCCCCATTTGTTTCCTTAGTTCGAGTTGTAGCTTACAGGGACGTAAATACACGAGGTGGGGAGAATGTAAAAACCCATAAATTCCATGGAAATTTGTTTTCTTAAATACATGGTAATTTTACGATTCCATGAAATCTAACGGCGCGTGATTCTGAGGCCCTGTGTGCCCAGAATAAATTTCTAAAGTTTTGTTCGGGTACATTCAGTAAACGTATGAGTGTGATTTTATAACTTTTGAACCAGTGCTCATAATTGGAATCCGAGGGCACTGTTGAACTCACAGTGCCAGTATTCACTTAAGGAGACTTTCACCTCGACAACAGTTGGTCGAGAGTATAAGATAGATTTTGGGTTTTCATAAAAAATAATAAAATAAAGTGAGATACACTATTTTATTTGAGCCGCCATGTGGGTGACTGGTAGTTGAAACCTCCTCTTAGAAGTTGGAGGTGGGACCACCATACCTTAACCTCCAATTAGAGGTTATGGTGGTGGGGACCACCCGAACATAACGTCCCATGAGAGTTTACGTCGTGGGGACCACATGGGGCTAAACCCTCTATTAATTGGAGGAGAGTATAACCTCTCAACTCTACGTCATTAATGAGGGAGAGCCTCTTAACCCCCTTTTAATTAATTTTTTCCAACCCTTAACATTAATTAATGGGAGACTACCTAATTAATTAGTCTAATTTGAATATTTTCCAATAAATTAACCGGATATTAAAATCTATTATTTTTATGGAATATGAATTTTGGTGGGATCTTGGAGAGGAGAGCTTGGAAGAATTAGAGTTCTCCAATGAAGAACCCATCTCCCAATGAAGAATGAAGAATGAAGAAAGAAGAACGCCGACCTTCTTTGACTTATTCCTCGAAGCTTCAACTGTTGTGAGACAATTTCGACGACCGAATTCTGCATCATCGTCAAAGACCTGATGAAACATGGGTTTGGAAGTGCTTGGCGGATGCGACGAACGATGATCGTCTTCGTCTAATTTTCCGCAACTCCGTCAACGAACGACGAACGACGGACAAAGGTAGGGGTTTAATTTTATCTAAGTATGATCTTTCCCATGTTCTTCCTTTCTCTCAAAACGAAGAACGAGGGTTGTTGTGCTTCATACTTGCGAGCCGCTTGATACCACCCTAACCGCGGAGGGTGCGGGCCAAACCAACATGGCCCGACCCCTCCGCCGATATTGTTTATGGTAATCGTTGGCATGGCGATGAAGGCGGCAGAAGACAAAGGTCGTGCTACCCAAAAACTCCATGAACCACGCCACCCCTGCGGCGCATCGGTACTCACAGTCGAACACCGCCGGTCCGCACCGGCCCGAGTCGTGCCGAACCATCCAGCCCGTCCATCGTCCCTCCTAGACGCGCCCTACCCAACCTGCCAGCGGCCCGCCCGCATGCCCTGCCGGCCTGCCCACGCCCCGCTGGCTTGCCCGCAGCCTGGCCGGTGCCTTCCCGGCCACCCGCTGGCTTGGCCAGGCCACCACCCAGCCTGCCCGGCCACCCCGCCAACCTACTTGGGCCGCACTACAGCTCATGGACGAACCAGACCAGGCTTCCGGGTCGAGTCGCCCAAGCCGCGCCCCTCGCAGCGCTGGCCGAACCGGCCCCGACCTCCGGGCCGAGCCGTCTACACGACGACCTCCGGGCCGAACCACCCCCACAGTCTGTTGGGCCGGGACCAGAGGACTGAGCCAAACCCAACAGGCTGACCGGGTTGACACAGACTGGGTCAGCCCAGACTGGGTTGGTCCGAGTTGGTCCGATCGGGTCGGACTAGACCCTTGCCCACCAACGACCCCTTTACTTTCTTTGGCCATATCATTGGCACCATATGTCCATTTGAAAAACTGTAAGTGGAGATGGTATTCTTGGAATGCGGATGTACCTTTGAGAATACCCCACTAGAGTTCAGGGTATATTTGAGACACAGTCAGCTTGGATCGTACACAAATCCAACCGGGCCCCTGGGACTAAAAGACTAATAACTCACAAACCGGGTGTCCGATCAACGCGCCATCTGTTGCATTGAGACCCCTATGATGTGGCAGACCTCTAAGATACTTATTAATTGGACTTTGTGGAAGTTGAAGTATCGACTCTTGGCTTGAGGAGCGGACCCTCCCAGAATCAAGCATGCTTTGTGGAAACCCTGTGGGTGGCTGTGCACTGATGACTGTTCCTGGATCTTGTGTGGGTCCGAAAATTCTGAATTCTATTCCAGGATCCTGTGTGGGTTCGATAGAATAGCTGGTCCTGGATCTTGTGTGGGTCTGAAAGCTCTGACTGCTGTTCCTGGATCCTGTGTGGGTTTGACAGTTCTGACTTATGTTCCTGGATCCTGTGTGGGTCCAACAGAATAGCTGGTCCTGGATCCTGTGTGGGTCCGATAGATCCAACTACTGTTCTTAGATCCTATGTGGGTGTGAGAGTTCTAACAGCTAGTCCTAGATCCTGTGTGGGTCCGAAAGCTTAGATGATTATGTGGCTATATCTAATCAACTCTATATCTCTATATAAGTTGCATACCTGTATGACCTGAGTCAATGAATTCCGTGTTTTCCTCATGATTGAGATGGGTTACTTAATAACTTAGGTATATGGATGGGAATATACCTAAGTAATGTCTATCAGTTGATTTCATACTCTGTGGTTTATCCTTGGTGGATTTTGAGAGACCTTGGTGGTCTCGGGGTCCCTACTGATTATCTTTATACTCACCGCTGCACGGGCTATACCCGCACCTCGTTGTGTTGGATGCAGACGACAAACAGTGCTAACCGAGGCTGAGTGTATGAGTATTGGATGGTACCTAGAGGTGGACCTCACGACTAGTCGGTACCCGGAGGAGACTGACAGACGTGGAGTTTTAAGGAGGCTATCTGTATCTACCCTTCAGGCATGATCCATGGTGGACGATCCAAGAGATGATTTTCACCTTTCAACTGTTTTTGTTCTTTTCAGTTGTACTTTTACTTTCAGTTGGCCTTGTATTTGCAGCCCCTTTAATTTTTAGCACTCTCTTGTTATAAAGTTTTTACTTAGTGTTTTTTTCAGTTGTGTACTCTGTTGTGTGTGTTTTCAGTTATAAAGGCAATGCCTTCCCAGTTTAGGGATTTATGCATTTGGTGCTAGTCTCCAGCCCCTGGCCTATGGAAGGCGGACTTGGGGTAGTCACGACATGGGCCCCGGGGAACTAGTCATGAAAATATTAAAAGAATCTTGAATAATAAAATAATATCCATTCGTTAAATAATTTTTATGTATTCACTTAATATCCAATAAATAATTTTAATATATAAATTAAATAGCAATTATTATAAACTCAAATAATAGGATATTTTATTATTATTGGAGATCAAATATTCTTGACATCTCAGAACCCCATTGGTGGGGCCCACAATGTCCTAAAATTTTATTCACAAAAAATGACAGACTTTTGAATATTCTTAGTGCATGATCCTCTAGGACCTTATCTCAATAGAAGTGAATTCTAGTCATAGACTAGGAGTGGAGTGTGGCAACCCATCATGGACCCTAAATAAATAATGAAAATTCATAGCAACGACAACATTTCCATAAACACATACTGTGTAATATAATCTCTTTGTCTTGTGATATCTCAAAAAGTCAGATGCACACATTATGTCATCATACTTTTTTGATTTATTATTTGTTGACTTAAGTAGAAATATTTGTCTTCTTCTACCATTATCATGGATTTAGTAAAGTTACTACCATCCCGCTCAACTAGGCCTATGATATCTCTTCCTTTTGGAAATGAAAAATTCTATCTTGATTATTCAATCAATGCCATACCCCCAACGACGTACCCAACACAAACTAAATCGCTACGACACAAATGATATAGTTTTAATCTTGTATCAAAGTACATAATAAAATATTATACATTTATCATAATCTTAATCCAGGATACCATTACACATGTTCATAGATAGGAACAACCAACGACACATGAAACATGTAGTGTTCCTACTGGCGGGTCAATCCTCATGTTCTCATCTACTATAGATCACCAAGTAAAAACCTCATGAGAAGAAGTCTTAATGACTATGGTACCCAAAATATGATGGTCACAAATCATTTTTGTATAGTTAGTATGATGTATCTCGACCATGTGATATATGTTTATGATTAATTTTATAGTATCTCAAGGTTCTCATTATAGCATGTGAACTGTTATAACTTTTTGGTATGACAAATAATCTATAAACATTACCATATAAAAAGTGGATGAAAAAAATCAATACTATCATATTAAGTTTACATCATACATAACTCATTGTATACATGTTATGGTAATTGAAAAGTACTGTTCAAGTTGGGTCTAGAGCACCCACTTCTACAATACTTCGGTATATCCTCATCTTGAACTTGGATCTGCTAATAGCTTGACCTGAGGTCAATATTTGAGAACCACCTCACCTATTTCAACTAGTCGAAGAGGCCATCAATTCTTAGAATTGGATAGTCATTCTTAACAATAAAATGATTCAAGAAATGGTAATCCACACATAACCTCAATATCCTATCTACCTTCTTGGTAAACAATACTGGGGATACCGAAGGATACACACTATGTCTGAAAAAACCCTTCCTCGTCAAATCTTCCAATTGCACCTTCATATCTCAAATCTCTGTGAGAGCCATCCAATATTCTCACATTGATATCGGAGCCATCCATGGGTGAAACAACATGTTGAATTTGATCTCTCAGTGAGGAGTTAAGCCCAACACATCCTAAAGTAATACTTCCTCATACTCCTCCACAAATGCAAGAAGCTGAATGATCATATCATCTGGTTCTCCAAGGGTAATACTAGCCAACTAATGATTAATTGACTATTCATATCCTCCTATATATAATCCCATCCTACTCTACATGGGTTTCATTTTTTACCATTGAAGGAAAATGTTATCCCATCAATGCAGATGTACTGAATCCTCCTAAAATAATCAATCTATTTATAAAAAAATATAGTCCATATCTAGAATGAAATCATAAGGTCTCATCAAATATATGAAAAGATCTCACAGAACTCTCTCTCGTCCAAGATTCAAGTCACACTATTAGAATAAGTATGTGATCATTGAATATCCTCTGGTAAGAGTTTCCAAGTAAAAGGGTCTATCCAAAAGCTTCAACAGAATCTCTATATCTCAAACATGAGATATAGAAATAAAAAAGTGAAATGTTCCTATTTCAATTAGTATTTAAGCTAAAGTAGAGAAGACACAAATTGTACCTTATATAATCCATAGATCCTTTAGGTCAAAAGCCTCCATTGCCTACATCTTCCCTCATCCTTGGCCACTAGCTCCATGAGCCTGGTGTGGACCACCTGAGGGTCATGATAGAAATAGATAAAATCATCATCCACCTCTTGCTATTCTCACAAATCCTCTACCACATCATCCACCAAATGGACCTCCTTTCTCTAGACTATGTATCTTCCTAGGTGATCCATCTGTTGTTACCCTATTATTTGCATTGTGAGTCGGAAAATATCATGAGAGATGTCCTGGCCTGCTATAGGAGAAAACTACCTCTCCCTTAGATAACTAGATCCATCCTAAGATCCCTAAAATCCAAAACGTCCATCCTGATACTCTCTCTTAAAGAACCTTATATGACTAGATCCCTGTATCTAACATCATCTATTAGCTGTCGAAGTTTGAGCTCTAGGGTGCACACTGACAACACCAAATGCCAGAAACTGCTCAACCATAAAGCTCTCCACTTATAAAGTAGGCTCCAACACTTTAGCATAAGTAGGAATGAAATGAGATATCACACCATCCTAGATATCTTAGTGTAGGCCACAATTAAAGGTTCATCCTCAAAATAACACATCATGAACCATATCCATGGATTATTAAGAGAGGTTAGTGAACCTTGATGAATACTCTGCCACTATTGTGCTACCCTATTGAAGCTCTAGAAGCTCTTGGATACATACTGCTCTCAATATGGCTAGTAGAAATCCTATATGAAGTGATTATAAAAATATCTTAAAGAAATATTTTCCTAATCACACGTCTGAGTCACGAGACTCCACCATCAACCTTTATATCCATGAGAAAGGCTCGCTGCTAGGACCACCATATGATCTGGAGGGGTCCTAAAAATGAGGAAAAATATCCCAACAACCTTGATCCAGTCCTATGCTACCTAGAGGTATATATATCTTCGAAACCTAAGAGGTATGAACCTTTGATGCTCATAAAGTGTGCTCATCCTGAACACATCAACCACCGATATTTCTAGTGAAACCTACTACTCAATAGGTAGAGGTAAGAATGAAAAACAACTCATAGGTACCACCTATCGCATAGGTCCTATACCAAAGCCTCACCCCTAGGAATATAAACATCACAATACTGCTATGGAAACATAGATGTCTTTTGTAATAGAGGTGTCCTGAAAAGTCAAGACGTACCATAGTCAAAGAGTATATCTGGGGAGATGAATCAAGAAAGACATGGAAACCACAACCCATTACTGTATGATGAATGTGCCAATTTTTTCCCTAAAACAAGTGCTTATATGTACTAGGTAAATAACCTGGTTATTAGATTTATTGTGAATGTATATGTTAGCTACCACACCAACATTAAGCTCCCTGAATAGAGATATGAAATCGAGACACTTTAACACCATGTCCCTAGTTCCCAAACCAAACCTCACAACTAAAAAATATCCAAACTCTAATCCTAACATGACTTTAATTGATTCCACTCTACAATGACCTAACCCACTGGGGACCTCTTCGATGACATTAAGCTTAGTGTGACACCCCAATCCCACTTATAATAGGAAAGTGGCTGCAAAAAATGACGAGTAGGTATATCACACACACGAGAGGCCTTAGTCTAAGGTACCTGTACATATGAAAACTATATATACTCATACATTTAATAAATAAATATCACATATTATTAAATTAATATATAATAAATAAAATCATGATCCATTCAAAAATTGTATAAGTATAATATCATTCGAAATTGGATATATAAAAAACTCATTCATAAGTGAAATACATCATCTCCCACTAAGTTATTCATAACTTTCAACCTTCTTAGGAATATCATACATAATAAATTTATTCATAATCTCTGGAAAGGAAACAAAAGAAATGGTGATCTATGATTATTAGTAAGAGTTAAAAGGGGAGATATCAATTATTACTTAAACATAAAATGAGCCTAAGGGTATGAGAAAATGAGTAGAAAATTTGAAAACCACACCCTATATATCATATATCATAATATTGACTCATGAAATAATGATTAAAAGTTCATAAGACATGAATCAAAAAGTAATTAAATAACATAAACCTTGAGAGAATAACATTGGCATAAGCCACAAGTTTCTAGCATACAAATAATCATAGAAAATCATTTTCTTTGGGAGTCAAGGCTCACTTCCACAACTATCATAGTTGATTGAGTCCACTCCCCAAACCATCGTATTAGACAATGTTCACTCCCAATACTATCATAGTGTATAGAGAACATTACTAAAATGGGGTTACTACCCATTCTAGTCCTTATTATCTCATGAGATACCCATCTTTACTCAATGCACCATATGCCTATATAATTCTAGGCCCACCAGTAACATAATGAAAATCATCCATATATGTTCAAAAAGATCATAAATCATTCATCATAACATAACCCATGAAAATAAGATGGATTTCATAAACATTTAATCATTTTATCATAGCATAACCCCAGGAAAAGAAATGAGTTTCATAACTTAATTAACCCATATAAAATAAATGGGTTTCATTAAATCATCCTTAAATCACCATCATCAAAATCCATCCAAAGAATAAAAGCGAATAGTATAATTGGATCATATACCTAGTAAAGCACAAATAACATCAAAATATTTCATCTTAGATAAAAATACTATTAATATTTATCTGGAATATATCTTGAGGAAGAGCTGCTGATGACCTAGATCCCCTTATCTGCCGATGAACTAGCTCTGAATGCCGTCAGACTCTGCTCCCCCCTCCCGATCAGAGGGGGGAGCTTCACGCTGTCTCCCACAGAGGATGAGCATATCAGATGGTACTATTAAATCCTTCCCAAGAATCCATATCTCACTGAAGGTCCCTAATCTTTGCCGAGAGTCGCCTTAACATTCATTGCTACCAGAGGAGATTAATGGCGCTTCTGATCTTTTAAAACTCACAATAGTGGCGTGATTCCATCCCCAGCGAACCTCAGTTGAATCCTTTGATCGCTTTTTCTCCGATTTATGGAATATAAATGAGCCATTCATCATCGGTTTACTTGATCGACGACACTTCATGATCCGTTTTGATTCAAAGGAAGATCTGATCTATGCCTGGTCCAAGGCCCCTTGAAGATGCAACAGAGCAACATTCTATCTATTTCGATGGAAATTTGATTTCCATATGTGGCGTGATCCATCGAAATTTTCGACCTGGGTAAGTCTATCGGGTCTTCCACTTTCTTTCTAAAACCCCTCTATTTTGTGTGCAATTGGTAATTTAATTGGGAGGTTCTTATGCTCTAACTGGCATACTAAGGTGGTGTGTATCCCAATTTGTTCGAGGATCTGTGTCGAAGTGGATGCTATTAGGCAGCCGGTCTGAAGCATATGGATCACTGATGATAAGGAATTTCAATGGAGGTAGGAGGTGGTTTTTGAATCATGGATGCAGTATTGTGTGTCCTGTAGTCGTTGCAGTCACTTGGCATTGAATTTACGTAGCGGGAGGATGAAGGATTGCTCACAGGAGAAGGTAATGAGTCACATCTGAGGGGGTGTTGCTACTACCCTGGATAGGACCTTGCGAATGAGGCACACTGATGTTGGTTTGGCAGTGAAAGGGGATGAGGCGGGAGCCAAGTTGGTTCATGCAGAGGTTGTTGGGTGTGCTGAAGGTGGAGACTTTGTTGAGGAGGGCACTTGGGTGGGGGATCCCAGAAGTGTAGGTGTTGTTGCAGATGAACCTGTGGTTATAGTGTTTGTACAGGGGGCGGAATAGGATTTAGTTGGAAAGGTAGTGGGAGGGGGAGCACGGTCTTCATCCATTTTGCATGGGATTTCTTGGGATGTTGAGGTCCCTGATTGATCCCCTGATATGAAGGAGTTGCAGGAAAATCAAGCTATGGCTATGGAGTTGGGGAAATCTGCTTCTGGAATTTCAGTGCAAAGGATTCCTTCGTATAATGTGGGAATTGGGCCTTGATATCCAATAGTTGAGCAAGTGTTTAGCCGATTAAAGTCTGATCTTGGAGTTGGGAATGAAAATACAGTGGGTTCTTCGGCATGCAGTTCCTTACTGTCTGGGCATTTGGAAGGCTGTGTCCAAGAGCAGGAAGAGAATGCTGGATGTATGATGATCTTGGATCCCATAGGCAACAAATTCCTAGAACTGGACAATGATGAGGGCTTTCATGAAGAAGAGAATGTTTCAAGGCAAGACAATGGTATCTTGTAGATTGTTGATTCTCCGGTGGATGCTGCAACTGGTGAAGATGTGCAGAACCTGGTGGATCAACCTCAATGTCCCAACACAACTAACTCTTGCAAGTCTCAGCAAGATTGTGGTTCATATGGGGGTTATCGAGAGGTGGATATCTTAGGAAAGTGGGGTGACATTTCGGATAGTGAGAAGGAAAAAGATGGTGGGTTTCTCTGGCCTTCCTTTAGTGCTGTTGTTCAAGGTGATAGGATGAAGGTGCATGAGGTTGAAGATGATAGGACTGGTCCACTATGTCGGTGACCGAAGAAGGATTATTCTTATCTTCCAAGGCCAGTGTCTACCAGATCCTCTATTGGTAAGGAATGTTGGGCTATGCAATATTCGAAGGAATTTTTAGCTTTGGAGAAGTTGAATATGAGAAGAAAATATGCCAATGTTCATAAGTAATATGAAATCTCCGAATGGGAAACAGATAATGCAGAGGAATTAGTCCATAATGGGGATGGTGATGTGTTTGGTTTCTATGATATGTAGTTGTTTTTATGGCTTTGTACCTGCTTTATTCTTTTTATTTTATTAATAAATGGTCAGAGGCTTGCCTCTGACTGAGTGTTTCGGGTATATCTTGAGGAAGATAACCTTTTTATTTTTAAATCACTTATTTAAAATCTAAAATTTCCTAAATATTAAGAAAAAAATTTTAGCTGAAAAGGGAATTGGGATTTTTAAAGAAAGCTTCCAATAATTTAGCAGTCATGATGGTGGAAATCTCCATTCATTCTATGTATGTAAAACAAAGATTTCTTTCATATTTTTAGTAAAACTAAAAAAGGAAACTCATTTGGAAAATTATAAGAAGATTCATTTTAAACCATTTTTAAAAAATTAATAAATGTATAAAAGTTAATTTAAACAATCATATGATAATATTAAAAATATTCTTGAATATATTCTTGGAAAATGTGTACATGTAAGAAAAATTACATTCAATCGAAGAGAGCAATAAAGTCAATTTTCTTTAAAAAAATTATTTAAGTATCTTTTGTTATTAAAGTATGGAAAATGAAATGAAAAAATGTATTATATATAAATAACCATAGTATATTAAAATAAATGGTATTATTTAGATATATATCAGGAAATTTTGTTATTGAAAACTTCATCATAAACAATCCTAATAAACAATGAAATTTTTACATAAAACCCTTATCTCATGTTCCACTTGATTGGAAAGTTCTCTAACCTATTGTATAATAAATTTAAATTTATTATAATTATATATAAGAATCATATACATACTTATAATATCATATATGATCCCCTTATAAACTTTCAACACCCTTTTATTAATAATTCCTTATTAAAATATTCTTTTTTAGGAGCTAATTGTTTCGTTTTTCATAAGAATTTTGGTTCGGTAGTTATAGTCCTTATACTTTGATAATTTTTACATAATATACATATTTTTAAACAAGATATAAATATCATATATATTAATTACATTTATATTTATATTCATCCATGGAATATATAGATAGAAAAATGAGTTACACTATTCATGGAGATAGTAAGTCGTACGTACACCTTACCATTGTTTTCACTTTTCAATGGAGTGAATGAAAGAATGGTAAATATTAATTCACATTTTTATAATAATTATTATATCATATATACTCATTAAATATATCTTTATTAAAATCCATATAAAGTATAATTGAAAAACTAATCACATCATTTTTTGGAGGAGGTAATCTTCACGTACACATGAGTGACGTTCTCATTTTACAACAAATTGGAAGATAACAAGGTAGATATTATATTATAATTATATAATCATATTATATCATAAATATAATATATAAATATTAAACCCTTCATAATAAACATCAATGTAATATGGTGATGAAAAATGAATTGTATCGCTACGTGGAGGTAGTAGCCCCCCCCCACACATGATTGATACTTTCATATCCCATTTGATAGAATAGAGGTGAATATTGGTAGTTACATGATCATAATAACATTTAATTATATTTAGGATAATTAATTTATTATTTTATTATAAATACAACATATTTAGAGGAGGTAAAAGAAAAAATAAATTGAGAGAGTTTTGGTAAGACTATTACGTCTCCTTCAGTTGGCCTCCTGTAGATCCTTTCATTAGGACCCATGGAATGGTATTTTAAGAATATAAGTACCTTTAATTTATGGATAGTAAATTTTATAAGATATTTTTAGGGTTTTTGGATACATATGTCTCAATTTGTTTTAAATAAGATAAATGAAGGGTGTTCTTTTATAATCAGGGAGAGGACATACTTGGAATTTCTTACAAGAATAAAATATAATAAAGTCATTCTAAAACGAAATGATTATAAATGGAAATATATTTAAATGTGGTATAATATGAGGTAAAAATATTGGAATCTAATAGGATTTATAGAAAATTAATTGTCAAAATTACCCTTATCTTTTGGTTTAACCTTTTGTAAACCTGTTTTAACCTTAATCAGGGTGATATATTTTTATTATTTTTAATAATAATTTTGACAAAAAATGAAAGTGGTATGAGTAATTTTTTTGAAATAATGATTAAAAATTTTAAATACATTTTATAAAATTCAATCTTGAAAATTTGAAGAAATTACTTTTAAAATAAACCCACAAAACAATATGAATTTTTTTTTCAAGAAAAAAGGTTTTCTTAACTATATAATGTTTTTATACCAAAATTAACATAAAATAAATTTAAATGAAAATAATTGTATTATTAATAACATAAATGTACTAATTAAACTTTCAAAACCATTATAAAATAAAAAATAACTTCATATATTCTTTAAACAAAAAGATATTTTAAAAAAATTTAATATTTTTTTACTAATAATCAAAAATTTAATATTTTTAGATAATTATCAAAAATTCACTCTAAGATAATTTCGACATGTTAATTTAAAAAATTATGTTCAAATTTTTAGATTTTTTTATAAAATTTGACAAAATCAATTATATTATTTTCTCACAAAAACCATTTTTGAGGAAAAATAAATTTTTAAAACATATATCAACTCTTTAAAAACCTCAGTACTTATGCATGTGATTTTTTTTAAAAACATTATATTTATTTTTAAAATATGTTTATTAATATTAATACCTATAATTTAATGGATAGATTATAATGATATACTATATTATGGTTCATTTAGATTCTGGGTTATGTGAATTGCAAGATGTAAAAGAAATTAAATTTATTTTAAAAAAACATATAACATAAAATATTAGGGTGTCACATTCTACCCCATGAAAATAAATTTTTCTCGTGAAATTACTTTAATCTAATAAAATAATTTTGATCTCTCTATTTCACCACATCCTTGATTTTTCATCTAGCTTCATTGAATTTTCGATTCATCTACAGTACTTTTTTGGAAGTGAATAGTCTTGTTCTGTAGATCTTTATCTATAAGATCCAAGACTTATACTTGTTGTTATTAAGAGAAAATATAATTCTCCAATGGTATAACCTATGATTTCAGTACCAATGATGGGTCAGGTATGTACTTCCTTAGGAGAGATACATGGAACACATCTTGAACTTGAAAGAGGTTTTTTGGTAGTTCCATGTGATGAGCTACTACCCCTACTCGATCAAGAATCTAAAAGTGGCCAATTTACATAGGTATCAAATTTCCATTAATTATGAATATAATTACCTTATTTTATGGATATATTTAAAGTAATACCTTCTCACAAACTTTGAATTATATATTTCACCAATTATTTTCAGCATAACTTTTCTATGAACTTTGAGCTTCCCTAATGTGTTTCTAAATGGATATGACTTTCTATATCATTTCATAAGTTAGCTCTGGTCCCAATAGATTTGTTTCTCCAATATCATCCCAACATGTTGGATTTCTAAACTATTTTCCATAGAGGTCTTCATAAGGAGACATCTGAATTCTTGAGTGAAATCTATATTGTAAGAAAACTCAATCATATGAAGGTATTGCTCTGAATCACCTTTGAAATCCATATAACAAGATCTCAACATATCCTTTAGGGATTGAATGGTTCTCTTAGACTAAACATATATCTGTGGATGAAAATTAGTTCTAAAACTAACTTTGTACCAAGATCTTGCTGATATCTCCTCCTGAACATCAAGGTAAATCTCAAATCTCGATCAGGTACAATAGAATATGGTACTCCATAAAACCTAAAACCTTTATGAAATATATATTCTAGAAATATTATAAAGATTTATATATTATTTTATAGAAATTAAGTGTATATAATTCATAAGTTTATCTACTAAAAACTAATTAACATTATAGACCTCTAATATTTTGGATGGTGATAGACTACAAACCAAATAACATTATGGCCCTTTGATGTTTTGGGGAGTCTGATGAAAAAATATATAGTGATGTTTTAACATTTTACTTATGGTTTGGGTAATGGTTGAAACATCCCATTAGTTGTTTTCTCTTATACTTAACTTACCGACATACTAATCACTGAGATACATACTCTATAATATCTATCTTTATATTGTCCCATCAGAAATAATCTTTCAGATCTCAATACATCTTCGTACTTCTAGGATGAATAGAGAAGGATGAAATATGAGCTTCATCTAATAGCAAATTCTTCAAGTATGGTATTGATGTGACACATATATGGTTCCTGAACCTTATCATTACATCATAATCAAGGTTTAACTTAGGACCATTTCTGACCATCTTCTGTAGTTCCACATATTTCTTATGAATCTCTTTAATCCTCACATGGATAGATAATTGAACAATAATATGAAAAATATAAAATTTTCTAGTTTCCTTCAAGATTTATAGACCAATACTTTGAAAATAAAGAAATATTGGATCTTTTGTGGTTCTCATAATAGATAAGCTAGCACGATCCATTCAACTCAAATCATCTACCACCTTGTTCACTTTCCAAGGGTAGTAATGTTTTAGGAAGTCATAATATTTAATCAACTCCAAACATATTCTATGATTCATATTAAACTCTTTTTTTGAGTGAATATACACATTAAACTTTTATAATTATCATATATACCATAGCCTTATCCATAAATTTAACACCTTCATATATTTAATGTAAAAATTACTATAGATGACTCCAAATTATGAGTTGTGTAATTTTTCTTATGAACCTTAAATTATCACAAGGAATAATCTATACATATAATTCTACATGAGGATACAACAAATCAATTCTTTTATGCATAATTATAGATAAAAAACCCTTTTCCACTATAGGGTAATGTAAGAATATGCACACTGACTAACCTTCTTTTTAGATCCTTGAAATTTTCAGCACATTCATCTACCCAAATAAACTTAGCCCCCTTATGAGTTAACTTAGTGAGTGAATTAGATATCCATGATAAATTATCCATAAATAATTGATAATATACTTAAAAACTAACAAAATTATGGATCTTAATCACTATAGTTGGTCTGGGCCAACATTCAGTAACTTCTGTCTTTTATAAATCCATATATATACCCTCTCTTGAGATAATATGACCAAAAAATGAAACTTTTTATATCCAAAATTCACAATTGGTAAAGTTTTCATATATATTATTATTTATTAGTACCTTTATTGAAATTATCAAGTGATATTTACATTATTCCTTTACCTTTGAATATATAATACTATCATCTATAAAGAATACCAAAAATTGATCAAGGCAATATTTAAAGAATCTATTCATTAAATTCGTGAAGATAACAAGGTAATTAGTAAGACCAAATGACATCACTATAATTTCATAGTTTACATACCAAATTATTAATGTTTTCTTAGGTATATTTTCACTTTAAACCTCAATTGATGATATACATAATGAAGTTCAATCTTGTAAAGGTATTGGGATCTATGAAGTTGATCAAATAAGTAATGAATATAGGGAAAATGATACTTATTATTGATTTTGGTCATGTCGAGTTTCCAATAATCAATGTATAGTCACATTGATCCATCATTATTATTAACAAAATTAATAGGTGCACCCCATGGTGATGAACATGGACAAATAAATATCCTATCAAGATTCTCCTAGAGTTACTTCTTAAATTCATGCAACTCAATTGGAGACATTTTATATGGAGTATTTGAAATAGGTGTAGAAAAAAGTATGAGTTCTATTGAAAACACAACTTCATGATTAAGTGAAAGACTAGTAAACTCTTCTGGAAATACGTAGAAAAATTCCCACAAAATAGGAATATCTTTGATATTGAGTTTTACCTAACCATTTTATATAATCCCCACTTTGGAATAGGAATAAATACCCATATAATGGATGTGATTTTAATTGGAAGTTTATATTAATCACCACACTAATAGGTGATCATAGGTTAGTTTAAAATATCATATGTGAATTAACATCCTCATAAATTGACCTGAGAGTTATATAGATAAAGAAAATACATGCCAAAGATAACATAAAATCCAACTAGAGGGAGAATAATAAGATTTGTAGTAAGCACATTCCCAAAAAATTAAGTAGATAAGAATCATGGACTTGTGATGTGATTGTCATACTATTAGGGGTTTTTACTACTAATTCAACATATAATCATTGATTTGTCAATGTGAAACCCTTAGAAAATTATTTAGACATAAAAGAGTGGGTAGATATAGAATAAAATAAGACATTAATAGTTTTAGAGTGGATGGTTAGTGTACTATTCACCACTTCATTATCCACATTAGAAATAGAAATCACATGAAATTTCCCTTTATCATTAGGCTTAAGTGGTTTCTGACATCGATCTATTTTAATAGTGGATTCTATATAACCAACTTAGTTAATATTTTTTGATTACCATATCATGTATATAGTGAGATATGCATGATTCACACTTACAATAATAGTGTTGATATTTATGAAACCACTATTTATATGGTAATGTACATATATTATTTTTCCTGTCAATATGTTGTAACAGTTCCCATGTTATAATGAGATCCTCATGATACTATGATATTATTCTTAAACATGTCTTCTATGTTCTATAAACATGATACTATATGGACATAGAAGATGTAAAAAATCAAGTGTTGGGGTCTTATAATCATAGAGGATTCTTCTCATGAAGTTCCCACTTGGTGATCTCGAGTTAATGAGATCATGAGGACTGAACTATCATTAGGAACACCACATGTTTCCTTAGTAATTGGAAGTTTCTATCTGTTAAAATGTGTAATGGTATCCTAAAATGATATTATTATTATTGTATACTTATTTATTACACTATTTGATTCAAGATGAAATCTATTGAATTGATGTCGTATCAAGGTAGCTTGCATTGGGTGTGTCATTAGTGGTATGACATTTATTAAATAATAAAGATAGAATTTTTCCCTTCCAAAAGGAAGGGATATTTCAGGTCTAGTTGATTAGGATGGTAGTAACTTCACTAAACACATGGTCATTATATAAGAAGGTAAGTCCATTCAATTAGGACAATGAAAAAAAAGAAAGAGAAGATGATGAAATGAAGTGTGTGTCCTTATTTTTTAGATATCATGATATAAGTAGATTATATTAGACGGTGTGTGTTTTTAGTAAAGGTTATCTTTTCTATAACTTTTCATTATCTCCATAGGGACCATGATGGGTTGCTAGAATCCAGTTCTGGTCAGTGAATAGTATTCACTAATATCAAGATAAAGACTTATAGGTCCACACACAAGGTGTATTCAGAATCTTGACCGATTATATTGAATTAGATATTAAGACACGGTGGAACCCGTAGTGGTGGGCAAGTAATGTACAAGTTTAACTGACCACATGGGTATAAATAAATTCAATATTATTCATGTTTGTAATAATATCTAATGATTATATTTACTAATTATATTCATGATTTATTTATTAAATGTTAAAGAAATATTTTAAAAATGAATATTCAATATTTGATGTTTTTTAGGTATTTAATAAAGAAAATTAGTCAAGTTAATAACTCATATATTATCATGTGACATTATTTTAATTTTAGAAGTACGTGATAATTTAATTATGAACTTTTTGATAATATTACAAGGTTATAAGAATTATTTTTTCTGTTAAATTAAGGGTTAACTTATTTTGGGATTATGTTAAATTTTAATAAGTTTTAACCAAACTATAAATGAAAAATTAATCCTAATTTCATGGGACTATTCATTCCCATGAACTTGAGAGGTTATATTACCTCCTTCTGAAGTTATAGTGAGAGGGACAAAGGTTCGGGGAATAAAAATCCAATTTATCCCACCCAGATCAAAGTGTTAATAATCCCATGATCATTTTGATGTTGAAATTACCTTTTCCTCTCCATGATAGCACCCAATGATCAAAGTTTGATGATCGAGTAGACTTCTGGATTGTGTATGGATGATATAGGGGGATTCAACCACATATCCTCTGAGAAAAAATCACTGGAGATGAGAATTTTTTGATCACTGCTTCATTTCAAATGAGGTAAATGTTCATTAATAGTTGTATGCTTAAATATATCACACAAGATCATTGGGTTGTAACCGGGAATCTTTTATCTAGATGATTACATTTTGATGTCGATTGAAACATTAAAATTTTAAATTCTTGATTTTTCAGGCTTTCACTGTGAACCTTTCACCAAAAATTGGTATTAGAGGGAGGTTTCATGAAATTTTTAAGCCATGAAAAATTAAAATTTCAAAAAATTATTGAAGAAAAAATTGTGAAGGTGTAAAACAAACATATGGTGATTCAATCCAACATGAAATAGTGAAGTTGTAGTCATATAAAGTTTTAAATAGGATTTTAATCAATGTTTGTGGTTATAATTTCTATGTATATACATCTATATATTGTCTTTAACATGAAGGAAGTATGTAGAGGCATTTTCTAGTGAACCTAATCTCAAATAGGATCTTGGGTGGCTAGAATATTTCTTTTCAGTTGAAGGATTTTCCAGAAAATTATAGAGTTTTACAAAAACAATTTTAATGAAAAATACTGGGTTGGGCGGGGGTCAACAACATAATGTCCAATCTTTTTTTATTTTTTTAAACATTTTATTTGTAGGATTTTGGACCAAATCGATAGAAAAAAAAAGAAAAAGAGGGATATGGGACAAAGGGAATGGTGGGGATTGAAAAAAATTGTTGTACCAAAAACCTAATAGGGGCGACTATCCACAAAAAAAAGATAATATATAAAAACTTCTTTTGGATCCATACCGCACTGCGTCCATATAACCACCTCCCACAGGGTTGTACCTCTAATATGACCTTCCCCAGGTCAAGTTATACAATTTTCATCTACTATAAGAGCCTCATCATGCTGCCATCCAAAACCCATTCACACCCCTACTCTCCACATACCTCTTGTCACTATATTAGGTCCCTCATATATCAAACATCCACCACCTCAGTCACAAAACCTCTACCCCACCATCTAATTGTGATTTTACGTGATACCACTAAATAGGTGACCCCATAAAGTTGATAAACTCCCATAAAACCACTGTTTCATCATTAGACTCTTGCCATATCAGCATCTAATGGCACACCATAATTTTTCAACTAGATCCAACACCGTCATTCCATTTCCATGTCCTTCTGGTGATAGCCTGCCTAAACCTATCCCCCTTTTTCATACCATTATAGATCCACTACATCAACCCCTCCAACATCCTATTACAGACTTGGAAAACTGTAATATCTTGGACCGAATGCCACTAAATCAGTGCCCTGATCTAGTTCTCTATAATACCTCAAGTGTGCCTCATTATATACCAAAGGTTTATAACTAGAAATGGGTGTATAAGGTGGAAATGTGAGGAGAATATACCCCCATATCATAGTGCACAAACTGAAGAAAAAAACAAAACATAATACACATCAAAGTACTTGGAAATAGTAAATAAACTAAAAAAGAAGCATGTTTTACTAAAATGAAATACAATAATGTCCCAAGTATCCATGACATACATACAATATCGATCACCCACTAGGTGGATAAGATATTTAAAATGAATAGATTAAAAATAAATACATTAAGCTCTACTACCAACTATGAGGCATGTCACATACCCAATATTTAGTACCCCATTGAGCTACTCTATCCATATCATTAGACACCACATGATCAACCCGATCTATGATGGAACTACGGGCCTTATCCCAATCCATCATGCATACATGATCAAACTAAAATAGGACATAAGTTATGCGCACACATTAAGGTTCACATATAGGTGGTGATAAATAAATCTCTGTAGGCCACCCCTAGTGGTGAAACTACAACCTTCTATAATAATTTCATTCTCATGCAATATGATCATCTTAGAAAAAATATAACTAAAATAAAAAAATAAAAACCAATAATATATCCTTACTTCCATGAATAAGATAGAACATAGTTTCTCCAACTAATTCTAGGGTGTCTATGAGCACATATCAAGGAACGCACATCCCAAATAACTTGTGGGTGATACAATCATGACCTCTCAAACCAATTATTTTGACATTGTGGAATCAGTCCATGAAAAAATTATCATTAAGCATCCAAATATAAGGCATCCTATATCATGTCTTCCTGAATAAATTTTTATCTCAATCCAGGTACATAGACACACTAGTCCTCAATAATCATACCATGCTAGAGTACAATAAGTACCCATAGTGTCAGTCTTACATTTATCCTATTTATCAAAACCATAGTTTCTAAAGAATTAGTCCAACATAACATTCCATATGGAATGACATCACTTCCCTAAGATTAAGTCAAGGAATTAAACCATATAGTATACTATTAGTATCTATAGCCTTAGTCTTACACCTAATCCATATGGTACACCACTCATGCTTGGAGCCTCAATACGACATCTCAACCACATACATGGAACGTCATGTCCACCGTACTCAACAATATTAATCAACATGCCAAAAACCTCAGTCCAACACTCAAACCGTAAACAAACTATTAGTATCGATACTAAATCATCTTGTTCAACCTCATATTATATTGGTGTGGAGCATCATTTCCAACCTACCCAACCTCAGATGTGGAGAATTATGTTAGATATCTAAATCCATGCATGGGGAACATCATGTCCAACTCTATCAACCTCATATGAAGAGTTTCATGTTAGAAATACAAAAAAATATATTGATAATAATTTAAATCTCTGTAAGCCTCATATTTAGAGAAACATGTCATATATCTAGAACCATATCTATGAAACCTCATGTCCAACCTTCTCTATGATATAAACCCATATAATTTAAACCCATCTGTAAAACATGGTAGCCCAAATTTATCACAATAGATCTATGGTGCACTAAAAAAATTGGTAACATATAAAGGGATGGATGAACACTCTATCCCATAATCACATCTCATCCTCAAAAACTAATACATCGGATTTCATAGTAAGGGATCACCCATAACCAAAACTACCCAAACACATATACCTTCTCAGGGTCGTTGTATCAATCATTCAACTACTTAGCCCTATGGTTCAACATGTAAATAAAGGAGTCCCTTTTGGATCCTTATAATTGGAAATCAAGTAGAGGAATCCCTCTTTGTAACCTTTGGATAAAAACATAAGTGGAGGAATCCCTCTACAATTACTTGGTAACAACTAATCTCTTTGTAAGACTCCCATATCTCAAGGATCAAACATCCCACTACCTAATCTCTAACATAACATGACCTCATAGGAATCAACATAATAAATACATATATGAGAGATGTCCCCAAGAACAACCCATCCCGAAGTTACACCAGGTTGGCCTAAACACTCAACCTATTCACCACTTTGTTTCACAATCCAGTCCTGGTAACTAGGGATAGTCCTATTCCAACAAAAATTGAGGTCTCCAATGAAATCATACTATGTTATCCAATTATTATCATAAAAATCAGATGGGTCTCATATTTTCCTCACTCTCAGGATACAATTGAATTCACTTACTTGATGGAAAACATCTCTATCATAACTTACTCACCCAAAATGCCTCTTAGAAGTCATAAAAAAGTCTAAACGGCCCCACCATTATATTTTATATAGAATATTCTCAAAATCAACTCCTATTGTGTCTAATTATGATTATGGGGGTGAAAAATCACTGAAAACCCTCAAAAGGGAAACGATGGAGTTGTACATGGTGTATACACTAAGTACAAGATATACACAAAAAAATCTCCACCCTATCTATGTACTTCCACATGACTTGGTCCACCTAGGGTCTGGTCATGTACTACTTACACAGGGTCTTTCCATGATTTACTTACATGAACATGTCATACTAGGGGTCTCTTCATGTACTTATACATTTCCATGTCACCCTTATATGGGGTGTATTCCAATATACCCATCCACACATCCATGTCCCACTATATGCCATGTACCTAGACTACATGGCATATTGTCCCAAATTAATTCTTCCCAAGTACTCTTCTACATGGCCATGCACCACTACATGACCTGTACTCCAAGTACACGACATGTAGTTACATAATTTCATCTTCCCCAAATAGGAAGAACACATGGAGTTTGTTCATGAACTATATTCTATGTGATTGGGATCTTTAAATAGAAAACCCCTATGAACCTCTTGAAACCCCCATTTCCCCTGATTAGGAATAGATTGACCCACACTGAGTCTTTAGTAGTCATAAAAGGGATATAAAACTTTTAAAAAACATATATATGTGGATCAGGGCTTAAAAATAAAAAACCAGACTACCTCATGGAATAAATGCCAAATCTTCGATTCTAAATCCACTAACATAAGCCACTTCACCTCAATTAGGTCTTGATTGTAACCATGGATGAAGTCTAGTGGAATATTATTACCCCATCTCGGTCTAGTCATATCACACAAGGGAGAACCCCTCCCTCTTTCTATTATGTATGGGAAGGAAAATGGGGTGGTGGGGTGGGGTATTTTAATTTAATTTAATTAATTAATTATTTAAATTCCCTTTTAAAATACATGCCTCAAGAGTCCTAGAACCCAAAGCAGGTTTATACCCCACTTAAGAAAAATCCCCAATTCTAGGCTCAACCACAGAGTCAGAATCTTAATTCAATACTCTATTCACAAGATATCTCTACCCAAACTCACATGAATAATTTAATATTTAATTAATTAAATATTAAATATTCTATCAAATTGTGAACAATTGAGAATTAAACCAAACTATTGTCCTAGGGTAAAAACCCTATTTTGGGACCAAATGAGTGGTTAGAAAAATTATATGAGATCATATGCTAGGGGAAAATGTTTATTTTACCCCTCATGATCCCTAAAATGAAAAATGAAAATTTATAATCAAATTCCTATTTTGGGAAAACCTATGTATTTATGACCTCCCAAATATAAAAAATATCATCCTCGAGAAGCCTTAGTGGATTTCTAACTACACATCTCAACCCACATATGTGTTCTTTTCAAGCTCAAATCATTGTGTTCTAAATTGGGAAAATAATTGAGTTCCAACACATAACTCCAAAGATAAGGTATACAACACATTAAAGGTTAAGAAACTACTTTCCACAATAAAAAACTACCAAGATAGTGCCTGACCACCCCCATCCATCCCGAAACATCACAACGCCATCCAAAACTCATCCCCAAGATCATGGTTTTCTCCACCATAGAACTCAACCTACGATGGACAATTCTGATCCCTGGTACTTTCCAACACCAAATTTTCTTATAAAAACATAGCCTCATCTATCCACCAAACCACCCAATATGTTTCCCACTACATCCTTAACTATACCCACACAAGGGTCACATTATTGTGACTGATCCGATACTCCCCACCATAATAGTTTTTTTATTATTAACTCATAATCAAACACCATCTCCATATACCATTCCCCAATCAAAACCAAACCTCAAAACTGGAAATGGCCATCTCGTACCCACCAAACCAATACAATGATACATTAACTATCACATGTTCCCAACATCTGAGAATGAAACAAATGGTATTCACTGACATCTAACCTATTACAAGGGCCTCACTCATAGATGGATGATGGTGCACTCCCACCATATGACTTCACATACACCGCTCTATGAGAACAACCTCCTAGGAGGCCATTCATCAAATTAAAAGATACTTTTTGATACCATGGAATATAAACAATGCTCTCTTAGTATACTCTGAATGATGTTAAGATATAGGGATTGATCACTTATAGACTAAGAGTATGATAATATTTCATTGAAAAATACCACCATAAACCTATCCATTCATTGAATACCACAGTTCTATCCTAAGATCCTTGGGTCACCATGTAACAACCCGAGATTTAATAAAAAAATATTCTTTATAATTTTATTAATGTCTTGTGTTGTACGCTACACTAAAAGGAGCTTGCACAACACGCATCTTTGACTTACCTTGCCTTACACGCAATCGCAACCTTCCTCGATAGCGTGTGTAGTACGCAATATCGAGTTTCACGAAACAATGATATGCTATTAAAATATTATTAAAACTAGCCGTTATGAATAGTAATAACCACCTTTTGAAATTTTGTAATTTTATTTTTCAAAATGGAATTCATTTTTGGATTCATAATATCGAAATTAGCTTAGGGTGAAATTTTGGTGATTTTCGGATAACTTTCATATTTTGATGAATAGTGAAAATTACTAAATTTTAATTAAAAACAACTTTTTCAATCGAAATAATTAACAGTGATAAATTATTAATTTGAGTGGTTTTAAAGTATATTTAGAATATATTTTTACAATTTAATACAATGTTGGTCATTGAATGTAATTTCACATTTAAACCAGACATAATCAAGTGTCAATCTTTTGATAGATATTATTTCTTAAAAACACCCTATTTGTTTTAACAGCGGGATTTAATTATAAAATTAATTAATGAAACTTCTATGTTATGAATTTTGTAAAATAGACTTCATTTTTGAATTCGGAATATGAAATATAGCTTAGGATGAAATTTTGGCATTTTTCTGAAAAACATCAATTTTTGATGAATAGTGAAACTACTAAGTGGTAGTTAAAAAACTGAATTTTTCATAAAACCTAATTTTGCCGCTTCTGTGAATGGAATTTCAAAAAATCCGAGAGACACGGTTGATGTCAGTAAGTAAAATGTGGTTCAATGAGATGAAAATAATTTTTGGTGAATAGTAACTTTTTACTTTTTTTTACCACGGTTAAAAGTAAATAGGGTAATTAAGGGTAGAAATGATATTATTATTACCCTAACACATGTCCTAATTCTATTGGACAAGTGTAATTCGACCAAAAACAAACTTAGGAATAAAATATGACCATTTAGGCCCACTTGGATTAGATTAGGACATTTATTATTAATTTATTTAAAGAAGGGTTAAAAGAGTTAAAATCAAAGTTTATTTACTAAAACATTTTTAATATGGGGTTATACATAAGATAAATTCGACTATAAATATTCATTAGAAAGATAAAAAGATTTCCTATATAATGGTACTTTATTTGTAATTTTTAGACATTAAATAATTTAATTTATGTATGACACAATGATGATGTAGTAATTATCTTATTAATGAAATAGTGACATAATTAATGTTATAAACAGCAAAATAAATGTAATTTGAGACTTTTTATGAATTACACTAATTTTCTAGGTTACTATGATATATTAGTGTTGATTTAATAAACTTGTTTCGAACATATAATTCTGTTATGTCTTTCAAAAAAATCATATATCAAATAGTGTCAAAATTGACACAAAATAGTTTTTAAATCAAATATTATATAATTAATTGTTATTTTATTCCTAAAAATCTAAGGTTCGGCCAAATGTCTTAGATAAGGATATATATATTAATAATAAACAATTTGGGGTTCGTTTGGCATGTTATAGTAAGTTTATTAACCATATAGTTTAAGAAAACAAAAATACACGGTAAAAGTTAAATTATTTAACTTAGAGTTAAATCTAATTGATAAGGTTAAAATAATAACCTAAACTTATCTAAATCCTATTGGTTGATAGGATTTCGACCCATACCCACTTTAACTTCGAAATAAGACCCTTTGGAACCATTATAAACCGATTTTTAATTTAATATAAAATAATATTTTGAGATATTCCTAAGGTGCCCTTCTCCTCCCTTATAAAAGGGCACCTCCTCCCTCTCCTCCTCACACCAATTTGAGCATTCAAGCTTGGCCAACCCCTGCCAAAATATCTTCTACACTTCCCTAGAATAATCATAGAGGTCCTGGTCTTCTTCAAAGACCAATCTTAGTTCCCTAAGTGGAGGATTCAAAGAGGCGTTTCAAAGAAGAGGTAATATCCATTATCGATCTTTTCAATTTCTTTCTTCTTCAACTTCTTCTTCTTTAGTTGTTTCATGATAAAGTAATAACATCAGTATTACTTACATACTGATATGTTATTATAAATATGAAACAACCCTAATTCACCTTCTATCCATCCTACGGAAAAAATGAAATCACCGCGCGTGCGTACGTACGGAATACCGTCTCCACGCCGTGGTGTAATCTATTTTCCTCCACCACCTTAATTGGATGGGTATAAAGGTGTAATGAGTAACTATATATGATTATTATAAAGTGATATTGATACTTAAATAGTATACATACACTTCAACACAATTCCATGACCATGGGAACGATATCATCGCTCGTGCGTACGTACGGAATACCGTCTCCACGACGCGATGAGATTCATTCTCAATGATTAACCATTCATGAATGATTATAATGTATATATAATAAGTACTAATGAAATATATGACCTAATAATGATACTGGAATTATTTATATTTATATGTATGTCATCTACTTAATTCCATTCAATTCAATAAGGAAACGAAAACAACGTTCATGCGTACGTACGGACTATCGTCTCCATGAACGGTGTATTTCTTTCCATTTACTGATTTATTATATATGTATATTCTGAATATATATATATATATAAATCATGTTTTATATTCTGGAATTAAGTAATCATGATCTAAGTACTCATATGAATATTTACAAGTTAAAAACACGAACGACAAATGAGACGATTTTACCCAAAACGCTTCTTTAACATAGAATTTACAAAAGAACGGGTAATATAAAGTCATAAGTGAACCATATATGATATCATAACAGTGAATATTATTCTTTAATAAGTCAATGACATTATTTAAATCATATATAGGAGGTTCGGACACTCACAAATCAAGTCGGACCTAAGGTAAGGGAAATATCACAATCTCATTTTTATCCGAGATTGTTTTTACTTTGGTATTTACTGGGGTGTATTTTATCATCCACATCCATGTTCCCTCAATATGAAATATTATTTCTATCCACCTACAATTGTTTAAGTCCAATTTTACCCTTCGGAGTGTTTTTAGTAAAAGATATGAAAGGAATCTTTTGTCGTTTTTCGTACGAGGTACTTTTTGACTTTTCCGACAAAAGTACAAAAAGAATGTTTTTTTAACTTATACGGCACGAACGGATTTTTACGGTTTTATAAAGCCTTATTTTCATGAATCTTCCTCCAAAATATTTCATGAATATTTTCAATAAAATATCTTTCTTTTAAAATTGCATGACGTTTTGTGAAAAGAAATTGATTTTGAAGAAGAAAGGATATTTTCCCCAAGAATTCATTTGAAGTGTTTTATCAAAATTATTTTCCATATAAGATAATAAAGGGTTTTGTTTTTATACCTATTATTACATTGATTTGATCATGTTGTGATTGAATTATTTTTATTAATTCCTTTATCTTGTATGAATTGTTTTATGATGTCATTATGTTTAAGATTCCCATTTGTATTACATGGGTTATGCAATGATGTATGATTTATGATTTTGTGGCACACATAAGAATGGTATCATTATGAGATGGGTGGGACCTATATCTCCCTCCAATGCATTGGGTAATGATTTTATATCTCATGAGATAGAGAGGGCTGGAACGGTAGGTTATACCAGTTCAGTGAAACAGGACTGAAACGAGGGTTACTCGATTCAGAAAGGGACTTTTTCCACTAAGATAGTCTTGGCAATGAGTCTTGACTAACAAGAGATGATTCTCTATGATTATGTGTGTATGCCACAAAGTTTCATGTTTTAAGTTAAGATTATTGTGATTACATTTCACTGCTATGATTTATCCCATGTTATGAAATTATGATCTCTTTTGCAGGTTAAGATTTCCAAAATGTTATGTTCTTATGAATATGATGTGATTGATTTTTCTTTTGTTTACCCTTACTGAGCATTTGAGCTCACCCTTTTATGTTTTCTTTTCCCCAGGATATAATGAAAGGTTTTAGGTAAGAAAAAAAAAGATCTTTATGAGAGATGTTGAAGATCTTTCACCATGATTAGAAGATTACGTTCCGAGTTTCCAAAGACACTAAACTATTACGATCCTTGTGTGTGTGTTTTTTGTTATGTACTAAGTATTCCGAAAATGTAAAGTAATGTCCATGTACGTTAAGCTTCGGGTCTCTACAGTTGGTATCAGAGGAAAGGTTTAGTCAACCTTTGGAAACTAGGATGCGAGAACTTTAGTGAGATCCCTAGAGATATTTCTAAGGTGTGTCTAGGGATGTCTCTAAGGTTAAGTATATGTATAGGTTATTGTACTATAATTATGCTAACGATCATAGAATTAAACCTAAGATGTTAGATATTGAAGGTACTCCACCTTTATTAGGTTGTTTTCCCTAGCATGATTTTTTCCTCTCACACTATTCTTTTTGGGTTTTAGACGATGGCTGGAACCCGAAGGAACCGTGTTGATAAATGCAATGGACAATGCAATGATTGCCCTCCTGAACAGACAAATGTTATGGGAGATGGAGTGTAAAATCTTATTGCTATACTTACACAAGCTATGAATCATTCTGGACTTCCAAATGAGCAGATAAGGGAACAATATTCTATTGAGTCCTTCATGAGGCAACGTCCACCTTCTTTCAGTGGGTCTTCTGATCCACTTGTTGCTGAACAATGGATCAGTACCACTGAAAAGATATTTTCAGTTCTTCAATGTTCTGAGCATGATAAAGTTATCTTAGCAGTATATCGTTTGGAAGGTGAAGCTGATCAATGGTGGAATATTATTAAGAATACGAGGCAAAGGGATGAAATTGAGTCCATGGAATGTGACGAGTTCAAGAACTTTTTTTTCAGTAAGTACTTCCCTCGTATTCTTCGAACAAAGATGGAGAAGGAGTTTCTTGAACTAAAGTAAAAGGATGATGAATCTGTTGGTATATACGAAGCGAATTTTACAAGACTTGCAAGGTATGCATCTGGCATTATCATCCAACCTGAAAGTAAAGTTGATCGATTTTTCAGTGGCTTAAAACCAAGTCTTCGAAGGGCATTAGCTATAAGAGACTTTAGTAGCTATGAAGAAATTGTGCGTTGTGCTATCAAGGTAGAAATGGAAGTTGGTGTTACATATCAATCTCATGGTTTTGACAAGAAACGAAAGATGGAGTTCAAGGAGAAATCTCAGAATAATGGTGAAAAGAAGATGAATGTTTCCTTATGCACAAAGTGTGGAAAGAAGCATGGTGGAGATTGTCTTAAAGGGACTAGAAAATGTTTTAAGTGTGGAAAAGAAGGTCATCGAGTAGCTGAGTGTCGAAGTAATGGAAAAAGGGATTCTAATGATGTGAATAAAGAAAACACTGCAGAGAATGCACCACCAACACTTCAATGCTTCAAGTTCAAGGAAATGGGGAATTATGCTAATAAATGCCCTAATCCAAGGGTTAGTGATGATCGACATGAGCAACCTCTTAAAGCAAAGGACAAAGGGAAGTCACATGCGATCACTATTGGCGATGTTGAATATGACAACGATGTGGTGGAATGATTAAGTGTTTATGTAATGGGATTCCAAAATAATGGTGTATCATGAAGTATTGGAATATTTATGTATTGGTCTAATGTGGTATTCAAAGTGATTGAGATATTTTTGGAAATAAGTTGATATGCACATAATGAAGGAAAACTGAGAAAACGAAATGTTTAACAGTATTCATGAGCTCATGATTGATATAAGGACTAAGTGATATCATTGTTTGAGTATATAGAATTTTGAGGATTTTGGTATGTGTAAAGTGTTAAATTTTAACTGAATTCATGTTTTCACTAAGGTTTTCAAGAGAATACATGATTAAGGACTTTGAATGTTTGGAATGTGACCAACAAAACATATCTTATGATATATGGGGATCGACGATGGTGTTAAATCTCTGGTAATCATTTTCACTATGTTATGAGAGTGGACTGCAGTATTATGGATAAGCCTAAAGATTGGAATGGATTATTGTTTAAGGATAGAAGTTTTATCGATATTATTGATGGTATGTTATAGTAATGTAGTATTAGAAAAAGGACAACCTGCAGGACGGGCGACAACCCATCGCGTCGGACAAGGATGTGGGAATCGAACCCACAACCGAAGTGCGACTGGCCTTTATCGCCTACCACTGGCCTACAGGAAGTCCCTATTTATTAGAAACTAGTTTTATTATATTAAGCAGTATGATATATGAAGTATAAAGTCCATTTTAGGAACCATATATGATTAATCTCACTATAGATCGACTTATGTATCTAATTTTTGCTAACCTTTTGTTTGAGACAGATGGAATGACCCGTCATTCTATCACATGATCTGCTAACACTTCACGAATAACAAATTCAACTTCATTTATTTAAGAGATGAAGTGGAAATTGTTAAAGGCACGAACAACAGTGAGATTGTACCAAAATAAAGTAAGTATTTATTCTAATTCAAATTCTTTAACTTTAGGGAAACGATCTTGAAAACCAAAAATGTTGTCCTAGTGATCTTATATCTGATGAATCAGATGGTACCTTAGATCATCAAAAATTTATGGCTTTGTGATTGTTGGATTTTCCATAGCCATGTTCTATACCACTCTCCATCAGAACATGATGGTTAGATTTCTCATCCATATCCATATTTTCACCTATGTGGAAACCCAGTGATTAGTTTATTTGGGTAACCGTTATGTTTCATACTTTTGTTTTTAAAGATTGGTTTTGATATTCCTTTTTACGATATGGGTTTCTATTAAAGAAACTTTAGATTAGTAAACCATTTATAACCCCGACGAATTTCGAGGGCGAAATTCATTTTAAGGGGGGTAGAATGTAACAACCCGAGATTTAATAAAAAAATATTCTTTATAATTTTATTAATGTCTTGTGTTGTACGCTACACAAAAAGGAGCTTGCACAACACGCATCTTTGACTTACCTTGCATTACACACAATCGCAACCTTCCTCGATAGCGTGTGTAGTACGCAATATTGAGTTTCACGAAACAATGATATGCTATTAAAATATTATTAAAACTAGCCGTTATGAATAGTAATAACCACCTTTTGAAATTTTGTAATTTTATTTTTCAAAATGGAATTCATTTTTGGATTTATAATATCGAAATTAGCTTAGGGTGAAATTTTGGTGATTTTCGGATAACTTTCATATTTTGATGAATAGTGAAAATTACTAAATTTTAATTAAAAACAACATTTTCAATCAAAACAATTAATAGTGATAAATTATTAATTTGAGTGGTTTTAAAGTATATTTAGAATATATTTTTACAATTTAATACAATGTTGGTCATTGAATGTAATTTCACATTTAAACCAGACATAATCAAGTGTCAATCTTTTGATAGATATTGTTTCTTAAAAACACGCTATTTGTTTTAACGGCGGGATTTAATTATAAAATTAATTAATGCAACTTCTATGTTATGAATTTGGTAAAATAGACTTCATTTTTGAATTCGGAATATGAAATATAGCTTAGGATGAAATTTTGGCATTTTTCTGAAAAACATCAATTTTTAATGAATAGTGAAACTACTAAGTGGTAGTTAAAAAACTGAATTTTTCATAAAACTTAATTTTACCGCTTCTGTGAATGGAATTTCAAAAAATCCGAGAGACACGGTTGATGTCAGTAAGTAAAATGTGGTTCAATGAGATGAAAATAATTTTTGGTGAATAGTAACTTTTTACTTTTTTTTACCACGGTTAAAAGTAAATAGGTTAATTAAGGGTAGAAATGATATTATTATTACCCTAACACATGTCCTAATTCTATTGGACAAGTGTAATTCGACCAAAAACAAACTTAGGAATAAAATATGACCATTTACGCCCACTTGGATTAGATTAGGACATTTATTATTAATTTATTTAAAGAAGGGTTAAAAGAGTTAAAATCAAAGTTTATTTACTAAAACATTTTTAATATGGGGTTATACATAAGATAAATTAGACTATAAATATTCATTAGAAGTATAAAAAGATTTCCTATATAATGGTACTTTATTTGTAATTTTTAGACATTAAATAATTTAATTTATGTATGACACAATGATGATGCAGTAATTATCTTATTAATGAAATAGTGACATAATTGATGTTATAAACACCAAAATAAATGTAATTTGAGACTTTTTATGAATTACACTAATTTTATAGGTTACTATGATATATTAGTGTTGATTTAATCAACTTGTTTCGAACATATAATTCTGTTATGACTTTCACAAAAATCATATATCAAATAGTGTCAAAATTGACACAAAATAGTTTTTAAATCAAATATTATATAATTAATTGTTATTTTATTCCTAAATATCTAAGGTTCGGCCAAATGACTTAGATAAGTATATATATATTAATAATAAACAATTTGTGGTTCGTTTGGCATGTTATAGTAAGTTTATTAACCATATAGTGTAAGAAAACAAAAATACACGGTAAAAGTTAAATTATTTAACTTAGAGTTAAATCTAATTGATAAGGTTAAAATAATAACCTAAACTTGTCTAAATCCTATTGGTTGATATGATTTCGACCCATCCCAACTTTATCTTCGAAATAAGACCCTTTGAAACCATTATAAACTGATTTTGACTTTAATATAAAATAATATTTTGAGATATTCCTAAGGTGCCCCTCTCCTCCCTTATAAAAGGGCACCTCCTCCCTCTCCTCCTCACACCAATTTGAGCATTCAAGCTCGGCCAACCCCTGCCAAAATCTCTTCTCCAATTCCCTAGAATAATCCTAGAGGTCCTGGTCTTCTTCAAAGACCAATCTTAGTTCCCTAAGTGGAGGATTCAAAGAGGCGTTTCAAAGAAGAGGTAATATCCATTACCGATCTTTTCAATTTCTTTCTTCTTCAACTTCTTCTTCTTTAGTTGTTTCATGATAAAGTAATAACATCAGTATTACTTACATACTGATATTTTATTATAAATATGAAACAACCCTAATTCACCTTCTATCCATCCTACGGAAAAAATGAAATCACCGCGCGTGCGTACGTACGGAATACCGTCTCCACGCCGTGGTGTAATCTATTTTCCTCCACCACCTTAATTGGATGGGTATAAAGGTGTAATGAGTAACTATATATGATTATTATAAAGTGATATTGATACTTAAATAGTATACATACACTTCAACACAATTCCACGACCATGGGAACGATATCATCGCTCGTGCGTACGTACGGAATACCGTCTCCACGACGCGATGAGATTCATTCTCAATGATTAACCATTCATGAATGATTATAAAGTATATATAATAAGTACTAATGAAATATATGACCTAATAATGATACTGGAATTATTTATATTTATATGTATGTCATCTACTTAATTCCATTCAATTCAATAAGGAAACGAAAACAGCGTTCATGCGTACGTACGGACTACCGTCTCCATGAACGGTGTATTTCTTTCCATTTACTGATTTATTATATATGTATATTCTGAATATATATATATATAAATCATGTTTTCTATTCTGGAATTAAGTAATCATGATCTAAGTACTCATATGAATAATTACAAGTTAAAAACACGAACGAAAAATGAAACGATTTTACCCAAAGTGCTTCTTTAACATAGAATTTACAAAATAACGGGTAATATAAAGTCATAAGTGAACCATATATGATATCATAATAGTGAATATGATTCTGTAATAAGTCAATGACAGTATTTAAATCATATACAGGAGGTTTGGACACTCACAAAGCAAGTCGGACCTAAGGTAAGGGAAATATCACAATCTCATTTTTATCCGAGATTGTTTTTACTTTGGTATTTACTGGGGTGTATTTTATCATCCACATCCATGTTCCCTCAATATGTAATATTATTTATATCCACCTACAATTGTTTAAGTCCAATTTTACCCTTCGGAGAGTTTTTAGTAAAAGATATGAAAGGAATCTTTTTTCGTTTTTCGTACGAGGTACTTTTTGACTTTTCCGACAAAAGTAAGAAAAGAATGTTTTTTTAACTTATACGGCACGAACGGATTTTTACGGTTTTATAAAGCCTTATTTTCATGAATCTTCCTCCAAAATATTTCATTAATATTTTCAATAAAATCTCTTTCTTTTAAAATTGCATGACGTTTTGTGAAAAGAAATTGATTTTGAAGAAGAAAGGATATTTTCCACAAGAATTCATTTCAAGTGTTTTATCAAAATTATTTTCCATATAAGATAATAAAGGGTTCTGTTTTTATCCCTATTATTACATTGATTTGATCATGTTGTGATTGAATTATTTTTATGAATTCCTTTATCTTGTATGAATTGTTTTATGATGTCATTATGTTTAAGATTCCCATTTGTATTACATGGGTTATGCAATGATGTATGATTTATGATTTTGTGGCACACATAAGAATGGTATCATTATGAGATGGGTGGGACCTATATCTCCCTCCAATGCATTGGGTAATGATTTTATATCTCATGAGATAGACAGGGCTAGAACGGTAGGTTATACCGGTTCAGTGAAATAGGACTGAAACGAGGGTTACTCGATTCAGAAAGGGACTTTGTCCACTAAGATAGTCTTGGCAATGAGTCTTGACTAACAAGAAATGATTCTCTATGATTATGTGTGTATGCCACAAAGTTTCATGTTTTAAGTTAAGATTATTGTGATTACATTTCACTGCCATGATTTATCCCATGTTATGAAATTATGATCTCTTTTGCAGGTTAAGATTTCCAAAATGTTATGTTCTTATGAATATGATGTGATTGAATTTTCTTTTGTTTACCCTTACTGAGAATTTGAGCTCACCATTTTATGTTTTCTTTTCCCCAGGATATAATGAAAGGTTTTAGGTAAGAAAAAAAAAGATCTTTATGGGATATGTTGAAGATCTTTCACCATGATTAGAAGATTACGTTCCGAGTTTCCAAAGACACTAAACTATTACGATCCTTGTGTGTGTGTTTTTTGTTATGTACTAAGTATTCCGCAAATTTAATGTAATGTCCATGTACGTTAAGCTTCGGGTCTCTACACACCATGCCCACAATCCTCTCATCACACCCACAATGGTTCTCAACCTACTCATGGATGCCTACTCAATTGAAGTATCATATCATATAATTTCATAGTATCAAGTCCAAAAAACCAATCATGACTCCAAAAATCCACATACCATGAAAACTAATCTCCTAATCCATAACCACATACCCTCAATCATCTCTTTTACTTCTGATCTAACTCATAACCATCACGCACAACAAACCTACACAACCATTTCTCGGGTTGGGAACCCTAACAAAGATACCACTTTTAAAACCAACCACAAGTCTAAAACACTAGAACAAAAGTACCCCATCTCAAAAGAAAAAGGAATCCAACACTTCTAAACCCTATATAAGATTGAAACCTTCATGCACCATTTTCAAAAACCTCAAAACATCCATATCTACCTCACACACCCAATGAAACACACAACTTGATCAAAAACTCTCATAGGTCACCCTTAAAGTCAAATGACACTAAATACCTAAACTAGAGTCATGTAAATAAGGTCTATAGACTCTCCCACCTGTCTATACTGGTCAAGTACCAAACAAAGTCCCTAGGTCCGACCACCTAGGTCCACACCAACTCACAGATGACTACAACTCATGGGGTGTCAAACACACTCCCATACCATCACTACATGACATAAACATACCAAAACACTCATATATAGGGTATCACATATGAAGTAAATCACAATCCAAACCATCCACCCACAACCAGGGTACCCATCCTCTATGAGAATTTTCACATTAGACTACTCCATGGAGAACCATACCATATATACAACCTTAATAAAAAACCACACATAGGGGTATACCAATCATATTAATATACCATACTAACCCACTGGATTCACTACACCAATTTTTCACAAGGACTACATCAATACTCTCATCACCGAGCGCCTCACCATAGATCCAAAAAACCTAAAATCAGAAAGACATCCATAAAATCACAAAATACCAAGCCTAAAACATGTAGATAATATGTTTCTAACATGATACATGAGAAACCTTTTTTCCATCACTAGATAATAGTCAAAATCAATCACTCGCCTATATCCAATGGTCCATGTTCAAAAAATACTTCAAAAATCATCAAATAAAAGAAACATATGCATCGCTCAAAGTAAAAATCATATACATTTGTATCATCAAAAACCAAGAACATCAATCCCATCTCGTAGAAACATGGACTTCTTAACAGAATTGGTGTTTACATCTGACCAGATCAATATTCATCATAGGATCCAACACATTACTACACCTCCATTCTACCAAATAAAAAACATTAAAATAATAATAAAGTAAACACCTATGATACTAGTTTGTAACATCTCATACCTGATGCCACAAAACCATTTCCCCAATCTAGTTTACCATAAGACCCCAAGTATTCCTCCTTGTATTCCAGAGGCTGTTGAGTAGAAATAGGGGTATAAGGTGGAAATATTAGTATACTATACCCCCATATAAGAGTACATAGCTAGAAGAAAATAATAAAGCATCACACACATCAAATTACTAAGATAGAAAAAATAAACCAAAATAGAAGCATGCTATAATAAAATGAAATATTGTAAAGTCCTGAACAACAATGGAGTACATACAACATCAATCGTCCACTAGGTCGATCACATATTGAATCGGGGATCTATCATTTAGGATATCAATCTAAGGCATCCTCTATAAATGCTTCATGAATCCATTTTCTATCTCAACTGTTGTAACTAGACACACCAGTCCCCAATACTCAAATCAATATAGAGTACAACCAATATGACAACCCATATATTTAATAAACTTTATTTCATGATTTAAAACATAATATACACAAAAAATCCCAAAGTTAATGAAGTATAGTGTATTTGAGAATTAGGTATATAACATAAAAAATTGAAACATGGATATAACAACATTATTGAAAACTTCCTTTACATTCCTTAAATTTCCTTTTCTCTTTTAAAACAGTATGGGATAACCTAGGGAAATACATAAGAAATGGGTGATATATAAATCAAAATAAGAGAATTAACAAAGAATAGAATTGGGTAATTTAATACATGTGAGACAAGTGACATAACAATTTAATATAAGATATTATAATAATACTCGTGAATAATGAGTCATGATATAACATGTTAGCATAAAGGAAACATGGGAATTCTGAAACAACTTAAAACATGAAATTATAAGTATAAGTTGATTTTAACCACCAAGACATCATAACACAGTGTAATTAGGATAACCCCTCATTCAACATTAAATGAATATCATGAGATAAAAATATCACCCAATACATTGGATCTCTATCTAAGTGCACCCATCATAATTATATCATGTACTTACGTAAGTGCTCTACATATATCATATAACATAATAATGTATTTAATATTTATTAAACCAAAAATTGGGGAGTGTCAGTTAAATAAAAGTAATTAACCAATAAAATATGTATAGGTATATATAGGTGAATACCCTAGAGTAGAAATGGATATGATAATTCACTTCAAAATCATTTGGCATGAAAAATCGTAGTGAAATTTCAGCATTACAACGATAGTACTTAAAGATTCAGAAAATGGTTTAATGGGAGATAAATGAGTCTCTAATAATTTGGTAATAAAAAATAATATATGAGTGTTATGTAAAAAACATATCCCAAAATTAGGATTTGAAATAAAAAAGAATAAAACAAATAATGCACTTTAAAAAATAAGAGAAGGAGAGGACCCGTTACATTGAGAGGCTATTTCCAAAAGCTTGAGAGGAGCTTCTTAAAATATTAGGAGCACCTTAGGAGGGATATATAGAGGAATGGTAATATTAAGGTCATTAACCATGGTTTTTTAGTGAAGAGAAATGGGATCTTGTGTTGGTTTATATAGGAAAAGAGAGGGGAGTTCTTAATTATTTCCTAAACATAGGTTTCAGACACTATACAGTAAAGTAATAAAAAATCACAAACATTACCAGGGTTTATGAAAATGTTTTATGAAAAAAAGGATTGTTTTTAATTATTTTATATTTTCAAGAATTGAACTCATTAAAATATTACCCTTGGTGATGTTGAAGCGAGTCGTGTTCATAATGAATTGATTATAAAACCTTAATATATAGTATAGGTTTTGGACGATTTTTAAATTCATTTCAAATTAAAAAATACACCTAAAATATTTTTTAAAGGGTAAATATATATATTTTTCATGTATACTTTTTATATCATATATTACATCACTTTTGGGTCATTATGCTGTCATAATATATACCATATCTTTATTCTGAATTTAATTTTTATCTGAAAATTCATATATTTTAGAAAATTATAAAAAGTTCACCCTTAGATAGTTTTGACATGATGAATCCAAAAGAATATTTATATTTACCAAATAAATCTCTAAATATTATAATTTTTAATTTTTAATTAAAATACTCATTTATAGAAAAATACTGTTTATTAATATAACTGTTTTATGGCCCTTAAAAAAATTATTTGACATTATAAAATTAAATTATAAACTATAATAAATAAATATTATTTAGTAATAACATTTTATTAATTTTTTTTTTGAAAATTTATGAAATATTCTAAAGAAATTTTTTCCTTGAAATTACTTATTACCGAAAAATACAATTCGAGTTTTGTCATATTGAAATCTAATTTTTATAAAACTTGTTATTTAATAATTTATAAATTAAATTAAATAAGTAATAAATATAATAATTATTTTATATTAAAAATACATCTTCATGCTATTAGGTTCAAGATACATATCCCTTTATTGCACAAATGAATGCCATAAGGGTAATGTGTGTGAAAGTGAGATTTTCTTGGGGTGGTTCAGAGAACATGGTTAGGGTCATGATATTGATGATCATGAAATTATTCTAAAAATAGTTTCAATAATGCTTTATTTAGTGAATCTTGTCTTAGAATTTTTCAAGGGGAAACCCCAAAGATGCTATCTCCCTCTGATTCTTCAATAAATTAGCTTCATAGGGTATGATCCTACTATTCAAGGCCATATATTCTTTCATATATATCAATGGAATTTATCATAACCTTATATGTATACTAATTATATTATCACTATAAAATAGTAATGTTATCAGAGGTTATAGTTCTTAATAATGTTTATAATATGATAAGATATAATATTCCAAAATAACATAAGCAGTGCATGTTTTTTATATAATTTCATTACATAATAATGAGTTTATTCATTCAAAGAGAAGAAATTTCATTTATAAAATTTTCGGTCATTAAATTATTCCCCCCTTAAAAATTTTCACCCTAAAATTTTTAATTTCATATAATAAAATAGATGAGGGTAATTATATTTCATCATCTCTTCCAGTTCTCAAGTTTCTTCCTTAAACATGTGGTTCCATCATGTAAGAGTTGGTGTCCTAAAACCAACTATTCTTAATTTGATTACATGTATATTTAATTTATTTTTACATATTGTTCATTGTTCTGCATGACTATGACGTAATAATGTCCTAGAGTATTCGTTGCATTGATAAGGTCATGGTAGTTCCCCGATCTGATGAGAAACTTGAAATGCTATAACAATATTATTTAATATAGTTCTGTGGTCGAATGCCATACTATGATGGGACACACAACATGAATACCATCAAGTGCGAGTACTTGTAAGCATATGAGACTTCCTATCATGAAGTTCACACTTGGTAATCTCTAAGATATGAGAATATGAGAACATACTCGCTAGTAGAAATTCCACATGTTTTGGTGTCATCAGATATTTCTATCTGCAAGCGTGTGTAATGATCCTTAGAATTTAAGATTTTCATTAATATATGTCATGACTCATGCACTCTGATTTAATGACAAAAACCGTCATATAGAAAGTTGGCGGGAAATAGTGTACGTTGGGTACATCACGAGTGGAATGTTATTAATAAATAAGTCGAGGAAGGATTTGTCTCCATTTGTGGAAGTTGATATCTCGACCCTTGGATTGAAACAGAACTATTGCACGAAATTCCATAGACATGGTGTAACAATGAGTTTATTTTAGGTAGTCAAAGAATGATGTATCAATCATAAAAGTTGATGACACTATCATGAAACCTGCTTGATGAGATATATACTACAAATACCCCTTTTTTCAGTGCTAAAAATGGCCTTTAACAGTGCTAGAAAAGCACTTTTAAAGCCGGAAAAGATAAGGGGGGGGGGGGGGGTCCCCTTTATCAGCACTCCAAAAAGCACTGATAAAGACCCCTTTTATCAGTGCTAAAAAAAGCACTGATAAAACTAAAAAAAATTAAAAAATTTAAAAAAATCCTGCCAATATCTGGGGGGGGGGAGCTTTTTACAGCGCTTGAGCCCCCCTTTATCAGCACTTTCCCGCACCTCCATCTCCCGCACACACCACCTACACCCTTTATCAGCACTATACACCACCTTTATTAGTGCTAGCCCATTAAATTCACCCTTGCGCGCGCGCCCCTGCCTCCACCTGGATTTGATCTCGAGGCCTCCCCCCTGTGCGCCTGAATCCTTTGCCACTCCCCTATATTGATTTGTTCTCTTATTTATGATATATTTATTTATTTATATATATATTTAGTTATATTTATTCGTATAGTAATATATATTTATATTAATATATATATAGTTATATTAATATATATAGTTATATTAATATATATATATATATATAGTTATATTAATATATATATAGTTATATTAATATATATATTTATAGTTATATTAATATATAAATATATAGTTATATTAATATATATATAGTTATATTAATATATAGTTATATAAATATTCATATATTGGTATTTTAAATAAAACGGATATTAGTTATTATTTAGATAAAGCTTATATATTAGAAACAATAATTTCATCTAATCCATCACCACATAGGTATGGTATACTGGGAGTTGGAGGAAAATTAAAAAAAATGGTGTTCTCAACGCACCATGATTCGTGGAACCTGATGACCCTCTATCGAGTAAAGGGAACCAATCCTATACTACTCATTGAATATAACAGTACCATGTATCTCTAAATATATATATTTATAGTTATATTAATATATATATATGGTTATATTAATATATATAGTTATATTAATATATATAGTTATATTAATATATATAGTTATATTAATATATATGTAGTTATATTAATATATATATAGTTATATTAATATATAGTTATATAAATATTCATATATTGGTATTTTAAAACAAATGGATATTAGTTATTATTTAGATAAAACTAATATATTTTATATGAAAATATGTTTAATTATTTATTTAAAAAATTAAATTTTTAGGTGTGAATATATAAAATATATATACATATTGTTATATATTTGATTATAATAGTAGTACATTATAAAAAACAATAAAATTTAAAAAACACAATATAAATATGAATGTAATACATTGGAATAAATTTAGTACCCACAAAAAAAGCCTATAATACCCCCTTAAATGAGGCTGGAAATCCACAAAATGTTAAAAAATCGGGGTATCCCAACTAAAAACCCAGTTTTGGAGGCCTTATGGGATTTTTTTGGCCTCAAAAATACCTTCACTGAGGTCCCCCAGTTCACAAGGGTGTATATCTCATCGCACGCTTCAATTTGATATGTGGTAGAGCTCAAACGGACACCCAGATCAAAATTTATGGCCGTTTGAAGTCCGAGTTACGTTTTCAACATATTTTGGGTCTTTTTTTAATTTTTTGTATTTTTTTAGTCTTCAAATTGTTATTAAATGACTATTACTCTATAATAATTAGAAAATTATTAATTAATTTTTTTTATTAATTTCTTATAAGCCATTTTCACTAAATATCTTATATATTAAGTATATTAAGTGTAAATGTATATTTATACTTATCTAAAATATATTTAAAAATTATATATTATATTTATATCAATATAACTATATTTATATATTTATATATTAATATATTATTATTAATTATTTTTTTTGAAGTCGACCCTTTATCAACGCTACTAAAAAAACACTGATAAATGGGGTCCCTTTATCAGCGTTAAAAAAAGTGCTGATAAAGGGGGTACCTTTATCAGCGCTAAAAAAAGCGCTGATAAAGCGGTACCTTTATCAGTGTTTTTTTAGTGCTGATAAAGGTACCCTTTATGAGCACATTTTTTAGCGCTAATAAAGGTACCCCCCTTTATCAGCACTTTTTCGTTAGCACTGTTTGGCACTGGGAAAAACTCTTTTTTGGGTGGTTTTTGAGACAAAGGGATTATATTACATAGTGAGCATTTGTATGTAGATGTCATTGTTGTGACTTTACGTTCTTTCTATTGGGTGCCTTGACCCATTGCTAGACAGTACTCTTGGACTTTAGGAAAATCCGCCTAATGCCAATGAGAAAGAATCCTAAAGGGTCACACACTAAGTGTTTTTGGTGGTATCAGTTAAATTCGATTTGAATTTAATTAATTAAATAAATATTATTCTCAAGACCATGGAATAATTTTATTCAAGAAAAGATGATCTAATAAATTAAATAAAATATATTTATCTATTTTATTGAACATTTAATAAATATTTACTTACTAGTTTGTAAATAAAATATTTATTTAATAGAATAAAATATTTATTTATTTATTTAGGTGTTCAATAAATGGAAGTGGAGTTCGAGCAGACCAAGGCTGGTTCGATAATAAAATAATTATTTTCAAGATGGTAAATAATTATTAGTTAGCACAAGTTAAAATAATAATGATGCTGCTATTATTTTGTGACATGAAATTTTATTTATAATTCCATTTTGTGCAAGTTGGCGCACCATAAATAATGACGTGGTATTATTATTATGAGCATGTGTTTTATCTAAGTTCATGAATGTATTTAATTTTTTTTATGAAATTAAATATTGTAACTGCATTTCCATGCATATAAATAGACAAGTATGTATATTGTGACATAGTGAACAAACTACACATTTGGTGAATTGAGAATTGTTGAGCTAAACAATTTCTCTCTCAAATCCTCTTCCCTCCCCTCTCAAGAATGAGAGATGTTCTTCAAGGTATAAGAAGAAGCAATCAAGAAAGGACAACACAAGACAATTGCTTCACCACCCTAGCACCCGGAGAATGATTGGTGTCGATTAGAGGCCATCAAAGTACATGTGGATCACCGCTAGAGGGATTCTATTTTGGATCCTTACAACCACAACGAGATAATCTAGAAGGGTCATTCCGAACGATCAACATCATCAATGAAGAAAATACCAAAGATCTAGGTATTATTTTCTTTATAAAATTAATTAAATTAATTATAAATATAGTTATAAGATCCTCTCTAAAGGTTTCATTCCACTTCCTTCTTTATCTTAATATTTGATTCTATTCAGTGGAGACCGACGTTAATCGCGGTATTGATCCTAGAATAATCATTGATCATGGTAAACATGAAAGTTGGGTGTTGGACCAACCATGCTTCCACTTCACCCGAAACCTACAAGTGGTATCAAAGGGGTTACATTATAGTTTTTAATTATTTAAATATTTCATTGATGACTTACACATTTAATAATTTAGTTTTTTCAATTCAAGTTAATCATTCTGCAAATCTGAATCTTGAGATATATTCAGCCTCTTTCATTTAACATTCACCATATAGAAACGATATTTTATTTTAATTTTGATTAAAATAAAACAGAGGATCTCATCCAGAGGTGCTAATGGTTCCTAGCCACACAACATTAGAACACTCGGTGTGTATTTAGCAGTACTTGTCATGTAGCCAAGGTTCAATGCACGGGGTCTAGTCCTCCAAACCAAGCCAAATCATTGGATTTTGTCTAAGTCTTAATGACTCAGTGTGTTCACTAGGAATAGGTGGCACATAGTTTCTGGATTACATGAAGTGTGTCCCTCTAGACATGACGTGTAGTCCCTTCGGGTTAGGGTTGGACTATATACTCCGTACACGGATTGCCCGACTGGATACTATGTATTGAGGAACTACATGAAATGTGGCCTATTGGACATGTCATGTACTTTGAAGATTTCTGAAGTACAGTCACACTCTGTTTCCCTAGGCATGTACTTAGGATGGATGGTGAAAAGTAGTACACATCGTGTAGTCGGAACTACATGCTGTGTACTCATTAAAATTATGCATATTTATTAAAATTTATTATTATATTATAAAAACCCCTGAGATGTGTACCATCGTTCATGCGTAAAGATAAGGTACAACATGTGATAGATGTTTTATATATGTGTGTTTAATTTAACATCTCCGTAATGTTCATTTCTACTCATTTGGTAGTTATAAATAGTAATTCATTGAGTTGACTTCAAGGTACAAGTTACGTACAAAGATAATTTTAAATGAGTTTTTTTTAAATTATGGTGAATGATAATCTCAAGATAATTTAGAAAAAGGTTTAAGATAAAATGATTGATTAATTAAAGATGATAATTAATTGATTCAAGAATGATTTATCTAAAATAAGAATGATTATATAATTGAATTCTAGTTTTATTTATGCGTAAATATCATTTCATGTATGGATGATCATGAGAAAGACCATGAAATTTTTATATGGATTGTTTCTTTTAATTAATTTATTTAAATTAAATTTGTTTTTCTTTGAGCCTTCTCATCATTAATATGTAGGGCTTGCGTGCCCAAGGTTTCTTTTTTATGTAAAACCCCTTTTACCCCTCACCTGCATGTGAGTTAAAAAAGGCATATGTAATGGATGGAACTCCCAAGCTAGTGGAGACGGTTCAAGCTGGATGTGAGATGAAACCAATCCTAGGAGATACAGAGGTGGACATGTGGAAAGCTGTAAACATGAACCCAAAAGTTTCAAGATGTTTCTCCCCTAGGTCATGGTTTGTTTATCAACTGCTAGATAAACTAACCATTTTAAATGATCATGATCATGATCATTATATTTATTTTATTTTTATTAGTTTCATGGTTTATCATTATGGATGTGTTGTCATTATCACATAATTAATGAATTGGACAAGCATGCCTAATAAGACTAAAATAAACCATACTTATGCATAAATATTATCAAGACATGGTTAATCACTTAAGTAAGTTCTACTTATTATTAAAAAAATGAGATAATGATAATAATAAATTCACTCATAAGAGATAAAAATCCCTCAAATAAAATATTAAGTCATACGAAGCCTTCCCTTACATGATTAAGGGTAAAACTAAATAAAACTTTGTGTTTGACCAACCCATTTTGAGACAGTTACTTTTATATAGGAATCCCTTATGAAAGGTTTCGGGTGGACTTAACCATATTACATCAAGAGGAGTATCCCTTTCTAGACTTGGTGTAATATTGGAGTCAAGAGTTTAGGAAATCCAAAAGTCATGATTTCAGGATTGAGTAGTCCACTCAAAAGATCAAGGAGCTGCAAGCCCATTGTTGGCAAAGACCTGCGTACCTAAATACCTTCTAATAGATTGAACAACCCTTGTTTCGGTTATTTGAATGGGAATATGGATCCTTGACACTATAATGATATGGAAACTGGACATTTTGAGTTAAATGGTGAGGGCCATTGGGACTTGATAAAATAGTGGGATACTTAATAACAATTTATTATTTCTCATAAAATGTAATAAAAAAAGTACTAATTATATGCTCTTTTAATTATAGAATAGAAATGACAAGCTTTTCAACCACACTATTTCTATGATCAATTCTGGATAAAGACAACATCATCACCGGAAATAACTTCCAAGAATGGTGTAGACACGTTCGGGTTATCCTACGCCACGAACGGAAGTATTACATGCTGGAGTCAATATTACCTGATCCACCTGCTAAAGAGGCGAGTGATGAGGATTTCTTGGTCTATGAGAAACATATAAATGACACAGTTTATGTTCAATGTTTGATGATATCATCAATGTCTTGTGATCTCATGATGTATCATGAAAATATGGATATTTATAGCATACTCCAGCACCTCTGTGGTATTTACCAAGAGAGAGCATGACAGGAATGGTTTGAGATATCTAAGGCACTCTTTCAGAGTAATCTTGGAGAAGGTGCCCCACCTTGGCCTCATGTAGTCAAGATCATTGGCTACATTGAGAACTTGGAGGTTCTAGGGTTTAAACTCGCCGAAGAACTGGGCATCAATATCATTCTTACATCAATCCCTCATATCTTCTCTAAATTTGTTTTCAATTTCAATATGAAAAACATTGAGAAGTCTCTATCTGATCTTCTTATCCTCATTCGTCAAGTGGAAAATGATATGAAGCATGAAAATCCTTATTTCCTTGTGGTGAATAATAAGAAAGGGAAGGACAAGAGATTTATATCCAAATGCAGTCTATCTGTTTCTACAAATTGGGTATTAGATGAAACTTATGGTGCTCACATATGTATCCAAATACACGTAGAAAGTTGATTCAAGAAGATTGACTAAGGGAAGGTAGATCTACGAGTAGCCAACAGAGTAAAACTCATTTCTGTAGCTGTCGAGGATAACAACCTCACATTGCCAACTGGGATGATCTTTGTGTTAAAGGGTTGTTATTATGTGTCTTCTAATACAAAAAACATTATCTATGTATCTATATTAGATACAGATGGATTCTTTTTCAATTTTGGAAATGAATGTTGCTTCTTTTACAAATACAACAATTGTTTTGGTAGGGCACATTTATACAACTGTCATTACATGATGAATTACACAAACAAAGTAATGGAAATCGATAACAAAGATACATCAACTGACTCATACCACAACCAACTTTAGAATCACTGGCTAGGTCATGTAAATGATAAATTATTGAAAAATTTACATCAAGATGGTTATTTAGATTCTTTCAAACAAAAACCACTTGGTGTATGTCATGCATGTTTACAAGGAAAAATAAACAAAGCCCCAATAAGTGGGAAATGTGAAAGGGCTAATGAACTTCTTGAATTGGTTCATACCGATGTGTGTGGACAATTTTTAGTTGAAGAAAGGGGAGGGTACTCATACTTCATAACTTTTACTGATGATTTTAATAGATATGGATATATCTACTTAATAAGGTATAAGTCAGATTCTTTTGATAAGTTTAAATAATACAAGAATGAAGTTGAGAACCAGCTTGGTAAGAATATTAAAAAACTATACTCAGACTGAGGTGGAGAATATCTTAATCAAGACATCATTGATTACTTATAAGAGTTTGGGATCCTATCCCAACTCACTCCTCCTTACACACCTCAATGGAATGGTTTAAGTGAAAGGAGTAACCACACCTTGTTGGATATGGTGAGATCAATGACGAGTCATGAAAGTCATCCATTATCCTTTTGGGGGTATGCCTTACAAACAACGACACACATACTAAACCAAGTACCAAATAAATTGATAAATGGTATTATATACGAGTTCTAGAGTGTAAGAAAAGCTATGTTATCAAATTTACATGTGTGGGGTAGTGAAGTGTTTGTTAAGGTCTCTTCAGGTAACAAACTCACACCCCGAGGCACAAAGTGCACCTTTATAGGATACCCCAAGGAAACAAGAGGTTATTAATTATACAACCCCTCAGAAAAAAAGGTTATAGTGGAAAGACATTCCATATTCCTTGAGAGTGGGAACATCTCTAAAAGAGATAGTGGGAGTGAGATAGACTTTTATGAATTCAAGGCTCAAGGTATACAAGAGTTGGTACATGAACAGATTCCACAAAGCCCCATGGAAGAAGAATCTGTTCTAAAGACACAAGTACTGCGTAAGAGTACAAGAGAAGGTAGAGAACCAGAATGATATGGTTCTCTAATTACCAAGGATGGTGACTCATTATTAGTTTATAATAATGATCGTCTAACCTACAAGGAAGCAGTAAGTGGTACAGACATTTCCAAGTTGCAAGAATCCATGAATTTTGAAATGGATTCCATATACCAAAACCAAGTCTGGATTTTGGTAGATATTCTAGTTGATGTAAAGCATATTGGTTAAAAATGGGTATTAAAGAAGAAACTGGACATGGAAGGACAAGTCAATACCTATAAGGCATGACTGGTTGCAAAAGGGTTTAAACAGCATCAAAGAATTGACTACGATCAAACCTTTTCTCCAGTTTCAATGTTGAAATCCATCATAATTATAATTTCCATTACATCTTAACATGACTATGATATTTGGAAAATGGATTTCAAAATAGAATTCCTTAATGGGAACCTTCAGGAATATGTCTACATGACACAACCTGAAGGGTTTGTGACTCTAAAGGATGCTAATAAGTTATACAAGTTGCAGAAATCCATTTATGTATTAAATAAAGAATCTAGGTCATGGAACATTCATTTTTATGAAGCCATAATATAATTTGGTTTTATTAAGAATGAATGTGAGGCTTGTGTCTACAAACAATTTAGTGAGAGTGTTGTCATTTTTCTAATAGTATATGTTGATGATATATTATATATTAGAAATGAGATACCAGTCTTATTATCTGGTTAGGCATGGTTTAACCAATGATTCTCTATAAAGGACATGGGAAAGGCATTATATATTTTTGAGATCAAGATCCATCATGATAGATCTGAGAAATTTCTGGGCCTAAGTCAAAGTACATACATTTATAAGATACTAAAGAGATTCAGTATATAACAATTCAAGAGGGGATTGTTTCTAGCATCACATGGAATTCATCATTCCTAGAAAATGTGTCCCCAAAAACATGGGTAAAGAAAGATAATGGAAAGGATTACATATACATCAGTGATTGGGTCAGTCATGTATGTCATGTTATGTACTAGGATAGATGTTTCTTATGCATTGAGTGTGGTAGGCAGATATCAAGCTGACCTAGGTGACCACCATTGGTTGGAAGTCAAGACTATCCTAAAGTATTAGAGGTGTACTAAGGATAAGTTCCTAGTTTATGGAGGAGATGAGGAACTATTCATTAGAGGATATGTAGATGCTAGTTTCCAGACTGATCAAGATGACATGAATTTGAAAATGGGATATATATTCACTTTGAATGGAGGTGTAGTGAGTTGGAAGAGCTCAAAGAAGAGCGTGGTCACAGATTCTATAGTAGAGTTTCAGTATATTGTAGATTATGAGGTATCTAAAGATGCAGTTTGGATGTGAAGCTTCATCTAGGAGCTAGATGTGATACCTAATAGTAAAGATCCCATCACATTGTATTGTGATAATACTGCAGTAGTGGCTCTCACAAAAGTTCCAAGGTCACATCAGTGGACGAAGAACATACTTCAGAAGTATCATCTCTTGTGGGATTTTTCTCAGAGATGTGAAGTTGTAGTGAGCAATATTTCCACAAAAGACAATGTGGTAGGCCCCTTGACTAAAGCCTTGACTCAGCGGAAACGTGATCACCATGTGAGGTCAAGCAGACTTAAAGTTGTAGGTGGTTAACTCTAGTCCAAGTTGGAGTTTGTAAGAGTTGGTGTCCCAGAACCAATTGGTTTTACTTTGATTACATGGATATTTAATGTATTATTACTTATTATTCATTGTTCTTCATGACTATGATGTAATACTGTCATAGAGTATTTATTGCATTGATAAGGTCATGTTAGTTCCCCACTATGATGATAACCTTGAAATGCTATAACAATATTCCTAAATATAGTTTTTTAGTTTAATGACATGCTATGAAGGGACACATAGCATGTAGACCGTCAGGTGTGAGTACTCTTAAGCATATGTGACTTCCTCTAATGAAGTTCTCACTTGGTAGTCTCTAATATACGAGATTATAAGAACAGACCCGCTAGTAGGAATTCCAAATGTTTTGGTGTCATCAGATATTTCTATCTGTGAGTATTTTTAATGATACTTAGACTTTAATATTATCATTAACATGTGTCATGACTCGCACACTTTGATTTACTAACGAAAACTGTCACATAGATAGTTGGTGGGAAGTAGGGTATGTTGGGTGTGTCATGAGTGGCATGTTATTAATGGATAAGTCAAGGAATGATTTTTTCCTTCCATTTATGGAAGTTGATATCTCAAACCTTTGATTGAAATAGAACCGTTGTGCGAAATTCCATGGCCATTGTGTAATGATGAGTTTATTTTAGGTATTAAAAGAACGATGTATCAAGCATAAAATTCTATGGCACTATAATGAAACTTTCTTGATGAGATATTGAGAAAAAGGGAATATAATACATAGTGAGAGTTTATATGTGGATGTCGTTGTTGTGACCTTAAATTTTTTCTCTTGGGTACCTTGAACCGTTGCAAGACAGTACTCTTGGACTTTAGGCAAACCCGCCCAATGCCAATGAGAAAGAATCCTAAAGGGTTACACACTAAGTGTTATTGGTTTTCTCAGTTAAATTCTATTAGAATTTAATTAATGAAATAAATTTTATTCTCAAGACCGTGGAATAATTTTATTCAAGTTAATATGATCGCATAAATTAAATAAAATTTATTTATTTATTTTACTGAACATTTAATAAATATTTATTTACTAGTTTGTAAATAAAATATTTATTTAATAGAAAAAAATATTTATTTATTTATTCGGGTGTTCAATAAATGGAAGTAGAGTTCGAGAGGACCATGACCGGCCCAATAGTAAAATAATTATTTTCAAGATGGTAAATAATTATTAGTTGTCACAAGTTAAAATAATAATGATGCTGCTATTTTTTTGTGACACAAAATTTTATTCATAATTTCATTTTGTGTAAGTTTTCACACCATAAATAATGACAGAGTATTATTACTATGAGCATGGGTTTTCTCTAAGTTCATGAATGTATTTAATTTCTGTTATGAAATCAAATTTTGTAACTAAAGTTCTATGAATATAGATAGACAAATACGTTTATTATGCCATAAATAACACATTGCACGCTTGGTGAATTGAGAATTGTTGACCTAAACATTTCCTCTCTGAAATCATCTTACTACCCCTCTCAAGAACGAGAGACATTATTCAGGGCCAAAGAACAAGGGATCAATAATGAACAACACAAGACACTCGCTTCGCCACACTAGCACCCGAAAACGAGTGGTGTCGATCAGAGGCCATCGAAGCACATGTGGATCACCGCTAGAGGGATTCTAGTTTGGATCCTCACAAGAGAAACAAGATAATCCAGAAGGGTCATTCTGAATGATCAACATCATCAACATAGAAAATACCGAAGATCCAGGTATTCTTTTCTTTATGAAATTAATTAAATTAATTATAAATATGAAGTGAAAGGTCCTCTCTAAAGATTTCAATCCTCTTAATTCTTTATCTAAATCTTTGATTCAATTCCATGGAGATTGGAATTCATCGTCATATTAATCCTAGAATAATCATTGATCTTGGTAAAAATTAAATTTGGGTGTCAGCCCAACCACAATTCAACTGCTCCTGTAACCTACACGTCACAACACTTTGAGCAGGTCAGCTATATTGTTTTTTAGAACTTTGTCTCTATAATACAAGATCTTAACTAGATGATCCTCATATGAAAGATCATTCTCCATTAGTAGTACACGTGAGGGGTCTGGTATATAATTTATCAATAGGGATACATGGAACACATCATGTACTTGAGATAGGTTAGGGTGAATAATAGTTGATAGACCATTGTTCTGGAACAATCACAGATCTCAAAGGGGACGATTTAACTTGGAATAAACTTTCCATTCTTCCCAAACCTCATGAAATTATTCTATAGAATTATATTGAGCAATAATTTATCACTAACCTCATACTCTATTTCTCTTCAACAGTTTTCTTCATATATGTTTTTTCAACTTTGTGCAAATTTTATATGTCATTCAATGGTTTGAACCTTCTCTGTCATCTCTTAGATAAAATCTAGTTCCCTAGATTTCTATCTCCAAATTCAATCTAATATTTCAGAGTCTAACACTTCTTCCTATAAAGAGTCTGGTAAGGTTTCATTTAGATGCCTGAATAGAAACTATTTTTATATGATAACTCCACTAGTGGACGACATTGATCCCAATATCCTTGTAAATCCTTTGAACATTACCTCATCATATCTTCTAAAATTTGAATTATACTTTCATATTCACCATATGTATAAGGGTAATAAGCAGTGTTGAAGCTCAATTTTGTATTAAACACTTATTTAAATCTTCTCAAAAACCTTGAGGTAAACCTCATATCTTGATAAGATATAATGGGGTGTGTCACTCCATGTAGTATTACCACTTATATTATATATATCTTGGTGATTTGTTCCAGAGATAAATATTTCTTAGTGGAAATTAAATGGGATGATTGGTAAGGCGATCGACTACTAATAAGATGGAATTATTACTGTTATGTGTCCTAGGGTGACCTATGATGAAATTCATGTCTATGTTTTTCCATTTCTATACTGGTATGGGAAATGGTTTCATAATACCTTTAGACTTTTTTTTATCCTACCTAGACTTGATCACATACCAATCATTGATATAAATATTATCCAACCTCTCTCTTTATGTTATCCCAAAAAAAAAATTTCTTCAAATCTTCTTACATCTTATTGATTTCCGGAGTAATCGAGAAGAATGAGCTATTTGAATCATCCAGAAGTCCCCTCTTCAATTCTAGAATTGATGGGACCCATATCTTGGTTCCAAACCTTATAACTCAATATTCATTAAAGTTGAAGTCTAGAATATTTTATACCTTCTTCTGTATCAACTCATCATCATTATGAGAATCATTGATCCTCTTAAGAATGGATAATTGAGAAGTTACTTGAGAAATTCAGGATGAAGATTCATTTATTATTCCAATATAAATCCTTTTCATGTCCAAGGAGATCAGATCCCTTTCAATCCTCATTATGGATGGTGTTGTGGTATACTTTTTACTCAGAGCATTTTCCACTTTGTTGGCTATCCCAGGATGGAAATGGATTGAACAATCATAATCCTTGGTCCACTCGAACCACCTATATTGGTTCATATTAATCTTCTTTTGTGTTAATATATACTTTATGATTTTATAGACCATATATATCACACTTCTTCCCATAAATACAATGACACCAAATTTTTAATAAAAATATCACTACATCTAATTCTAAATCATGATTTGGGTAGTTATTATCATAAATATTTAGTTAGTGGGAGGAATTGGTTATAACTTGTAATGCCCCGACACCAGTTACCCAGAGTCGGTACATTATTATGTATCATTGGCATGATCACAAAATATCAAGTCTCGAAAGACTAATCAGTTTAGTAGCCTTAGAAGTACTAGATACATTTATAATTTCTACATTACATCATAAAATGAAAAAAAAACTACAACAACATTGTTTCCATAGACCACACTCATATCCCTTCAGAATATCTCTATAGGTCAGTCATAAAATACTTTTTCGCATCTTGGGAAAAATAAATCATAGAAAGGCGTTAGCTCAGATGCTCAGTAAGGGTAACAATATTGCGGAAACTTTCATAAATAAGCATAAAAATTTAAGGCAATGTATAATACTAAAACAAAAGCCTTTTAAACTTGAACCTCAGAATAATATGGAAAAGATAAAATCAAATAATTCCATTTACTTACTCACATGGATATTCTACTAGTCGAATAATCACATGAAATATCAATAGCCACTTTCATAATGATGGAATGCATAATTCCAGACTTTCAAAACCACATAGTCAAGGCCTTGTGCCAAGAATACAAATAAGATTTTTTCAAGGCCTTGTCCCAAGACAGTAGTTTGTCTCAATGACCTTACGATGCATCGAGGATCTATAGCGGGATCCACCCATCATTTACTAAGTCTAATGCATTCTTTATATGAAAAGGTTTAAACATAACATAAACATTCGTATTAAAAATGGCATACAAAATGTAATTAATTTATCCATAAACCATGAATGGTATGAAAATAAAACATCCATAGTCAAACATATCACAAAACCTTTAAAACAATATGGAAGTTTTGTATCATAATAAATCAACTTCAAATAAGCTTAAAATCCATCAAAGGATGTGAACATAGATAAAATCAAAACATTGTTTTAGAGAAATATATATTTCTATTTTGACATCATTTAAAAGTCATGTAATTATAAAAGAAAATATTTATTTTTGGAAATATTCTTATAAGATTATAAGTGAAGATTTGATGATTTTATAATTGCAGAAAATAGCCGCACCCGCTGTATAAGTTAAAAAAACATTCTTACCTTAATTTTGTCCAAAAGGTTATAAAGGACCTTGTTTGGAAAATGACAGAAATATTCCTTTATAAAAATATTATAAAAGTCAAACAAGGTTATAAATGAATTTAAACCATAGTCTAGTAAATATTAAGAATGTTTTGAAATACATTTATAAGAAACATGGATGTGGATGATAAATAGGTCCCATTAGATAATTACGTATAAAAAACCCTGGATAATGAAGAGATTGTATAATTAACCCTTACCTTGTAATTTTCGTTGGTCGAGGGTAGGTTAAACTTCTGTATAATGGTGAAATAATTGTTAATAAATTATAAAAGAATTATATACATTAATATAATATCATATATGATCTTTTAACATTTCTTTGTTAATAATATCTTAGTATTATCGTTGCTTCAGGTGTTAACAGATTCGTTTTCCTTTATATTATTTGTTATGTGAGTCATATTTATTATGGATGGGATGTATATTATTAATATAAATAATGATATCAAGTATATAAACATTATTTTTAATCATAAAATAAAAATTAGTCTTGAATGGATACGATGGGGAATGAATCTCATCACGTTTCTGGAGACGGTAATCCGTACGTATGCACGAGCGACAATATCATTTTTTTCATATTAAAATAATATATAATTGGATGGTATGTCATATATAAAGAATCATTATGAATTTATATTTATTATTTAAATAAATTAAACATCATTATTATACCAATACAAATAATAATGTATTGAATAACAATTACACCATGACATGGAGACGGTAAGCCGTACGTACGCACGTATGGTGACATGTCATTAAAAGGATGGATGGAATAATGAATGTTGTAAAATTTTTATAATAACATCAAAATATATACAAGATACTGGATTTATTATTTTAGATTGGAAACAACAATGAAAATGGAAGTGGAAGAAGAAAGTAACTTAAAAGAGGAGATGAAATATTTACCTCTTCTTCATGTTCTTCCTTTTGATTTGACCAAAATGGATCCTTAATTTGAATTTATAACTAAAGTAAGGCCTCTAGGATGAAGTTAGGATACTTTAGAGTGTATTTGGGTAGAGTTTGGCCGATACTAATGTATTTGAAGGTGTGAATTAAAGAGAAGGTGGAGTGCCCTTTTATAAGAGGGGTGAGGGGAACCTTAGAAAAAACTAGAAATATTATTTTATAATAAAATAATTTTCGGTTTATAATGGATCCAAAAATGGATTATTTAAATTATAAGGTGGGTATGGGGATAAAAACACTCAACCAATTGGTTTTAGATAGGTTTGGGTTACTATATTAGCTTTATCTTTTAGATTTAACTCTCAGTTAAATAGTTTGACATTTACCATGTCTCTTTGTATTTTTATATTATATGGTTAATAAACTTACTATATACTTCCAAGAGACAACCAAGTGGTTAATTAAAGATAGAAATATAATTATTTAATTCCTTTAGATGAACCATATATTTTTAGGAATAGAATAACAATTAATAATATAATATTTTTTTAAAAAACTCTTTTATGTCAATTTTGACACTATTTGGTATTTTGTTTTCGCTAAATTCATAATAGCATTATTACTTAAAAAATAATTCATATAACCAACCTTAATATGTCATATTAACCTATAAAATTATCATAATTTCTAAAAAGTCTCAAATTACTTTTATTTGGAAATTTATAATATCAATTATTTTAATATTTCATTAATTAGGTAATTATTTCCTCATCATCGTGTCATAAATAAATTAAATTATTTAATGTCTAAAAAATATAAATAAAATAAAATTATATAGGAAATCTTTTTATATTTTTAATGAATATTTATAGTTGAATTTATCTTATGTATAACCCCATATTAAAAATGTTTTAGTTATTAAACTTTGATTTTAACTCTTTTAACTCTTCTTTAAATAAAATAGTAATAAGTGTCCTAATCTAATCCAAGTGGACCAAAGAGGATCATATTTTATTCCTAAGTTTGTTTTTGGTTGAACTATACTTATTCAATAGAATTAGGACATGTGTTAGGGTAATAATAATATCATTTTTACCCTTAAATACCCTATTTACTTTTAACCGTGGTAAATAAAAGTAAAAAGTTACTATTTACCAAAAATTATTTTTATCTTATTGAACCAAATTTTACTCCTTTATATTAACTGTGTCTCTTATATTTTATAAATTAAACTCACAGAAGCAGTAAAATTATGTTTTATTTAAATTTGCAAATACTCCTAGGAGGTGGGTAAAAGATGGTAAAAAGTTCAATAAAATTTATATATATATGAAATTATTATAAAATGGCTCTAATGAATTAAATTGAACATATATAGGTATTATGCGTCTATTTTGACCTAAAATAAATAATTATTTAAATAAAAATTCGGTTTTAAACTATAACTCAGTGTTTTTCACTATTCATCAAAAATTGAAAGTTTTTAGAAAAGTACCAAAAATTCACCCTAAGCTAATTTCGATATTCCAAATCCAAAAATGAAGTACATTTTGAAAGATAAAATTTATAAAATTTCAAAAAGTGGGTATTAATATTCATAACGACTAGTTTGATTGGTTGTGGTGTGTTAGAACTCGAAGATGTGTACAACACACGCTACTATATTATTCAAAGAGAAGCATATCGTGGAAGCTCAGGGTGTTACATTCTCCCCTCCTTCAAATAATTTCTTCCTTGAAATTTTTAGAGTATTATTGTGTAAAAAGACTCGGGTGGTTCTTCATCATAAGTTCCCAGGGTTCCCACGTTGCCTCTTCCATGTTATGGTTTCTCCATAGAACTTTTACCAGATGAGTCATCTAGTTTCTCAAAACTTGTTCTCTTTTATCAAGAACCTTGACAGGCTCTTCGTAATAAGACAAATTGGGTTCCTATTCTAATTCATTATAGGTGACTACATGGGTTGGGTCAGGCATGTATTTTCTCAACAGTGATACGTGGAACACATCGTGGACTTTGGAGAGACTTGGTGACATTTCCAACCGGTAAGATACAACCCCAATTCTTTCTAGAATTTCCAAAGGTACGATGTACCTGGGACTCAATTTTCCCTTCTTACTGAAACTTATAACACCCTTCCATGGAGATAACTTCAAAAAACATGATATCCTCCCTGAAATTCCAAATCCTTCCTTCGTTTATCGGCATAGTTCTTCTGCCTACTTTGAGCTTCTTTGATGTGGTTTTGTATTACGTTCACCTTTTCCATAGTTTTATCCACCAATTTTGGGCCTATGAGTTTTCTTTCAGCAACATCATCCCAACAGGTTGGTGTGCAACATCTATTTCCGTATAACGCTTCATATGGTGCCATTCGAATACTTGAATGGAAGCTATTGTTATAGGAAAATTCTACCAGAGGTAAATATTGATCCCATATACCTTGAAAGTCAAGTGAGAATGATCATAACATGTCTTATAAGGTTTGAATAGTCCATTATGATTGTGTATCAGTTTGTGGGTGGTAGGCAGTGCTCAAACGAAGTTCAGTATCCAGGGCTTTCTAAATACTTTTCCAGAATCTTGATGTATAATGTGGATCACAATCAGAAACAAACAATAGTGGTACTCCATGAAGTCTAACAACTTCATTAATATATAGTCTTGCCAAATTTTCAAGTGGTAAATCTTCTCTTATAGCAAGAAAATGTGCTAACTTGGTAAGATGATCAACAATGACCCATATTGCATCGTTCCTTCTAGGAGTCTTTGGTAGTGCCATGACAAAGTCCATCATAATATTATCCCATTTCCACTCAGGTATGGGAAGAGGTTTCATGACTCCTCCAGGCCATTACCTTCCAGCTTTCACTTGTTGACAAACCATACATGTTTACACAAAATCAGCAATCTCCCTTTCATGTTGTCCCCCCAAAAATGTTCCTTCAAATCTCTATACATTTTGGTGCTCCTAGGGTGTATAGAGAAATTGGAGCTATGAGAATCATCCAACAATTCTTTTTTTAGATTAGGTATAATGGGAACACAAATTCTCTTACCAAATTTCAAAATTCCATCTTCATACACAAATTCACTCAGTCTCCCATCATTCACAGCTTTGATCTTCTTTTGAAACTCTTCATCACTGGTATGAGAACTCTTTATCCTTTCTAGTAAAGATGATTTGGCAACCATTTGAAAAAGTATTGATGTTTCACCTTCCATGGTTATTCCCATATCTATATTTACTAGATCCATGTATATAGGATCCTTTTAAACTCTCATATTGTTCAAAAAACCATGATATTTTCTTCTCAAAGCATCTGCCACCTTATTTGCCTTCCCCAGGTGGTAGTGTATTGTGCAATCATAATCCTTGAGTAGTTCAAGCCATTGGATTTGCCTCATGTTGAGTTCTTTTTGTGAGAAAATATACTTCAAATTCTTGTGATCAGTATATATCTCACATTCTTCACCATAGTGATAGTGTATCCATATATTCAAAGAAAATATTACATCATCTAACTCAAGATCATGAGTAGGATGGTTTTTCTCATGAATTTTTAGCTGTCATGATGTGTAGGAAATAACCTATCATTATGCATAAAGACAAAACCAAGTACTTTCTTTGATGCATCACTATAAATAGAAAACCCATCATTCCCCAATGGTAGAGTCAATATAGAAGAATTGGTTAATATTATATTCAGTTAATCAAAAAATTCTTTACACACTTTTTCCTAAACAAATTTAACCCCTTTACGTGTGATCTTGGTTAATGGGTTAGCCAATCAGGCAAAATTCTAGACGAAACGCCGATAATAACCTACTAAACCAATAAAACTGTGTACCTCAATTATACTAGTCAGTTCTGGCCATTCTTGGATTGATCTTGTCTTAGAAGGATCAATAGAGATTCCATTATTAGAGACAATATGGACAAGAAAAGAAATCTCCTGAAGTCAGAATTCACACTTGCTAAAATTCCCATATAATTAATGTCTTCTAAGAGTCTTCAGGATAATGCGCAAGTGATTTTCACGATCTTCATAGACTTTAAAGTATACCAAGTTATCATCAATAAATACCACTAAAAAGTCATCAAGATATTTCTAGAAAACTCTATTCATTAGATCCCTGAAGACAGAGGGTGCATTAGTCAATCCAAAAGGCATTACTCTAAACTCATAATGCCCGTACCTGGTTTGAAATGCTGTCTTCGGAAAGTCTCTCTTATTCACAAATAACTGATGGCATCTAGATCGAAGGTCAATCTTTGAAAATTATTGAGCTCCATGAATTTGGTTGAATAAATCATCAATGCGAGGTAGGGGATACTTGTTCTTTATTGTTATAACATTGATTTCCCTATAGTCAATGCACAACATCATAGATCCATATTTATTCTTAACAAAAAGGAAAAGGGCTCCCCCTGTAGAAACACTAGTGAGAATAAATATCTTATTACTCAATTCCCTTAGTTGTTTCTTTAGTTCCACTAATTCCACAGTGACCATTCTATATGGGGTCTTCGATATGGGCCTTGAACTAGGTATTAAATCAATGGAAAACTCAATTTCTAATTCTGGAGGATGTCTAGGTAAATCTTCTGGAAACATATCAAAATATTCTTTCACAATAGGTACGTCCTCTATTTGAACATTATTTTCATCACCCACAATTATTTAATTATCTTCCTCTCCAATAATTTAATTTAGTTGAGCTACTGGGGGTGGATCTAGATAAGAATCAGGTGGTGACATTTCTGCTCTAAAGATAAGGTTCTCTTTATCATCGTCATAAAAAATAGTAACCTCATTCTTCTTACAATAAATATTTGCATCATGGTCTGAAATCCAATCCATACTAAGGATTATATAAAATTCAATCATGGGTATAACAACGAGATCAACATACAAAAAACATTTATATGCTCTAATGGGGACTGATTCACAAAACTTTGTTACGATGATACCTCCCTTAAGATTTTTGACTGACAACTCTCTTGTTAAATCAAATTGGAAATATCTAATTTTCTTAGAAAACTAGGAAGATATGAAACAATTCCATTATCTATAACCAAATAAATCATTTTCTAAACTTGAGGAAATAATTAAATTACCTGCCACCATGTATTTCAGAGCTTCAACATCAGCAGTAGTGATAGCATAAGATTGGACTTGATACCTTGGAATTTTCTAAGGTAATTTCCCCTAATGCTTAAGACATCCATTCACATAATTACCCCTTTCTCTACAATTGTAACATTCAACATCGACAACCACTTTCTTCCCCTTGAAATCACGAGCTTCGTGACCTTTTTCACCACACTTGTAACAGACTCCCATTCCCTTCAGGAAAGTATCAGGGTGTTTATTCCATAATTTACTACTGGATGGATATTCAACTTTTCCCTTCTTACCCTTATTTCCATTTCCCGAGTGTTCAGAATATCTCTTCTTCTCCTACTTTGCTTTAAAGTCGTAAGACTTAGAGAATTCTTTTTCAGTCTTGATAGAACATGAGACAATATCTTCATATAACGAGAAGGATTGCGAGACTAATGATCAACAGATAAATGGTTTTAACCCATCAAAGAAATGATCAATATTACTTCTTGGGTTACGTATATAATCTGTTGCATGCCTTGTAAACCTTGTAAAGTTAGATTCATACTTTGCAACATTCTCATCCTCCTTTAGCCTCAGACTCAGAAATTTCCTTTTCATATCTGCTCTATGGTCACGAGGAATGTATTTTCTAAGAAAATATATTTAAACTCACTCCATTCTATATTTGGTACTTCATCATCTTCCTTTGTGTTTTGAATCAATGACCACAATTGATCAGTACTCCATTGAGGTGGTAAACTGCCATATAACTTTTTCCCTTTCGCTACTCCCCTAAGTATGGAATATTTTCACTAAGGAATTTATCCATTGCTCAGATAATAATGGATTTGTACCCCCATTTAATGTTAGAGGTTGTTGCCTCATGAAGTGATCTAACATTGATCCTCCATGCTGCAGATCAGGGTGATCCATACGTGTAAGGTTATTATTCATAACCTGAGTGAGTTGTCCCAGTATGGTGATTAGCTGATCAGCACCAGTTTCACCACCAGCTCCACTATAATTATCTTGAGTAGGAGGGAAATCCCTACATGGTGTGCACACATTGATACAGTTTCCATTCCTTCCACTAGGTGCCATTTCTAAATAATTTCATAAACTAGATTAGTTTATGAATCGAAATATATAATTCTAAACTTGTAAAACTCATAACATAAATTGAACAGTCTATGGATATAATCCATTATCATAACAAATGTTTTCTTTGAGGAAGTATATACTCATAAACCCTTCATAATTTTTTGTAAAGAAAATGAGAATTATCCTAAGAATATCCCCTGGGAGTGTTGTAACCAAGAGTGTAGCAAGACCCATTGTCGTGCACCAGTTCCCGTTCGAGTCTAGCTCAAAGAGGTGTTTTCACGTTTTACCCCTAGGTACATTTGTGCCAAAGCCACCTCTACCTTCTCGTATCTAGACAGGGATGTATTTCTTGGAAAACTCACAAAATCTCTCCGATTCCAAAATTATAGGAAGTTCTTCTATACTAATCCTCAAAGTCTATCTTAGGGTCATGTTCTCTAATCAGAGTATATCTAAATATAGTTTCCAAGGTTTGTACTAAAATTTCTCTGATAACAACTATAATTCCCTGACACTAGTTACCCAGAGTCAGTGCATTATTACGTATCATTGGCATGATCACAAAAGATCAAGTCTCGAAAGACTGATTAGTTTAGTATCCTTGGAAGTACTAGATACATTCATAAGGTTTACATTACATCATAAAATGAAAAAAAACTACAAAAACATTGTTTCAATCGAACACACTCATATCCCCTTAGAATATCCCTGCAGGTTAGTCATAAAATACTTCTTTAAATCCTAGGAAAAATAAAACATAGAAAGGGTTGAGCTCAGATGCTCATTAAGGGTAACAATATAGTGGAAACTTTCATAGATAAACATAAACATTTAAGGAAATGTATAAGACTAAAATAAAAGCTTTTTAAACATGAACATTAGCATAATATAGATAATATAGAATCAAATAATTCCATTTACTTACTCACATGGATATTATACTAGTTGAATAATCACATGCAATATCAATAGCCACTTCCATAATGATGGAATGCATATTTCAAGACTTTCATAACCACATAGTCAAGGCCTTGTGCCAAGACTAAAAATAATATTTTTTCAAGGCCTTGTGCCACCACACTAATTTGTCTCATGAGACCTACCGATGCATCGAGGAGCTATAGTAGGCTCCACCCATCACTTACTAAGTCCAATGCATTACTCATATAAAAAGGTTTAAACATAACATAAATATTCGTATTAAAAATGGCATATGAAATGTCAATACTTTATCTATAAACCATGAATGGTATTAAAATAACACATCCACATTCAAACATATCACAAAACCTTCAATACAATATGGAAGTTTTTTATCATAATAAATCAGCTTCAAATAAGCTTAAAATCCATCAAAGGATGTTGACATAGATGAAATCAATTTTTTAGAGAAATATCTCTTTCTATTTTGGAATCATTTAAAAGTCATGTAATTATAAAAGGAAACATTTATTTTTGGAAATATTATTATAAGATTGTAAGGAAATATTTTATGATGTTATAACGGCGGAAAATAGCCGCACCCATTGTATAAGTTTAAAAAAACATTCTTACCTTAATTTTGTCGAAAAGGTTATAAAGGACCTTGTTTGGAAAACAACATAAAGATTCCTTTATAAACATATTATAAAAGTCAAAAAAGGGTATAAATAAATTTAAACCATAGACTAGTAAATAGTATGAATGTTTTGAAATATATTTTTAAGAAATATGGATGTGAATGATAAAGAGGTCCCAGTAGATAATTACGTATAAACAACCTCATATAATGAAGAGATTGTAGAACTGACCCATACCTTGTACTTTTCCTTCTTCGAGGGTAGGTTAACCTCCAATATAATGGTGAAATAATTGTTATTAAATTATAAAAGAATCATATAAATTAATATGATATCATATATGATCTTTTAACATTGCGTTGTTAATAATATCTTAGTATTATCAGTGTTTCGGGTGTTAACGGATTCATTTTCCTTTATATTATTTATTATATGAGTTTTGTTATGGATGGGATGTATCTTATTCATATCCAGAATTATATCAAGTATCTAAACTTTATTTTTAATCATAAATTGAAAATTAGTCTTGAATGGATATGATGGGAAATGAATCTCATCACGTTTGTGGAAACGGTAATCCGTACGTACGCACGAGTGACAATATAATTCTTTTGATATTAAAATAATATATAACTGGATGGTATATCATATATACAGAATCATTATCATGTTATATTTATTATTTAAATCAATTACACATCATTATTATACCCATCCAAATAATAATGTATTGAATAACAATTACACCACGACGTGGAGACGGTAAGCCGTACGTACGCATGTATGGTGACATGTCATTCAAAGGATGGATAAAATAATGAATTTGGTTGCACCATATTTATAATAACATCAAAGTATATAGAAGACATTGGATTTATTATTTTATAATGGAAACAACAAATAAAAAGGAAGTGGAAGAAGAAAAGAACTTGAAAGAGGTGATGAAATATTTACCACTTCTTCGGGTTATTCCTTTTGATTTGATCAAAAGGGATCCTTAGGTTGGATTTATGAATAAAGTAAGGCCTCTAGGATGAAGGGATGATATTTTATAGGGTATTTGGTCAGATTTTGTCTGAGACAATTGGATTTTAAGGTGTAAATTAGAGAGAAGGGGCAGTGCCATTTTATAAGAGGGGTGAGGGGCACCTTATGAAAAGATAGAAATATTATTTTATAATAAAATAATTTTCGGTTTATAATGGCTCCAAAATGGATTATTTAAAGTATAAGGTGGGAATGGGTCTAAAAACACTAAACCAATAGGTTTTAGACAGGTTTGGGTCACTATATTAACTTTATCTTCTAGATTTAACTCTGAGTTAAATTGTTTTACATTTACCAAGTCTCTTTATATTTTTATATTATATGGTTAATAAACATAATATATACTTCCAAGAGAACCCCAAGTGGTTCATTAATGATACACCTATAATTATATAAGTCCTTTGGCATAACCATTGATTTTTAGGAATAGAATATCAATTAATAATATAATATTTGTTTTAAAAACTCTTTTATGTCAATTTTGACACTATTTGGTATTTTGTGTTCGCTAAATTCATAACAGCATTATTACTTCGAAAAAAATTTATCTACCAAACAATAATATGTCATATTAACCTAAAAAATTAGTGTAATTCATAAAAAGTCTCAAATTACATTTATTTGGAAATTTATAATATCAATTATTTTAATATTTCATTAATTAGGTAATTACTGGATCATAATTGTGTCATAAATAAATTAAATTATTTAATGTCTAAAAAATATAAATAAAATACCTTTATGTAGGAAATCGTTTTTTATTTCTAATGAATATTTATAGTCGAATTTATCTTTTGAATAACCCTATATTAAAATTTTTTTAGTTATTAAACTTTGATTTTATCTCTTTTAACTCTTTTTAAATAAAATAATAATAAGTGTCCTAATCTAATCCAAGTGGACCAAAGAGGTTCATATTTTATTCAAAAATTTGTTTTTGGTCTAACTATACTTATACAATAGAATTAGGACATGTGTTAGGGTAATAATAATATCATTTTTACCCTTAAATACCCTATTTACTTTTAACCATGGTAAATAAAAGTAAAAAATTACTATTCACCAAAAAATATTTTTATTTTATTGAACCACATTTTACATTTTGATATTAATCTTGTGTCTTAGATTTTTGAAATTCAACTCATAGAAGCTGTAAAATTAAGTTTTATATAAATTTGCAAATACTCCTTGGAGGTGGGTAAAAGACGATAAAAAGTACAATAAAATTTTTATATATCTACAATTATTATAAAATTACTCCAATGAATTAAATTGAACATATATAGTTATTATGTATCTATTTTGACCTAAAATAAATAATTATTTAAATAAAAATTCAGTTTTAAACTATAACTCAGTGTTTTTCACTATTCATCAAAAATTGAATTTTTTAGAAAAATACCAAAAATTCACCCTAAGCTAATTTCGATATTCCAAATCCAAAAATGAAGTCCATTGTGAAAGATAAAATGTATAAAATTTAAAAAAGTGGGTATTACTATTAATAATGGCTAGTTTGATTGGTTTTGGTGTGTTAGAACTCGAAGTTGCATGCAACACACACTACTGTATTATTCAAAGAGAAGCATATCATGGAAGCTTGGGGTGTTATATAAATTTTTCATTTCTCATTAGTACACAACCTAAGAACTTTGTATATGCATCTATGAATATCCCAAATCCTCCCCCATTGCTGGGTAATGTGAGAATAGGTGTAGTGGATATCCTCTTCTTTCTCTCTTCAAAAACGTTTCTTACATTCATCATTGTAGACAAACATGGCTCCTTTCTGATTTAGTATGGTTAGGGGGCTTAAAAATAATTATAAGTTTCTCACAAATCAATGATAAAATCCAGTTAATCCATGGAAACCATGGATTTCCATCATAGTGGTTAGTATATGCCACCCTTCAATCATCTCTATTTTTGAAGGATCTATATATATCCCTTTGAGGGAGGAGACGTGACCCAATAATGTTACTTGGTCTAAATATAAGTTCAATTGAGAACTCAATGACTCATTTAAGATGGAGACTAGATTTTTTTTGGGAAACACATAAACATATTCCCCCATAATAAGAATGCCTACATAGATGATCTTTACTTAAATATCAATCATTTAGGCTAGATATATTTTCTCAAAAGTAAATAATATCCACGATTGAGAATTTTTTACTAAAGAAGATTCATCCTCCTCCTTGAAATTGTATAGAATCAGAGGCTGATTCATGGTATGAAGGCTGATCTACATCTCCCAACAATTTATATTATCTTTATGAAATTAAAACCATTCCATAACTAGGATAACATAAAATAAAAATAAAGTGAGATTGTTAGGTTTTTTGAGAATAATATTTACACAATAATCAACTTGTAACACAATAATCATGTCTGTTTTTCCCGATGATATAAAATCAAATTGGGTGGTGACTCTAAGTTATTAGAAAAATTACAAGATATGATAAAATGGATTGAATTTAGATAAAACTTGACATACAAAAATTTGAAGTAGAGGTAACATGTACTTCAATCATCAAGATCAATATTAGAATATGAATTTCCTTGTTCCCTTATTCTTGGAGATTATTGGTGACAATAAAAATTAATAGCCCTTGGAATAGAGAATTGTCTTGGATAATGTTTAAGTTCTCAACATTTAAGAAATATAATTGTATATGGTACCTTAAATTGAAATTTATTATAATCCATCACAGTATTCATTTTTTCATGGAAATTAGCTACTTTATGGCATATTTTCCCACACTTAGAACATCTATAAATTCCGTTAAGATATTTACCTTTGTGCCCTTTTCCCAATTTTTCCCAATGGAAATTGTGTCTTCTTTCATTAATCACCATTATCTTAGGAACTTCTTTGAGAAGTTGTGCACTTCTTATTTGGTATGTTTATATATTCAACTATGTGCCAGTTGTTAATCATCAGTTTTGATAGTTAGTTCGGCATAATGAAATTATCTCTTTTCATATCCCATCATGTTAGGCATCTCATTTTGGTAGTCATCACATTTCCCCTCACATTGGTTTTTGACACAGTTCCTACTATTTACAACCATAGAATAGAATAATAGGAAAAATTGTGATGATAATTTTTAAATTATTAAACACATAAAAGTTAACCTATGAATATTAAAGGAATAACTTATAAATAATTTATATCCCTTAACCTATGAATTTTTAGGCTTCAATCTAAGTTATCCATGATATATTTCCTAATATAAAATATTATGTAAATTTTTTTTCCCTTAATAATGGTTCATAATGATATTGTGAATATACCAAAGAATATCCACCAAGAGTTTCAAACCATGCATGCAGTAAGGGTCATTGTCATGAACCGGTTACTGATCGATTCTCTATCAATACATTGTTTTCAGGGTTGTTACCCCTAGGTACATCGATGCCAAATCCACATCCAGTTTTAGTATCCATAAATGGATTTATTATCTTGTAAAAAAATTTATCATTACTTTTCCAAAATTTAGGAATGTTTTTAAATGATTATTATTAACCTTAAGGATTTCATAACAGATTTCTAATCTTAATCCATAAAATAACTAGAAACTTTCTCTAATACCAACCATGGCAACCCATAACTTTTATATTCTTTATTTCATGATTTAATTCATAAATTTACACATAATAAAATACCAAAAGATCATGAAGTATATTTTATTTTATAATTAGGTACATAACATAACAACTTGATGCATGGATATAACACAATTTTGAAAACTTCCTTGGCATGCCCTAAATTTATATTTCTCTTTTAAAATTATACAAGATTACCTAGGGATATAAGTTAGACATGGGTGAGCTATAAATCCTAGTAAGGTAATAAATAATGAATTAAATTGGTTAAAGTAATACATGTGATACAAGATGCATAAAAATTTAACATAAGTGGTAAGAATGATAATTTAAAAAAATGAGGCATGATATAACATGTTTGCATAAAGGGAACATGGGGATGTTGAAATAACTTAAAACATGGAATCACAAGTATAAGTAATGGTTAAACACCAAGAAATCATAAAATTTCTCTCTTAATATAACCTAATGTGAACATTTCATAGAATATAATGAGGTAAAAACATTACCCAGTTCTTTGGAGTGCCATCTGGGTGCACCCATCATAATAATATAATGTACATGAATACGTGTTTCACATATATCATATAACATAAGAATATAGTTATTATCTAGTAACCCCAAATTTAGGATTGTGGGTTACATACATGTAATAACCCAATAAAATAATTATTTTTACATATATTTTAATACCCTTGAGTGGAAATGGGTATAGGAATTCACTTGATAATCGTTTGGTATGAAAAAATTACAGTGAAATTTTGGCAGTATAACGATAGTACTTAAAGATTCATAAAATGGTTTAATGAGAGAAAAGGGGTATCTCACTATTTTGAAATCAAAATTAAAGTATGAGGTTCTAGAAAAAATATCACAACATTAGTAATTCTAAATAAAAAGGCATAAAATAAAGAAGATTCTTAAATAAATAGGAGAAGGAGAGGATCCATTACCATGAGAGGGTGTTTCCAAAAGATTGGGAGGAGATTATTGAGAGATTGAGGGAACCTAGGGATGAATGTATAGATGAATTTTAATAGTAAGTTAATACTACAACATTTTTTATTGAAGATTAATGAGATATTGGGTGGGTTTATATAGGAAATGAGATAATATTTCTTTATTACTTCTAAAACTTATGTTTTGGACTTTATACAATAAATTAATCATAACCAAAAAACAACCAATTGTTTCTGATTTTTTTTTCTAAAAAATAGAAGTGGTTTTAATTATTTTAAGTTCAATAATCTAAATAATTAAAATATTACCCTTGGTGATATGGAAGTGAGTCATCTTCCAAAATAATTGATTTTAAAACCTTAATATATAATATTGGTATTCAAGGATTCATAATGGCATTATAAAATTAATCAAATAACCTCAAAACACATTATTTTAAAGGTAAATATATATTTGGTCGTGTATACCTTTTATGAAATACATTACATCACTTTTGGGTCATTATGATGTCGTAATACATACCATATATTTATACCATATTAAAATTTTACCTGAAAATTAGACCATCTTAGAAATTTATGAAAAATTAAACTTTGGATAATTTCAACATAGGAAATAAAAAAATAATATTAATTTTATCCATATATATATATTAATTTATTTTTTGAAATCAAAGTCCTTATTTACTAAAAAATACTAGTTTTTTACAATGATAGTTTTTTGAACCATATAAAAATTATTTTTGACTTCATAAAATTATTTTATCAACACAATTAATAATTTTTTAATAATGTTTTTTCTAAAATATCATTTAGTTTGAAAATTCATGAATTATTCAAAAGGGATTTCTTAATTGAAATTTCTTATTACCCAAAAATACAATTTGAGTTTTTTAATATTGAAATCTAATTTTTATAAAACTCATTAGTTAATCATTTATAAAATAAAATCCACATGGAATAAATATAAAAATTATTTTTGAGAAAAAAAGATACATATTCATGTAGTTAGGGTTAATGTACATATCCCTTTATTACACCAACAAACTCCATAAGGGTACGACTTGTGACATTGATATTTTCTTAGGGTGGTTTAGTGAACATTGTTTGGTATGTGATCTCGACGATCTTGAATTTATTTAATAAATAGTTTTTATCATGAATTAGTTGTTGAATCTCACCATGGTATTAGTCAAGGTAAAATCCCAGACATGTTATCTTGTTTAAAAGATCTAATAAATGAGATTCATAGGGTATGATCCTACTGGTCGAGGCTATCATTTTGTTTGTTTGTATCAATTGACTTTATCTTAACACTATATATATTCTAATCATATGATTACTATCAAAAAGATATATTGTAAATGGTTATGTTTCTTAATGCTAATTTACATTTGATAGGATATAATATTCTAAAATAACCAAATTATTTCATGTGTTCTCTATAACTTTATTACTTAATGATTCATTTATTCATTCGAAGAGAATAAATTTCATTTATAAAAGTTCAGGTCATTACAACAAATTCCCAAAGCATGTGTCTGAAATTTATCCCATTTATCTAAACCATAGTGACTAGAGAATCACTCCAGCATTAAATTCCATATGGTATTCCATCGTTACCTAGAGAATCAGTCTGGGACATAAACCATAGAGTATAATATCAGTGTCTAGAGCCTTAATTTGACACTTAATCCATATAGTACACTAATCGTGATCAAATAATTAATCTGGAATCTTAACCACATATGTGAAAGGTAATACCCACCACGATCAATTATATCAATAAAAATTCTTGGAACCTTAGTCCAGTACTCATACCATAAAAATTATTACTACCTATATAGAGCATATTATCCAACCTCATATCATACGGGCATGGAGCATCATTTCATACATCCAGAGCCATGCCTGGGGAACATCTTGTACAAATCTATCAACCTTGGATGTAGAGTGTCACATCCTAAATCTTAAAAATATCTATGGATCATCATGTCTATTTCTAGAAGAATTATATGTGGAGAATCATTTCAAACATTTGAAACCATATTTTTGGAACATCATGTCCAATCCTCTCAATTATGGAAACCCAAATCATTTTTACGCAACTCAAAAACCTAGAAGCACAACCATATCAAAACTTCTTTACCATTTACCAACAATAAGAACTAACATATCAAGGGTTGATCGAACTCCCAATCCCATCATCAAATCTTAGACTCAACAAATCATACATTAGTTTAGGTCCTAAGGGAACACTTGTAACCAAAACTACCCAAACACACATACCCACTCAGGGCCGATATATCAATTAGGCACCCACTTATCCCTTTGAATCAATACCTAAACATAAGAATCCCACTTTATATCCATGAAATTATAACTCAAGAAGAGGCATCCCTTTGGGATCCTATGGATCAAAACATAAGAGGATACATGCCTCTTCCATTCCTTGGTAACAACTAATATCTCATGCCAATGTCCATATATTAGGGTCCACATATTCTGCAACCCAGTCTATTTCATCTCACAACCCCACAAGACTCAATAGAATATATCCTCATAAGGGTTATGGACTAAAGCCTGAACCCTTATCAAGTAACCTAGGCTTTCTTATACACCCAACCTACCAGCCACATAGAGTTAAAAATTAATCCCTCTAACCAATGATAGTCCCATTAAAACACCAATATAGGTATCCAATGAACTCTTTCTATTCCTTTTAATCATTATCATGAACCTATCTTGGGTCTCATCCCATGTATCACTCCAAAAAATACAACAAAATTCACTTCTTGTAGGGAAAAAATATCTATTATAACTTAATCACCCCAAACCATCACTTAAAAGTATTAAACACACCTTAAGGGCTCCCCCATCAAGTTTTACATGAAAAATCACACAAAATAGACTCATCTTGTGTCCAATTTTTATACTAGGGTTCCAAGTCACTCAAAACCCACAAAAGGGTAATAAAGGAGTAGTAAATGGAGTGTAACCCATGTAAATGACGTGTAATCCAAAATCTCCACCCTACCCATGAATTCCACATGACCTGGTCAATCCAATGTTTAGTCGTGTACTAATACACAACCACATAATATATGAGGTCTATCCATGTACTAATTACATGTCCATTTCCTACCTAGGGTTTGACCATGTACTTATACATGACCATGGACCACCTTAAAAGGGGTGTCTATTGATATAATCATCCACATGTCCATGTCCCACTTCATGTTGTGTACCTAGACAATATGACGTGTAGTCCCAAAATTCCATCTTCCCAAGTACTCTACCACATTTCCATGCACCACTACATGGAATGTACTCTAAGTACACAGTGTGTAGTACCAAAAGTTCATCTTCTTGAAATACTAAGATTACATGGTATGTGTTGTTGAACTATACACTACGTGATCAATATCACTGAATAAGAAACCTCTTAGAACCTCCTGAAATTATCATTTTCCCTAATTAGGCACAGATCAAACCACACAAGGTCCTCAGCAATCATGAAAGGGATATAGAACTTTTAAAAAAAATACATATATGGGTACCAAGTCTTAAAAATAAAAAAATCGGCCTATATGATGGTGTAAACACCAAACCTTCAGTTCCAATCTACCCTTGGAAGCCGCTGCACCTTGATTCAGTCTCGATTGCTATCATGGATGAAGTCCAAAGACATATCTTTCCTATTTAATTCTCTTTCCAACTATTTTACACAAGGGAGAATCCCACCCCTTCCTATTATACATTGTAATCCAAATGTGGGTGATATTAATTAAATTTAATTAATTAATTAGTTAATTAATTAATTAACTACCCATTTAAAAAAGCTATCTCAAGCCCTATAATTGGAAGCGGGTTTACACCTAACCTAAGAAAAATCCCCATTCAAAACTCAACTAAAAATTTGGAATTTAAATCGTACACTCTATTGACAAGATATCTCCACCTGAACCTGCACATATAATTTATTATATAATTAATAAAATATTATATATTTTACCAAAACATGAACATATTATAATTCCACAAAACTCCTATCCTATAATAAACAGACTACTCTTAGAAAATAGTGAGGTAAAAAAATTTTCCAAGATTATGTTATTAGGTAAAAATACTATTTTACACCTCATGATCACTCAAAATAAAAAAATTCAAATTTAGGTTCAAATTGAAATTCAGGGGAAACACAGGTCTTTACACAACTTGTGACCAATATGGATCATCCATTACTAGAAAAATAAATTTTGGGTCTTTCCCACCTGTAATGGGTCGGGGAAGGTCTTTCTCGACCTACATGGATTTATTCGGCCACATACAAACTTGAAAAAACCTCTTAAGGTATTTTTGGACCATGTAGTGGTCTAAAAAAATTATATATTCCATGATTAATTTAAATATTTTTAATTTTTAAAAAATTGTAAATTTATTTTGGGATCACAAGAAATACATTATTTAAATTATAAAAGTTAATTTAATTCATTTAATTTCTCTTGACATGGATTTGTCACATTTTTAATTTTATTAGGCACTTATTTTGTGTGGCAACTGATCTTGGACATTGACCCACCAATGTATGTCTAAAATTTAATTTATTTAATTATTTATGAATATTATTTGTGTTAAATGTAATAATTAAATTTATATTGAGGGTATGTGCATCGTGTTATCTCACTTTAAATGTATAATGGCCTTCATATCCATCAATATTTGTTTTTATGTATTTTATGCATTCTCAAGTCATTATGTATAAATTCAGGGATGTTTTAATATGCAGACCATGCCGAGTAAGGAATTATTATAGATGAGAAGGTGATACATTAGAATGGGGTGCGAGCTACAACATGAGTCATAGAAGACTCAAGTATTATACCCATAGGGCCATGGTTGATCCATTGAGTGTAAATAGATCAACCAATACCAAATATCATGATCAATAATGATAATTATTTAATTTTTTCATTGTTTATTATTATTTTCTGGATTTTTGAGTTAACACAATCACATAAAATAATAAACCAATAATTCATAGAATAAAAATAATTAAAACAAGATTAATATTTTTAATTTAATGCATGGTTAGGGTGTGAGTGAAATCATATAACACATGAATATCAAATAGAAAAATAATACATTCGTTAACAAATATTTAAATCCCTTAATGAAAATTAAGTCACAATGCCTTTCATCATTTCACATAGAACAAAAATGGGTGTACCGATCAGCCATAGTTGTGGGTACATCCTAATAATGAGGATTTCTTATAAAAGTTATGGGTCCAATTAAAAAAATATAAAAAATAAAAAACTAGTCTTTGATATATTATTTTCACTTTAGAGTTAATTAGTAAATTAAATCACATTTATGATTTCCAGAACTAGGTACGTCACTAAATAGTTTTAGGAACGATGAGTAAATGTAGTTATCCAGACAAATTCCTACCTTGAAACTCTCTGAATAGTGGTGTAACCATAGAATGGACTATGATGAGAGTCTTTAGAGATATTTTCTACTATAATACTCAAGTTAGTGAATATTCCGAATCTAGTAGTGAGAGATACTAGGGTTCAATAAAATAGAGGGTGACATTTAATGGTTTAAACAATTAGTAATTTTTAATCTATAATGAGGATAAAAGTACTAATATTGTTTTTTTATAAAATAAAAAATCATACCATAGATACAAAACAATCTATTTTTGACAAAGAACATGTCCTCACAAACACAAATTTCAATGAGTGGTATAGGTACTTGTGCATAATACTATAATTTGAAAGGAAATTATATGTGCTGGAGTCCCCACTTCTGGATCATCCTCTTTAGGAAGCTAGATAGGATAAGAAGGTTTTTTATAGGATACTCTTGAATGATGCATTTGATGTTTATATAATAATTCTGACATCAATGTCCAAGGAGTTTCAAATGAATTATAAATACATGAATAGATGTACCATGTTGTCTAATAATTGAGAAGTATGTGGGTGAAAGTGAAGTGAGAAATTGATGAGATAATTACCAAAATCATCATGTATAGATTTAAATATAAAACCCAATCTAGTAATCATGTACTTATGAAGATTAAGTACATTAGATTACTAGAAGAATTGGGATTCAAGTTGAATCAAGAACTTTCAGTTGAAATCATTATATTACCACCTAGTTTATACAGTTTCATCTATCATTATCAAATTAATATATTAGAGTGATCAATTTGATATATTTTAGAAAAGGTTCACCTAGAATATTAGAATTTAAATAAAGTAAAATCTTTAGATCTTATGGTGAACAATTAGAAAGACAAGGTGAAAAAGAAAATTATAAGTACAATTACAAAGAAAAATTCATAAAATTTATCTAAGAAACCAAAGATAATGAGGGAGATCACTACACATGGGTCTATTTGCCTCACTTTTGGAAAGTTAGGTCACTAGAAGAAAAACCACAATGAATTGAATAAAAATGAAGAATAAGATTCTACTTCAGGTTTATTCATCATTAAATTTAATGTTTCATTTATGCTTCGTGGGTATTATATACATTATTTACTAAAAAAATTGATTCTAAATACATGCACCAATGAAGTCAAGGAACATTAATAAAAATCAAGGTGCGTTCACCAAGTGGCTGAGGAAGGATGAAACCTGCATTAGTGGTGGGAAGCAGATGATTTTATTTCCAAGGGAATAATTCTTTATAAAAAATAATTTTTTATTGAATGCTACCAAAATATTTATGAATAAAAAGTTTTTATGTTATTTCATATATAACTAATATTTCATTAATAAATGAATCATTTAAAATATGTGCTGAATTTAAAAAATGTAACAATCTGATATGCAATTGTGGGAAGATAATTCTTTATCAATTGAAACTAAAAGTAGTTTTCAAGGATATAACCATTATGGTTTTAGTCTCTTTGGTGTTAAAAAATTTAGTTATTATCGACACATTTACTTATTAAGTTTTTGACAAATAAATTTTTATAAATAAAGGTAATCCACAAAGATTTCATAATTTTTTTATCTATAATTCATATGATTCATTTATGAGTTTTAAGTAATTTAAAAGTGTAGTATAATATGCATTATTAAATGATATGAGTTGATTTGGGTCCATTTGTTTAATAATATCTTGACCAATCATTCATTGATCAAGAAATTTAGAGTGGATGTATTCCTAAACACACATTTCCTTATACACATCAAAGTCATGATGTTAGTACGGAGGAATGGTGAAGAGTATTTAATGATAACATTTATCGTTAAAATATTGTATGGAATAATTTCTAAATTCAAATTTCATTTTATACATCAGAGGCATGATGTAGGTAAAAGGATAATCAATGTTAAGAGTATTATGAATTGCAGATACATCCATTATTTTTTGAGACATGATTTGAAAATATTAGTGATGAAAACCTATAATGGGGTGTGGAAATTTTTTTTATATTACCTAAGTACAATATAGTCATTAAAACTAGATAATTTTATGAAGAGGAGTGCACACAATTTTTTTCACTTTTTTACTTAGAATAAACTGTTGTGTTTTTGGAATTATATGGTTTTGAATGAAACAAAATAAAAGAATTCAATTAATAAAATTATTGAAATAAAATTGGATAAATAAAGAAATTGAAAACTATGATATGAGAATGGTGATTAGGTCTGGGTCAATTTTCAAATTTCAATTCTATCCTTATTCTTATTTAATTTAATCCACTTATACTAAGTTGATTAAAGTGTGATTCCATGATTGTTTCTTCCCAATCCCTTGGTAAAATTGTGATTGTGAGATAAAACCTCAAGAAGATATTATTTTGGTCTAATATCATTCCCTATGAAATATATTTTCATTTAATATTCTCAAATGAATTAGGAAATACCTGATCAGTTATTGTTTATCCCAAACAATAAAGAACATCCACTACCGCTTTCAAATGTACTAACGATCATCGAGTAATTAACCACTATGACCTAGTTTATTCCATCATATATAAACCATAACCTAGTGGAGGGAGATAATGATAATTTTAAAAAAAATAATATAATTGAAAACCAAATGTGATCCTATATGATAATAAAAACCACAATATGAAATTGAAAACAAAGTCACATAAGAGAGAAAGAGATTCTATTTAATTTAGTACAAGAACTCAAGGATTAAAAAATAGAAAACCAACCCTTCAAAAATCACTCAAATTTTTTCCCCACCATGGTATGGGTAATTTATTTGAATGGAGAATAATAAGGCATTACAAAACTAAGAAAAATAAAACAGAGAAAAGAAAAACAGAAAAGTTTTCCTCCAGAATCTACCCCTAAAAAGTTTTCTACACTTTAGTATAACTCCCCTTAAAATAACCGCATGGTAACTTCTAATATGTTGTTAAAAATTTAATTTAATGTATCCAATCAAAATTTAGAATTAATTGGATTTGTATTGATAATTTTTTTGAATTATTAATGAGTATGACTTTTTCTAGATGAAAATTCCATAAATTGTACTTCAATATTCATCACCCAATAGCTACCTTAAAGAGTGAAGAAATCCATATAATTTAATTAAATTTTTTTTCATCGATACCTATTACAAATAAATTTTTTTATCATGTTAATTGGAGGTGTGTAGATCGAGTTATTCCTGATTTACAGAGGCAGGGTCCACTATATCGACCATAATGATTTTTCTACTTGATTGATTTTTTCAGGCCTTTAGATGACCAAATTAAATATTGGTACAAAAGATAATGTTTTATCAATAAAAGATATAAATCATGAAAAATAATCACCTAAATTAGATTAATATTTTAAATGTAATTCCTGAAATACCAAAGTGATTAAAATCTGTTAAAATTCCAAAATTAAGTAATTTTCACATTTTAGCACAAAACACACAAAAAGCCAAAATTCATGAAAATAAAATAAAATATATAAATGGTAAGGAAATAAATAATTAAAATACATATATAAATTATGAAAATATTAACTCTATAAATCCCCCCACACTTAGCGCTTGGACTCCTGGATAACTATGATTCAAAATCAAATAATAAAAACTCAAAACACATACCCATGTGATCCACAAATATTTTGACAAGAAACAAAAGATATAATTCCTAATATAAATCCATTATTTAAAGTTTCAAATTAAATATATTTCAACTTCTTTTCTCATCCCATGCACACAAAACACCTACCTCACATGAATTCTCTCTCATTTCACAAATTGAAATTTCATTAGCAACATGTTTCTAATCCAAACGATGAAAGAGTCACCATATACCTGATAAATTCCTACATATCCACCTGATGTGAGTCATTAAAATGTGAGAATAATGAGTAGTTTTTAGGGTTGTTCTATGTATTTTTCTTGGTAGGATTTTGATTTCAAAAATTCTAAGGACGAATGAGGAGGGCTTGGATCTTTTTGAAGAAAAATTGAATGATTCTAATTTTCAATCAAGTAAAGTCTCCTTTTCAATACCCATAGAAGAAAATAATCTAATAAATAATATAAAAATGAAATCTAAAATTATTATTATTTATCAAAACAACCTTTTTTAATGCTCTAGATAGGCACAAATTTCTTTCTCTTTTGGAAGCTTGATAAAGGTACAACTTCTATTACCATGAAAGCTCAAAAAAAGTAAAAATTTAAACATAATGAGTTTTTTATAAGTAAAATAATCTCTTAAACAATTATTTTCCACCCAATGTATTTCAAATTAGGTATCACAACGCAAGATAACATCCACCTATACTCAAGTTCAACAAGATCATGCAGTTTTACTTCAAGAGTAGGTTGGATAGGGAAAACTGACTTGTAATGTGGCTAAAATAATATAATGTTCATGAATATAAGGGATAAAAGGATTAAATATATAAGGAAAGGTATAATAAAAAGTATTTTCTTGAAAAATTTGGCTTTAAAGACAACTAAATTCTTCAATCATTTAAAACACAAGCAGCTTAAACCCTCAATATTTGTCAGGAATAAATAAAATTATAGTTAAATTATGCATGTATTGGTTATTTCAAGAAATAAGGTGAATGTAAAGAATATGAAAATAAGGGTTCATAAGCCTCATGGGAATGTGATTTCAAATATATAGATAGTGAGTTATGGCATGAGATTCAAAAAATAGAGGACTTTTCATAAAATTCCCCAAATATTTGAATGTTAAACATAGTCATTTTTAGCATATATTTAAGCTTAATTTCATGCAATAAATTGTAAAATATATTCATTTAATATCAAAGTTTCAAAAATATGTAAAAACAGAAAAAGAAACACAAATTGTTTTTTGAAAAAAATGTTTTTTTTAAATAAATTGAAAATTAAAGAGAAAATTGAAAATCCTACCCTATAAAGGTTCTAACCCAAACACATAAATTATTAAATGTACTCAATGCATTCAAGTAGATTTTAAATTGTATGTGTATTTTAAATTGGATCATTGAATAAAAGAAAAGTGTTAGGGAGAGGTATGACCTAATGGATTTTATTGATAAACTGGTTGGAGGAGTGTAAATCGATCCACTAGATTTGATGGAAAGTTCTCATGGAATTTAATTAGACTATGTCTGTTAACAATGATAGGATCCTACTATCCATCCTTTAAAATATGCACAACATCGAAATGATATACATGAGTAACTATAAATGTACCTTTCTATTTTAAATGAAGTTTACCTAGAATCATCTTGAGTCTTGAGTTTAATTAAAAAACCTTATCTCCAGGATGGAGGTCTTTTGGTTGGATCAGCTTATCATGAGATATTCTTGTTCTATCTTTATAAATCCTAGAATTTTTAAAATATTCACATTTTAATTGCCTCCAACTACTGCAACCACAATCTTCTCCCTTTTCCAGTCCTTTCAAGATCCATATCCTGCTTTCTCACAACCTAATATGCTTTATGCTCCAATTCTATATAAAGGTTATATATTTCCCCATAAATCAAATTATATGGACTCATTTATATTGGTATTTTTTTGTTGTTCTATAATACCATAATGTATCCTCCAACTTTTGGCACCAATCCTTCAAGTTGGGTTTTATAGTCTTTTCCAAAATTCCTTTGATTTCTCTGTTGGGCACTTTAAATTTTCCATTAGTCTATGGACGATAGGGTGTTGATGTTATATTACTATCCCCAAATTTTTTAGCAATGAATCTATTCTACTATTGTAAAAGTGAGTCCCTTGATCATTGATGATGGCTCTAGTCACTTCGAACCTACAAAATATATTACCCTTGATAAAATAACTAACAATAACATCGTCAGTCATGTTGTCTTTTGAATCCACCCATTTTGAAACATAATCAACCGCAAGAAAGATATAAGAATTTAAAAATGAAATTGGGAATGGTACTATAAAATATATCCCCTAGACTTCAAAAATATCACAAAAATTCAAATTCTTTTGAGAAATTTCATGTCTCTTTGAAATATTTCCAGAAAAATGACATTTTTTACACGTTTTGAAAAATTCATTAAAATCTTTAAAATGGATGTTCTAATAAATTTAAGATTCTAAAACCTTAATTATTGTTATTTTAGGTCCAAAGTGGCATCCATAATCTAATGTTTGAAAAAACTCAAAGATAGATTTTATTTCTCTTTTAGGAAAACATATTATTATAACTTGATCATTGAAAATCTTCCAAATAAATAGATCTTCTCAAATATAATATATAGATTCATATTTCAATATTTGAATTTGGTGGGAATTCAAATGAGATATAACATGGTATATTTCTAGATAATTAACCATTCCAACATAACAATTCACTTATCCTTCACTCAAGTAGAATTTCTATCCTAGAATTTGATTATTCAGTGGGTATTTTTCTAGAATTTCAGTTTGAGAAGTGTTTGGAAGTCTACTTAAGTGATCAACCACTTGGTTCTTAGATCGCTTATTTTATTTGATTTATATATTGAAAAACTATATTATTATCATCCATCTCACTAGTCTAGGTTTATAATCATCCTTCTTTATCAAGTACCTAATAACTGAATGATTAGAAAACACAATGATTTTATTTCTAAGAAGATATGATCTAAATATTTCTAAAGAAAATAAAGTTGACAAAAATTATTTTTCCAGTTCCATTTAACTGAATTGTTATGTATATAAGGTTTTTGAGGCATATTAAATGACTCGTGTCTTACACTCAATTCACGGAGAAGGGACTTCTCCAACTACTTGGTTGGAAGCATCACAGAGTAGCTCAAATGGTTCTTCCCAATTTGGCAGTTGTATCAGGGGTATGGAAATCAGTATCCATTTCAAATCATCAAAAGATTCCTTACATATACCATTGAAGTTAAAATTATAATCATTTAAAAGTAATATATAGAGTCATAACAATCTTACTAAAATCTTTGATAAACCTACTGTAGAATCCTACATGTCCTAAAAATGATCTAACATGTTTCACACAGGGTGGGTAAGGAAATTAATTTATCGCTTCAATTTTTGATTTATCCACTTCAATGATTTTTTTGAAATTAAATTACTAAGGAAAATTCCTCTCTTAATAATGAAATGAAAATTTTAAAAATTTAAAACAAGATTCTTTTCAATGTAGGTTTTAAAGTTTTTTCCATATTTAAAAAAAATGGTCAAACAAATCTCAAAAAACTGTGAAATAGTCTAAGAAAACATCGAGGAAATATTCAATGTGATTAGAAAATATACTTACCATGCACCTTAAAAATTTACCAAAAGCATTAAATATTGAAAATGGAATCCTTTTATATGAAAAAGTTCTAAAGGGACAAGTAAAGTTAATATTCTCTTGATTATTGGAGAAATGGGTATTTATAAATAACCTAAAAATCCATCACAAAAGAAATAATAAGTTCTCCATACCAATATCTCTAACATTTGGTAAATTAATGGTATGTGAAAATGATATTTTAGAGTGACCTGATTCAACTTACTAAAATCTATACACACTCTCCACCTATTCTGAATTATCAATGGGATTAATTCATTATTTTCAGTCCTTATAGTGGTCAAGACTGTTTTTTTGGAACTACATGAATGGGGATAACATACTGTGAATTTGAAATGGTATAGATGATCTGAGTTTCCAAAATCATCGCAATATCCTTATTCACAACTTCCATCACGGTGGGATTCATCATTCTTTGTGACTGTGTTACAGGTTTGGAATCTCCCCCAAGATGAATTCTGAATGAGCATATTTTTGGTTATATTCTAGGTATATCACCTAAAATCCATCCAATTTCTTGAAATTTATATCTCAAAACCTCAATCAATGATTCTTTTTGGGTTTTAGGGATATTATTAGCAATTATCACTAGTAATTTATTTCCCACTATGAGGTACACATATTTAAAATCAGTGGGGAGTGGTTTTAATTCTATATATGGGGGATTCTTAAGGGATGAAATTAAATTAAAGTTACCCATTTCCAAAGGTTGGACCTCCTGCACAAAAGAAATCATATCATATTCTTCATTATTTAATAAATCATCAAAGAAATTATATTTTACCAGTTATTCCCACATAAAATCATATTCTATTGTGTTTTCATTATTCACATGTTTAATGTTATTTTTAATGGAAAAATTATCTTCTATGTCTAATAATTCATGGAACATACCTAATAATTCAATTAATTTAGTGCCAAATTCATGGGAGAGTGAAAATAGTGAGTGGTCATTTGATGGGTTCCTCATAGATTTAAAAATATTGAAGTGGGATGTTCTATATCTAAACTCCATGGTGAGTGTCCCTTAATGGACATTGATGATTATTTTGGCTATTTTTTGGAAACGTCTCCCCAAAATGATGGGTGAGTGTGATCATATCCTATCTTCATCCATATTTGGAAAATATAAGTCAACTAAGAATAAAATATATTTGACTATCACAAGGACATCTTCTAGAACTCATACTCGGAAAATTGTGGGTCTATTTTCAAGATGGACCACCAATATTGTGGGATTAAAGTCTCCCATATGTAGATAAATGTATACTGAGATAGGAAAAACATTAATTAAAGCACCGAGATCACATAAATTATTAGATAAATTTAAATATCTAATAGTACATGAAATGAAAAATGTCTATGGATCATTACATTTAGCTAGAAAATATGGTGTGATAAGGGCTAAGACACTTCTTTCCAAGCTTATCCACTAATTCCTGTGAAGTATTCCTTTTTTAGTGGAAAGATATTTAATTTTTTTCATAACATGGAATTTTCGACTACTTCAAGTAGGGGTTTATTGATTTCCACTTTCTAAAAGGTGTCCCAAATTTATTTTTGAAGTGTTTCTTCCTACAATCTCATTGATGAAATCAATATTTATGGAAATGGAGGGTTACTTTATTTCTTGTCCCTTTGTTTTCTTTGAAATGGTGTTTCTTTTATCCTAATCATATCCTTCTTATCCACCTTTTTCATTTCTTCTTCTTTGTCAATTTTCAAAGAATTTTCTGAATTTTTAATCTTATTATACCTTAGAATATGTGGTATTGTTTCAATCTTAGGGTTGTCTAGAGGTGGGAGTTCTTTTCCACTAATTTTTGTGATTTCACTTAAATTATATTTTAGATTTGGTGTTGTCAATGATGGAAGTTTACTTGGATTCTTAGTTAGAATATACAAAATATTTTTAACTGGTTGGATAGGTCATTCAAATTTTCTTTAATCCCCTCAATATCTAAATGTAGTTTTTGGTTCTCAATTGATGGTTTTGCACAAATGTATAGTTGTTAGTAGTATATTTGGAATGTCAGTGGTTGAAATTTTTGTTATTGGTAGGTATGTTTATAGGGTTTTTATAATGGTGGGAGGTTATAATATTATTGCTACTGATAGGGAGGTTTATTAGGGTACTGGTTAGGATTTAATGATATCACCTGGATTTGTTAGAATATATATCCTTGTTCATCTTAGGGATGAAATAGTTGATTTTTATGGAATTGTCTTGGATAAATGGCCATAGTGCAGTATTTTGTCCCATGTATCTCAAGGTACTAGTCAATAAAATGTGTAGAAGAAGAAAATAAACCAAATATCTAATATGAAGTTTTTCCCATTTTTTTGGGTAACAACTACTTGATGAACTAACATTGTGAGGTTATCAAATTTGTTTTTAATCAATAGAGATTATTAAGATGTTTTTAACTTATGTGACCGCTTGGCTCCCATACCTCTCGTTCCAAATTGTTGTGAGTTTTGCACAATCTTCTCTATCAAACCTCTAACATCTGCTGGAAACTTATTGATCATGGATCCTCCAGATGAGGTGTTTAGAATATTTCAATAATTGTTGATAAGTACTTGGTAAAATAACATAAGGAATAAGTGTTCTTCCATTTATTGATGTCAGTAGTAAGAACAGAGCTTCATAAAATTCTCCTAGTACTCATAGGGGGTCTCTCCTATTGATTTTCATATAACATAAATCTCCATTTTTATAGAAGTTCTATAGGATGTGGTAATGAATCTATATATGAAGCATATTTTCAGATTTTTCTAATCACATATCTCCCCTATTTGTAGATTTTACAATAATTCTTTAGACAATCCTTCAAGTGATAAGGGGAATAACCTCCACTAAAATTGGTCTTCATGTGCGCCTCTTGGCCTTAAGCTTGAACATGTTAATTTTAATTCTTGTATATATTTATTTGGGACTTCTTCTATTAGAAAAGGAAACTTTGGAATCATAGGAATCACATTGACATGTAACTCAATATCATTTTGTGCAGTTTTTTTAATGAGCTGGTTGTTTTGAATGTAAAATTAAGGTTCACACAGACCACACATGTTTTGGTTGGGATTTCCATCCATGGTTTCAGGATACGAGTAAACACTAAAAGTTTTACTTGAATCTGATAGTTTTATTTTCAAAAAGTTTCTCGTTAGAATTATTTTTATTAGTTGGGCTAATGTTCTTTCAATTTATAGATCAAATTAAATTAATGGTTCATTTGATTTGTGGGTAATCAATTTTTGAAAATCTTTTTTAGCTGTTAAGTTGCACTACGTCCTAGGAAATGATTCCATATTTGACATACTCATTTTCTGGGGAATAATAAAATAGTTTTTTATATTATATAATTTTTTATAGTGATTAACCCTAGGTATTCTTCTGATGAGAAAAATATTTTTTCACTTTTTAATTAGAAGAAAAATGTAGTGTTTTTGGAATTGTTTGGTTTTAAATGAAAAAAATAAAATAATTCAATTAATAAAATTATTGAAATGAAATTGTAAACTAAAGTGATAGAAAAATATGATATGATAAGGGTGATCAGGTTGGGGTAGGTTTTTAAATTGCAATGCTATCCTTTTTCTATTTAATTCAATCATCTTCTGCTAAGTTGATTAAAATGAGATTCAACGATCGTTTCATATCACTACCTTAGTCAAACAGTGATAGAAAGAGAAAACATTACCAATATATTAGTTTGGTCTAATATTAATTCTTGAGCAAGAGAGTTTCAGTGAATATCCTCAAATGACTTAGTTAATACTCGATTGATTCTTTTTTATCCCAAACAATCAAGAACATCCACTACCCCTTTCAAACGTACTATCGATCGTCAAGCAATTCATCACTAAGCCCTTCTATATTTTACGATATATAAACCAAAACCAATGGGATGGAGATAATGATAATTTATCAAAGAAAAATCAATTACAGAATTGAAAAGAAAATATGATTGTACATGATAATAAAAACTACTATATGAAAATGAAAACAACATTAGAGAAGAGTGAAATAGATTTAATTCAATTAAGTCCAAGGACTCAAGAATTAAAAAAACAAAATCATCCATAAGAACTAAAATGTTTATCCCACCTTGTTAAAGATAATCATGATGAATGGGGAAGAATAAGGCATTACAATACTAAGGAAAAGAAAAGAGAGAAAACAAAAGAAGAATAGTTGCCATCTATAATCAGTCCTCAAAAAATTTGATCCTATTTGGCACACCTCCCCTTCGAATCACCCCAAGGTACATTCTTATAGGTTATTAAAAATTGAATTTCCTATCTCCCCTCCAAATGTAGTATTAATTTGACACCTATTGAGGAAGTAATGTAATTATTAATGAGTATGAATTTTTCTATATGAGAACTCAATAAATCATCCTTCAACGTTCAACGTCCAATTAACACCATAATGGGTGAATAAATATATGGAATTTAATTTGAAAATGATTCATTGAGTTATATTCTGAATACCATTGTAATAAACTTAACTAGAGTTTTTAACCTAATTTATTCCTAATTTATATAGGTGGGGTCCAATATGTAGGCTAGAATTATTTTTCAAATTTATTGATTTTTTCAGGCCTTTAGACGATCAAATTATCACTTTTTCTAGAAGATAAAGTTGTAGCCTATGAAAAATATAAATCCTAAATAAAAAAATCACATTAATTGTATCAATATTATAAAAGTTTTTCATGAAATAAAAAAGTTATTAAAATCTGTTAAAATTCTAGAATTAAACAATTTTCACATTTTAGAAAAAAACACCAAAAAAATAAAAAATTCATGAAAATAAGCTAAAATTGATAAATTAGAAGGGTTTAAATAATTTAAATGCATATATAAATTATAACAGTATTATCTCTATCAAGAAGAATTATTCCATAACCATATGTCAAATATAGTGACAAATAGTTATCATATGATTTACAATATGATAAAAAATCCATCATGTCATAATAAAATGTGTTTAAGATCCAAAGTTTTTATTAAGGATATAAAAAAATTCATTAAAAAAACTATTTTCAAATAAAGTAATTATCCTATAAGTTTCTATAGATATTACAGAAATCATTATGATAAAAAAGTTATAGTCAAGTGTGAGAAAAGATTTTTATAATATGATTCACTTCTCTATTTGACATAGTGGGAGCAAGATCGACTTGGGTAATAACGGATAAAATAAAAAAATAGTTGGAATATGAAAAAGTTCCACAAGATCAAGTGAAAATGAATTTTACAGAGGCAGATACTACATAAGAAGGATGAAACCATGGTTATAGATTTATATTCACCACAGTGGTTGATACTTTATTCATTGAGAATAATAAATCCTATAAGTAAGAAAAATATGTAAAATATTTAAAATTGAAAAGTATAATTAGAATTAAATAATTTGTTCCATGTATTTAAATAAAATTTCTTAGTAATTTTTATGATTCAAATCAGGATATTGTGGTGGTATTTAAGGTAGAGTTTACATGGGTGGTACAAGAGTAGTACTGATAAGGCTCAATTGGTTATACTAAGTCATCATAGCTAAATCCGTTAGAATTTTTATTTTTATAGATACTTTATATGATCATTATAATGAAAATTGGATGTCTATACCACCAATCATTGAAGGTCTCTATGTGATATAACTAGAAAGGTTTGGTGACACCATAGGATCTCATCAAGGGGTACAATTTACAAAAATCAAATTTTGTATTAAAGTAAACATCAAGATCAAAGAATATTAATTTTGAATGATTTTTTTGCATGCGTGTACAAGATTTAAATGGTATTGATACTATTTTCCATGTAAAAATATGTTTTATAGCATATGGAAAACAACTAATGGTCTTACTGTTAGTTACAACCATAATGAAAGTAACACACAAGATATTGAATTAAAGTACCAATCTATATTTTTGGAAACAAGATATATTCAGGTAGATCTAAAGGGTTTATTAGAAAAATTCAAAGTAAATATACTATCATGGTATTAAAAAATAAAAGTCAAGACAATTTTAGAGAGAATTAATACCAATGTCACATGAAATAAAACTCTCCAAGAAGACATCTATAATACATAAGAGCAGATTAATGTGACGAGTATAATTATGTACACTTTTATGAAAGATAAATCACATAATCCATGATATGTACAAGATATGATATTTATAACATATAGTTTTTGGAAGGAAAATATCAGTATAATCCAGGAGTACTACACATGAAGCAGTCACAACTATCCAATTGTACTTGAGAAAATAAAAGGGATATATACCTAGTAGTTGGAGAGGAAGATATAGTTATTTTAAGGAAAAAAACTAGTCTTCTTTTATATCAATATGATATGATATCATAGTAAAGATAAGGTAATGAGAAAGATAAGTTCATTTAAGATAGTGGTAGCCATATCTATAAATATTGAGTATATCGTGGCTTCTGATGTAGATGAAGAAGCAGTGTAAAATAAAAAACAATTTATTCCATTTCATAGAACACACCTAATCAGTAAATTTTTATCATAGTATAAATTATGATAATTCCACTACTGGAAGTAGAAAATATTAAAATTTTTGAAAGTGTAAAAAAGTAATATACTCAGGATTATCATCTCTTGAGGAATATTTCTTTAGGTGATGAAGTTGTAGATAACAGAGTAGCCATGTAGTGGAGACATGGTAGTCCCAACAACAAAATCTATAATTCAAAAAAAGAATGATCTTATCACATGAGAGATAAATAGTATAGTTAGTAATTTGACTCTAGTTAAAGTGGGAGTTTCAATATAGTGAATTCCTTATACCCAACTTAAAAATGATTTTTGGATTACCATGTCTTATATATAGTGAAATATGCCTGATTTACACTTACTATAACATTGTTTAAATTTCTTTATCCACTATTTATATACTAATGTCCATAGATTATTTTCTGTATCAAAAGGTTATGACAATTACCAAGCTATAATGATAACCTCAAGATACTATGAAATTAATCTTAAACATGATTCTTATGCTCCAGATACATCATACTGACTGGACATAGATGCTTTATAACCATCAGGTTTTGGGGCCCCATAATAATTGAGTTTTCTTCTTGTAAAGTTCAAAATTGGTGATCTCAAATAGATGATATCTTGATGACTAACACACAGATAACAACACCACATGTTTCAAGTTTCATTGGAAGTTATAATATGTCAACATGTGTAATGATATTATGACTTGAGATTATTATCAATGTATAATAATGTATTACATACTTTGATATAGGATGAAAACTATGAAATTTATTTTATAGAGATGTATCTTGCAATGGTTTCATTTCTGGTGGTATGAAATTTATTGAATAATAAATATAGATTTTTTCACTTCTAAAATGAAGTGATATCTCCGGACTAGTTGATTAAGATAATGATATTGGTTTTTGGAATAAAATGGAAGCCCCAAGAAATGGGAAATTAAAAATTTTCACTAACAATTTATGTAACTTATTCAAAAATTCTTAATCACATTCCGGTAATAACCCATGCATCTTCATGTAAATAATTTAAAAAGAAAAATAAATTGAATAAATACTTGTTCTAGTACAAATCCATGACTGAAATCTACTCATCTTCAGTGAACATTGCTCGAAGGATCTCAAGTTGAATCCCTCTATATCATCCACATATGTTTCAAAAGCCTATAAGAGTATCGATCATCAAGATTCGAGTGCTAGTGTAGATTTATAATAATGACTTAGATGTCTTAATGATGATCATTTCTTCATTCCATTGATCCATAAATAAGAACTTAGATTGAGGTCTTGTAATAAGAGTGTTTCTCTTTAGGAATCGGGTGAGAGAGGAGAGAGATTCTACCACCATTTTTGTAGTGAATAGTGTAATCCATGTGAGCTATCTTCTCCTTTTATAGTGAATCAATAAACACAAGGAATTAAATACCCAATTCCCAAATATTTATTTCTCACTATATAAACTATAGATGACATATTATGACAAACTAACAATGTTTTAAATGTTATTTATAATTTTATCACATTCTTATAATATAATAAATATATTATGTGATAAAAGCGAGCTCTTAACTTGACTCTTCATTCTCATAAATATTAAACAAACATTGAATATTAAAATAGACACATTCATATAATATTTTTCTTGTATTTACATTAATACTTTTAAATGTATTTAGTAAAAAATTCCATACCAATTATTCAAAACTCAAATAATATAAATTTATTTTTTAAATAGTTACCATATATCTTGAAAAATATCCTGGACCCCATGGTGGGGCCTAATATGTCCTATACACCTATTCATTAGAATATGTTAGACTTTAGAATATAATATCATGTGTGACCAACTAGTCCCTTATCTTGATATAACCATTTATAGACCATTTATAGTGTTTCTATACTTACTTTGTTACTATATTTAAATTCAAATATTTGATTGAAATATTATGTTAATTACCTAAGAAGTAAAATAAAAATATTACTTAAAATTTATGATTAAACCTGGAAAAAGAAACTACTTTGTTCTTAGATTCAATTCATTGAATTTAAACTTGTAAGGTATTTTGAGAAGAAAATAACCTCATGTTTAATACCTATTTTATTTTAAGGAAGTTTTAAAGGTTCCTTTGATGTCATCATCATCATCAATTCCATTTTTATTGAAGGAATAAAAGGAACAATCAAGAAAACCAAACAGGGCCTAAGGAGGCCTAAAGTAGTATAGGCTGAGGTAATACCCTCATATTAAAGACACACCCTCATATTTAAAGAAATAAATATTGGGAGAGCAGGTGACTTCAAGGTCTTGATAATCTTGGGAAGATAAATGATCCGATACTTTATTGCCTTTACAATAGGTCTGAGTGACCTTAATATCATTTTTGAGAAGACCTCTTCATTTTTTGATGATATAAGATATATACCATGAAGTTTGACCTTTAACATATAGGGAGCTGTGTATGATTATTGAATCAATATCCACATGAAATATATAGATGTTCTTATGAATTCTCATGGAGATACCAAAAAACAATGCTTTGGACTCAGCCTGAATGCTAGTACCATTGTTGTAGCAAGCCTTAAAGGCCATAACCACACTCCCCCTCTGGTCCCGCATGACCCCACCCCCACAAGAAATGACTAATTTGCATGAAACGTTCATGTTAAGATTGAAACCAACCTCTGAGGGAAACCAATGCACCCACTAGACCTAGAACCTGGTGCATGAGGGATGGTCCACTGTGGAGGAGACACAAAGTGTTATAAAAGAGGGAGCTTCTTTCCAGTTTCTGAATAAGGGCACCAGGTTCTCTAGAAATCTCTCTGAGTCCTTACGATGATGGAACACCCTATAGAGGTAGGCCCCTCATATATCACCTGGTTCCTTTCTTACCAAAGAAACCAACACCCTAAATTAAGGATAATAACACGATCCATTCTTTCTGTTCCCATTTGGTCCATCCCCTGAAACCATTTTCAAAGAATGGTTCATCACGTAATACTTGGGAAGATTATGCTGTGAAATTGCTAAAGAAGCTCCACACTGCTTGGTCCTATTCTCCTTCAAAGGATATGTGATTATCATCCTCATCCCATTTACTTCTACAATAGTGGCAACAAGACGCAATGCTTATACCATGTTTTTTAATACTTTCTTCTGATGGAATTATGCGATTTCTGATCTGCCAGATTATAAATAAGTATTTGAAAGGAATATTGTTGCACCACACCACTTTTCTACATCTATCACCTTGAGTCTGGGGAAAATATATCCTTGATATTCTTTATAATTAATATTTCATAGTGAGGAAAGAGTAAAGACACAATTATCTAGCTTCGAGTTGGTGATAATAGCATTGAAAGCATCTTTCTTATTCTCATTCAAGGACATTGATAAAAGGTCAGGGTGGAGGCTCACTTCCCTGAAGGATATTGTAGGTGCAAGACAACCCAGATACCCTATCACTTCACCTTCCTAGTTATCAAACCAAAACTGAATGTTCCCCTCCCCTAATATCCATTAGTAATGTTGTTGAAGTGTCGGGATGATAGAGATGATCAATGAACAAAGAGGAGAACCATTTACAGGCTGGTTTCCTACGCCACCTCCCCAGTTACATGACATGGTCTTACTTCACAAAGTGCATCCTTCAATCGTTTCCCATGCCAGTTTTTTCATGCATGAATTGGATAGTGTAAGCTAAGATCTTCACGTTGATACCTTCCAAGTGGATTGGCTTGGCCATACATTCCTAATATACCCTGTGTCTTTTACCCTCCGATGAAGCATCCCATATAAAACTAGCCATTATTTTATATATTGTTTTTATAAACCCTTTTGGAACATTTTTGGACCCCATTGAATGCAGTGGAATTTCTGATAAGATGCTGTTAACCAGAGCGATATAGCCCCCAAAAGATAACAGACAATTCTTCTAGTTGAGAACGTGGCTCGCAATACTTCTTACCACATGATTGAAGTCCCTAATGCACATTCTGCCTGGTGAAATTGGATTCTCTGATGTGAATTCTACCTAGTGAAATTGGAGTCCCTGATGCGCATTCTGCCTTATCATTCACTTTATTATCCATAAGAAATTAATATTATAATTTTCTTTAAGTTCTTATTTATTTTTTGAACCTTACCTAAAGGTGATGAAGCATTTTTTCCATACTATTAATTTTGTAGTCTTAAAAAAAACTGGAGAAATTTGGTGTTAAAAAAAATAATGGGATGTATAGAAATATTATGAGCCCCCTTTAAATTTATACATATCTTGTGTAATGATCACTCATTCATATATCTCTTCACTTTATTTTTCCAATCATCTTGAAGATGATACAAGATGTGAATTCATTCATGTTTGATGTTATATACACAAATAACTTTGGACATTTATGATAGAATTATGATGAGCACATATAATGAGTTATACATGAGTATCTTGTAGGCATTTTTTCTCACCCTTCCTTCCAGAGAAATCTTAATATTTATCAGAGAAAAAACACCTTTAATTTATGATATCCCAGTACTTTGAGAAAGCACATATACTAAACTTGTAAATTCATACTAGTTATAAATTGACTTTGTCCAAAATTAATAACAGTGTAATTTTGGTATTATTTTAAATTTTCTATAAAAAACTAACAGATTAGTACTTTTAATCTCGATTATTGATAAGACATTACTGATTAATTTTATCATAAAATTTCTTTAACTATTTTATCAAAATCTATTAGCCCTCACTACTAGACCCAAGAATACACCGAAAGTTGGGTATTTTAGTAGAAAGTATCCTTGAAACCTATTCTCATAGTCTATAATCTATGGATACACCACCACTCAGAGAGTTTCATGGCAGCATCTTGACTATCCAACAACATTAACTATTGGATCCTTGATCTATTGTGTGAAGCCCTAGCTTCTTATAAAGGATAACCATACATTTCTCAATTATTTTCTCTAAATCATCAACAAGATAGATATGGGTAATTCGTTTCTTCTAACTTTAGTTAATTTGATCCATATATCTCATAATAACTTCCTTTTAGTTTGAGGAACCCCTAACTAGGGCTGAAAATCACCCCATACAACTAGTTACATTCAAATCTAAACAACATAAGGTATTTGAGACTCAATATTTTTTTGAGGTTTTTTTATGATTTCTTAAAAAATGAAATCATTTTCTATCTGATATGTATGTTCAATGTTATATCACTCACAACTGAATATACAATAAATATAAAAACATTCATCACATCACATGTGACTTGAGTTGCAACACTCATCCATGCAATGTTTCAGAACCCTGTCTAGTGAATTTCCAAATCTCAGAACAAAGTACATCACTGCTTTTCCACATAATTATATAACAAAACTCACACATTAGAGAGAGAGTCTAAGTAATGAGAAATATAGATCAAAATAATTAACTATGAATAAAGTCTCTTTAACATATAATTATATATAGGACGATTCGTAAATCATCATTTATTAAATAATTATTACAAACAGTATTGAAATAAATAAATAAATAAATAAACAAACACCAGATATGCATTGGTTGAAATATCAATAATGATCAATTGATACACATTAAAATCTTTTATAAAAATTGATTTCATTATCAAAAATTAAACTTGCGATAAATTCATTTCAAGGAAGATTTTGATGAATTAAAAATTCACACTTATTTTTAAATTCAAAAAAAATTATGTCGTTCAGTCCCTTTAATTATATTTCAAAATTTAACTTGATTTTGAATTATTACTTATTAAATTATTATTTTTTAAATTTATATTCCAATATTTAAACTTAATTTTTAAATATATGTGTATGTGTCTATATATATATATAACATTTTGTTCCTGGGCCCTTGTGCAACCTAAAAGGGGTCGAGTAGGTTGGGCTGAACTGTCTCAGCCCATTCTTAATTGGTAGAACCCACCTAAATCTAAAATGAGTTCGGGTTATTTGAATATGGATGATTAGTCCTAGAAATGTGAATTGGAGGAAGGAATAGTTGATGAAGCCCATGGAGTGGATGACTGGTTGGTGGTATGGTTTGCTTTGTGAAAAAGTAGTGGATGGTAGGGGTTCTATTGCGACCCAACCTTTTCTTCCATTACTATTACATCATTTTAAAGATAAATAACATAATAGTATTACAAATAGAGGATCCAATGGTTTAGTGTCTTGGGAAGATTAGGACCATACATAACAATTACAACATCGAGCATAAACATTTATTCAATTTCTTCTTCACTAGCTTCTTACTGACACTTGACCTCTCCTTAGTACATGTAGTCACCTGAGGATATACATAAAAAAGGGTGATCTAGAATCCCATTAAGGGAACAAATATGAACAATATAGTATGGGGTGAGCATAATCATAACAAAGGAAAAGGACCACAAACATAAGAGGAAGCATACATATAATACTTGAAATGTGGCAATGCATAAAAATGAAACATCATGTCTTAGTGGTTAACTATCACACATAATTGTAAAAAAGTTATCATCTTGTTCACATAATTTCATATTTACTCATGAGATTCATCACTTTACCCAATTCATTGGAGTGCTATATAATTCCGGGTGCACCCATCACATTCAAACATTCATATTGTGCTATATAATTTCGGGCGCACCCGTCACATCATAACATTATTTATATCATGAATACCACATAGAACATATATCAATAATGAAAATAAATAACCCATGTAAAGTAATGGGTTTCAACTCATAACAACACATTCATAAACTTTGGGTTCCCAAAATAAATAGGGAGAAACATACTTGATACAAGAACCATCAACCTTGAATGAGAGGTAAAAGGTGAGTTCTTAAAAGAAGAGTTCTTTTGGAAAACATTTCGTTTGACATAAACTTCAGTAGAAAAAATTTATATCCCAGAAAAGGTAATATAATGATTCAAAAATTATTCTTAAGGAGTGACCATACCAAATTTGGAGTGAAAGATAGAGAACCCAAAGAAAGAAAATTGGGTTCGAGATTTTCCCCTTACCTTATATCCGAACGCTTCCTTCGCTTTAATGTCCTGTATAATGACATTATATTCATTAATTAGAAACTAATAAACCTTTTATAAATTAAAAGGATTTATTTTGGTTTCATTATGTTATTTTATGGGTCTTTTGATGAGTTATAGTGTTTAAAAACATTGTTCAGGAATGTTTGTTTTTACGGTTTTCTTGAGCAGTTCACTTGTATTCATAACTTGAAGTTTGGGTAGAACATGGGTAACCATAAAAAACTGATATTACATGTTATTAATTTTATTACAGGAGTTTTAATGATCTTATAATTAATTATGTTATATACCATGTGGATGAATCATTAGATAAGAATTTATTTATGATCATTTAGGTAAATTAGGGCGGTTTTTTGACCACAACAAACTTGTTTTGTTTACTCATTTAGTAATATGTACATAAGTTAGTTCAATAAAATTGATTAGGAAATAATACATATAAAATATTCTGGTTCAACGATAAAAATGGTTTCATTACCAGATATAAAGGTAGAAATGGAAAAAGAAAACATGTCGTTCTTGAAGGTGATAGATCAACACCTCACGAACAACATTTTCTTTTATCAAATAAAAAAAATAAGAAAGAATGTTGGATGATATAATATCCCATTAGCATCATAAAATTAGAGTATATGTATGATAATGGAGTTACCATAACATTTGGACAAATATAGGTGGGGAGAGAATAAGAAAAGAACTAGAAATTGAAAGGGAATTAAAGGAAAAGAAGGAGAGAAATTACCTCTTGAATTCTCCTCTTGAGATCCTTTTTAAGGGGACTAAGCTTGGTATTTTGATGAGAACAGAAGCTCTTGGACATGGGGTAGGGGATAGGGAAGATTATTAGGTAGATTTTAGATATGTCTTGAAGCTTGAGAGGTGTGAGGTAATGAGGAAGTGAAGGGTGGTATTTGTAGTAGAGGGGAGAGGGGTTTTCTTAATATAAAATTCATTAATTTATTATTTCTCCACAAGACAAGGAATAGTGAGTATTCCAGGACCAAAAATAGTAATTTTATAATGTAATCCCAAAAAAGTGGGATTAAATCAGTAGAACATCACACCTAGCTCTATAATTAGCTTATTTAGCTTATTTTTGTAAATTACGACATTTCACTCTTCATCAAAAATTAAAGTATTTCAGAAAAATCCCAAAATTTCACCCCAAATTTTTTTTCAATGTGTATAATCCAAAAATAAAGTCCGTTTTCCAAAATTAATTTTCTAAATATGATTAATTTAATGTTTAATTAAATTTATTATTTACTTGAAAAATACAGTTTCTAAAATTAAAACTGATTTTATAATGATTAAAAAATTATGTAGGGTCTTATAAAATTTTCTAAAACCTATAAGACATAGATTTTTTAATTTATGAACACATTATAAGAAAAAACGTTTTATTTTAAATTAATTAATTAATTATAATTAATTATTTATGACTCAAAAAAACACTAAACGTTTACTGTGGTCAAATTGTCACTTTCTAAGATGCTTAAATTTTATTTAATTTTTCACGAGTAAGGTTACTATTATTTTAGAAAATTTAATATTCATAAGGGTTGTATTACTATTTATAAGGTTAGGTCACTATTCATAAATGTATGTTACTATTCACTAAAAATTAAGTTTTTTTATTGGACCCCAAAAATCATCTTGAACACAACCGTGTATGTCGGACTTTCGAAATTCCAAACACAGAAGTAACAAAATTATATTTAAAGGTCACTTAGCACTTAGTAGTTCATTATGTTGTGTTTTCATGTTATTTTATGACATTTTTATAAGAAGAGGATTTCCATTGAAAAACTTTGGGTCGTTACATTTTTCTCCCTTAAGAAATTTCGCCCCCGAAATTTCACTTTACACAAACTGGTGAGGGTAATTCTCTTTCATCGCCTCCTCTGGTTCCCATGTAGCTTCTTGAAACTTATGGTTCCTCCACAACACTTTGAAAATGTGGGTTGTCTTTTTGCGTAGAACCTTATCTCTCGGGTGTAGAATCTCTATTGGATACTCCTTATAAGAGAGATCATCTTCCAGTTGTACCACCTCTGAGTTTACTATATGTGAGGGATCAGGTATGTACTTCCTCAGGAGTGATACGTGAAAAACATTATGAACTTGAGCCATATTCAGTGGAAGTGCAAGACGATAGGCCACAAATTATATACGGCCAAGGACTTCAAAGGGTCCAATGTACCTTGGGCTTAACTTACCTTTCTTTCCAAATCGCATGACTCTATTCCATAGTGATAATCAAAGGAAGTCTTTATCTCTAATGTCGAACTCCAAGTCCATTCAATGGTTGTCTGCATAACTATTTTTCTGACTCTAAGAAGATTTGATGTGTTTCTAGATGACTTGAACATTCTATGTCATCTCTTGAAAAAGGTCGGGTCCAAGTAGCTTTCTTTCTCCAACTTCATACCAACAGGTTGAAGTTCTACATCTATTTCCATACAGAGCTTCATATGGAGCCATCTGAATACTCGAGTGGAATCTATTGTTGTATGATAACTCAACCAATGGGAGATTCTGATCCTATCCACTTTTGAAATCTATAGAGCATGCTCTTATAATATATTCAAGCATCTGAATAGTCATTTTAAATTGGCCATCAGTTTGGGGGTGATAGGCCGTTTTAAAATTTAATTCAGTACTCAAATCATGTTGAAGGCTCCTCCAGAATTTAGTTGTGAACCTTGGATCATGGCCAGAGACAATTGAGAGTGGAACACCATACAATCTCACCACTTCCTTCACATATATCTTTTCAAGTTGTTCAAGCGAGAGATCTTATCATATAATGATAAAATGGGAAGTCTTGGTGAGTCGATCAACCATAACCCATATTGTATTATTTCTCTTTGATGTCTTCGGGAGACCAGTGAAAAAGTCCATAGTAACATTTTCCCATTTCCACATGGGTATAGGCAATGGCTGCATCAAAACTTTGTACTTTTGTCACTCTGCTTTAATTTTCTCACATACCAAGCACCTTGAGATATATTTTGCGATCTCCTTTTTCCTGTTATCCCACCAGAAGTATTCTCAGAGATCACGATACATATTGGTTCTACTAGGATGGATAGAGAATGTTGAGCTATGTGCATTGTCCAATAGATACTTCTTTATCCCAGGTGATGAAGGCACACAAATCCGCGTTCCAAACAGAATCACACCACCATCATCGATATGGAACTCATGCAGTTTCCCTTCCTTTAATACATTCACCCTATTTTGTGTCTCCACATCATCACTTTGTGCTTTCTTAATCTTCTATTGGATGGATTGTTGTGCAATAATTTGGGCAAGGTAGGATATATCCCCTGTTCTTATGATTTATAAATTTATCCTTTGCATATTCAAGAAGATATGTTCCTTCTCAATCTATAACATGGATAGAGTAGCAGGTTATTTTCTACTTGGAGCATTAGCTACCTTGTTCACCTTTCCAGGATGATAGTGAACAGAGAAATCATAATCCTTGATTAGCCCTAACCACATCCTTTGATGCATGTTGAGATCATTTTGTGTGAATATATACTTTAGGATCTTATGGTTGGTGTATATGTCACACTTCTCTCCATAAAGGTAGTGTCTCTATATTTTCAAGGAAAAAATCATGGCTTCCATCTCTAGGTCACGCGTCAGGTATTTCTGCTCATGGATCTTCAACTACCATGAGGTGTAGGCTATAACATTATCATTTTTCATGAGTACAGACCCCAAGCCTTTTTTTAAAGCATCACTATATATCACAAAACATTATACACTTTTTGGTAGTGTGAGTACAGGTGTAGTGATCAGCCTTATATTTAGCTCCTTGAATCTTACCTCACATTCTTCCGTCCATACATACTTTACTCCTTTCCTTGTTAACTTAGTTAGTGGGATTGACAATTGTGAGATGTTTCTCAAAAAATGTAGGTAGTACACAGCTAATCTAAGAAAAATACGGATTTCAATGAAACTAGAGGGTCTGGGCCATTCCTCAATTGCCTTTTTTAAGGATCCATAGAAATTCCCTCACTTGTGATCACATGTCTCAAGAATGTGACTTGCTTCATCCAAAATTCACACTTGCTGAACTTGGCGTACAAATTCACCTTTCTCAATGTCGCCAACACAAGTCTCAGATATTCTTTATGTTCCTCCTTGATCTTGGAGTAGATGATAATATCATCAATAAACACTTCCACAAGTTTTTCGAGGTAATGTCTAAATAATTTATTCATCACATCCCTGAAGATTGTAGGGGAATTAGTAAGTCCGAAGGGAATAACCAGAAACTCATAGTGCCCATACCTTGTACGGAAGGTAGTCTTCTGAATATCTTCCTTATTCACCTTTAGTTGATGATATCTAAAACAAATATCCACATTTGAGAAATATTGAGCTCCTATTAACTGATCAAACAAGTATTCAATCCTTAGAAGAGGATACTTGTTCATTATGGTGATCTTGTTGAGTTCCTGATAATCAATACACAACCTCATTGTTCAATCCTTCTTCTTCAAAAAGAGCACTGGCACACCCCATGGTGATGCACTAGGGCAAATGAACCCTTTGTCTAGATGCTCTTGTAGCTGCTTCTTTAACTCCTCCAATTTGATAGGAGCCAAAATATAGGGACAATTTGATATAGGATTAGCTCTGGGTATGAGTTTTATTGAGAACTCTACCCCATGATCCGAGGTAATTTTGGGTAACTCTTCTAGAAATACATCACCATATTCCCTCACAATGGGAATTTTAGCAAGGTTGGTACCTTCCTTTGACTCAAGCATTTGGGTGATGTATGCTTCTTCATAGGGAATCAATAACCACACCATTGAAGGATTTTTCAAAGTAGATTCGTGATCTTCCTTGAATTTGTATAGGAGCATGGGATGGTTCGGAATTTTAAAGGACATTTCATTTTCTCGATAGTTGATATGTTCTCTATATAACGAGAGCCAACCCATTACCATTATTGCATTGAATCCTACCAAGGGAAGTATTACGATATTATCAAGAAGAATCTTTTCACATACGCCAACATGAGAAGAGTCAAAAACATGGGTTTAATGATTGCATCACTTGTTGTTTTTATAGATATATCTACTTCAAGGTTTCAGGGCTTCAATTCTATAGTTCTAGAAAACTTGCATGATATAAAGGAATGCATAGAACCAAAATTAAATAAGACTTTTTCCATTCTTGAGTGAATAAGAAGAGTACCATGTATGACTTAATTATCGTGCTCCACTTATATAGTAGTGATGACATAATCCTTCACTTGTTTGTTTGGATTTGGTGGCTGCTGATGCAGATTACCCTTGAGAAATCGAGGTTTAGTGCACTGGCTTGCATAGTGCCCTTGCCCCCTACAGTTGTATTATTGAAACATGGGTGGTTCTTTCCTTTCATTAGCTATATTCTCCTTTCTTTTCATGTATTTTTGACACTCTTGAGAATGGTGTCCTTCTTTCCCACACATGAATCATTTCCCCATCCCTTTAAGGAAGTTCCCATGGTGAAACTTCCCACATTTTTGGCATGTGGGTCGTTGAGTTTTCCTCCCACCTTTGTCATTATATCCACCAGCTTGAAACTCCATTTTTTTTCTTATCACCATAGCCATGGGACCATTCTCCAAACTCCATATCCACTTTGAGAGCACACTGAACAACTTCTTCATAACTCCCAAAGTCTCTAATTTCAAGATCCTTTAAAAGGTTTTGTTTTAATCCACTAAAGAATCTATCAATTTTGATATCATTGTTGATAAGAAAACCCAATGAGTACCCTACAAGCCTTGTGAAATTCACTTCATAGTTTGTGACAAATTCTCCTTCTTTTTGATTGAGATCTATTAATTCTCTCTCCATATTCGTGATAAGTGTTCTTTGGAAATACTTGTTAAGAAACATTATCTTAAAGTCTTCCCATTCCATATCTTCAATTTCTCCCCTTGGCTTGTTGTTCTTAATCAAATCCCACCATTGATCAGCCTCTCCATCTAGATGATAAACAACTAGTGTCACCTTCTCCATCTTAGAACAGTAAATAATAGAAAAGATCTTCTCCATGGATTTGACCCACTATTCTGTAACTAGTGGATCAGAATATCCAATAAACTTATGTGGTCATTGCCACATAAAACATTCGATAGCCATTTTCTCTCTCTTTAGTGAAGGAGGATGTTCCCCATTATTATGGTTATTGTTCATAACCTGAGATAATTGGGTAAGCATCACTATGAATTTTTGAACTCCACCTACCAAATCATTGGGGATGTCATTCAGGAAATCATTGCATTGGCCCTCGCATGAGTTGTTGGCCTGATTTCTCCTGGTTCCCACCATTTTCCAAATACAAAATGTTAGATAAAACATAAGTAAACAAGTCATGAATAAATAAATTATTCATTTGAACAATTTATACTAAAAGCATAGAATATGGGATCCCTAGGTAAATCTTCTTGTGTGCGTGTTTGTACTTAGTTTCATATTAGAGGTTTTCACTAGGGTTCACAAATCCTAATTCCCAAATTAACTAAAACCTTTCCTCTGATACCAAATATAGAGACCCAGCTTTTTATTACATTAATATTTCATCATTTTAAAGATAAATAACATAATAGTATTAAACATATAGGATCAAATGGTTTAGTTTCTTGGGAAAACTAGAACCATACATAACAATTACAACATCGAGCATAAACATTTATTCAATTTCTTCTTCACTAGCTTCTTACTGGCACTTGACCTATTCTTAGTACATGTAGTCACATGAGGATATTCATAAAAACGGGTGATCTAGAAGCCCCATAATGGGATTGATAATAACCATATATCATGGGGTGAGCATAATAATAACATAGGTAAAGGATCATGAACATAAGAGGAAGCATAAATATAAGACTTGAAATGTGGCAATGTAGAAAAATGAAACATCATGTTTTAGTGGTTAACTACCAAACATACTTGTGAACAAAGATAGAATCTTGTTCACATCATTTCAAATTTACTCATGAGATTCATAAATTTACCCAATGCGTTGGAGTGCTGTATAATTCTGGGCACACCTGTCACATTCAAACATTCATATTGCGATATATAATTCTGGGTGCACCCGTCACATCATAACATTATCATTATCATGTATTCCACATAGAACATATATAAATAATGAACATAACTAAACTATTGAAATTAATGGATTTCATCTCATAATAACACATTCATAAAATTTGGTTTCCCAAAATAAATAGGGAACAACACACTTGATACAAGAACCATCAACCTTGAATGATAGGTAAAGGTTGAGTTCTTAAAAGAAGTGTTCTTTTTGAAAACATTTTGTTCGACATAAACTTCACTAAAAAACATTTATATCCCAAAAAAGGTAATATAATTATGAAAAAATGATTTTTAAGGAGTGGACATACCAAATTTGGAGTGAAATAGGGAGAACGTGAAGAAAGAAAATTGGGTTCGAGATTTTCCCCTTACCTTATATCTGAACGCTTCCTTTGCTTTAATGTCCTATATAATGACATTATATTCATTAATTAGAAACTAATGAACATTTTATAAATTAAAAGGGTTAGTTTTGGTTTCATTATGTTATTTTATGGTCCTTTTGATGAGTTATAGGGTTTAAAAACATTGTTCGAGAATGTTTGTTTTTACGGTTTTCTTGAGCGGTTCACTTGTATTCATAAAATGAAGTTTAGGTAGAACATGGGTAAACATAAAAAACTGAAATTACATGTTATTAATGATATTAAAGGAGTTTTAATGATCTTATAATGAATTATGTTATATACCTTGTGTATGAATCAATATATAGGAATTTATTGACGATCGTTTGGGTTAATTTGGGCGGTTTTTCGACCCCAACGAACTTGTTTTGTTTACTCATTTAGTAATATGTACATAAGTTAGTTCCAGAACGTTAATTAAGAAATAATACATAAAATATATTTTGTTTCAATCATTAAAATGGTTTCATGACAATATATAAAGGTATAAATGTAAAAAATAAAAGATGTCATTCTTGAAGGTTATAGATCAACACCTCACAAACAACGTTTTCTTTTATAAAAAAAAAGAAGAAAGGGGGTCGAATGATATAATATCCCATTATTATAATAAAATTCCAGTATATTTTTGATACTGTAATTACCATACCATTTGGAAAAAGATAGGTGTGGAGAGAATTGGAAAAGAACTTGAAATTGAAAGGGAATTAAAGGAAAAGAAGGTGAGAAATTACCTCTTGAATCCTCCTCTTGAGATCCTCCTTTAGGAGACTAAGCTTGGTCTTTCGATGAGACCCGAAGCTCTTGGAAGTGGGGTAGGGGCTAGGGAAGATGCTTGGGTAGAGTTTAGAAAAGGATTAAATCATGAGAGGTGTGAGGGAATGGGGGAGAGAATGGGGATATTTATAGTGGAGAGGAGAGGGGTTTTCTTAATATAAAATTCATTAATTTATTATTTCTCCACAAGATAAGGAATAGTGAGTCTTCCATGACAAATAATAGTAATTTTATAATTTAATCCTGAACCAAGTGGGCTTAAATCAGAAAAACATCAGACATCACTCTATAATTAGCTTATTTAGCATATTTTTGTAAATTACGGTATTTGACTATTCATAAAAAATTGAAGTATTTTAGAAAAATACCAAAATTTCACCCCAAACATTTTTCAACATGTAGAATCCAAAAATGAATCCCATTTTTTAAAAATAATTTTATATATTTGATTAATGTAATATTTAATTGAAATCAAAATTTACTTGAAAAATACAATTTTTAAAATAAAAACTGATTTTATAATGCTTTTAAAAATTATGTAGGGTCTTATAAAATTATCTAAAAACTATAAGGAATAGATTTTTTAATTTATAAACACATTTTAAGAAAATAAATTTTCTTTTAAATTAATTAATTAATTATAATTAATTATTTATGACACACAAAAATACCAAAACGTTTACTATGGTCAGATTTTCACTTTCGAAGATGCCTAAATTTTATTTATTTATTTATGGGTAAGGATATTCTTATTTTTAATGATTTAATATTCATAAGGTTCATAATACTATTTATAAGGGTAGGTTACTATTCATAAGGGTAGGTTACTATTCAAAAAAATTATGTTTTTCTTATTGGACCCCAAAAATCATCTTGAACATAACTGTTTATGTAGGATTTTCGAAATTCCAAACACAGAAGTGAAAAAATTATGTTTAAAGGTCACTTACCACTTAGGAGTTCATTATGCTGTGTTTTATGTGATTTTATGACATTTTTATAAGAATGGAATTTCCATTGAAAAACTTTGGGTCATTACAGTTTCCATCAAGGTATGCTAGGGGAGGATTCATGTTCAAATAGAAATAGGGAGATGACCAGATTTAGTGGGGAAAATGCACTACGACCAGATGTGGACCTACATGTAAAGTATGCACGGCGTTCTGTGACCAGTGATATACTAGCATGGTGCATGATGAGGAATGGTGGGGTTTCTGTTCAATTGTAGCTTCCAGATGCAGGTGGTGGCGCAACCTTGGGGAGAATACCGGTGGTCGAGGTTTGGTGCGGCCACACCGATGGGTGGATGTGGGGGTTGGGGACTATGTTTTCGAAGCTAGGAGGGATGAAATATCATCAAGGTGACATATGAAGGTGGTGAGTAGTCGATACAAGTGTTCTACGTCAAGGGAGGGAGGATAGAGAAGATGTGTGGGATCTGGGTTGCGTTTGGACGAACCATATGAAAGGGGTCCCAATTCCCCCTTTTATTTTTTTCAAAAAAAATTATAGCTTTCTAAGGAAGACATCGTACACATTTAATTATTATTTTTAATATTATTGTCATAAAATACCACAAATACTACCGCCACTGGTCAATTTGGTCTTATTTCATTTTTATGTGTTGCAGTTTTTCTCCATACTTTTAGCATTAGGCTGTTAATATTTTAATTTTTTTATTCCAAAATAGTGTGGAATACTGCTTGGTCAGATGAAAAAATCATGGCTGGAAAGAACTATTATGTCCACCTTAAATACGTTCGATGTTTAGGGTATTCCAAAAATTATTATTAACTATCTCTGTTCAGGTATAAACATATATATATATATATATATATATATATATATATGTTCTTAAAATTTTTATACCCACAATGAGTGAATTTAATTCAACCTAAAACTTCAAATGGAAGCAAATTCTCCATCCTATGTTGTATTGACTCACCATTTGTAGAGTTAGGACAATAATGATTCCCTCTTCAAAATTTAACACAAATTTAATTTTTTTTACATTAGATTAAAACATCAAATTCTCTATTTGATACCAATTATAGGGTTCATGAATGCGACATAAGCCCTAAAAAATAGGATTTTTTTACCAATGAACAATTTATTTATATCAACATTAGTGAAGCACTGCCCGATTATAACCTGAGGATATTTTCATGAATAATTTAAGCACAAAAATAAACTCAAGAAGTACCTCTTCTAGACAGAAGTCGCAATCAATATCTTTTCATTGCCGATGATTGTTGCTTAATGAATATGAAGTAGAATATATCTATACCATCAACACATACTTTTTAATCCTATGTTAGCATATATTTTTAGAATATGAGTGCTAGAACAAACTTTTGATGACACTTTCGGTGCCCTTCTAATCACTGCAGATCTGTTCCATTGATTCATGAAGAATAACTATGATCGATGTTTTGGAACAAGATTTTCCCGCTATATAAATTGAGAGTGATATGAGAGAGAGAAAGAGAGGATACCACCCTTTTAGTAGTGAATAGTCCATGTCATGTGAGATGTATTATCCTTTTATAATGAATTAATAAATACCTGAAATTAACTCCCTGACACCTAAATATTTATTTCTCACTAAATAATCCTTAAATAATGTATTATGAAAAACTAATTGGGTTATTAATGTTATTTATATTTTTATCAATTTCTTTTAATATAATTGATATATTATATGATAAAAGTGAGATGTTAACTCAACTCTTAGTTCCAAAAAATATTAAACGAAACATGAATAATAAAATAACATCTGTTAGTATAAACATTTTCCAGGTATTTACTATAATAATTGAAAATAAATTTAATAAATTAATTAATTATGATTTTTCTACACTTGAATAATATGAATTTATTTATTCATTGTAAATTTTATATCCTTGGACATATCTCAGACCTTGTTGTGGGGCCCACCATGAACTATACACATTTTCATTTGAATAGGGAAGACTTTAGAATATACTATTTTATGTGACCATCTAGGTCCTTATCTTGATAGTAGTGAATACCATTCATAGACTAGGAGAATAGTATAACCAAAAATAAAGGCCCCTAAAGAGATAAAGAGTAATCATAGCAATGAAAACTATCTTATGAAGACATGCTGTGTAATGTTATATCTTTTTCTCTTGATATCTCATAAAGCAGGATGAAAAAATCATATCATCATCCTTTATTTATTATTTTTTTACCTTACTGGATGGAATTACCATATTCTACCATGGACATGGATTTATTAAAGGTTCTACCATCCTGATCATTAGGTACCAAGATATCTCTTCTTATCGAAATAGAAAAATTCTTTCATTATTATTCAATCAATTTCATACTACCAATGACAAACCCAACACAAGATACCTCACTAAGAATTAATTGAAATAGTTTTCACCTTCAATAATAGTATGTGATGAGAATTATAAAAAGATAATAATCTCATTTCAATATACCATTACACATGTTTACAAATATGAACAACCAATGACAACAAAAAAGAGGTGGTGTTCCTATTGGTGGGTTTATACTCATCATCTCACCTACTAGATATCACCATATGAAAACTTCATGAGAATAAGTCTCAATGATTATTTGTAACATCCCAAGTAATTAATGAATAATATATATTCTTATCTATGTCTATCTATGAATTAGATAGTGTTTTAGAGTCTTAAAATGAGAATAAATCCAATCTTAAGCATGGAATACACTAATATTTTTAAAAGATTGCTTTATTGCCTTTGAATGGAAAACTTTTTTTAAATAAAAATTTTGATAATTTTATAAGCTCTATTTGTCAAAATAAAATTATTATTTATTATTGGGACATTTAAATTTACCTTGGGTTATTTTTTGGTATTTTTCTGACAATGTTCATTTTTTAATGAATAGTGAAAAATACTGCATTTTACATCAAAACTGCTTTTTCATCTAATTTAATTATATAGTTAGATTATATTTTTAATTTGTTTTAAATTGTAATTAGAATATATTTTTACCATTTAATCCAATGGTGGTCATTATAATTAATTTCACTTTGGAATTGGTCATAAACAAGTGCCAAACTTTTCATAGATATTGTTTCAAAAAATCCCGCTATTTGTTTTGACAACAAGAATTATCTTTAAATTTAATTATTGAAATTTCTATGTTTGGAATTTGGTAAAATGGATTACATATTTGTAATCAGAAGGTCCAAATTATGTAATTAATATTCTTTTGTTTTTAGACATTTTGAATAGTAACGACAGTAATTATCTTTAATTATCTTAATTAATTAGTAATAGGGTAGTTAAGGATAATAAAATAATATCCTAATAATAAAAAATGACCCCAAAATGTGTCTTAATGCTACTGGTTGTATCATGGACGACCATGGTATGCCTTTTTACAAACTTAGGGACCCCATGGAATCACATTTGGGTGAAAGTGACACTTTATCATTTTATTTTTCAATGAAAGGAGAATATCACTAAAGAATGTATCACCTGAGTAAAACATTTTTAATTTTTTCTAAATAAATGATCTCTTGAACGATAAATAGTCATTGTAAAGATAAAAATATTTCCCACATCATGGTATTTTGTTTATAATTTTTAGACATTAAATAAATAAATTTATTTATGACACCATGATGATGCAATGATTACCTCATTAATTAACAATTTAAATAAAATGAAACGATAATGTAAAATCTAACACATAAACTTGTCAAATACCTATTGGATGAGTATATTTAGAACCCTTATCACATTATCCTTGAAATATATCAATGTGGGACATTTAAAATCCGAAACTCATTTTAATATAAAGTAACATTTTATAACTTTCCAAGAGTACCCCTTCTCTCCTCTTATAAAAGGCCCCCACCTATACCTCCTTACCCACACTTCTAAAGCCATTTTATCGGCCAAGATCTGTTCAGTTTATCTCTCAACATCCCTCTATTAATCATAGAAGCCTTACCTTAGGCATAAATCTCTTCAAGAAACCCTTTTTGTTCAAACCAAGAGGAGTTAACCGATTTAAAGGTAAAGACTTCTCTAATGATATTTTGTTATATTTTGCTTCTCCAACCCCCTAAACTCTTTTTATTATTTTTTTTGTAACAAAAAAAGTATCTTAAATATACTAGGATGTTTTTATGAGAAGGATTAGATCTACACTTACACACACCTTCATCTAATGGTTAAAGAGCATACTATTTCTGTGGATGGTGAATTTCTGACTCACGAAATGATGATTGTTCAATATTCTTCTAACACCTTCAAAGGAAGCCATTAAGATTTCACTATATTTATATATGATATATAATATGTTTATTTTTTAATTAAGCTTCAGTATTTTTCATTTATAGAATACCTTTATGGTTTCCATTATGGGTAAACGTGATATCTTCATTTTAGGAAGTGCGGACTACCGCCCCCTCAAAGTGATTTGATTCGTTAATGCCATATGTGGGACCTATAAAGGATAGAGTTAATGATATAATATGTGATATTATACTGGAATTATAATATAACTTTATGTCATTATGATTTCATTCTATAAAATATGAAATAGAAATGAAAGTAGCGTTCATGCATACGTATGGCTTACCGTCTTCATGAACGGTGCATTTCATTTCTTAACTATAAATGTTATGTAATTTTATAAATACATGTATATACTGAATATATATGATACATATTATATCTTCATCATTAATATAATTCTGGATATAATGGATACATGAAAAACTTGTAATTATAAAGAGTTTATTTTTGACTCAAGTACCAATGATCGACAAAACGACCATTATTAACTTAAATAATTACATAGTGTTTATATCATTATAATAAGTAATATAAAATAAATAATGAACATCAAAAATGTTCTTAAGAAATTAAAAATTAACTCATGTTTATTATTTATGAGATTAAAGAATGATCTAGTCAAGTCAGACACGAGGTATGAGACTTCGTCTCAATCTCCTTTCATTGAGGCATATTTTGTTTTATACACAACTTTCTTTTATACGGTGTATAAACCCCTTTGAATTTTACGTCTATTCAAAAGGAATATTTTTTTATACAAATCATTTTACTAAATGACAAAAGGAATTATTTTTTTTGTCGTATGTATGCGGCGACAATGAATTTTCCACCATCGTGACCATTATTTGAGTTTCAGCTTGCTCTACAAGCCATAACTTTTTTTAAAATGAAAAAAATACCATGTTTTACTTTTCTTTTATTTTGGTATTGAAAATGGTTTTAATAATGTTTTTATTATATCAATGTGTTGTATTGATATCTTGTGATTGAAATGTGGAAATTTTATGTTTCCTTTATGCATGTTTTATGTGATACGATTATGTTATGGTTCTTGGGCATTGTTATGAAGATGGGTGGTTCCGTGATAAACTAAGGGCGGGTGAGCACGATATAGCTCTCCAATGCATTGGGTAATTCGAAGGGGTTAAACATTAAGGTTTCTCCAAAGAGATTTAGGGAATATACTGTGATGGGTATTTCAAACGTAACCATGAGGGTTACTCCCTATGTAATAATGTTATGAATGCCTCAATTTACCTTTATGCCTTATGATTTCTATGATTTATTCAGGATTTTATGAGGTATGTTAAAATGCATATGTTTGATGAGTAATGTATGATTTCATACATGGGCTAATGTTTTCATTTCGTACTTTTATATCCCTTACTGAGCTTTTTATGCTTATCCCAAGTTTTTGAAATGTTTTTCACAGGTCAAGGGAAAGGTACATGATGTGATGACAGTGTCAAGGAAGTGTCAAGAAAGAATCCATGTTTTATTTTAAATATGTTTCCGTTGATGGAAAAAATGAGTACTACATTTTATGTAACCACTTTGTTTAAATGTGGAATTTAATGCATGATTTATGATCTACATCTCTAAAACTCTAAACCTGAAAAGATCCTCAACGTGTATTCTTGAAATAAATCAAGATTAAGTAATGTTTAAGGCTGGGGCCTTATAGTTGGTATCAGAGGTCAGTTATGATAACTTTAGGAGTTATAATTATAATAAATGATTATACAAAATTAATTTTTTATGGTCAAATTGAAATGATATAGCATTTGAAGATTACCATGTTGCTTTATCTAAGACATGTTTGTTCTGAATGGTTTTCCATAGAGGAAACAGGGAAGCAGTGCTAGGAAGGCATACAGAAAGAAAAGACCTTCCGAATCAACATCCTAAGATGGTCAGAATTGGAACTGGATAGTTTGTGGTAATAATGGAGCAGTTTACTCAAGAGATAAATGGTGGTGGTATCCATGCACGAGATCATCCAGATCAACCGCATATGAACATGTCAGTGGTGGAACATTTCATGAGGCAACATCCCCCATAATTTAGAGGATCATCTGACCCTGTGCTAGCTGAAGGGTGGATTAAAGCACTGGAGAAGATTTTCGATGTATTGGGGGTGTTTAGACAAATCAAAAGGTTAGTCTTGCAATTTACCATTTGGAGGGTGAAACAGATCAGTGGTGGTCGATGGTTAAAAATATCAGGGATGCTGATGAGATTTATGATATCAAGTGGGATGAATTCAAAGGTATGTTTATTGAGAAGTATTTTCCTAAGGCTGTTTGACTTAGTATGGGAAAAAAATTCTTGTAATTAAGGCAAGAGGACGAATTAGTGGCTGCTTATGAAGAAAGGTTCACTCTATTGGCAAGGTATGCTCCAAATTTTATCCGAGACCTTGATAGTAAAATCAACCGTTTTTACTCAAGATTAAAGCCAAAATATCGAAGGGCATTAGCTTCTCGTGAGTTCAAAAGTTATGAAAAGCTTGTTAGATGTGTTGAGAAGGTGGAAATGATATTTTCCGATGATCAAGTGTTCTATAACAACTAACAGAAGAAGAGACCGAGGTGGCAGGAGAAAGGGAAGAATTCTTTAAAAAGGTCTGATAGTAAGAAAACTAAGTTTCCAGTTTTTGGTAAATGTGGTTAAAAGCTTACTGGGGAATGTCTTTTTAATTCTAGAAAGTGCTACCAATGTGGTAATGTGGGACATAAGGCTCGTGATTTCACTGCAAAAGATCAATGTGATGGTAAGACCAAATTTGATTTACAGTTAGTGAAATGTTTCAAGTGCAATGAGATGGGACACTATGCAAACGAGTGTCCGAAAAAGTGCTCAAGTGATGGGAAGCAGTCAGACTACAAGAAGAAAGGGGTGGTGAACTACTTCAGCATATGTTGGACAATCAAATGAAGTGGTATCAGGTACTATGTTTGTTTTTTCAGATTATGCCAGTGTGTTGTTTGATTCAGGGTCTACACATTCTTTCATCTCTGAAAACTTTTCTAGTAAAATGGAAATACCATTTCAAGAAATGACTCCTAAAATTGTGGTAAAAACACTTGGGGGGAAATGGTGAGGCAAAAAGAATTTATAAGAGTCTTCTTATCCTTATCCGTGGAAAGAACCTACTTGCAAACCATATTATTTTACCTCTAGTAGAGTTTGATGTTATCCTGGATAGGGATTGACTCTCTATTTACCATGCTAAGATTGACTGTAGAGCTAAAGAAGTTTATTTTTAGAAAGACTTTCAGTTTGTGTACAAGATTGATCCCTTACTGTTGATAACATATCAAGAGGCTGAGAAACTTGTAAAAGATGGAAATGAATGTTACCTTGCACATATTGTTGAAAACAAATGAACTGTTCAGATTAATGATGTGCCAATGGTAAATGAGTATCCTGATGTTTTTCCTGATGAGTTTCCTAGAATAATACCAGATTGGGAAGTTGAATTTACTTTTGAATTAGTTCCTGATGCTAAGCCAATTTCAAAACCCCCTTATCAAATGGCTCAAATTGAACTTTTAGAGTTGAAGGAGAAATTGCAAGATTTATTAGAGAAAGGTTTAATTCGGCCTAGAACATCACCATAGGGTGCTCTTGTCTTATTTGCTTAAAAGAAAAATGGTTCAATGAGACTTTTCATTGATTATAGTGCCTTGAATAACATCACTGTTAAGAACAAATATCCTTTGCCTCATATTGATGAGTTGTTTTATCAGCTCTAGGGAGCTCAATATTTTTCAAAGATTGACCTGAGATCGGGGTACCATTAGTTAAAGGTAAAGGAAACAGATGTTTTGGAGACCACATTTCATACAAGATATGGCCAATATGAATTTTTAGTAATGCCTCTTGGGCTAACCAATGCACCTGCTGTATTCATGTAACTTATGAATAGAATTTTCCATGAGTTCTTGGATAAGTTTTTGGTTGTTTTCATTGATGATATTTTGGTGTTTTCTAAAAGTAAAGAGGAGCATGAAAGTCATTTAAGGGTTATTTTTTAAACCTTAAAAGAAAAGAAATTGTATGGGAAATTCAGCAAGTGTGAGTTTTGGTTACAACAACTTTCTTTCCTTGGTCACATTGTTTCTAAATATGGGATAACTGTTGATCCTACAAAAACAAAGGTTGTGGAAGAATGTCCAAGACCCACAAATGTAACCGAGATTCGTAGTTTTCTTGGTTTGGCAGGCTATTACCGAAGGTTTGTTAAAAAAATTTCACGGTTATCTAGTCCAATGACTAAGCTAACTCGGAAGGGTGTTAAGTTTATCTGGACAAAATAATGTGATGATTGTTTTCAGGAACTGAAAATAAGATTGGTAAATGCTCCAGTTTTGGCACTGCCTTCCAGGAATGGTGAGTTTGTTATCTACAATGATTGTTCATTGAAAGGACTTGGTTTCATCCTAATGCAGAATGATCAGGTAATTGCTTATGCTTCACTTCAGTTGAAAACTCATGAGGTAAATTATCCTACACATGATTTGGAATTAGCTACTGTTGTTCGATGGACTATCAGGGATTTTGGGACCAACATCTTTCTTTGGTTAAGTTTTCTTATAATAATAGTTTTCATTACAGTATACAGATGAAACCATTTGAGGCATTATATGGGAAGCGGTGTCGAACTCCAGCTTTCTGGGATGAAGTGGGTGAAAGGAAGTTGATGGGACCAGAATTGGTAGAAGATTTGGCAGAAAAAGTTCAGCTGATACAAAAACACATGAGAACAGATCAGAGCAGGCAGAAAAGTTATGCGAAAAACAGGAGGAAGGATCTCTCTTTTGAGGTAAGCGATCATGTTTTTCTTAAAGTATCACCATGGAAAAGTGTGAAACGATTTGGTAAGAAAGGAAAGATGAGTCCAAGGTTAATTGGACCATATGAAATTCTAGAGAGAGTTGGATCATTTGCATACTGAGAGGTTTTACGTCCGAGTTTATCTTAGGTACACACTGTTTTTCATGTTTCAATGTTAAGGAAGTACATGCCAGATCCATGTCACGTTTTGAGTCCAGAGGCAGTTCAGTTGGACGAGAACCTATCTTATGAGGAACAACCTATCCAGATTCTTGACCACAGGGAGAAAGTATTTTGGAATAAGGTGATTCATCAAGTAATGGTTTTTTGAAAAAACCACATGATTGAAGAGGGAACATGGGAATCTGAAAAATGCAACGGGGGATAAATTCCCCAATTTATTGGATAAGTAAATAAATTGTGGGGACACAATTTTCTAAAGGGGGGAAGGATGTAACATCCCAAGTAAGTAATGAATAATATATATTCTTATCTATGTGAATTTATGAATTAAATAGTGTTTTAGAGGCTTAAAATGAGAATAAATCCAATCTTAAGCATGGAATACACTAATATTTTTAAAAGATTGTATTACTATCTTTTGATGGAAAAACATTTTTAAATCAAACTTTTGACAATTTTATATGCTCTATTTGTCAAAATAAACTTATTATATATGATTGGTACATTGAAATTTACCTTGGGTTAATTTTTGGTATTTTTTTTAAAATGCTCATTTTTTAATGAATAGTGAAAAATACTGCATTTTACATCAAAACTGCTTTTTCATATAATTTAATTATATGGTTAGATTATATTTTTAATTGAGTTTAAAGTGTAATTATAATATATTTTTACCATTTAATACAATGGTGGTCATTAGAATTAATTTCACTTTGGAATTGGTAATAAACAAGTGCCAAACATTTCATAGATATTGTTTCAAAAAACCCGCTATTTATTTTGACAAGGAGAATTATTTTTAAATTAGTTATTGCAATTTATATGTTTTGAATTTGGTAAAATGGATTCCATATTTGGAATCATAAGGTACAAATTATTTAATTAAGACTCTTTTGTTTTTGGACAATATGATTAGTAATGATAATAATTATCTTCAATTATCTTGATTAATTAGTAATGGGGTAGTTAAGGATAATAAAATAATATCATAATAATAAAAAATGACCCCAACATGTGTCCTAATGATACTAGTTGTGTCATGGCCAGCCATGGGATGCTTTGTGCCAAACTTAGGGACCCCATGGAATCACTTTTGGGTGAAAGTGACACTTTATCATTTTATTTTTTAAAGAAAGGAGAATATCACTAAAGAATGTATCACCTGAGTAAAACATTTTTAATTTTCTATAAATAAATGATATCTTGGACTATAAATAGTAATTGGAAATCTAGAAAGATTTCCTACATCATGGTATTTTTTTTATAATTTTTAGACATTAAATTAATTAATTTATTTATGACACCATGATGATGCAACAATTACCTCATTAATTAACGATTCAAATAAAATAAAAAGATAATGTAAAATATAAGACATAAAATTGTAAAATACCTATTGTATGATTATATTTCGAACTCTTATAAGCTTATACTAGAAATATATCAATGTGGGACCTTTAAAATCTGAAACTCATTTTAATATAAATTAACATTTATAACTTTCCAAGAGTGCCCCTCTTCTCCTCTTATAAAAGGCCCGCACCTCTACCTCCTTACCCACACTTCTCAAGCCATTGGATTGGCCAAGATCTGATCATTTTATCTATAGACATCACTCTCTTCATCATAGAAGCCTTACCTTAGGCATAAAGCTCTTTAAGAAACCCTTTTGGGTAAAACCAAGAGGAGTTACCTGATTTAAAGGTAAAGACTTCTCTAATGTTCTTTTGTTTTGTTTTGTTTTACTTCTCCAACCCCCTAAACTCTTTTTATTCCTTTATTTTGTAACAACACCAGTATCTTCAATATACTAGGATGTTCTTATGAGAAGGATTTGAGCTACACTTACATACACATTCATCTAATTGTCAAAGAGCATACTGTTTCCGTGGATGGAGAATTCCTGCTTAATGAAACGATGATTGTTCAATATTCTTCTAACACCTTAAAAGGTGGCCATTAAGATGTCACAATATTTATATATGATATATAATATGTTTATTTTTTTACTTAAGCTTCTGTATTTTTCATTTATGTCATACCTTTATGGTTTCTATTATGGGTAAATACGATATCTTCATTTTAGGAAGTGCGAACTACCGCCCCCTCAAAGTGATTTGATTCGTTAATGCCATATGTGGGATGTATAAAGGATTATGTTAATGATATTATATATTATATTATACTGGAATTATAATATAAATTTATATCATTATGATTCTATTCCATAAAATAATAAATATAAATGAAAATAGCGTTCATGCGTACGTACGACTTACCATCTCCATGAACGGTGTATTTCATTTCTTAACTCTAAATGTTATGTAATAATATAAATTCATGTATATAATGGATATATATGATATATATGATATATAAATCTTGAATATAATTATGGATATAATGTATGCATGAAAAACTTGTAATTATAAAGAGTTTATTTTTGACTCAAGTACCAATGATCGACAAAACGACCATTATTAACTTAAATAATTACATAGTGTTCATAACATGGTAATAAGTAATATAAAAGAATTAATGAACTTGAAAAAGGTTCTTAAGCAAGTAGAAATTAATTCAAGTTTATTATTCAAGAGATTAAAGAATGATTGAGTCAAGTCAGACACAAGGTATGGGACTTCGTCTCAATCTCCATTCATTGAGGCATATTTTTTTTATACACAACTTTCTTTTATACGGTGTATAAACCCTGTTGACTTTTACGTCTATTCAAGAGGAATCTTTTTTTATATGAAGAATTTTACTAAATGACAAAAGGAATGTTTTTTTTCATACGTATGCGGCGACAATGACTTCTCTGCCACCGTGACCATTATTTGAGTTTCAGCTTCCTCTACAAGCCATAATTTTTTTTAAAAATGAAAAAAATAAATACAATGTTTTAATTTTCTTTTATTTTGGTATTGAAAATGGTTTTCATAATGTTTTTATTATATCAACGTGTTGTATTCATATCTTGTTATTAAAATGTAGAAATGTTATGTTTCCTTTATGCATGTTTTATGTGATACGATTATGTTATGGTTCTTGGGCATTGTTATAAAGATGGGTTTTTCCATGATAAACTAAGGGCGGGTGATCCCGATATATCTCTCCAATGCATTGGGTAATGCGAAGGGGTTAAACGTAAAGGTTTCTCTGAAGAGATTTAGGGAATATACTATGATGAGTATTCCAAACTTAACCATGAGGGTTACTCCCTATGTAAGAATGTTATGAATGCCTCAAGTTACCTTTATGTCTTATGATTTCTATTATTTATTCATGATTTTATGAGGTATGTTAAAATTATTATGTTTTATGAGTGAAGTATGATTTCATACATGGAATAATGTTTTTATTTCGTACTTTTATATCCCAAACTGTTCTTTTTATGCTCATCCCAAGTTTTGGAAATTTTTTTCACAGGTCAAGGGAAAGGTAATGATGTGATGATAGTGTCAAGGAATTGTCAAGAAATAATCCATGTTTTATTTTAAATATGTTTCCATTGATGGGAAAAATGAGTACTATATTTTATGTAACCACTTTGTTTAAATGTGGAATGTAATGCATGATTTATGATATAATTCTCTAATACTTTAATCCTGAAAAGATCCTCAATGTGTATTCTTGAAATAACTCAAGATTAAGTAATGTTTAAGGCTAGTGCCTTATATTATGAACCCCTGGAACCTGATAATAATACATCAAATATGTCTAGTTAGTATGATGCTTCTACACCATAGGACATATATTTAATATTAATTTCATAGCATCTTGAGGTTTTCATTATAGAATGGGAACTACTAGAACATTTTTTATAAAACAAATCTATGGAAATTACCATATAAATTGTAGATGAAAAAAATATCAACACTATTATTTTAAGAATATTTAATGCATAACTCACTGTATACATGATTTGGTAATTTAAATATACTAATAAAGTTCGATCTAAGGCACCCACTTTAACAAAAAATAGCACCTTCACCAAATCCGTGGCTATGGTAGAAGAAGGTAAGTCTATCTAATTTAATAAATAGAAAATAAAAAAATAAATTATGATGACAAGAAGTGTGCATCCTATTTTATGAGATATCATGAAACAAAGTGATTATATTTCATGACACATATTTGTAGTAATGTTTTCATTACTATGACTTTACCTTTTCTTCTTATAGGCCTTGATGGGTTGCTAAAATTCAATCCATGTATATGAATAGTATTAACTACTATCAAGATAAGGACCTAAATGTACACACATAGATAATATTCATAAGCATGAACAACTATAATGAATTAGATATTAGGACATGGAGGAATTCATAGTGGTGTTTGGGTAATGTCCATGTTTAAATGATCATATGGGAATAAATAAATTTAATATTATTTAAGTTTGAAAAAATATCTAATGAATGTATTTACTCGTTATATTCATAAGTTATTTATTGAATATTTGAGAATTTTGTTTTGAAGAATTATTTAATATTTAATATTATATGTTTTTTAAGTTTTTAATTTGGGAAATATGAGTGGAGTTAATAACTCGTATATTATCACAAGATATTATTTTAATGTTACATGAATGTGATTATTTTATTATGGATTTTTCATTATGATTGTGTGGTTATAAATAATATTTTTTGGAATTAAATTGAGGGTTTACTTATTATAGGGATTATGTGTAATTTTAATAAGTTTTTACCTAACTATAAATGCACAAATATTCCCAAATTCGTAGGACTATTCATTACCATGAATTTGAGAGGTTTTATCACCTCCTTCTCAAGTTATACTGAAAAGGATGAAGGTTTAGGGCATCTTAATCCAATTTCCCCCACTCATATCAAACTTTCAATGATAATATAATAATATCAATGTTGAAAGTTTCTTTGAATATCCACACCTTCACTTGGGGATCAAATATAGACATTCATGCATACTTCTAGAGATTATGTGGATGATCTATAGGGATTCAACATTGTATCCTTTGAGTAATAGTTACCAGTAATGTTTTTTTAATACTGCCTTCATTTTGAATAGGTAAATGTTTCTTTATATTTTTATGATTAAATAGATAATGTAATATCATTGGGTAGTAACTAGATATCGTTTATTCTGAAGATGATGTTACGATGTCAATCACAACATTAAAATTTAAATTTACTGATTTTTAGGCTTCCACTGCATGCCAGATACCAAAACAGTCATCATTATTAACCTTTTCATTTGATAACTGGTGAGCATAATGGCTTCACTCATTTTATTTGAAACACTGGAGTGTGGGTGGTTCATTTTGTGGAGCTTTCTCTTTATTCACATCATTTTCTAAACTCTTCCCATCACTTTAGAATTTGATTTTCTGATTACCTTTATTTTCATATTGAAAAAATTTACCAGAAACCTTAAGAAAATTTCCTCTATATTTCTTTACACACATCGATCACAAAAGAAATATTATTTCCTTCTCTCCATGGGTTTTATAATTTCTTTTGAATTCATTTTTTTTTCTAATCAAAACCATGAGATTTATGGGAAACTGCAATCTTCATTTCTGATTGAATAGAAAAAAAAATATTTCATCATAACTACTGAAGTCTCTTATGGATAATTACATTGAGGTACTTGGTTTTGAGCCACTGAATAATCAATCAACCTTACTTTCAAGTTTGATAATAATACAAGAAGTGTACGTCAAAAATCATGTAAAAGTTTCCTCACTGGTACTGATTGATTCATCATCATTTTTATTTACCTTAAGGAATTAAATATCCATTTTTAAGAAGAATATGAGGAAGTTACATATTAAAAAATAATCTCTTAAACTTATCCCAATACATGGTTTCAATTTCCTATCATTTTCTCATGTTCTTGATAAGTATCCACAACTGATCTGTTTCTCCTTCCAAATGAGAAATAACAAAAATAACCTTTTCATTCTATATACAATAAATAAGAAAAATATATTTTAAATGGAACTAATACATTACTAAAAAACTAGTGGATCAACAAACCCACTAAATTAAGGTGGATGTTGCCTCATAAAGGACTCCACAACACATTGTTACCACCTTTTCTCGTTTGACAAATCAATATGTTTCATAAATTCATAAATTTTTGTAAGAATAACAATACGTTTTTTCATTACAAATCACATAACATTTTGTTTCTCAGGAATATAATCATTGAATTTCCCATCAAATTCAGAATTAACATGATTTATTCAGGAATTATCCATTGAATAAAACCAAAAAACATATTCTGGGGAACAATAATCATAGTGGGAAACCACATAATAATGAAAAATCATTTATAGGATGTCTAAACCAGGACAATTTATTTTCAATCTATGACACATTAGGTTTATCCTAGGTTATTCATGGTCATAATCTATTAAAATACTTTATAATAGTTCATAAAAAATGCAAGTTATCCAATAATATCCCCCGAGAGTGTTAAGATAGGTTTGTAGTAAGGGAATAATCATCATGAACCAGAATAATTGTTGAGATATACCCAAACATCTCTTTTTTGGGGTTATTACCTATAGATGAATCTTTGAAAAAACCACTTGCACTTGTAATATCCAAATAGATATATTTTTCTAGTAAATCCACACTCTTTTATTTACCATAACTAAGGAAATTATTCTATAAATAGGATTATTTGAAGGGTTCTCACTAAAGTTTTCTCATCCTAGTTTCCAAAGGTAACTAAACCATAATTTGATACTAACTACAGTGACCCATACCCTTCATACATAAATGTCACATCTTATTAAATTTATATTCAATACATAACATTATAATTCATGGTAGAATCATATAGGTCTATTATATTTGGAACTTGGATGCATAAACAACTCATTCATGGGTGAACTATATCATCTCCTTATAAGTTCTTCATAACTATAATCATTCTTATAAAGATCATACATAATTTATTTCTTCATAACCTAGAGAAAGGAAACATAAGGGTGAGCTCTAATGCTCAAAAATGGTAAAAAAGGGCTATATTAAACATAACATTTGTATTATGGAATGAGAAAATTATCATAACATTTTAAAACCATACCATACATATCATAGATTATAATCTTGAGTCCTACCATAAATCTTGGTAGTTAATAATACATGACTCATAAAGTAATTAATGAACATGATCTATGAGAGAAAACATCACTATAATACATAAGTTTGTCACATACACATAATAATAGAAAATAATTTCCTTTGTATTCAAATCTCACTACCAATACTATCATTTTGGATTGGGTAAACTCCAAAAACAATCATATTAGTTATGGTAAACTCCAAATACTATCATCATAGATAATTCTCAATAATGAACTTGGTTCACTCTCCATTTTAGTCATTTTTATATCAGGAGATATCCATATTTTCCCAATACATAGGAGGTATATATAATTTTAGGTCCACCCATAAAAAATTTAAAATAATATATATGAGTTCCATAATATCATAAATCATTTATCTTATAATAACCAATGAAATGGAAATTTGTTTCATAAACCTTTCATCATTTCATCATAGAATAACCCATGGAAAAAAAATAGGGTTCATAACTTAATTAACCCTTGGAAAAGAAATGGGTTTCATAGAGTGATCCTTATATCATTGTCATTACAAGACATCCAAAGAATGAAATTGTATGGTATAATTGGTTCATATTTATAGTTAATCATCAGTAACATTAAATAAAGTGATCATAGATGAAAATACATTTAAAATAGATCTAAAATATTTTTTGAGGAAAATAACCTATTTATTTTGAATTCACTTATTTAAAGCCTTAAAATTTAAAAAATATTAAGGAAAATTTTTCTTTTAAAAAAACTTGGAATATTTTAAAGGAAGGTTCAAAGTATTGAAAATTCATGATGGCAATAAGTAGTGTTTATTCTATGAATGTAAAAAAAATATTCCTTTCACATTTTTAGTAAAAAGTTAAAAGTACCTCATTCAGAAAATGAAGAAATATTCCTTTTAATAAATTTCTTAAAAATTTAAACTTTGGTAAAAATTAATATAAAAAAGCATATGAGAATAGTAAATTTTTATTTGATTTTTTTTAGAAAACATGGACATTTAACAAAAAGGATTTTCAACTTAAGAGAGAAATAAAGTCATTTATCCTTAAAAAACATCTTTCATTATCTTGAGTTATTAAAGATAAAATGAACAGAAAAATTTTATCTTTTTAAATAACCATTAGAGAAGAAAACTCATGAGATTATTAAGAGGTATATAATGAGATTTTATCATTGGAAACTAAATCATAAATTATCCTGGTAAATATGGATATTGTAACATAAAACACTTAAATAAAGTTCTACTTGATTTGAAAGCACTATAAACTACTATTTAATAAATTTTAATTTATTAAACGTCTATAATTTAATCATGTATAAAATTATAATATCATATATAAACCCCTTATAACATTTAAACACTCATTTATTAATAATTCCTTATGAAAATCATGATTTTCAAGTGTTAACTATTCTGTTTTCCTCAAGAAAATTATTTGCTAGTTATAGTCCTTGTTCATTGATTGTGGTACCATAATATTTTAAATGTTATTACTGATATAAATATCACATATATATATATATCCATAAAGGATAGATATATACAAATTAATTACATTGTTCATGGAGATAGTACACCGTATGTACATCGAAATGTTGCTTTCACTTTTTGAAGGATTGCATGAATACAGTTTAAATATTAATTAAACATTAAAAAAAACATTATTATATAATATATATCATATATATTCATAAAAGTTTTCCTTATTAAAATCCATTTAAAATTGAATCAAAAACCAAATCTCATCGCTTTGTGAAAGTGGTAGTCCATACACATACATGAGTGACATTATCATTTTCTAACAGACTGAAAGATAATAAGGTAGATGTGATATAATAATTCAAGAATTGTAATTATATCATAAATATCATATTTTATAATTAAACCTTTCCTAATAACCATCCATTAAATATGGTGATGTATAATTAATTGTATCACTACATGGTGGTGGTGGTCCACACGTACACATGAGCGATAATTTCAATTCCCATTTGATGGAATAGAGGTGAATATTTGTGTTTACATAATAATAATAAAATTTAAGTACACTGATGATACTAGAGTTATTATTTTATGACCAATATCATATATTTATAAGAGGTATAATAACAAAAAAATTGAAAGAGTTTGGGTAAGATGATTACCTCACCTTCTCTTAGTCTCACTTAGATCCTTTCTTATGGACCCTTGGAATGATCTTTTAAGAAGAATAGTTCCTAAAATTACTGGATAAAAAATTTTAGAAGATATTTTGGAATGGTTTTATCATGTTAAAATTATCAAAGTTGTGTAAATAAAAGAAAGTATGGGGTGTTGTTTTATAAGTGGGGGATAGGACAGACATAGAATTTCATAAAAGAATAAAATAAAATAAAGTCATTCCCAAGAAAAATTATTCTAAATATCAAGATATTTATATTTTGGATATCATGAGCTCAAAAATGGACATATAATAGGATTTATATAAACTTAATTGGAAAACATACACTTATCTTTTGGTTTAACCCCCACTAAACCTGTTTTAATATTAAACACATTGAAAAATATTTATTATTTTTATTATTCATTATGTACCAAAATAAAATTCGTGTCATTAAAAAAATTAAAAATTATAATTACAAATATGGAATAAATTTATCAAATTAAATCTATAAAATTGGAAGAAATTACATTTAAAATAAACTCAAAAAAATGAGATGAAAAACAATTTTCATGAAAAAGATAAATTCTTAAGTTTAAAAAGTTATTATAAAAAATCACTTAAAATTAATTCCAATGAACATAATTGAATTATTAATAATATAATTGAACATATTTTAATTTTAAAACCATTTTAAAATAAAATCTAACTTTGTATATTCTTTAAATGAAAAGAAAAATTACAATAAAAATAAGTATTTTTCAATGTTAATCGAAAAATTAATCTTTTCTAGTAAATTTGGAAAAATTCACTATAATATAATGTTGACATGTTAATTTAAATTTTTTTTATTGTTTAAAATAAATTTTTAATAAGTAAAAAAAATATTATATTATTTTCTTATAAAAACCATTATAGAAGAAAAATTTATGTTTAAAACAAATATCGACTTTATTAAAAATTGTGTAATTATATATTTTAATTATGTTAAGGCATTATACATATTTGAAAATATAGTTATTACTATTATTATAATGAATTAAATGGATATGTTATAATGGTATACTATATTACAGTTTTTTAGACTTGGGGTTTCATGTGTCGTAAGCTATCAAAGAAATTAAATTTATTTTTTAAAAATGTATATCATAAAATATTGGGGTGTTACACACACATATCCAACCACAAATAAAATGCTTAAAGGTAGGATGAATCTAATACCAAAATACATGCATATAACTAAATCCGACATCAGAGTATGACATAAGTACATAAAAGAAAATCCCAAAATACTGGCCCACTAAAACTGAAAAAAGTCCAACCTACTAGAAAGGAGGAGACTACTGTAAAATGAAACTCCTAGAACCAATAATAGCTCATCTAAATCAATTATGATGTTCTTAATTTTGGACTTTCTAACACCGTACCATAAGACCTATCATCTGTATAATACATGACCCATGTGGGAAGAGCCCATGTAGGGGTGAGTATAAACATATCTAATAGAACACTCTAAAATCACAAAACATAAAGCATAAAGAGAGTAGTCATCCCATAATCATAGAGGAATGTTAGTGAAAATATCAGATAATAAAAAATATAACTGGATATACTCAAGATAGACACCAAGTCTCAATGTTAAATCACAACCATACTATCAGCCTAGGATTCCACTTGGGGATTCAAGGTAATGCTCATATGATAGAACTGACTCCAGAATTATTTTTATCATTTATGAGGCTCATATGAGAGGTTGTATTTGTTAGGAGTCACCATAAAGAAGGTACATTATAGAATTCAAAATATTTTGATACACAAGTAGTGGATCATACCTAGGGTATATGGGGGATTCCTAACCCTACATGGAGTAAACATGTTAGATTGAGGATCACATGCCCGATAATATGGTAAATGATTCCTAACACAACCTAGGTAAGAATGATATTGGATAAAAAATTAGTCTACATAGAGTTATACCTGACTCTATCAAAGATTAATCCCATATATGAGATTAATTCCTATTCTCGGGAAGTGATTCCCCACTATAACATCATAAGGATTAACCAAGGGGATGGAAGCTACTGATACTAGTCTTCATTAAAGATAAAAGGGCCTCAACCTACCTAGGTAAAACTACACAGTGTGTACTAGTATTTTTTGGTGTATCCTTCTATGTTTGGACCTACCCATGTATCTTCTCATGTTCATCAGATTGTGTCTATGTACTATGGTCATGCCATTGTTCCTAGACATGTTCATGAATGTGCACTTCAAGAGTACATGCCAGATCATTATCTTCAGGTCACATAGAATTTGGAAAAACCACATGACTTATGATATTTAACTATTTATAGAACCCTATTCCCCACATAAATGGGCTACACAACATGTGTTTTTCTAAAGTACAAGTCATGAAAGTCAGGATTTTCTAGAAACTCTTGAGGATATCACATGTCTTCACCCACACCAACTTCATCTATGATATAATAATAAAAACCACCAAGAAACATATATTAAGGGTTAGAAAAAACAAAAATCTTCACTAGTGGATAGATTCTAACCACCCAATCTTCCCATGAAATGATACTCATTGTGCCGCACCCCCAAATCTCCAAACCCTAGTTTAAAACCGAAAAGATAGTTTTAGATCCTTGAATGATATCTCTTTTCATGAAATAACACCTCAACCATGTGGTTGATCCAAAATCAAGACACATAGAAAAAATCTGTTGTCCCAAATATCTTCTATACACTGATCAATTTCTAGGTATTTTCAAAGCACTAGTCAAACAAATCACTAATGCTGAACACATGAATAATGAGGGGAGAAAGACACAAAACGAAATAGTGAGTATACATTGTAAACATTTTTTTAGACAATCCTAGAATTGTTGATTTTAAAAATCATGGAATGAAAGAAAATAATACTGGATTATCAAAAAATATCAATTCCTAATTATAGGAAGATAAATGAACATCTGCAAATCAATGATCGAACCATGAATCAATTTGGTAGTGGAATTGATCTGCGTTAGACATGGGATGAAAAAATAGATTAAAATCAATGATAAAAACATCCTACCTCAAGTTTGAATCAATAATTTATAAGGAAAATTTATGAATCATTATCATTGGTTAGATCCATGAACTATTGTGTCAAATATGAACTTTTTAACATACTTATCACCAAACCACTTCCTCATCATTCACAAAGACTTTCAACCAATGAATCCTCTCAAATAGCTAGGGTTATGTGAAAAAACCTAGGATTTTTCTATAAATGGATTTAAATTAGGTAGAAACTGGTTATATCCATTTAATAAATAGATAAATAAATAAATTAATAATCCTCCCACAGTCACTCATAAGACAAACACCCAAAGCACATAATGGATATGTTGTTCCTAGGGTCAAAATCACATTTTGGATATAATGGAAAACTCATATTTCCCATCTAGAACAACATTCAGGATATACTACATAATTTTAGAAAAAAATGCATATGTGATATAATATATTTAATATTTTTATTATATTAACATCGAGCCTCCTTGGGACTTGAAATCCCACACTGACATGGAATCGAGCTTTGAAAATATACCAAAGTTTTATAAGGAAAAAATAAAGTCATTAGAACCATAAAAGGTGGTAAAAATATCTAACATAGAGTTTATATAAATTAATTTAGTAAAATATGATAAGGAGAAGGTTTCACTGAAGATATTCTTAGAGGAGCTACACAAAAAGTGAGCGGAAACCATTTTTCACTATGATAGTATGAGTAATATACTTCTTGAAAAGAACATAGTGTTTCATGATCATATGAATCATATTTAGTAAAAATATTATTTTATTATAGGATTGATATAGGATGGGTTTTTTACATTACATAAGATTTATAGAACTAACAATCTAGTGCACATATTGATGAAGCCAATGGAAAATGAGAAGATGAACCACTTTTGTGCCTATATTGGTCTTCATGAGTGAATGGAGGATTAGAGGAAGAATATAATAGAACACTATGGGGTAATTAGAAGGAAACACATGTATTTCTTGAATCATCATCTTGAAATTAAAGCTTTGAATGTAAATCATGCACTACAATGTGAATAACAAGACGCAATCAAATTAAGTTAGTTATCCAAGCTAGTAGAATGAAAGTAACTTTTAATTCTAGATCAGGTTTCAATTTGGATATGTTTGGAATGGAATATCCATATGAATGAATTTGATATAACCACTTATATCCCAGAATGCACAGCAATACAATATAGAAATAGTGACCAATGATACCGATAGAGTACTATAGTAGTGTAGATTTACTATAACATATTGGACTTTGGAGATAAAAATACTATGTTTTGAAAAATTGTATCCACCAATCACTACAGTGAAATAGAATTATTATTTGGTTGGTGAAATAGTTTCATTATCTCCTTTATAAACTTATTCGAGATATGTTTTCTGCATTTGATGCTTTGTAAAACATCCTTTTAATTGTGCTCCTAAGACAGTGATATTTCAGACTTTTTCTGGATGTATAGATTATTTAAAAAACCATGTAAATATATGTGATCATATTCTTCTTATTATTTGATTTTTTTCATTTTACTTTTCTTCTATTAATTATCATTCATTTTTTCTACACATGTTTTTGTAACAAAATTTTCATATTTTGGGTCTCTTATTTTTTATATCATTATATTATTTTCAATTCTTATGAATATTGTTATTATATAAATATAGTATTCAAATTAATATTTTTTTGTTAGTATTTTATATGGTGAATATTATCTATATAATACTATATTAATAAATATGAAATAATAATATAATAAGTGAAATTACATTGATAAAATTATGGGGCGTTACACAGATGATTAATCCAATGGTATGGGGTTAACATAAAATTATAACCTTTAAGGGATGATAGGGAACATAAATCTTTAGAACAAGAAAAAATACCCAGTGAATCAAATTATTAGGAGTCATCCATATGGAAATAGGAACATTATAGAAAAAGAGTCTATAGTTTTAATGAAGAATCTAACAAAAGCATAAAATACAAGTAATAGTTGGTGGTGAAAGTATTTCTATAGAATGAATGATTCAATTTATTAGAAATTTTTTAATTGGTAGTAAAGAATATTTCAATTAGAAGTGTGTTAAGAATTTTATAATCTTATAGTTTACAATTGGAGTAGATCGATGTGATTACTTCCTTTATTCATAGTGATTTAGAGGAGGAGATCTAAATGAAATATCCCAAGGGGTTTGAAGACTATAGGATGGATGGAATTATTTTCAAACTAAAGTTATTTCTATATGGATTGAACTAGAAACCTTGATAATGGAGATGAATGTTTAATAATTCCATGAATAAATATGGCTTCACAAAGATCAACTCTGATAATTGTTCCATTAGAAGTCTTCGAATGATATAACTTACACAATTATCATCCTTTATATGGATCACATGTTGTTGGAAGGATTGAAAATTCAGTAGATTAAGAAGATAAAGATAAATTTATCCATAATATTTTAAATAAGTTTCTTGGTTAATCCAATAAAACCCTAGTGATGAGAATAAAAAGGGATAAAAAATTTGGTACTCTTTTGTCATCCCATAAGTATTATAACTAAAATCTCATTAAAAGGATTCAAATGAAGTAATTTAAATATTTATCAACTCCCCTGTCATAAAATTTAGATATTTATAATGCACATGAACCTTCAATGGAATATGTGGTATGGTACATGGAATAAGTATCTTATGATTTATCTATTGGAAGTATGATGTATGCGATGGTGTGTACATGGATATACATTTATTTTTTAGTAGAAAATGTATATCATTTTACATATAACCTTAGGTAGGAGAACTGGGAAGCTGTGAAGTGGATCATCAAAAACCTAAAGGTATTGGTAGATAAAACATTAATATTTGAGGAATATGATCCTCTATAAGGTTTTTTAATGTGAATTTTTCTGGTGATTCTAAAAATTGGAAAAGTACAATGGGTTTTTTGTATACCTTTTGTGGAACAATAGCTAGCTAGATGTCATATATATAGTTGATGGTGAATTTTTCTACAACTGAATGAGAGTATATTGTAGATATAGAAGTTGTAATTAATTTTGTTTTGTTAATAAACTTACTGTAGGAACATAGAAAAGAATATAAAGTAGGAATAATATTCTGTTACAATGAGAGTGTTATCCACCTAGGTAAGAATCTAGTATTTCATGCAAGAAAAAAATAACCTAAAATTCCATTTCAATTGAAATATATTATAGGAAAAGGTGTTTGATCTATGTAATATTGTGGGGATGAAAAATATGGGTGGAATGTTCACAAATTTTTTAGTCTAATAACGTCAAGGGAAATATTTTTCCTTAGTGGGACTTAAATGAATAAGTGTAGAATGGAAAACACTACAATGAATATGGAAGAATGATTTTGTTTATCCAATTTTTTTTGGATGAATATATGTTTCCTTGAAGTAATATTCAAGTGGGATATTGCTGGATCATGAGTTTTATTCAATTCATTTAAAGTTTTGTCATTTAATTTTCAGTCATCAATAGTTTTCTTCAGCCTTATATGAATATTTTTAGAAGAAGACTTAAACACAAGTTTTTGAAAACTAAATGTTTAAAAACTTCCAATGGATGCTGTGAAGACTGGATCTTGGGCATGGTGAATAATATAATAGCTGGGATAGTTGAGTCAACAGAATCCTTAGATGGATAGATAAGTAAATGGATAGATAACAACAGATTTTATTGGTCAACGTTACCGGTTTAACCCAAAAAAATCCTCTATAAAAGGAGGTAGGACCAATTTATGAGTATTAATATAAGGAATTATTAAAAATTATAACACTATCTTACTAAGATATATTGTTTTTAAATATTATACATTAGGTAATATAAAGGTTTTAGCAGTGTTCTCCCTCAAACATAGGATGAAAGTCTGAACCACATTAAAACAACATTCCTTATTTTTTTCTTGTTAATTGTATTATCTTGTGTGCATGCTTCATATTTTGAGTGTTGATTAGGGTGCTTCTTGAATTCTTAATATCAGTATAGTAAGTTAAAGAGGGAAGATCTAATAGTTGAAATTCTATTTTATTGAACTACTCATGGATACAAATTTATGATGGACTCAATGTTCAACTAGTCAGTGGTTGTATAATATTTTTATGAGTCTTATTCCCAAAAAACCACATTTCATAGAGAATAAAGGGGTTTCTATACCAAAACCAAAATTAATAAAGTAAATATATAATTCTATGGTATTTCAGGAGGTTGTGTTTATAGAATTTTTGGATCTTTTCTAACTATGTTTTCCATGCTACTGTTTTATCACAATTCCATGGTGACACTTAGAAAAATAGAAGCCCAGGGTAGAGGTTGGCTATAATATGAAAGCTATTTTTCATGGATAGTTTTTACAAACTGAAACTAAATCCAATCTAGAAAAATGTTTAAATATGGATTCCAATATTTTAGATATTTTTCAAGGGGATACATTGAATTATATTTATAATATTTTGATGATACATTTGGCCATCTTAAAGGAAAGGGAAAAAGTATAAAAGGAATCAAAAGAAAATAATGGGCTATATAGGGGATCAAAAATTGGAATCAACATCATCAACCAATTAGCTGTGTAGTTAAGACTTTGTTTTCCTTTTTTTCTTTTCATTATGTAATAGTGGGTTGTTATGTTGGTTGTTTAAAAGTAATTCAATTAATATTACTCAATTTTTTAAAACATTTATTTTATTAACTAGTAATTTAATTTTCTTTTCAATAGTGTTTAGTTCATTAGTGGTTGATGTTCATTTAATCACGTATAGCTAGACTCACATAGAAAGGTGGAATTGAAAAAAGAGGATGCTTACATCATTATCCTTACATTATTTTTCTCTCATTATTTTTTAACATTAGTTAGTGTTACATTTTTCATAAATATAATCATATCCTTTATTCTCCTAGAGAAAGTAAGAGCAATTATCAGACGAACCCCAAGGTGATATAGGGGAGTGGGATTGCAAGATCTAATCTTAACTATTCCTTTCTCTTTTGATATTGATCTTAATGAATATAGGTATTATTATATTACATTGAACAAAGGAATAAAATGGATTTAGGTTGAATTAGTTAATTTTGACCAAGTTGAACTGATTACCTCAAGAATTCTCATGATAGTTTATTTGTTCAATCTACTGAGTGGAGTTGGATTGTTTCAATTTGAAAACCATCATTGGATATCATATTCTATCTATTTTATACTTTTTATTTACATTATAAGTAATTAGATATTGAGAAAATTAACATATTTCAATTTGGTTTAGATTTGATCAAGTTTGAAAATTAGTAACAAGTTAGTAGAGATCTAACCTTTGATTTGAATATCTTAACTAGGATTTCTAGTTCCTCATGGGTTAGACTCTATACTTTTACTATACTACAATTTTAGTGTTATTATTTTTTTGAGAAAAATAAAAATTCTAAAATTTTTCTTCATTGAGGAATTAATATTTCCCCAAGATTGGTTATGCTTTTGGAATTATTTCTAGGAAACAATAGAAACTAGTAATGATCTACTAACCAATTGATTAGATCATGTTTTTTCTTATCCTATTTATATTTTAGAATTTTAGTTTATCTATTTTTTTATTTTTTTTATTTTCCCCCTTTTTCATGATTGGCTATTTGCGTTTGGGGTTATATGTTTCAAAGATGAAGGACGACATCAATTTAATGATACAACTTGATCTTCTTATGAAATTCATTTCTATACTCAAATGGAGAATTAAACATCTATGACATATAATATAATCATACCATGAAGGATATCCTAAGTATTACATAAGTTAACATGAATATACCCACTTTTACAAAGTGGAAAAACACAAAGAATGGTGTAAACTAATGAAAGAAGTGGAAAAAGTGTCATCCCAATAAAAGGAAACCCCCAAAGATAGATATGGACATATGGTTGAACTGAGAGAGAGATTTTATGGTTATACCAAGTTAAATTCAGAATTTTAGGATCCATATAATTATGAAATTAACATTGTGATAGAACCTAGGGAGGCTAGTACACCTATAAATGGTGAAGAGAAATACGAGGTAAAATTGGTGAAAGGAATAAAAGAACATGATTTTAAGGAAAATTAAAGTGTAGTTACTATTGAAGAAGTACTGTAAAATAACTTTAAAACATAAAAAATAGGAAAAAAAGAAAAATTATGAAATTAAAATCTATAATAAATTATTTGAGGAAGTAAATATGGAAGAATATGTGAATGGGTAGTTCTAATAATTATGACCATTCAGTGAATTACTTGTTCATTCTTTTAAACAATCCAAATTATGGTTCACCATATAAGAATGTTTCAAATTGAAATTATAGAGGAAAAGAAGTATAATCAATTGAGATGAGAATAAATTAATCACATTCTTAAATCTAGACCATGTAACTTTTTTTATTATCTTATCATGTAAAACCTGAGGTAAGGTCTAGCTTAATGAACATAAACAAAATGATTTCAAGGTTAAAACATATTTTGAATGTTTTATCAGGACTTTTAATTTTAGTTTAGGATTATTACTGGTTGTAAATTCTTATCCCATCATTATTTTTTATCTTTACTTGAATAGATATTGAGGTTTACTTGTTTATTTTATGTTTCAGGCCCAAATAATAAAAAAATTTGGAAGAAAGGGAGAATGATACACTACAACTATGACAACATAAAAATGACTTCATTTCAAATAAATTTATTCTAGTGATCATGAGATTGGATCTTCAATAATCATGTAAAAATTCCAGTTTCATTTCTTTGTATTTTATAAATTATCATGATGCACATAAATTCGTATTTTTTATACATCCCTCACATTCATTTAACATTGGGGAAAATGTTTAGTTTAAGGGTGTTGGAGATATAATTAGGCCCCCATCTATATTTTCTCCACTTTACTAATCAAATATATATCAACACTTATGAAATATTTTTTTTTGAAAAATTGGATTTATTTTACTGAAAGTTAGATACAAAGGTTGATATTTTGGAAAGTTACATTCTCATTTAAAATTTTAGTTTTTTAAAAGTTATTTATGATATGATTTTTATTCATAATTATATTTCTTAAAAAATTGATTTATTAGACTAACTATTATTTTTCATGTAATTCATTAATTGAATGACATATTATGATTCCCATTCTAAAGAGGGTTTTGAGAATTTTTGTCATTTTCATTCTTTTACACTATTTATTGATAGAAATTGAGATGTGTGTAACTGCTAAACCATTATTTTTTTATCAAATCATGATGATTTTGAATAAAATGATAATTATTGAGGCCATCACTTGATTATTTTTTAACCAATTTTGTCTTGAGATCTACCCAAAATCCAATCTTTCTTAAAACCCATAGATACCATAGAATACCATGATATTAATCCACATTTGAAGTATAACTGCCATTCCTATATTTATTATTTAGTATAATTTCATGTTTATTTGAGATTTAAATATGGAGTTGGGTGTTTCATGGTTTAATTAAGTTAAAAAGATGTGAATGTGTTTGAGGGAAAATCTCTTAGTTATTTTGGAAAAGATGACAAATAGTTGTTATTATTCCATATTGAATATTTTACATTCTAAAAAGAAAGAAAAGAAAAAAATAAAAAATTAATAAGAAAAGATGAATGAAGTAATAGTGATAAAATGGGATACCTTGGATTTAAATTTAGCTATCAAAACCCCCTTATTGTACAAACTTTTCCAATTTGTGCCGGTAGGTGATTGATAGTGGGGATTGCGGTGATATTAAGTTTTCCTTACAAGGGTGTAAGAATTATTCTTATATAAATTACATAAAAAAATAAGGGAAATAAAATTCTAAGAGAAAAAAAATTTTATTTCTATTTTTCATGTTTAGATTATGAACCTATGTGAAAGAGGAGAAGGTGGAAATGTTCTCTTGAAAGGAAGATAAAGACGGAGAAGTTTATTTCAGTGAGTATTTTATTGAATTTCATGAATTATGTTTAAAGAACATATCCATCCATTTCAATATTATGAATTTAATATTCAAATAATTACCTACCTACTTTTAGCTTCATATTCATTTAAACCTAATGGAAATTTCCTCATGATTTTTGTGGTTTAATTTCTATGTAGATATTTAGATAACACGAAAGTCTTTGAATAGAGTGAACATATTTGAGATTGATTATAAGCCTTTATATTATGATCTTAATTTATGATTAAAATTAATTTTCTATGTGGTAAATCAAAAATGGAATTAATAATAATTTGAGGTTGAATTTTTTGTGTGGACGAGAAGAAAATAATTTAAATTCAGAATTATACATGCTGAATTATTTGACACTTGTTTTTGGGTAAGTTTTGTCCTTTGTAAATATTTAGCTATAAATTTGTTATTATGATCACATTAAATTGAAAACTTACCTTGTTAAACTATAAATCATTTATGATTATAATTTGAGGATTTTATTGGGGATAATATAACGTTTTAGGTGTTGGGGATTTTGATGAATCAAAATTTTATAGACATTTTCACCATTTATTTCATTTATTTATTGGTTCTTAGAAGTTATTTATATTTTATTTATTTATTTTATAATAGGTTAATGATTAATTTATAGTTTAAAGGTGTTTTAGTGATTTTTAGAATAAATTAATGAGAATCTATACAAAATTAGGTTTTTTGAAAAGGGAAATCAAATAAATAAAAGATCCCCAAAAAATGGGGCTATCCTTCACCAACAAGAACATTAAGAGTTATCTACCCTAAGGTGGCTGGTTGGGATGAACCATAAGAGTTAGTCTAGGGGATTATAAAGGGGGATCAAAACTTTTGGGGGTGGTGAGAGGTAGAGGGATGGTGTTGGGCGGTATAATAAAAATGTAGCGATGTAGTGTGAGTGATTTGATTGATAATTTTTTTCCTCCTTGTTGAGAAATCAATGTGGGAAAAGAGCATGTAGAAACTAGTCAAACATAATAAATCCATACACTGGTCGTTGATATGATGTTGTATGTATCATATGCTTTGCATGTGCCTGTGGTTTCTGTATGCTACTTTGTGGAATGGGACACTATGTCATTGAGTATAAAATGACTCCACAATTTTCGATGAAGGTGATGTTCAATGCCACCACCTATAAGGAATCCTACATCACCATATCTTAGGATATTTAATCATGAATATTGGTATGTTCTATATAATAATGTTTTTTTGTGCTAGAACTATAATCCCAATTTCGTGTTTTCATTAAAGAGATAAAGTAAAACACTAATGGGGTTTTATGATCATCATATGACCATATGCAGTGAAGGACAACCCAAATATAGTCAAATATATCTTTGAGAATAAACATGTAAATAAAATATATAAACAATTTAATTATAAATTACCAATGATAACAATATTATTATTTCTTAGTGAAGGAGAATACTTTATGAAGATCATGAAGCAGTGAAAAAAAATCGCTCAGCCTCTGAGGGTGGTACCCCAACCAATGAATCTGTGATCATATCATGAGGATACCCCAATGGTGAAGGGTTGATAGAACCTTTGTCATAGGTGATGAACAATAATATAGTAGGAAGATAAAAATGAGTGTATTTCTCATAATTTCTTATCCACAATAGGAAGGATCACATACCTTTATATGGTCATCCCTGATGTATTTCCTTAAATAAAAATATGTTGACCAAATTAATGTATCCATATAAATTTATTTCTATAATTAATTTAATCCTACTGAATGAGGGTTCAAGACAATTAATCATATCATAAATAATTGTAACTAATAATAAAACCATTCATGAGAAAAAATAATATATATTTTTATTTATTATCGCATGTGTTTAATACATGAATTATGATAAATGCATTAAAATCATGCAATGAAATATAAAAAAATATAAAAAAATATAATATATACATATATATTTTACCAAATGCCTATCAATATTACACTTACACTAAAATCCCATAAGGACTTTATCCATAACATCACCACTCTCTGTGCACCTTTCCAAACACTTTTTGATACATTTTCTCATTAAACTCTCTAAATTTTGATAAAATAATTTGTCCAAAATTTTATCTTTATCCAAAGGCCCAATTGTGTGACCCTGCGACCCTTAGAATCATTGAAAACAACTATTAAATCTCTATTTTGTTTACGTAAGAAAGGAGTGGCCTCTAGAAAAACATTAGTTTTACTCAAGCTAGTAAGGGTTCTAATGTGATATCCATAAAACAAACTCATATCTCTATATAGGAATGTACACCAAGTAATAAGGATTCATAATAAGTATACACCCTTAAGTATATCTGTAACCGTATGAAATTCCATGAGATATACTTTAGCGGATTGGTCTAAGTAATAAGTCTCTACTTATTACCTCATGAATATATTCTTTAATATATCATATACAACCCACTATAATGGATTTTAGAATCTAGTCAAGCTAACCTTTACATATCATCACAAACCATTAAACTTAATGATAATCATTTATTAGGGAAAAATAAAAGTTTTTACATTGAGAGGATATTTATCATTTAAAAATTCATGTAAAATATACTAAAACCCACATGAATTAATAATAAATGGATATTTTATTTATTATAATGACATGATACATTTAAAGCCATTACAACCAATATCTTATAGAGATATAACATGACCCTCATGTGATTACAATAATAATGGATTAATTTTCCAAATATTAAATCCATATGTAATTTCCTTCATAACCCTATGTGACCATCTAATAAAATACTCCTAATAACAACTTAGTGAGTGAAATTTATGATGCAATATAGTTTGAATAATGGAGAGACATAGGAATAATATTACTTATGTTTGAATAATTGAACTTATATTCAAACTCTTTAGCTTCATAACAACACATGTTTTAATCTCTCATTATGTTGTCTACATAAAACTCTATATAATTATATCATCTTCATTACTGGAACCTTTTCTATTAATATTTTTTTAAATATTTTTTAAATAATGTAACTATTTACATTACCATTTTCCATCATATCCTAAACTCTTTTAGGATAAAGTTATACCCATTTTGTAAGAGTAACTAATAAAAATATTAACATTTATTTTTACTATAATACCATAAAATATTTTAGGATAAATTCATAGTCATTTCATTATGGTAATCATATATATCCATTTATATTTATATTTACCAATATTTCATAAACCGTTTAGGAAATAAAATGAATTTGACTTTTTAATTAAGATGGAATAACAGTGATATTTACTTTATCGTAGTAATTAAATGTGGGTATTTAAATTTTCTTTATTATTTTATATCCCAAATCTTTAGGATATAAAGTTAAAAATCACTCAAACATAGATTAGAATAATCTTTTGTTTGTTAACTTTGAATTTCTCTAAGACTAAACATACTCCCACTATTATCTTAAACATTACAATCACTTTAGAATATCATTATAATACTCAACAAAAACTACACTATGTTTTAGGAAATAAAATTTATTTTTTTTATTAATAATATTTAAAAAATAATTTTTTTCCACAACACCTATGGTTTATATGTTTTGTGAAACTTTCCATTTTTTTGAAATGAATATTTTATCTAAACACTTTTATCCTGGATAAAATACTTTTATCCATAATATCTTTCCAAAAAAGGTTATAGAAATCGATGAATCATAATACATTTGTATACAATTAATAATCTCATAAAAAAACTTTATTATAGAACATACTATCATATCATATAAAGGATGTGAGATAAAGATACACATATTTTAATTATATTCATTCGAGTTTGACACATTCCATTATATTCAAATTCCCAATTTGGTAATTATTTAGTTCATCTCAAGAATATAAACTACAAGATCAATAAATTATTACGTTAATTTTGAATACTTTTATATTTAAAACACTTGTAAAACATATAATACATATCACATACCATAAGAAATATAATAATCAATTCTTATTACATTAATACCTGACACAGACATTCCAGATAGTTTCAAAAACTCCATTAGGTATATCGTCGATAATCCAATAATATTGGATTATTAACAATCATTTATTAATAGCCCTAGGTTTCAATGACCTTGATTTTATTCTTTAAGAAACATTGTTTATCTTTCAAATAATTTTTATTCTTTTATTTTTTGAACTTGTAACTACTTTTACTATCTATATAGTAATTTAATCTCGATATAACATGTCTAGTTCATCCATTATCAACACTTTGAGAATATTATGTAATTTTTTTAACTGAATTCAATCATATTTTCAGAACATTTCTAGAAATTATGAAAAGATATATTCTCTAACTAGAAAAATCCATTTTTGTCTCCCCTTTAAAACAAGTTATAGAATTAAACTAGTTATAAACCATGTGTAAGAACACCAATCTACTCTCATTTAAGAAAACATAGTTTATAATCTCTTTTCAAGTGTTAAATGAAATATTGTACACATATTATGATGAATTTATCCAATATTAAAGCATGAAATTCATCAATATAGAGAATAAATTTTTCAATTAATTTAAAACAAAATTCAAAATTTAATTATTGTCATTTTTTAGGCTTCTGTAAATTTTAAAAACTTTTTAAAACATACAGTTGATATCATATATGTATCATAATAATATAATTGATTTTTATAACTAATAAAGCCTTAAGGAAACGTTTTAGTTTCACAAAGTCCTAAATATATTGAATCATATAGAATATAATTTTATAAACCCAATAATATTGATATATGAGACTAAAATAATTGATGTGCCCAATCATATTGAACACATGAGTGGAGTTTAATATTCCTTTGGATATTTTTCATCTAATTTATTTGAACCATTAATTGAATTATTCCATTATTCCATAAGAATATAGATTCACTTGTTGAATAATTTTAGTAGTAGGTTGGTCAGGAAGGAACTATTATAACACATAATATATTTCTTAAAAACTTTTCTAAAGTTACCAGATATAGAGTAGATTAAATTAAACATCTCATTTTCAAGTATTAATTATAAAGTTCTATCTTGATGATGATGATGATATATATCTACGAAAAAAGTTATTTATCATATGAATATCATGTCTCATATATTTTCAATAAGTGATTTTAATGAAATTTATCCCCCTAAAATTGAAAACCATATATATAATATCTATTTTCAAGATAAGATCTATATTTCACTAAAAAAATATAATTTCTATAGAGTGAAAATTACCGCTTAATTATTTAGGTAGGGAATCTTCCCAATTAAAACTATTATGATTCTTGGATAATTTAGTAGATAACCCTTTATCCAAATCCATCTTATAGATTCCCTCAATTTTATTCCTTGGGTATACCAACCCGTGGGGCCTCACAGCTAAGTGTCACGCAAAGAAAAAATAAAAAAAGACAATGCAACACAATATAGGGGATCCATTCTATAGCCTGAAACTACTCATTTAATAATCATGAGTCACTCATTACATGATTTCCATACACAAGATAATCAAGGGAAACTCCGCTATGACATAAAACTTCAGATTTGGATAATCGAGGTCTTGAAAAGTTTTTCTATAAAAGGAATCTCACACTTAGTACTGAATGAGTTTTCTTTTTCAAAGTCTAACAAATTTAATATATATCACTTGCACATTAATGTAATAACTAGTACATCCTACATAATTGTTATCTTCTAATGTTTTATTCCCTTTTTTAATGAGTTCTTCTAATTATTTAGTTATGAAATACTTATTCCAATAATAAAATTTATGTTTTCACACCACATTAATGTGTAACTCTTTAGACAACCCACAAGTCTATGTTAATAACCCAAAAATAGAAGTTAATATATTATTACATATGAAAATAAATCATATGAATAAGATACATAAATACTTAAAGTAAAATAATAGAGTTATATTATATTGAATAAATCTACACGAGTAATCTCAAATTGATAGATATCCAACCCCATTCACTTTTCTAGACAAGACATGTCTCTAGGAAAGTAGGTGGTCTAACCCCATGTACCTCTAATCAGGGAGACTTTACTCTAGATAGGATTGAAATCATCAAAAAACTAACACCCAATATGTACATCCTATTCCCAACAACTACACACAAATTAATAAGTAAAATTTCAAAATAAGGTCAAGGTATATAGAAACTAAATTTTATGATATCAAACCTAGCAAGATATACAAGGCTTTATCCTTTAAGCAAGTCATCATATGGATTTTGGAATACAATTATTCATAATATAACAAATTTATTACTATGACTAAAATAGGTAATAACCATTAAATAATTGAGCAATTCAAATATTTGAACATGTGATAAACATTTATGAAAAATTTCATAAATAATATCTATTTATAAACTGTTTTATAATTTCAGCTTTAAAATCATGGACATTCTGTATTCATGAATATAAAATATTTATATAATTTACAATATCAATTCTTTAATATTTATCATAATATGACATTTCCATTTTAAATATATAATATTATATCAATTATAAACAATATATATTTAAATTTAAAATTTGTAATTCTTTTACATTATCTAAATATCATATACTTAATTTTTATTTAGACCACAATCATATCAATTATAAAAACACATTTTTATATAGAATAAATAATATCCAAATAAAGACCCCTGTATTTTAATAATTTAAAATTAATTAATTATGAACTAAACATGGATATTATAGAAATTTAATAAATAAACAATTTATTTATATTCTAAAATATGTGACATTTATAAACTATTAATAAATAAATTCTATTTTTTAATAAATTATCAAAAATTTATACATTTTATATTATTATCAATATGAACCATTTAAAATTTTATATTAAATGAAATTTATATGATATTTCATGAATTATAAACATTTTATAATTAAATATATATTAAATAAACATTTTTATATAATCAAAATATCATATATGTTGGAATTTATAAAATCTTTAAAAATAACCTTTTATGTTTTAGAAGTAAATAATTTATTTATATATCCAAAATAATATAATTTAATATTCTAAAAGGTAATAAAAAAAGTATCAATTAACCACAAATATTTTATAGTTAATTAATTTATAATTTTTTTATTAATTTATATTCATATTTCAAAAAACCATTCAAATTATTCAGAATCAAATTTTAAATAACATTATTTAATAAAAAAATAAATCCTCTTGATTAAAATAATAATTTTATCTATTTTCATAAACAAGAGTAATATATATGAATTTTTCATTTTTATTTCTTGGATTGAAAAATATCATTTTACACTTAAAAATTAATTTTCATAAATCAATAAATGTGTTGATTAGTCAAATAATACTACCCTATGATACCACTAATGGGATTTATATGATCATAATATGACCATATGAAGAGGAAGACAACCCAATGATGGATAAACCTCTCTTTGAGAATCAACACATAAATAAACTATATAAATAGTGTACCTAGAAATCACTAGTGACAGTAGTCTTCTTCTTTCTCAACAAAGGATAAAGATTGATTAATAAAAAAAATAGTGAATCAAATAACTCTACCTCTGAGGGGGTACACCGACCAATGTATCTATGATCATATCATGATGATGCCTAAATATTGAAGGGGTTCTAGTGCATTCATCTTAGATGATGACCAACGGTATGAGAGGAAGATAGAAATGAGAGGCTTTGTAAGGACCCAACCCCTATTTCCCAGAGTTAGTGCCTTATTTTATTACATTGGAATATAAACAAGAAATATTCATCTCAAAGGACCGATTAATTTAGTATATTTAGAAGCAAGATACATACATTATTTGAACATTACAACATGAAATGAAATACAACATATAAGTTTTATTGGGAACATCCACAACTATAAGTTTATCATTGTAGGTCACTCATAAAAAACATCTTCATGTCCTGAGAAAATGAATCATAAGAAAAGGGTGAGATCAAACTCTCATTAAGGTTATGCAATAAATCATAAGATAACATAAACATAAACATAAACATTATGATTGGTGAATAACTAAAAACATGTACCTTTAAAAATAAACTTGAACACATTATGGTAGGAATAAAAGTTGAATAAATAATTCCATAATAAACATAATCATGAGTATTATACTAGTAGATTAATAACATGAAATACCAATAATATTTTCATAATTAGTGAATTAATAATATGGGACACCATAACCATACCATCAAGGCCTTGTGCCAAGAACATAAATATCCATTTTGTCCAGGCATCGTGCCAAGACCATATTTTGTTTCATGATACCTAACGATGCACCAAGGGGATATATAGGGACCCAAACTACACTTAATAAGTCCAATGAATTTCTCATATGAATTGGGATAAACATAAACAACATTTACATTCATATTTAAACTAATGGATGAAATTTAATTGACTTTCCCCAAACATTAAGCATAAACACTTACCATTTAGAGTAAATTGGTGAATGGTTTTAAGATAGTACATCCATAATATAACTAATAATAAAACATTGAATTAAATATGGTATATTATGTCATAAAATATTAATCCCAATAATACAAAATAATCAACAAGAGTGTTGAAATAGATGAATATACTTTTATAAAATCATCGAGTAATTCTTGAGATAAATACTCTTTTACTTTGAAAAGAAGAGTTTGTTTGGAAAAATATTTGTATAAAAAAATAATTTAATTAAGATAGTATTTTAATTATAAAATGATTTTTTATAAAGATAATGTTTTCCAAAAATATATTATAGAGTTCCCTTACAAATTGGTAAGAAATTTAGAAATTCCCTTGAATCAGACATGTATTTTGGGAATAATTTCTGAAAGATCCTTTTAAAATGTATAACTCCACATAAATGAAGGTAGTAATCTGGTCGGTAAAAAAATATAGAACATTGAACAATAATTTATGAGGAGTAAATATGAATAAATAAGAATTTAATTGAGTTAAGTAGAGAATAAAAGTAACCCGAATGAAAATGGAGGTTCGGGTAGAAAACTTTTACCTTATGTCCTAAGATGTTCCTCACTTGACCTTAATGACCTGAATAAAAAAATTTAGGTCCATAAATTAATAATTCCAGAACATAACCAAATTTAATTGATTTATTATAACCTTATTAGGTTCATTAATGGACTTTTGATGAGTTAATAGATTCAATTTCATTGTTTGGGATTGTTTTCTTCCTTGGTTTTCATGACCAGTTTACTTATATTCATGTATAGATAAACATGTAGAATGAGAATGGATGTTCAGAATATAAGTTTTATTTTATTAGGGAACAAAAAAAAGATTAAATGGTCATAAAATTCATTTCGTCATTGGTAGTGAATAGGAATCATTATATAAAACATTAATGACAATTATTTGGGTTAATTGGTGGTTCTTGATCACAACAAACTCATTTTGATTTATAAATTAGTATCATGTGTAAAAAATTATTATAGAACATCAAATAAGTTATAATATATTTATTATATTATGTTTCAACCATAAAAATGGTTTCATGACCAGAATTTAATATGGTAATAGGAAATGAAAACTCGTCGTCCTTGAATGTGATAATTTAACACATCTCGGATGGTGTTTTCATTTCTAGTATAAAAAAAGTGGAAATAAGAGATGATGATAAATTATTCAAATATCACAAAAAATACCAGTTAATTTTAGGTAATACAGTTATAATAACATTTTTATGAAAGGATGTGTGTAAAGAAAAAAGAAAACAAAGGAACTCAAAATAAAATAAAAGTTAAGAAATCCCTTATGAAAATTCAGCTGTCTAACGACATTGATTAAAATTTACAAAAGTATTTTGTGTATATAAAAAGGGTATATAATCATTCATACATAAAATGGAAATTAAGGAGGATATGTAATGATATATACCAACACAATCCAATTGAAATTAAAAAAGAATAACATAAAATGAATGCTCGAAAAAGAGAAGGGTGGCAGATTCCCTTACCTTAAAGAGTAACTCCTAAAACATGAAGGTTGGGACATTGGGGGATTGAGGAAACATTGAGGGAACTCCTAGGGAGGTAAAACTACAACATATTATAGTATTATGAGTTTTTAATGAAATAAAAATAAGGAATGAGTGGTAATTTATAGTAAATGAGAGGGAGTTTTTTTAAATTTCAAAGGATACCTCATTAGTGTTTTTTGAAAAACCATGGGCTTGACCATGGTATTAGTCACATGGGACACCTCATATAATATTTTAATTTACACAAGTCTACAAGATTTTTCTATTAATTATTAAATCATTATGATGTAATTAAACATACCGAAAACTCAAAACAATATTTTTACTATTCATGAAAATTCAAGTATTTTAGAAAAATCACAAAAATTCACCCGAACCATTTTTCAAAATTTATAATTCAAAAATGAAATCTATTTTTCTAAAAATAATTCTCTAAATACTATTAATTTAATTTTTAAATAAAATAAAAATTTATTCCAAAAAACAACTTCAAAACTATAACTCATTTCATAACACAAAGAAGAATTAATCAAGGTCCCATAAAATTATATTATAACAATAATAAAATAAAGTAAAATTTTATTATTACATTTTATAAAAATGCATTTCCATTTTAAATTATTAAATTAAGGAAAAAATTGTAATTAAAATATTTATGACATACAAAAAATCCAATTCTCACACTATGATTGTATTTTTCACTTATAAGATGTCTAAAATGTATTTATACATTCATGGGAGAAGTTTCTATTTTTTTGTCTGATTTAATATCAACTACTATTCATATGAGTAACATTACAATTCATAAGGGTATGTTACTATTCATAAAGTTATGTTACTATTCATCAAAAATTAAGTTTGTCTTATCAGACTTTAAATATCTTACTCAATGCAACCTTGTATGTTATTTTTTCAAAACTCAAATATAATATGTGGAAAAACTATGTTTACTGGCTAGGTTATATCAAAGTGGTGTTTTGTATAGAATTAATGTTTCATGCATTCAATATTAAATTTATTTTCAAAATATTGGGGTGTTATAGGCTTGATCACTGTTGATTTTCTATAAGAGGAGGGATCACATACCTTTATATAGTCATACATGACAAGTTTCATTAAATAAAAATGCATCAACCACACTAATGTCTCCATATATGTTTATTCTCATAATCCATTGAATCCTATTCAATGAGAGGTCAACCCAATTTATTCATTCATAATAGATTGTAACCGATTATCAATTTTTTTGGGAGAAATAAATAAATAAATAAATAAATACCATCAAATGTATTTAATACATGAATTATGATACATGAATCAAATGAATCAAATGAATCTAATTAAATATGTATTTTTTATATATTATATTATTATATATATATATATATTAGTGAATATATAACACAAACTATAAGGTGTCACTATAATGAGGGGATGAGCTTACGCCACACTACGAAATGATATTATAATGGTTTTATTGTGTAGTTTCGTGTCATGACACATATTAAATAATAAAGTGATATATAATTCTAGAGTTGAGATAGACACAACAAGATTACCCCCAATGATTTAGAGGGTCTCAATTTGGTAGATACATGATGTTTTGGTTTTAGGGACTTCATGTTGAAGTGTTTTACACACACCAAAATGATATTTCATGAAGAAAAAGGAGGATTCAACAACACAACTAAAATTAAATATGGAAAGAAATAATGTTGTTGGTTTTGAAAAGGGTTTCTTTACATGATTTTTGGATCTTTATTGACTGGGTTTTGCATACCATAATTTTATCTCATTTCCATGGTTAAATTCAAAAAATAAAATAAAATAAAGGTTAGAGAGGAGGTTGTCCAAGATAAAAAATTCCTACACATTTGAGAGTTTGGCCACGTAGAAAATAAATCCAAGTAAAAAAAGTCTAAAATATGAATTCATTTATTTTATAGATTTTTTGAGAGAAGAATTTGTTTTTTATTTTAAATACCTTGATGAAGGATTTTATCATCTCGAATGAAGGAAATAAATAGATGAAGAAGCATCAAAATAATATTATGGGAGACATGGGGGATTTTGGATTAGAATTGACATCAGTTACCTAGGAGTTGCGTATTTAAGAATTTGTTTTTTCCTATTAGTTTTTCATTGTGAAATAGTTGTTTCTATTTTGTATTTTTAATATAAATTCATGTAAGATTCCTCAATTTATCAATACCCTTATTCTATTAGTTTGTAATTTTTACCTCTCTTATGGTGTTTAGTTAATTAGTGGTTAATAATTATTTAATCTTGAGTGGATAAACTCATAGAGGGGGTAGAATTGATGAAAGATGATGCACACATCATATTCATTACATTCTTATTAAATTGTGATTTTCTCTTATTAGTCAGTAATACATTGTACCTAATAAAATTCACATCCAATATCCACCAAGAGAGAGTGAGGGAGAATAGGGTATGTACCCCAATACGAAAGAGGGGAGTGGGAGAGAGAGAACCAAACTTAACTCCACCATTCATTTTTAAGATTTAAATGAAATCATATTGGTCTTATTAGATTACCTAAAACAAAGGAATTAAATGGGTGTAAGTAGAATTAGTTGTTACAAACCAAGTAAAATTTATTACCACAAGAATCCTTGCTTTTATAATCTCACGAGTGGATTTGAATTATTTTTAGAAAATAAAAACCATATCAGGACACTAATTTACCTCTCTTCTATCCCTTAATTGACATTTTAACTAATCAATTCTATAAACTAGTTCAATTTATTTTAAATTCATTTATGTTTTGTAATTAACGACTAGTTAGTTAAGATCTAACAATTTATTTTAATATGGTAACTGGGATTCCTAATTACTTAAGGGTTTGACCCTACACTTTCACTATACTATTATTTTATAGTTAGTATTAATTTGGAAAAAATATAAATTCTAAAAATTTTCTTCTATATGGAATTAAAGGTTCGCATAGGATGGTTAAAACTTTATAAAACAAGTTATCTTTAATAATTTCCCTACTATTATGTTGGAAGAATTGTTTTAGAACTATTCTTTTGGAGTTTTTAATTTTCATATGATATTTTAGTTCATTAGTTACCTACAAATATTGATAGATTATATTTTTGTGTTAGGATTTTATTATATGAAAGAAATTTTTTCATTTAACTCTATATATGTTAGAATAAAAAAACATTCTTAGTAATAAATGATTAAATGTAGGAACTTTTTCATGAATAGACATGTTATCCTTTTCAATCATGATTAAATTGTTTTTAGTACTGTAATTTTTGTGTGTTATAAATTGAGTTTTAAATACTATGACTTGTGTGGTTATTGATATATTTATATGAATTATTAAGGTTAAGTTTTCTATTTTAATTATTTATCATACAATAGGAAGAGTAAATATGAACTACATAATATAAAAACACATCTAAAGTTGAATAATTCTTTCTTGTGTTTATATGATAGTGTTCTAGAATATATATTCCATGTTATTTTAGTAACCTTTTAAAACTGATTAATTAATGTATATTTACTCAAACATGTTTTGTGTGATATTTTTGTGTCTAAAATGTGGAAGTAAAAGTATGTTACCCATTATACAATGTGAAGACATGTTTCCTTAGTGGTAAAATGTTCAATAAATGTTTAATTTTCTCATTTCAGGCCTGATACAGGAGAACACAACATGTGCATTCTTTCATTCACTATCTAGAAGCACGTTTAAGAAATTTGAGTGAAAAGTATAATAATTTTTATGAGATATAATATAATGAAATATGAGAATTTATTATTATTTTACATTTAATGATTGTTTCCTCAAAGAGTTGACATGTTTTTTTTGGAAACCTATTTACTAAAATAGAAATTGAAAAATATATAAATTGTCAATGTGATGTTTTATTATACATAAATGTATGCATAGAAGTTCTATGATGTTTTGTTAAAAACAAGTTTGAGGTGATCATTTCTGGTCATGTTTCCTCTTGTTGTGGTTACATTCTCTTATTATGACTTAATAGATGGGACCACCATCAATAAAAGGTTAATAATTTAATAATGTAAATGAAATGAATGTGTAAAATATATAATTTTGGAATTTTTTCTTAAGAAATATATGTTTAATTAATGTAAAGGCATGTTTTAAAAAGAAGTTATTGACGTTTTTTGTTGTTAAGATTGAGTGTTATTTTCTGCTGGTATGTTTGGTTTGTATTACGATGATTATTATCCTTGGATGAGGTTTGTTGTGGCTGGTTGTGGGGGAGTTGAATTATATGGGCTATTGAGTGAGTGAGATCAGGGTGGTGTGGTTGGTTGTAAGGGAAGGAAATTTGTAGAGACTTTATTTTTTTCCTTTTAATACTTTATAATATTTCTATATACATTTTCAGATCTAGGATTTGAGACATCATGCGATTATAAGGCCCAGTGTTCCTAGAATTAATTTTATAATAATATTAAATATATCTATATTACACATGCATGATTTATTAAAGAAAATGGAATAACTCTTAAATGGAGTCTTAGATTGAATATCTGAGATCGAGGTTGAATTTATAACGAGATTTTTTACCTAGGTATGATATAGTGTTTGGATAAAAGTGTTTGTTGGAAGGTGTATTTACTTAAATAAATAAATGGTTTTATTTATTTAATTAAATAACATTGAACTAATTCTATATTTAAATAGACTATTATGAAATTATTTCAAGGGTTAGCCTCATAACCTAGGGATCATTGGGAGGTTTTCTTCCATCCTCTCATTGGTGAATCAGAACCTAACGACGATGGAACTCTAGATCTACGAAGGTTAACATGTAGTGATGTAATGACTTCTAGTATTCATTAGTGATCATATTCCTCAATGAATACCAATCCAATTCAAGGTAGTAATCATTAATTTGTGGATTCCATCCAAATTTATTAAACCGTTTGAGAATCATCGATTCCTTTTTATGATTTGTCTTAAATCATCCCTTTACATGCACATATGCACTCGTTTTAAATTGGTTTATTGATTTTTTCTTACTATGGATATCTGTGATTGTTTTCTTTAGCCAATAACACTTGGAAAATAATCATAATCCTTCATTTTTCTTCTTTTATCCCATTTATTATTCTTGATATTCACCAAATGTCCTACGGTGTCTCAGTTTGACTTTTCTGGGTGAGACTATGACTAATTAGATTGTTGGATTTGTGGTGAATTCATGTGTAATGAATGGAATGAATACTTATGCTTGGAATCGTATTATTTTTGGTATTTGTGTGATTCCATTTAGGATAATAATACCCCTAAGGTATTGTGGGTGATAAGAGAAGTGTGTGGTGCATGCAGGTGTTTAATGAACAAATTGGAGTTTAATTTCCATCCATCATAGGACCAATAATGAAAAACATGTTTCTTTTATCCTGATTTTAAGAGGCAAGAAGGTGAGATCAAAGGAGGTAAGGACTGATCAAGATTACTATAAGTAGATCTAAATTTCTATAAAAATCATTACTATATGGAATTTACTATGATAATCACATTCTGTGTAGTGCCACTTAGGCTTTGGTGGTATGGTTTTGAGAAAGTTACGGAGGAAAAGTTATGTGGTTGGGCCACAAGATGTATACCCCTACCTAGGTATACAGGACATGTAGTGGAGCACATGCATATGACCCCATACAGGAGGAAATAACTAGGCACATTCCATGGACATATGTACTTGAAAATGACCATGGACATAGGAAGAACCCTGGGTTGAAGGAAACACCATGTACCGAAGTATACATACATGGGTAGACCTAAATAAACACAACCGGGAGAATGGGATGGACCCCAAGTGGTTGAGGTATGTTTTTTAGTCCACATAAATGTTGTGTAGTGCTACACAGTCAGTGATCCATGTATCAGAAGGAACACTACTAGGTATTAGTGAAGTACTATACACCGTGTGGGTCCCCTTACACACCATTTACCCCTTATTATATTTTGAGGAAACTTTAGTCTCTCATATATACTTCATTAAGATTTGGATGTTGGACTGTGAGTATAACCTCCTAAGTGTTTTTCCAGGTAAAAGGCATTGTTTGATACCATAGTGATTTTTAAGATATTATAAAAGATATTCCAATTGTGATTCTTATTTCGGTGATGATTGATAATGATAGTGATCAAACATGATCATTAGAGGGATCAAAGTGGAACCCTCTTTCTCGGTAGGGTAGTGGTGCGCAATCAACTTTTAGAGTGGAACCCTCCAACTAGGCTGGGAATGGGTACTCTATTGACAATCATAGTGTCACCCTCTCACTGGGATAAGGCATGGGTTATCTACCCATTCACTGAGTGGCACCCTCCTACAGAGTTAGGCATGATTCCTTGATCACCAAAGTGGAACCCTCCAATTAGGATATACAGGGTTCCTCTATCTGCTATCCAAGTGGGACTCACCTATGGTATCAGGGAATGAGTTTTGGAATAATATAGTGAAACTCTCTAGCTAGGCTTGGAATGGGTCCTCTATCAACTATTATAATGGAACCCTCCTACTAGGGTAGGGAAATATTCCACTATTGACTATTGAGTGGAAACCTTTTGTGGAGTCAGGGAATGGGTCCTTAGAAATCAAGTTGGCACCCTCATGCCATGATAGGGTATGGGTCCTCTAAAAATATACTAATTGGCACACTTCTTTTGTACCAGGTCATGGGTCCTCTAACTAGAGATTTTTCCCCTTTACTATGCAACATAGTGGAAAGGTGGGACTTGACTTGGACATCTCTTCAGAAAAATATGCGATATGATGGGTATTATTGATGGATTATTAGAACTGATGGAGCTCTTTTCCTAGGGTGGGATGTGATATAGAGACCCCCTTATCTCACATTATGGTTTCTTTGGTTTGATCATATATATATATATATATCCATGTCATTGGATTTTGTACTCTCTTGCTTTGGGTTGAGTTGTTTGTTTTTTGTATCATATATCTCACTATCCCGCCTTCAAGTTTTGGGGAATCCAACTGGGGATGTATATAATCACCCTTGTATGATATTTTTCCACATGTTTCAAGTATTATGCAGATGAAATATAAGTCAATGACAATTAATAATCATATTAGGGATACCTGGTGAATTTCGCTACATATAGTGGTCGAATCTTGGAGATTCGGAGTTGGTCTCTCTCAGTATTTACTTTTATAGTTTTTTAGGTTGGGATATCTTTATGGTTGATCTTATATTTTGACCCTTTAATTTTTAATTTATACTATCGTACAATTATACACCCTAGAAATTTTTCATGCACGGTTATTATTTAAATATTATATCTTTTTATTATTATTCCTCAACACTTATACATTAAGGTGGTAGGGTGTTTTCATATAGGTAGGTTAGGAAAATTTCTTCCATATTAGTTATTCATTTTGACACTTTTCACCACCCCTGGCCTATGGAAGCAGGCTTGTGTTAGTTACATATCAAGCCCCATTGGATCATGTCATGAAAAATTTATATCATAAAAATTCATTACATAAGATGGTGTTTGAAGTAGTCCCCTTATGAGTATTTGGGTGAGATTTATGGAAATAATATCAATGTGTCTTGAGCATGGATTTTACTCTAGACAACCCAGTGTTGGTGAGGCAGTTGATGTATCCATTTATAAGGACATTGAATACATTATTATCAAATAGACATACCTAGACATTGCTTTCATGAATCAATGGAATGTGAATTATATAGGATTGATTAATTTAACTATTTTCTTTATCCACCCCATGTTATATATATATATATCTGGTCATTTGACCACGGTATTTCTTGATTAAACTTTCAGGATGCCTCTGTGATGACAACTGTCTAGTTTACTAGTTCTGAATCATGAAGATGATCTGATGAGTGATGAGACCTTAGCTCTTGTTCTATCATACAATATTCTTCCTCTATGTAGATAGGTATTATCACCACCACCTTTTGAGTAGTATATCATACCATCAATTGATGCTGAAGATGAACATAGTCGTAGCGCACTCTGTGACTACTAACACAAGAATCCACTGAGGTTTCGTAGTGACCCATATCCGTAGGTAGTGGAGGATTGGATAGATCTAGTGATCCATGTATTCATGCTTATCCAGAAATAGACCAATTAGATGGTTGACCAGACAAATATTCTTTTCCATGGAGTAGTTGGGTACTGGTGTAATATTGTTACATAGATGCATGACGAGTCATCACTCCCATGAGACAACTTCTAGAAGATTTTTGTGGAGGAGTACCACCCCACATTCTTGTTCTATGTTTGGATTCATGAACTTAGGGATATATAGTTGGTAGGGATGATAGTGGATGATAATTATATGAGATTTAAATAACTTATGCGGTACTCCCTTGATATTATTTTGGATGGATACTTTCGATCAAAGAAGTTTTACCAGGGTCTTCACAGTGATATCTATTCCAGTGTAGTTCCCTTGTGAATTCCCACCTATTATAGGGTTTTGAACCAATTTCTGGTGACACAGATATTTCTTGTTAGAGGGATGGAAGGTAACTAGAGATGGAAATTGACATTATAGGGTTGAGTTGTCTATAAAAGCTAGTAGGCGCCAGTCAATAAGATCTCAACATAATAGATCTTCCCAGGATTAGGATTGGGCATGTGGTTAGAGATATCAAAGAGGAACAAGGGGATCAAATAGGGGTGGTTCTATGCATGTCATGGGTGAGGTTTCATGGTTTGTGATTTCCTGAATAGACATGCTGAGGAGCACAGAAAAAAAAGATGATGTACCACCACAACAGAGGCAACACTGTAATCAGGGTTCTCCCAGGAGAGGTCAGGGATCCCCCAGGAGGAAAATATGGAATAGGAGTAGGTGGAGCTTTAGAATAAGGATATGTGTGTGGTTTATGATGATATGATATCCTTAAAAAACCACCACCTAGCAACCCACGTTTGGGTCAGAGAGTTGGCGGTCGGGGCCACGGATAGTTGTAGACTATGGAGGATTATGACCTAGTGACACACATGATGATCATAGGTATGATATGTGTTTATAATAATATTTATTAAGTATTATTATACACAATTTTGAGTCATTAATTCATCTATTTACCAATGGTGTGAGTGTCAGACCAACCATTTGTGGCTTGACCACATGCTTTGTCTTGATGTTCCTATGATGAACACTTCTCCTATTTATTTTTTCTACTTATAGTGTGAACTATAACTTTGTGGAGAGTGGTTATCATGGGACCTTTTGGTCATCACTATGGAACTCCATGAAATAATCTTGGGTAATCATAGTTTTTCCATGGTTTTTTCCCAGATTGATTACGACCGCAGATGAGTCAGATGCCTTCACACTAATAGGACATGATTCTCCTTTTTAGGTGAGACATATATTATGGTAGAGAAACTGAGGTTTGAAAGTAAGAGGCTAAATACCATAACCCATCAGTTGGAGAGTGTTCTTCTTGGTGTAGTAGGCTATTCAAGCATTTGGATTCCATCAGTGGTGGATGATTTCATGGACATATTCTCTGAGGATAATCAAAGACTACCTCTGAGGTGGGATATGAAGTTTTATAGTGACTTGAATCCTAAGACAATATCAATATCTTTTGTGGAATATATTATGTCCCCTACCAAGCTTTGGTATATTTGGTTACAGTTGAACGACCTTTGAGAGAAGGGTTTTATCATTCCCAGTGAGTTCCCCTAGGCACCTCAAATGTTGTTCGTGAAAAAGGTGGATGAGATCTTGTAGATTTGTATGGATTATTTTTTCCTAAACCAGGTTATGATAAATGGAATATACCCCTTTTTAAGTATTTATTACCTATTTGACCATTTTTGAGGCACAAGGTGGTTGTTGAAGATTGATCTCTAGTTCAACTACCACTAGTTGAGAGTTCACGAGGATGATATTTCGAAGCTGGAAATCCAATTTCTCTATAAACACTATGAATTCTTGGTGATTTCCTTCAGTGTGAATAATTCACCTATTGTGTTTATGGATCTGAATAACTAGATATTCCAATCATACATATACCAATTTTTGGTTGTCTTGATAAATGACATAATAATATTCTCTACATTAGAGAAGTAGAATATAGAGTAGTTGAGGATGGTCTTATATTTTCTTTGGGATAACCAGATTTATGTTAAGCTCTTGAAGTGTCAATTATATGTCCTTGAGGTTCCCTTTATGGTGCATTTAATTTATAATCATGGATTATATGTGGATCTGGTGTAGATCGATGTAGTACTTGCTTGGGAGCCACCCTTGAGCATGCCATAGGTGCATTGTTTTATTGTATTAGCGGGGTACTACATGATATTTTTGGTTGAATTTTATAGTATTTCATCCCCTTTCACTTCCTTGATATAGAAAAGGAATCCATTTACCAAGATTGAGTATCATCAGAGGTCCTCCAAGGAGTTGTAGTTGAGGATAATGAGTGTCCCAATTTTTAGAATACTAGAGGGTGTGGAGTATGTTGTGTATTGAGATTCCTCAAGAGCTGGGCTCAGCTACGTGTTGATGTAGAGGCATTCAGTTACCACAAATGGGTCAAGGTAGTAGATACCTCAAGACAAATATTATGAATCATGACTTAGAGATGGAAGTGGTAGTATTTACTTTGAGGATGTGGATGAACAATATTATGGGAGAGAACTTTTGGTTTACCTATACCATTATAGGTCTAGGTATGTATTTTCGTAGAGATAATTTTTAACACCCCAAGATTCGAAGACATGCTTATTTTTTAAACAATTCAATATCTTGCGCTACACGCAACACTAAGTTCGAGCACACCATGACTTATCAAACTAGCCATTTAAGAAGATGTTGTGAATATTATTAACCACATTTTTAACTTTATATATATTCCATATAATTTTAACATTCATATTATGTTCTTCTAATACATAATATAAGAACAAATTCAAATTTTCAGATAGAAGAAATATTTTTCAAAAATGCAGTTTTACCACCTTTTAATGGAGAACCATTTTGAAATCCAATATTTGTTACTTTTTTATATCCCATTTGAAAAAATCAACTTCATATGTAGAATAATGGAATTAAAATTTAGTTTGGATAAACTTTTGGTGTTTTTCTGATAAATTTCATATTTTAATGAATAGTGAAAAGGCTGCATTTTAATCAAAACTTCTTTTTCATCTAAATTATTTATATATTTAATTATCTTTATAGTTAGTTTTAAAATGTAATTGTATTATGTTTTTATAATTTAATTAATTTTTTATCATTGGAAAAAATTTCACATTTAAATAGGACAAAAACTAACGTCGATCCTTTGATAGTTTTTACTTCATAAAAACACGCTTTCTGGTTTTAACAACAAGAATTAATTTTAAATGTTTTTCTGCCAATTCTATATTTTGAATTTGGAAAAATAGATTCTATATTTGGAATTATAAGGTCCAAATTCTGTAAATATATACCTTTTTCTTAACATTATGAATAGTAACTTCAGTAATTATTTTTATTTACCATGGTTAAAGGGTAAATCGGGTAAATAAGGGTATCAAAAAATATTATAATAATATAGAACTACTCTAACACATGTACTAATACTATTCTATGATATATGGATGACAATGAGCATACTTAAGGTCTATTTTAGGACCCCATGGATCCACTTGGGCGTGATAATGACCTTTTATAATAATTAATTTAAAATAAAGGGAAATATAACATAAACATGTATCTTATTACCAAAACAATTTTTTTTCATGTTATATAATTCATTTATTCAATTTTAAATACTCATTAAAAATCTAAAAATATTTCCTACATCATGGTATTTTTTTTAATTTTTTAGTATTAAATAATTTTTTTATTTATGACACAATAATGATGCAGTGTTTGCCTTATTAGTAAATGAATCAAATAAATGATATTATAAATGTCAAAATAAATTTAATTTGTAATTTTTTATTCCATGAATTAATTTTATAGATTACTATTAAATTTTATATTTTATTTAATACATTTAATTCTAAGTAATAAAGTTTTTATGACTTTATAAAAAATTAATAACTAAATAGTGTCAAAATTTGCATAAATGAGTTTTAAAACAAATACTATTTTATTAAATGATATTAAAATCTTAGAAATATAATATTTGAAAAAATTACTTAGATAATGTTAAAAATTTCATTAATTATCCACTTTAGATTTTTTTGTCATTTTATAGTATCTATATTAACCATGTAGTGTAAAAATACAAGAAGACATGGTAAAAATTAAACTATTTAACTAAAGGTAAAATCCAAAAGTAAAGGTTAAAATAACAACCTAAACTTATCTAAAACCTAATAATTGAGAGGATTTATATCCATAATAATATTATACTTGAAATAAATCACTTTTGAGCCATTATAAACTAAAAATAAATTTATAATAAATTAATATTTCAGGACGTTCCTAAAGTGCCCCTCACCTCTCCAATAAAAGGGAACTTCTTCTTCTATTTTATTCACACCTCCAAAATCCCTTTGGATAAAACATCCCCTACCCAAGCATCCAAAGCGAAATCCCTAAATTCATCCTATATTCCACCCTTTTTAATGAAAACCAACTTAAGGAGTCTTTTTGTGCAAATCAAATGGAGACACCCAAATAGGACATAATTGTTTTATCCCTTCTTTCAAAGTTATTTTCTTCTTCTAATTCCTCATCCTAAGTTATTACAATACTTATATAAAAACTTCATAATATACTATATGATGATATTTTTTTATGATTATGGGACAAACATATTACTTATTTTACCGATCTTATGAAAAACAATATCACCATGCGTGCGTAAATAGGACTTACCGTCTCCACGCCGTAGTATAAACTGTTTTTTATCTACAATTTATTTTGATGATTATAATGATGAATATAAATGAATTAAATAATAAATATAACATGATATTAATTTTTTAAAATTAATATTATATCAAATTCCATACCATTTAACCATTAAGTAAATGATACTATCGCTCGTGCGTAAGTATGACTTATCGTCTCCGAGACGTGATGAGACTCATCTTCCACATTCACCATTCAAGAATGATTATAAAAAATACATATTATTATTAATTATGCAATTTATGAAATAATAAGGCTACTATATTATATATATATGTATAAATATGTAATTAATATACTTCCATTCAATATGATCATAAAACAGAAACAACGTTCATGCATACGTACGACTTACCATATCCATGAATGGTGTATACCATTTCATATATCTATCTATTATATATATTTATACTATGAATATATATAATATATAAAGAATATTATACATTATGTAATTAAGTAAATCATGATCTATGTAATATGATCAAGAATAACAAGTCAAAACATGTATGACAAACAAAGCGATTATTACTAGAAATGTTGCATTAACTTGGAATTGGGTAATATAAAGCCATAAAATAATCATATATGATATCATAAATATTATTATGATTCTTATATAAGTTATTAATATATTTAAAAACACTATATAGGAGTTTCAGACAAGTGTGGAGAGTATCATACCTAAGGTAAGGGTTAGTTCCTTAATCTCATTATTTTCTAAGATTTTTTAAGTGTAAGTATTTACTAAGAAACATTTATCTTCCATGTCCATGTTTCCTAAAAATTTATTCAAAAGGAATATTTTAAGGTTTTATAGAAGGTAATATTTCACTATAACATCATTTTAAATGTTTTAAATATTTATTTTTCTAAATATTTTTTTAAATAATGTCCATGTTTTCAAAATGATTTTCAGGATTTATTTTTATGGACATGATTATTTTAAAATGCTAATTCATATAAAAAATTTCAAATTGGTATAGAACACTTTGATTCAAAAATCTCTTTTAAATTAAATCTTTAATAAATTGTGTGACTTTTATATGATTTCAAGAAAAAGAGGGATATTTATCTTAAAGAGTTTTATTGATAATTTTTATCTATGTAAATATCCTTTATTAGATTTTATTCTCGATTGAGGTTGATTTATTACAATACAATCATCCATATTTTATTGAATGAGTTATGATATGTTTTACTGTGGATGTGATATTTTTATACCATTCATGGTTTATGGTTAAAGTATTAACATTTATTATTCTAGTTTTAATACGAATGTTTATGTTATGTTTCACCATTTTCATAAGAGGAATGAATTAGATTTAGTAAGTGATGGGGGGGGGGGGCTGATATAGACCCTTGGTTCATCGGTAGGTATCATGATACAAACTAGATATGGAATTGGCCAAAGCCTTGCCCATTTATCTTTATATATGGATTTGGCCGAGGCCATAACCATTTATTTTTATTTGTCTTGGTTGAGGCCTCGATCATATGTTTTAGATGTCTGGAATTATGATTTCCCTCATTATGAGATTAGTTATTGATATTACATGTTATTATTCAACCATTATAATATCTATGTAAAATTTTAAATGGAATAATTTGATTTATTCTTTCCAAATTATGATGAAGATTATGTTTAAAATGTTTATGTTTCAATTTTATAACATTCCTTAAAAGTTTATTCTTAATTATGATATATTATGCTATATTGTTTATTTTTAATAAGCACATGAGATCACCCCTTTCGTATATTTTATTTTCCTAAGATTCCATGAATTTGTTTATGTTGTATATATAGGTTTAAGATAGGGGAATAATGTAATTTTCAAAGTATTATCTATGATGTGTTTTACGTTAAAAATTGTAATGTAAAGTTCATGTATGTAATCTATTTTCCAAAACTGCTAAACTGATCAGTCCTTTGGGAATTGATTCCTTGTAATCATGACAATGTATTAAAATAATTCATCATCTTTAGGATTTTGGGGTCAGAGCATTATATATTTTAACTTGAGATAGATGCATTGTCGGAGTTCATATAGGACTATGACTTATAGATAGTCTATACTTTAGGTAAGGTAAACATGGTAATAAATTCCATTAGTAGGAAGTCTGATGCTCATTTGGGGAAGGAGGCATCTAAGAAGTTGGCTTTCTTATAGCTAGCCCAGGTTGAGAAGGTGGGTGTAACTTTTCTTCCTTTAATGGTATTTAATACTCCACACCTTCATCATGTGAGAGATTCCTAGTTGAGAGACATCGACTTTGAGGTCTTGTGTAACCAGATATCCTTTGAGATTCGCCTGAAAAATTTTATGAGGGAGGGAATCATGGCATTATTTCCATGGATATATGGTTGTCTTAGATATGATTTGATAGGATGTTATAATAGAGTTACACACATCTCCTTTGTATGTACATCTCAGTGTGGGTAATATGAAAAAATACCTTTAGCTATAGTTTTGAGGGGCTAGAATGAGACAGATCATGGTTAATTTTGTCTCATGGTGCCTCACCTTTCAGTAGGGGAATGCGGTTCACCAGGTTCTGGAATGTTTGTTGTAGCCCCTTGAGATCCTAAAGTGGAAGTGGGAAGACATATCCATAGACCTCATTATAGGGATTACATAGACAAAAAAGACCATGATTCCATCTAGGTGATAGTTGAACAAATCAATTAGTCGACAAACATACTTTCTATCGGGGAGTATAGTGCAATAGAGAGTTTGGGGAAGTTGTGTGTGAGAGATATTGTATAGATACATAGGGTTCCCTTAATGATTGTCTCATACTGTGATGTGAGGGTCACATCATGATTGTGGAGAGGCCTATAAGAGGAATTTAGGATCTAATTAAGGTTGAGTACAACCTTCTACCCCAAGATAGATGGGAAGATCAAGTTAACTATATAGATTTTGGATGATATGATGAGGGATTGGGTTTTAAACTTTGTCCAAGGATGGTAGAATCACTTACCACTGGTTGAGTATTCATACAAAAATAGCTACCACTCTACTATCGACACAACACCTTTTTAGGCCCTGTGCGAGAGACCCTGTAGGTAACTCTTGTTATATACATAGATCAATGAGACATATATTTTTGGGCCTATGATGGTGTGGGTTAGGATTGAGAAGGTCTATGTGATCTAGGATTTGATGAGGAAAAATCAAAGAAGGCATAAATATTATGAAGATCAACATCTTAACACAAGGATTTCGAGTAGGGAGACCATATTTTTCTAAGAGTATTCTCATAATGAGGATTAAGGAGGTTCATATGGGGAGGCAAGATATCCATGAGGGTCATTGGGCCTTTTGAGATCTTGTAGAGGGTTGCAGAGGTTGATTACCACCTCACTCTATAACCACAGTTGGAGTACATTCACAACGTCTTCCATGTGTCACAGACGAGGAGATATGTGAATTACCCCATACAAGTTATTGGTAAAGGAGAAATGGAAATATAGGATGGATCCATATTTATGGATCACCCAATGGTGATCGATGATCAGAAGGAGAAGACCATGTGTGGATGGACCATCTCCTTGGTTCATTTGTTGTGGTAGTATTAGAGTATGCATGAGAGATCCCAGGAGCGATAGATCCATATGAGGGCTCAATATCATGAGTTTTTTGTTTATTTTTTTTCAAGTTTGAAAATATTATAATAGATAATAATTTAAAGACCCTATTTTTTCCTTAGAAGACATTAGAATGTTTCTAGATATATTTTAGGAGTTAAGCATTAAGGCGATGCTTTATTTAGAGTCCCGATGTTCTTGTAATTAATTTTATAATAATATTAACTATATTTTATATTAAAAACATGATTTTTTAAATAAAATTTGACAAATATTAAAAAAAATCTTGAATAAAAAGACGATAACACCATGGTTGAATCCATAACATGAGGTTTAACCTAGGTGTAACCTAAAAAAGGTCAGTGTGGAGAGTTTAAATAAAAACGGTCATGGGAAAGTGTGTTTAGTTAAATAAATAAATAATTTTGTTTATTTATTAAATAACCTAGAACTAATTTTCACTTTTAATAGACCATTATGGAAGGATAGTTTGGGTTAACCACATACCCTTGGGATCATTGAGATATTTTATTCCAACCTCTCTTTAGAGAATCAGAATCTGATGATGAAAGAACTTCGGATCTAGGAATATCAAGGTGCATCAAAAGAAATTTATTTTCTCATTCATTAGAGAGAACATTATTCGATGATGAATGATCCAATTCTAGTTACGACTCTTCAATTTGTGGATTCTTCCCCAATTAGTTAAACTATTTAAGCATGATCAATTTTATTTCTTGATCTTCATTAAATCAAGACTTTTCATGTGCCTATGCCACAATTTTTAATTTATTTATTCCTTTTTATCACCATGGATATCGTTGATTGTGTTTCTTGGAGATGAATTCTTATAAAATAATCATACACGGTTGTTTTGTTACTTTTCTACCAATGATTCTTCTAATTCTTCACCGATTGTACTATGGGTCTTTGTTAAAAAAAATTCGATGGGAATGATATTGATTGGACCCCCAAATTCATGTAATATTCACATGCAATGAATATAATGATGAAAAAAGGTTATATTAAATTTTTTTTCCATATATAGGTGATTCCATCGAGGATTTTAATACCGGTAAGGCATTACTGGCAATGGGAGATGAACTTAATGCATTAAAGAGTTGAACAATCCAATTAGAATTCAATTTCTATACCTCAGAGGTACAAAAAATTTAATGGAGGAATTTTGCATATATTTAGCAAAACCTAGAGGTGTGATTCGAGGAAGAGAGTCTTGATCTGAAGCATTGGAAGAATATCTAACTTTCTTTGAGAAACTCAACTATATAGTGTTTATTGTGATGAACACACACTGTGTAGTTCCCCATGGCCTATGACACTAGGGTTTTGAGAAAGTTAAGGATGAGACACTATGTCACTAGGATTCAAAACATGTATCACTCCCTGGGTAGACAAGCAGAGTGAAGGAGCACATGGGTATGACCCCATGTGGGAGGGCATGACTAGGCAGATTCCATGTACCAATGAACATGGACATGGGCATGGATAGGGACACGAGTGGATCCTTGTGTGGAAGGACATGCCTTGTATTGAAGTACATGGACCCATAAATACATACATGAACATTTCTAGGAGCATTAGAAAGATTAAAAGTGGTTTAGGCATGCAGTGTAGTCCACCTATATTATTTATAGTGCTACATGGTTAGTGATCCATTTACTGGAAGGAAAGAGTCCATGTAGCAGTGCAGGACCACACACCATGTGGGTACCCTTACACATGGTTCACCCTTTATTCCTTTCTAAATAACCTTTAGTCTATCTTATCTCCTTCATTTGGACTAATATTTTAGCACACGAGTAACATATCCTGAGTGTTTTTTAGAATTTAAGGTGATGGTGTCCTCTATAGTGGATTTTAAGATAGTATGAAAGATGCTCCATGAATGAAACTTATTTAGGTGGTAATCAATGATGAAAGTGATCAAGACGAATCATCAAAAGGATAAGAGTGGAAACCTCATCTAGGCAGATCCTATGAACTCAATAGAATATTAGAGTGGGACCCTATATCTGGGATGAGCATGGGTCCTCTACCGACTATCAAAGTGGAACCCTCCAAATGGTATAGGGCATGATTCCTCTACCTATAAACCAATTGAAACCCTGCTATAGAGTTAGGGCATGGGTCCTCGATTACTAGAGTGGTACCCTCTAACTAGGATAGCCATGGGTCCTCTATGTGATATCTGAATAGAGCCCTCATATAGTTCAAGTCATGAGTCCTCAACTATTAGAGTGGAACCCTATAGCTGGGTTGTTCATAGGTCCTCTACCAACTCCTAGAGTGTCACAATTTTATTGTGATAGGGCATGGATCCACCATTGACTATTGGGTGAAACCATCCCTATGGTGAACTAGGTTTAAGATATAAGGACATTACAACATTTTAGATGAATATTCAGAACATTACAAAAATAAATTTCCTAGGACAAAAATATTTTAGTATATTTAGAATCTTAGAACAAATTCTTCTAATATGGTGGGAGATATTCAACATATCCTTTAAATATCTTCAACTTTAGTACTCCTACTTAAAACCTTTCTTCATAACCTAGTGAAAGGAAACATGAAAACATGGTGAGATCAAATTATTAGTAAGGGTAAACAAGGAGATATGTAAGTATAATAAGGAGCATAAGTGTATGAAAACATGATAATAACCTTTTAAAATCATACCCTATATATCCAAGATCATATACATGAGTCATGGTATAAATATTGGCAATTCATAATACATGAATCATAAGGGATATAAATAAACATAAATTAATCTTGAACCATAAGATCATGTAATTTAAGTGTTGCCACATCATAAATATAAAAAACCATTTCATGTGTTGAGGTTAACTACCAATGTTATCAACATAGTGGATTAATACAAACCTATTTCCCATAGTAAATCTGGGAGCACCTATTTCCCATTAGGGATCTTGACACAACTTTTTCCCATTTTTGATCAAGACACACCTATTTCCCATTGTGGATTAAGACACACCATTTTCCCATTTTTAATCAAGAACATCAACTTGTTTCTCATCATTATATCATGAGGTATAAATATTTACCCAATGCATTTGAGGGATATATAGGTACCACCCATATCATAATGAAATCAGACATATATGTTCCATAATATCATAAAAATTCATCATATCATAACCCATGAAATGAAATGAATATCATAAAACATCATCATATCATTTCCTATGTAAAGGATATTGGTTTAATAATAATTTCATCACAAAATATCCCACAAAATAAATCGGGTTTCATAAACCTTTTATCATGGTATAACCCATGTAAGAGAAATAGGTTTCATAAAAAACTTGTAATTTTAAACATAAACCATTCAAGTAAATAATTAAAATGGTGTCATTATATTATATACCCTGTAAATCATAAACTATATCAAATTAAGTCATCTTATGGGAGAATGATTTTGAAAGATAACTTAGAGTATTTCTTAAGAAAAATAACCTCTAATTGAAAACCACTTGTTAAGGAATATAAAATATTTGAAATCATTTTATTTGAAAAACAGTATAAAAGTTTGTAAAATAAGATTTAAAAATCAATTAAAAACATCTCAAGAGTAAAATATCCTTTCCTCCTAAAAAAACTTTTTAAATCATAAAACATTTTAATAACCTTTTTCTTTGAAAATAACATTGAAAACTAATAAATAATCTTTTGAAAACCAATTAAAACACTTTTTTAAAACATATAATTTTTTTTAAATCCTATTCATTTAAAATTAAATAAAATTATAACTTAAAAAAATTAAAACCATTTTATAAAATATGAGTTTCAAATAAAAAAATTTCTAACTCAAGAGAAAAATAAGTTCATATTTTCTTAAAATCCATTCTTAATTATCTTATGTACTAAAAAGTGGATAAATGGTACCATTACTTGAATATAGAATAAATAAACCTGTGATTAGAAAAAAATTATAATTATAGAGATATATATCATAATATTTCATTAATAGAAGAAATATCATAAAAAATCTATATAAACAATGAGATTGTAGTAATAAACTCTTACCATTTTGGTGAAATTGAATCAAAATCACCATGAAATAATAAAATAAAATTAATCATAAAATATCATGAAAATAGTTAGATTCATGATTTAATATCTCAAAGTGTATTATATACTCCTCATAAAATAATATAGGTTTATAACAAAACATGTTCCTCAAAGAAGGCAATTTGGGAAAAAATTACCATACCAATTTGGTGAATTTTGAACTATAAAACACCATGAAATATTTATAATAAAATGGATATGTAAATACCCAGATATTTAATGGTAATAATCATTAAACACATTCATGGTTAATATATACACCACCCAAAAGAAATAAGTGGTGAATATGGCATATGTCTCACAGAAATAAAAGTGATACTATAATTCCCCATACCACATGAGTAACATTTGAATCATGATCCCCATGAAATAATAACATCAAAAAAATATTTTTATATAATGAAAAAAAATTAAACTCATTAAATAACATTTATTAGGTCACTATATACAGCACCTGACAAAAATAAGTAGTGAATATAGCATATATCTCACTGAAATAGAAGTGAGTTGACACATTCAAACCTCATGTATAATAAGTATATGTTTATTATAAATAAAAAAAATATTATATATAATTATATATATTGTTTTATTATGAATTTATATTTTTCCTTTATTAACAATTTCATGTTAAAGTTACGTTTTAGGTAATATCCACATGTTTTTTCATATATGTTTTGACTTGTTATTATTGATACTTTTAAGTAGATCACAATTTAATTATTTATATAATAAAAAAATGGTATAAATATAATATATATTAATTATATAATTATTTATAGTAATTTATAAAATATAGAAATATGAAATGGAATATGCCGTTTATGGAGACGGTAGGTCATACATATTCATCAATGTTGTTTTTGTTTTCTTTTCATATTGAAAGAAATAAAGTAAATGACATATATCTATATAATAATTAAAATATAATTATTATGTTATATATAACATAAAAATTTACTAAACCTATCCTTAATATATTCCATGTTACGTTTCCACAAATCACATCGCTTTGAAGAGGCGGTAGTCCACAAGTCTGCAAACAAAGTTATCGTATTCCCAGAAAATGGAAATAAATAATTTATGTGTTATATAATAATTAAAAAATTAAAAATACATCATAAAGATCACATATATCATATAGAAACATCCAATATTATTTCCAAAATTGATATTTGGTAATGCAAGAATGACCGACAACGGTTCGCCAGGTGGTAATCTGTTGTACACACAAATGATGATTGTGTATCCCATTTGATGGAAGTGTATGTGAGTGTAGGTCTAACCATTAACATAAAAAATATATGTATATTGAGTATATTGAGGTTAATATATAGTTATGTAATAATAATAATTTATGAGGTGGATAAATAAAATAAAACAAAAGTGCTTGTTAGAGGATGGTACCACGTCTATGGGTATTTCCTTTTGGGTTAAACCAAATGACAAACATGGTTTTCTTTATGTTAAAGTTTAGGCTTATATTATTAGAGGAGTTAAGTTGGGAGATTATTTTGGAAGGTTTTTTAAAATCCAAATATCTTTATTGGTGTGAATAAGTGTCGGGAGAGTTTTCTTTTATAGTGGAGGAGGACTGGAATTCTTGTAAATATAGAAAGGTAAACACTACGAAGAGGTCTCCCTTACACCATGTGCCTCCAATAGTTGTCCATTTTTTATAAAATGCTTAATATAGTCTAAATATTAATCTAAAATTCCTTTTATAAATTTTTATAGGTTATTTTTCCGCTAAAGTTAATGTTTAACCACTAAGTAAACTCGTTTTTACCTTAATCACTATAATTAATTTCAATTATTTCTTGAATATTTTGGGTAAAAAACTAAATTGACCTTAATATTAATTATAAATTATGATTATTAAAAATATGTAATCCATTTCTAAAAATTAAAATCATGTAATTGGTAGAAATTAATTTAAAATTAATCATGTAGATGAGACGACAAAAAGGGTTTTTAAAGTAAAGAGTTCAAACGTTTGAACTATTTTTATATACAATTTCCATGTGAAATTTATTCAAATAATATAAATGTTATTTATTTTTGTATAATTTTAATAATTATTATTAAAAAATTTTAAAATATAATTTATCTATATAAATAAATTAGATGAAAAATCAGTTTTCAATTAATATTCAGTGTTTTTCACTATTTATCAAAACAAACTAAAAAAACACCAAAAATTCACCCAAAGTAAATTTTGATATTATTATTTCAAAAATTATTTTTATTTTCTCAAATAAAATTATAGAATTTTCGAAAAATAGTATTTAAAATATGTGCACCATTAAGAGGAGTTAAAATTACCTTTTAGAAAAATACATCTTTTTATTCATTAAAATGGACTTATTCTTATCTATTATATATAAAAAAAATTAGATAAATGTTAATTAATTGACTAAATGTAATATATATATATATTTCATTAAAATAATTTTTCAAATATTTTTAATTAATTAATTAATGCAAAACTTATTTGATTTCATAAATATAATTTTCCAGCAAAATATTTCCTATATTTTCAAATGGGTTTTTTCATTTCTAATTAACTCATCACCAAATTATTATTCTTATATATATATATATATGTGTGTGTGTGTGTGTGTAAAACATATATTCATAATTTTGTTATTATTATTCATAACTTCAATTCAAATTCCTAGGTGACAAATATAATAATATTTTAATATTATTATTAATAATACATTGTAGTTTGGTAAAACTTGGTCTTTCATGCAATGAAAGCTAACAAAGGGACTCAATATTGTGTGTCACAAAATCCAAAAATATTTTTTAATATATCATAATATAATCTAATTGTTTTTTGTAGTAAAATATTATCATGGATTAGAATATAAATAAATAAAAACATAGTGGTTTCCTATAAAAAAATATATGTTCAGTGTTCTCTGAGATGAAAAATATAAAAAAGATTAAATTAATTCAAAATAAAAAATATTTCAAAAAATATTGGGGTGTTATATTCTACCCTCTTAAAATTAAATTCATCCTGTAAATTTATTTGGATCATTAAAGGTTTAGAACTTGAAAGTTACTTTTATATAAACCCACATCATAAAGATGAACAATAAAAATTCCTTTAAAAGAGAAATTTGGAAACATAACTATTACCCAAAGTTACTCATAACTTGTTTTCCACATAAGATAATATAGGCGCAAAGTGAAAAAATGTACATGTAAGTGAAATGTAACTGTCAGGTTCTAATGGAGAGTGAGATAGAACATGGTTAGAATAAAGGTAACGATCACAAATCCACTAACCAATGAGTCTTGAAAAAGGCCATTGATATCATCAAAAATAATGATAACATGGTTTATTTATTAAAAAACCTTTTTCCTAATGTTAAAGATTTATTTACAAGAATATATAATTACAAAATTTAATTCCATTTATATGCACAATCTCACCCTTTAGTTATTCCATGCTCAATTTCTACTTCATCCCATACTTCAAGAAATGAAGTTGAACTTGTCATCCCTAAAGCATTAATCACCATGAGTTCCATAAATAGAATGATAATACATTCCATCTATATTTCACTAACATCATTGGGAAATGGTTACCACACATTATCCAATATTCGTAAATTATCATATGGAAAGATAATACTTATCTCTAAAACCTTATATGAAGTTTAACTTAAACCATTCGATAAATGGTTAACCTTGTAACCCTTCCAAAAGATGAGATTCCAAAAAATTAAAAATAAGGTCACTAAATTTATAAAAATCATCTTAACATTGATTCCCATATATCATAAAGTATCTCTTAGTTTTTTCATACAAAAAACTTGAATACCATTATTATTTATTCTCTTGATACATGGTAATAACCTGAATTACCATAAAACATTATTAAAAACATTAATGATTTCTTATTCAAGATTTTATTCGATATATTACTTAAATCCAAAAAAAAGTTGTAAATTCATCCATGATATCATAGAATTTTTTTTCAACAAATCGATAATCAGTTTCATGGAAATAATTACTATCCAATTTACATTATTCTTATCCAACATATCTTTAACCAAACAAATTAATGTTTTCTCAACATCAGGAATGTATCAATGGTCAACATCTCTTAATAATAAATTTATCTATAAATATCACATTTCCATTAAATAAAATTTTTTAGGTTATAATCACTATTTAATATATTTTTCAAAATCCTTAATGGCAAACATATAAGTCATGATTTATATAATATAAATCTTGAATTCATATACATATACACTTCAATCGTCCATATTTATTCTTAAACCATTACCGAGGTTTCATTATCTTATTCCTTAATAAAACGTTACTAGAATATGAAATATAAATCATTTATTAAGGTTACTCAACAACAATTTAATCATGATTCTTATATTTATTATAAATAATACTTTTAGAAAATCCCATAACATTCACATTTCATTCATGATATCTTTATCATCAGTCGTATAACCAATACTCATGCCACATTCTTGATTCTCTTTATGAGGTTTCCACTTAAAAAATTAATTGTCACAATTCCCATACTTTTCACATTTTAAAAATTAAATTATAACCTAGTTCCTTATAGTTACCAATATTGAATAAGACTAGAAAGAATGGTGTGAGTATCCCTTATCATAGTATAAAACCACATAATCATGAAACATTACTTGTATGACGTCTGAGTCATGACACTGTATTTTAAATATATGACACATTAGGCTTATCCTTAGATAAATCCCTAGAAATATCATTATATATATCCATAGTGATCTCAATAATCTTTTCTCATCATAGTTTCCAAAGGTTAAATAAACATCTCCTTTGATACCAACTATTTAGATCCAATCTTAAAAAACATGGATATTATTCCTTTTTTGATAAATATTCATAACATCACAAAAATACATGCCTGAGAACAATAATAATTTAGTTTATTTGGAAAATTGGATCACATTATTCTAAATTATTGAAATATATTTAACATATCCCATTAGGATATTACCCAATAGTACTTCTACTTAAAACCATTCATCATAACCTGGGGAGAGGAAAAATAAGAAATGGGTGAGATAAAATGCTTAGTTAGAATAAACAAGGAGATATGTTAGAATAGTAATGAGAAAAAGTGTTTTATAACATGATAATAACAATTGAATATCATACCATATATGTCAAAAATCAGATACATGAGTCATGGAATAAATATTGGTAGTTCACGAGACATGAATAAAAAGGGCAATAAATCATCACAAATCAATCATGAACCATAAGTTCGTGTCATATAATTATGGAACCATCATAAATATATAAAACCATTTCATGTGTCAAAGTTAACTACTAAGACCATAAATATAGTGAATGAGGACACACATATTTTTCATAGTGGATCAGGAGGCACCTATAATGACCCATACTTTACATACATTGTTAATACTTCAAAATTGAAGCACACTTATTACAACATATTACAAAACCACAAAGGACCGTATAGGTATAGTGTCTTTAGAAACTGGGAAACATAAACAACTGGTTCATAAATCTTCTACAGTGTCTCCCATTTATTTCATCATATCTAGGGTCCCTTTTACCATATTTTACTTAATATCCATCTTCCTGACCTGGGGAAAAGAAAACATAAAAGGGTGAGCTCAAATGCTCAGCAAGGGCAAATAAAGGAAATAAAAATCATATCATATCTTTTTGAAAATCAAAACCTGCAAAAGAGATCATAATATCTTAACATGGAATAAATCATAGAAGTGAAAATGAGATCCCCATAATCATAACATAAAACTTGAAACTTTGTGGCATGCACACATAATCATGGAAAATCATTTCTTGTTAGTCATGACTCATTGCCAAGACTATCTTAGTGGACAAAGTCCCTTTCTGAACCGAGTCACCCTCGTTCCAGTCCTGTTCACTGAACCGGTATAACATACCGTTCCAGCCATGTCTATCTCATGAGATATAAAATCTTTACCCAATGCATTGGAGGGAGATATAGGTCCCACCCATCTTATAATGAATCCTTTCTTATGTGTGCCACATAATCATACATCATCGCATAACACATGTAACAAAAATGGGATTCTTGAAACATCATGACATCATAAATCAATTCATATAAGATAAATAAATTCATAAAAAATATTTCCATCACAACATAATCAAACCAATGTAATAATAGGGATAAAAACAGAACCCTTTTATTATCTTAGATGGAAAATAATTTTGATAAAATACTTGAACTTCATTCTTGAGGAAAATATTCATTCTGCTTCAAAAATACTTTTCCTTTCTTAACATGTCGTACAATTATAAAATAAAAGAAGTTGATTAAAAATAAACTTAAAAACTTGTAAAGGAAACTTCTTGGAAATAATGTTTTAGAAATCCATTCATGCCGTATAAGTTAAAAAAAACATTCTTCTCGTACTTTTGTCAGAAAAGTCAAAAAGTACCTCGTACGAAAAACGACAAAGATTCCTTTCATTTCTTTTACTAAAAACTCACCGAAGGGTAAAAATGGATTTAAACAATTGTAGGTGGATGGAAATAATATTACATATTGATGAAACATGGATGTGGATGATAAAATACACCCCAGTAATTACTTACGAATAAACAATCTCAGATAAAAATGAGATTGTGATATTTCCCTTACCTTAGGTCCAATTTTCTTTGTACGTGTCCGATGATCCTGTATAATGGTTTAAATAATGTTATTGACTTATTCCAGAATCATACATATTGATATGATATCATATATGGTCATATTCTTAGCTTCTTGATAGTAATATTTCATTGTTACTTGTTACTCAGGTCTTTATTGCCTTTTGTTCTTATGCGTGTTTTGCCGAATACGGTCTTATTCTTCTTTTAAGGTTATAGATACCTTATATCCAGAATGGTATTAGTGTAACATATATCATATTTATTCATTCAATTTATATAATTACTATGTAATGATGATCATGTAGAACGAGTCGCATCACATCGTGGAGACGGTATTCCGTACGTACACACGAGTGATGATATCATTCCTATGATCGTGGACCTGTATTGGAGTATATATATATTATTTCAGTATCAATATTACTTTATAATAATCATAAATAGTTACTCATTACACCATTATACCCATCCTTGTAAAGTGATGGTGGAAAATAGATTACACCACGGCGTGGAGACGGTATTCCGTACGTACGCACACGCGGTGATTTCATTTTTCCGTAGGATGGATAGAAGGTGAATTAGGGTTGTTTCATATTTATAATAACATATCAGTATGTAAGTAATACTGATGTTATTACTTTATCATGAAACAACTAAAGAAGAAGAAGTTGAATAAGAAAGAAATTGAAAAGATCGGTAATGGATATTACCTTTTCTTTGGAACGCTTCTTTGAATCCTCCACTTAGGGAACTAAGATTGGTCTTTAAAGAAGACCAGGACCTCTAGGATTATTATAGGGAAGTGGAGAGCAGAAAATGGCAGGGGTTGGCCGAGCTTGAGTTCTCAATTTGGTGTGAGGAGGAGGGGGAGGAGGTTCCCTTTTATAAGGGAGGAGAGGGGCACCTTAGGAATATCTCAAAATATTATTTTATATTAGAGTCAAAATCGGTTTATAATGGTTCCAAAGGGTCTTATTTCAAAGCTAAAGTGGGTATGGGTCTAAATACTATCAACCAATAGGATTTAGACAAGTTTAGGGTATTATTTTAACCTTATCAAATAGATTTAACTCTAAGTTAAATAATTTAACTTTTACCGTGTCTTTTTGTTTTCTTTCACTATATGGTTAATACACTTACTATAACATGCCAAACGAACCCCAAATTGTTTATTATTAATATATATATCTTTATCTACGTTATGTGGCCGAACCTTAGATTTTTAGGAATAAAATAACAATTAATAATATAATATTTGATTTAAAAACTATTTTGTGTCAATTTTGACACTATGTGATATATGATTTTTGTGAAAGTCATAACAGAATTATATGTTCGAATAAAGTTGATTAAATCAACATTTATATATCATAGTAACCTATAAAATTAGTGGAATTCATAAAAAGTCTCAAATTACATTTATTTTGGTGTTTATAACATCAATTATGTCAATATTTCATTAATAAGATAATTACTGCATCATCATTGTGTCATAAATAAATTAAATTATTTAATGTCTAAAAATTACAAATAAAATACAATTATGTAGGAAATCTTTTTGGCTTTCTAATGAATATTTATAGTCGAATTTATCTTATGTATAACCCCATATTAAAAATTATTTACTTATTAAACTTTGATTTTAACTATTTTAACCCTTCTTTAAATAAATTAATAATAAATGTCCTAATCTAATCCAAGTGGGCCTAAATGGTCATATTTTATTCCTAAGTTTGTTTTTGGTCGAATTACACTTGTCCAATAGAATTAGGACATGTGTTAGGGTAATATTAATATCATATTGACCCTTAGTTACCCTATTTACTATTAACCGCGGTAAAAAAAGTAAAAAGTTACTATTCACCAAAAATTATTTTTATCTTATTGAACCACATTTTACTTACTGATATCAACCGTGTCTGTCGGATTTTCGAAATTCCATTCACAGAAGCGGTAAAATTATGTTTTATGCAAAATTCAGTTTTTAACCTACTACTTAGTGGTTTCACTATTCATCAAAAATTGAAAGTTTTCAGAAAAATACCAAAATTTCACCCTAGGCTAATTTCGATATTCTGAGTCCAAAAATGAAGTCAATTTTGAAAAATAAAATTTATAAAATTTCAAAAAGTGGTTATTACTATTCATAACGGCTAGTTTTGATAGCATATTGTTGTTTAGTGAAACTCGGTATTGCGTACGACGCAAGCTATCGAGGAAGGTCACGATTGCGTGTAAAGTAAGCCAAGCAAGTGTTGTGTAGAAAAAGATTCCTTTGATGATTTATATAACATAAAAGTCTCGAGTGTTACAACACCTATTTCTGATTTTGGATCAGGACACACCTATTTCCCATCGTGGATCATGACACACCTGTTTCCCATTTTGGATCAATCCTGTCGAATTTTTTCCCATAATTATATTATGAGATATAAATATTTACCTAATTCAATAGAGGGAGATATGGGTCTTACCCATCTCATAATGAAATCAAACATACATGTGCCACAGGGTCATAATAATTCATCATATCGTAACGCATGAAATTAAATGGGAATTATTAACATTTAATCATATCATAACCTATAGAAATGAAATATGTTTCATAATTATTTCATCATAGAACAACCCATGAAATGATGTAGGTTTGAGAAACATTTTATCATGGTATAACCCATGGAAGAGAAACAAGTCTCATAAAAAATAAGACATATTAAACATTAAACATTTAGATAAATAATGAGAATGATGTACTTAGATCATATCCCTTATAAATAATAAACTATATCTAAGTATTTAATCTTACCTGGAGATAGATTTTGAAATATAACTTGGATAATTTCATAAAGAAAAATAACCATTCATTAAAAATCATTTTTAAGGTTGAAAACATCTTTAAAATCATTTTCTTGGAAAACCACTCTTAAAACATGTAAAATAATATTAAAAAATCATTTAAAAAGATTTCATGAAGAAAATACTATTTTTTATTAAAAAACATTTAAATCATAAATTTTTTTGAAGACTATTTACTTTCAAAATAACCTTGAAAACATATAAAAAAGATTTTGAAGACATTTTAAACAATTTTTAAAATAAAAAAAATTTGGAAAATTTTTCCCTGAAAATGAGCTTAAAATATCAGTTTTTTTGAAAACATTTTAGAAAACATGATTTTTGAATAAAACAAATTTCTAACCAAAGAGATAAATAAGGTCATAATTTCTTAAAAACACTTTACTAATTATAATAAGTATAAAATAGTGGAAAAATGATATCATTACATTAATATATCATGAAAATTCACCGGATAATAAAAAAAATAAGAATTCTTAAGATATGGATTATATGATTTCATCAATGGAAGCCTAATATAAACAATCCCAGTAAAGGATGTGATTGTAGTAATAAACCCTTACCATTTTGGTAGCATTGAATCAAAATCAACATGAAAGAAAAATATAACATGTAGCTTAAAATATCAATAAAATTATTATATTCACGATATAACATGTCAAATGGTAGTATATACACATCGTAAAAGAATATAGGTGCATAACAAAACATGGGTCTCAAATAAGGCAAATTGAGACAAAATTACCTTGCCAATTTGGTCACTTTTGAACCATAAAACTCTATGAAAGAGAGATCATAAAATATATATATAAATAACCATAAATTAAAGGGTAATAATCATAGAATAAATTCTTGTTATGTATATGCACCACAAAAAATAAATGAGTGGTAAATATGACATAAGTCTTGTAAAAATAAAAGAAAAACTAGAAATCCCCTTACTGCATGAGTAAATTTTGAATCAAGGTCCACATGAAATAATTACATCAATTAAATTTTTTATCTAATTAAATAAATTAAAATCATTATATAAAACCTCCGAGGTCATTAAAAACATAACACAATTAGAATTAGTGGTGAATATAGCATATATCTCACATAAATATAAGTGAGATGAGAAAACCCTTACCTTAAGTCTTGAATTTATTCATACATATTAAAAACTATTGTATAATAAATATAAGTTTATTATAAATATAAAAAAGAAACATATTATTATATATCATACCATATATGATTATATTATGACTTTATATTACCAATTTATTAATAATTTCATGTTAAAGTTTTGTTTCGGGTAATATCTACTTTGTTTTTCATATATATTTTGAATTTTTATTCTCAATTGTATTACTTAGATCATGATTTAATTATTAAAATAATGTGAAAAATGATATAAATATCACATATATTTAGAATATCATTATTTATAACAATCTATAAAATATATAAATATGATATCGAATACACCATTCATGGAGATGGTAGGCCATACGTACGCATGAACACTATTTCGATTTTCTTATCGTATTGAAAGAAAGTAAATGAAATATATGTATATATATATCATAATTATAGTAGAATTTTTATGTCACATGTATCATATAAATTTACTAATCCCATCCTTAATAAATTCCATGTGAAGTGTGAGTGATTCACAACATTTTGAGGAGGTGATAGTCCACACATCAACAAACGAAGTTATCGTATTCCCAAAAAATAGAAAGTATGAATGTATATGTCATATAATAATTCCAGAATTATTAAGTAATCATTAATATCATATATATCATATAAAAACATAAATTCCAACATTATTCCCAACTATTAGCAGTGGTAATGGAAGAATGAACGACATCAGTTCACGGGGTGGTAGCCTGTCATACGCATAAGCAATGATTGCGTATCCCATTTTATGGTAGTGTGTGTAAGTTTATGTTAAAAAATAACATTAAAATGTATAAATATATTTTAGATACTATTTTTTATATAATAATTGAATAAGAATAATTGAGGAGGTGGATAAATAAAACATAACAAAATTTCTTGTTGAAGGATGCTACCTCTTCCTTAGGTAATTCATTTTGGTTTGCACCAAAGAACTAACATGGTTTTATCCATGAAAAAATTTAAGATAATTGTATTATAGGATTAAATTTGGGATCTTATTTTGGAATGTTTTTGAAGATCCATATGTTTTTACAGATATGAATAAATTAGAGGGTTGACTTTCCTTTTATAGTGGAGGAGGAGTGACATTATTGTAAATATAAAAAGGTAAACATTATCGAGAGGTCTCCCTTAAATCATGTGCCTAAAATAATTTTCCATTTTCTATAAAATTGAGTATATTGTCTAAATGTGTCCATAAAATTAATTTTTCACATGTGTATATGATATGTGGCCACTTAATTTAAAGTTTGACAACTAAGTAAACTCATTTTTACCTTAATCATTGTAATTTATATTAATTAATTTTACTACTATTTTTGGTAAAATTATAACATTAACTTAATATAAATTATAAATTATGAATATTAAAAATATGTAATCCATTTTTCCAAATTTCAGTCATATATGTTGTAGAAATTAATTTACAATTAATCCCACAGACATGACGGGAAAATGAGTTTTCAAAGTAAAAAAGTTCAAAGGTTTGAAATGTTTTTATATACAATTTCAATGTGAAATTTAATCAAATGAACTAAATGGGATTTAGTTTTTTATAATTTAGCTAATTATACCTTAAAAAATTTTAAAATATAATTTAACCATATATATTAATCAGATGAAAAAGTAGCTTTCAATTAAAATTAAGCAATTTTCACTATTCCTCAAAAAATGAATCTTCTTAAAAAAATACAGAAAATTAATCTAATGTAAATTTTTATATTCATATTTAAAAATAAGGTTTTTTTCAAATAAAAAATAAAAAATTGTCAAAAATTAGATTTAAATTAAGTGGACCATTAAAAGAAGGAAAACTTACCTTTTAGAAAAATACATCTTTTTATTCATAAAATTGAATTCATTATTATCTATTATATGGAAAGAACATAAGACAAAATTTAAGTATTTTAATTAATATAATGTATATACATTTCATTAAAATCATTTATCAACAATATTTTAATTAATTTATTATGGTAAAACGTATTTGATTTCATAAATATAGTTTTCCAGCTAAAGATTTCATTTATTTTTAAAAGGCTTTTTTTATTTATAGTTAACTAGTCATCAAATAATTCTTCTTATATACATGTGCAAACCATAAATTTATAATTTAATTAATCTTATTCATAACTTCCATTCCAATTCCAAGGTGACCACTATAATAATATTTTAATAATAATATTAATAATCTGTCGTAGTTTGGTAAAACTAGGTCTTGAGTGTTACACAAGATATTAAAGGGAATCTATATTCTATGTAACACAATCCAAACATAGTGTTGTGTATACCACAAGCTAATATAATTTTTTCATGTAGAGATAAATTAACTTGGTGTTATTTATTACAAAATCTAAAGTTAGGGCTTTTATATAACAAAATCTACATTCAGTGTTATGTGAAATGAGAAATATAAAAAAGATTAAATAAATTCAAAATAAATAAATAAATAATAATTCACAAAATCTTTGGGTGTCACATTCTACCCCCTTAAAATTAATTTCTCCCTCAAAATTCATCTGGGCTAACAAATGTTTAATACTTGAAAGTTTTTTTTCATCGAAACCCATATCATAAAAATGTACACTAAAACTTCCTTTAGAATGGGAAATTTGGAAACATAACAATTACTCAATGTAACTCATAACTAGGTTTCCATTTAGGATAAAATAGGTGGAAATTAAAAACATGGACATGTAGGATAAATCTAACAACCACGTTCTGATAGAGAGTTATAGAGAACATGGTTTGGAGAAATTTAATGATCACAAATCCATAACCGAAAATCCACTTGAAAAATATCACTAATATCATCAAATATGCTGATAACATTAATTTTTTTTATTTCAAGACCCTTTTTCTAAAGTTTAAGAATTTTCCACAAGAGGATATAGTTACTAGATTTCATTCTATTTTATATGCACAATCTGACCCTTTGGTTGTTCCTTGCTTAATTTCCAATTCATTTCTTACTCCAATAAATGAAGGTGAATTTTGCGTCCTAGAATCACTAACAAATCATGAGAACCATAAATATAATGATAATTCATTCCATATATGTTTTCTCAAAATCACATGAAAATGGTTAGTACAATCTACGTAAATTATCATACGGAGAGATAATACTTTCATCTCTGAAACCTTATTTAATGTTTAACTTAAACCATTCCATAAATGGTTAAAATTGTAACCCTTATAAATGATTAGACTCGAATACTTTAGATATAAGGTCACTAAATTTCTTCAAATGAGCTTAACATTGATCTCCCATGTCATGAACCAAGTCTAGTCACCATCCGACCTGACGCCCTACCCGGTTTGTGGCAAGGCCCGAAGGGTGATTCTGATCCCCATGGGCTATGACAAGTTCCAGGGGATCCAATAAAAAATGTCATAATTATTTACCCAAATTTACCATATTAAAATAACCGAAAAGACTAATTAACTTTATTGAAAAAATTTAAACAAAACACACCCTTAACCATTTCCATATTTTTAGTTTACAAACTAAGACATAAACCAAAAAGGAGTATAATAAAAGGGAAAATAAAACACCAACCCAAACCTTTGTGTAAGAAGAGGAGAAATATCCTCAATCCGCCCCACCAAGATCCATAACAAGATCCACTAGAAACCCAATATGACAACACTACACACTTTTCCTTAACCAGAAATAAATAGACAACAAGATCTATTCACACTCAATGGTGTATGTAGGGTGTGATCCAAATCCCAATAGGATGACATCTATATATAAATATTCCAGGCCAAAATATTTTAAATGTAATCTATTATGCTCATTTAAATTAAAGATTTTAAAACCTTTCTAGGAAATTAGTTGTGAGTAAAAATTTTAAATAAACTAAAAGAAACCACTTACAAAGAAAACCAATACATAACTATTTTATTTAATGAAAAAGGAATTTATAAAAGTTTACACACACAGACACATCCACAAACAAGAGGTCTACCATATTCTGATGATTAGAACCTCATCATATAAGGTAGAGCATCATGGGTAAATCCCTAGGGTCAAACTAGCTTAGGTGCGATTTGTGGAACCTCACATCTTGGTGAAAACGTTTTATAGAAACCAAAACCATCATCGTTCTCATTTATGAGCCACTAATAGGGAACACACACATAACCTAGTAGTCTCCAATCATCATCCATGTTTAGTTAGTGTTGTAATCATCAATATTGCTATGTGAAACTAGGTCATAGCCACTTTTATATCAATATAGTTCTAGTCCTAGTCTATCCACCTGGTTACCAAGGATTCCCTTTTTGTGCTCAATAATGTTTCATATGTCACAACACACCACTTCCACATTTCATCAACCAAACCAAGAATCAAATATCACAGGACACCACTCACACACCATAAATCCATTTTAAAAACTCATTCACACCAAAACCCTTTCAGAACATAATTAACACCTCTCACACAATTTAATAAATCATTTAAAAAGTTTATAAAAACAATTCCAAGAAGAACCAAAAGGATTTTCACCATACACATACTCAAAACACTCTTTTAAAATTAAATGTACAAAAAAACCATTTCAAAACATGATTCACATCACATGAATAATTTAATAAATCAATTAAATAATTTATAAAACATTTCTAAATAGCCCTTCAATGGTTTTCACTAATAACACCCTAAATTTCATGGAGAAATTCCACTTTAAAACCAAACACATGGAAAATACACACTAAAACATTATTTCCATTATTCAAACAATTTACAGTTCAATTTTAAAGGTGCACAACAAGGATAACACCACAGAACAATACATTTACCATTCTAAACACACCAAAACCAATTGAAAACACTTTTCACACCACTTATGTAACTCATAAAACCCAATTGGAACATTACTAGAAAATAACATAATAAGTTAAATTATTTTTTTAATGTTATAACCCCTCCCAAATCAATAAAAAAGATATGTTCCCTTTCTAAAACATGTTTCTCATCACTTAAACAATTCACACATCACCTTCAAATGTGCAAAAAAACCCAACATACCAAAAAAATCATCTCCCTTTGAAAACCCATTCCTTAACACATTCAAAGATCAAGTTCATTTAAAAACAAAATTTTAACCCTTCACACAACCATACAAACACATTTAGAAAGAACCACAACGAATCCAATACAAACAATAACTATTTTTATTTGAAAAATATATTTTCACCACATATGCATGTCAATCGACCTCAGAAGTACACTTCACACCACACAGACAAAGCATAAAACATGTGAAAATAAATTTATCAAAAAAATTAAATCATCTATGAATACAAGGACATGGAACCAGCTACCTTATATGAATAACATTCTGAAAAAATTGTGCAAAATCCATACGCACCTCAAGAAACCAAGAACATGCCCTAATTCAAGATACCGAACAAAAAATGTCCCGATTGAATCCTAAAAACATAACCTTAGGAACCAAAAAACCCTAAAAAGCCTAAAGATAGGTAGAAGTGGATTTCATATGGTAAATCGTGTCAGGGTGAGGCCGTTAAAGGGGAGCTGCGCGCTGGGGGGGGAGGTGTTGTCAAAGGTTGCGCCGACAAGGGAATCGTGGAAGAAAGGGGCTGCGCCGACAAAAAAACTCTGCATAGGGTCTGTATGAGGAGGTTTTGCCAGAGGTGAGTCCTCCAGAAGAAGAGGGAACTACAGGCTGGATCGTAGAATAAAGCGGGTTCCATTGGGTGGTTGGTCGGAAGGGAGGGCCCTGACTGGTTGCTGGGTCATGCAACCGGGAGAGGGGGGAGCTGGTTGCACAATAGGGAGAGGGGGGGATATGGGTAGCACATAGAGCGGGGAATAGGGGGGAAAAGGTAAAAAACCCTAAAAAAATACACACTAACAATAATAATAATAATTATAATAATAATATTTTTAACAACAACAATAATAATAATAGTAATAAGATTAGATATTATTATATTCATAATAATGATGATAATAATAATATTATTACTAATAGTAATATTATCAATATTGATATTATTATTATTTTTCTTATTAAAAAAATTCATTAAATTTTATTTCACTTTTCTTCTATTATTTTATTTTCAATTTATCACTAATTTTATTTTATTTATTTATTGTGAACACATGGTAGGCCGCATGGTTAACTATTCAAAGTCATATGGTGACCTTGGAAAAGAAAGACGATTTTCAATCTATGCTCTCCCAGTGCATCAGATGCTTCCAAGCCCAGAAAACACATTTTTTTTTTAAAAAAACAAAAATTCAAATCGGTTTTTAACCCAAACTTCATCAATGATACCCGATGATAAGAAAATTAATGAAATAAAATGATTTAAAGAGTTTGGGTGTGACACTCCATATATCATAATTATCCCTTTTTGACACATACAGAACACATGATTACCTTTATCATGTATTATCTTAAAACATGGTCATAACCTAAGTTATCACAAAACAACATTGAAAACATGATTGGTTCCTTATTCCAAATTTTATTGTATATATTAGTCAAATACAAATTTTTTTAACTTCATCCATGATAACATAAACTAATTTTTCAAGAAATCAATAATCATTTACATAGTAATCAGTACTCTACAATTTACATTATTCTTATCCAACATGTATTTATTAAAAGAAATTACTATTTTCTTAACATGAGGAATATATTAAGGTTTAACATCCCTTAATAATTTATTTTCCATGAATATCACTTTTCCATTAAATTAATTTTCTAGGTTATCAACATCATTAAACATATTTTTTGAAAATATTTAATGTAAATCATCTGCTTCATGAAACATATAACATAATTCTTGAATTCTTATACTGTCAGAAACCAATATGGGGTGAAATACTACCAAACACCTAACACGACCCATGAAATGGATCAAAGGGAGTTCCTAATCCCTATGGGATGGAAACTAGTGCTTGGGTTTCAACAATACTCTTTTAAGAATGATTTCACCCATTATAAACAACCATAAATAATTCTAAATAATAAACCATCACAGCAAGATCAATATCCATATCCAAAGAATATAAACCAATTCAAGTTCAATTTTTTTTGGATTCAATAAAAAATAAAAAAACCTAAACTGGAGTGGAATAGTCTAAACCAAAAACCAAAACCTTCATCTAATAATAGGTCCATCACCCTCAAGCCACCTCCACAAACACCTGTAAGAGAGGAGCACTAGCAAATGGATTCCCCATCAACACTATGATACATCTTTCCTTTACCTAGGTCATACAAAATAAAGTCTACATACACCCAAGGATGTATGTAGGGTTTGAGAAAAATCTCAGTATAATTTCACCCAAAATAAAGATTCCAAGTCATAACATTAGAATAAAAATAACTATGCATGTTTTAATTAAGTATTTTCAAACATGTTATTAAAAAAATATTAATGGAACACTTTTAAAAGAAGAATTATTTGCAAATAAACCTAAGAGTAAGGTCCACCATATACTGATGATAAGAACCACATTAGAAGAGACCACCATAAGAAATCTCTAAAGTATTTATCACTAGTAAAGCCATAGGAACCTCATGTCTCGATGAAAAATGTTTTAAAAAACCAAAACCCATAGCATCTGTGTGAACAATCCATTTGAGAGGAATCCATAAAAAATTATAGTGGTTTCCAACATCATCATAGTTTAGTTAGTGCTGTAGCATAAATCTTACTAGAAGAAACTAGTCCTCAACACTACCAATCAGACTAGTATATTTGTCCAAGTCTTCTCACCTAGATGCTAAGGATTCCCTTTGTTCTTGATTTCCATTTCACATGTCACCTAGATAACTAATTTTAGATATACACATAAAGTAATATTATTTCACATGAAAACCTCCATTTTTCATAGGAAAAAACTCTTTTGAATCCATACACACACCAAATCCAATTGGTAATATACTTTGCACCAATTACACAATTTATAGAACACATTTTTGAAGCTAAATAAGGAATCACACATAAAATAAAACCAATTTTTTTGAGAAAATCATCTATCAACATAATAGCATCTAAAAATATTTATAAAACATATTTCACACCTTTAACACAATCCATAGAACACATTCATAAAGAAAACACAGTATATCAAATTCATATAATAATTTTAAAACATGGAATCTCCAACCTCAATCTTGGAAACTTGTATAATCCAGTGGAAAACCACAACCTCATCATAAGATGACCCTATAAAGGCATGATCAAACTATAAACACCATGATTTAACTCAATTAACAAAATTTCATCCAATTTTAGGGAAATAACCCCACTGGAGAGAGAAGATCCCAAGAAAGAGAAAGGATGGACCCTTAATGAAGGAATAAGTCAAGAAATAAAGGGATTACTTGATGAATTATTGAATATACACACCAAATCCTCCCAAACAATTGAAGCTCAAGGAGGCCAAGAGGGAGAAGCGGAGGTGCTTAGAGACGAAAATCCTAAATATTTATTAATAGGGATTGTTTAATGTTAAAATTAGAGGAGGTTAGAAAGTTTATTCACCATTTTTTATAACATGGATATGCCACATAGTTAGACAACATGGGTTTTCAAAGAGTGTGACAACCATGCAATCTAATCTAACCAAGAGGAAACTATCCACATGGTTTCTTGGGATAGGGTGCATTCCCTTGCAGTATGTGGTGCATCCTAGATGGTGCCACTATCTAGGGTTCATGGTTTTTTTCTGGACTGGCATACAGTTTCCCCTAACCATGAACAACCTTTTTTTGGGTCTAAAAATTGCATTTTATTACAAAAACACTCAGTAAAACTAAGTAAAAAAATACAAAACCAAAAATAAATAGAGTGATACCTTAAAATAAAATCACAATTGTAAAAAATCTCCCTACTGTGAAAATATTACACCCTCATAAAGTCATCCCAGAGTATGAACATATAATAAAAATTTGTATTGATCCTCAACTTAAGAATTTCAATCCCAAGTGTCATGCTCATCAGTACCATTATTCCAAAGAACTCAGAATAATGGTATGAAATTCCCTTGAAGCACTTTCTCTTAGGAATCCACAATCCATACTGGCTTCTAAAACATAGAAAAATTAGGTTATAAGTCAAATAATTCCCCATTAAACACATGAGACAGATCCATCTTATACCTTTTTATCTAAGAGACACAAAAAATTTCATGAATTAACATAAAATAATACAAAAAATCTGATCTTTATTCCACCATTCCGATCTTCTCAGTAATATAAAAAGGTGTGATATACCTTGGTGTAATCTTAATGTACTTACTAAGACTATGGTGACCCAAGTGCGGAGACACCTTTATAAACACTTAGTCACCAATAGATAATTCTAAGTCTCAACACCTCTGGTTAGTATAAGAGTTGTGGTGACTCTGAGCTATCAAAAATGATGCCTGTTCAACTTAACTTTCTCAGGAGTTTCCTACACAAGGCTCAGTCCCAATAATGAGGTCTCACCCACCACTTCCCAACATAAAGGGGACTGACATGACTGACCATAAAGTACCTCAAAGGGTTCCATTCCAATTGTGGATTGGTAGCTATTATTATAGACAAACTCAACCAACCCCAAATCACTATTTCATGATCCCATGAAATCCAACACACATGTCCACAACATGTATTCCAATATCTAATTCTCGCACTCCATCTAGTCATCTCTTTGAGGATGGTATTACATAATCAACTTGACATATGACCCCATTGACATTTGAAGGAATTCCTATAATAGATAGGTGAAACATGGGTCCCTATTTGAAACAATTGCCGACAACACACCATAAAAACTCAATATCCCCTGAACATACAACCATCCCAATTCATCAACTTTGGCTAAATCCCTAATAAGAATGAAATGGGATGATTTAGTCTTATGGTCAATCACTACCCAAATAAAATTTTACCCCTAGGGTGTATGAGGTATGCCAATAATACAATCCACATAAACCTTTTCCCACATCCAGATTTGAATGGGTAAGGGGTAAAGGAATCTAGAGGGTCGTTGATGCTCTGATTTAACCTAATAACATGTATGACACCTGGATAAAAATAAATTTATGACTCATCTTATGAATGGACACCAGAACTAATGATTCACATCCCAGAACATTTTCGTGGTACCAGGATGAATGGACTACTGAGAATGGTGGTTATCTTGCATCACCACCTTCTTTAATGATTAAGACACCAAAAAGATACCCTTACAACATAGAACTCCCTCGAGAGACAATGATCAACCACTAGAAACCTCCTAACCATTTTGGAACTACATAATTTTTTTGAAAAACTCATCAGTTGGCTAACCTTTCTAAATAAACTCTTAAAGGGATAGTTTCAACTGAACACTAGACAAGAATTCATCTTCACTACACTCCTTGGTCATGAGATTCATTTGATAAAAAATCATCATCAAAGTCTACTCATCACTGGACTCTTTCAACACATGAATCAGAAATTTTACACATAAAGAATATGTCACTAAATTACCTTTTTCTAGGGTACACATGATATCAAAATAAAACCCTTGAAGGTAATACACCCAATGATGCTACAATAGATTCATATATTTCTTAGAGTATACAGAATTCAAACTCTTATGATCCTAATAAACTACGTAACATATGCACAAAAAAATAATGACACCACATCTTCAAGGAATACATCACTACTGTTAATTCTAGTTCACAGATTGATTAAATATTTTCATGTGCTGATAGTTGGAGAGATCCATACACCATGACATGCGCATTCTATATAATCACACACCCAAAACCCATACCGGATGCATCAAAATAGACCACATATGTCTTTCAAAATTTTGGAAAGACCCTTAAAGGGTATATGGTCAAACTCTACTTATGTTCATTAAAATAATCTTTTCACACTAAAATATACCTAATCTATACCCCTTTTTGGGTTAATGCAGTCATTAGAAAAACTAGCCTGGAAAAATCTTGAAGAAACCTTCTGTAATACCCTATTGGGCCAAAATAGATCTTGATATGAAAAACATTCTTTGGTTGTTTCCATTACATCACATAATTAATATTCTTAGGTTCTGTTGAAACTCTTTAAATTGAGATCATATGACACAAAACACCTCCTTGATCTAGAAGGTACAATTGAAAATCATCACATAGAGATGATGATTTTGAAGAGTTCCCAACACAATCCTCAAATGTCAATCATTGTCCTTCTTAATCCTTGAATAGACCAAGATTTCATCTAAAAATACCATGATAAAGGAGTCCAGATACTAGTGGAACACCCAGTTCATATGCACCATAAAGACCATTGGATCATTTTTCAATAAAAAAGGCATGCCTCAAAATGGTTGTACCTACTTTGAAAGGATTTTTTTTGAACATATTCCTCTACAACACTGACTTGATGATACTCATAAAAGAAGTCAATCTTAGAGAACCATATCTCCCCTTAAGACAATCAAAAAAAATCATGGATATAGGGAAAATGGTATTAGTTCTTAATATTCCATTTATTTATCTTTTGGTAATTAATATACAACTAGAAAGATCTATTTTTGATCTTTGAAAATAGAACTGGGGTGAACCAATGTGAGTTACTTAGGTGAATTAATCCTTCAGATTCCAAATCATCTAGCTATACCATTAATTCAATAACTTGTTAGAGGTATTATGGTATGAGGGAAGATATATTGGCTGCCCCTAGTGCCAAATCAATGGTGAAATCTACACCTCACTTTGGAGACAAACCAAAAAAGTCATCTGGAAACAACTTTAGGAACTCATCCACCATGGGAGGTAATCCACTCATAGAACCACTACCACCATCATACTACAACATGAGTGACAATATATTGAAATCAAGACTACCCAAATCCAGATGTGGGTGTTTAAAACGTCCTGAATGAGGATCCCATTCACCTTAAAGAACCTGGGTACATCTATCAAGTGACACGAAACCCACTCAACATCGATAAAAATCGATGTGATCCTAGAAATGAACTATATAATCTATATTAAGGAATACATAAAAGAGTTCGATTTCCAAAACTAGGAAAATATCATTGTAGCTCAACCCCTGACATGATGAGTGCACAAGAAGGACACCTGAAACTCTTCTCTTACTTCTTACCAATCAATGTTTCCAGATCCATTGCATACATCATAAGTTAATTTGAAAATATACACAACCACATAACTTGGGAATAAATTAAGGAAATATAGACACTAATATAAAATATAATAGAAGATACAGATGATGCAATTAAAATTGTACCTAGAAGTATGGAAGTTTATGTATCTGATTCCACTAGTGCTTGATCTACTTCATGAATATTCCTCGTATCTACCCGAGCATGAGAATGACCAATGACCTTTGGTTCTTCCTTGAACTGACTCTACCTAGAAGAATATCTATCCCTACTTCCATGACCAAAAAATAGATAACCATCCATCCTAGCTGGTTATAACTAGAAAGACATTTCCCTTAAGACTGCTGAAGTTGCACTACCCTAGTATGGACGTGTGGCTTTGAAAAACAGCTACAATTTCTCCATATGCCCAAACTGATGACAAGGTCTCAGTGGGGATAAACAATAAAACCACACATATCCTACATTACCACATTGATGGAACGTGAATGATCTATCATCTAAATTCACAAATGAAGAAATTAGAGAAGGATAGCCTAATCTACCACCTACTTTATTCTCTTGACCGTCTCGCTTCCTCTTCTTCTTAGATGAACTTCCACTTCCATAGACCACTATTGACGCTACTCTAGAAAAACTATAAATTAACCCATGATAAATCTCTGCCATCAAAGCATGATCAATGACATTATAATAGGTATTAAACTTAAGTAGGAATACATGAGATTAGATATCCCACCAAAACCACATTTTTAACACTCGTGTTTGAACCAAAAAAACTCAGTGAAATATTTGGAATACTCCATCATGGTACGATACCCTTGGTGATGATCCAAAAAACTCTTAGGTCTTGGATAAGGATAAGGTCTCAAGGAAATAATACTAATTAAAGATGACCTAGAAATCCTTACAACCCATCTTATCATGATTTCCATATTGAACAATGGAGTCCCCCCACCTCTGACTAGGACCTTCTAACAAAAAAGCACACTATACCTTGATCTTCTCATGAGTGTCAATAAACCAAAAAATCCTCCCAATATTCTCAATATAATCCCCATCTTCCAAGGGGTCCATTATACCATGAAAGGAATAAGTCTTGATCTTGAGAAACTCTTGAGATTTGTCTTTTTCAGGACTTAATTCAATTTCCCCAACATGAGAAGGACTAGAGACCACTCCCTGACCTAAATCTTGGATATCCCCAACTACAACTTCCATTAGTATCTGATAAATTGGTCAGGGGAACTCTCTCTATCCTATTCTCCTGGTTTCACATGATGTCGCCGAGGAGGCATATTTTTACAAATTCAATAACTATAAGGAAAAACCATAAACACACCATTTTTAAAATTTTATGAAAAAACAAAAAATTCCAAACACTGTATCAAAACAAAACCACATAAATCACAATAACATGAAACAAATTCACCCATTCTCAGTGTCCATTCATAGTCTTTAGCTTTTATATCCCACCTGGATAATAATTCAAACCAAATTCCAAACATTCATTTTCAACCCAAGGTCAAACATGCGGTTTGTTTTCCATACACCCTACTTGCTACCAGAACCCCATGTCCCTATAATCCTAGCTATTTTCTATCCAAACTCTTCCCATATATGATGTCATAAATAAAGATTGGAACCTTCCTTTGATACCATTTTTTACTAAATAAAGAAAGGGTTCCATCAAACAAGACACTCGACCCGGCTCGTGAGATGGCCTGGAGAGCATTCCTGATCCCCACAAGTTGGAAACTAGTGCCCTGATATCAACAATACACTTTTGGTAATGATTTCAACCTTGATAAAAAACAATAAATAATTATCAATAATAAAACATCACACCATGATAAATATCCGTAACCAATATAGATACAACAATTCAAGTTTAAAAATTTATGAATTTAATCAAAAAACAAAATACCAAAATAAGAGGGGAACTGACTATACAACAACCCAAAACCTACATGAAACAAGAGGGTCATCACCCTCAAGACACCTCCCCAAACACCTTCAAGAGATGAGCACTAGTAATGAGATCTACCGTCTCCACCACAATACATATTTTTTTTACCTGGGTTATACATAACAAATAATACATATACCAAATATATATGTAGGGTGTGAGTGAAATCTTTGTTTAATTCCATCCAAAATAAAGATTCCATGCCATAAAATTATAAAATAAGTCACCATGCATGTTTTAAGAAATAATTTTGGGAAAAAATATTAAATTATTTTTAAGGGAATTTTTTTTCAAAGAAGCATGATTTTCAAATAAACATTATAGTAAGGTACACCATATTATGATAGTAAGAACCACATCACAAGAGAGCACCATAGGTAATTACTAAATTCTCCAGCACTGGTGGAACCCTTGGAAACTTGTATCTCAGTGAAACATGTTATAGAAAACATAACCCACAACATTCTCATACCCGTGCCACTTGAGAGGAATCCATCCAAAATTCTAGGGGTTTCTAACATCATCATAGTTTATTTAGTGTTATAGAATCAGTCTTACTAGAATAAATTGAGCATCAACCCAACTAATCTAACAAGAGTACTAGTCATGGTCCACTCTTCAAGATTCATTAGATTCCCATTATGCTCAATTTTCATTTCACATGTCACATAGATCACTAATTTAACATACACACATTAAGAAATATACTTTCACATGAAAACCACTATTTTCTATAGGAAAAACCTATTTCAAATCCATACTCACATCAAATCCATTTAGGAAAACACATCACACCACTTTCACAATTTATAGAACACATTTGACAAAATTAACAAAGGAGGGCACATAAAACACAACAAATTTATTTGAGAAAATCATATTTCAACATAAATGAACCTAAAAAACTCTTTAAAACACATTTTTCACCTTTAAAACAATCCATATAACTAATTAAAAAAGAAAATCAAGCATACTAAAATAATCTAATAATGATAATACATGTAATCACCTACCTCAAGAAAATAATCTTTTGAAATCTGATGGAAAACCATAACTGCACCACAAGATGACCTTATAAAGGGTGGATAAAACCATAAACACCAAGACATAACTCAAAGAAAAAAGGTTCAACCCATTTTAGGGAAATAAACCCGCTAGAGAGATAAGAGCCATAAAGAGGAATGGGGAACCCTAGAAGAAGGAAGAAATAAATAAAGGACTTAATTAATGAATTCTCGAAGATACACAACAAATACACCCAAAAATTGAATCTCAAGGTGGCCAAGTGGGAGAGGAGGAGGAACCTAGGGCTTTAAATACTGAATGGTTTGAATTAGTTGTGTTTTGGGGTTAAAATTAGGTGATGTTAGAAAGTAAAATCACCATTTTTATGACCTGGACACGCCACACAGTTAGCCCACATGGTTTCCCAAACTATGCAAAAGTCATGCAATATCCTATATCCAATAGGAAGCTGGATGTATGGTTTCATGGGGGAGGGAAAATTCTTGTGAAGAAATCTGTGCAACATGGATAGTGCCACTGGCTAGGGTACACAATCTCTTTTGTGTTGGCGCAGGGTTTCCCCAAACCGTGTGCCACATTCTATCAGGTCCAAAAACTCCATTTTTCTCAAAAAACACTATTAAAAACTAAGGGATAAATAGAAGAACATAAATAAAAAAAATTAATACCTCAAAATATAATCATGGATGTAATATATACATATACACATCAATCGTCCAAATATATTCTTAATCCATTACTTTGGTTTCATCATCTTATTCCTCAGTACCCATTTCCAAGAATATGAAATACAAATAATGTATTAAGTTTAATTAACCATAATTTAATCATTATTATTATGTTTAATGTAAAAATACTATTAAAACATCCCACCCATTTCACATTTCATCCACAGTCTCTTTATATTCAGGGTTATAAATAGTACTCATGCCACCTTCCTGATTCTATTCATGGGATTTCCACTTAGGACATCGATTTATACAATGCCCACACCTTCAACATATAAAAAATTAAATGTAAACCTAGTTCCTTCTAGTTTACACAATTGAATAAGACTAGAAATCAGAGTGAGTAACACTTATCATAGTAAAAAAACACATAATAATGAAAAAGTACTTATAGGATGCTTGGATCATGACACCTTATTTTAAATCCATGACACCTTAAGCTTATACATAGAGATATCCCTAGAAATATCCTTATCAATATCAATTGGTATCTCACAAAAATTTTTCATCCTAGTTTCCAAATGTTGATTAAGTCTTCCCTTTGATATTGACTATATCAACCCATTCTTAACATACATGGATATTACATCATTTTAGATTAATACTCAGTACATTAAAAAAATACATGCCAAATGACCAGAATATTTTAATTTCATTGGAAACTTTGAAGAAATAATTCTAATTTTCTGAATGATCTTAAATATATCCCATAAGGATATTTCCATTCAATACTCCTACTTAAAAACATTCTTCATAACCTAGGGTAAGGAAACAAAATAAATTGGTGAGCTCAGATTCTTAGTAACGATAAACAAGGATATATGTGATCATAATAATTAAAATAAGTGTATGAGAACATGAGAATAATATTTGAATATCATACCCTATATATCAAATATTATATACATGATTCATGGAAGAAAGATTTTCAATTCATAAGACATGATTCATAAGGGTGATAAATCATCACAAATCAATAATGAACCAAAATATCATGTCATATAAGTGCAGAACCATCATAAATATATAAAAAAAATTCATGTGTCAAGGTTAACTACCAATACCATCAACATATTGTATTAGGACACCCTTATTTTACATATTGAATCAGGAAGCACTTGTTTCCCATTTTGGATCAGAACACACCTCCTTCCCATTATGGATCCGTAAACACCAAGTTTCTATTATAGATCAAGACACACCATTTTCCCATTTTGTATCAATACCATTGACCCTTTTCCCATCATCATCTTATTAGATATCAATCTTTACCCAATACATTGGTGGGAGATATAGGTCCCACCCATCTCATAATGAAATCATATATACATGTGTGACAAGATCATAAACATTCATCATATCATACCTGATGAAATGAAATGGGTATCATAAAAATTTCATCATATCATAACTTATGGAAATTTAATAGGTTTCATTATTATTTCATCATTTAATAGCCCATGAAAGGAAGCAGGTTTGATAATCATTTTATCATGGTATAACCCATGGAAGGGAAATGATTTTCATAAACAATGTGACATCATAAAAATAAAACATTTAGAGAAATAAAAATAATTGCTTCCCTATATCATATCCCCTATAAATCATAAACTATATTAAAGGGTTTCATCTTAGATGGAGAAGGATTTTGAAAGATAACTTGGAGCATTTATTAAAGAAAATAACTATTTATTTAAAATTACATTTAAGGGAAAAAAATATTCAAAATAATTTTATTTGATAACCACTTTGAAAAACTGAAAAAAATATATTTAAAAAATATTAAAAACATCTCATGAGAAAAATATAATTTCCCCTTAGAAAAACACTATTCAAATCAAAAAACATTTTGAAAATGTTTTTCTTTAAAAATAACCTTGAAAACTTATAAAGGAGATTTTGAAAACTATTTTTATCACATTTTAAAACATAAAAAGTTTTTTATATCATTTTACTTGAAATTGATCTTAAAATATCACTTAAGAACATTTTTTAAAACATTTTTAGAAGACATGGTTTTGAATAAAACAAATATCTAATCGAAGAGAGAAATAAGGTTAGAAATTATTAAAAACACTTTATTAATTATCTTAAGTACCAAAGAGTGAAATTTTTTAACATTACTTGAATATATAATGAAAAACCAGTGGATAAAAAAGTGATAATTGTTGATATTTTTATCTTAATATTTCATCAATGGAAGCATAATCATAAACAATCTCGATAAATGATTAGATTGTAGCAATAAACTCTTACCATTTCGGTAATTTTGAATGAAAGTTACCATGAAAGAATAATATAAAATGAAGTTTAAAATATCATTAAAATAAGTATATTAATGACATAACATGTCAAATAGAAGTATATAAATCTCATACATGAATATAGATTCTTAACAAAACATGTCTCAAAGTAGGAAAATTGCGACAAAGTTACCTTACCGATTTGGTAACTATTGAATTGTAAAATACATTGAAAGAGACTTCATAAAATGGATATGTAAATACCCATAAATTAATATTTTATAACCATATAGTACATTAATGGGATGAATATACACTACACAAAAGAAACGGGTGATGAATATGACATAAGTCACTTAGAAATAAAAGTGAGACTAGAAATCCCCTGACTACATGAATAAAATTTTAATCATGACCCCCATGAAAGAATAAAATAAATCAAAAAATTTTATATCAAAAAATAAAATAAATTAATGATATAAAATTACTTAGTTAATTATATAAACCACACAAAAATAATGAGTGGTGAATAAATCATATATCTCACATAAATAGACGTGTGATGAGAAAAACCTTACCATGAGTCTTGAATTTATTAATACATGTTAAAAACTCTTTTATATAAGGTATAAGTTTGTTATAAATATTCCATAGAACCATATTATTATATATAATACCCTATATTATTTTATTATGACTTCATATTACCCATTTATTAACAATTTCTCATTAAAGGTACGTTTTGGGAAATATCTGTTTTTCTTTTCATATATGTTATGACTTGTTATTATAGATCCTATTAATTAGATAATTATTTAATTATTTATATATTGTAAAACATGGTATAAATATCATATATATTCAGTATATAGTTATTTATGATAATCTTTAAAATTTATAAATATTAAATTCAATATATCGTTCATGGAGACGGTAGGCCGCATGTATGCATGAACATTGTTTCCATTTTCTCTTTGTATTGAAAGAAAGAATTTAAATAACACACACACATATATATATATATATTATAATTATAGTATCATTATTATTTAATATATATCAGATAAATTTACTAAATTCATCTTTAATAAATCAAATGTGAAGTGTGAATGAATCACATCGCTTTAAGGATGTGTTAGTCTACACGTCGACAAACAAAGTTATATTATTCTAAAAAAATGGAAAGAATGAAGGTATGTGTTATATAATAATCATATAAGTAAAAAATTCGTTATAAATATAATATATATAATATAAAAATAGAGATTACATCATTATTTCAAAACATGATAAGAGGTAATGGAAGAACGAACAACATATGTTCGTGAGGCGGTAGTCCACTGTACACACAAATAATGATTACGTATCCCAGTTGATGGAAGTCTGTGTGAGTGTATGTTTAAATATTAACTTAAAAAAAGTAACAACTGGGTCTCGATGATTGCACAACCACCCCGCCTTAACATGGTCGTCGGGTCCTGGACTAGCAGGTACCACCAGTTACCCCACAGTCACGTGGGGGCCACCCTGGGGACAACCTACGTGCCCGAACGGGTCATCTGACTAATAAAAGTCCCCACATGCCAACAAATGTCCTTTCCAGTGTGATTTTTCCTCATTCACACACACCCTGGGAAACATCCCAGAAGGTCACCCATCCTGATCACTACTCCAGGCCAAACACGCTTAACATGGTCGTCGAGTCCTGGACTAGCAGGTACCACCAGTTACCCCGCAGTCATGTGGGGGCCACCCTGGGGACAACCTACGTGCCCGAACGGGTCATCTGACTAATAAAAGTCCCCACATGCCAACAAATGTCCTTTCCAGTGTGATTTTTCCTCATTCACATACACCCTGGGAAACATCCCAGAAGGTCACCCATCCTGATCACTACTCCAGGCCAAACACGCTTAATTGTGGATTTCTAATCAGATAGACTTCCGAAAAGGAAGGTGCACCTTATTTACATGAGTCATATCATTTAGTCATTTAACCTAGTATCATTCTGGGGTGTTACAATCACCCCCCATTTAGAGCACAATGTCCTCATTGTGGACCCTACATCTCAACCCAGGCAGTGCACCGCACTTAAGGCTGGGTTCCTCCTCTAATACCAAAAGTAACAACTGGGTCCCGGTGACTGCACAACCACTCCACCTTAACATGGCCGTCGGGTCCTGGCCCACCAGGTACCACCAGTTGCCCCACAGACATGTGGGGACCACCTTGGGACCACCCACGTGCCCGAACGGGTCATCTAACTAATGGAAGTCCCCACAGACCAACACATGTCCTTTCCAGTGTGCTCTTTCCTCACTCACACACACCCTGGGAAACTTCCCAGAAGGTCACCCATGCTGATCACTACTCCATGTCAAGAACACTTAACTGTGGAGTTCTAATCAGATAGGCTCCCGAGAAGGAAGGTGCACTTTGTTAATATGAGTCATATCATTTAGTCATTTAATCATGTATCATTCTGGGATGTTAAAAAAAAAATAAGTATATTTAGTATATTGAGGTTATTATATAATCATGAAATAATAAAAATTGAGGATGCAGAGAAAGAAAGTAAAACAAAAGTTCCTATTGAAGGATGTTACCTCTTCTCTAGATAATTCCTTTTGGTTTACATGAATGGACTAACATGGTTTGATTTCTGCCCAATGTGAGGATTCTAAGATTAGGAGAGGTAATTCATGATCTTAATTGGGAAGGGTTTAGATGAGATAAAATTCTTTATAGGTGTGAATAAGTGATGGGGGTGAGAGCCCTTTTATAGGGGAGGAGTGACATTCTTGTAAATATAAAAAGGTAAACACAATTGAGAGACCTCTATTAAAAAAAGTGTCTCCAATAATTGTAAATTTTATGGAAAAGGAGCATATGGTAGAAATATGTAAATTCAATTCCTTTTGGACATGTGTATATATTATTTTTCCACTTAAGCTAAATTTTAACCACTAAGTAAACTCATTTTTACCGTAATTGCTGTAATTATTTTTAATTAATGTCACTAATAATTTTGTTAAAAAAACAATTTTACCTTAATATAAATTATAAATTATGATTTTTAAAAATATGGAAACAATTTTTTCAATTTTAAATCCCATAATTGGTATAAATTAATTTAAAATTAATCTCACAGGTGTGATGGGAAAACGAGTTTTTAAATTAAAGTCTTTACAAGTTCAAATGTTTTTATAACCAATTTCCTTGTAAAATTGATTCAAATGACCTAAATTGGATTTATTATTTTATATTTGTAATAATTATACATTAAAAAAAATTAAAATATAATTTTAATATATAAATATATCATATTAAAAATTATTTTTTAATTAATATTTAGTGTTTTCATTATTCATAAAAAAATGAAACTTCTCAAAAAAAAAACAAAAAACAGGCAGAATGTAAATTTTGATAATACAATTTGAAAAAAAAGTTTACTTTTTCAAATTAAAAATTATAAAATTATCTAAAATTATTTTATAAATAGGTTCGTCATTAAATGACAATAAAATTACCTTTTAAAAAAAGTCATATTTTTATTCATAAAATTGGATTTTTGTTATCTCTTGTCTAAAAAACACATAAGATGAAAGTTAAATAGTTTAATTAATAATATATATATATATTTCATTAAAATTTTTTATAAAAATTTTTTTAATTAATTTATTGAGGTAAAACTTTTTTTATTGTATAAATATAGTTTTCTAGGAAAAGATATCCTATATTTTCAAAAGGGTTTTATATTCCTTTCTAGATAATTGGTCACCAAATAATTCTTCTTATATACATGTCTAAAAGATATCTTCATAATTTAATTATTATTATTTATAACCTACATTCCAATTCCTAGGTGACAAATATAATAATGTTTTAATAGTAACATTAATAGTATGTTTTAGTTTGGTAAACCCATTTCTTGCATTTAACATAATCTATCTAAGGGACATATTAATGTGCGTAACAAAATAAAAACATAGTTTTTCATATACAAAAATATAATCTAATTATTTCATGTAGGGAAAGATTAAACTGGTGTTGCATATAATGAAATACTAACTTAGTTTATTGGTATAACAAAAGCTATATTCAATGTTGTGTATAATGAGAAATATAAAAATGATTAAATTAATTTGAAAAAAAATATTTTTCAATATCTTGGGGTATTAAATTCTACACCCCTTAAAATGAATTTCTCCCTCAAAAATTTTATGGGTCATCAAAGGTTTAATACTTGAAATATCTTTTCTTAAGAACTCACATCATAAAAATAAACACTAAAACATCCTATAAAAAGGGAAAATTAGAAACATAACTATTACACAAAGTAACTCAGAAATATGTTTCCACATAGGAGAACATAAGTCAGAAGTGAAAAAATGGACTTGGAAGATAAATCTAACTATCAAGTTCTAATGTATAGTGATAGAGAATAAGGATTAGAGCAAGTTAGTGAGCATAAAGCCATAACCCAAAGAGGATTGAAAAAGGGCATTGATATTATAAAAAATAATGATAACATGACAACATTTTATTTCAAGACAATTTTTCATAAATTTGAATATTTTTTCATAAGAAGATATAATTATTTGATTCCATTCCATTTCATATGCAAAATCTCTGCCTTTGGTTATACCTTACTCAATTTAAACTTCATCTCCTACTTGAAGAAATGAATGGGATTCATCATCTCTAAATTAATAAGAGAACATGAGATACAAAAATAGAATAACAAGTCATTCCAACTATCTTTAGTGAACATCACAAGAGAATGGTAAGAACATGTTATTCAATATGCATAAATAATTATATAGAGAGATAATAATTTAATCTCTAAAACCTTATCTAAAGTTTAACTTAAACCATTCCATAAATTGTTAACCTTATAACCCTTATAATATATGAGAATATAGATCTTTAGAACTAAGGTCACTAAAGTTATCAAAATAATATTAACATTGATACCCCATATGTCATAAAGAAGGTCTTATTTTTCACATACCAAACATCTGAATACCTTTATCATATATTCTATTGAAACATGGTAATAACCTAAATTACCATATAAAATTATTGAAAACATGAATTATTTATTATTCCAAATTTTATTGGATATATTAGATAAATTCATAAAAAGTTTTAACTTCATCCAAGATAACATTTACCACTTTTTTAACAAATCAATAATAATTTCCATATAATCGGTACTATCCAATTTACTTTATTCTTATCCAAAATATTTGTAATAAAAAAACCATTTTATCAACATCATGAATATATTTACGGTTACCTTCCCTTAATATTGTATTTCCCATGAATATGACTTTACCATTAAATCAATTTTCTAGGTTATCAAAACCATTAAACATATTTTTTCAAATCCATAATGAAAAATATATACTTCATGATTAATATTACCTAATTCTTGAATTCTTATACATATACAATTCCATTAGCCAAATTTATTATTAAACCATTACTTAGGATTCATATTTTTATTCTTAAATACCCCTTTCCTATAAGATTAAATATCAATAATGCCTCAAAGTTCCTCAACTTGAATTTAATCATTATTCTTACATTTAAGGTGAACAATATTGTTAGTACATACCATACCTTTCATATGTCATTCACAATCTCTTTATATTCAGTGATATAACCAATACTCATGTAACCTTCCTGATTCTCTTCATGAGATTTCCACATAGAAAATATATTTTTAAAATTAAAATTGTTTATATATTTGAAACATTAAATGTTAACTCCATTCATTCTAGTTCCTACTATTGATGAAGACTAGAAATCATAGTGTGAGTAACACCTATCATTATAAAAAACCATATAATCATGAAAATTAATTATGGGATTCCAGAATCATAAAAAATTATTTTAAATCTATGACATAGGATTATCCTTAGATACATCCCTAGATATATACTTAGAAATATCCCTAGGGATATCACTGAAGTTTTATCATCCTAATTTCCAAAGGTTGAAAAAACCGTTCGTTTGATACCAACTATTGTGAAATATACTTAACATACATGGATATTACATATTTTTAGATATATAATCATCACATTAAAAAATACATGCATGAGGAACACAATAGTTTATATTTTTGGAAACTTGGAATGAATTCTTCTAGTTTTATGAATGATCTTCAACATCTCCCAAAAAGACCTTCACCATTAGTACTCCTACTTAAAATATTTATTCCTAACTTGGTATAAGGAAACATAAGAAAGGGGAATTATTAGATTCTCAGTAAGTGTAAACAAAAATATATGTAAAAATAATCATGAGCATAAATATAGGATAACATGGGAATAAAATTTTAATATCATACCTTATATATTAAATATCATATACATGAGTCATGGAATATATACTGGAAGTTCATAAGACATAAATAATAAAGGTGAAAAATCATAATAAATCAATCATAAACCATAAGATCATGTCATATAAGTGTCGCTCCATCATAAACATATAAAACCATTTCATGTGTCAAGGTTCACTATTAATAGCATCATCATAGTGGATGAGGGCATACTTGTTTACCATAGTAGATCATGATGCACATATTTCCCTTTGTGTATCTAGACACAAAAGTTTCCATTGTGGATTAAAACACACCTGTTTCTTAATTTAGATCAGGACACACTTGTTTCTAGTTTTAGATCAGTCCTGTAAACTTGTCCATATCATTATCTAGCGAGATATAAATATTTAACCAATGAATTGGAGAGATTTATAGGCCCCCATTATCTCATAATCAAATAATACATATGTGTTCACAATATCCGAAACATTCATTATAAAATAACCCTTGAAATGAAATGGGTATCTAAAACAGTTCATCATATCATAACCTATGGAAATGAGACATGTTTAATAATCATTTAATCATAGAATAACACATGAAAGGTAATAAGTTTTGTAATTATTTTATCATGGTATAAGCCATGGAAGAGAAATAGGTTTCATGAAAAACATGACATGTTAAACATAAACCATTTAAATAAATAATGAGAATGGTGTCCTCAAATAATATCCCTTTTAAATCATAAACAATATCAAAGGATTTCATCTTATCCAAAGAATAATTTTGTATGATAACATGGATCATTTCATAAGTAAAATAATAATTATTTGAAAATAAGTTTTTATGGAATAAAAAATATTCAAAACCCATTTATTTTAAAACCACTCTGAGAAATTGTAAAATAAGCATTAAGAACCATTTAAAAACATCTCATGAGAAAAATATCCTTTTTGGTTAAAAAAACATTTTAAATCACAAATTTTTTAAAAAAACGTTTTATTTTAAAACAAACTTGAAAACATATAAAAGTGATTTTTTAAACCGTTTTAAAAAAAAATAAAACATAAAAAAATTAGATCATTTTTCTTAAAAATGATCTGAAAAGATAACATAATTTTTTTTTTAATTTTTTATGAAAACATGGATTTTGAATACAAAACTTTTCCAGCCAAATAGGGAAATAAGGTCATACATTATTAAAAAACTTTTATAATTATCTCAAGTACCAAAGATTTGAGAAATGGTAAAATTGAATAAAGATATCATGAGAAACAAGAGGAGAATAAAAAAAAGGAGAATTATTGAGATGTAGATCATAATATTTCCTCAATGTAAGCATAATCGTATACAATCCTGCTAAACGATGAGATATTAACAACAACCAGCCAAAATCAATTTTTTTGGTATTTTTAAATGATACTTTTAAAGAATAAGTGTGAACCCAAACAAATTGAACCAATTAAAAACATTAAAAATAAATTTATCCAAGATATATACTACATGAACTGAACATCCCCAAAAAATTCATTTTTATGTGAAACCTCCACCTTCACAAGATCACTTGGTTAGCTGTCCCATGTAGGGTTTCATGGGTTTGGTACTGATGGAAAAATCCACACCCTATCATTCATCCAAATCAAGATGGACAAGATCTGGTGAATACTTCCTTCTCTAAATTCTCATCTGGAGGTATTCCTTGTAGAGTTTCTATGTAATTTCACAATCAAGAATCGATATATCACCAAAAACTAACATGAATATTCAAACTATGAAGAGCTATGAATAAGAATTTTCAACCCAAGGAAGACATCCAATAAGCAAAATAAAAATTTCAAATTCAAAAACAGGACCACAATTTTCATCCTTGTGCCATGTATCCACAAGATACATCTTCGATGTCTTCAACCTCCGAGATCCAACATAGTCAAAACCACCAAAATATTCCTACGATCACTCTCCCTCACATTCCAAAGCACTATGAAGACCACCACTCAAATCCACCTCAGAGAGAGTGGCAAAGTTCTAGAGAAAGAGAAAAGGAACATGCAACTAATGCCCTTGACAAAGATCATCTCCATGGACCCCAACACTGACAACCACCTCTAAAATCAAGGACAGACAGAAAATAAGACAAAAATAAAATTCACATCTCATAAAACTAGCATTATATAACTCAACCTTTCATATAAAAAATCCATTTGAACCATCACAGATTAAATGGAGAGAAAACATGGAGGAAGCCTTTGAACCGTACATCATTCGACTCCGGCCATGCCGGGACATCGATGACCACCTGTCCACACATCCCAAAATCTAAAGGAAACTAGCATAGCATATTTTAATTGAAAATTATCTATGGAATCAAGAGGCTATAATAGTGATAAGTGACCAAAACCACTGAAAAAAACAACAACGATGAGACAAACACCATTAGGGCCACCATAATCACAACCAACACCTATTTTTCTTAAACCTAAATCCAGATTCTTGAACTAAATAAAATCAAATTATATTCAAGGGTGTATTTTTTTGATAGAATATATTATTTTATTATGAAATTATATTACATTTTTTTAATAATTCAATGTTAAAGTTATGTTTTGAGTAATATCTGAATTCTTTTTTGTATATGTTTTGAATATTTATTATTGATCCGCTTACTTAGATCATGATTTAATTATTTAAATAATTTAAATAAAGGTATAAATATCATATATTTTAATTATATAATAGTTTATAATAATCTATAAAAGATATAAATATGTAACGGAATACACCGTTACTAGATATGGCAGGACGTATGTATACATGATCACTGTTTTATTTTTCTGGTCATATTAAAAAAAGAGAGTAAATGAAATACATATATAAATATATATTTTATTGAAGTATAATTATTATTTAAGATATATAATATAAATTTAATAAACCCATTTTTATTACATTCCAAGTAAATTGTGAATTAATCACATCACTTTGAGGAGGCGGTAGTCCACACATCCACAAACAAAGTTATTTTATTCCAAAAAAATGGAAACCATGAAGGTATGTGTTATATAAAAACTCAAAAAGTATAAATAAATCATACTTATGATATGATAATATAAATTCCATAATTATTTCAAACATATATATGTGGAATTGGAAGAATGAATTACATTAGTTCATGAGGTGGTAGTATACCATACACATGAGAGATGATTGAGTATCCCATTTTATGGAAGTGTGTATGAGTGTAGGTAATACCATTAAAATAAAAACATCATTCTATATTATTAAATTGATATTATTTTGTAATAATGGAATAATAATAATTGGGTATGTGGATAAATAAAATAAAACAAAATCAGTCATTGAAGGATGTTACTTCTTAATTGGTTAATTCCTTTAGGTATTCACCAAAGGACTAAAATGGTCTGATTTCTGACCAAAGTTGGGATTTTGGATCATATAATGTAATTTAGAAGCTTATATGGCTAGGTTTTGGATGATCCATAGTTATTGAGAGGTGTTAAAATGTGAGTGGGTTGAGTTCCCTTTTATATTGGAGGAGGAGTGGTATTCTTGTAAAAATAAAATGTTAAACACTATTGAGATGTATCCCTTACAAAATCCTCCAATAATTGTCCATTTTTCATAAAAGGGAGGATATTGAAAAATATGGTCAGAAAATTCCTTTTTTGACATGTTTCTAGGTTACTTGTCCCCTTAAGATAATTTTTAACCCCTACGTAAACTCGTTTTATCTTTAATCACTGTAATTAATTTTAATCACTTAACCTAATACATTTGGTAAAAAACTAATTTTACCTTTCCATAAATTATAAATTTTACTAATTCAAAATATGGAATACATTTTTCTAAATTTAAATCACATAAGTGGTAGAAATTAATTTAAAATTAACCTCTAAGATGTGACAGGAATTCTGGTTTTCAAAATAAAAAGTTCAAAAGTTCAAAATGTTTTTATATCCAATTTCCTTATAAAATTGACCCCAATGAACTAAATTTGATTTAATGTTTTATAATTTAACTAATTATACTTTTAGACGAATTTAAAATATAATTTAACTATACAAATTATTCAGATGAAAAAATAATTTTCCATTAAAATTCATTATTTTCCACTATTCATAAAAAAATGAAACTTCTCAGAAAAACACCAAAATATAACCCAAAATAAATTATGATATCTTTATTTAAAAAATAATATTTATTTTTACAAATAAAAATTATAAAAATTTCAAACTTATATTTAAAATAGGTTCTCCATTAAAAGTTTGTAAAATTACCTTATAGAAAAATATATCTTTTTATTCATAAAATTAGATTTATTCTTATCTCTTATATAGAAAAAACATAATATGAACCTTAAATAGTTGAATGAATAATATATACATGTTTTATTTATTTTTTTTCAAAAGTTTTTTAATTAATTTATTAATGTAAAACTTGTTTGATTTCCTAAATATAGTTTTCCAGCAAAATATTTTGTATATTTTCAGAAGGGTTTTATTTTTATTTAGTGTTAATTGGTCACCAAATAATTTTCATTATATACATTTTAAAACCATATATTTATAAATTAATTAATATTTTTTCATAAACACCATTCCAATGCCTAGGTGAAAACTATATTAATATTTTAATAATAATATTAATAGTATGTTGTAGTTTGGTAAAAATAGGTCTTACGTGTAACACAAGATATCATTGGAATTTGGTATTATGTCTAACATAAGAAAAAGAAGTTATTGTTCATACAACAATGTAATATAATTATTTTTTTGTAGTGAAAGATTAACTTGGTGTTTCATATAATGAAATACAAACTTAGTGCTTTCATATAACATAAGAAATATTCAGTGTTGTATGGAATGAGAAATATAAACAAGATTAAATTAATTCAAAAAATATATTTCATAAAATCTTTTGGTGTTACACTTCTTCAGAGTTAGGGAATGGGTCCTCAATCATTAGAGTGGAACCATACTTCCATAATAAGGTAAAGTTCCTCTAAATATATTCCGAGTCATAACCTACAATTTTACTAGGGCATGGGTCCTCTACCTAGTGATTGTGCTTCATTACTGTACAACATAGTGGTGAGGTGTGGCTTGATTGGGATGTATCTTTAGGAAGGTGCACGATATTATTTGTATCATTGATGTAGTCTTGGAACTTATGGGACCCTCTTTCTAGTTTGGGTGATGAGATAGATACCCCCCTTCTCTGTCGTTTGGGTTTCTTTGGTATGATCATATATATATATATATATATCTATGTGTGTGTACCACTGTCGTTGGATTTTTTACTCTTTTGATTTAGGTTAGTATATCTATACTTTCCTATCACATCTCTTATTGTTCCCCCTTTGGAATTTATTGAATTATATTGGGTATGTATATACTAACCCCTACTTGGGTTGACCACATGTGTCGTGGCTTATGAAGATGATGGATAGGTCGGTGACGACTATAGAGGAGCTTTAGGACACTTGGTGGATTTGGACACATACAGTGTTCAGAGCTTGGAGATTCAGAGATGGGTTCTCTTATAATTTACTTTTCCAGTTTTTCAAGGCTGAGACATATTTTTGGTTGGGCATGTTTTCCCCCTTAACTTTTCAGTTTACATTGATGTAGTTTTTTACACCCTTGATGTTTTTTCATGCATGGTTATTCTCTATATATTATATCTTTTCATTATTATTTCTATATATTGAGGTAGTAGATTGTTTGTGTACATGTAAATTAGAAAAATTACTCTTATTTGTTATGCCATTCGATTCTTGTTTCCACACCATGAACTATGGAGGTGGGTTTGGGGTAGTTGCGGCTGAAACCCAATTGGTTTAGGTCATTAAGAAAATTATTTTTTACTTATTATTGGGGGATTTAAGTGTTTATGAGTATCATTCCTGATGTTATTTATTTATTCATAGCTTTTTTATACTCACATTAGTAATTTCCTTGTAAAAGTTCATAATTTGTGTGAAATACCCCTGTTTTAATACTAAATATAATTTTTGATAATTATTTGAAGTAATCCAATAGTGTTAGTTTACTATTTTAATTATAACTCTCATCGTACTTATCTAAATTATATGATTCTTGTTTTTTAGGGTTCTTTATTAAATTTATAACAAATCAGTAAACTTAATGTTGTGCAAATTTGTCCATTTGAAGGGTCATATGTTCCACATAAGAAGCCCCAAATAATATGTGAAGAAATTGGACAAACCATGAAGATAGAATTTCATGGCTCAATCCAGAAGTCTAAATTTTTTCATTCTCCACCAAACATTGAGTGTTAAGAAAATTTATCTTGGATAAAAATTTTATGTCCAAGTCCACCAAAAAGATTCCCAAATGATTATTTGAATTCCATCCCAACATTCTATCTGGGAATTAAAATCATCACATAATACTTGACTCTTCTCCAAATATAGACATCCAATTATACACAATAAAAACTTTTATTAAATAAAGTGGGATCCCCTGAATAAATGGGGTCCAAGGACAGAAGGATCACGATGGTCTATAAAAGTGGAGACCAATATAATCCCCAATAACAATGCTTACACAATCATAAGGGAAGGACCAAATCATGTCAAAGTAGGACACAACATTAGTAGTCAGAGCTTTGGAAGTGATGAGGCCTAATTTTTATAGTAAATGGTTTGGATTTTGAGGAAATATTCCTATTCAAAAAACTATTCACATTTTGGCCTGTGAAAAAGTGTTTATAAACATGGATAAATAAACATTATTTAATAAAATATAGATAAATTTGGCTAAAAAATACAATGGATGTTGAATTTTCATATTATACATCACACATCCATATATATATAACTTGTAAGAAGAATATATCTCATGATTATGAATTATTAATTGTCCAATATTTGAACCAAGAGGAGGGTAATATTTTAAATGAAAATAGTCCAACTCTTCGTGGTATAAATACACCCCTCCTCTCCTTGAAATGAGTTGGAATTTTAGAGAAAAGAATTATATTTTAATGGATATAGACTTTCAAAGGGAATTAGAGGATTTGTTTTGATCTTGTTTTTTATAAGATATACCTCTCCTTCAATTTTAAATTTTTCTTTTGTTTTAAATTATAATCATATATGTTTTTTTAATTCATTTTAATTTTAATGAAAGTTTCTTCTTTATATTCTCTTTTAATAATACGACCTTTGTTCTTAAATATTATTGGTCTTAAAATAGTTTAAATCAATTGGGATACCCTTCTCTTCTTTTACTTTCTCATTCAATCTATAGTTTTTGTTTAATTCTTTTCACCATTTGTGTGTGTGTTCAGTGAACTACTCTTATAATTTCCCCTTATTTTTCTTCTATTTTTAACTCATAAACATAAAAAAAATAAACCATATTAATATCCCACTCAATTATTGAGTAAATATACCATTCCAGTGAGTCATAATTTTGGGATATAAAGTGATTGAGATCCTTTTCTTGATGAATATTCTTTAAATTAATATTGAGTATGTTGAACATAACATGTCATGGATTAATGAGTTGTTTTATTTTAAAATTGTTTTACATGGAATATTGGAACCTTAAATACACTACCATAAATAATTTTTGATTGATATTAGAAACCTAAGTTAAGTTAAGTTAATGCTTGGATTAACTCCTCAACACTTAAGAATTACGATCAAAATCATCTTATGAAGTGGGTGTTAATTTAATGAAATATAAAGCAAAGCTCGATGATATCACAAGATTTAGTACCCAATAATGAACTCACCACAATAATTATTATATTGTCAAATAAATATAAATCAATTTATAATTTCAATTAATCTCTACTAACAACCACCCCCCCATTAAAAAGGAAAATAAAAAAACTGACTATTAAAAAGTACAATTGTTGAGGATTCGACCCGAGTGACTCTATACACATTAGAAAAGAACCAGAAACTTGAAATTTCGATTGGAAAAAATCATCCATGTTTCAAATGGAATTGTTTTCAGGGATGGTTCATTATGTAATTTGTGGTTTTTTTTAAAAATAAAAAATAATAATAAAAAACTAATTTTTTTCTTTCTGAAAATGAAACACAAAGAAAAATTAACCTTATCATAAAAAACATAAAAAAAACATAAAGAAAATCAACCTTACTTATACTTATAAACTTATTTGAGTGCCCCTTAGCCTCTCAAACAATCCCTCATATCTGTTTGACACTGAATTTGATAAAACTATTCACTCACTTATGAGGAACATTAGGGACAATCAAATAAATCAAGATACATTCATTGTCCATCCATTTGAACTAGATGTATCCAATCCTAGGGAAAAATACTTAAAAAAATGCTCCTCCTAATATGAATTACCAACACATCGGTATTCAATATCCAAACATCAAGTTTGAATTTGAACTCAAATTTGGTTTGATTTATTTTCTACCTCATTTACACAAACTATCGAGTGAAGATTCACATATTCATACCAAAGAGTTCTAAGTGGTGTTCTCTAAAATGATACCTCAAGGGGTTTCTGATGAAAAAAATAAATCTTTGAGCATTCCCTTTCTCTTTATCTAACTCTTCCAACTCATGGATGTACTACCTCCCTCTCAGTTCCATAACTAAATTGAATGACTTGAAGAGACTCTTCTTAGATAAATTCTTTCCTACTTATCATACTATTTTTATCGAAAAGGAAATAAGTAGTATTCTTTAATTACCTAATGAATCACTTCATGATTTCTGGTAGAGGATCAAAAATATTATGGAAACATTCCCATTCCACCAAATCCCTGAACAAATCTTGATCCAGTACTTATATTAGGGATTATTGGCTATCTGGAGAACTATAATTGATGCCTCAAGTAGCAGTGCTCTTGTTGATAAAGCTAATGAAATTGTTGGAGAGATCATAATAAATATTTCTATAAATATAAAACAATTACATAATCAACCACATTATCAAGTCAAAAATGTTCAAGAGAATAAATCCATAGATCTAAACAAGATGACAGAGTGGATGAGTGAACTTACAGGTCATGTGCATCAATAATGAGTGGATTCTAAAGCCCCAACCTCATATTATCCACAATCTCTTTTTCCTAAAACTATCTAGAATTGTGAAATATATATCTCCCCATATTATCCAACTGAACATGTCCAAAACATCAATAGGATCCATCCGATTCATCTAGATTAATGGAGCTCAATACAACATATTCTCATAGTAACACATTCCATATATAATCAAGATAGTCTGTTAGAAACTCCACCCAACCCCACTCTTATCAATTCTCTTCAACCTATATCCCTGGATTGAGATATGGTAATCCAATTTCTCATACCCAATAGTTTAGTAATAAAAATAAAAATTAATTAAAATATAGTCAAGGGGTAGTAAATTCTATCAACCTTATCCCTTTGTTCCTCAACCTCAAAGGAGAAATAATCCTCTACCCCTCCTAGATTACACTATTCTAATGAGTCTCCTAAATTCCCAACCCAATAAAATCACTTTAATAAGAACTAAAATAAATGCAATACCAATTCTAGAAAAGCCTCTTCTTCCAAGAAACAATTTTAAAGTGCATTGAAAGATCTTGTCTCCTTCACCCGTTCTAGCCTTAAAAACATTGAAACCCAAAATGGTCGAATTGAATCCTACCTAATCCAATAGAAACAACCAAATTTTTCCCAACTCCTAGATCAACCATTACCCAACCCCAAGGGTAATTCAAGTGCAATTGCACTTAGGTCACATAAGAAATTTTCTATGCCTCATGATGAGTTCTATAACTCCCCTTTAAATTTTGATCTGGAAAATGAAAATACAATGAAACCAGAAAAGGAACTTGAAGCCACTCCCTCACCTTCTTCCATTCATTTAAAAAAACCCAATTACTTTTCCTCAAGCCATCTCTATGGCAAGTAAATCTTTTGAACCTGATCTTGAAATGGTCGACATGTTTAGACATGTTGAAGTGAACATTCCCCCATTATATTACATCTATAAAATTAATATTATTCCAAGTTTTTTAAGGGGTTATGAATGCATAATAGGAAACTTAGGACCTTTGAGAATGTTTCAACCCAGTATTCCATACCTATGAAGTAAAAAATATCTAGTTACCTTTCTGGTTCCATGCCAAATAGGATGTTCAAACTTCTATGATGAATTCATAGACATAGGAGCCTTGGTAAGTTGCATTCCCAATTCAATATTCACTAACCTTAGTATAGGTCCCTTATATCCAATGGGTGTTGTCATTAAATTGTCCAATAAAATCACTGCAAGTCCTGAGGGAATAATCTAGGATGTCCTTGTCCATATCAATGATATTATCTTACCAACTGATTTCTATGTCCTTGATATGGAAGGTGAGATGACTTCTTCTTGATATCCCCCAATTCTAAGAGGACCATTCTTTATGATGGAAAAAACTAATATTGATGTCAACGCATTCATCTAATCCATGGAATTTGGTGACCAACTGGTCAAGTTCAACATTTTCCAAGCCATGAGATACCCATCTGAGAACCACTCTACATTCTCAATCCATGCTTCTGAGCACACTTCTGAGAGTCAATTAAACCCCATTCCATCACTTTCATAATGTTAAGATGAAATATGATCTTTTGAAATTTTTACAATGATTAACCAAGTCATTAATGGTGAAGTTAATATAGACCATTCATTTATAGACTCTATAAATATAAAAGATCTTGAAAAATCTCTAGAATCTCACATAAACTCTGATTTCTACTACTTCACCTTAGACATTAAAAAGTAATGTAAATCAAAAGCAACTAAAGTCCCTTCAATGATTTCCAAGTTGTGTAAACCAAAAATTGAAAATGACGCTGATATGGAGCCTCTTCCTACACACCAAAAAGATGCATTCCTTTCCCATGATCACACATATCCCATCAATATCTTTTCTATACTTACTGAAAACAAGGATTCCAAACTTGTTCAACTATTATAAGAAAACAAAAAGGTCTTAAGTCGGAGCCTATATGACATAACGAGAATAAACCCCAGCCTTTGCATTAATCACATTCATCTTGAAGAATAATCCAAACCAATCAAAAAACCCAAAATTAGACTAAATCCACTCATACATGAGGTTGTTAGGGAATAGATCACCAAGATTCTTAAAGCTGGTATTGTCTACCCCATTTATGATAATGAATGCTATAATCCGATTCATGTTTCAACTAAGAAGGTTGGGATAATGGTTGTTACAAACAAACATGTGGAGGTAGTCACAACTCCAGTGAAGAACGAATCATGTGTGTACATTGACCACATGAAATTGAATGTCAAAACAATAAAATATCACTAACCTCTTCCATTCCTTGATCACATTCTAGAATGATTTTTCATAAAGTCACATTATTACATTCTTTGATAGATACATCAGCTAATTTCAAATACCAATATCACCTAAAGACCAAGGAAAGACAACACTAACTTCCCCCTTTAAAATATATTTATATGGAAGAATGGATTTTATAATTTTCTAAGCTCATGTAACATTCCATAGGTGTATGATGAGTATGTTTTCTGAATTCATTGATCATTTCCTAGATGTATTTATGGATGACTCTTCCATATATGGTGGTTCAGTTGAATCAACCTTTCATTCACTTGCTCTAGTCCTTCAAAAGTGTTTCCAGTGTAAACTTGTGTAAAATTTTGAAAACTGTCACTTAATGGTTCCAAATGGGATAGTTATAGGGAACATAGGTTAAAAAGGGGATATAGAAGTCAATCCTACCAAAATTTAGGTGATTGAATCACTTTATGAACCCACATATATTCGAGTAATACATTCATTCCATGGTCATTCTAGTTTATATTAGAGATTCATTAATAAATTCTATAGGATTTCCCTCCCACTCACTCGACAGCTCCAAAATGATGTCACATTCCACTTCGATGAGGCTTGTAGGAGATCCTTCATTGAACTAAAAGACGATCTTACATCTTCCCCAATAATCCAACCCCCATATTGTACCTTACCCTTTGAATAGATGTGTGATTCTTATGATAGGACCATTGGAGCCATTCTTTGCCAAATAAGAGAAAATATTCCTCATTTCATCAATTATGTCTCAAAAAATTGGATGAAAGTCAATCACACTACACTATGGCTGAGAAGGAACTTTTAGCTGTGGTTTTTTCTGTAGATAAATTTCAGTTCTATCTCTTATTTTCCAAAATAATCATCTCCACAATCCATTCTTCTATAAATCTCTTACTCAATAAAAGTGGTTCTAAGTTGAGGCTAATAATATGGATTCTAATGATCTAACAGTTTGACCATTAAATCAATGATATACTATGTAAAGAAAAACCTATGGCTTATCACATGAGTATATTTTCTTATTCTTCTTATTCAGAAATCATTTATCCTTATTTCCCCACTTTTCAAATTTCATATACTATTCCAAAGTCACCATGGTATTCTATAATTGTAAATTACTTGTTTTATGTTGTTTTTACTATTTTTTAACAAAATAGAAAAAAATGAATTTGAAAAGTGAATCAAATACTATTTTATGGTGGATAATGAAATTTGGAAAACTGGAACTGACATCGTAATTGTTATATGTGTTCATGAAGATGAACATTCCTTCATCTTAGAATTTTTCCACTCACTACCCAAAGGTGGACACTTCAGACCAAAAAAGACCTCACAAAAGGTACTAGACTCTGGATTATTTTGGCCATCACTCTTTAAGGACTCACACGAGTTCTATGAATCATGTCCATCTTTCCAAAAGTTTGGCACAATTTATAAAAGAAATGAAATTCCCAAAAACCCCTTAATATTTTTTTGATATCTTTTATGTTTTGGGAATAAATTTCATGGTACATTTTCCACCTTGTAATAGATTCTCATATATTCTTATGTCTATTGACTATGTTTCTAAGCAGGTTGAGTCTAAACCCACTTGGAAGGACGATGCACATAGTATTAGTGAGTTTCTAAAAACCCAAATTTTCCATCGATTTGGAACACCACAAGAATTGATAAGTGACTTGTGAACTCATTTATGTAATCAGACTGTGGAATATCTTATGAAAAATAATGGGCTTGTATATAAAACAATAACTGCATATCCCCCACAAAAAAATGTAATGGATGAACTTTATAATATTAAAGTGAAAAGAGTGCTTGAGAGAATTGTAAACCCCACCAGAAAAGGATGGCCTTTGAAACTTGGTGAAGCACTTTGGGCTTATTGATTTACCTATAGAAAACCCATTTGGATGTCTCCATTTAACTTAGTTTTCAGTAAATCACGTCATTTACTATTTTAATCCAATACAATTCATTTTGGGTTTTGAAAACATGTAATTTTGAATGTAAAAAAGCTGGTGAATAAAGATTATTGTATTTTACTGAATTAGAGGAGCTTTGACTTGATTTCTATGATAATTATAATCTCTACAAAGAAAAGTCCAAGGTACTCCATGAAAAACACATCCAAAAAAAGGTATTTCATAAAGGTTAATAGGAAATTCTCTTCAATTATCGATTCTGTCTACACCCAGGTATGATTAATTATCATTGGGAATGTCCTTTTTTTTCTAATGTTTACCTATTTGGTGGAGTGAAAGTTCAAGACCCCTATTAGAAAAGTAAATTCCTGTTAATGGACATATGTAAAAGCATCACCATAAGAGGACACACATATTAGGAACCACATCGACTTCTATTGGATCCCCAACTTCTAAATTTAACCCACCACTAGATGGAGATAATGACCGACTAAATCCAAGTTAGGGAGAACCTCTTTCACTTTAACTCCTCTTATATATATATATATATATATCTCATTCTTCTTACTCTTTAATTATTATTTATTTTACCACTTTACTTATCATAGTTTTTATTTACCCTTTATCTTTTGTGTTGGAATGTATTTATAAAAAACTAAAAAAAATAAAAAAAAGTCAAAATTACTCACCATCCAATTTTAAAAAAAATTCTCACCTTTTTGGGGCATCAAAAGACATGTTTTTTATCTCAAACATTCTGTATTTTCCTCATAAATTTGGATAAGTAATCTTGTGTCAAAACCAAAAAAAATTTAATGCTCAATTTTTTATTTGGAAAATAATTCTTCCCTAATCATAAAAAACAACATTATCTTTCATACCTAGGTCACTAATGACCATATTTTTATTTTTGTTAATTTTCACCCCCAATTGTGAGTCTTGAGTTTATGGACCATCAAGTTGGATTGTCTACATTAGTGTTCTTTAATATGATAGTGCAATTTTTTGAACCACATTATAATCCCGATAGCTATATAACCTCCCATAAACCTTAAATTAATCATACTTTTGAAATCCCCTTTAGTCCAATGAAAACCTTTTGTTTTATAGGAACATTATAAGCCCAATACCTTGTATCACCCAACATCTACAAGTAATTATCTCGCATATTTTATTGAAATTTATCTGTGGTGGAGGGTGGATTTCATTTTGGGTATCCATTTATTGGTTTTCAATATGTTATCATACACTTGAGGGTAAGCATATATTATTTTTGGTGGTAGATTTTTTCATTCTGTGAGTTTGGAGAATGTATTTTTATTAATGTAATTTTGTACATGTTATTGAAAATTGTTCAAAAAAACTGAAAATAAAATAAAAAAGGGTTCTGTATTAGGCAGGTCAAAAATAACTCTTCATCAACATTTGATCATGTTATAACTATTACAATTAATGAAATAAAGAGACCAAACATGGTTTGGGAGATGAGTGTCAGATTTTTTTATGTTCAATTTAAAAAAAAGAATAAAAATAACACTTTCATTATATATTATTGTGTCATTAGAAGAAGTTTTGTGTATTTTAATTATTTAATCTTTTTATATGATTCAAATTTTCTTCCTATGTTGTGTCTTTATTCAACCAATAATTACTTGGTCAATATGTGTTTCCATTACATTCCATGTGTTATTTCAAATTGTGCATTTCTTTTTCCATGTTAGTGTTTTACCCCTCTTTTCCTCTCTATGGGAAATTAAATTCCTACCATCACATAGCCACAGAAAAACCCCTAAAAATTACCTCTTTTTTATTGTATATTTTAGGATAGGGAATATAAATAGAGAGATCTTTTCAAAATCTATGATTATCAGTTTTTTTTTTGTGAATGCGTGAACCTACATAAATAAATTTTTATCATCTTTAGAGGAGATAGTTCTAAGTACCCACATTTTCCATTTCTAAAATTGATCATGAAAAATGAATTGTTTTTTGGAATATAATTTTTGTAACAATTTTTTTGGAATTAAATATGGACAAGTGATATGGTCTAAACCTCCCCTGATTAGGGAAAACAAAATTTTAATATTTTTTGGCGAGTGAGAATGTTTTTGTTATGTTTTTATATTTATTCTCCATGAGTTCATGTAAAATAATAAGTGTTCGGGATTTGATTTTATTCATTTATTCATAATTGTTTTACCCGATTTAGTAATTAAATGTAAAAGTGCATAATTAGTGTGAAATACCCATGTTTTAATACTAAGTATAATTTTGGAGAATTATTTGAATTAATTCAATCAATATAATTTACTATTTTAATTATAATTATCACCCAACTTATCTAATTTATAAGATTCTTATTTTTTATGGTTCCTTATTTAATTTCCTACAAATAACTATATTAAATTTTGGGCCAATTATAAAATTTTAAGGGTCATATGGGCCACATAAGAAGGCTCAAAGAATCTATGAAGTAATCAAACTATCCATGAATATAGAATTTATGGTCTCACTATAGAAGTCCAAATTATTTCATTATCCACCTAAATTATAGGGATAATACAATTCATCTTTGATAAAAATTTTCAGCCCTGAATCGACCAAAAAGGGACCCAAATGATGTGTTGAAGTCCAACCCAACATTCTGTAAGATAATTAAAATTAGCACACAATACATTCCTTTTATTTTGAAATATAAATCCAATTGATCTGATATTTCTTAGAGTGAAAGAAAAAATATATGTGGCCAAATTTTTAAAATAACATATTTTTATTTGAGGGAATATTACAATTTAAAAACCCATTCATATTTCTACATGTGAGAAAGTGTTGAGGAAAATGGAAATCTACACATTATTTAGTAAAATATCCATAAATTTGGCTAAAAAATCCAATGGCCTCCAAATTTTCATATTATAAAAAAAATCCATATATACAAATTTTAAAAAGATGGTATCTCATGATTATGATTTCTAAATGGTCCAATAATTGAGCCAAGTGGAGAGGAAGATATGGAATACAAACAGACTATATCCTTGGTTTATAAATACATAACCCTCCTCACCTTACAAGGAGTTGGAATTTAAGAGTAAAATAAGATATTTTTTATGACCATATCCATTACAATGGAATTGTTGAACTTTCCTTGATCTTGTTTTAACAAGATTTCCCTATCCTTTACTTTTATTTTCATGTTTGTTTTCTATTGTTTTCATTTGTAATCATGTATGTTTATTTTCATTTTATATGAATTTTAATGAATTTTTCTTCTTAATTCTTTCATTTAAGGATCAAACATATGTTATGAAATATTAATGGCCTTAAAATAGTTTTAATCAACTCGAATACCCTTCTCTTCTTTCATTTTCTCATTCAATCTAAAGTTCATGTTTAATTCTATTCAGTGTTTGTGTGTGCATTCGACACACTAATATTATCTTGAACCTTTATTTTTATTCTTTTTTTAACTCATAACCCTAAAAAACATAAACCATATTAATATACATCTCAATGTATTAGTAAATCTACCATTTGGATGTGTCCTAATTTTGTGATATTGAGTGATTGAGAGACTTTGCTCAATGAATATTCTTTAAACTAATATTGTGTATGTTGAACTTATCATGTCATGGATTAATGACTTGTTTTGTTTAAAAAGTTGTATTAATGGATTGTTGGAACCATAAATACACTACCATAAACATGTTTTTATTGATATTATAACCCTAAGTTATGATAAGGCTTTGATTAAAGCCTCTACAGATGGGTATTCCAATCAAAATCATCTTGTGAACTGAGTGCTAATTTAATGAAATGTAAAGAAAAGATCAAGGATATAATAAGATTAAATACCCAATAATAAAATCACCACAATAATTATTGAATTTTTAAATAAATCAAAATAAATCAATCATTTCATTTAATCTCTGTAGAAAACCCCCCATAAAAAAGGAGAATCACAAAAACAACCAATTATTAAAAAGTACCATCATCGTGGATTCGACCCGTGTGCCGCTATACACATTACCAGAGCATCGAAACCTTAGAATATAGATAAGAGAGAATTGGCCATCATTCAGTTCCCCATGGTTTACATGTAAGTAAATTGTGAACATGAATTTTATCTTTTGAGGTTTAAAAGTTTTTTTGGAGTCAGGGGGTAGAAATTTAGTGTTTTGGGGAAAAACATGATAGGTACATAGTTTAGGTGCATGGTTAGTGATAAACATGTGGGAACAGTATGATATTGGATATATTGATTATGTGGATTTTTTCATGGTTTTAAAAAACATATATATATTCATAGGAAAACATGAATATTGGTTTTCAAGCGATAGTGGCAACTGCTTGGTTAGTGAAAAATTTGTCTAACCGTGCAACCAGATCTGAACATCTTAAATCAGAAAGTTAACTTTATAAACATGGTTATTTTATCCTATAATATATTTTTAATACCTCGTTAGATCAAACCATCACCTCCAATATTCTCTATAGTACTCTCGCATCAATTCCATGGTGATCCTTGAATGTTTTGGATGGATCTCTTTGAGGTATTTTTTCCCCAGTCATTTTTCCTTTTTTCATTAGATTTACTTTTTTTATCTCCCCTTTGTCTTTTTAGAACATTTTTGGGATTTTATTAATTATTATAGAGGGTTTTATGGGTAATTGAATATTTTATCTTGGATATATGTTTGTGAGGGCCCAATCTCATCGTTTCTGATCACCAATTTTATATGAAGTTAGGTTTTCATCATTCTGGAGGTTTTTTTATTTATACAATATGCTATCCCATGGAATGATTTGCGTTATTATGATTAAATTTGGTTTTAATTTATGAAATTCTTGATTTTAAATCCCTGAGTAGTGAATTTTATCTTTTTTGGATGATGAAATGTTTTTTAAAAATGGGTTTTTATTAATTTTTTTGCACATGATGAGATCAATGAATTGATTTAATAATGAAATTTATTTAAAATGGGTTTTCATTATTGTAAATGAAATTAATTTCCTTGGATAAGGTTTATGAAATATGGAATTTGTATATTTAACATAATAATGATATAATAGAACATCAGGAATATCATAGGGTATGGAAAAAACTAAACATAGAAAAGACATTGTGAAGTAATATTTCACTAGAGGGGTTCCCATGATGCCACAATTTTGAGTGTGGGGCCTTTATAGGGAGCTAAGGTTTCTAAAATTTAGAATTCCCTTATACCATCTTATGTCTCTTGTTTTTATTAGTTATAAACTTTTGGGTTGTGATTGACCCCTTGGTACATTGTGCCAACATTATAAATATATATATATATATATTTATATTGGATTTCCATCATGATTTATTTATTCATAAAAACTTGGTTATTAAATTTTATTTTACCTTAGAGTTAGAATTTTATATTCTCATGATTTATTGAATATATAATGTTTTTAAAAATAAAACCAAAGGATTTTTTTGAAAGGGAATTTTGTGAAAGGAAATAGCTTCTTGATGAAATATTTTACAAATTTGGTTTTGAATGATAAAAAAGAGATTTATGTGGATATACATTGTTTAGAATCATGGTGGTATCTTATTGAGCATTGGTTTTTACACCATAATTTTTAATTTCTGTGTTTGTAGCATATTTTTTTCAGGATACAATTAAAGTGCACTATGTCATGTAAAGAATGAACCTCCTAGATTGTGTTTCCTTTCTAGGGGGTTGGGATTGTGGTAAAATATGGACATGATGAGATGGACCGTTGGGTTGTCTTGAGATCCATGTTTTTTGTAATTAACTTTATTCTTTTAGATTAGTTTATCCAATGGTTGGATTTCACCTTTATAATTTTTTTTTATTTTTACATATGATATATTCTAGATATCTATTGTTATACTGTATTTGTTTTTATCTAATAACTTTTTTGTTCGGGGTGAAATCATTCCCATGTTTCTTTGTATAATACCCCAGTTCTCTTTACAAGCCCAAGGTGTTCTATAACACACTTTGGGTGTAACAACCCGAGATTTAATAAAAAAATATTCTTTATAATTTTATTAATGTATTGTGTTGTACGCTACACAAAAAAGAGCTTGCACAACACGCATCTTTGACTTACCTTGCATTACACGCAATCGCAACCTTCCTCAATAGCGTGTGTAGTACGCAATATTGAGTTTCACGAAACAATGATATGCTATTAAAATATTATTAAAACTAGCCGTTATGAATAGTAATAACCACCTTTTGAAATTTTGAATTTTTTTTTTCAAAATGGAATTCATTTTTGGATTCATAATATCGAAATTAGCATAGGGTGAAATTTTGGTGATTTTCGGATAACTTTCATATTTTGATGAATAGTGAAAATTACTAAATTTTAATTAAAAACAACTTTTCAATCGAAATAATTAATAGTGATAAATTATTAATTTGAGTGGTTTTAAAGTATATTTAGAATATATTTTTACAATTTAATACAATGTTGGTCATTGAATGTAATTTCACATTTAAACCAGACATAATCAAGTGTCAATCTTTTGCTAGATATTGTTTCTTAAAAACACGCTATTTGTTTTAACAGCGGGATTTAATTATAAAATTAATTAATGCAACTTCTATGTTATGAATTTGGTAAAATAGACTTCATTTTTGAATTCGGAATATGAAATATAGCTTAGGATGAAATTTTGGCATTTTTCTGAAAAACATCAATTTTTGATGAATAGTGAAACTACTAAGTGGTAGTTAAAAAACTGAATTTTTCATAAAACTTAATTTTACCGCTTCTGTGAATGGAATTTCAAAAATCCGAGAGACACGATTGATGTCAGTAAGTAAAATGTGGTTCAATGAGATGAAAATAATTTTTGGTGAATAGTAACTTTTTACTTTTTTTTACCACGGTTAAAAGTAAATAGGGTAATTAAGGGTAGAAATGATATTATTATTACCCTAACACATGTCCTAATTCTATTGGACAAGTGTAATTCGACCAAAAACAAACTTAGGAATAAAATATGACCATTTAGGCCCACTTGGATTAGATTAGGACATTTATTATTAATTTATTTAAAGAAGGGTTAAAAGAGTTAAAATCAAAGTTTATTTACTAAATATTTTTTAATATGGGGTTATACATAAGATAAATTCGACTATAAATATTCATTAGAAAGATAAAAAGATTTCCTATATAATGGTACTTTATTTTTAATTTTTAGACATTAAATAATTTAATTTATGTATGACACAATGATGATGCAGTAATTATCTTATTAATGAAATTGTGACATAATTGATGTTATAAACACCAAAATAAATGTAATTTGAGACTTATTATGCATTACACTAATTTTCTAGGTTACTATGATATATTAGTGTTGATTTAATCAACTTTTTTCGAACATATAATTCTGTTATGACTTTCACAAAAATAATATATCAAATAGTGTCAAAATTGACACAAAATAGTTTTTAAATCAAATATTATATAATTAATTGTTATTTTATTCCTAAAAATCTAAGTTTCGGCCAAATGACTTAGATAAGGATATATATATTAATAATAAACAATTTGGGGTTCGTTTGGCATGTTATTGTATGTTTATTAACCATATAGTGTAAGAAAACAAAAATACACGGTAAAAGTTAAATTATTTAACTTAGAGTTAAATCTAATTGATAAGGTTAAAATAATAACCCGAACTTGTCTAAATCCTATTGGTTGATAGGATTTCGACCCATCCACACTTTAGCTTCTAAATAAGACCCTTTGGAACCATTATAAACCTATTTTGACTTTAATATAAAATAATATTTTGAGATATTCCTAAGGTGCCCCTCTCCTCCCTTATAAAAGGGCACCTCCTCCCTCTCCTCCTCACACCAATTTGAGCATTAAAGCTCGGCCAACCCCTGACAAAATCTCTTCTCCACTTCCCTAGAATAATCCTAGAGGTCCTGGTCTTCTTCAAAGACCAATCTTAGTTCCCTAAGTGGAGGCTTCAAAGAGGCGTTTCAAAGAAGAGGTAATATCCATTACCGATCTTTTCAATTTCTTTCTTCTTCAACTTCTTCTTCTTTAGTTGTTTCATGATAAAGTAATAACATAAGTATTACTTACATACTTATATGTTATTATAAATATGAAACAACCCTAATTCACCTTCTATCCATCCTACGGAAAAAATGAAATCACCGCGCGTGCGTACGTACGGAATACCGTCTCCGCGCCGTGGTGTAATCTATTTTCCTCCACCACCTTAATTGGATGGGTATAAAGGTGTAATGAGTAACTATATATGATTATTATAAAGTGATATTTATACTTAAATAGTATACATACACTTCAACACAATTCCATGACCATGGGAACGATATCATCGCTCGTGCGTACGTACGGAATACCGTCTCCACGACGCGATGAGATTCATTCTCAATGATTAACCATTCATGAATGATTATAAAGTATATATAATAAGTACTAATGAAATATATGACCTAATAATGATACTGGAATTATTATATTTATATGTATGTCATCTACTTAATTCCATTCAATTCAATAAGGAAACGAAAACAACGTTCATGCGTACGTACGGACTATCGTCTCCATGAACGGTGTATTTCTTTCCATTTACTGATTTATTATATATGTATATTCTGAATATTTATATATAAATCATGTTTTATATTCTGGAATTAAGTAATCATGATCTAAGTACTGATATGAATAATTACAAGTTAAAAACACGAACGACAAATGAGACGATTTTACCCAAAACGCTTCTTTAACATAGAATTTACAAAAGAATGGGTAATATAAAGTCATAAGTGAACCATATATGATATCATAACAGTGAATATGAATCTGTAATAAGTCAATGTCATTATTTAAATCATATACAGGAGGTTCAGACACTCACAAAGCAAGTCGGACCTAAGGTAAGGGAAATATCACAATCTCATTTTTATCCGAGATTGTTTTTACTTTTGTATTTACTTGGGTGTATTTTATCATCAACATCCATGTTCCCTCAATATGTAATATTATTTCTATCCACCTAAAATTTTTTAAGTCCAATTTTACCCTTCGGAGAGTTTTTAGTAAAAGATATGAAATGAATCTTTTGTCATTTTTCGTACGAGGTACTTTTTGACTTTTCCGACAAAAGTACGAAAAGAATGTTTTTTTTTAAATTATACGGCACGAACGGATTTTTACGGTTTTATAAAGCCTTATTTTCATGAATCTTCATCCAAAATATTTCATGACTATTTTCAATAAAATCTTTTTCTTTTAAAATTGCATGACGTTTTGTGAAAAGAAATTGATTTTGAAGAAGAAATGATATTTTCCCCAAGAATTCTTTTCAAGTGTTTTATCAAAATTATTTTCCATATAAGATAATAAAGGGTTATGTTTTTATCCCTATTATTACATTGATTTGATCATGTTGTGATTGAATTATTTTTATGAATTCCTTTATCTTGTATGAATTGTTTTATGATGTCATTATGTTTAAGATTCCCATTTGTATTACATGGGTTATGCAATGATGTATGATTTATGATTTTGTGGCACACATAAGAATGGTATCATTATGAGATGGGTGGGACCTATATCTCCCTTCAATGCATTGGGTAATGATTTTATATCTCATGAGATAGACAGGGCTGGAACGGTAGGTTATACCGGTTCAGTGAAACAGGACTGAAACGAGGGTTACTCGATTCAGAAAGGGACTTTGTCCACTAAGATAGTCTTGGCAATGAGTCTTGACTAACAAGAAATGATTCTCTATGATTATGTGTGTATGACACAAAGTTTCATGTTTTAAGTTAATATTATTGTGATTACATTTCAATTCCATGATTTATCCCATGTTATGAAATTATGATCTCTTTTGCAGGTTAAGATTTCCAAAATGTTATGTTCTTATGAATATGATGTGATTGATTTTTTTGTTTACCCTTACTGAGCATTTGAGCTCACCCTTTTATGTTTTCTTTTCCCCAGGATATAATGAAAGGTTTTAGGTAAGAAAAAAAAAGATCTTTATGGGAGATGTTGAAGATCTTTCACCATGATTAGAAGATTACGTTCCGAGTTTCCAAAGACACTAAACTATTACGAAACTTGTTTGTGTGTTTTTTGTTAGGTACTAAGTATTCCGCAAATTTAATGTAATGTCCATGTACGTTAAGCTTCAGGTCTCTACAGTTGGTATCAGAGGAAAGGTTTAGTCAACCTTTGGAAACTAGGATGCGAGAACTTTAGTGAGATCTCTAGAGATATTTCTAAGGTGTGTCTAGGGATGTATCTAAGGTTAAGTATATGTATAGGTTATAGTACTATAATTACGCTAACGATCATAGAATTAAACCTAAGATGTTAGATATTGAAGGTACTCCCCCTTTATTAGGTTGTTTTCCCTAGCATGATTTTTGCCTCTCACACTATTCGTTTTGGGTTTTAGACGATGGCTGGAACCCGAAAGAACCGTGTTGATCAATGCAATGGACAATGCAATGATTGCCCTCCTGAACAGACAAATGTTATGGGAGATGGAGTGCAAAATCTTATTGCTATACTTACACAAGCTATGAATCATTCTGGACTTCCAAATGAGCAGATAAGGGAACAATATTCTATTGAGTCCTTCATGAGGCAACGTCCACCTTCTTTCAGTGGGTCTTCTGATCCACTTGTTGCTGAACAATGGATCAATACCACTGAAAAGATATTTTCAGTTATTCAATGTTCTGAGCATGATAAAGTCATCTTAGCAGTATATCGTTTGGAAGGTGAAGCTGATCAATGGTGGAATATTATTAAGAATACGAGGCAAAGGGATGAAATTGAGTCCATGGAATGGGACGAGTTCAAGAACTTGTTTTTCAGTAAGTACTTCCCTCGTATTCTTTGAACAAAGATGGAGAAGGAGTTTCTTGAACTAAAGAAAAAGGATGATGAATCTGTTGGTACATACAAAGCGAATTTTACAAGACTTGCAAGGTATGCATCTTGCATTATCATCCAACCTGAAAGTAAAGTTGATCGATTTTTCAGTGGCTTAAAACCAAGTCTTCGAAGGGCATTAGCTATAAGAGACTTTAGTAGCTATGAAGAAATTGTGCGTTGTGCTATCAAGGTAGAAATAGAAGTTGGTGTTACATATCAATCTCATGGTTTTGACAAGAAACGAAAGATGGAGTTCAAGGAGAAATCTCAGAATAATGGTGAAAAGAAGATGAATGTTTCCTTATGCACAAAGTGTGGAAAGAAGCATGGTGGAGATTGTCTTAAAGGGACTAGAAAATGTTTTAAGTGTGGAAAAGAAGGTCATCGAGTAGCTGAGTGTCGAAGTAATGGAAAAAGGGATTCTAATGATGTGAATAAAGCAAACACTGCAGAGAACGCACCACCAACACTTCAATGCTTCAAGTGCAAGGAAATGGGGCATTATGCTAATAAATGCCCTAATCCAAGGGTTAGTGATGATCGACATGAGCAACCTCTTAAGGAAAAGGACAAAGGGAAGTCACATGCGATTACTATTGGCGATGTTGAATATGACAACGATGTGGTGGAATGATTAAGTGTTTATGTAATGGGATTCCAAAATAATGGTGTATCATAAAGTATTGGAATATTTATGTATTGGTCTAATGTGGTATTCAAAGTGATTGAGATATTTTTGGAAATAAGTTGATATGCACATAATGAAGGGAAAACGAGAAAACAAAATGTTTAACAGTATTCATGAGCTCATGATTGATATAAGGACTAAGTGATATCATTGTTTGAGTATATAGAATTTTGATGATTTTGGTATGTGGAAAGTGTTAAATTTTAACTGCATTCATGTTTTCACTAAGGTTTTCAAGAGAATACATGATTTAGGACTTTGAATGTTTGGAATGTGACCAACAAAACATATCTTATGATATATGGGGATCAACGATGGTGTTAAATATCTGGTAATCATTTTCACTAGGTTATGTGAGTGGACTGAAGTATTATGGATAAGCCTAAAGATTGGAATGGATTATTGTTTAAGGATAGAAGTTTTCTCGATATTATTGATGGGATGTTATAGTAATGTAGTTTTAGAAAAAGGACAACCTGCAGGACGGGCGACAACCCATCGCGTCGGACAAGGATGTGGGAATCGAACCCACAACCGAAGTGCGACTGGCCTTTATCGCCTACCGCTGGCCTACAAGAAGGCCCTATTTATTAGAAACTAGTTTTATTATATTAAGCAGTATGATATATGAAGTATAAAGTCCATTTTAGGAACCATATATGATTAATCTCACTATAGATCGGCTTATGTATATAATTTTTGCTAGCCTTTTGTTTGAGACAGATGGAATGACCCGTCATTCTATCACATGATCTGCTAACACTTCACGAATAACAAATTCAACTTCATTTATTTAAGAGATGAAGTGGAAATTGTTAAAGGCACGAACAACAGTGAGATTGTACCAAAATAAAGTAAGAATTTATTCTAATTCAAATTCTTTAACTTTAGGGAAACGATCCTGAAAACCAAAAATGTTGTCCTAGTGATCTTATATCTGATGAATCAGATGGTACCTTAGATCGTCACAAATTTATGGCTTTGTGATTGTTGGATTTTCCATAGCCATGTTCTCTACCACTCTCCATCAGAACATGATGGTTAGATTTCTCTTCCATATCCATATTTTCATCTATGTGGAAACCCAGTGATTAGTTTATTTGGGTAACCGTTATGTTTCATACTTTTGTTTTTAAAGATTGGTTTTGATATTCCTTTTTACGATATGGGTTTCTATTAAAGAAACTTTAGATTAGTAAACCATTTATAACCCCGACGAATTTCGAGGGCGAAATTCATTTTAAGGGGGGTAGAATGTAACAACCCGAGATTTAATAAAAAAATATTCTTTATAATTTTATTAATGTCTTGTGTTGTACGCTACACAAAAAGGAGCTTGCACAACACGCATCTTTGACTTACCTTGCATTACACGCAATCACAACCTTCCTCGATAGCGTGTGTAGTACGCAATATTGAGTTTCACGAAACAATGATATGCTATTAAAATATTATTAAAACTAGCCGTTATGAATAGTAATAACCAACTTTTGAAATTTTGTAATTTTATTTTTCAAAATGGAATTCATTTTTGGATTCATAATATCGAAATTAGCTTAGGGTGAAATTTTGGTGATTTTCGGATGACTTTCATATTTTGATGAATAGTGAAAATTTCTAAATTTTAATTAAAAACAACTTTTTCAATCGAAATAATTAATAGTGATAAATTATTAATTTGAATGGTTTTAAAGTATATTTAGAATATATTTTAACAATTTAATACAATGTTGGTCATTGAATGTAATTTCACATTTAAACCAGACATAATCAAGTGTCAATCTTTTGATAGATATTGTTTCTTAAAAACACGCTATTTGTTTTAACAGCGGGATTTAATTATAAAATTAATTAATGCAACTTCTATGTTATGAATTTGGTAAAATAGACTTCATTTTTGAATTCGGAATATGAAATATAGCTTAGGATGAAATTTTGGCATTTTTCTGAAAAACATCAATTTTTGATGAATAGTGAAACTACTAAGTGGTAGTTAAAAAACTGAATTTTTCATAAAACTTAATTTTACCGCTTCTGTGAATGGAATTTCAAAAAATCCGAGAGACACGGTTGATTTCAGTAAGTAAAATGTGGTTCAATGAGATGAAAATAATTTTGGGTGAATAGTAACTTTTTACTTTTTTTACCACGGTTAAAAGTAAATAGGGTAATTAAGGGTAGAAATGATATTATTATTACCCTAACACATGTCCTAATTCTATTAGACAAGTGTAATTCGACCAAAAACAAACTTAGGAATAAAATATGACCATTTAGGCCCACTTGGATTAGATTAGGACATTTATTATTAATTTATTTAAAGAAGGGTTAAAAGACTTAAAATCAAAGTTTATTTACTAAAACATTTTTAATATGGGGTTATACATAAGATAAATTCGACTATAAATATTAATTAGAAAGATAAAAAGATTTCATATATAATGGTACTTTATTTGTAATTTTTAGACATTAAATAATTTAATTTATGTATGACACAATGATGATGCAATAATTATATTATTAATGAAATAGTGACATAATTGATGTTATAAACACCAAAATAAATGTAATTTGAGACTTTTTATGAATTAAACTAATTTTATAGGTTACTATGATATATTAGTGTTGATTTAATCAACAGTTTTCGAACATATAATTCTGTTATGACTTTCAAAAAAATCATATATCAAATAGTGTCAAAATTGAAACAAAATAGTTTTTAAATAAAATATTATATAATTAATTGTTATTTTATTCCTAAAAATCTAAGGTTCATCCAAATGACTTAGATAAGGATATATATATTAATAATAAACAATTTGGGGTTCGTTTGGCATGTTATAGTAAGTTTATTAACCATATAGTGTAAGAAAACAAAAATACACGGTAAAAGTTAAATTATTTAACTTAGAGTTAAATCTAATTGATAATGTTAAAATAATAACCTAAACTTGTCTAAATCCTATTGGATGATAGGATTTCGACCCATCCCCACTTTAGATTCGAAAAAAGACCCTTTGGAACCATTATAAACCTATTTTGACTTTAATATAAAATAATATTTTGAGATATTCCTAAGGTGCCCCTCTCCTCCCTTATAAAAGGGCACCTCCTCCCTCTCCTCCCCACACCAATTTGAGCATTCAAGCTCGGCCAACCCCTGCCAAAATCTCTTCTCCACTTCCCTAGAATAATCCTAGAGGTCCTGGTATTCTTCAAAGACCAATCTTAGTTCCCTAAGTGGATGATTCAAAGAGGCGTTTCAAAGAAGAGGTAATATCCATTACCGATCTTTTCAATTTCTTTCTTCTTCAACTTCTTCTTCTTTCGATGTTTCATGATAAAGTAATAACATCAGTATTACTTACATAATGATATGTTATTATAAATATGAAACAACCCTAATTCACCTTCTATCCATTCTATGGAAAAAATGAAATCACCGCGCGTGCGTACGTATGGAATACCGTCTCCACGCCGTGGTGTAATCTATTTTCCTCCACCACCTTAATTGGATGGGTATAAAGGTGTAATGAGTAACTATATATGATTATTATAAATTTATATTGATACTTAAATAGTATATATACAATTCAACACAATTCCACGACCATGGGAACGATATCATCGCTCGTGCGTACGTACGGAATACCGTCTCCATGACGCGATGAGATTCATTCTCAATGATTAACCATTCATGAATGATTATAAAGTATATATAATAAGTACTAATGAAATATATGACCTAATAATGATACTGGAATTATTTATATTTATATGTATGTCATCTACTTAATTCCATTCAATTCAATAAGGAAACGAAAACAGCGTTCATGCGTACGTACGGACTACCGTCTCCATGAACGATGTATTTCTTTCCATTTACTGATTTATTATATATGTATATTCTGAATATATAAATATAAATCATGTTTTATATTCTGGAATTAATTAATCATGATCTAAGTACTCATATGAATAATTACAAGTTAAAAACACGAACGACAAATGAGACGATTTTACCCAAAACGCTTCTTTAACATAGAATTTACAAAAGAACGGGTAATATACAGTCATAAGTGAACCATATATGATATCATAACAGTGAATATGATTCTATAATAAGTCAATGACATTATTTAAATCATATACAGGAGGTTCAGACACTCACAAAGCAAGTCGGACTTAAGGTAAGTGAAATATCACAATCTCATTTTTATCCGAGATTGTTTTTACTTTGGTATTTACTAGGGTGTATTTTATCATCCACATCCATGTTCCCTAAATATGTAATATTATTTCTATCCACCTAAAATTGTTTAAGTCCAATTTTACCCTTAGGAGAGTTTTTAGTAAAAGATATGAAAGGAATCTTTTGTCGTTTTTTGTACGAGGTACTTTTTGACTTTTCCGACAAAAGTACGAAAAGAATGTTTTTTTAACTTATACGGCACGAACGGATTTTTACGGTTTTATAAATCCTTATTTTCATGAATCTTCCTCCAAAATATTTCATGACTATTTTCAATAAAATCTCTTTCTTTTAAAATTTCATGACGTTTTGTGAAAAGAAATTGATTTTGAAGAAGAAAGGATATTTTCCTCAAGAATTCATTTCAAGTGTTTTATCCAAATTATTTTCCATATAAGATAATAAAGGGTTCTGTTTTTATCCCTATTATTACATTGATTTGATCATGTTGTGATTGAATTATTTTTATGAATTCCTTTATCTTGTATGAATTGTTTTATGATGTCATTATGTTTAAGATTCCCATTTGTATTAGATGGGTTATGCAATGATGTATGATTTATGATTTTGTGGCACACATAAGAATGGTATCATTATGAGATGGGTGGGACCTATATCTCCCTCCAATGCATTGGGTAATGATTTTATATCTCATGAGATAGACAGGGCTGGAACGGTAGGTTATACCGGTTCAGTGAAATAGGACTGAAACGAGGGTTACTCGATTCAGAAAGGGACTTTGTCCACTAAGATAGTCTTGGCAATGAGTCTTGACTAACGAGAAATGATTCTCTATGATTATGTGTGTATGCCACAAAGTTTCATGTTTTAAGTTAAGATTATTGTGATTACATTTCACTACCACGATTTATCCCATGTTATGAAATTATGATCTCTTTTGCAGGTTAAGATTTCCAAAATGTTATGTTCTTATGAATATGATGTGATTGATTTTTCTTTTGTTTACCCTTACTGAGCATTTGAGCTCACCCTTTTATGTTTTCTTTTCCCCAGGATATAATGAAAGGTTTTAGGTAAGAAAAAAAAAGATCTTTATGGGAGATGTTGAAGATCTTTCACCATGATTAGAAGATTACGTTCCGAGTTTCCAAAGACACTAAACTATTACGATCCTTGTGTGTGTATTTTTTGTTATGTACTAAGTATTCCGCAAATGTAATGTAATGTCCATGTACGTTAAGCTTCGGGTCTCTACAGTTGGTATCAGAGGAAAGGTTTAGTCAACCTTTGGAAACTAGGATGCGAGAACTTTAGTGAGATCCCTAGAGATATTTCTAAGGTGTGTCTAGGGATGTCTCTAAGGTTAAGTATATGTATAGGTTATAGTACTATAATTACGCTAACGATCATTGAATTAAACCTAAGATGTTAGATATTGAAGGTACTCCCCCTTTATTAGGTTGTTTTACCTAGCATGATTTTTGCCTCTCACACTATTCGTTTTGGGTTTTAGACGATGGCCGGAACCCGAAGGAACCGTGTTGATCAATGCAATGGGCAATGCAATGATTTCCCTCCTGAACAGACAAATGTTATGGGAGATGGAGTGCAAAATCTTATTTCTATACTTACACAAGCTATGAATCATTCTGGACTTCCAAATGAGCAGATAAGGGAATAATATTCTATTGAGTCCTTCATGAGGCAACGTCCACCTTCTTTCAGTGGGTCTTCTGATCCACTTGTTGCTGAACAATGGATCAGTACCAATGAAAAGATATTTTCAGTTATTCAATGTTCTGAGCATGATAAAGTCATCTTAGCAGTATATCGTTTGGAAGGTGAAGCTGATCAATGGTGGAATATTATTAAGAATATGAGGCAAAGGGATGAAATTGAGTCCATGGAATGGGACGAGTTCAAGAACTTGTTTTTCAGTAAGTACTTCCCTCGTATTCTTCGAACAAAGATGGAGAAGGAGTTTCTTCACCTAAAGCAAAAGGATGATGAATCTGTTGGTATATACAAAGCGAATTTTACAAGACTTGCAAGGTATGCATCTGGCATTATCATCCAACCTGAAAGTAAAGTTGATCGATTTTTCAGTGGCTTAAAACCAAGTCTTTGAAGGGCATTAGCTACATAAGACTTTAGTAGCTATGAAGAAATTGGGCGTTGTGCTATCAAGGTAGAAATGGAAGTTGGTTTTACATATCAATCTCATGGTTTTGACAAGAAACAAAAGATGGAGTTCAAGGAGAAATCTCAGAATAATGGTGAAAAGAAGATGAATGTTTCCTTATGCACAAAGTGTGGAAAGAAGCATGGTGGGAATTGTCTTAAAGGGACTAGAAAATGTTTTAAGTGTGGAAAAGAAGGTCATCGAGTAGCTGAGTGTCGATGTAATGGAAAAATGGATTCTAATGATGTGAATATAGCAAACACTGCAGAGAACGCACCACCAACACTTCAATGCTTCAAGTGCAAGGAAATGGGGCATTATGCTAATAAATGCCCTAATCCAAGGGTTAGTGATGATCGACATGAGCAACCTCTTAAGGCAAAGGACAAAGGGAAGTCACATGCGATCACTATTGGCGATGTTGAATATGAAAACGATGTGGTGGAATGATTAAGTGTTTATGTAATGGGATTCCAAAATAATGGTGTATCATAAAGTATTGGAATATTTATGTATTGGTCTAATGTGGTATTCAAAGTGATTGAGATATTTTTGGAAATAAGTTGATATTCACATAATGAAGGGAAAACGAGAAAACGAAATGTTTAATAGTATTCATGAGCTCATGATTGATATAAGGACTAAGTGATATCATTGTTTGAGTATATAGAATTTTGATGATTTTGGTATGTGGAAAGTGTTAAATTTTAACTGCATTCATGTTTTCACTAAGGTTTTCAAGAGAATACATGATTAAGGACTTTGAATGTTTGGAATGTGACCAACAAAACATATCTTATGATATATGGGGATCGACGATGGTGTTAAATCTCTGGTAATCATTTTCACTATGTTATGAGAGTGGACTGCAGTATTATGGATAAGCCTAAAGATTGGAATGGATTATTGTTTAAGGATATAAGTTTTCTCGATATTATTGATGGGATGTTATAGTAATGTAGTTTTAGAAAAAGGACAACCTGCAGGACGGGCGACAGCCCATCGCGTCGGACAAGGATGTGGGAATCGAACCCACAACCGAAGTGCGACTGGCCTTTATCACCTACCACTGGCCTACAGGAAATCCCTATTTATTAGAAACTAGTTTTATTATATTAAGCAGTATGATATATGAAGTATAAAGTCCATTTTAGGAACCATATATGATTAATCTCACTATAGATCGACTTATGTATATAATTTTTTCTAACCTTTTGTTTGAGACAGATGGAATGACCCATCATTCTATCACATGATCTGCTAACACTTCACGAATAACAAATTCAACTTTATTTATTTAAGAGATGAAGTGGAAATTGTTAAAGGCACGAACAACAGTGAGATTGTACCAAAATAAAGTAAGTATTTATTCTAATTCAAATTCTTTAACTTTAGGGAAACGATCTTGAAAACCAAAAATGTTGTCCTAGTGATCTTATATCTGATGAATCAGATGGTACCTTAGATCGTCACAAATTTATGGCTTTGTGATTGTTGGCTTTTCCATAGCCATGTTCTCTACCACTCTCCATCAGAACATGATGGTTAGATTTCTCTTCCATATCCATATTTTCACCTATGTGGAAACCCAGTGATTAGTTTATTTGGGTAACCGTTATGTTTCATACTTTTGTTTTTAAAGATTGGTTTTGATATTCCTTTTTACGATATGGGTTTCTATTAAAGAAACTTTAGATTAGTAAACCATTTATATCCCCGACGAATTTCGAGGGCGAAATTCATTTTAAGGGGGGTAGAATGTAAAACCCGAGATTTAATAAAAAAATATTCTTTATAATTTTATTAATGTCTTGTGTTGTACACTACACAAAAAGGAGCTTTCACAACACGCATCTTTGACTTACCTTGCATTACACGCAATCGCAACCTTCCTCGATAGCGTGTGTAGTACGCAATATTGAGTTTCACGAAACAATGATATGCTATTAAAATATTATTAAAACTAGCCGTTATGAATAGTAATAACCACCTTTTGAAATTTTGTAATTTTATTTTTCAAAATGGAATTCATTTTCGGATTCATAATATCGAAATTAGCTTAGGGTGAAATTTTGGTGATTTTCGGATAACTTTCATATTTTGATGAATAGTGAAAATTACTAAATTTTAATTAAAAACAACTTTTTCAATCGAAATAATTAATTGTGATAAATTATTAATTTTAGTGGTTTTAAAGTATATTTAGAATATATTTTTACAATTTGATACAATTTTGGTCATTGAATGTAATTTCACATTTAAACCAGACATAATCAAGTGTCAATCTTTTGATAGATATTGTTTCTTAAAAACACGCTATTTGTTTTAACAGCGGGATTTAATTATAAAATTAATTAATGCAACTTATATGTTATGAATTTGGTAAAATAGACTTCATTTTTGAATTCAGAATATGAAATATAGCTTAGGATGAAATTTTGGCATTTTTCTGAAAAACATCAATTTTTGACGAATAGTGAAACTACTAAGTGGTAGTTAAAAAACTGAATTTTTCATAAAACTTAATTTTACCGCTTATGTGAATGGAATTTCAAAAAATCCGAGAGACACGGTTGATTTCAGTAAGTAAAATGTGGTTCAATGAGATGAAAATAATTTTTGACGAATAGTAACTTTTTACTTTTTTTTACCACGGTTAAAAGTAAATAGGGTAATTAAGGGTAGAAATGATATTATTATTACCCTAACACATGTCATAATTCTATTGGACAAGTGTAATTCGACCAAAAACAAACTTAGGAATAAAATATGACCATTTAGGCCCACTTGGATTCGATTAGGACATTTATTATTAATTTATTTAAAGAAGGGTTAAAAGACTTAAAATCAAAGTTTATTTACTAAAACATTTTTAATATGGGGTATACATAAGATAAATTCGACTATAAATATTCATTAGAAAGATAAACATATTTCCTATATAATGGTACTTTATTTGTAATTTTTAGACATTAAATAATTTAATTTATGTATGACACAATGATGATGCAATAATTATATTATTAATGAAATAGTGACATAATTGATGTTATAAACACCAAAATAAATGTAATTTGAGACTTTTTATGAATTAAACTAATTTTCTAGGTTACTAAGATATATTAGTGTTGATTTAATCAACTTGTTTCGAACATATAATTCTGTTATGACTTTCACAAAAATCATATATCAAATAGTGTCAAAATTGAAACAAAATAGTTTTTAAATCAAATATTATATAATTAATTGTTATTTTATTCCTAAAAATCTAAGTTTCGGCCAAATGACTTAGATAAGGATATATATATTAATAATAAACAATTTGGGGTTCGTTTGGCATGTTATAGTAAGTTTATTAACCATATAGTGTAAGAAAACAAAAATACACGGTAAAAGTTAAATTATTTAACTTAGAGTTAAATCTAATTGATAAGGTTAAAATAATAACTTAAACTTGTCTAAATCCTATTGGTTGATAGGATTTCGACCCATCCCCACTTTAGCTTCGAAATAAGACCCTTTGGAACCATTATAAACCAATTTTGACTTTAATATAAAATAATTTTTTGAGATATTCCTAAGATGCCCCTCTCCTCCCTTATAAAAGGGCACCTCCTCCCTCTCCTCCTCACACCAATTTGAGCATTCAATCTCGTCCAACCCCTGCCAAAATCTCTTCTCCACTTCCCTAGAATAATCCTAGAGGTCCTGGTCTTCTTCATAGACCAATCTTAGTTCCCTAAGTGGAGGATTCAAAGAGGCGTTTCAAAGAAGAGGTAATATCCATTACCGATCTTTTCAATTTCTTTCTTCTTCAACTTCTTATTCTTTAGTTGTTTCATGATAAAGTAATAACATAAGTATTACTTACATACTGATATGTTATTATAAATATGAAACAAACCTAATTCACCTTCTATCCATCCTACGAAAAAAATGAAATCACCGTGCGTGCGTACGTACGGAATACCGTCTCCACGCCGTGGTGTAATCTATTTTCCTCCACCACCTTAATTGGATGGGTATAAAGGTGTAATGAGTAACTATATATGATTATTATAAAGTGATATTGATACTTAAATAGTATACATACACTTCAACACAATTCCACGACCATGGGAACGATATCATCGCTCGTGCGTACGTACAGAATACCGTCTCCACGACGCGATGAGATTCATTCTCAATGATTAACCATTAATGAATGATTATAAAGTATATATAATAAGTACTAATGAAATATATGACCTAATAATGATACTGGAATTATTTATATTTATATGTATGTCATCTACTTAATTCCATTCAATTCAATAAGGAAACGAAAACAGCGTTCATGCGTACGTACGGACTACCGTCTCCATGAACGGTGTATTTCTTTCCATTTACTGATTTATTATATATGTATATTCTGAATATATATATATATAAATCATGTTTTATATTCTGGAATTAATTAATCATGATCTAAGTACTCATATGAATAATTACAAGTTAAAAACACGAACGACAAATGAGACGATTTTACCCAAAACGCTTCTTTAACATTGAATTTACAAAAGAACGGGTAATATAAAGTCATAAGTGAACCATATATGATATCATAACAGTGAATATGATTCTGTAATAAGTCAATGACATTATTTAAATCATATACAGTAGGTTCAGACACTCACAAAGCAAGTCGGACCTAAGGTAAGTGAAATATCACAATCTCATTTTTATCCGAGATTGTTTTTACTTTGGTATTTACTGGGGTGTATTTTATCATCCACATCCATGTTCCCTCAATATGTAATATTATTTCTATCCACATACAATTGTTTAAGTCCAATTTTACCCTTAGGATAGTTTTTAGTAAAATATATGAAAGGAATCTTTTGTCGTCTTTCGTACGAGGTACTTTTTGACTTTTCCGACAAAAGTACGAAAAGAATGTTTTTTTTAACTTATACGGCACGAACGGATTTTTACGGTTTTATAAATCCTTATTTTCATGAATCTTCCTACAAAATATTTCATGACTATTTTCAATAAAACCTCTTTCTTTTAAAATTGCATGACGTTTTGTGAAAAGAAATTGATTTTGAAGAAGAAAGGATATTTTCCCCAAGAATTCATTTCAAGTGTTTTATCAAAATTATTTTCCATATAAGATAATAAAGGGTTCTGTTTTTATCCCTATTATTACATTGATTTGATCATGTTGTGATTGAATTATTTTTATGAATTCATTTATCTTGTATGAATTGTTTTATGATGTCATTATGTTTAAGATTCCCATTTGTATTACATAGGTTATGCAATGATGTATGATTTATGATTTTGTGGCACACATAAGAATGGTATAATTATGAGATGGGTGGGACCTATATCTCCCTCCAATGCATTGGGTAATGATTTTATATCTCATGAGATAGACAGGGCTGGAACGGTAGGTTATACCAGTTCAGTGAAACAGGACTGAAACGAGGGTTACTCGATTGAGAAAGGGACTTTGTCCACTAAGATAGTCTTGGCAATGAGTCTTGACTAACGAGAAATGATTCTCTATGATTATGTGTGTATGCCACAAAGTTTCATGTTTTAAGTTAATATTATTGTGATTACATTTCACTGCCACGATTTATCCCATGTTATGAAATTATGATCTCTTTTGCAGGTTAAGATTTCCAAAATGTTATGTTCTTATGAATATGATGTGATTGATTTTTCTTTTGTTTACCCTTACTGAGCATTTGAGCTCACCCTTTTATGTTTTCTTTTCCCCAAGATATAATGAAAGGTTTTAGGTAAGAAAAAAAAAGATCTTTATGGGAGATGTTGAAGATCTTTCACCATGATTAGAAGATTGCGTTCCGAGTTTCCAAAGACACTAAACTATTATGATCCTTGTGTGTGTGTTTTTTGTTATGTACTAAGTATTACGCAAATGTAATGTAATGTCCATGTACGTTAAGCTTCGGGTCTCTACATTGGGCCTTCTGGTGGTTCAATTCTAGTGTCATTATGAGTTGACCTGAGGTGGTATGTTACAAATTGATATCAAAGGGTTATTTTACCATGAAAATCTAATATCATGATTTTCTATCATACAATTTTGTCTGGGGTTATTGATGAACAAGATATACGACCGTTGAAACTAAATAGGTAGTGTGGGATTGTTCTTAGCTTGTTCACATTCATGATAAACCTCAATTTACCATGAGAATTATGGGGTTGTATCATTTCCTTGTTTATCATTCCAACCTTTTTGGATTTAGTTTTATAAATTTAATTTATGATCAATGAATCAAATTATATTCTAAGTGGGTTCCTTTATATTTTTTTAAATATTATGGATCCTTCAAGAATAACATCTCATGACACTAGAGAAGAATCTATAGAGAAAGTCTCACAGATGACCCCTCTAGTTAAATCAATATTTTTGGAAACAATAGTCCAAAAAATCTATTCCGTGGGACAAGTAGATAGTGTTTTACTATAATGGAGAGTGAAAATTTCTTCAAAATTAAATATGAAGTATCCACCAATCATTAATGATGACAAGGGAACCTAGAATCAAATAAAAGATTCCAGATAATTCAAAAGATTTTACACTTACTAAAAACTCTAGAAGACTACAAGATTAATTTCACCACATATATACTTGAGGGGATGAGAAGGAAGTTATGAGAATCTATAATGAAATTTTAATTGCATGAATATCTAACTTAGACTAATTTTTTGAAATAATATCATCAGTAGTTCTCTCTTAAGACACGGGGAGTGGTGAATTCTTAGAAGTTTGTTTCTTTAGAGAAGATTTATTTCCCTATCAAGGAGTATGCTACTTGGTATTACGAGCTGGTAAATATCATCACTAAAATAAAAGTTTTTTATAGACATTAAATCTAGTATAAGAAACTATAAGAGAATAGTAACCCTACAAAAATCCAAAAATTCACAAGACCCAATAACCAGGAAAAATTCACTCCATGAAATGAGAGAGACACCCCAAAAAAAACATTATTTAATAAAGAATGACATGGTTATATACTCAGGTCACAAAATTGTACAAAATGAAACTTTGGGTTAAACTCAAAGATCAAACATTAATGGTGATCTTGAAGAAAATTTTATCGTGGTAGCTCTCATGGCATACCTAGAAACCAACAACTCTTCCCCATAACCATAATATGTTCCCATGGAATTACCATGTCATCTATAAAATAACCCACAACACATGGTCCACATGATGCATAGATTACAAGAAGAATCAAGAATTGACACAACATGAACATATCAAAAGATATGAAAACAAGGTCAAAAACGAATTTCATTCATTATAAATTAAGTAATTAAGTACACAAGAGATGACCTAAGTCCCAAAAAATTAATTTTTTTTCAATAGGATGATCCCAAAACAATTATCAATATCAAACTCTCCAATGGAAGATACAATGTAGGACACTTTTGAGATCAATGATTGGTCTGAGAATTTTTATTATATTGTATGATCAACTCACAAAACCTATGAATTTGACCAGGGAATCCACATAGAAGATAGGTATTTAGAGTCGACTGATAAAAAGGTTAAATGTTCCTATACTTACCACACCAAAAACACATAGCTGGATTTCTATTTACTAAGAGAGGATCAGTGGGATGAGAAAATGACTTCCTATACTTATCACTTCCCTATTTCCCCTTCTTACTATCTAGGTTATATTTAAAAGTCTAGTGGGAAACTAAGAATTAACCAAGATAGTTTTACATGATAATATTTCCTCAAAAAATATGTCCTTATAAAATACATCCATATATATATTGTCAGGTATAAATGAAGAACTGTAAAACACAGTGCTGGATAAAGGAATCTATAAAAACAACTTTACCTTCATTGAAATTTTAGTAGCCATCTCTATAGAGAAATAAACTAAGACAAAAAAACATCCAACATAGCCTTTCACTAACTACTCACCCTAGAGGATACCTAAAAACATCATCACATTCTTGAGTCTCAATTCCCCAGGATAAACCACAAAAAAATGTAGCCCTTGAAATATCCCCAAGATAGAGCCTCAAATGGTTGGGCATGAATATCAATCTTCTACCACTCAAAACCCAAAAATTTGAAAAAGTTACAGTGCACCTCACCCTAAAGTCTTTATTAGATTATTGTAAGTAAACAATTTCCTAAACCATTCCTAGACACTCAATTTCCTCATGGTTCCATCAATCACCATAGAATTATAAAGGATATTGGTTCAAAAATAAATTTTCCTAATCTTTGAGCTGATAAGAACATGGAACTTCCACTCCATTGTGAGTTTGGGTAGATCCAACTTTTAGAAGGACAACTGAGGGATCAAAAGAAGAAATACATGATATATTACCTTTTTGACATACTAGTTATTTTAGAGGGGAAACATTATAAAACATCACCAAACAATAAAATCACTCAATTAAAACACATTTAAAATAAATTTAAAGGGAATAATTAGAAAAAATACAAGGCAAAAAATTATAAAATTACCTCAGTATTTTATATAACAGAACCAAAATTGAAATAAACCAATATAGGCCACAAAAACCCCCTTTCCAATTTTTCTCTCACAAACATGAGAAACATGTTATACCACAAAGTAAATGAATTTTTAAACTCACTCAACCTTAAAAAATAATGATTTTATTCCCAAATCACTTGAGTTTTCTTTAATAAATTTTCATAAAAATTCATCAACTCATCCAAAATATTTGAGATATTTCATCCCTAATAATGTTTTTACTTTGAAAACCATATCAACCCAAAAAAATTATCTAGAGTTCAAAAACTTCTCACTTAAAAGAAAATCTACAACTATAACATGTGTTTGAAAACAATTTCAAATACCAATTCATACAAAATGGGTTTTTAACAACTTTCATGATCTAAAAAATTAATTAATATTTCTAAAAAATGCCCTAAAAAACACAAGAGAGGCTCAGTCCAACAAGGGAAAGAGAAGAAAAATCATTCCAAACCTTATCCACTATGTATGTTTTGGTCACACAGTTTGTTAGACCTTGTGGAAAAAATTTGAGTTGCACCCAAAGGTATCCAGAATGGTCTAAATTGACTATTAATCATTGGAATGTTTGTGTTACCTAACCATGTTTCCCCAGAAACCCTTTAATTTTTGTCCCAAAATGTGTAATTTTCTGGAAAATCTCCTGAAATCTCCCTACAACTCAGATTAAAATCACTCCACACTAAAATCTGTCAATAAAATCTACTATAACTTCAATAATTAAATTAAGTATATTAAAAAGCAATGGAAACTCTAGATCTGACATAAATAAGAGTTGAAAAGGAACTTACTTGGACTTACCACTTGAGTCATAATGGTCCTATATCCTTTCTAAAAATGTCCCATAATTAACAAGAATACAAATCTCAAAAACCTATGCCCCTTTTCAATAAACATATATGATCTTGTAACACTTTGTAATTAACCAACTAAATATTCTATTAAAACAATCACATGAAACTAGTATATCACATACTCGAGTTGTGTTATCGATCCCCACGAGATGATGAAAATCATAAAGGGCACAAAATATAATATTTGGGAGGGAGGAGGTTGTTTCACCCATAATTTGAAAATCGTAATTATCCAAACATGGAATAATGGTAAATTGAAAATTATAAATTCTATAAAAATAACCACGATAAATAAAAATTTAATATAGAGTTAGAAAGATATAATAGAAGTGAATGAAAAAAAAACATAAGACCAAAATGGTAAAAACAAAACTTTATCCAACCATTCCATGAAACTAAATTTATGAACACCATCTCCTTGTGAAACTCATGTCTCCACCATGATCCCAAAAACCAACCACTTTACAAGGAAGATAACATAAGATCAAGCCTGAAATCCCTAACCTGAAGAAACATGCACAAGACATGAAATTTAAATACCCACAAATTTGAGTATATAATGTGTATGAGAAATCCAGTAGGATTCCACCATGATTATTCTTCATTAATTTTATAAAATAAACCAAACATCTAGTTTGAAAATACTATACACAAATAAGTTTTTTTTTACTTCACATTATATAGGAATAAACTAAAAATAGTTCCAGAAATTTAATAAATCATACCATTTTTAAAACATTAAATAATGTGTTTTTACAAAAAACCATGCAATTTTAAAGTGCTAGCTATTTCTCTTTAAATTTTTTTTAAAGTAATACCACATATGGTTCTAAAATATTACAAAATAATGGAAAAAAATAATGGAACTTAAAAACTATTTCCCCATTTCCCTTCAAAATATTTTACACAAATAACATAACGTTTTGTAAGGAAACAGTGGAAAATATACTAAAACAACACTATATAAGGTCAAAAATAATGCCAATAAATTTATTGAAAAATTCTAGAAAATATAATGACTAAAACAGAGGAGTATTGACACATAAAAAAAGTACCACCAAGAAATAACAAACAGATGTGATAAAATTTATATAGAAAAATTTAAAACTCATGATACATAGATTTTGGAATCAACATAGTAACTAATGATAAAAAACATGACATGTTTAGGTGGACCTACTACTGGTAGGTTAAAATTCACACATCTATCAACAGAATAACTCTCACTAGTCTCCTTGGTTAAAATCGCACTAGGTAGGTATTATGTAAAACTAGGAGGGGATATCTAGTGCTAAATATCTTATAAGAAAACTCCATCACAATATATCCCGCTTAGTATCCTTGATCTCCCCATAGAATTAAAAATAAGGTTCTATATAAGCAATCAATGTCATCACATGATAATAAAAAATACATAATTTATAAAACCACAATCACATCCTTCCCCCTTCACATAATACTCTAAAAAAGAGAAACAATACATATGAACATGATTACTAACATCACAAATAATTAACCACATAGATTACAAAACATCATCAACAAGTACAAGTGGTCTCAACCAGGGAAAATCAACATCACATTCGAAAGTGATAACTGAGACTTCACTTATCCTATATAGCAGATAAATTTTAAAATTAATTTTAAAAAATGTAATTCCGACTAAATTCCAAATAATATAATTTTTACCACAAACAAAAAAAATGACTAATGTTAAACTCTATTTCACTTTATAAAATCACACCCCCTTTGAATATAGGAAACCCTTTGAATATAAAAAAGAAACTCACTTTAAAACCCAATTTGTTTTAAAACCCATTGAAAAAGTTTTTTTCTCAATGAAAAACCTCATTGAAATTTTAATAAACATGAAGAATTTATAAAATACAATTTTAAAACCAAGTTCTATATCATTGAGAAATTCACCCATTTTTTCTTAATTGGGAAACCTAACCAATCATGTAAAACCTTTTACATAACCAAAATAGATAATATATATATATATATTGTAAATAAAAAACACTTTTAATGTATAAATAATTAATTTAAATCTTAAATAAATTGAGATGAAATGTAAAAACCTACATTAATTGTAGAACCATAGATCCTTTGATGAAATACACTAGAAAGGAACTCCTAGGATAGATCCAAGTGGTTAAAAAACAAAATTCAAAATCATAACAAACCTAAACAAAAATATCATCAAAATATGAATATTGGGATTATAGGATAAAGGGAAAAATATATAACCAAAGTGGTAGGATAACGAGACCCAAGCCTCTTGAATTAGGTGAAGAATCACAAATAACCACCTTGAAATCACCATAGAGAAGCTTGGAAGATGGTGGAAACACTATGGGAGGAATTTGGGTCATGGTGTTTAACGTATGAGTATTAGGGTGGAATTCAAAAATGAAAATAAGGTTACATGTTAAAAATAACCCAATGATGGAAGGTTTTATGTTTTCCTCACCTTATTTTCTAAACTGTGAGCATACCCTTTTTTTCAACTATCCCACACATAGGAGGCCATATTGTTTTCTCACATAGTTTCCTTAACACTGAACAAACCATGTTCTCCCATTTTTCTTCCACTTCATAGGGGCTCATGGTGTATAATAGATGGTTTCCAATCCATGTACCTTAACTATGACCCCCCCAAAAAGCTCTCTAAAACTAAAAACCTCAACCTGAATTACCCTAAAATCAAAGGAAAATATTACCACAAGAATACAACCAAGAAAGTGACACCCTATAATTTCACATGAAAAAAAATATAAATATAGTTTAATGTTAAAAATATATTTGGATATTCAGAAGTTACAAATAATGCAAAAAAGGGTCACATAAAATTCAAATTAGTTTGTTGCCACAAAATCTAGTGATTTCTACAAAAAAAATCCTAGAGGTACATTTTTTTTATTGAAAATTAAAATAGGTTTTAAAATGTTCTCATCTTGGTTAGCATGAAGAGTTATGGTGAAATAAAAAAATGACTTAAATACAATAAAATTCTAGAGATTAGACAGTGTAAAATAGATTATTCAAGAAGTATGTAAGGGAGAAGAATTCAAACTAATCAATCTTGTAAAAGAGAACCTTTTTATTATTTAAATTTATTTTATTAACCCTACTTGATTTCATTAAATACCCACTATTTTAACTACTCTACGATCCTAAAATTAAAACATAATGTCATTAGAATTTAGAAAAATCATTTCAAATAAAAATTAAATTAGTGTTTAAGAAATATGGTGGTTGATTAAAATTTCTTCCGTTTTAGATTATCCCAATCAATAAATATTATAATGTTTCATTTCCAATAAGATTATGAGGTAGATAATAATCCCTAGTCCATTCATCATGTTGTATAAAAGAATATATAGCCTTCCAGTAAGCTAACCTTTTTATCTACAAACAAAAAATAAAAATAAAATTCTAACACTAAAATTGTTTATTTTCTTAGTACACTCTTATTCATTATAATAAAAAGTAAAAAAGGGAAAATAATACCAAGTATACACTATCATATTCATATTTTAATAAAATAAACTTCTCCCCTATAAGTTCGTTAATCACTTCTCTAATCAGTTTAAGATCATTTCCACTAACAGTTAAAGTACCGTCCTTCCTTTGATATCAAATATATAAAACACCAAAAAGAAAAATACGAGTCATAATAAAAGGACCATTACGTTTTAAATGAAATATTCTTGGGAATATATTTATATTAGAGTTTTATGACAAAAGTTTTTCTTTAATATTTATTTATTTGTTCAAAATAAATTTTTCTGGGATAACTATTGTTTTCTTATTTAAAGTCATTAAATATTCATATTAATTTTATATGATTTATTCTAACTCATTAAAACATAACTTCCTCTAATTTATAGCTTTTAAAAGTTTGATATTACATGACTTAACATATTGAAAAGATATATGTTTTAATTCTATGGGTATATGATAGGGTTTATCAAATATTATCCAAAAGGATAAAATAACTATTATAATTTTATAACCATTAATATATTCCAATAAATCATCTTAAATACATTAAATCCAAAATTTACTTTTTAGGTAAACTATTTACCTACGAATATACATGATCTATCAATTTGAAACCTCACCTGTAAATTTTTTTGAGGATGACCAGATTTAGAAACATTATGAATAACCTTATATCTTTTTAACAAACTCTCTAATTCCCTATTATATAAATTATTACCTTGGTATCTAATAATAAAGATATCCCTACAAAATCTATAAAACAAATTACTATTTAAATATTAAGACAAAACTCTAGCATCAGTAGCCTTAATTGGTAATGATAATATCCACGTAGACACATAGTATACAATAATAAGGATATAATAATACCCAAAGGAATTGTGAAAAAGGACCATATAATCTATCCCCAAAATTTCAAAGTCATCAAAACAAAATAAAGTTCGTTATGAAATTTAATTATATTAATAAATGTTTCCATGGAATTGTTAATATTTAAAATTCCTATAAAACTCATGATAATACTTGAAAATATTAGGGAAAAATAACCAAATATTTGATAGATTCTTAGACATTATATGGGGCCCAATATGGCCTCCACAGATCAAGGAATGGTAGAATGTCAATAGTGATGAAATTTTTTAATTTGGGGTATAACTCTTATTAATATGATCCCTTTATAAATACTGTATGTATGAATCATCCCATATATATCTTCTTGACTTAATAATCAATTTAGTAAAATGATGTTTAAAAAATAGTAAAGAATAACATAAATAGATAATAAATTCACTATATATGAAAACCACGATCTATGATCAACAGTAAAAAAAATATATCCTTCTAGGAAATAAGTATCTAATGGATTCAATAGATGATGTTTTATAATAAGACATAGTAGGTATCCTAATCAAATGATCATACGAAGCATTTCAAATTCCTTTCCTATATTGGATATCTATGTCTAATTCTAAAATCAACAAAGAAACAATATCCATCAATTTATATATGGGATTACCTCAAACATATTCATAATATATCTTATAGATAAATGGTCAATGTTGACCATAAATTTAGATCCCAAAATATAGAATCTAAAATTATTAAGGAAAAAACAATGGTTATAAATTCATTCTATGTTAAAGAGTTATTGAATATAAAAACATCTAGAGTCATTGGGTTATAAGCAATGACATGTGATTTCCATTATAATATTTTAACAAGAACAACTAAGTAATAAACCCATGATGTATCAATCATAAATTCAAGAATAAATAATAAATTAGGTTATTAAACTATTCGTGGGGATAAAATATTATTTATGATTTCATTTAAGGATTATTTCCACTTCATATCAAAAGAAAAATGAAAATTATTTTTTAAAATGTTTTTTCATTGAAAAAATAATCTTATTAAAATCCTTTATGAACCTTATATATAATCTATCATGGCCTAGAAATGAGTGGATATCCTTCACAGTCATTGGAAAATCAAGTGAAGGGATAATTTCATCCATGTAATTATACACTCCAATTATATTATTAGAAACAACTCCAAAAATCACAATTCATTTATCAACTATAAAATGGAATATCTCATTGTTCAAAATGAGGTTATTTTTCAATGAACACTCTAGGAAAAGTCCTTAAAATACTCATACATTGTTAAAATTATGACCCATAAATTGTATAATCATCCACAAAACCTCCATAATATCCTAAATATGGTAATATAAAATACTAATCAAGCTCATTTAGAAGGTTCTATTGGAAATTTATTATTTTAAAAGGAATTATCCTATAAAAAATGTACCAAAAAGGGAATTTAATGTTTATTTTATAATATGAATATGGAAATATCTTAAAAACCCTCTAGGATATAGTAATTGTAATAAAAATTTATCATTTGAAAATTTTGATCAAGAAAATTAAAGGGAACGTTTTCCCTCATAATATATTTGTTTTGTTCCTATAATCTATACATAACCTCCTCTTATTGGGTAGCCTTGCTAGAAAAAATTCTTTAAATTAATTCTTACCAATAGTAGAACCAACCTATTTTGGAACAACCTAGAATGTACCTAACCATTTGCTATATTAGGTAAGATAAATTATACCAGTAATGATTAAATAATTAACCTCTTTTTTAACAACTTTATAATGGGTAGAGTTTGACCTACTTTGGAATTATCTAACAGGTTCAAAATTATCTATAAAAAGTATCCTTTTCATGAAAATTGATATAAAAATCATTAGATTGTCTTATAAATACTATAATATTTCATTTTTATTTTTTAAGTTTAAATATAAGTGTTATTTCTCATGTTCTCTGGAAAACCAATTCGCAATTATGGTATGGAATTTTTTTCATCTTCGAAGTACACGTACTTTAATTTTTTTGGAAATTCTCTATATTCAAGTATAATTGGGCTATAATTTTATTAAAAAAAATGGATTATATTGATTTTTTGACTTATTTTTCAACCCATACATCACTCTAAACGTTATAATAACTAGTAAACTCTAAACCAGTTTTGCAACTATTCCTAGAGAACCAAAGTATGTCAGATTTAAATGTGATATCGAATTTTAATGAACAATAATGAGGTGAACCATTAACATAATTATAAATAATATTCAAGTTCAAAATATTGTAGTGACATGAATAATTATAAAAAACTCATCATTATCAGAAAACCTATCATGTGATGAAAATATTTAATCAGTTATATAAATTTTAAATTAATTTTCAATTATAATTATAGATTTATCACTAATTAAAGATGTATGAAAAAATTAAGTAAAATCCTAATCTATCTCAATATAATTTATAATAAAAAAATCATAATATTCTATATTTACATATTAAAAAACATTAAAAAATATAGAGTTTTTTAAAAAAATATTTTTGAATTGAAAATCATTACAATTTTCATGATTTTCAATTTAAGAAGACTCAAACTCAGAAAGAAGTTCATTTATCAAATAGTTTGGCAGTTTTTTAATTTTAATAAAATAATGAAATAACTCAATAAACAAACAAATGAGTCATGTTAAATTTTTTTTGGATGATATTTCATAGGGTGTTTCAATGATTCAAATATACAAAAATTAACCATATAACCTCTAAACTCTAATTATTATGTTCTTTTATAATTTTTTTGATTTAGAAATTATCAAAAATTAGTTTCCCATAATTAATGGATAATTTCAAAATCATTACATATTCCTTATATTACACATAAAAATCAATAGGAAAAAACATATCTTTTACCCTTCCCAAAAAAACTTCAATTACTATAGGTAGCTTAGACAGCATCATATAAGCCAGCTGGATAACAATTCCAGATTCCTTAATATCTCCAACATGCATTAAGGAAAATGAATAATAAGGCATTAAATTTATAGTGGCACCCAAATATAGCATTAAATTATCAAATTGATGGTATCTAATAACACAAGGGATATAAATATTACATGTATCCTTGAATTTAATAGGGAAATAATATTGAATCATGGAAGAGAAATTCCTTCCCAAATTGAATTTCACACCCCCTTGAACTTCCTTTTATGGGTACATTTATTTGTGGAATTTAGAATACCTAGGGATTTTATAAATATCATATAAGAAAGATATGTTTTCCCAAACCTTACTAAACATCTCATGAACTTCCTCATCTAATTCAATTTCAACATTGTTTTTAACTGGGGGACTACCTAGAGGGTAGGGCAAGGGATCGCTATACATTTTCAAGTCATATTTTTCTTTTTTGTTTCCTTTAATGGATACCATAACATTTTTAAAATCAATTTTATTTATTTAAATAAATATTTCATTATTTTTAATTTGTTACTAATACTCTATATATTCTTAAATAACAGGTTTATTAAAATATTTAATAGGTGGCTTTGTAGCATAATCAGGTTCCTTTTCATTTGTTTTATGAGTGGAATTATCCTTATTTGGTTTTGGATTATTAAATTAATCTTGAGGGTTTTTTTGAAACTTATTAGGATCATGTCAATCATATTCTATATTACAATTAGTTTCAATTCCCCTTATTAGTGTAAATAACCACTTCCTTTATTTTTAGAATACTAATTTCAGTTTCCATTTGACTAATTTATGTTAGATTGTTTTTCTAAATCACTTGTTATTTTTGAGAAATATCTTGTTTTTTATTAACCATATACTATATATGTGAATCATAATTTTGGTTATTTTGAGTGACATTAGTATTTAAAATAGTTTTTTATGTTGACATTGAAATGATGTGAAATTAATTCCATCTTGAATACTAAATTGATCTTGATTATACATAAGATATTTCTAGACGTTTTGGGTTTATAAATACCTATTTGGTTAATAAGGTTTCCCAAATATATATTTTTTGGTAATTTCTTCCTTGGTTGAGACTATTATTATAAATTTGTTTATTTTGGTTATTATGGAAAGAAATTCTAAGGAATATTCCACGATAATTCTGAGATCTCCATTATAATTATGGAAAATAATACTCAAAATTATACTGAGTGGAATATATGCCACAATGAATTTGGATTAAAAAAATTTATTTAGTTTGAATCTTTGATGGGATAGAGTAAGATATCATCTATCTCATCATGTTGGTGCGATCAATAAAGGGACAATCAATTTAAATATTCTTGGATTTTGATGTAGATACTTCAATGGTGGCTTTAACCTGTATCAAGCCCTTATTTAAAAACTATTTTTAAATTTTATAAATATCGTAACATCTAAACAACTTACAAAAAAACATTGATATTACTTCTATCCATCAATACTAAATCCTTATAGACATAATAAATTTAGCGATGATAAAAAATATGGTGATGAGGAAAGCTATAACATAATTTTTAATTTTTTCCCAAAATTTATTTTAAAAAATCTCCTTGTAGCTTCTTAATTCAATATATTCCTTTCCAATGTGAGGAAGGCCTAGTGAAGGGGGAAAATTTTTCTTTCAAAATTATCTTATGTTGATACTGATTCCTTATTGAAGTAGATTGAGAGTATAAAAACCAATGATTTACTACCCATCTAAGGAAAATAGAAAAAACTCACCTTCATATGATCCCAACTCACCCATTTTGGTTTCATAGTAATACAAAACCTTTGATATTATTAAATTTAAATCTTCACCTGACGACCTATAAAATTTATGTAAGTGGTGTATAATTCTTGATCTTAAGTAAAATTGAGGATTCATCTAAGGATATCCACAATAGTTTTTGTTTGTTTTCAAAATTATATGTAGCTATCTCATTTAAGGTTCTTTATTATTTTATGTTCTCAATGTTTATTTTTTTAATATTTTTAAACTCTCTTTTTGGTGAATCTTCTTCTAAAGGTTCTGTATTAGATGTTTCAACCGATTCAAAGATCTTAATTTCAATGTATTGTTTATATTATTATATTTTCCAAAGTTCTAGAAATTAAATGGTATGAATTTTATATCTTTTGATCTTTGAGATCACTGCCTAAAATCAGAGAACAATTTTTAATTTTTTTTATTTTTTTAAACAAATCACTCTTTTATATATATTCACATTAAAATATTTGTAATTATCTTTATAAAGGAAACAAATTGAAGAAATATGCTTTTTAATTTCATTTTAACCCTACATCAAGTTTCCCCTATATACTATATCACAATTGTATCCATGTTTTTTTACCTATGAGACCACCTTCTTAGATTTTTTATATCACAAATATTAGAGTACTTTCAATATTTTTCAAGGGAAATTCAATATTTAAATAATAATATTCTATTTTTTCCAAAAAAATAATGTAAAAATATGGATTTAAAACTAGATAAATAGAATTAAAAGAGTAAAAGAATCATATTATTCTATAAATTCTCATAGATAAACCATTATTAACAAATCAAAATTATTTTCACATTATTAACTTTCTCAACACAAGATATATAATAAAAAATGAATATCATTGAGATTATAGAACTGAGTTCAACATGTAATATATTATTTTCTAATAACCTTTTAGAATGAGCTAGTCATTGTACTCAATGATCTCCATGAACAAAAACATATTTTATCACCAATGTTCTCACAATCATTGTTCCATAATTGATAAATTTGAATAATGAGAATCATCTCCTAACTCCAACCCAACCTGAATTAAAAAAACCACATTCCATGATAAATATAATCCTATTAGAGATTTGTTAGTCATAGAATGGAATAATTATTTAATTGAAATGATATAAATAAATGAATTATTAAACATAAATTGATATTCAAAATAATAAATTTAGAGTTAATTTATTGTACGAAATTACTTATAAAAAATATTGGAAATACTTTACCAGTCAAATCCACTTGTCTGGGAAATTAAAATCTAACTGATCATGATCAAGGTACAACAAGAAACATAACTCCTCATCTTCATAGAAGATAGTATAAGTAAATATACTTCCTTGGAATATCTAGAAAATTTTCTAGTATCCAGCCCCTGAATATTCTTTTTCTAATCTCTTATTCACTATCCTTCAATAACTATCTTTTCATTCATTGTGCAACAGTCCCCTGGGATCCCTCTCACAATTAGTTGGTCTTAACTCTACTCCTGAGTCACCATGTGGCACACCTTCACTATTAATTCTCCTCTACATGTGACTCAATAAAAAACCACCTAAATAAATCAAATATTACCACATGTACTAACTTTTTAATTAATAAGGAAAAACCTAGCCGGGATTAATGTTTGTTTTATTCTCCACCAACCTTATCAATCAAATTTCAGAAGCTTCACAATATCTTCTCAGCTCAGTTGAGCTCAGAGTTTGTCCCATTGGAAGACACATCATGAATAATCACTTATATAGAAATATGGAAACATAGTTATTCTATTAGGAATATATATTTAAATATTATTTTGTTATGTAATATTTACCTACATAACAAACTGGGGAATGTGAAAATTCAGTTACATATCCAGGAATCTTAGGAATTCTCATACATATACACTTGTAATTGAAAATTCTACCTCTTAATAAACATATGATTTGGATATGTCAATAATTAGGTATATATATTTTGGATATGTTGAAATTAGGCTCCATGGATTCAATTAAAAAAAGACTTTGGGTCTGTGAATTTGTATATGTAGGGACAATAACCTATATAAAACTTTCATACATCATCCATTCACATACATGGATTTATTCAATTATACTTTATAGACATTTAGTAATTCAATCATTTGGATATGGTAATATTTTACTATGTGTATCTTCTCTTAAAAACAAAATTCAAGAAAAAAGTGAAAATAAATAAGCAAAAAAAAACACTTTTAATGTAATTTAAATAGAAGTTACATTTTAAATTAAATCATATCAATTAATAAAAGTTGAAAACCATGGAATATAAAATAATTTGACTCTAGTATAAAAACTGATAATTCACTTCATGAATTAAATTATAATTAAATTTTCAACAATAAATATTCAATGATAGGCCAAGAATACCTCATCATTTAAGTGTAGGATTGTGTAGAATAAAATGGAAAAATCTGGGGTTAATTTATATTTAAAAAATAAAATCAAATATGTTTTCTTAAATCACAATGATATAATTTTATATAATATATAAAAGTTTAATAAACAAAGAAAAAGTGATTAATAAAACAGTTTTGCATATGAAGGATTAAAAAATTGATTAGTTGAAAGAATTGAAGTTATTAATAAATAAAGGCATGGAATGTAAATAATCCAAAAAATTTGTTAAGGATGTTTAGAAATGGATTAATAAAATACCCAATGTCAACTACCTAAATCTCTTGATGATTTTAAGTATTAGTATCTTAAATTTAAAGATAGTCATTACACCAAAATACCATTTCTTTTAATGTTATAGATAGAAACCAAAACTAAAATAGACATTATATTTTTAATGAGTATAGCTAGAAACATCAAAGAGAATAATCCATTTAATTTTAACTAATAAATTAAAAAAACCTAAATCCCTAACTTTTAATGTAGGGAGAAAAGAATAACAAAATATAGATGAAGAAGGAAGGATTTATAGGAGTAATCAAGTTTTAATTCAATCTTGATTCTCTAAAAATAATATAAATAATAACTAGGAGATAATGAGAAAAATGATGAGAGTGAGATTATTTTTACGATATGGAAAAAATATATATTTGAGAAGAAATAAAATTGAGAAATAGAAGACTTGATAGAGAAATAGTGATCATAGTACATTGGATTTGGATAATAGATGAATAGGGGAGATATCAAGGCCACTAACAGGACTATTTATAGCCTCTAATTTAATTGGGGATCATTTATAATTTACCAAGGGTAATAAATAAATTTAATATGGTTTTAATGAAATTTTTACCATCACTTAATATATTATATAACCTACATCCCTGAAACCACTAATTACCCAGTATTTTCCATCGGGTAGAGGGTGTAGATACTACTAAATTTCACATTCATGATGAACACACCAGAGGACTGGTAAGCTCCCACTAGACGAACATTGAAAAAATTCATCATTTGTGGCTCTTTCCGTCACCATAAATTAGCCTTTGTCTCTTAGATAAAGAACTAGTTATGCAAATTTTTGTAGTCTAGAAGGTTTCTTTATATTGGTGATCTAGTGCTTCCTACTATGTCCCAAAAAACACCATGACATTCCGCTGTCCCTTATAACCCTTATAAAAAAACATGAACTTCACTCTATATGTTCAATAATTCTATAAATACTTCTTCAAGGATTATTAAATTGTTATTATTATATTTCATCATGTTTTTAACTCCACATCACTTGGATGAAATCATTAGACACATTAAAGAGTGATTGTAATCATTATAATAGAATATGAAGATAAGAATAGAAATAAACCCAATTTTGATGAAAAAAACACATCAAAATGGGAATATAATAATAATATAATAAGATACAATTGGAAAAGTTATCGATATTTTTATATATTTACCCCTTTTAATGATAATAAAAAAATTGTCCCCTTTTACAAGAGGTGTCTATAATTACCATAATTTCTCCTGAAACATTATCCCATAAAACACTATTTAAAAATAAATATACAAAAAATTCTCCACCACTGAGATTATAAAACACGATTCATAAATTATGTCAGATAATAATGAGAGATAATAATTTTAAATCCCAACTATCATTATTAATGATCATTCAAGGGAGACGATAAATTTTTTTAAAAAAATTTGAAAAACATAAAAAATTTAAAAAAGTAAAATTTTAATCAAAGTAAATATTAATAAATTTTGTTTTAATTTAAAAATATATCTCAGGATAGAAATGAAACTTTGAAAACGTCTTAAAAAAGTTTTAGTGTTAAATAAATAAAAAAACATTCTAAATAAGATGTATCTTTTTGGATAATTTCAATATTAACGAGATTAAATCCCCCCTTAAATAAGAAATGGGTGAGATAAATGAAACATAGAAAAAAAAAAGGAAAGAAATAAAATATTTTAAAATATTTTAAAAATTCATTCCATCATTAATGGTTAATAAATATAGTGTTAAAAAACATAAAAATTTCCCTAGGATTTTCTAACCAAGTGTGATGTAATGGCCTACTTCTCACTCCCAGGGTGTGAATTAGATAAAAAATCCACCTAGTCCTTTTAAAGGTAATAAAATATTGGTGTTTATTTTCTATAACCACATAAAGTTCTTTTTATGTATATAATATTGTACTACTTTGAGTATCACACTCACTTTACTAGAATTATTAATAGACTAAAAACATATATATTTTTAAAATATCTAAATCATTTTATTATATATAATTTTTTTTATAGTTTTTAATAAAAATTGAAAAATTATCAAGATTTATAAGGATATTATATAATTATAAGATTATAATCATACCAAACTTACCTTAAATTATGTCCAAGCAATAAAGATGTTTTGGATATTTTATGAAGATATGAATAAGTATAAATTTGGTGCAAACGAAGTAATGAACGATATCACCTTTTTGAAAGTTATCTCATATAAAATGGTGTCTTAGATCAATGTTCATAGTGAAAGTTTTTGGATATAATATTTAGAGATATTAATTCCTCTAGTGCTGTCAAACTTTATAGAAAAATGGGAATTTATTGGCCTAAAGTCAAAAAGATTATGTTTTATCTATATGATTTGGGCATAATAACTCCTAGATTCTTTGAATTCTACTTTAGATGTATAAATATTGACCATGTTTTTATTATTTCTACTTCATGAGACAATGAATTATCCTCATAGATGAATGTTACAATATTATGTTTCTTATCAACATGGTATCCTCTAAAATCAACATAAGAAAAAAATAATTTTCAAAATAGGTTTCATTTGGATAAAAAATAAATGATTTTAGTTCTTTAATAATATAGAAAATTATTTAATGAGATTTTATATGATAATCCTCTAGATTTGATGGAAAATTTGTATAAATCCATGCAATATAGATGATTCCAAGATGGATTATAATAATTAAAGGTATACATATGATCATACTTTGATAAATAATACGATCGATTGATTAACCATATTTATCCACTATTTCATTTCATTTTATACACATGGATTTTATAATTTCCATATCATGATACATTGGAAACTTATTTATATGAACATTAGTATATTTAGTTTGGTTTAAAAACTTCCATCATAATTTTAGGATATTTTTAATCCACAGAAGAATTTGATTTCTCCAATCAAACTCATTTCGAACTCTTTATTCATTAAATCAGAAAATTAATTACAAATACATTCATTTGTTTATAAAAAAATAACAAATTTATCATAAATTTGAATGATTAATATTTAATTTTAATTTTTTGATGAAATGTGTCGAATCATCTTTTTCTCATTTTTAAATCATTAGAAAAAAGTAATTTATTTGACCTCACGTACCAAGATTGAGGGAATTTTTTAAACCATGAAGATCATTGGTTAACATGAAAATAGAATTATAAAATTTAGTAATATCAAAATTGGGTTGTTTATCTACAAAAACATTTTTAGAAATTAAAGCATTTAGAAATTATACATTAAAATCCATTTTAAAAATGTTAAAATTAAATTGATTGATGAATGATGATTAGATTATAATGGATTATAGATGTGGAATTGGTGAGATGGTTTCACTATAATCAAAACCATTATATTTATTATATCATTTAACAAAAAATCAATCCATGGTATATATTTTTGTCTAGTTTGTTTAAAAAACCCCACTTTGTTTGAATAATTGGATGATTATTAGGTCATTTCCTGAGATTCCAAGAATTTTTACTTTAAAATTAGTTCAACTCCTCTTTTATGACAAGTATCCAATTTTAATCATTAATATAATAATCAAGGGAATGTGGTTCAATGTTAGAGAGAAAATCATAATGTTCAACCACATTTAAGACTAAACTTCTTATATGAGTTCTAAATTCTAATCCTCCAATAACATTATCAATGTTATGATATTAAAATTAAAACCATGAATTGGGTAAATGAGTATATGTGGTTTCTAGATAATCTTCAATTCATTTATGAAAATTTATGCTCAGTTAAGGTTAAACTAAGTTGGTAAACATCATCATCAACTTGAGGATGTGATTTAGGGAGATTCTCATTAAATTTGATGTGAATTGAATCTTTTATTGTATTTTTACTCTTACTGAAGACTCATTAGGATTTAATTGAGTTTGAGTACACAAAAAATACACCTAAATCATATTTACAGCCAACTAACTAATATTGTCCTTGTAATTAAGGATCAAGAATTTACAAATAAAAGTTTTAATGAATCAAACCTTGGAATTATGCTTTTACAAAGTTCATAAGGTGTTTTTCCTAAGATGGGTATTATGAGAACATGGTTAAGGATAAATAAATAGGAATTTATTACCTTTTCACAAAAATAATCAATGAAGGTTAAAATAATTCAATAGAGTAATAGAAATTTATTGGAGGATCTTATTTTGTCTTTGGGAACCCTATTTTGTTAAGGCGTTCTAAGAGTAGAGAATGGGTGATGATAACCTAGTGAAGACAAAAACTCATTGAATTATCAATTATCAAAATCCCCACTATGGTCACTTCTAAAATAAAAAATTTTATATCCCATTTCATATTTTATATTCCTATAAATGTTGATAAATCCATTACAAACCTATTTTTTATGGGTTGATAAGAATACCCTTGTAAATCTAGTATAATCATCAATAATTAAAAAGGTCTAATATTTTCATTAAAAGGTAGGAACATGAGTTGGTTCAAAAAGTTCATGGTGTACTAGATATAAAACATAAGAAGAGAATAATTTATTTTTTACATTTTAAAACTATTTTAGTTTTTTTACAAATTGGAAAGGTTCACCATATTTGTTTAATTTGAATGAAACTTTTTGTAAATATCATATTAGTTAGTTATATTTCAGCTTAAAAAGAGAGTGAATATTTTGGTGACCTATGCACCAATTATATACCCATGATTAATTATCTTTTGATCTTAAGCACTTAATATTTTTACTTACTTGATATTTTAAATATAAAATAAAAACATTTTAAAAATAATATGTGTTAAATTAAAGCTTTCCTATAGAATTAAAAACATTATAAAAATATTATTTAGTTCTTTTATACCTCTCTTAGATAATTTCTAAAAAATAGAATATTATACTTTAGTCTATTGAAAAATAAAAAATCATTAATTAATGTTGAGTTTGATAAGCCAATTATAACAATATTAGTAATTTTACCATCTGAATCATTTCCAAATGTGAAATTTCCTCCATAAATGTTTTGGTGATTTTTTAATTTGAAATGATAACATACATATGTCTCAACAATCTAGTCTATATATAAAAATTTTATTCTTAGGTTTTTCGGTTGAGATCCATTTCCTATAAATTTTTTAGAGACTAATTCTTATCGTACCAATATCCTTTTACAATTTAAGTTATCGAGTAAATAATTTAGAATAAAAACATGTTTAGAACTTTTTCCCAATATTAATATGAGATGAGAGATGAATTTTCTCATTCTACCCTATCTAAAGAGTTTATAATAAAAAAAATCCAGGAAAAATTTTACATAATAGTTAAAATTTTATTTTAAGAGGTACCATTTAAAAACTTAGTATTTTTAGGATTTTTTTGAAAGCTATATTGTTTTGTTAAAACATTATCATAGAAATATTTAACATGTCATTATGAACCCAAAAAATTTATTCAATGATTATTCTCCATAGTTAAAATAAGAGATAATATTTTTGATCTCTTTAATTTTAAATTACAAATTATCAACTTTAGGTTGTTTTTTAGTTTTAAAACCAAATCAAAATTTTATTTTAAAGTTTGTTATTTTTCACAAACAACTAAACTATAATTATTTTTACGATATTTAAATTTTGAAACAATTTCACAAAAACCAACTTAATGTTGATATATAGTATAGAGAAGATATTTATAGCTTAAATAAGAGTATGAAGAAGTATAATTATAAGAAATAAAACATGAAAAATTTACTATTCCACATAGATTGATCTTGTCCATGAGGAATTTAGGACACCAATCACGTAATTAATTTTTTAAAATTTAATCCTTACTAGATATCCAAGTTAAAAAATTTAGAAATTCCATAAATTTATTCTGGTCTTTATAATTTTTTTGACTGAAATATATAGCTTGATATGAGACATATTTTTTCAACCAAAGCAAGTCACTTCAGTTTATTGATTTTCATTTTCAAATTATTGAGTATATATTTTAATTTTTTTTGTACTTGTTCACCCATTTCTCTATATGATCAATATTAAGGTTAGTTTTGGATGATTCATTGTTCATTTATTTGAAATAAATTGTTTTTTTATTTTATTTAACCTCATTTCCTTCTCACAGTTATCTCATTTGTCATGAGAGAATCATGGGATAAAAAATAACAATACTATTTTTGTTTTTAGATTTTTGGATTGTGGTGAATTTTTGAAACCAATTTCTTTGAAAAATCCAAATTATTTTATTAAATAATTTATTAATATAAATAGAATCAACATAAACCTTTCAACTATTAAATATATCAATTTATGAAGAAAATATTTTAGTAATAAACTCACTAGGATGCATAAATAAAATCATAAAGCCTTGTATAAAAATATCCCATTGATTATATTTTAATTTGTTATATCCTTCATGTTTTACTTCAAAGTGTTTCCATACTTTATGAGACATATTTATTGTATTAGTTCGATTAAAATTCATTTTTGTCAATTCCAAAAGCAAAAATTCATTTTATTATATTATGATTCAAAAGTATAAATATCACCTGAAGTATTTTTATCTTATTTTCCTCTTTTATGAATTTAGACATGCACAATTATCTTCCATAAAGGTAAAAATATATTTAAGAAATATTGACATGTTATTTATCCAATAAAAATAATTATTACTATAATAAATAGAGAAATCCCCATAGACTGACCTTCAGGAGAACAATGGGTGTTTAAAAAATCCATTTAAAAAAATTCTGTTTGTTGAAAAATCTATTAAAGAGTTTGAAAATAAACTTATCATTGAATGAATTTGAAAAAAAAATTAATAATGAAATTAAACTCTCCTTCCATATTAAATATAGGTTGTAGTAAAATAAAATTCTAAGAGGGGGTTAATTTACATATAAAAAATAGAAGGAAAAATAAGAGTTTTAAGGAATAATAATATAATTATATATTAATATAGATGTGTGAGAATAAAATAAAGTGAGATTTATAAAATTAATAAGAGTATAAATTATTAAACAATAGTTTATTTTAATAAATTAAATCAATAAACAAATATTTTTTTTGAAAGAAAATAAGGAATAAAATTTGTTAAGGGTGTTCAGAAATAGATCAAGAAGAGCCCTTACATCTACCGCCAAAATAATATTAGGATTTTAATTTATTCCTTTGGATTTAATAAAATCTGAGATATGAAAACTCCCTTAATTTTTAGGCTATAGTGATAAATCAATGTTATGATCAACCATATCTTTTAAATGGGTATTTCTAGAAACATCAAGGAGAATAGTAGTTTTTATTTTGATGGTTATTAAAAATAAATCAAATCTATACTTTTAAATATAGCGATCACTAATAATAGAAGATATAAGTAGAATATAGGATTTATAAGATAAATCACATTTTATTATATTATCAATTCTATCTAAATAATATTAATAAAAACTAAAATGAAGTTTTTAAAAGGATAAGAGTTAGAAGATTATTACAATAAACACACACTCTAGATTGGAGAAAAAATAAATATGAGAAATAGAGTACTTGAGAGAGAATTAGTAATCATAACATCTTGGAATTGAAGAATAGATGAAATATTGAGATTACAAAGTCACAAAGATGACTATTTGTAGACTCCAAAAACATTAGGAACCCTATAGAATACTCCAGGAGAAATTAATCCACTAATGAATAATTTAATGTCATTTTGACTATAATTAAATGTAGTCAAAAGCTTTCAACTCCCATGACATTGGTTACCAGGTAACCTACACTAGGTAGTTGGTGTGTATTCTACAATTATCTAGGTTACTACAAAACCCATTAGATGGCCCATGAGCTCCCACTAGTTAGGTATTTTAATAATTCTTCATTGATGGATCTATCTGTAACCATTGGCTAGCCTGTGGTCTCCTAAAAAAGAACTGGTTCTTTCTATTTCCACAAGATGGTCAATGCCCTACATAAAGTATCCAGTTATACCAAATTCTTCACAATGACATCCACAGTCTTCAAGATTCCTTCCAATAAATCTAATCAATGAAAAACATTACATTATAAGTTCACTATTTCCATCACTACTAATTTTGGGATTATTTAATGATTATAATTTACTATCATCATGTTTTTAACTGTACATTACTTGGATTAAATCATTAAAAAAATTAAAGAGTGTTTATAATCATTAAAATGAAAGACAGTGAGAAGAACAACATTAATTAAACAAAATCATCATTTTTATGAATATATTCATCAAATTTCAATTTTGTAAATAAAAATAACCATCAAATATCCCTTCATTAAGAACATTTTATCCTTATAAATCCTATTAAATTATCAAATAATATTTGTCAACAAACAATGAATTAGATCCACATAACTTTCCTTTGTTAAACTAAATGGGTTGAGAAAGTGGAAAATCTATCATATTTTTTGATATGTAAATATGTTGATATAGATGCCTAGATATATGATGATGGGATTACCAAGGATTACACCATAAATATCCAAATAGGGTTAATGATATTGTGATTTAAGGGATACACAATAAGTCCCAACCCTTTCAGAAATATATATATTTGAATGTGGGGACACTCCCAAGGATTTTAAAGATACACCTACGATATAGAATTCCTAGGCTGATACCTAGGATTTTACTATTATATCTATTTGGAAGGACCATGATATTATATGGGATTCTACAATTTTCTACTTGGGATTCCTAGGATATTCCCTAGGACTCGACCTCTAGCCAAAAATTATGAGATACCTAGGATACTGCCTAATATTTGGTGGATGAACTTGGACATGTATAGGATTCCCATAATACTTCCTAGTACCCAACAAGTATTCCCAATGACCATGGTATGGAGTGGATATTAACTAGAATCTAGTAAGTATTCACCATGTATTGGGATTTCCAAGGACTACCTCCAATGGATTAACCATTGATCCTACTATTACTAGATTTCCTTGGGATACCCCTTGGAATTAACAATATTCTAGATTCTACTATTAGGAACTCCTTGGATCCCCTCCTAGGAATCAACTTTGATAATGTTATTAAAATATTGACTTGGATTTCATATTTGGAATTAGTGATTTCACCTATCATGTTATGGATGTTTAGCCCTATATAATTTGCATGATTATTCCACATTCTCCGAGACACTCTAACATCACATTGGAAGGTATAGTTGATCTTGGGTTTCATGTTAGAATACAAGGATCTACGATGATTAATTATTTACACTTATATAGTTATTTATATATTTTATAATAGTTTCACATGTTCATAAATTATTTTTTTGGTTATATATGGGATGTTTTTGGTGGTTCCCAACTGAATGTTACTTAGAACCTTATTTAGAATGATGGAACTTGGGTTATAATCAAACTAAAAAAAATCACATGACTAGGTAGTGTAGAGGCCTAGTGTGGTAGAATCAAGAAGGATAGGTGGGGTGTGATTTGGAAACAAGGATGTGGTGAGGCTAAGTGATAGTAGTGAATAATCAGTACAATTTATTCTTTTATTTATTTTTTATATGTGATTTTACTGATGGGTGATCAGTGTTATTTAATACAGGTATGTTTTTGAGTTTGTATAACTATATTCTTCATTATTTTATTTATTATTGATTAAACAACTCTTTATTGAATGTACTCATATTATTTACTTTTGTGGATAATATTTCAATATCATTACATGATGTTTTATTATAATATGAGGGTATATTCTACCCCATGTAACATCTTGTACCCTTATTAGCACTTGGTTGCCTCTGACGTACATGGAGGAATGCTTGATTCCATGTGGAGACATCAGTCGGGATGTGTGTCAATTGGTAACTGACTAGGGGGAATTACAAAGTGGTATTAATAAGTCTTTTATGTTGTCTTAATATTTTGTTATATGTTATAAAAGTAACATAGAAATGTGTTAAATCATGTGATGGAATTTAAACTATTGCATTATAAACACATTTTCCAATGGTATTTCTAGGTTATTAGGGGAATGAGATCATTCTTCTGGGATTCATCTTTTTGTATTGTGTGATTTCACCTAATGTGATGAACTTGGTTCTTTGATTTATGAATAATGTTTCATGGATCTTGACCCATTGAAAAATGGCCATTGTAAATGAATCATTATCAGCACATAGAACATGCATAAAATTCAGGTTCTTGTGTGTGATTGAAATCACTAACACCAGGGTTCATCATTTTAACGTGTCAAAAACGACTTATATGGTGTTTTCAGAAATAACTTGTTGGCATCACACCTAGATTTTTATTTTCATCCTCTATTTTGGATTATCTTCTAGATCATGGTTAATCTCTCAAGTTTCAGGTGTTCTTGATTTAAATTTTCAGGTTTTCCTTTGTATATTTTTTATGGGATTATTAATTAGTTTACCTAGGATTTCTTGGTGAAAATGGGGATTTTGTGCCTGATAATAGGTGGTGTATGGTTGGAACATGTTTAGAGGAAACTGTGTGACATGATTTAGGAAATAATGTGATCCATGGGATGCCTCTGGTTAAGGGAACCCATCCTAAGCACAATTAGTCAAATCATGTGGAAGTTATGAACATGGTTCTATACAAAATAAGAGAACCATTTGCAAGAATTACACATGGTTTGACTAACTGTGCTTAGGAAATCCGGCCTAGATCAAAGTCATCCCAAGGCTTTCACAGTTTCTTAGTGCATTTTACATGGTTTCCTCTAACCATGAACCAACCATGCACCACCTACTTTCAAGTCCAAAATCAATATTTTCAACCAATAATTACCATGGAAACAAAGTAATAAACACGATACCAAAAATATAAAAATAAAAACAATAAAATTTAAATCAAGAAGACCCAAATCTCAAAATGAGAACTAGGATCCAAAAGATAAGTTTGAAGAGAGGATTAAAATAAAAAATATGGTGTGAAAATTCTCCACACCATTATGCTTTCTTCCACCATAAATCCACAACATTATCCAGTTGATCAATCAAAGACATGGTATTTCTAGAATCACATGATCAAACCTCTCAAATGAAGAACACCTCAACCACCATAAAAAAACTCATACCTATTACCTAAAAAACCAAAAAACCTAAACCACTTATCAAAAAATGAAATAAAACTCAATATAAAACCCACACAACCCAGCCATAGAAAAAACCATTGAGTGTTCTCAAAAATCCCAATGTTTACCCCAAAAAGAGAGGAACTTGAAATTAGATAACTTCAGAAGAAACCACCCATTTACAAGACCACACCATACACTAAACTGGATTATTAACATGGGACGCTCAGATGGACTCGAAACTTTTAGAAGATAACTAACCACAACAAACTCTAGAAGATACCATAATGATAAACATGGAATGCCTCCCTGCTATTAAGATCTAACCAACATAAACCAACCATCATAGACTAACATTGGAAACCTGACACGGAGTAACCTGAAAGCATCTAACACTGACTAAAACATTCCTGCATTGTCCAATCTTTGACACCATAGGGGGGAGGGGTTCTTGAAAATAGAGTCCAAAACCCAAATTGAAATCCAATCCGTGGTTCATCAGTTCCAAAAGATTCTCACTTGGGATAAAAAAACAAGGAAAACAAATCATAGTTCCACATCCAAAAGGCACAAAAATAAGAATTTCATGAGGATACAACCCGTAATATTTTTTAACAAGGAAGAAGTTTCAATGAAATATAAACATTCCACATGAAAATTTATACTTCCCACACTCCAACAGTGGAGACAATAGCTAGGCCAATGTTCTACACCCCCGGATGATTTCACACTACGTGAAAAGCTTTACTCTAGGACTTATATCCCAATCCCTGATGTCTTGAAGCATCGAATTCCCCATACTTAGGAGTGAATAATATCTGAATAGAACTCCTCCTTTTTGTTTCATGATTGGGAACACAATATCCTTGGTAGAACCAAAAGAACACAACACAACATGAGAATCACATTACTATAAGAAGGAAATTTTACTCAGATAGGGATTTAGAAGATACACACACACCACCCTCTTTCACCCCAAAAATAGGCAGCAAAAACCTGACACACAACAGATTGTTCCACCACTTGAGATGGAAAATTTTCAAAATTTCTAAAAGAAAAACATACTTATATTGAAACAAAATTACAAAAGAGGTTCCTACCACCAATTTTCTATTTTAACAAAAATAGAACCCCAAAAAGTACCATTACCACAAGGAAACAAAAACAATACAAAGCACAACCACTATAAAGGAAGGAACACTTAATGAAAATTGGCCTTCAAATTGAACCCAAGCCATCAACTCACTCTAGTATATGGGTTGGGGTGTTTTTTAAAGGGGTGGATCAGGATCCATATCGCTTCCTAGACACACCCCAATAGAACTGTTCCAGTGAAATAGGACTCCATAGGAATGGAAAGTCTTCAGAGTATCTAGACACGATGAATTATTATGATCAGTCTTTATGTACCGAAGGAACACTATGATTAAATGATTAGAGAGAGCTAGTAAAAGATATATATGTCATTTCATTACACGACCTTCACAAATAGATTCAGGAAAATTCCCCATCTCTTTCATAGAATTCACATCACTGCTTCTGGAGGTTGGAGGAAGGATAACTACTTATAGAAATCTTACTAGCATAACTTCAAACCGAATAGCTTGCAGCACTACATCGGAAAAGGAGGTTAGACCAAAATCCAACACTTTTGACTATAGTTTCAGATGAATACCACTTCCAAAACCACAACCATTCATGAAATTTTCAATATCCCACAATAAAAGGTAAGGAAATAGATCAAAAAAATGACTAATGTACTAAAAAACTGATCTATCACCTTGCTAGTAACAAAACATTTCCATCCCCTTCCCCACCTTCACTACCTCAGAGAAATTGTGATGGATTAAAAAATCCTTGAGAAATCCCATGTGAGGTGTTTCTGCGGCTTGGTTTGAGAGACCAAATTCCACCACTTCTAGGTCAGACCATTGACAATAAATGTAGAAAACCTTACCTTTAACTACCTAGGAAACTAAAGGAAATTGAATTTTTACTCAATTATCCTTACGCCCTCTTCAGGTTCAAGAGGATATGATAGAACAAAAAAAATAGGAGGATTCAACTACAAAATTATTGAAGAAAATATATGGGTTGATTGACTAGAGGCTTCACTAATGGTGAACCACCCATAGCTACACCTTGAATATCCATTGAATCCTTGGTGGGCACATACACTATGAAATAAGAGAACCATGGATTGAATCAAAACTGACTCATCATCATGGAATTAAATGCATAACACCACTTAAATAACATTTCCAAGTCAGAAGAAACAAACCACATAGCCATTGGTGATCAAAACATAACAATTTTCATCTTGAAAATACTTTTGAAATAATTTTTTTGGGTTGAATACTCCCTAATGGTATTTCATTAATCCTCACACATGAACATTCCCATTACACCCTAAACACTCATCAACTCATTCCAATTCGGGAACTCATCCCCCCATGTCATCATCTGTCCACATTCCAACACATATCATGTGTGTAACCACTCATGAGAATACCCAAGTTGAAAAAAATCCCATTTTTGAAACACATGTTTCACCCAATTTTCATATTCTCAATCGACTTCCCATTTTAAAATCTATAAAGCTTTTCAAATCTCACTAACCACAAAAAAAAACCATTTTCAAAATCTTACACCAATCCATTTTATCCTTCTAAAAAAATCCCATGGATTCCATCCAAAAATCCAATTCATCCCATTATAAGAATTATCAATATCTCAACAAATCTCATTCCATAAAAAATAATTTGATTAAAAATCATTTTTTTCACTTAGAACCATTTTAAGAAACCCTATTTTAAATAAAAATCTACTTATAAAAAAATGATTTCAACAAACACTAGATTTTGATTATAAAAATTAAATTTCATTAAATCCATCAACATTTTACCCAAAATCAAACAGTTACTTCTTAAAATCCAATTTTCACAATTCCAAAAATAAGGTTTTCAAAAAAACTTGAATAAAAAGGTACACAAAAACTCACAATGGGAAACTAGTGTTAGTGGATTACTTGGTTATATGGTTGGAGTCCATATTCTAAGAACATAACCATCACAAAGAGTCCTCCAGAACCATTTCCCTGGATTCACAATAGATTTCCAGGCCTTAAAAGATCACCAAGACAATTAGAGGATATCTTTTTTCATTTTCATAAACATAGGAAAACCACAAGAACCAAAGAGACCAAACATAACATGAATTCCCATGGAAACCTACAGTTTGGTATAGAAAGTGTTGGATAGACACTACGTAAAACTTACACCCCAAATTCTGAAAGTCCTAAACCATCTACCTTGACATCCAAATTACAAAGGGTGCTATGAGAGTTTGGTCCCCTAAAAAGTATAGGATCTGATACCATTTATTCACAAACCAACCTAGGTCAACCCTGATCAGGCTTACTTATTTTATTTGAGACAAGTTATTCATGGCATTCCCAATCCTCCTAGGCTGGAAACTAGTGATGGTTATCTATAGAGTAACCAATAGAACACTTTTTAGAATATAAATAATTAAAGAGTGGAACTAAATAGATAATCTCAATAGAAATAATTATCTAAAATTATCATCATTTATATAAAAAATAGATATACAACAAACTCCTTTGAAAAACCCAAACTGATCATGATGACCATAACGTATCCACATGACCCCAAGGTCCACTATCTTAAACCAAAACCAACTATCTCCCATGAAAACTAAAACTAATATAGAACCTGTAGAAGAATATAAAAATGAGAAATAACTATGGGTATGAGTATTAAAAATCAATAGGCATGCATAAAAAATATTCTCCAAATTAAATTACATTAAATAAAATCAACATCAATTTTTGGTTTGAAATAAAATATATAAAACTAGGATTTCATACATTTCCCTATTTAAAAAAACATGCACCATTTCTATTTTCTCATTAAAATCTAGATTCCTTTCCAAGATGAATACATAAAAATTGTTAAGGATAAATATAATGTTTTCATTTAAAAAAGAAGAAAATTATGTGTTAAACATTTTCAAAACATTTTCTTCAAACATTTTAAAACCAACCCAGAACTTTTTAATGTTCTGTAGGAAATTTTTAGAAAAAATATATAGTACTTTTCACCTTTTTTAAATGAAAAAATTATCTTGCTATTGGAAAATTTTGACTTCTACTTCTTCAAAATGAATCTGAATTTAAATGAGAAAGGGGAAATTGAACATGTTTTATTTGGGGGAAGAAAATGTGTAAAATCCTAGTTTAATATATTGTATTTAAAATCTAGAAATGGTGTTGATTTTATTTAAAGAAAGTTCATTGGGAATAGATTTGTTTAGGTATACCTAATTAGTTTTAATACTCATGCTTATAGTTCTTTCTTTTTTTAAACTTGTGGTGAATGTTCCATCATGGATTTTTTTTCATGGGTAATGATTGGTTTTGGTATCATAAAGTGACCCTTGGGGTCATGTGAAGATGTTTGGTTAATAAGGTTTAGTTTGGGATTTTTGTGATGTTTTCTATATTTCTCGTTTTTTATAAATTATTATCAGTTTGTATATTTATTTATATAGGCCTGGTCTATTTTTTCTAAATTGTAATTATTTATATTTTGATAAATAGTTTCCTTGGATAATCTGTTGATTTCAAACAATATTTTCCTACCCAAAAGGATTAGGAATTCTTCTTGGGCCTTTTATTGGACTGGATCATGGTTGATTCGAGGTTGTTCCTGACATTTGGGGCCACTATAGTTAGCTGAACCATAATATAATTTATCTGATGACAAGACATGTGAATCTTATAAAGGTATTATCTATGATGAAGACTATATAGTCCCTATGATAAAGGGATGTATAATGACCCTTAGTAGGTCTGTATAGGAATTGGAGTCATTTATGATAAACCCCATATAGAAAATTATAATATCAGTTTTTAAAATTAAATAGGGTTTGGTCATAAAAAGTGTCAACAACAAACTATTTTGTGTTTTCTCATAGAGATTATTGGATAAATTATACTTAACTGAACCATGTGATTTTAATTTCTGTAAAATGATCACTATAGAGAGATTCAATTATATATATATATATATATTAGATTTCGGTCCAGAAGGGGGTAGTATCATATACATATTCCTGATGTGATTAGTGCCCAAGTAGGTCGATGACTTGGCATGTGATGCTTGACATGTATATGTATGTGAGAACCATAGAGTGAGTGTTTTAGATGATTTTATCCTTGATATAGTTAATATGGGAGAAGATATATTGATCCCTGAGTTTTTATGTATTTGATATTTAGTTTATGTGATAGGTGGGATATCCTTGTAACCTTTAAGATATAATATGTGAGGGTAACCTGATAGAGGTGTTGACCAAGATGTGTGAGTGACTTATATATGGGAAAATGGGTATATTCTCCATGTTATGAGAATACTTTGTGAAATTTTCTATTGATAATGAGGTATAGTCATAGAGTATACATTAATATTGAAAAACACGTGAGGTACTTTTAGTATCAAGGTTAGTATTTTAGGAAATGACCGATAGGATAATTGAGCCTATTTTTTATAGGTGTGGTACCCAATGGGATAATTGATTTTGATCCTAGATATTTCAGTCTATGATGTACAGAGAATAGGTAGAATATTTTATTTTTGAGATAAAATTTGTGTTCGGGAACAATCATGTAGTAGACTTTAGTGTGGTGAAATGCCTCAATTTTGAGGAGCATTAAGGACTCTCTTGGTTAAAAAAATTGATGTGCATGTAAGCATGGACAAGGGTTTAAGAACATGATCCTAGTTTTAATGATGTGAATCTCATAGGATCTTGAGTCAGGTTATGCAATTGGGTAGTACTAGAAAATACAACTTTTGGTTTTGGATGAAATCGAGGTGTGCCATATTGGTTACACATGGTTTTTTAGAGTTTTTGACTTGAAAGTAGATATTTACAGGCCACGAATTAGTGGTTTTGATGGTATTTTTTTAGTATTTGTGTCCAAATTCTTTTATTAGTGGAAAATGTTTCCTATATGAGGATGATGACACTGTGGATGGAAAGGTGTCATGAGTTGATAGTCTGGATGATCATGGCTCCGAAGGAGCGAAATGAATGTTATAATAGAAATTTATCATTATTAGAACTTGATGAGTGGTATAAGGGAAGGAATATATTGGGGAGTGAGAAATTTTATTTAGATGGTGTGATCATAATTATATATGGAATTATTTGGGTTCTTGAGATGCCATTTTTAGTGAGTTCGGAATGGTTAGCAATTGATGTTTCACATTGTTGCTCATTTTTTAGTGATAAAAAAAGATCAAGTTATTATGTATGATAATAGACATAGAATGGGTCATAGAAGAAGGGACATAATGTTTTTTAGGATCATGATGTGATCAAAATAGTTAGTGGAGGGTCAAGGTGTCTCCTGATACCTATGTGAAAATACATATGATTTTATTTGGTTCCATGGAAATAAAAATATTCACAATTCAGATGCAGAATTAGATGGAGTTTATGTATTGGTATTAGAACCAAAATGGAATTGGTTCAATATAGAATCCCATTAGATCATAGATATGTTAGTGATCAGGGTGAGAGTAAAATGGTATATTTTATTAGTTACGTATCTAACTATTGATTACATCAAGTGTTTAGTTTATAAATTTATGTGGGTGTTCAGATCATTTTGAGATTCCTTCTAGGGTAAAGGAATCATGATTGGATAGTGAGATATCATGTCAGTGGTTGTTACTAATTTTTTTAAGAATTTTTAGTTAGATTATTTATTAATATTTTTTTAAAATTTTGTAGCATTCCGTGAGATGGAATCCACATGGAGCGGGTTTATGTACTACTGAAATAGTGTTTCACTTAAAATTATAATGGTAGAGAGTACAAAGGATTAAAATCATTCCTTTTACCTAAGACATATAGTGGGGAGTGCTGTAATATTGGGGATAAACTATATCATAACTCCATAATTTCATTGTATAGACAAGTAAAAGCAAACAACATCATTTTTTTAGTGATGTTGATGAGTAGTAGGAATTTTTTTAATGAATGATATTCCTTGTGTTTGGAGTTTGGCAATGAAAACTCATTCAATATTTAAGAATGAGACATGAAAGATTGATCCTAAATTGATAACCATGATAGTTCAATATTTGTGGTTGAAAGACCAATTATACTTCAAGAGGATGAGTAGTGTTTTTATTGGGATACTATAAAACCTTATCCCTTTATGTGTTATGAATTATAGAGGTAAATATAATTTCTTTTACATTTAATGTAGGTTTTTTTATGAATTGAGATTCAAATTTAAATTTATAGAGTTGGATCCTCTTGAGATTATTTTTTTCAATATTTGTTGGGACATGGTAGGTTTATTGGGCAATTTAATGAGTTACAAGATTCCAAAGTAAAATTTTAAAAGTAATAAGGGTTTTTTACTGGTGCCGAGTTGGTGCATAGTTCGAAGAAACTAAGTAGAAAAACTACATGGGTTCAATTTTGTAACAGAAATTGCATGTGGTTGTAGAGAAACCATGAAAAACATATAATTTAGATTTATATGGATTTTTCATGGTTGGAATATAGTTTGAAAAACCATGTGTACAAACACTATGATAGAAATGACATCAAATAGTAACAACCACATGGTTGACACATGATTTAGAAAACAATTTAAAAATCATGAAGCATGATAATTTTCATTAAAAATTGTGAATTTACACTTTACCCTCTAAAATATTTAAACCATCAACCAATATTATTCTACTACCTCATGCATGGTGAAAATTAGGTCTTCTTACCTTTGATCCATTGAATCACCAATGTTTTTTGGTTGAAATTGGTGTGTTATTAAGCAATTTTAGGTGAGTTTACTCCACTCTTCCCTATATTATTTCTCCCTTATTATTATCACTAATTTTATGATATTTTATTTAATGTTTTTAGTGATAATGTAACCAAATCATAGTGAAATAATTTCATGATAAAGGGTATTTCATGTGTCTCGAATAAAGGAAATTCTGAAATGATTTATACACATTGCTTCTATGAAATTATATCACTTAATTTTTTTTTAAGGATTTATGATTAATTTTTTTAGTTTTCACCATTTTACTATTGGAAAATGATTATGGTTTTCTGGGGCTTTGGTTTGGGTGTGTGTCATGATTAGAACACATCATGTTTCTTGATATTTTATCAATAAGAGGATGTTCGGTGGTTTTTTAGGTATTAGACAAAACTGAACTAAAGTTTATATTAACTCTAAATTATTGATATTTATTTAAATAATTAATTATAAATTATTTAAATTAATTACTGGAAGTCATGGATTGGGATAGATTCTCAAGAATTAATGTAAGGCTTGGATAGGCCCAGGCGTGAGTTTTCAATCCACGACCTAATGAAAATAACTTCGTATAAGGTAGGTTGTCCCTTGAAAATACTACTTTATTAAATTCATTTTATTTATATATACATTTGATATGTCATCTCACCAGAAATGGTGATTGGAATCATTATTTTAAATAAACCATTTAAATAAAATGAAATTCCTAAAATAAATGATGTATCAAGGGCTATGAAGGACCCTTGAGGACTAGTTTAGTGCCTTAACCACTAGTGGTCGAGTCCTTTATTATAAAAGTTTGCATAAAATATATGTATCCTATGGGGAATAGATTTATTAAAATTAAAAGATCATGATGTAGAAGTCTTAGAGATATATTCCCTATGTGACCTTAGAGTAGAGGAGTTTATTGGACTCGGAATGGATGTTTTGATTAATCCATGTGAGGATGAATTTATAGTGACCCATTATATCTATATTTAAATATATTATCTTATTAGATTTATATTAAATACATAACATTATGATTTATTCTAGTATCATATAGCTCTAGTGTCTTTGGAAAGTTGGATAAAAAATAAACGATTAATAAGAGATGCACATCATCTCATAGTAAGTTCTTTATAACTAGAAACCTTATTAGACATATCGTACTTAAAACCATTATTCATAACCTGGGTAAAAGAAACATAATATTGGGTAAGCAATGATGGTTATTAATGGATAAAAGGGAGATATCAATGATTATTTAAACATAACATAATAAAAGGTATGAGATCCTAAGCATAAGATTTTAAAACTATGCCCTATATATCATACATAATAATATTGAGTCAAGAAATAAATTATGGTAGTTCATAATACATGAATCATAATGGAATAAAAGAACATGATCAATGAAAGTATAAAACTGGAATAAGACATAAGTTTTTTTCCTATACATAAGTATAGAATACCATTTTCTCAGTCTTCAGTGTTCACTACCAAGAATATCATAGTGGTTTGCGTTAACTCCAGATAATATATTATATGTTCTCAAGGTTTACTCCAAATACTATCATAGGGGATAAATTACCTTAACGAACTGGGCTAACTCCTTATTCCATAACTTATTATCTCATGTGATATCCATCTTTACCTAATGAATTAAAGGGATATATAATTCTAGGCCCACTGGGAACATAACTAAAATCATACATATATATTAGAAAATATCATAAATCATTCATCATAGAATAAATAATGGAAATTCAATGAGTTTTATAAACATATTATCATAAAATAATAGCATAATCTATGGAAAATAAACATTTTTACTAAAGTTTTTATCATAATATAATTAACCTTTGGAAAAAAAATAGGGATTATAGAATCATCAATAATTCATTATCATCATAAGGCATCAAAATAATGAAGTTGTGAAATATCATTTAATTATATTATTAGTAAGAATATGTGATATAAAGTTATTTCATTTAAGATGAAAATAAGTTTAAAATATATTTGGAATATTTATTGAGGAAAACAACCTATTAATTTTTAAATTAATTATTTAAAATTTTAAAAAATACAAAATATTAAAGAAAAACTTTTCTTCGAAAAGAAACTTTGAAACCTGAAATTTAATCTTAAATAAATTTATGATTCATTATAGTGGTAAATTCCATTAATACCATGTATGTTAAATAAATATTCCTTTCACATTTTCAGTAAAAATTAAAAAAGTACATCATTTGGAAAATGATATGAAGATTAATTTAAATCCTTTTCATAAAAATTAAATAATAAGTAAAAATGGCTTTAAAAAATCATATGGTAGTAAAGAAATTATTGAAATTTTTTAGAAATCAATTACATGGATGAAAAAGGATTTAAACTGAAAATAGAAATGAATTTGATTTTTCCTTAAAAACATTATTATTGTATCTTGAGTACATAAAGAGAGGAAAATGAAAGGAAAAAACATTTTCTCAATATGTAACTATTGTATAAGAAAATTAATTTTATTCTTGAGAGGTAGATCATGAAATTCCATCATTTTAAACACAAATTTACATAATCTCGATAAATAATGAGATTGTAACCTAAAACCCATACCTCAATTTTGAATTGCATAGAATGTGATATAAAGTCTGGTATAATGAATTGAAAATTATAATACCTATATAAAAATATCATGTTCATACTTATAATATCATATATTATCCTCTTATATATTTTGACACCCATTTAGTAATAATTTATATTTAAAATCATTTTTTCTCTATGTAAACTTTTTCATTTTTCATGAGAATTTCTATTCTATAGATATAATCCTTGTACGTTGATAATGGATAAATTATCTAAATAATGTTAATAATAATATAAAATCATATATATTCATTATATATACATTTATAGTTCTATATAATTGATAGAGATAAAAAATTAAATAATCTATTCATGGAGATAGTAGACCCACCGTATGCATGAACATTGTTTTCACTTTCTAAAAGATTTAATGAAATAAATTAAAATAATAATTAAACTTTTAATATTAAATATTATGTCATATATATCATATATATTCATTAAATACATCTTTATTACCTTTCATGTAGATAATAAAAGAAAAAGAAATTCATCTCTTAGTGGAGGTGGTAGTCTACACGTTCACAAGAGAGACACAATAATTATCCAATGAATTGTAAGGTAAGAAGGTATATATAATATAATAAATTCAGAATAATAATTGAATAATAAAAATAATTTATAAAATTTAAACCTATCATAATACCCATCTAGGAAATATGCTTATGGAAAATGAATTGTTTTGCTACGTAGAGGTGGTAGTCTACACGTACACATGAGCGATGATTTCACTTACATTTTGATTGAAGAGAGGATTGATAATGGTGGTTTAGTGATCATAATAAAATTAGAGTATATTAAGGATATATATTTTCTTATGATTAATAACACAAATTTATAGGAGGTATAAGAATACATAAATTGAAAGAGGCTGAGAAATACAATTACCTCATCTTTAGAATACCTCCTTTAGATCCATTATTAGTGAAAATTGGAATGGTATTTAACGAACAAAAAAACCTATAATTTATGTTTAAGATAATTTATAATATAATTTTATAGTTTTTCATCAAGATATATTGCTGAAAGTGGTGTAAAAAAAGTAGGATATGGTGTCCTCTTATTTGGAAGGGAAAAGAATCACATTGAATTTATAAAAAAATTAAAATATAATTAATTAATTCTCATGAAAAATGATTCCAAATGAAAATATATTCAAATAAAAAGTGTATAAGATCAAAATATCAATAAAAATAAAATTTAGATAGGTTTTTGTGTCATTTAAACCTTATTTTTGGTTTAACCCCTTGTTTTACAAATTTTAATCTTAATCATGATGATGATTTATTTAATATTAAAGGGTTATAATTTTACATATAAGTTAAAAAATTGTGACTTAATTGATATTTTCTAAAATTTTATATAATTAATTATCCTACTTGTCCTCTTCAAACATTTTTTGAATTTATAAATAATTTAATAAAATATTATTTTTCATAAAATATCATTAATGTCATTATTGACAATATTCATGTAACTTTATATTAAAGAAAAAAAGTAAATAGATTCCAATATAAACCCTTAACAAATTCTTAATTATATATATATATATAAATTTTTTGTAACGTAATAATTCAAAAAAAATGTATTACTTTTTATATTTTTAAAAACATTTTTTATTTTTTATTAATTGAATAAATACTATGTTAGCATTGTGTAAGCATTTAAGGAAATTATTAAATTAATAAAAATTTAAAATAATTTACCATGATAAAAAAATTAATTCACATTTCAAATAAACATCTTAAACTTATCATATCCCCTTTTTATAATTATAACAAAAATTAAGAGTTATTAAAGTCTGGCGAGTGACATTTTGTATTTATGATTTTATTAAAATAATATAATGGTAATAATAAAAGAAAAATTACTATAATTTGTAATATATTAGGGAATTCCATGAAATTTAAAAACCAAATTCACCCAATAAGATAAATTCAAATTTTATAGAAATTTTAACTCCTTATACCAATATTTTAACACTATTTTACCCATTTTACCCATTTTACCCTAACTGAGATAACCAAAAATTTACAAAGATACAATTCATAATGATCGAAAATAAAAGAAATATATTTACTAAACATGAATATCCTAAATATAAATATTTAATCCATTTTTCATGTTTACTGTTTTATAGGTGGTTTAAATTCATTTTAAAATAAGTGCATAAGACATGATGAAAACTGTATTTTTAGAGAAATATATTTTAAAGCATAAAATTGAATTTATTCTTATCCCATGCTTAGAAAAAACGTTAGATGAATGATAAAATATTTTATTTAATATATAATATATAAACTTCATTTAAAACATTTTGAAATACTGGTTAATATAATTTATTCAGATAAAAACAAATTCTATGCATAAAAATAGTTTTTCAAAAAAAACATCTTTTTTGTTTTCAAATGGTTTTTATTTTCATTTTTATTTTGATAATTAATAAAATAGTATTATAAATTTTTAAACCACAAATTTATCATAATTAATTTAGTATTATTAATTTTTTAATACAATGATAAGGAAATAACTTCTACATTAAATAATAATATTCCAATAATATGTCACAGTTCTCTTCAAATTAGTGTGGTATGTAATACATGATATCAAAGAATTAAAATTTATTTATAAAGAAATATATAATAAAATCTAACAGTGCTACATTCTACCCCCTTAAGATGAATCTCTCCCATGAAATTACATCACTCTTATACAAAAAAATGAGGATATCTCCATTTCATCACAGTCTTCAGTTCCCCAATAGCTTCATGGAATTTTTGATTCCTCAAGATAAATTTAATTTTGTGAGTAGTGATGTTCCATATAATTTTTTCACTATGATAAATAATTTCAAACATTTTTTATTTTTTTAGAATATCATCCTCTATTTATATGAACATTGAGTTCATTATATGTGATGGATCGGGTATGTACTTCCTTAAGAGAGGTATATGGAACATATCATGAATATGAGAGAGGTTTTATGGAAGTGTCAAATGATAAGCTACCATTCTTAATTGATCAAGAATATATAAGAGTTCAATATACTAATATATCAAATTTCCTTTCTTTATGAATCCCATAAACTTCTTTCATTGAGAAATCCACAAAAAAACCTTCTCCCCGACTTTGAATTCAATATTTCACTAATTATTTTCAACATAAATTTTTTATCTACTTTGTGATTCCTTAATATAATTATGAATGGATATAAATTTTTCTTCAATTTACTCATCTACCTTACATACCAATAACGTTATTTATACTACTTCATTAGAGGATGTTGGAGTTCTACGCTTATTTACATTATCTTATTCATAATAATCCTTGTGTGTAACGACCAAAACATTCATTAATAAAAATTCATCTTGATATAATTAAATGTCTTATTATATAAAATTGTTATATAAAATATTCACTTATTTTGTTTTATGTTTTAATATTTTAAATTACCATTTATAATTTTGACCATTTCAAATACCGTCGTTGAATAGTGATCACATGATTAGTATAAATATAGGGCTTTATTAAATCCAATTTACTTAGAAAAAGGAACTTATGGCCTCATCTAGTAGAATTTACCCATATAAAGCCCATTTTTAAGAGCTCAGAAAGGAGGTGGCATCATTGGGCTTCTTTCTTGACTAGTCCCAAGCTGAGCTTCAACATGTTAGGCTTGAAAAAAACTGCTTACAAGAGATGAGGAAGTTGATAGAGATTACCACTCGAGCAATGTTATTCAAGCCACCCCAAGAGTCTGTCACCATTGCACACCTTACCATTCTATATTATCTAGGTGTTATAAGGGTTTATGTAACAAGACCTTAGCACTTTGATTGTGTGTATTATTTTAGTATATAATAATGAATATACATTCATTTTATTATTGTTACATTGTAAATAGTTTTTGATGCAGAAATTGTATTTTAGTTAATATTTAACAAAGAAATATATTTTAATAAATTAAAGTATTTTTGAATTAAATATTATTTAAATAAAATATTATTGTTATAAAATTAATTTTTGTTAAATATAAATGATCATATAATTTTATGAATGCAATAGTAATTTTTGTTAAGGTTTGAAAGCCATTTTTGTCAAAACCCATGAATTTTCGATAAATGTCGGTTTTTATTTTAAATGTAAAAATTAACATATTTAGAAAATAATTTATATAAAATTAATATTATTTTTGTAATCAGGATGTCAAAATTATCCAACGGTGAATTTTTCATAATTTTCTGAGTTAGTAAAATTTTTGTGTAAAGAAATAAATACCATTTAAATATATAATGTGTTTTATGACATCATAATGACCGAATAGTGATGTAATAAAATACTATAAATGATATTTTCAGAAAATATATTTTTTAAAATTAAAATAAGGTGATTTTAGTTTAGTTTTATTTATTTTAAAAAACTTTAGTGGACCCTCAAAGAGTTATAAAACATTTTCACTTTTTAAATGATTTTGCTTGAGAGTGTGACACACCTCCACATAAGAAACCCTATTATTTTAAGAATTTCGGACATTGGCCTTATAAAATATTGTTTTCCATTCCCCTTTGGAAGAAACCATGGGCAAAAACAATGGTATGGTTTGTGGTATTGATTAGTTTAATGTGTGGTGACCCAAACCTAAATAATAAAGAATTCCATCTTCTTTACTATATAAACCCACCCAAGATCCCATTTCCTCCTTAGTAAAATAGTTTTCAGTTCGTCCAACCTCTTATCTCATCTCTCAAGAATCCTCTCAAGGTTCCCCAAGCTCCCAAGAATCCCCTCTCAAGCCTCTCCCAAGCCGTTGAGATCAAACTTCCATGTAAGGGATTTCTTCCGTTCTCATTTTGTCCAATTTTGTTTAAGTTGTTATGCCATTTTTTTTTCAATTTAAATTGTTGGGGTATGATTTCACACCTCCCCCATACATCAATATTTATGTTTGGATGATGGGATACCCCTTTCTCTCTCATTAATTCTTCCCATGTACACCCATTACCATGCTGAAATTCCGTGAGGGATTTCTCTCTCCTCTTTTACATCGAAGTAATTATTTTGTATTATACATCTAAATTCCATTAAATTTGTTGGTACATGTATCTATATGACCAAATTACTGTAAACTTCATTTAAATTTGATGATACAACCATTTCTCTCTCGTTAAATATTTTCATGAATCCTTATGTCATGTTGTTATGCTGCCGAAATTGCATCGTATTTTTCTAATCCATGATCATTGTGTAGTAAATACAATACCCATGTCTCTATAAAGGGTATTTACCTTTATTCACATATACATATTGAATGGTACTTTCATGTGTTTATTACACATTACTTAATTGTGGAATAACTTATTATTTTGATTGATTCCTTATTATGTGATACATGTGGCACACTTTTTCATGAAGTGAAATGTTTAAGAAGGGTGTGCCCTGATATCATTCCAATGCATTGGATAAAGTATAGTATCATGATACGTAATGTGAAATAGGTGTTTAATCATGATAACTCATGTGAAATGAGGGTTTACTCCTTCTCCATTTTCAATGAGACTTGGCTCATGCTAATTCCATGTTAAGTGATGTTGCCACATTTCTATGTTATGATTATCATGCTTTATCATGACTTTATGTTCATGTTTCTCTTGTGACCCATTGATATGCCTATTTTCTAACATGTATTTAAATCTTCATATTATTCCTTTTTTACTCCCTTACTGGGCTTTATAGCTCACTCTATTCTTATTCATGTCTGCAGGTTATCCCATCCAATGTTAAGTACGAGGGAATATAGTGGTCATGTAAATGAAGTTTTCAATAACGATATTGTATTTCAGGTTTTATGTTGTTATGTAATGATTCTAATCCCCAAAGAAACTAGAACTCCTGATCTTCTATTTTGTATCAAGTGATTTTTATGTAATAAATTATGTTTTAGTGTGTAATAAAGAGTATTGTTGTCATAGTTGGAATCAACAAATAGGTTTATCTATTTTTAGGATTAGGATTAGAAAACCCTAGTGAAGACTTAGAAACAAGACTAAGTATATTAAAAAATAGGTAAGTTTTGGTGGGTATTTAGTAAATGGTTTATCAAGAAAATACATCCCTGTCTGGATATGAGTAGGTAGAGGAGACTCTGAAATAGATGTATCTAAGGGTGAAAATCCCGACAAGGATTTTCCAGCATGACCTAGGATATCCTCGTACACGATAATGGGCCTTGATTCACTCTTGGTTGTGACACTCCTGAGGGATATGAATCTGTAAATTCACAAGCTTATTTTGAACCATTATTAAGGAAATTAAAAAAAACCCTAAGAATAAATATTGGATAACATATATTGAATCCTATAGATTCATAAGTTAAGGAAATAAAAGCTATTTATAAGTCATCTATTTTGTCCTTCGATTACCCTTTATGTGTTACCCCTTACTATCCCTTTTATTCCTACCAATGGTTGGTAATAGGAGGACTCAGGATAACAACCAATGTGAAGATCAATGTGATGATTGTGCTAATGAGATTCCCAATCTGTTGGGAGTAGGAATCGCAAACATTGTCATGATACTCCCTCAGTTAACCCAAGATTTGAATAGAAACATGGTTCAAGAGGAATTTTCACCCCCCTAATAAAGAACAAGTCACTATCGAAAGCTTCATGAGACAAAGGCCTCATACATTTAATGGATCATCTGATCTCGCAATTACCGAATAATATATCAAATCCATTGTAAAGATCTTCTGCATCCTTCAATGTTCTGAACAAGATAAGGTTCTCTTGGATGCTTATCGTATGGAGGGTGAAGCTGATCAATGGTGGACAATGATAAAGAAATACAAAGTATAAGGAGGATATTGAGGCGTTATAATGGAAGGATTTATGAAATATGTTTTTCGATAAATATTTTCCATGCACCCTCCAGCTTAATATGTAAAGGGACTTATTTGATCTTAAGAAAAAAGATAACGAATCCATCAGAGCGTACGAGGAAAACTTCACCAGGCTGCAAAAAGGTATGCCTCCGGATTTGTCGTTACCCCCAAATTTAAGGTTAAACACTTCTTTGGGGGGTTGAAAAAAAGCATATAGAAATCCTAGGTGATCCGCGACTTTGACAACTGTGAGGAAATTGTCTGATGTTCCCTTAAGGTTGAAATGCAGATCAGCGAACCTCAGGGGTATCATGTTGATAAGAAGCGTAAGGTAGAATTTAATCATGGAAGTCCAATGGATAAATCCAACGGTGTTAAGAAAATTCAATACCCCATATGCCAAATGTGAGAAAAGAAGCACCACAAGAATTTCCTGAAGGGGGTGAGGAAATGCTTTAGGTGTGGAAGAGAAGGTAACCTTGCTATTAAATGTCAGCTTGAAAAACCCACGGTTGTGAAAGAGGAGAGAAACTCTCTGTTCGACTCTCAATGTGTTGTTCATTGCTTCAACTATAAAGAACCAAGGCACCTTGCAAATCACTTCCCTAAGCCAAAGGTTTTCAGAGGCAACCAACAACCTCCATGGCAGCAAGGGTGAGATTTTTCCATCACTACTGCTGAAGTGAACCCCAACAATGAATTGGTGACAGGTACACTAGTTATTCATTAATGAATAGAGAATATACTTTTTGATTCAGATTCTACACATTGTTTTATAACCCGAATGTTTAGTGGAACAATCCCAACACCACCACAAATCATGGAATTAAAGATGTCGATGAGTATAGAAAATGGGGAAATCATTGCATCCCATGAATATAACTCCCCCATATCATAATCGATGGATTTAACTTCTCTCCAAACCTCATCATACTAACTTTGGTGTAATTTGATTAATTTTTTGGAATTTAATGTATTTACCTATATAGAGCCAACATAAATTACCATAAGAGGAAAATCACTATATATGTGGAGAATCAACCCGCAATTCTGTATAAATGTATGGAGAAAGATGAATCTTATTTAGCACCATCATCTCAAGCATGGATATTACTGCCCTATGATCATGCCTATTTGGATTAGAGGATTGAGTCCAAGGAATAAACCATCCTTGAATACATTCATATTGTGAGGTAATTCGCTGAAGTGTTTCTTATTGAATTTCCTAGTCTTCCTCCTATAAGAGATGTTGAATTCTCCATTGACCATATACCTAGGGCATTGCCAAAATCCAAGACTATGTAATGAATGGATGTTGTGGAGATTGAGGAGATGAAGAAACAACTACAGGAGAATTTGGATAAAGGATTTATACGCCCAAGTTCTTTACTATGGGGTGCACTAGTCCTCTTCGTCAAGAAAAAGGATGGGTCAATGCGCCTTTTCATAGATTATCATCATCTTAACAAAATCACGATAAATAACAAGTGTCCTCTCCCAGGAATTGATGACTTGTTCGATCATCTGCATGGGGGTCAATACTTCTACCGGGTGAATTTGTGGTTGGGATATTACCAAGTGTGAAGAATGAAGTTATCCCCAAGACTGATTTGTGTACAAGATATGGGCACTATGAATTCATAGTAATGCCTTTTGGACTCACTAATTCTCCATAAATATTCATGGTCTTGATTAATAGAGTCTTTAGAGATTACCTAGAATAATTTTTGGTAGTCTTTTTAAATGATATTCTAATATTCTCCATAACCATGGAGGAACATGAGGAGCATCTAAGAACTGTACTAGTGACCTTGAAAAAGGAGAGTCTTTATGGAAAGTATAGTAAGTGTGAGTTTTGGTTGACGGAGGTCTCATTATTGGACCATATCATCACAAGCAATGGGATATATGTGGATCCCTCTAAGATAGATGCAATTGAGGTGTGTTCATGGAAAACTTTAGTAATGGATATCTGTAGCTTCTTGGGGTTATCTGGATATTATCGATGATTTGTGAGAAATTTCTCAGTATTTTCAAACACTCTTACCAAGTTAAATCAGAAGGCAGTAAAGTTTTCTTGGAGTGATGAATGTGAATAAAGCTTTAAGGAGTTGAAAAATGAGTCTTATCATTGAATCCGTGCTCAATTTACCCACAAGTGGAGAACTTTTTATGGTATTCAGTTATGCTTCGAAGAAGGGACTGGGATGTGTGTTGATGAAAAATGAAAAAGTCATTGCCAATGCTTCAAGGAAATTGAATGTTCATGAGAAGAATTATCCAACAAACGGTCTGGAGTTGGCTATGGTGATATTCGCTATAAAAATTTGGCAGTATTATCTCTTTGGGGAGATGTGTGAAATATATACAGACCACAAAAGCCTTAAGTATATATTCGCAACAAAATATTTGAAAATGTGCCAACAAATATGGTTAGAGATGATCAAAGACTATGACTGCTCAATCAATTACCACCCTGGGAAAGCGAACAAGGTGGAAGATTCTATAAGTAGGAAGGACCTAACGATTCTATCATTGATGAGAATTGATAAGGATCCAATATTTTTAGATTTGATAAAGATGAAAATGGGAATCATATAGAAGGTAAAATAATCAATCCTTTCACAAATGATTGTTCAAATATCTCTTTTGGAAAATCTAAAGGATGCTTAAAAGGATGATGTGGGAATTCAGAAGAAAGTGGAAGATATCAGAAAAGGAAAATCCATGGAGTTCAATGTTAATGAAGATGGAAGTGCGAGATTTGGGAAAATATTATGTGTTCCATCATGTCCAGAGCTAAAGAAGGAACTTTGGGATGATGCACATAGTTCAAATTTCTATATTTACCCAAGAAACAAAAATATGCATTGATATCTCTGAGAGCATTATTGGTGGGATAATATGAAGAAGGAGATCACTGAGTATACATCAAAGTGCCTAGTGTGTCAGTAAGTGAAGGTAGAGAGGCATAAGTCTAAGGGGATTATGCAACAATTGCCCATACCAGTATAGAAATGGGATAACATCACCATGAAATTTGCCACTAGACTTCCAAAGACATCCAAAGTCAACAATGAAATCTAGGTTATTGTGGATCATCTTACAAATTCTACAGACTTCATTTCAATTCAAGAGGATTTCTCATTAGATAAACTGGCATAGATAAATATCAGGGTAGTGTTAAGGCTGCATGGAGTACCACTATCTATTGTATTCGATCGAGATCCAGTAATCACCTCTATGTTTTGGAAGAGTCTTCAACATGCTCTGGATACTGAACTGAACTTCAATACGATATATCATTATCAAACTAATGGCCAATCTAAGAGAACTATTTAGACCCTATAAGATATGTCAAGACCATGTTCAATTGAATTTAAAGGAGGATGGGATCAATATCTTCCTCTAGTTGAATTCTTATATAATAACAGTTTCCATTAAAGCATCTGAATGACAACTTATGAAGCCCTGTATAGTAAGAGGTGTAGAACACTGGCATGTTGGGATAATGTCAGTGAGCATAAGATTCTAGGACCATAAATGGTCGATGAAATGGTGGAGAAGGTGAAAACCATTCAACAGCATATCAAGGAACCCCAGAGTCGACAGAAGAATTATGATGATAACCGTAGATGGGAACTTGAGTTTAAAGTTGGATACATGGTATTTCTACAAATATATACATGGAATAAGGTCATGATGTTTGGAAGGAAATGGAATTTATGTCCTAGGTACATCGGCCCCTTCGAGATTCTTGATCATGTCAGGGTTGTGGCCTATCGACTAGCACTCCCACCTACCATGGCCAAAGTACATTATGCCTTTCATGTATCCCTCTTAAGGAAGTACATACTAGACCCTTCACTTGTACTCTCTTTAAAGGTAGTACAATTAGAGTATGATCTTTCTTACGAGGAGAAACCAGTGAAGATCTTAGATCATATGGAAAAATTCCTATGAAATAAGACAATTCCCCTCATGAAGGAGTTTTGGAGAAACCACAAGTTTGAAAAAGCGACATGGGAATCAAAGGAAGTGATGAAGTAGAGTTACCCTTATCTTTTTTAGTGTGGGAAAATGAAATTTGAAGGGAGAAATTTCTTAAGGGGGGAAGATTGTAACGACCCAAACATTCATTAATTCAAATTACTCATGATCTAATTAAATGCATTATTATGTAAAATGGTTATATAATATATGAACTTATTTTGTTTTATGTTTATATATTTTAAAATACCATTAAGAATTGTGATCATTTCTAATATAGACAGTGAACATTGATCACATGATTAGTATAAATATAGGGCTTTAACAAATCCAAATTAATCAGACAAAGGATGTGATGGCCTCATTCAACAGACATACCCTATATGAAGCCCATTTATCTGAGCTCAGAAAGGAGGCGACATCATTATGATTCTCTCTCATCCAATATCAAGCTGAGAATCAACATGTTAAGCTCAAACAGAACCACCTATGAGAGAAGTGGAAGTTGATAGAAATTACCACCAGAGAATTGTTATCCAAGCCACTCCAAGAGTCTGTCACCATCACACACCTTACCCTTCGGTCTTATGAGGGTATTATAAGAGGTTATATAACAAGACCTTAGCACTATGATTATGTGCATTATTTTTGTATATAATAATGAATATACATTCATTTTATTTTTGTTATGTTGTAAATAGTTTTTAAAGCACAAATTGTATTTTTAGTTAATATTCAACTAGGAAATCTATTTTGATGAATTAAAAGATTTTTTTCATTAAATAGCATTTTTATAAAATATTATTATTATTAAATTATTTTTTGTAAAATATAAATGATTGTATAATTTTATGAATGCAATTTTAATTTTTGTAAAGGTTTGAAAGCCATTTTTATCAAAACACATGAATTTTATATAAATGTATGTTTTTTTAAAAGTAAAAATTATCATATTTAGAAAATAATTTAGATAAAATGAATATTATTTTTTGAATTAGGATGTTGAAATTATCTAACAGTTAATTTTTCATAATTTTCCGAGACAGTCGAATTTTTGGGTAAAAAAAATAAATACTATTTAAATATATAATGTGTTTTATGACATCATAATGATCCAATAGTGATGTAATAAAATAATATAAATGATATGTTCGGAAAATATATGTTTTAAAATTAAAATAAATTAGATTTTAGGTTTTTTTTGATTTATTTTAAAAAACATTAGTGGACCTCTAAGAGTTATAAAATATTTTCCCTTTTTAATGAATTTCTTTGAGAGTGTGTAACGGCCCGAGATTTTATGAAAAATATTTTACCGCTTCTGTGAGTGGAATTTCAAAAATCCGAGAGACATAGTTGATGTCAGTAAGTAAAATGTGGTTCAATGAGATGAAAATAATTTTTGGTGAATAGTAACTTTTTACTTTTTTACCACGGTTAAAACTGAATAGGATAATTAAGGATAAAAATGATATTATTATTATCCTAACACATGTCCTAATTCTATTGGATAAGTGTAATTCGACCAAAAACAACCTTAGGAATAAAATATGACCATTTAGGTTCACTTGGATTAGATTAGGACATTTATTATTAATTTATTTAAAGAAGGGTTAGAATAGTTAAAATCAAAGCATAATAAGTAAATAATTTTTAATATAGGGTTATACATAAGATAAATTCGACTATAAATTGTCACTAGAAATATAAAAATATTTCCTACATAATGGTATTTTATTTGTAATTTTTAGACATTAAATAATTTAATTTATTTATGACACAAAGATGATGTAGTAATTATCTTATTAATGATATATTGACATAATTGATGTTATAAATACCCAAATAAATGTAATTTCAGACTTTTTATGAAATCAAATAATTTTATAGGTTAATATGACATATTATCATTGATTTAATTTACTTTGTTCAAACTAATCATTCTGTTATGATTTTCACAAAAATGAATTACAAAATAGTGTCAAAATTAACATAAAATAGTTTTTAAAACAAATATTATATTATTAATTGTTATTTTATTCCTAAAAATCTAAGGTTCGGCCAAATGAATTATATAAAGTTATATATATTAATAATAAACAACTTGGGGTTCGTTTGTCTTCTTATAGTAAGTTTATTAACCTTATAGTATAAGAACACAAGAAGACGCGGTAAAAGTAAAATTATTTTACTTAATGTTAAATATAAATGATAAGGTTAAAATAGGAACCTAAACTTGTCTAAATTCTATTGGATTAGATGATTTAGAGCCATACCCACCTTAGATTCGAAATAAATCAATTTGGAGCTATTTAAAACCGAATTTGACTTTATAATAAAATAATATTTTTAGTTATTCCAAAGGTGCCCCTCTCCTCCCTTATAAAAGGGCACCTCCTCCCTCTCTTCCTCACTCCACTTTGAGCTTTCAAGCTCGGCCAAACCCTGCCAAATTCTCTTCTCCACTTCCCTAGAAACATCTTAGAGTTCCTGGTCTTCTTCAAAGACCAATTTTAGTGCCCTAAGAGGAAGACTCAAAGAGGCGCTTCAAAGAAGAGGTAATGTCCGTTACCAACTCTTTCATCTTTATTTCTTCTTCCACTTATTCTTCTTAGGTTGTTTCATTATGAAGTAATAACATCAGTATCACTTATATACTGATATGTTATTATAATTATGAAACAACCTTATTTCACCATCTATCCATCCTATGGAAAACAAAATCACCACGCGTGCGTACGTACGGAATACCGTCTCCACGCCGTGGTGTAATCTATTTTCCACCACCACCTTACTTGGATGGGTATAATGGTGTACATAATAACTATATATGATTATTGTAAAGTGATATTGATTCTGTAATATTATACATACACTCCAATACAATTCCACGATCTTGAGAATGATATCATCGCTCGTGCGTACGTACGGACTACCGTCTCCACGACGCGATGAGATTCATTGTCCACGTTAACCATTCATGAATGATTATAAAGTATATATAATAAGTAATCATAAAATATATGAAATAATAATTATATTGTATTTATGTGTATATATATGTATGTCATCTACTTAATTCCATTCAACTCAATAAGGAAACGAAAACAGCGTTCATGCGTACGTACGACCTACCGTCTCCATGAACGGTGTATTTCTTTAATTTTACTGATCTATTATATATATGTATATTCTGAATATATATTATATATAAATCATGTTTTATATTCTGGTATTAAGTAATCATGATCTAAGTAATCATATGAATAATTACAAGTCAAAACACGGACGACAAATGAAACAATTTTACCCAAAACGCTCTTTATCATGGAATTTACAAAAAAACGGGTAATATAAAGTCATAAGGGAACAATATATGATATCATAACAATGATTATGATTCTGTAATAAGTAAATGACATTATTTAAACCATTATACAGGAGGTTCGGACACTTACGAAGCGAATCGGACCTAAGGTAAGGGAAATATCACAATCTCATTTTTATCCGAGATTGTTTATACTTTAGTATTTACTGGGGTGTATTTTATCATCCACATCCTTGTTTCCTCAATATGTAATATTATTTCCATCCACCTGAAATTGTTTAAATCCAATTTTACCCTTCGATGAGTTTTTAGTAAAGGATATGAAATAAAACTTTTGTCGTTTTTCATACGAGGTACTTTTTAACTTTTCTGACAAAAGTACGAAGAATGTTTTCTTTTAACATATACGGCATGAATGGATTTTTAAAACAATATTTACAATAAGATTCCTTTATAAGTTTTCAAGTTTATTTTTAATCAACTTCTTTTAGTTTATAATTGTACGACATGTTAAGAAAGGAAAAGTGTTTTTGAAGCAGAAATGATATTTTCCTCAAGAATGGAGTTCAAATGTTTTATCAAAATTATTTTCCATATAAGATAATAAAGGGTTCTGTTTCTATCCCTATTATTACATTTATTTGATTATGTTGTGATGGAATTATATTTTTATGAATCCCTTTATCTTATATGAATTGTTTTATGATGTCACGATGTTTAAGATTCCCATTCTTGTTACATGAGTTATGCTATGATGTATGGTTTATGATTTTGTGGCACACATAAGAATGGTATCATTATGAGATGGGTGGGACCTATATCTCCCTCAAATGCATTGGGTAAAGATTTTATATCTCATGAGATAGACATGGCTGGAATGGTAGGTTATACCGGTTCAGTGAAACAGGACAGAAACGAGGGTGACTCGGTTCAGAAATGGACTTTATCCACTAAGATAGTCTTGGAAATGTGTCTTGAATAATAAGAAATGATTATCTATGATTATGTGTGTATGCCACAAAGTTTCATGTTTTATGTTTTGATTATTGTGATTTCATTTCATTACTATGATTTATCCCGTGTTATGAAATTATGCTCTCTTTTGCAGGTTAAGATTTCCAAAATGTTATGTTCTTATGAATATGATGTGATTGATATTTCTTTTGTTTACCCTTACAGAGCATTTGAGCTCACCCTTTTGTATGTTTTCTTTCCCCAGGTCAAGAATAATGTTATTAAGTAGAATATTCCAAAAAGGGACTCTAGATATGATGAAATAAATGGGAGGCAAAGTAGATGCTTTATGAACCAGTTGTTTATGTTTCCTAGTTTCTAAAGACACTATACCTATACGGTCCTTTCTTGGTTTTGTTATATGTTGTAATAAGTGTGCTTCAATTTTGAATTAATAACAATGTATGTAAAGTATGGGTCATTACAGTTGGTATAAAAGGAAAGGTATAGTCAAACTTTGGAAACTAGGATGTGAAAGCCTTAGTAAGAACCCTAAGGATAAGTCTAAGCATAGAACACAATCTTAGTGTTTTAGAAATGGCCATGAATAACCTAGGATAAGACCTTAAGTGTGAAATTTTATTCTTGATTATGTGGTTTTCTTATTATAATTAGTGTTTCTCACACTATTCTTTTTGGGTTTTAGACGATGGATGGAAGCCGAAGGAACCGTGTTGATCACTGTAATGGACAATGCAATGATTGTCCTCCTGAACAAACAAGTGTTATGGGAGATGGAGTGAAAAATCTGATTGCTATACTTACACAAGCTGTGAATCATTCTGGACTTCCAAATGAGCAGAGAAGGGAACAATATTCAATTGAGTCCTTCATGAGTCAACGTCCACCTTCTTTCAGTGGGTCTTCTGGTCCACTTATTGCTGAACAATGGATCAGAACCACTGAAAAGATATTTTCAGTTCTTCAATGTTCTGAACATGATAAATTCATCTTAGCAGTATATCGTTTGGAAGGTGAAGCTAATCAATGGTGGAATCTTATCAAGAATACGAGGCCAAGAGATGAAATTGAGTCCATGGAATGGGACGAGTTCAAGAACTTGTTTTTCAATAAGTACTTCCCTCGTATTCTTCGAACAAAGATGGAAAAGGAGTTTCTTGAGCTGAAATAGAAGGATGATGAATCTGTTGGTATATACGGAGCGAATTTTTTAAGACTTGCAAGGTATGCATCTGGAATTATCATCCAACCTGAAAGTAAAGTTGATCGATTTTTCAGTGGCTTAAAACCAAGTCTTCGAAGGGAATTAGCTATAAAGACTTCAGTAGCTATGAAGAAATTGTGCGTTGTGCTATCAGGGTAGAAATGGAAGTTGGTGTTACATATCCATCTCATGGTTTTGACAAGAAACGAAAGATGGATTTCAAGGAGAAATCTCAGAATAATGGTGAAAAGAAGATGAATGTTTCCTTATTCACAAAGTGTGGAAAGAAGCATGGTGGAGATTGTCTTAAAGGGAGTAGAAAATGTTTTAAGTGTGGAAAAGAAGGTCATCGAGTAGCTGAGTGTCGAAGTAATGGAAAAAGGGTTTCTAATGATGTGAATAAAGCAAACACTGTAGAGAACGCACCACCAACACTTCAATGCTTCAAGTGCAAGGAAATGGGGCATTATGCTAATAAATGCCCTAATCCAAGGGTTAGTGATGATCGACATGAGAAACCGCTTAAGGCAAAGGAAAAAGGGAAGTCACATGTGATCACTACTGGCGATGTTGAATATGACAATGATGTGGTGGAATGATTAAGTGTTTATGTAATGGGATTCCAAAATAATGTTGTATCATGGAGTATTGGAATATTTATGTATTGGTCTAATGTGGTATTCAAAGTGATTGAGATATTTTTGGAAATAAGATGATATGCGCATAATGAAGGGAAAATGAGAAAATGAAATGTTTAACAGTATTCATGAGCTCATGATTGATACAAGGACTAAGTGATATCATGGTTTGAGTATATAGAATTTTGAGGATTTTGGTATGTGGAAAGTGTTAACTTTTAACTGCATTCATGTTTTTGCTATGGTTCAATTAATGGATATTCATTCTTCAAGAGAATACATGATTAAGGTATTCACATGTTTGTAATTTTACTAACAAGATATATCTTATGATATATGGGGATCAACGATGGTATTAAATCTCTGGTAATCGTTTTCACTATATTATGAGAATGGGCTGCAATATTATGGATAATTCTAAAGATTGGAATGGGTTATGCTGGACATAAGTTAGTATTGTTTAAGGATAAAACGTTTTTTTGATATTGTTGATGGGATGTTATAGTAATATAGCTTTAGAAAAAGGACAACCTGCAGGACGGGCGACAGCCCATCGCGTCGGACAAGGTCATAGGAATCGAACCCACAACCGAAGTGCGACTGGCCTTTATCGCCTACCACTGGCCTACAGGAAGTCACTGTTTAGTAGAAACTAGTTTTATTATATTAAGCAGTATGATATATGAAGTATAAGTTCATTTTAGGAACCATATATGATAAATCTCACTATAGATGGACTTAAGTATTTTTTGATAAATTTTCTAACCTTTTGTTTGAGACAGATGGAATGACCCATCATTCTATCACATGATCTTCTAACACATCACGAATGACAAATTCAACTTCATTTCTTTAAGAGATGAAGTGGAAATTTTCCAAAAAACGACCAATGGTGAGACTATACCAAAATCACGAAAGTATTTCTTCTAATTCCAATTTCATCAACTTTAGGGAAATGATCTTGAAAACAAAAAATGTTGTCCTAGTGCTCTTATATCTGATGATTCAGATGGTACCTTAGATCATCACAAATTTATGGCTTTGTAATTGCTGGATTTTCCATAGCCATGTTCTCCACCACTCTCTATCAGAACATGATGGTTAGATTTCTCTTCCATATCCATATTTTCACCTATGTGGAAATCTAGTGATTAGTTTATTTGGGTAACCGTTACGTTTCATACTTTAGTTTTTAAAGCCAAGTTTTGGTATTCCTTTTTACGATGTGGTTTTCTATTAAAGAAACTTTCGAGTAGTAAACCATTTACAACCCCGACGAATTTCGATGGAGAAATTCATTTTAAGGGGGGTAGAATGTAACGGCCCGAGATTTTATGAAAAATATTCTTTTTAATTTCATTAATGTCTTGTGTTGTACGCTACACCAAAAGGAGCTCACACAACATGCATCCTTGACCTGCCTTGCATTACACTCAATCACGACCTTCCTCGATAGTGTGTGTAGTACGCAATAACGAGTTTCACTAAACAACAATATGCTATTAAAATATTATTAAAACTAGCCATTATGAATAGTAATAACCACTTTTTGAAATTTTGTAAATTTTATTTTTCAAAATAGAATTCATTTTTGGATTTGTAATATCGAAATTAGCTTAGGGTGTAATTTTGGTACTTTTCGGATAACTTTCATTTTCCGATGAATAGTGAAAATTACTAAATTTTAATTAAAAAGAACCTTTTTAATCGAAATAATTAATAGTGATAAATTATTAATTTGAGTTGTTATAAATTATAATTAGAATATATTTTTACAATTTAATACAATGTTGTTCATTGGATGTAATTTCACATTTAAACCAGACATAAACAAGTGTCAATGTTTTGATAGTTATTATCTCTTAAGAACACGCTATTTGTTTTGACGACGGAAATTAATTTTTAAATAATTAATGCAACTGATATGTTTTGAATTTGGTAAAATAGACATCATTTTTGAGTTCATAATATCAAATATAGCTTAGGCCTAATTTTTTGTATTTTTCTGGAAACTTTCATTTTTTGATGAATAGTGAAACCACTAAGTGGTAGTTAAGAAAAATGAATTTTTCATAAAACTTAATTTTACCGCTTCTGCGAGTGGAATTTCAAAAATCCGAGAGACACAGTTGATGTCAGTAAGTAAAATGTGGTTCAATGAGATGAAAATAATTTTTAGTGAATAGTAACTTTTTACTTTTTTTTACCACAGTTAAAAGTAAATAGGATAATTAAGGGTAAAAATGATATTATTATTACCCTAAAACATGTAATAATTTTATTGGATAAGTGCAATTCGACCAAAAACAACCTTAGGAATAAAATATGACCATTTAGGCCCACTTGGATTAGATTAGGACATTTATTATTAATTTATTTAATGAAGGGTTAAAATAGTTAAAATCAAAGTTTAATAAGTAAATAATTTTTAATATAGGGTTATACATAAGATAAATTCTACTATAAATAGTCATTATAAAGATAAAAATATTTCCTACATAATTTTATTTTATTTGTAATTTTTATACATTAAATAATTTAATTTATTTATGACACAAAGATGATGCAGTAATTATCTTATTAATGAAATATTGACATAATTGATGTTATAAATACCCAAATAAATGTAATTTCAGACTTTTTATGAAATCAACTAATTATCTAGGTTAATATGACATATTATTTTGATTTAATTTACTTTTTTCGAACTAATCATTCTGTTATGATTTTCACAAAAATCAATTACAAAATAGTGTCAAAATTGACATAAAATAGTTTTTAAAAAAAATATTATATTATTAATTGTTATTTTATTCCTAAAAATCTATGTTTTGGCCAAATAACTTAGATAAAGTTATATATATTAATAATAAACAACTTGGGGTTCGTTTGGCTTCATATAGTAAGTTTATTAACCTTATAGTATAAGAACACAAGAAGACATGGTAAAAGTAAAATTATTTTACTTAATGTTAAATCTAAATGATAAGGATAAAATAGGAACCTAAACTTGTCTAAATTATATTGGATGATAGGATTTAGACCCATACCCACCTTAGCTTTGAAATTAATCAATTTGGAGCTATTTAAAACCGAATTTGACTTTATAATAAAATAATAGTTTTTGTTATTCCAAGGGTGCCCCTCTCCTCCCTTATAAAAGGGCACCTCCTCCCTCTCTTCCTCACACCACTTTGAGCCTTAAAGCTCGGCCAAACCCTGAAAAATTCTCTTCTCCACTTCCCTAGAAACATCCTAGAGGTCCTGGTCTTCTTCAAAGACCAATTTTATTGCCCTAAGAGAAGACTCAAAGAGGTGCTTCAAAGAAGAGGTAATGTCCGTTACCAATTCTTTCATCTTTATTTCTTCTGCCACTTATTCTTCTTAGGTTGTTTCATTATGAAGTAATAACATCAGTATCACTTATATACTGATATGCTATTATAATTATGAAACAACCTTATTTCACTATCTATCCATCCTACGGAAAATGAAATCACCGCGCGTGCGTACGTACGGAATACCGTCTCCATGCCGTGGTGTAATCTATTTTCCACCACCACCTTACTTGGATGGGTATAATGGTGTACATAATAACTATATATGATTATTGTAAAGTGATATTGATTCTGAAATAGTATACATACACTCCAATACAATTCCACGATCATGAGAATGATATCATCGCTCGTGCGTACGTACGGACTACCTTCTCCACAACGCGATGAGATTTATTCTCCACGTTAACCATTCATGAATGATTATAAAGTATATATAATAAGTAATCATAAAATATATGAGATAATAATGATACTGGATTTATGTGTATATATATGTATGTCATCTACTTAATTCCATTCAACTCAATAAGGAAACGAAAACAGCGTTCATGCGTACGTACGGCCTACCGTCTCCATGAACGGTGTATTTCGTTCCATTTACTGATCTATTATATATATGTATATTCTGAATATATATTATATATAAATCATGTTTTATATCCTGGGATTAAGTAATCATGATCTAATTAATCATATGAATAATTACAAGTCAAAACACGGACGACAAATGAAACAGTTTTACCCAAAACGCTTTTTAACATGGAATTTACAAAAAAACGGGTAATATAAAGTCATAAGTAAACAATATATGATATCATAACAATGAGATATGATTATGGAATAAGTCCATGACATTATTTATACCATTATACAGGAGGTCCGGACACTTACGAAGCGAATCAGACCTAAGGTAAGGGAAATATCACAATCTCATTTTTATCCGAGATTGTTTATACTTTAGTATTTACTGGGGTGTATTTTATCATCCACATCCATGTTTCCTCAATATGTAATATTATTTCCATCCACCTTCAATTTTTTAAATCCAATTTTACCCTTTGGTGAGTTTTTAGTAATGGATATGAACGAAATCTTTTGTCATTTTTCGTACGAGGTACTTTTTGACTTTTCTGACAAAAGTACGAAGAATGTTTTATTTTAACTTATATGGTATGAATGGATTTTTAAAACATTATTTACAAGAAGATTCCTTTGCAAGTTTTCAAGTTTATTTTTAATCAACTTCTTTTAGTATATAATTGTATGACATGTTAAGAAAGGAAAGGTGTTTTTGAAGCAGAAAGGATATTTTCCTCAAGAATGGAGTTCAAATGTTGTATCAAAATTATTTTCCATCTAAGATAATAAAGGGTTCTGTTTCTATACCTATTATTACATTTATTTTATTATGTTGTGATGGAATTATATTTTTATGAATCCCTTTATCTTATATGAATTTTTTTTTGATGTCACGATGTTTAAGATTCCCATTTTTGTTACATGGGTTATGCTATGATATATGGTTTATGATTTTGTGGCACACATAAGAATGGTATCATTATGAGATGGGTGGTACCTATATCTCCCTCCAATTCCTTGGATAAATATTTTATATCTCATGAGGTAGACATGGCTGGAACGGTAGGTTATATCGGTTCAGTGAAACAGGACTGAAACGAGGGTGACTCGGTTCAAAAATGGACTTTGTCCACTAAGATAGTCTTGGCAATGAGTCTTGACTAATAAGAAATGATTCTCTATGATTATGTGTGTATGCCACAAAGTTTCATGTTTTAAGTTATGATTATTGGGATTTCATTTCACTACTATGATTTATCCCATGTTATGAAATTATGCTCTCTTTTGCAGGTTAAGATTTCCAAAATGTTATGTTCTTATGAATATGATGTGATTGATATTTCTTTTGTTTACCCTTACTGAGAATTTGAGCTCACCCTTTTATGTTTTCTTTTTCCCCAGGATATAAAGAAAGGTTTTAGGTAAAAAAAGGAAGATCTTTATGGGAGATGTTGAAGATCTTTCACCATGATTAGAAGATTATATTCCGAGTTTACAAAGACACTAAACTATTACGATCCTTGTGTGTGTGTTTTTGTTATGTACTACGTATTCCGCAAAAGTAATGTAATGTCCATGTACATCAAGCTTCGGGTCTCTACAGAGTGTGACTCACCTCCACATAAGAAACCATATTATTTTAAGAATCTCAGCCATTGGCCTTATAAAATCTTTTTCTCCACTCCCCCTATAGCAAAAAAACATGGTAAAATCCATGGTCTGGTATATTCTATTGATTATTATAATGTGTGGTGACCCAAACCAAAATAATAAATAATTCCGTCCCTTTTCCTATATAAACCCACACAAGCTCCCACTTACTCTTCACTAAAAGCCTTTTTAGTTTTTCCAACCTCTTCCTTACTCTCTCTAGAATCCTCCCAAGGTGCCTCAAGATCATAAGAAGCCTCTCTTAGGACTCTTCCAAGCCTTTGAGATCACACTTCCAAGTAAAGAATTTCTTCCTTTCTCATTTTTTTCCAATTTTCTTTAAATTTTTTTCCCTTTATTTCAATTAAAAATGTTTGGGTATGATTTTTCACCTCCCCCATATTTCCTTATTTATGTTTTAATTATGGTAGAACACTTTCTATATCATTAATTCCTCCCATGTAGACCTGTTACCATGCCAAAATTTCGTGAGGGATTTCTCTCTCCTATTTTACATCCAAGTAATTCTTTTATATTGTACATCTAAATTCCATTACTTTTGTTGGGACATGTATCTATATGAACCCCTTACTGTCCATTTAATGTACATATGATGAGACACCCATTTGTTTATCATCAACTATTTTCATGAATCCTTATGTCACGTCGTTATGCTACAAAAATTGCACTGCATTTTTCCAAGCCAAGATCATTGTGTAGTAAATACCATACCCATGTCTCTATCAAGGATACTCCCCTTTATTCACATATACATATTGAATTTTACTTTCATGTATTTATTCTACATTACTTAATAGTGGAATAACATATGATGTTGATTGATTCCATGTTATATGATCCATGTGGCACACTTATGAATGAAATGAAATGTTTAAGAAGGGTGCACCCTAATAGCACTCCAATACATTAGGTAAAGTATAGTATCATGATAATTCATGTGAAATGGGTGTTGACTCATTATAATTCATGTGCTATGAGGGTTTACTCATGTTCCATGTGAAATGAGTCTTGTCCCACGCTAATTCAAAGTATTTTTTCCACATTTCTATGTTAAGAGTATCATGATTGATCATGCCTTTATGTTCATATTTCTATTGTGATCCATTGATATGACTATTTCCTAACATGTATTTTAATATTCATGTTATTCCGTTTTTACTCCCTTTTTGGGCTTTATAGCTCACCCATTTTTATGCATTTCCCCAGGTTAATCCATACAATGCTAAGTACGAGGGAATATAGTGATCATGTAAAAGAAGTTTTCAATAAAGATGTTGTATTTCATGTTTTAAGTTTTTTTAATGATCCTAAGACCCAAAGGCACTGGACCTCTCGATATTCTATGTTGTATCAAGTGATATTTATGTAATAAATCATTTTTTAGGGTGTAATAAATAATAGGGTTGTCATAATGTGAATTTTTTATTGAAAGATATTATTGTGAGAAAACATGACTAGTATAAGTTTTTGATTACAACCACATTTGAAATCCATATAATAATATCTCACCATATCATATATGGTTTGAGGGGTTCTGCTATACTAAAAATCTATAAGAGGATGACATGAACTACTGAAACTCTACATTGTATCCCAAATCTACTAAAGACTTCACCAAAACATCAAGGTAAACCTTGGATCCCAATCAGATAGAACATAATGTGGTACTACGATAAACTGTAAAACTTATTTAATGTATATTATGGAATCCTTATCAAGAAATAAGTCTTATATAAAATAAATAAAGTGTGATGAATTTTTGAAAATCCATTTTTATGTTTCCTGATTTCCATTATGGTAGGAGTAATGGTTAAAACATCCCCTTAGACTTCAGTCTCTAAGTGTTAACCTGTATACATACCAAAAACTATGTTACATACTCTATAATATATCTCTCTTTTTTCTGACCAGAAATAATATTTCAGATCCTTATACATCTTTATACATTCCGAATGAATAAATAATTAGGAACTATAATCCACATACAATAACTCATTCCCAAATATGGTATTGATAGAACACATGACAAAATATTGAGTCATATCATTACATTACAATAAATATTGAACTAAGGAAATTTTTTTTACCTTCTGTAGTTCCACATCTTCCTTTTGTTCTTATTTAATCCTCACATGGATATATAGTGGAAGAAAAGTTTGAGAAAGATAATTTTTTTTACCTTTCATGATTTCTATATTCATCATTTTAAAATACATAAATATTTGATATTTTTTTATACTCATAATAGATAAGATACCATGACCCTTTAGAATCAAAGAAACAACCAAATTGTTCACTTTCCCGTGGTGGTAATGTATTGAGAAATCATAATATTTAATCAACACCAACTATATTCTTTGTATAATATTCAACTATTTCATAGTGAATATATACTTTAATATTTTATGATTTCATTATATGTAACACAATTCTCCATAAAGATATTGAAGGAATTTATTCAATTTTAAAATTACCGTATCTAACTCTAAATATTATATTGGGTAATTTTTATCATAAACCTTCAATTGGTATGAGACATAATCTATGACCATATCATTCTACATGAGTACGCATCCTAGTCCATTCTCTGATACATCACTATGGATCACAAACCATTATCTACTATAGGATAACATTAGAATAGGTGTTATGAATAACCTTATATTCATTTTCTTGAGCTTTTCATAACATTATTATGTCCAAAGGAACTTGGACCCCTTCCAAGTTAATATAGTGAGTGGATTAGATAGTTATGATAAAATCTTCACTATATTTGAATAATATCCTTCCAAACCATGAAAACTATGTATCTCAGTCATAGTGGTAGTCCTCAAGCATGTTCAATAACTTTCAACTTTGATGGATCCAAATATATACACTCGCTTGATATTATAAGAAAAAAATGAAAATTTTGTATCCAAAATTAACACATGTAAATTTTTTCATAGAAATTATCCTTCATTAGTGTATTCAGTAAAATATTCAAGTTATATTCCTAATATTCATCAATATTTAAATATATAATAATACAATCAATGTAGAGTACCAAAAAATGATCAAGGTAATCACTAAATACTATATTAGTTAAATCTATAAAGATAATAGGGGAATTATTAAGAACAAATGGAATCTCTATAAATTCACAGTTTCCACACCTTGTAAAAAATGTTTTCTTTGATATATCATCCTTCTTGACCCGAAATTGATGATATCCAGAATGAAGGTAAATTTTAGAAAATTATTGAGCTCCATTTATTTTTTGAAATAAGTAATATATATGAGGTAGAGGATACTTATTCTTGAAAGAGATCTTATTAAATTCATGATAATAAATACATATCTATATTTGTCTATCTTTTTTCTTAACTAAAATAATAAGTGCACCATATGGTGACAAACATAATTTAATGAATCCCTTATCAATATTCTGCTAGAGTTTCTTCTTTAATTCTTGAAACTCAATTTAAGTTATTCTATATGGAGTCATTGAATTAATAATAACACCGGGTATGGGTTCTATTGAAAACTCAACTTCATGATTATTTTGAAAACTAAGAAACTTTATTAGAAAGAAATAAACAAAATAATACACAATAATAATATCTTCTATATTGAGTCTCTCCCAAACTATAAGAGATATTTAACCCTTGTGAATAATAATTAAGACCCATACCATAGTTTCACTTTTAATTAGATTTTTATATTTATAATCTCACTGATATAAGATCATAGTTTCGTATATAATATAAAATATGGAATCCCTTCCTCATAAATTTATGTGGAATTTGTATATAGATATCCAATCCATTTCAAGATACATTAAATTCAACCAAAGTTATACTTTCAAGATTTTCAAGAATCACATTTCCAAAAACATTAATTGGATAATAATCATAGTCTTGAGATGCGATTATAGTACCATTAGGAGTTTTCAATAGAAAATCAACATCTAATCATTGTGGTAGTATTGAGATACCATTTGAAAAAAAATTATATATAATAAATTATGTGGATACATAATCAAATAAGACATTATACATTCTAGATTAGATGTTATGTGTACCATTCAACACATCATTGCCATACCCTGATTCAAAATAGTGATCAATTTAGATTTACCTTTTTCTATAGGTTTAAGAAGTTACTTACATTGATCATCATCATTAACCATCCTACTTTATATATAGTTCACATAATTTCCATATTAAATTATTTTCAAACAATAGAGTGTGGTTAGTGTATTTTGAGACACCTTTTCTCCATCAGTAACTAAAATTTTCTTCTCATAAATTTGGCATTCAGTATCTAGATGATCTTCCACTCCATAGATAAAATATTTACCTATCACCTTAATAAAATTTCATTCATGTTTTCTTATACACTTAGATCATGAAGGAAATATCATCTTCTATATATGAAGGTTTTTATAATTTCAATATAATTTTATCATTATTATATTATCTAAACCATGATATTGATGGATAACTCAAATATTCTTATAAATCATTGAAGCGCATCAAAATCTTTATTTATACCTAATAAAGTCCCTTATAGATAATTCGGTTTAGAGACATGGTTTTAAGGCAGTTAATAATTAATCATCCTTACTTTCAATTTGGATGATAATATAAGATGTGTGCATCACATTCCTTATAAATATTTAATTATAGGTACAGATGGATTAATCATCTTTATGATTTAGCTTATGAAATAATTTATCATTTTTCATAAAAATAATATGAGGAAAGTAGTTATTGAAAATTAAGTTCCCAAAATCATCCCACTCCACTGATACAATTTCTTCTAATTACATCATGTTATTGATAATAATTCATCATTGATCTACTTCTCATTCTAAATAATGAACTAAAATAACTTTTTTTATGTTATAAACATTGGATAATGTAAAATATATTTTTAGTGGCATCGATCCTTTTCTCAAAAATTAGTGGATCAATGGACTAACTAAATTATGGTTTATATTTCCTATTGAAGGAATAAAAAGAACATTATTCCCATATTTTATATTTTTTAATCCCAAAATGATTTAAATATTGAGAATGTTGTGCAATAATAATAATAGTATTGATAATTCAATCTCCCCTTACATTTAGTTTCTCAGGTGGTCAATCATTTTACTTTCCACCAAATTTAGAATTAACATGATTTCTATAGGTTCCAACTATTGACTAAAAAATATTGTGAGAAAAAATAATAATATAGGGAAACTATGTAAAAAATCATTTATAGGATTTCTAAATAATTAAACCTTATTTTAAATCTATAAATCCTTAGGTTTAACATTGGGAATTCATGGTATACTCAAATCAATTATAATGGTTCACAAAGAAAATGTAATTTATCCAAGCATATCCCCCCATAGATGAAGAACAGGTGCACCATATGGGAACACACACTGTGCACTAGAATGATGGTCAGGATATACTCAACTAACTCATTTTATGGTTATTACCCCTAGATGAATCTCTCTAAAAACCACATCCAACCATACCTCCCAAACAAGGTAATTTTTGAAGGGAACCCGCATTCCTTTACTTACCATAACATAGGAAGGTCTATTATACATATTATTATCCCAAGGGTTCCCACTAAATATTTCTCATCACAATTTTCAAGGGTAACTAAATATTTTTATGATATGAACTATAGATAACCATACTTTTCAAACATAAATATCACATCTTATTAGATTAATATTTGATATATAATATTACTATTCACACAAGAATTGTATTGGTATAATTTATTTTGAAACTTGGATACATAAATAAATTATTCATAAGAAATATATATCATCTCCTACTATGTTTTTCATAGCCAGCACCATTTTGAGACATATCACACATTAAACAATTCCCCATAACCTAGGTAATGGAAACAAAATCTCAGGGGTGATCTTTGGTGATTAGTATGGTTAAACAAGGGATATATAAAATATAACTTAAACATAACATGTACATAAACATTTGAGAAGAAGATCATAATATTTTAAAACCACTCCTTTATATCATATACCATAATCATTAATCATGACAAAAATCCTAACAATTCACAAGACATTAATCAGAAATTAATAAAAGAAAATGAGAAATAAAGTCATAACATTTTCATAATACATAAGGTTTTGAAATAAATTTAATATTTTAAGTCAATTTATTAATATTCAAGCTCAATTACATGATTATTATAGTGGATTGTGCTCACTCCCCAAGAACATAATATATGTAGTCATGGTTCACTCCCAAGACTATCATAGATGAAAGATTCCAATACTAAATTGGATACACTCCCCCTTGAATTATTTATTATCCTATAAGGTATCCATATTTACATAATTAATTGGAGGGATATATAATTCCATCCCACCTATTAAATAACAAAAATCATACATATGTGTTTCATAAGATCATAAATCATTCATCTTAGCATAACCAGTGGAATGGAAATAGGTTTCATAAAAATTTCATCAAAAAATCATTGCATAACCCATATAAAATAAATGGTTTTAATAATGGTTTATTCCAAACATAATTAACCTATGTGAAAGAAATAAGTTTCATAGAATGAACCTTAAATCATAATCTACATAAGGTATCCAAATAATGAAAGTGGGTGGTATCATTAGATCATATCCCTAGTAAATCATAAGTAACATGAAATGATGTCATTGTAGATGAAAATTCCATTAATATATATATATATATATATAACTCTCTTGAGGAAAATAATTTTTTCATTTTGAAATCACTTATTTAAAATATAAAAAATTACTAAATGTTAAGGGAAACATTTTCTTTTAAAAAACCTTATAAAATTATAAAGGAAGCCTCGAAGCACTAATAAGTCATGATGGAAGGAAATTAACTTTATTAAATTTATTTTAAAACAAATATTCCTTTAATTTTTTTGTAAAAATAAATATTACCTTAAAAAAATTAAAAATACTCCATTTAAACCATTTTTAAAAAATTCAATCATAGGTAAAAATTACTTTAAACAATCATGGTATAATAAAAACATTGTTGATTTTGTAAGAAAACTTTGATCTGAAATTAAAAGGATATTATAATAAAAAAATGAAGTCAATTTATTATTAAAAAAATTCTTGGGTGGTATATCATGAAATTTAATTATTGGAAACTCAATCACAGAAAATCCCAGTAAACAATGAGACTATAACACAAAACCCTTCGATCATGTTTGAATTGATTTGAATGAACTATAAACTTATTTATATTAAAATTACATTTATTATGATTATATTTAAAAATCATACAAATACTTATAATATCATATATGACCCTATTATAATATTTTACGGCACATTTATTAATAATTTCATTATTAAAATCAATACTTTTTCATGTTAAAGGTTTCATTTTTCTAGGGAATTTTGGTACGATAGTTCAAGTATTTGTACTTTGATATTGGTTCCTTCATATCCAAATAATTTATCATGATATAATTACTATATTTTAACCTTATATATATATTTAGAGTCATCATTATTGTATAGATATAGAAAAATAAATTACACCATTCATTGAGACGGTTGGCCATATATACGCTTGAACACTGTTTTTTCTTTTCAAAAGATAGAATAAAATAAATATAAATAATATTTAACCATTCTAGAATCATTAAAATATCTTATATATAATATATATTTATCAAATTTAACATGATTAACATCCATGTAAATTCAAAATGGAATGTGAATCACATCACATTGTAGAGGTGGTATCCCATATATACACAGGAGCGATATTATCATTCTCTAACAGATTAGAATGTAAGAAGGTAGATATAATAATAAAATTAAGTAATAATAACACTTTTATTAAAATAACTTAAAAAATTACACCCATTATAATAATGAAACATTAAATATGGTGTTGAAAAATGAATTGTATCGTTGCATGGAGGTGGTAGTCCCCATATACGCATGAGCGATACTTTCACATTCAATTTGAAGTAAGAAAGGGTATATAATGGTGGTTTCAAGATCATAATTAAATTTAAGTATATTTAGTATAATTATGTTATTATTTAATAATGAATACCATATATTTAGATTTGGTAGAAGAAGAAATTATTTTAAAGAGGTCAGGCAAGACAATTACCACTTCTCCAAGAGAACTCCTTAAATCATTTTAAGAACCCTATGAATGGTCTTTTAAGAAGAAAAAAAACAAATATACTGTTTATAAGGAATTTTAAAAGATATTTATTTAATTTTTGGATAAGAAATATGACCCAAAAAGGTTTAAATAAAATAAGTAACGTGTGTCCTTTTAAAAGAAAGGAAAATTCCACATTTGGAAGTAAAAATATTAAAATATAATTAATTATTCACAAGGAAAAATGAATAAAAATGACCAAATATATGAAAAATGGATAAGTTCAAAATATCATCATTTAATGAATTTTTGATAGGTTTCGGTTTATTTGAAAACTTATCTTTTGGTTTAACCCCTCAATTAACCAATTAAAATCATAACTATGGTAATGACATTTTAACATGAAATGGAAATAATTTTTCTCATAAGGTAAAAATTAGAATATAAATGGAAAATGGATTCAATTTTAGACCATTTTCATTCTAGTTTTACTCTTTAATGTTTGTTATTATTTTTAAATAATTTAGTAAAATATTATTTAACATAAAATATCATTAATATATTTTTTAATATATTCATTTAATTTGGCTTTAAAGACAACATGACAGAAAAATAATTTGAATACAAAACATAAAGAAATTACTAATAAGATATATTTATCTATAAAATTTATGGAATACAATATTTCACCAAAATATTATTACTATTAGTAATTTTGAAATCATTTTTTTATTTTTTTTAAATTGAAAAAATATTCAATCAGCACTGTGTAAAATATATAAGGTAATTATTAAATCACTAAAAATTATAAATAAATTTAAAATGCATAAAAATTTTAAAAAATATTTCAAATTAACTTTTATAACTTAATTTATTCTTTTTTTATCTTTCTATTAAGAATTTAGAGTTTTTAATGTTAAGAGAGTGTCATTTCTTATTTATTCTTAAATTAATATAAAGGCCATAATCAAAGAAAAATTGATCCAATTGGCCATATATTTGAGATTATTATGAAAATAACTAAACTCTACTCACCCAATAGAGTAATGGAAATTTATATATAAATTTTAAATCCTTATATCATTGGTTCAACCCTATTTTACCTGTTTTACCATTAAGAAGGTGACAAACATTTACGAAATTTAATATTCATAATGAGGACAAATAAAAAGGAAGTATTTAACAATTTTTAATATAATTATTCAAAATATGGAGTCCATTTTTGGATATTCAATTTCTATAAGTGGCATAATTTTTTTAAAATAAGTACACAAAATGCGATGAAAACTATTTTTTTGAAAAATAATTTTTAAGGACAAAAAATGATTTTTATCATACTAGGACCATAAAGAATATTATAATAGATTTTAAACATTTTATTATATATTTAATATATAAATATCATTAAAAATAATCTCATAATATTGATTAGTTTAATTTATTAATATAAAAAATCATTTTGCGTGTAAAAATGGTTTTTCATAAAAACATGTATTTTATATTAATTTTATTTGTTTTAATTTATAATTAATTGATAACCAATATATTAATTTTATAAATGTTTAAATAATCATAATTTATAAATTAGTTATTCATATTCATACTCGTCAATCCAATGTCTAGGCTCTAGTTTTCACAATAAATAATAATATTACAATATTATATCATAGTTTGTTTAAACATGTTGTTTCTTGTAAAGAAATATATAAAAGAAGATGAAAAATAACGAGAAACATAACATAAAATATAGGGGTGTTATATACTTAAAAATGGAGGTGGTATGTAATCCATCTCTATATAGAAATTACCATCTTCCATTTCTTATGAAATCATGAGGCCGTGAAATGGTAATGATGTGGATAAGGGATAAAATGAACAATATGTACCTGTCTTGGATTAAGAGTTGATATTGAGGAAAGGGAACCAATATTGGGTGTGTGGAAAATTGTGTAACCTTGGAAACCTTATAGGTTGTCTCATTTTATGAATTTCATGAGATTGTTAGTGTGATAATGATATTTCATGATTATAGGTGTCACCATAGAACCTGAATCGATTATGCGAGACTAGTATGAAAATAGTGACAGGGACATGTGGTGTACTTGAGAGGCTGAACATGGATATACAATATGGTTATCTAAAGTTTCTATCCAACACTATTGTAATTATTATTATTATTATTTGTTAATATATGGATGGAGGCCCCCAAATATATGATGATGGGATGCCTAGGGATTACCACTCTAGGATATAGATATGGTTGATGATCTTGGGATTCCAAGGATACTCAATAGGATTTATCACTTGAATCCATACATATATTTTTTTTCTTAGGATAATACATATGATTTGGAAGAAACTACTCATATTTGGAATTCCTAGTCTATTCCTAAGATTCAGTTGTTATACTTGTTTCTGATTCTATCGTCAGGTTGTGTGTGTCCATATATTCAAGGTCAATGATTCTGTTTGTTGCCCCACATTCCTGCTTTCCAAAGGCGGGTGACACCCTTTCCTTGTTTAGGGACATTTTATCCTTAATCGAAATGGGATGATGGGATGTCGGTTCTTCCTTCTGTGGATTCCTCCTCAGAACACATCACATAATCTGGGTCTCCCTTATGGATTAAGATGTTGTTTGTGAAACTCTTCCCAGTTCCATATCATCATGAAAACTAGTTAATTACACTGCTTCTGTTGGGACATTCTAAGGGGTCCATTTAGGGTAGCAACCTTTTGTCGATGGATTATTCACGTTGGACATTACTGGAGTGTCTAGATGCTGGAACACTGGTGCACCTGGGTTTCTTCTCCTTATTATAGGAATTCTAGAGGGCGTGAAATATCGAGGCATCCCACATAAAATGCGGTGAATTTTATGCCATAGGCATGTATCTGAGGTTTTCCTCACCTTTCTTTGTTTATCACAGGGTATGTCGTAGGTTTAATGTATAGCGGATACAGATCAGACTGATCAGAACACTGAAAAGAGAGGATTAGGTGAGTGAAACCCCTAGAGAGAACACTAATGTTGGGGTAACGCATGATTAGCTACCTGATTGTTGCTAAATGGAATGGGGAATGAGGTGGCATGATCCCACCAGGATGTGGCGGCCCATTTAAGAATCAAAATGAATAATGGATGGTTAAATGGAGTGGGTGTATAATGATACGAAGTCGACTTTGGGATGAAGGTGTTGTTGGGATTGAGCCTTGAAGATACCTCCTACGTATCCTTATGGCAGGGAATAATAGTCTATGTAGTTCATATGAGGACTGCTTACCATTTATTAGGGACTTCAATGGCTTACCGCCAAATGGGGTTGACAACAACTTACCACTAAATTGGGGTCACAACGGCTTACCACTGGATGGGGTCACAATGTCTTACCACTAGATGATGTCACAACGGCTACTCTCTAGAGGGGGTCACAACAGCTTACCATTGGATGAGGTCACAATGGATTACCACCGAATGGGGTCACAACGACTTACCACTGGACGAAGTGACAACAGCTTACTATTGGATAGGGTCACAATGGCTTACCACTGGACGAAGTCACGACAACTTACCATTGGATAGAGTCACAACGGCTTATCGATGGATGGGGTTGAACCTCATAGAGGCTTCCTATGTGCCCTGTCTATGAGACAAGAATCAAATCCCACATAGTTCAGGATGGTGGAATTTGTTTAATTTCATGCAAGATGAAAAGGGGCCATGCGGTTTAACATCATGCAGGATGAAGGCTGTCTGACGTGAATGGGGGGGGGGGTTAGATCCAATGGTTGTTGGGCTTGATCCTCGGGGAGTCTTCCAACATACCTTGCCTTTAAAAGAATCAAAGTCCACATAGTTCAGATAAGAGTGTAAGGAATCGATGTGATGGGGGTCGGAACCAATGGTCAGTGGACTTGAACCTTAGGGAGGCATCCTACAAACCTTTCCTTGGCAAGGATCAAAGACCTCATAGTTCAGGATGGTTTGGGCAAACTGATGTGAAGGGGGTTGGAGATATCGGGTGTTGGGATTGAACCTCAGGGAGGCATCCTACATTCCTTTCCTTGTAAATGATCAAAGTCCACGTTGTTTGGGAAGGGGTTTGGTGAACCAATGTGAAGGGGGTCAGAATGACCGGGTGTTGGGATTGAACCTCAGAGAGGCTTCATACGTACCTTGCCTAGGAATGGATCAAAGGCCACATAGTTCGAGAAGGGGTTTGGTGAACCGACCTGAAGGGAGTCGAAATGAACGGGTGTTGGGCTTGAACCTTAGGGAGGCTTCCTACATACCTTGCCTTGGAAAGGATCAAAGTCCACATAGTTTGGAAAGGTTTTGGAATTACACTCTAGCCTTCCCAGAGATGATGTCATGGTTGATGCTTACTCTAAGCCCACGTGAGTCATGCTCGGTGTGAGAAACTAGAGGCGGCGAAGACCTAATGATCACGTCATGGAAGTTGTATCCATGGTAACTGGGATAATACATACACGTGGTTAGTGGCCCAAAAATAAAACAGGGGATTACACATGGTTAGAATCCCATGGTGATGGAGATTGGGACTTACTCTAGGGTGGAGGCCCAAGTGGTGACAAAGCCCAGTGGGAGAGGGATTTGGCACCCAGGAAGAGAGGAAAATCAGGGATACTACCTCCTGCAAGAAAAGCTAGGGGCTTACACCAGGTTGGTTTCACTTTCCTCACAGACATAAGCTGCTATGATAAAGAAGATGTCATTCCATGTGAGGAATGATATCACTCTTGTGGATACTAGTAGGTGGAGAGAATGTCCAAGATGGGGCACCCCACATGCGATGCATGGAGTGAGGTCACAACTTAACATCATGTGCTGAGCAAGAGGGAGCTTTGTAGTTTAATGTCCTGTAGCTCGGTCGAGGTGGGTTTTCTTCACACTCCTAGGACTTACATAACCGATATTTTCCCACCCATGAGGGAATAAAGGCATCGAAAATGCCATGCCTGGGGGGTTTAATGAGGTGATACCATTGGGGGTACACATTAGTGTGGCTATGCGAAGAATAAAAAGCCATTAGTGTGCCTATGCGAAGAATCATAAGGTGAATCAACACAATGGGTAGCACCACCCAAGTGACATTGAAATTTCTTTGTGAAAATTTAAAGAGCCGCACTGGAAAAGGAGTTGTAGAGAAACGGGGGTCATAGGTAGAAGCCTTGTGAAGATCTGGTGCTCCGTGGAGTGGAGAGGCTTCGTGAAGGAATGTGCTTCCCTAAATGAAGCCTCTTAGCCTAGGTATAGGGCATAGGTGCATATGGAAGGTGGTTCGTGATGTAGAAAGGCATTCATGGAGAAAATCCTCACGAAGTGAGGGTGCCTTGCGAAACATAACATTGTGAAGCAATGTGCTTTGCGAAGCATTTTGACCGCACCTTAACATGAAGATAACATGTGTATGAAGGGTGTTTTGCGAAGCATAAAGGCTCCACGATGACCAGAGTCCCTTTGGGGATCTCCTTACTTCATGGAGGCCCATGGACTCCATGAAGGGAATACCACTTTGAAGAGGGGTGGAATCCATGAAAGGTGGAAGGTACTTCATGATGAAAAAGTATCTTGAAAAGCTCATGGTTCTCAGAGAAAAAATTGATTCATGATGTGGGAGCTCAGAAGGTGAAAGGTGGGAGGATCCATCCATTGGGATCGAGGGGATCCTGGTATTTATAGGCAAGAGGTACTGCAAAGCAGAGCTCACATGGAGTGAAGACAGAGCCTGCTCCGCAGTGGGTTCTTGAATGTAAAAGGTGTTGGTAGAGCATCCTGCCTTCTATCTCCGTGGTGGGTTCACGAACGTCAAATAGTTTTGGGAAGAATCCCACCTCCTTGCTCCACGGTGGGTTCACAAATGTCAAATAAGTTCATAGAGAATCCTGCCTCATTACTCCTTGGCGGGTTCGTGAACATCAAATCGGTTCCCGGAGCATCTCACCTTGCTCCGTGGCGGGTTTGCAAAGGGAGAACTCTACACCAGCAGCAGAGCTACAGGTCGCCGTGACTAGGCTTCATGAGGAAACCCATTTTTATCCCGTTTTGTTCTTTCTTTTCCTTGATTTTGGCACCATCAAATTCCCCCCTATGACTTAGAGCCGAGGAGAAAATGAGGCTCAAAGTTTGAGGGTCAACCACCAAAATTCCTCGGTCAATCATGAAGCTGACTCGTGAAGGGAGCTCGCGAGGCATAGCGGTGTGCGCATTATGGTGCATCGCGAAGCTCACCATGGATCAGACACTCCACGAATCTCCTGAGGTCCTCGTCTATAAATAGGGGAGCTGTCGTCTCTTTTGTACTTTCTCTTCTCCATGTTTTTGGACTGTAGCTCTCTCGATTCGTGAAGCTCTGCGTACTTCACGATTGCTCTCTGTGAATCGAGCCTTATGATTCGCGGTGCACAACGAGTATTTGACGTCACGTTGGTGTGCTCCTAAAACTTTCTTTTGAAGATTGGGAAGGCCTCCATGAACATCCTTCGAAACTGATCTCCATGAACATGCATCACGAAATATTTTCACAAGCCATACCCAAAGAACGCCCAAACATCAAGGCTGAATGACTCACCAAGGTCTGCCCGGGGGGGTCCTTGCGGATGCTGCCCGAAGGGAGAAATTAACACCCATCATTGGTGATTGTTTGTACAATAATCTAAACAATGTTGATGGGAAGTGATTGAAGCTGGAGACACCCCCCCTGCTGTACCAAACAATCATGAAGGTAGTTCTAAGGAACCTGGAGAAGGGTTGGACGGATGAGTGGAACCTACGCCAGGGCGGCAACATCACAGATGATAGGTCCTGGGCCTACTGGGTAGGTGCCTCAAGTGATGAGTTTGGAGTTTATCTGAGGAGAGTGGGCCTATATGAGGCAGATTGAGCCTTCAAATTTCACATCTTCCAACCAAATCAGCTGATGCCGGAGTTGTTGAGAAGGTGGTCATTGAGGACCAATACCTTCCACTGGCACCATAGGGAGGTCGACATTAGTTTATGGGATGTGAACCAGATCTCGAGGGTCCCAATACTGGGGGTGATGTATGATGAATTACTCTTGGTTATGGGTGCATGGGAGTATTCAGAGAAAATACTTCAACCTGTGATGGCACAGATGGAGTTGGTGTTAGAAGCGGACAAGGAAGTAGTGAGAGAAGTCCACTTCAGGAGGTGGATCAAAACTTTTCTGAACTTCCCAGAAAATAGACAGTTTCTAGTGAGGCCTCGTACTCTCCCGAAGGGGGTCAACGGGGAAAGGATAACTCATACTGGTGGATCTTGGAGGACTGCCTATGGAAAACCTGGGGGTTCAGTGTTAGCTCTGAGCAGCAACCGATAGTCAGGATGGAAAAAATCATCTCTACTCTCATCTACAGTTAGATCCTGCCAGTCAGGGATATAAACAAGGGTGTGAAACCAAGCACATTTATCATGGCATCCATGTTATTGACTGGAGGGTAGGTAAACCTTAAAATACTGATTCTCTCCAAGATGTACAAGATGCTATGGCATATCAGTAAGGAGAAGAAGCCATAGAGGATATGTGGGTTATTCCACCTACTGTACGGGTGGATAATGGTGCACATCAGGGGAGTCTATGAATATCTGAACCCCCTTTCCCCTCTAGAATAAAACTTCCATCCATCCATTCAGAATGTTGTGGGAATATTTCTGGCCAAACTGACTATGAAAGTGGTGTTTAACCGTGTCTGGAAGATAGAGGAATTCAAATTTCATCCATTCCCACTGCCAAAATGTGATTTTACTGATGTTGTCCAAGGGATAGAAGAGCACCAGTCCTATCTCATGGCCTTATGAGGAAGATTTCTAGTGGTAAGAATAGACCGTCAGCCTCTCTGTGAGCCATACACCTTGCACCAATTTTCCAGGCAATTTCGGTGTATGAAACGGTTGACCCCAAAGTTCTATTTAGGGGTGCACTATGAGTAATATCCATGCGTGATGAAGTAGATGTGGCTCATGTTCACATGGAAGTATGGAAGGATGCAGAACGAATTGCCTCCACCCACAACCGTCTTTAGATTGGTGAAAGAGTACGCCAAAAGCTGGGAGGCGGCCTACTAGGGGTAGATACTGAAGTAACCAACCATTCGGGCTGGTGATGGAGTGCCTCCCCAACCATGAGTCTAGGGACAAAAGATGGAAACGAAAACCAATTTTGGTGGGGTTGAAATGATAGTGAGGCCCATACCAGCTGAGGGAAGGGTAGTGAAAACATATCCAAAAATGACAGTGAACTCGGTGGTCCTAAAAGAATTGAGTTATCTAGAGGGGAGGCCATCGAGATGCTTCCATAGAATACCCACCCAGGCTCTAGGTAAATGGCTACACCATGTAGACATGCCGGAGAGTGATGCCTTCTCAAAGGCCCGGGACATCTGAAATGTCAATAGGAAATATCTCGGCCCGTCTGAGATGTGGAAACTCTTGAACCTCCCTGGGATGGACTTTCCAGGAACTGGCCCTGTTAGGGCCAGATTTGCAGTATCCCAAGAGAAGGTGGAGTGATATCTGGCATATCTAGAGGTATTTTTGCACTCATGAGGTTCCCCGTGTCTAATGACAGACCAGGTGAAGGTGTTGTTGAATCAAATAGCCCCCCATAGTTTTCAGCTACCAAACATTGGGAGCACTTTCTTTTGCTGGAAGAGTTAGATGAGTCCTCCTGGGGGGAGTATAATAGTAGAGGGAGCCCATTGGAGGAGGGAAAATTTGGTGATAAAGACTCGGACCTTGAATAATTTACAGAGGCCCTTGAGGTAAAATCCCAAGCCCCTTCCTCAGGGTCTGCTTCCAAGTCATTCTGGACTCCTTACTAATACTTAAACTATGCAAAAGGGTCTCATACATAGAACCCTTTTTCTTCTCAATTGATGCAGATGTATGATCTTCATGATATACACCTGAGGCTGCATTTATTTCTACATTCGTTGGGGCCATGATACCTGAGGTGCCTCTTTTGGAGCTTTTAGACCTTTTGACAATATATGGGGGGGCACACATTAGGGTCCCGATGGTGTCAACCCAAGAACGAGACTAAGAATTCGATCTCTGTAAGTCTCCTTTACCAAATTCATGAATATCACCCATTGACTATGTCAACAGACGTCCATGCCCCTTTTTGATGTGCACAATTCTTCAAATGGCATGGGCCGCCATGGTGAGGTTGTACGGGGATTCTAGAGGCATCTTTCTCAGGGGAATTCCAGTGATCGTGGAGGCATATATCTAGAACGACCAAGATGTGGTGCTCCCAATCATTGGTGGGACCATCAGCGGGGCTGAGACTGAGATTATTGAGGTGGGGTCCGACGACGAGGATCGATAAAACAGCCAGGTTCCCACCATACCTAATCAAACACCCGATGTGGACCCTGCTGATGAGTTCCTAGGGGAGTTCCCCCCATAGGAGCCTTCCAACTGTGCCCACTAGGATGAGACAACCTCTGATGAAGAGGATATCAAAATAGTCTATTACCGATCATGGAAGCTAATCAAGAACTTCATTGATGACACCCCCCAAATGCGATGGCTGGATGAGATAGATAGACTTCGCTTGTGGCTGCGTGAACAGTGTGCTGGGGGAGTGGATGCCCTGCGTCCCCACATGCTCATTCAAGATCTTATGGAGGAGAAGATTAAGTAGTATGGCCATGGCCTCAGTGTGGGCTGGAAGTAGAGGAAATAGTTAAACATTAAAAGGCTCTAGGAGGCTGAAGATGAGATTCAACAGCTTCAGGTCTGGTTGGATGAACACTCATCTTCCCTTGATGTGCAATGAGAGATAATATTGTGATTGAGTGCCCATATGGAAGAGGCCAAAGAGTGCATGAAGCAGGCCTCCAAAGAGATGAACATCCTTCTGACCATCGTAGAGAGGGCCTGGATTGCGAATGATGAATTATTCCCCATTGCTGTTGAGGAGCAGCGGGAGCTGAACAGGTTGCATAAAATCTTGGATGCCAAAAGCCAAAGGGTGGTGGAGCTACAACTTTCTTTTGATGTGGTTAATCCATCTATTTGAGGGACCAGCCCTTAGGTTTTGTAAGGATTAAAATCCCTCAAACATAATTTCATGCTTTGATTATTTTATTCCAGATGCATACATGAGTTCTTTTATTTGTATTAGTTTTACATGCATCTGTTATATTCATGAAATGCCCAGTGATCAATCCCTAAGCTCATGCGGGGCGAGCCAAATGAGTGAAACAAGGGATGGTCGGCATGCTATTTCATCTGAACATAAGGGTTACGACCAGGCTTCGGGAATCCTGGTTTTGAATAACCAATCTGGATTTCTGGGAAGAAATGGTAGAGGCCCGATTAGAGGATGAGAACCTTAGGAAAATTGACATTCTATCCTTCCAAATGTGCTCTAGTTCTTGAGCAGGGAAACTCCAGGGGTGTTTGACTTAATATGAACATAGGGGAATGGAAATTGAGAATCATGATACCCAAAGTTCAGAACATTGTAAGGGTAGTGTGACAAAATAGAATTACTATTGACCATGTTCGAAACATAGTATCCTTATTGCATTATCCTAGAATGGGAATAACAATTGAGGGCCGACCACTGAACATGCAAGAAACACGAGTCTTGACTTGAAATTTCATCCATTATCCTTCTTGAATGCTAGCCTAGGATAGTAGGTGAGCCATAGGCCGAGCATCTAAACTATTAGGGGGTTCCTTCAGACATGAAAGAGGAAGAGGATCCGAATAGGGGGAACACTAAGCATAGAGTGTAGAGTGATGTGTTTTTCTAATGGAGTCCAACAATCCTGAAATTATGCTTCCATGATTAAGAGACATTAGGTCGACGCATCATTCTGACTAGGGATCATAACTACTCCCGAACATGACCTATTTGGCAAGGGATATGGTGCATCCCATGATTAATAGGGGCCATCCTGAACTTGTTCATGGTAGAATCATAGTTTAGTGTCATGCACTGAGGACATGCTAGCTCATGTAGTTTATCATCATTTGATAAGATGAAAGGTGAAAGGGGAGATCCCAGGAATGGAGTATGTGGTGCAGTAGTTGTAAACCTGATGTGAATGGGGACATAATGCCACACACGTATCCCTGGAGGAAGTTCTTTTAGGCCAAGAGACCAAAAGTGGAAGGTAGTTTGGGCCCATGGTAAGGTGCCTGGATGTTCCTATGTACCACATTAGGATGGGAATCAAGCCATACATAGTTCTAAAGGCACATTTTAATGTCATGCGGGACGATGAAAGGCATGTGTGGCATGGTTGCGCCAGTACACATCCTACCCGAACTACTAATCCCATGTGAGTCATGATCGATGTGGGAAATAAGGAGTAGTGATGGGACTTTCCTAGCATAGAAAGGCACATTTTAGGGGTGGTGGGATGTTAGGTGAATAACATCCCAATGATTATGACACACCTATATAACACACCTAGATGCGTGAAGGAGTAGTGCCGAGTATGATGGAATTCCACTTGAACATAAGAAAGTGGAAATATTTGAATCATGATTATTGAGATCTTGACAATAATGATGGTAGTGTGACGATAGAAGATAACTTTTGACCATGTTCAAAACATATTATCCACATCGCATTATCTTGTAATGGGGAAAAACAAATGAGGGTCGACCGCTGACCATGTTCGAAACATGGGACATGTCTCAAATGTCATCTAAGGTCCTCAGAAACATTAGCCCAAGATGGTAGGTAAGCCAGGGTGGCATGAGACCAGGCTATAAAGGGGGTCCCTTTAGACATGGAAGAGGATGAGGATCCAAATTATGGGCTCACAAATCTTGGACATGGAATGAGGGGAACGTCCCTATAAAAATTTCACACTTCGGACACTGCCACAACACATCAGATTATGACAGTAAGACGTATCATATAGAGGGTTTCGATTCCTCCTCCAAGGACAAAGGTCTTGAGGTTACATGATTCCAACATAATGGTCATAGGATGGTCCATTAAGGGGGGTTGATTTAATGGACTGTGCATAGGGCGGCGAAGTGGCCAAACATGATGTGGATTTCTTATAAGGAGATCTTTGTTTAGGGTCATAGAACTCTGACTAGGTGGGGAAAATATGCAGGAAGAACATGGTGAAAACTTTTCAAAACCCAACATGAATGAGGAACCATGAGGTACTCGCTACACCACACATTCCTAAAAGAGTTTAGGATGAGGGGCCGATAGAGAGGGGATATGATTTTTGAGTTCTTGGGGATAGACTCCGAGATAATTTTTTTGGGTGTTTCTATGTATCCCATTAGGATGGGAATCAAGTAGTATGTAGTTCTAAGAGATGTTGTGTAGTTTAACATCTTGTAGCAAGGAAATAGAGTGATCTTAGTTAATGGTTGTAGAAATCAGACTAGAGATGGTAGGGAATGCGAGAGATTCATGGTGAGGTAATTATGAAACCCTGAATGAATGAGGACCTAGAGTCCAGATCACCATGTGTTCCTTGGGGAAGTTTTAGGTCGAGGGACCTAAAACAAAAGTTAGGTTGTGGCCGAGGTAAAGTGACTGGGTGTTCCTATATATCCCATGAGGATGGAGATCAAGTCATACATTGTTCTAAAAGAGACATGATAGGATACTAGTGTCAAAGATAATGAGGTTGTGTGGTTCTGGCCCTTACACCGAAAGAAGCGGTATTTGATAGATATTGTTTGTCCTTTAGGGTGAATGTGTGATTTTTTTGAAGCGATGGACCTAGGATAGAAAGTCCAGGCATCACCATAGAAATCAATCTGTAGGCAGGAATTGAAAAATGGTATGGTGTGTGACCAATAACAAACATGATGCCCCCTTGAGTGATGATATCATAGTACAATTTTGTTTTTCATCGTGTGAACAAGAAGATAATTTCACAGTTTAGAGCCATGTGATGGGACCAACCATGCATTTTAGCATCATGTAGTATAGACACAATAGTTTAAAGTCATGTGGGTCTAGGCATCATAGTTTAAAGTCATATGGCTTAGACATATATAGGAGAGATGAGCTTCCAAAGGGAATGTGCACGGCGTGATAAAGCATACCCGACATGAATGAGGACGAGGTTCACATCATATCGTGCGTGATTCCGAGGAGGAAACCTAAGGCCAAGGGACTAGGAAAGGTTAGAGGATAAGGGGCCGGAGAAACTAGCTTCTAATTGAGCTGGTCCTAGAGACGAAATGTCTGAGTGTTTCTATGTATTCTATGAGGATGGGAATCAAGCCACACGTAGTTCTTAAAGGTTTCTTTTAACACTGTGAGGGACAACATATAGTTTAATGTCACATGCGACAAGAAGTGGGGGGACTAACTCTTAAAAAGGGACGTATGTTGTGAAACTAATGAAAACCCGATGTGAATGAGGAAATAATCCCATACCACATAACGTGGTCCCATAAGAGTTAGAGATCAGAAGGCATAACTGAAGAGATAAGTTAGTGGAACAAGATCTGGACCCAAAGATGAGGCATCTAGGCATTCCTAAGTATCCCATGGGAATGTAAATCAAGACGTACATATTTCTTAAAGAGATCTAAGTTTAAGGTCTTAGAGCTCGGACCATGGAGAAGAAAAATCATTCTTATGTGCATATCTCAACCCGATCCCTAAGCCTACATGAGTTAAAATCAGTGTGGGAAACAAGGGAGAAAGAGTTTTTTTTGCAATACCTGGAATACATGCCAAAGGGAAGTCGGTTCGGAGCCCGGAATGATGCCTTTACCATAGATTTTTTGCACATAACGTGAAAATAAGAACTGAGGGAAAGTGCCAGGAGTGTCGAAATTCCATTTGGACCTAATGGGGTGGAAAATAATGTGAATCATGTAACCAACATTCAAGTCTTGAAGGGGCTGGAACAGCGATGGAGGATAACTATTGACCATGTTCGAAACACAACATCCATATCACGTTAGCCTGAAATGGGGATAAAAAAATGAGTGTCGATCGCTGAACATATTTGCAATGCAGGACATGTATCAATTTTTTGCCTAAAACCCTCTAGGATGTTGGCCCATAATGGTAGGAGAGCCCTTACTCTTAGCATCCATTCCATTTGGGGGTCCCTTCAGGTGTGAAAGATAATAGAAGCCCAAATGAAGAGGAACACGAAGCCTGAAAAGTGGGAAAAAGAATATCCACATAGAATCTAAAACTACAGGTTCTAGACTAGAGTACTCATGGGAGAATTGGCGAATCACCCAAGAGGGTATAGGGACTCGACTTAATGGCAGCTGACTCATAGAGATGAAATCATGGAAAGGGAGTGAAGGCCACTCAGGAGAGAGAGGTATGCAGTGTGGTTTTTATAAACTCGACATGAATGGGGACACACACCCATACCACACTGTATACCCCTCTTCTGGAAGAATGCGGGACAATGTGCCAAAATGATTGGGAGGTTTCTAAGTGATAGGGATGGACCCAATGACCAGATGTTCAGGCAGTCCTACGTATCCCATGAGGGTGGGAATCAAGCTACACGTAGTTATGGGAAAGGGATGACACAAATAAGGGCCAGATACCCCAATGAGGGGCATGTATGACATGATGAGTAACCCGAAATGAAAAAGGAAGTGAGTCCATTCCATAAAACCTTAAGCGAGATCTTAGGATAGGGGCCCAAAAAGGACAAGGGGCCTGAGTCTGGGCCATACACAATATTTCATGGCCATCTTACAGTTTATCATCTTGCAGTGAGGATGAAGGTAGAGGTATCTTGTTCGAGGATGTGTATGACACAATGAGTAACCCGACGTGAATGAGGACAAAATCCCACACCACACTATACAACCTTAAGTGAGAACTTTGGACAGGGTCCCGAGAAGGCCAAGGGGCCTAAGGTTGGGCCTCAAACTGAAAGTCCTGGAGAGTTTTAAGTTTAAAGTATTGTAGTGAGGACGAAGGTGATCTTAGTTTAGGGTCATAGAACTCCTACCATAGATTCCTAGTTTAATGTAATATGCATGGGACAAAGAGGGTGAATCGTCATGCTTATGGAAGACCACAAAGTGACAATGATGATAGAGGATGATTGTTGACCAAGTTTGCAACATAGTATCCACCCTTGTGTGACCAGAATTTGGGGCAAGAAATTGAGCATCAACAACTTACCATATTCGCAAGTCGAGCCTTGTATCGATTTTTTGCGTGAAATACTTTAGGGCATTATCCTGTAATGGTGGGAGAGTGCTTGGGCAGAGAATTCATGCCATTAGGGGGCCCTTTTGGATATAGAGGGGGATGGAAGTCAAAATGATGGTACTCGTGAAGCATTGTGGGGCCTGTTCTGATGGTATGGATGATAAATGAAGGGAGGGATGTCTCAAGGGGATATGTGTGGCGTGGTGAAATAGCCCAATGTGAATAAGGACATGAGTCTCTACCACACCACACAATCCTAGATGAGAACTTGGTCCAGGGGCCCGAAGGGGTCGAAGGACCTAAGGCTGAGCATCCCAACCAATTATAACCAGATGTCCTCTCATACAGGCATTGTCTTCATAACTCCTAAGCCCATGTGAGAAATTCTTGGTATGGGAAACAAGGAGTAGGATTAGGCTCTCCCTATCACATAAGGTCTGACGGCTGGAATCACCCTCCCGCTCGAAGTAGACTGAGATTTGGAGATACGACGGGGTAGAATGAACCATTACACTCCATGCTTGGGACATATGGGGGTGGTGGCTACAAAAAAAAGATAATTTTTGACCAGATTCGAAACACAACATCTAAATTGTGTGACCCGAAATGGGAATAACAAATGAGTGTTGACCGCTGACCATATTCTCAATGTAGGACTCGTATCTATTTGTTGTCTAAAACCCTTGAGGGAATTGGCCTGAAATGATAAGAGATACCTTGGGATAAGTATCCTTATCGCTCGGGGCCACCTTCGAATGTGAAAGAGAATGGGAACCCAAATGATGGGGTGATGGATCATAAATGTTCCCATGCAATCTCAAATCTAGTTAGACATCAGAAGTTATAAAGATCATCAGGGGATAAGGATACATGATACAATCATGATGAACTTGATGTGTATGAGGGAGAAATACCGCACCAAACCATGTGTTTCATCCTAATGCGAGGTCCCGAAGTTCGGGGCTGGGCCTATGGATGAAATGTCTAAGTGGTCTTATGTATCCCATGAGGATGGAAAACAATCCATACGTAGTTCTAAAAACACCATGCAGTTTAGCATAATGCAGTAAGGATGTGGGAGGATTAGAAGAACGAAGGAGGGCACATGGTAGAATCATCATAACTATGACATGGGTGGGGCCGAAGAAGCCTATACGATGCCATGTGAGATCCACCAAAAGAACTATGAATAGGAGGGGATAGTAAAAGGGGAAACTAGTCCAGACTCAAGATGAGGCATTTGAGCATTCCTACATATCCCATGAGGATGGGAATAAAGCCATACATAGTTATTAATATGCGGTTTAATGTCATGTAGGATGATGCACAATTTATGGTTATGTGGGACCATTTAGTTTATGGTCATGTGGGAACATCATGCAGTTTAGGGTCATGCGGGACCGTACATTTTAATGTCATGTTGGACCGTATAGTATATGGTTATGTGGGACCCAATGACCCAATAAAAGTATTGCTTGAGGAACTTGGCATTGTTGGGAGGAGTTATATGCTCACCATCCATTGTAACTAGCGAGTACGCACCATTGGATTAAACCCTATGACTGATGTATGGTCCTTCCCATTTGGGTTCCAACTTGGGTGGATTTATGCGAGGTATCATTGGTTCCCTCAAGGCCAATACCATGTATTTTTTCAAGAAGGATTGGAGGAGAAATTTCTTTTTGAAAGCTCTGGCTATTTTGTTATAATTCCCTTCCAGATTGTACAGCGCACGAAGCCTGTTCTCGTCAAGCGCTTCTAACTCTGCCATATGGATTTTAGTTACTTTATCTTGCACTTGATAATCATAGACAACTGTGCAAAGTTAGGGAAATTGAATCTTGATGGGCAGGACGACCTATGTTCCATACACCAGGGAATATGGGGTCACCTGGGTGGAACTACGAGTCATTGTCCGATAAGCCCAGAGGGAATTAGGGATTTTTTCCATCCAACTCTGCTTATTCTGACCAACCATTTTCTTCATAGAGTGGGTTTTTTTGAATGCCTTGATCTATCTATTTTATTGTGCATGATAGCAAGAGGTGTGGTTAGATAGGATGTTGTACTTAGCGTACAATTTCATCAGCTCAACTTCACAGAAGTTCATTCCATTATTGGTGAGGATGGCATGAGGGACTCCAAATCAGTAGATGATGTTGTAGATCACAAATTCAACGATGTAACGAGCCCTAACCTCTTTGAGTGGAACAACCACTACCCACTTGGAGAAGAAATTTGTGGAAGTCAGGATGAACCTACACCGACGAGATATCACCGGTGGATATGGTCTCACAACTTCGAGTCCCCACACCACAAATGGCCTAGATTACTTGGTAGATTGGATACATTCTAGTGGTCGATGCATTAAGTTAGCTTAAATTTGGAACACATGGCATCTTTTGGGGAACTCGATGCAGTCATGGATCATAGAGGGCCAAAAGTACCTCAGTCTCTTGATCTAGTGAGACAGTTTTTGGCCTGGTTTGATCAGCCCCATAGGAACTGGCATGAACCTCCTACATCACTTGGGAAATATCAAATCCTTGAATGTAACTAAGGAGAACCCCATCAAACCCAAGCTTTTAGAGGATTTGATCATGGCCAAGGCCATCCTGGAGGGTGAAGTACAATACACGATGTCAGATTTTCTCGCGCCCGACCCGATCTACTGGGAGATATATACATTTTGGAGATATTAAACAAAGCGGGCTCTCCTGTAGGGAGACACTTAAATCACTACATACAGGGGACCTAGGGGTCTTTACATGGAGGCTTAGACCATAAGGTGCCTTACCTATGGACCATCATCATCATCAGGGGTGACCAGAGCAATGACACTCTGATGTGCCATGTGGATAATCAGATCATCCTACATGGGATCCACACGTGATGTAGCCAAGCCGACTAGGGCGTCAACTTGACCATTTTGAGATTGAGGAACATGAGTAACTTCTTGATGAGATGGGAACCGGGCCATTATCTAGAGAGTGTGTTTGAAAAATAGTACGAGATCTAGCTTTCTAACGACGTAGTCACCACATATATTTTTGATGACTAGTTCAGAGTCCCCTTTCATAGGCAAATGGGGCACATCGATCTCGAGGGATAGCTCGAGGCTAGTGATGAGAGCCTAATACTCCACATCATTGTTGGTGAAACCTCTTGATAACAGGAATGAGTAAGGCAGAATGGCTTGTGCCAGGGTAATAAATAAGATACCCATGCCTACTCTATTGAGTTTGGGATCATTGAGCCTCCTACCGGTGGGGCTCTGGGAAGAACCATCGAAGTTCATCTTCCAGCAATGCATGGATTGGTCTATAGGGAGGATAACCTCATCCGGGAAATTTTAGTCTAGTGACTAGTGAATAGAAGTTTGATGGGTAATAAGGAAGTCTGCCAATGCTTGCCCCTTAATAGCCTTCTGAGGGAAAAACCTGATGTCGAACTGCTGGAGTATTTTCACCCACCGAGATAGACAAACTATCAATATGGTATGGTTCAATATGTACTTCAGTGGATCTACCCTGGACACCAGCTATACCTCATGGTGCTGCAGGTAATGTCACAACTTCTGTATTGCGAATACCAGTGCAAGACAACTCTTTTTTATAGGGGAGTATCTGGTCTCCATATCTAGGAGCATGCACCTGTGGTAGTAACGGTTGTTCTCCATCCCCTCGTTGTTCTTCTATATGAGAATGGTGCTGAGAGATCATTCTAGGGTGGTCACATAATGGACCGGTGGCCTTTCAGTGATGGGTGGAATTAAGACTAAAGGCCGGAGTAGATACTGCATGATCTCCTCAAAAGCAGTCTGATATTCTTTGTCCCACTCATAGACGGTGCCTTTATTCATGAGCTAAGAAAAGGGATTACACTTGTCAGCCAAATTTGCAATAAATCGGCGTATATAGGCTAGGTGGCCTTGGATTTCTTGAATCTCTTGAATGTTGGTTAGAGGAGACATCTGGATAATGGAATTGATCTTCTCTTGGTCGATATCAATGACCCTGTACCTAACAACCAATCCAAGAAACTTTCTAGAGGTGACACCAAAGGAACACTTCAATGGGTTTATCTTTAGGTGATGGGAACAGAGGAAGTCGAACACTTTGTCAAGGTCTTTGAGATTGTCCTGATGATGGGGAGATTTTAAAACTAGATCGTCCACATAGAATTACACCAACATTATAAGGATCGACTTAAATATGAGATGCATATCCCACTGATAGGTGGCACCCACATTCTTTTAACCGAAGGGAATGACTTGGTAACAGAAAGTACCTTGTGGTTCCCTGAAGGCTATGAAATCCTCATCATCAGTGTCCATTCGAATTTGGTTGTATCTGGAGTACCCATCTATGAAGGAGAGGGCTTGGAATCCAGCTATAGAATCAATCAACAACTCTTTAATAAGAAGGGGAAAATCATCCTTCAGACAGTGATAGTTGAGATCCCCGATGTCGATGCAGAATCTGATCTGGCCATTCTTCATCCAGACTGGCATAATATTTTCTAGACATTTGGGGTACTGGACCTCCTTAACAATGTTAGATCTGATGTTCTTATAAACTTCTGCCTCAACCATGGAACCATGAGATGGGTACATCTTTCTAAGAGGCTGATTGAACCCATGATGATTTTCCTGGAGACCGAGGTGGTGGATGACTACCTAAGGATCTAGTCCCGAAATCTCGTTGTAACTCTATGAAAACACATCACAATGCTTTTTAAAGAAGTCAGCGTACCATTTTTCTCCTCAGGGGGAATGGCAGCACTGATCAACGTGGATCTCGGGTCTGCCTCGCTACTGAGGTTCACCTATACCAATTCATCGACTGTGACGGAGATGCCTTCTCTAAAGGCAGGAGAAGCATCCTCTAAATACTCTTCTTCACTTATGGAGGAGAGATCCTCAGTGGGAGGAGTTTCTTCTGAGTCAGCAGATCCCGATGGGAGGCTAGTACCAGCCTGAGCAGTAGTGGACATTGCATCGGGGGACTCCTAGGTTGCCGCAACCATAGCGATGAAGGCTGTTGATCCAATACCATCTGGCCTTCAGCCCAATGGGCCACTCTTGATGATATTAATGAAATAGCGGGGTGTTGTCTTGAGACAGCTAATTCAGGCTCAGCCGAACAAGCACATATGACATATTACTAATGCCATGGGGTGGAAATCCTGATACCTTATGAGGATAAAAGGGTCTGGGATCACTTTATCCTGATTTGTATAGGAGTACAGGGTTATCTTCAAGCATCGATTAGGCCTGGGAATGTGCTCCCATCTCGTCCCATAAGCAATGAAGCATTATCAAACGTCCGGGGTTGTAGCCTCTAATCGGAGGATTGGAAATATGTAGGTGTCATCTAGATCTGTCCATGGGTCAGTCACAGCCGTGACATGCTTAACCTCATTAGTCTGAATATGCTTGTCCTTGCTCTTGTAGAAGTTGGCATCCAGGTAGCAGGATTCACAAGAGGAAAAGGTAGATGTGTCACCTTGAAGCACACCCACTTGAATATTGAGGGAGTATTTGAGGAAATGGTGATATGATGAGAGAAACTCTACATGCAAGTGGATCCACAACCTCCCCATCAACGCATTGTAGGCCATGTCCTGGGAGACAACCATAAATTTGGTGCTGGCGACTAGGCCACCAAACTAGGTATTCAAGTGGATCTTGCTGACCGATTTCTGTTCCATCCTATCATAACCTTGGATTATTAGGTCATAGGGGCTCAGATAATCTTTAGACAATCCCATCTTTTACAGTGTTTCAGTCAAGATTTGGTTAATTTCAGAGCCTGTGTTGAAAAGACAATGATGAACATCTATGCCATTAAACTGGCTAGTGATATATAGTGGGTGAATGTGCCCCTATATGGGAGATCTTTCATCTTCTCCAAAGAATGAGATAATGTCTTGACATTCATCATTCTTGATCGCCTCATCATGAAAGGCTTCTGCATATTCTACTTCCGTCTCAAACTAGAGGGGGCTTCTTAAAGACTCAATAAGGGACTCATGCACATCTGATGATAGGAGAAGGGCCACAAGTATGGAGAGCCTTACCAGAATGTTGTAATGATTCTTAAGGACATATTACATCTGCACTAGGCGTGAAATTATGCTTGCAAGAGGACGCTCTATGATAAGAGGTATGGTGGGCCCTACTGACTACTCTAGGGACTGACTGGTACTGGGAACATCCCACTGCCCACTCGTCGAAACCTACAGAGTGGCTATCGAATAAGGGCTAGATGACTGAGATCGGCTTGTAGTAGGGCGTGGCTAGTCACAACATGGTTGGAGTGGCTCTGCCAAATCCAGCAACACGAACTGTGTCAAAGGTGGACCTGATGCCACCAAATGAGAAAGTTGTGCATGATGAGCTCTGCACTGAGACTATTTCCTAGTTTTGATATCATGCACAACCTGATTGGAAGTGCAGACCGAGGCACTCCGACAGCCCACATAGCCATGGCTCTGTCGACACTGGTGACGACTAGAGACATTGGGATGATCCGTTGGGCACTCCTCATCCTCAAGAATCATGTAGGGATTTACCATCTCTATGGTGTTAACCGAGGTGCACCCTTGACCATCACTCTAAGAGTCATCCACTAATGTATGGATTTTGGGACGGATCCCCATCTCCAGGGGCATGATGTTTCCGAGAGTATAGGATGAATATGGCATCGGCTAGGGACTTTGCTTTGCCTTACGCCACTAGTGTTTGCTCTTCTGGGAAGAGGCCGGATGAGACAATGATGCAGAAGTGCTGGATACAGCTTCTAAAGATTATGAACAATTCAGGCTCACAATGATGAAACCATGGTAATGAGAAGCTATTTTATGAGCTACCCATTTTTCATACTTTTGGGATCCGCAACTAGAAACCTGAGGCCACTCTCCCTCACTGTCACTGCTCATATCTGGCTTCATGAAGATACACACCACCTATGCCGTAACTAGGCCTAACTAGACTATATTATTATCCACCTGGTCTTGGAGACTATCTTTAAACACATAACACTATTTGAGAGTGTGTCCCAGGATCCTGTGATAAGGGCGGTAATTAGGGTGATCAATGAGGCTCGCCTCTTCTAGCCTTCTACACTCAGGAAAATGTAGAATCCCCTCCTCCAAGGAACTGCAGAAGTAACCAGGGACCTTTGCCTCATTGAATGAGTAGTCCTGGTCTCTCCTTTCTGGAAAGGGTTCCCCTTGAGCTTGACCCTGATGATGGGCTTGAGGATCCTACCGAGGAGGTGGAACTCGGTTATCTCGCCTGGGCAGTGGCAGAGCATTGCGTGGGGGAACCTGCCGATTCTGAGGTGAGTGCTGCTGGGCAAGTGGTTGTGATTGAGGTAGAGGGCCTCTGTATGGATGTGGAGGCTACTCCACTAAAAACAACTCTAGTTTCTTGGGGGCCTCTATTTGGGCCACTTCGGCAGGCTTGGCCATGGTGGCCCTTCTCATGGGGATTGCAGGAGGCAACATACGTGACTTCTTGACCTGCTGTAAGGATTCCTCTAGGTGCTTGGCCTTTTTAGAGAAGTCTATAAATCCCCCATGATAGTTCTGTGTGATTAAAGAGGAGACTAGCTCCATCATGAAATTCCCTATGCACATATTCATCAATTTCTCTTGAGTCAGTGGCATTCAAGGGAATACGTGAGTCCTTTCCAATGGGTGACAAAGTCGGCAACGCCCTCATCAGGCCTCTGCTTGCACTTAAAGAGGTCTGTGATAGTCCTCTTCTGTATGGTGAAACTGAACTAGTAGTGGAATTGCCTATGGAGGTCTCCCCAACTTGCTACTGATCCGATGGGGAGATGGTTGTACCAGACAAACACATGCCCTTACAATTTCTACACAAAGCACTAGAGTTTGGCGGCCTCCTGCAGCGTCAGAGTTCCCAACATGGAGACACAACTTGAGGTATAGTGGGACAGGTGTTGTAGTGGGTCCCCTATCTCATTGAAGGGGGAAAATTTGAGATTCCCAAAACCCAGGGATGCTGGAATATCATCCAACCACAGCAGATAATTCTTTCCATCAGGAGGGAGCGCTAGCTGTCGCATCTCTAATGTCTCGAGAAGGGCAATGAATTAGGATATTAGATCATCTAGGTGGGGTTCCTGTCTTGATGGGGGTCCCTGAATACCAGTGCGTTGGCGAGTTCTTCAACACGATAAAGAGGCCCTACAACTCTTGGAGTGGCTGGTTAAATGACCTATGGGGCAGCTAGGGTAATCCAAGCTGGGTCCCAAGGATTGTCATGCCGTTCAGGAGGATTGGGCGAGACATACCATTCCTTCTCGTTGTAAGTTCCCACCCCACCCCTATCAGAGTGGGCAAGATGTTCAGGGTGAGATGGGGGAAATTCACCAAGGGGAAACTATGATAGACCCTACTGCCCCGGCGTAGGATCATCGTAGTAAGGACATTACTCTATAGTGCGTTCATTAAGGAGTTCGTCAACCACCTACTTCTATTCGGCAAGTTGCTGACGCAATGTGGATTTTTCCAGGTCTTCTTCTATCTTCTGCACTGAGCCAGACAATTCAGAGGTTTTGGTGGTTCCGAGATGATCTTTACCCTTAACATGATTATAGCTAAGGAGTAATTCCTCGGTGGGCATAGGGAGACCCAGTAGGATCCTCTGTTGGTGAGTTACCCTCCCCAAAGTATCCAATAGTTGTGGAACACCTTCCGGGGGGAGGTCCCCATCAAGGAGCTCTAGCTCATTCTCTTCTTCTGATAGGCTAGCCATGTTGATTGTGAATCTACCTGAAGGCATGTCCTCGATATCACCAATCAGGTCGGGCTACCACCGGATAGAACTAAAGAGGAGGGAAACATATTTCCCCTAGCCATGGATCTTAACATGGGGGGAATACTCTTTGATAATCTTGTAGAGTACCTTGAAAATCTAGATGTATCTTTTCTAGAGGGCCTTACGGTGGCCTGGTGACTCAGGGCGCTGAGCCACAGGAAGTGCAGATAGATCAACCAGATGACATTGCTCAACAATGTCTTCCAAATGCTATTGGATCTTCGGATAAGACACTTGCTGGTGATGAAGGAAGAAGTGAATCTCCCAGAGGGTTTGACGAAAATACTAAACTTCCTCTGGGTTAGGGATTCCAGCACACAAAAATTCAGTTCGGCAACAGGCCAAAAAATCACTGGTAAGTGGTCCACTATGAGGATATTCAATAATATCCTTAGCTCGAATTCAGGGTCTGGCCCTTCATTTCCCCACTCATCAACCAAAGGTGTCTGAGGAACCAGTAGCAATACTGAAGTAGACCACTGGGATGGCAAGCTGGCTAGTAGAGAATATGGAGAGCGAGCTGATAAACTGCCACATCTCGGGATACCCTCCAAAGAGTGAAGTGACTTATCCATGAAGTTGCGATAAGACAAGCTGACTACTGCGGTTTCCAGCTCGGGGACCATGACTATTGGCAGTGGACCATGAAGTTTCTTATCCATCATTGGTCCCCATAATAGCTCCTTGTGATCTTTAGTCGAGGTAGAGAGTGCTTCTGGTGATGATGGTGGTGATTTCACAATCGTAACCTATGGGGTTGCCAAATTTTCTCCCTCCAAGATATAACTATGGAGGGAGGTGGGAATTCGGTGGAATTCACATTCTTAGAGTATGAGGATGATGCACCTCATTCCTGCCCCGACCCTTGACATGAGGGATCTATGAGAGGGTTCCATCGCTGAGTCATATTCGGCTTCGGAATCTGAGATAAAAACCAGTTTGATCTCAGTATGAATCTTCTCAGTGTTCTATTTATGGTGGTGATGACCAACCCTCCTGCCCCGGGATGGTTCTTCAAGATAGTGAAAATTTCCGGAATGAGGAAGACCTTCAGCCATACTGGTGTTGTGGCAGAGAGGACTTTCGCCTGAGTAAGATGGGGCGCGAGGAGCACTGGGACAGATATAAAAGGGGATATGGGGAGGACCTTCGTGGGAAGTGCGAGAGTGGGTAGGACCTCCGCTCAAGCACATAGGATCACGAGTAGGAACCCATGATTTTTTCTCCTGGATACCTCAGTGTGAGGGAGGTCCTATTATTGGTCGAGCTGAACATGGGTAGGACATTAGCGATTGGTGTTTTTGAAGTGAATATGGACCTCACCCTTTCTATTTTTGTAGCGAGGAGGACCTTCACCAGCTGTTTTGAGGACATGGAGAGGCCCCCCATGCTGAATATTGACCGGATGTGCAACATCCCCACACCAAAAGTTTGTGGAAGGAGGGATGACTCTATACCTGATGTAATGAGAATGAGAGAGGATTCCATGTTGAGTGTCACCATCATGGGGAGGTCCCTCATTTGAACTAAGGGTATCATGAGGATGACTTCCATTATTGATATTGGAAGCGTGGAAGACCCCTTTTCTCCATGGTGGTGGTATGGGGAGGGCCTCCGTACTGGTGGCTACCACTACATGCACTGACGGTCGAGAGAGTCCACCCATCCTACCTTTGTGGTGGTTGGGGCCTCAATCCGGGCCAAGTATACAAGTTCCCCTACTCAAAATATTCAAGGGGTTGATGATACACATTGGTGATGGCCCGAGCCATAGTAGTTGCTGACGTTGACTCCCCTTGGTGGGTGTCCTCCTCATCTGGTGCCCAACACTAGTGTTGGGTCAACTGGACTGAGGCCTATGGTGCAGGCACATGGTTTACCTACTCCTTGACTCGTGGGACTAGATGGCGGCACTGGTGCAACCTAGTGGGAGCCCTCCTTGGGGACCCCTAAAATGGGATCCCGAATGGGCCGCCGTGAACATCCCATACCTCTATGGCATAGGGGATTGAATAATCAAGGAATTCCAGAGAGAGTCTCTTGAAACTATTGTAAGTTGAAGTGGGGAGTAGTGGCTCCCTACGCAGCCCTTGGGGGTAGAGTTTATTCCGAGGCGCAGACGCCTCTAGATCTTGGCGGGCCATATCCTAGGTTGGGATAACCCCATCCTCCTCGTACCGGAATATGAGGAATTTGATCACTCTCCAATGAATGATTTCATATGGGGATATGGGGCTTGGGCACCCAAAATTTGTAGGTGTAGAGATTGTTGCTGAAGCGGTGGATCCGTGTGGGACTGTCGCATTTTCATTTCCCCTACCCCTGTGTTGGTGGGAGGGCGGTGATCGAATTCCAACAGTAGCTCGGTTCCTATAAAGCAGGGAGATTAACCCATTAGTGCTGAAAGGAAAGGAACTGATGACCAATTCCCCAATTCTATTCCATCATCCAAGGATGGTAAGATGGATCCTCGATGACAACATTGCAGACTGGGATGTCCAATGTTTTGACATCCCCAACTTCTGGTGAGTTTCATGTCAGACCTGCTATTTTCTTGGCAGGACCTGACGACGGATAGCTGGATTCGGTGAAATGATAGTCCAATAATGTCTCAAACACTACTAATATTAATATTTAAGAGAATGACATCACGTCGGGTTCACCATTTATATTTCTGATTCTTTTTCTGGGTCACACGTGTCCGTCTTTTCGAGGTCGATGATGTTGTTTGTTGCCTTGCATTCCATATTGCCAAAGGTAGGCGGCATCTATTCCTTGTTTAGGGATTTTTTCTCCTTGATTGAAATGGGATGATGGGATGTCAGTTCTTCCTTCCGAGGATTCCTCCTTAGAACTCATCACCTAATCAGGGTTTCCCTTATAGATTAAGACGTTGTATGTGAAACTCTTCCCAATGCCATATCTTCATGGACACCAGTTAATTATACTTATTATGTCGGGAAATTATATGGGCTCTGGTTAGGGAAACAACCTTCTGTCAGGGGAGTAGTCACGTTGGACATCCTTGGCATGTCTGGATGCTGAAACACTAGCACGTCTGGGTTTCTTCCCCTTATTATTGGGCTTCTCAAGGGTGCGGAAGCCCGAGGAATCCCACGTCGAACGTGGGGAATTATATTCCATAGGAATTTATCTGAGGTTTTCCTCATATTTCTATGTTTAACATAGGGTATTCCTTAGGATTAACGTCTAGTGGAGAAGGACCAGACTAATCTGAACACTGACTAGAGCTGATCAGGTGAGTGAAACCACTAGATGGAACACTGATATTGGGGCTAACACGTGGTTAGCTACCCGATTGTTTCTAAAGGAAATGGGGAATGAGGTGGCATGATCCCACTGGGATGTGGAGGCCCAGGTAAGAATCAAAATGGATAATGGATGGTTAAATGGAGTGGGTAGATAATGAGATGGTGTCGACTTGGGGAAGACGTTGATGTTGGGCTTGAGCCTCAAAGAGACCTCATACGTATCCCTGTGGCAGGAAATCAAAGTCCACATAGTTCATCTAACAACGACTTACCATTGATTGGGGACTTGAACAGCTTACCACTGAATGGGGTTGACAATGGATTACTACTGAATGGGGGTCACAATGGCTTTGCTCATGATGGGGTCATAACGACTTACCATTGGATGGGGTCACAACAGCTTACCGATGGATGAAGTCACAATGGATTACCATTGGATGGGATCATAATGGATTACCACTTGATGACGTTGAACATCATAAAGGCTTCCTACGTAACCTATCTCAGAGGCAAGGATCAAAGACCACGTAGTTTGGGATGGTGGATGCAGTTTAATGTCATGTGGGATGAAAATGGGGCATGCAGTTTATTGTCATGTGGGACGAAGGTGGTCCGACATTAATAGGGGGTTAGAACCAATGGTTGTTGGGATTGATCATCGGGGAGGCTTCCTATGTACCTTTTCTTGGAAAGAATCAAAGTCCACATAGTTCATATAGGAGTGTGGGAAACCAAAGTGAAGGGGGTTAGAACCAATGGTTGGTGGGCTTGAACCTTAGGGAGGCTTCCTACGTATCTTGCCTTGGAAAGGATCAAAGGCCTCATAGTTTAAGATGGTTTTGGTGAACTGATGTGAAGGGGCTTAGAGAAATCAGGTGTTGGGATTGAACCTCAGGGAGGCTTCCTACATACCTTCCCTTGGAAAGGATCAATGTCCATATAGTTTGGGAAGGGATTTAGTGAACCGACATGAAGGGGTCAGAATGACTAGATGATGGTCTTGAACCTCAGAGAGGCTTCCTACATACCATGCCTTGGAAAGGATCAAATTCCATATAGTTCAGGAAAGGGTTTGGTGAACTGACGTGATGGGGGTCAGAACGACCAGGTGTTGGGCTTGAACCTCAGGGAGGCTTCCTACATACCTTGCCTTGGAAAGGATCAAATTCCATGTAGTTCGGGAATGTTTAGGTCTTACAATCTAGGATACCCAGAGAGGATGTCATGGTCTATGCTTACTCTAAGACCATGTGAGTCATGATCGGTGTGAGAAAAAAGAGGTAGAAAAGACCTGACGATAACTTCGCGAAAGGTGCATCCATGGGAAGTGGGATGGGGCTTACACATGTTTAGCGGTCCAAAGAGAAAACAGGGGCTTACACATGGTTAACATCCTATTGTGATTGAGATTGGGACTTAATCTAGGGTGGAGGCCTAAGTGGTGACAAAGCCCAGCGAGAGAGGGATTTGGCACCCAGGAAGATAGGAGGAGCAGGGATGCTACCTCATGGAGAAAAAACTAGGGGCTTACACCAGGGTGGTTTCCCTTTCCTCGTGAACAGACTCCGCTCCGATAAAGGGGATTTAATTCCATGTGAGTAATGATCTCAATCCCATGGAGACCAATGGGTGTAGATAATGTCCAAGATGGGGAACCCCACGTGCAACACATGGGGCGAGGTCACAGTTTAACGTCATGTGCTGAGGATGAGGGTGCTTGGAAGTTTAACGTCTTATAGCTCGGACGAGGTGGAGTTTCTCTACACCCCTAGGACTTACATAACTGATGCCCATCCTCCCTTTAGGTAAGGAAGGCATCGAAAATTCCATGGCTAAGGGGTGTCATGAGGTGATCTCATTGGGGGTCTATGTTAGCGTGGATATGCGAAGAAGCAATTTCCGTTAGCGTGACTATGTGAAGAAGCATGAGAAGAAGCAACACAATGAGTAGCACCACCCAAGGGAACTTGAAATTTCTTCATTGAAACCTAAATGGCTGCATGGGAAAAGAAGTTGCAGAGTAAATATGACAACCCTGATTTTTATTACAACTTAAACATGCTTTATTACATAAAACTTCACTTGATACAACAAAGAAGATCGAGAGGTTTAGTGTCTTTGGGGATTAGGATCATTACATAAAAACTTTAAACTTGAAATACATCATCTTTATTGAAAACTTCCTTTACATGACCACTACATTACTTCGTACTTAGCATTGCATGGGATAACCTGAGGACATGCATAAGAAAAGGGTGAGCTATAAAGCCCAGTAAAGGAGTACACAATGAATAACATGAGGAGTACAATACATGTTAGGCAATAGGAACATCAATAGAGAATTAGAGTAACATGAACATAAAGGCATGATAAAGCATGATAACCATAACATGGAAATGTGGCAACAACACTTAACATTTAATTAGCATGTGCCAAGGCTCATTGCACATGGAGAATGAGTAAACCCTCATTGCACTTGAAGCATGAGTAAACCCTTGTTGCACTTTAATTATCATGAATCAACACTCATTTCACATGACGTATCATGATACTATAATTTACCCAATGCATTGGAGCGCTATAAAGGGCGCACCCTTCTTAAACATTTCATTTCATGCATAAGTGTGCCACATGGATCATAAAACATGGATTCATAAAACATAATCATTTATTCCACGATAAAGGAATGCGGAATTCATACATGAAACATTATAATCAATAAGTAAATGTGCATAAAGGTGAATACCCTTGATGGAGAAATGGGCATGGTATTCACTACACAATGATATTGGCTTAGAAAATCGGTGTGATTTCGGCAGCGTAATGACATGACATAAGAATTCATAAAAAAGGTTGATGAGAGAGAAAGTGGTTCCTCATCATATTTACGTGTAATGGAAAGTAAGGAGATCATATAGATACATGTCCCAACAATTTAAAAGGAATTTAGATTCATGATACAAAAGTATTGCTTGAATATAAAAGAGGAGAAAAAGGTTTCTTTCGGAATTTCGGCATAGTAACGGGTGTACATGGGAGGCTTTTAATGAGAGAGAAAGGGGTTACTCATCATATTTACATGTAATGGACAGTAATGAGGTCATATAGATACATGTCCCAACAATTGAAAAGTAATTTAGATTCATGATACAAAAGTATTGCTTGAATATAAAAGAGGAGAAAAATGTTTCTTTCGGAATTTCGGCATAGTAACGGGTGTGCTTGGGAGGATTTTAATGAGAGAGAATGGAGTCTCCCATAATTAAAACAATAAGAGGGAAGTATGGGAGAGGTGAGAAACCATACCCCAACATTCATAATTGAAATTAAAAGGGAAATACAACTTAAAGAAAATTGACAAAATTGAGAATGGAAGAAAAAACCCTTACTTGGACGTGTGCTTCCAAAGGCTAGAGAGAGGCTAGTGAGAGGATTATTGGGAGCTTGGGGCACCTTGGGAGGATTCTAGAGAGAGTAGGGAAGAGGTTTGACGAACTACAAGGAATTTTAGTGAGGAGGAAGTGGGAGCTTGGGTGGGTTTATATAGGAAAGGTGAGAGAATTCTTTATTATTTAGGTTTGGGACCCCTTATATTAAAATAATCCAAACCACAAACCATCCCATTGTATTTGCCCATGGTTTATGGAAAAGGAAAGAGGAAAACAATAATTTACAAGGCCAAGGTCCGAACTTATTAAAAAATTAGGGTTGCTTATGTGGATGTGAGTCACACTCCCATGGAAATTAATTTAAAAAGGAAAAGTGTTGAATAAGTCTTGAGGGCTCCATTAATGCATTGAAAAGTAAGTCAAACAAACCCAAAACCTCATTATTTTAATGATAAAACACATATTGGCCGAACATAAGGATTATTTTATTTTATTACATAACCATTGGGTCATTATGATGTCATAGAACACATTATAAAAATTAAATGGTATTTAATTTTTACCCAAAAATTTGACTGTATCAGAAAATTATGAAAAATTCACCGTTGGATAATTTCGACATCCTGATTCCAAAAATAATATTTATTTTATCTAAATAATTTTCTAAATATGTGAATTTTCACTTTTAAAATAAAAACCGACATTTATAAAAAAATTCACGGATTTTGACAGAAATGGATTTCAAACCTTAATAAAAATATTAATTGCATTCATAAAATTATAAGATCATTTATACTTAATAAAAAAATTAATTTAATATTAATAATAATATTTTATAAAAAATATTATTTAATTCAAAAATCATTTAATTTAATAAAATATAATTCTTAATTAAATAATAACTAAAACCACCATTTGTACTTTAAAAACTAATTACAATGTATAAAAAATGACTAGAAATTATATTCATTATTATATACAAAAATAATGTACATGAACAAAGTGATACTTATTTGTTACATAACCCCTTAAAATACCCGCATAAGACCTAAGGGTAAGGTGTGCGATGGTGACAGACTCTTGGGGCGGCTCGGATAACATTGCTCGAGTGGTAATTTCAATCAACTTCCACTTTTCCCGTAGATGATCACGTTCGAGCTTGACTTGATGAAGCTCAGCTTGGGCTTGGTCAAGGGAAAAGCCCAAAGACGCCACCTCTTTTCTGAGCTCTGACAAATGGGATTTGTAAGGGGAAATTTTACTGGATGAGGCCATCGCTTCCTTTGTCTGAGTAGAAATGGGTTCGTTAAAGCCATATATTTATACTACTCATATGATCACTGTTCAACGACTACAAAAGTAACGGTCACAAATCTTAACATAAAACTAAAGAAGTTGACATCTTATAAAAACATTTTTTATAAAGAAACATTTAACTGGATCAAGAGGGATTTTCTATTAATGAAACTTTGGGTCGTTACAATATTCCCCCCTTAAGAAATTTCACCCTCAAAATTTTCCTTTTCCCACACTAAAACAAATGTGGGTAACTTAGCTTCATCATTTCCTCCGACTCCCAAGTTACTTCTTCAAACTTGTGGTTTCTACACAACAACTTGACGAGGGGCATTGTCTTATTTCGTAGAACTTTTTCTCTACGATCTAAGATCTTCACTGGTTTCTCCTCATAAGAAAGATCGTCTTCTAATTGTACCACCTCGGAAGAGAGTACATGTGAAGGGTATGGTATGTACTTCCTTAATAGGGATACATGGAAGACATCATTCACCTTGGCCATAGTAGGTGGAAGTGCTAGTCGATAGGCCACAGCCCCAACATGATCAAGAATCTCGAAGGGGCCTATGTACCTTGGACTTAACTTCCCTTTCTTTCCAAACCTCATGACCTTCTTCCATGGAGATATGCGTAAAAACACCATGTCTCCAACTTTAAAATCAAGGTCTCATCGACGATTATCTGCATAACTCTTCTGTCGACTTTGGGCTGCCTTGATATGCTGCTAAATGGTTTTCACCTTCTCCACCATTTCTTCGACCATTTCTGGTCCAAGCAGCTTATGTTCACCGACCTCATCCCAACATGTTGGTGTTCTACACCTTTTCCCATACAGGGCTTCATATGGTTCCATTTGGATGCTCAAGTGGAAACTATTAATATAAGAGAACTCAACTAGAGGAAGATGTTGATCCCATCCTCCTTTAAAGTCCATTGAGAACGCTCTCAACATATCCTCAAGTGTTTGGATAGTCCCCTCAGATTGGCCATCAGTTTGAGGATGATAGGCCGTACTGAAGTTCAGTTCAGTATTCAGAGATTGTTGAAGACTCTTTCAAAACATAGAGGTGAATCTTGGATCTCAGTCAGAAACAATAGATAGTGGTACTCCATGCAACCGTACCACATCCCTGATATATATCTGTGCCAGTTGATCCAAAGAGAAATCCTCTCAAATAGGAATGAAGTGTGCAGTCTTTGTAAGATGATCCACAACAACCCATATTGCATTGTTGCCTTTGGATTTCCTTGGAAGTCCAGTGACAAAGTCCATGGTGATGTTCTCCCATTTCCATTCTGGTATGGGCAATGGTTGCATCATCTTCTTAGACTTCTGCCTCTCTTCCTTCACTTTCTGACACACCAGGCACTTTGATGTATATTCAGCGATCTCCTTCTTTATATTATCCCACCAAAAGTTTTCTCGGAGATCTCGATACATCTTTGTGCTCCCTGGGTGAATAGAGAAATTTGAACTATGTGCATCATCCAAAAGTTCCTTCTTCAGCTCCGAACTTGATGGAACATATAGTATTTTCCCAAACCGCACAATTCCTTCTTCATTAACATTAAACTCTGAAGATTTTCCCTTTTTGATAGCTTCCACTTTGTAACACCCCAAGCTTCCACTGTACGTTTCCCTTTGAATAATGCAATAGCGTGTGTTGTACGCAACCTCGAGCTCTAACACACACCACAACTAATTAAACTAGCCATTGTGAATAGAAATACCTAATTTTTGAAATTTTATAAATTTTATTTATCAAAATGGACTTCATTTTTGGATTCGGAATATTGAAATTAGCCTATGTTGAATTTTTGGTATTTTTCTGAGAACTTCTAAATTTTTATGAATAGTGAAAAATACTTAAAAACAACTTTTTTAATCAAAATAATTTATAGTGATAAATTATAATATTTAGTGGTTTTAAGGTATAATTAGAATATATTTTTTACCATTTTATCCAATGGTGGTCATTAGAATTAATTTAACATTGAAATTGGACATAAACAATTGCCGAACTTTTGATATAAATTGTTTCTTAAAAACACGCTATTTGTTGTAACAGCGGAAATTAATTATAAAATTCATTAATACAACTTATATGTTTGGAATTTTGTAAAATAGACATCATTTTTGAATTCGGAATATCAATTATAGCTTAGGGAGAAAGTTTGGCCTTATTCTGAAAAACTTCAATTTTTGATGAATAGTGAAACCACTAAGTGGTTGTTAAAAACTGATTTTTCATTAAAATGAAATATTACCACTTCTGTGATTTGATTTTCAAAAATCTGACATACATGGTTGTCATTAAGAAGTAAAATGTGGTTCAATGAGATTAAAATATTTTTTTGGTGAATAGTAACTTTTAAGTTCTTAATCGCGATTAGAGGTAATTAGTGTAGTTTAAGGTACAAATAGTGTTTTAATAATATGAGATGAGCATGAAACTTGTCCTACTCCTATTGGATGAGTCATGGCCGACCAAGACAACCCATGGGACAAATTGGGGACCCCATGGAGCCACTTTAGTTGGAAAATAACATTAATATATATTTATTTAATGTTAAAATTAAATTGACACAAACATGAGTTATTTTACTAAAACAGTTTTAAGTGGGGTTACACAAGTCCAAATTTTGACTATAAATATTCATTAGAAAGATAAAAATATTTCCTACATCATAGTATTTTTTTTATAATTTTTAGACATTAAATAAATTAAATTATTTATGACATCATTATGATGTGGCGATGACCTCATTATTTAACGATTTAAATAAAATGAGAAGATAATGAACAATCCAAGGCTTACACTTGTCCAAAGCCTATTTTATGAGGAGATTTCGAAACCTTATCACCTTATCCTCGAATTATATAAGTGTGGGACCTTTATAATCCGAAAAGCATTGTGTAATAATGTAACATTTCAATCTTTCCAAAAGAGCCCCTCCTCTCCTCTTATAAAAGGCCCCCACCTCTACCACCTTATTCACACTTTCAAGCCTTTTGGTTCGGCCAAACCCTACCCAAATACTCTCCCAACTTCTCTCCCTTCATCCTAGAATCTTTACCTTATTCATAAAGCCATCCTAAGGAGTCCTTTTGATCAAATCAAAAGGAAGAACCCGAAGAAGAGGTAACATTTTCATCACCCTCTTTCATGTTTCTTTCTTCTTCCACTCCCTCTTTGTTTATTATTTCAATTCTAAAATTATAACTCCAGTATCTTCTATATACAGTGATGTTATTATAAATATGTAACAACCATATTCAGTATTCTACCCATCATTTGAATGACATGTCACCATACGTGCGTATGTACGGCTTACCGTCTCCACGTCGTGGTGTAATTGTTATTCAATATATTATTATTTAGATGGGTATAATAATGATATGTAATTCATGTAAATAATAAATATAACATGATAATTATTCGGTATATATGATATACTATCCAATTATATATTATTTTAATATCAAAATAATGATATTGTCGCTCGTGCGTACGTACGGACTACCGTCTCCACGAACGCGATGAGATTCATTCTCCGTCGTACCCATTCAAGTATAATTATCATTTGATGATTTAAAAATAATGTTTAAGGACATGATATCATTCTGGATATGAATAAGATACAACCTATCCATGAAAAACATGACTTACGTAACAAAACATATAAAAGAAAACGAGTAAGTTAACACCCGAAACAACGATAAATCTAAGATATTGTTAACAAAGCAATGTTAAAAGATCATATATGATATCATATGAATGTATATGATTCTAGTATAATTTAATAACAATTATTTCACCATTATACAGGAGGTTAACCTACCCCAACCAAGGAAAAGTACAAGGTAAGGGTTTACTTCACAACCTCTTCATTATCCAAGGTTGTTTATACGTAATAATCTACTGGAATATCTTTATCATCCACATCCATGTTTCTTCAAAATGTATTTGAAAACATTTTTATTATTTACAAGAATATGGGTTAAAGTCATTTATACCCTTTTTGAATTTTTATAAGAGGAATATTTCCGTCGTTTTCAAAACAAGGTCCTTTTTAACCTTTTCGACAGAATTAAGGTAAGAATGTTTTTTTATACGGCGGGTGCGGTTATTTCCGCCGTTATAAAATCTTCAAAGATTTCCTTACAATCTTATAAGAATATTTTCAAGAAAATGTTTTATTTTATATGGCTATTAAATAATTTCAAAAATAGAAAAAGATATTTCTCTAAAAAGTGTTTTGATTTCATCTATGTCAACATCCTTTGATGGATTTTACGCTTATTTGAAGTTGATTTATTATGATACAAAACTTCTATATTGTATTGAAGGTTTTGTGATATGTTTGACTGTGGATGTGCTATTTTTATACCATTCATAGTTTATGGTAAAATTATTGACATTTCGTATGCTAGTTTTAATACGAATGTTTATGTTATGTTTAAACCTTTTCATATGGGAATGAATTGGACTTAATATGTGACGGGTGGAGCCCGCTATAGCTCCTCGATGCATTGGTAGGTCTCATGAGACAAACTAGTGTCTTGGCACAAGGCCTTGACAAAATCTTATTTGTAGTCTTGGCACGAGGCCTTGGCTATGTGGTTATGATAGTCTGGCATTATGCATTCCAACATTATGAAAGTGGTTATTGATATTTCATGTGATTATTCGTCTAGTAGAATATCCATGTGAGTAAGTAATGGCATTACTTTATTTTACTTTTGCCAAATTATGATGAAGTTCAAGTTCAATAAGGCTTTTGTTTTAGTTATAAATTGCCTTAAAATGATTATGTTTTCTTATAAAAGCTTCCGCAATATTGTTATCCTTACTGAGCATCTGAGCTCACCCCTTTCAATGTTTAAATATTTTCCAGGATGTGAAGAAGTGTATTATGACTAACTTGCAAGAATATTCAGTGAAGATATGAGTGTGGACTATGAAGACCATGTTATTGTAGTTTGTTCAATTTTGATGTAATGAAAGACTTATGAATGTATCTAGTGTTTCCAAGGCTACTAAACTAATCGGTCTTTCGAGACTTGATCTTTTGTGATCATGCCAATGTTACGAAGTAATGCACCGGCTCTGGGTAGCTGGGGTCGGGGCGTTACAGTTGGTATCAAAGGAAGTTTAGTACAAACCTTGGAAGCTAGATTTAGATAAACTCTGATTATAGCACATAGACCTAAGATGAACTTTGAGGAGTAGTATAGAAGAACTTCCTAGAATTTTGGTATTGTAGAGATTTTGTGAGTTTTCCAAGCAATACATCCCTGTCTGGATACGAGCAGGTAGAGGCGGCTCTGGCACATATGTACCTAGGGGTAAAACCCGAAAACACTGCTTTGAGCTAGACTCGAACAGGAACTGGTGCACGACAACGGGCCTTACTGCACTCTTGGTTACGACACTCCCGGGGGATATGCTTAGGATAACTCTCATTTTCTTTACAAATCATTATGAAGGGTTTATGAGTATATAATTCCTCAAAGAAAACATTTCTTTTTATGATTATGGATTATATCCATAAATAGTTCAATTTAAGTTAAGTGTTTTATAAGTATGGGATTATGTATTTTGATTCATAAACTGATCTAGTTTATGCCATTATTTATAAATGGCGCCTAGTGGAAGAAATGGAAACCATATCAATGCACGTACTCCATGTAGGGATTTCCCTCCTGCTCAAGATAATTATAATGGGGCTGGTGATGGAACTGGTGCTGATCAGCTAATCACCATACTGGGACAACTTACTCAGGTTATGAATAATAACCTTACCCGTATGGATCAGCCTGATCCACAGCGTGGAGGATCAATGATAGATCGATTCATGAGGCAACAACCACCAACGTTCAATGGGAGTACAAATCCCTTAATAGCCGAGCAATGGATAAATTCCCTAGAGAAAATATTTCAGGCTTTGGGGAGCAGTGAAAGGGAAAAAGTTATCATGGCAGTTTACCACCTCACTGGAGATGCCGATCAATGGTGGTCACTAATTCAAAACACAAAGGAAGATGATGAATTAACAAACATGGAATGGCAGGAGTTCAAAGAGCTGTTCTTAGAAAAATACTTTCCTCGAGACCATCGAGCGGATATGGAAAGGCAATTTCTGAGTCTGAGGCAGAAGGAGGATGAGAATGTCGCAAAGTATGAGGCTAACTTTACAAGGTTAGCAAGGTATGCTGCAGATTACATACGTGACCCAAGAAGTAAGACTGATCGTTTCTTTGATGGGTTGAAACCATTTCTCCGTCGAGCTTTAGTATCACAAACCTTCTCTTCATACGAAGGTATTGTCTCGTGCGCTATCAAGACGGAAAAGGAATTCTCTAAGTCTTATGACTTTAAAGCAAAGAAAGAGAAGAAGAGACCTGCTGATCAATCTGGGAATGTAAATAAAGGGAAGAAGGGAAAGGTTGAATATCCATCTTGTGGTAAATGCGGGAAGAAACATCCTGGTACTTGCTTGAAGGGAATGGGAGTCTGTTACAAGTGTGGTGAAAAAGGCCACCAAGATCATGATTGCAAGGGGAAGAAGGAAGCTACCAACGTTCAGTGCTACAATTGTAGGGAGATGGGGCATTATGCAAATGAATGTCCTAAGCGTCAGGAGAACTTACCTCAGAAAAGGCCAAGGGATCAAGGCCAGGCTTATGCTATCACTACTGCTGAGGTAGAAGCTCCGAAGGACGTGGTGGCAGGTAATTTAATGGTTTCCTCAAGTTTAGCAAATGCATTATTTGATTCTGGATCATCGCATTGTTTCATATCTTCCCAGTTTTCTAAGAAAATTAGATATTTCCAATTTGATTTAACAAGGGAGTTGTCGGTCAAAACCCCTAAGGGAAGTATTGTTGCAACAAAGTTTTGTCGATTAGTTCCCATTAGAGCACCTAAATGTTCTTTACCTGCTGATCTCATCGTCATACCCATGATTGAATTTGATATAATCCTCGGTATGGATTGGCTTTCAGACCATGATGCAAAAATTTATTGTAAGAGAAAAGAGGTTACGATTCTTGATGATGATGATAAGGAACACCTTATCTTTAGAGCCGAATCGTCGCCACATAATTCTTATCTAGATCCACCCCTAGTAACTCAACTAAATTCAATTATTGGGGAGGAAGAGAAGGAAATTACTGAGGGTGAGGAAAGGAAGATTCAAATAGAGGATGTACCTATTGTGAGAGAATATGTTGATGTGTTTCCGGAAGATTTACCTGGACATCCTCCAGAACGAGAAGTTGAGTTTTCAATTGATTTAATTCCTGGATCAAGGCCCATATCGAAGACCCCTTATAGAATGGCCACTGTGGAATTAGTTGAACTAAAGAAACAACTAGAGGAATTGAGTAATAAGGGGTTTATTCGCCCTAGTGTTTCTCCTTGGGGAGCCCCTGTTCTTTTTGTTAAGAAGAAAGATGGATCTATGAGGTTGTGCATTGACTATAGGGAGATCAATGCTATAACAATAAAGAACAAGTATCCCCTACCTCGCATTGATGATTTGTTTGACCAACTGCATGGAGCTCAATACTTTTCAAAGATTGACCTTCGGTCCGGGTACCATCAGTTGTGTGTGAAGAAGGAAGACGTTCCAAAGACAGCATTTCGAACAAGGTACGAGCATTACGAGTTTACAGTAATGCCTTTTGGATTGACTAATGCACCCTCTGTTTTCATGGATCTGATGAATAGAGTTTTCAAGGAATATCTTGATGACTTTGTAGTGGTATTTATTGATGATATCTTGGTATACTCCAAAAGCCACGAAGATCATGAAAATCACTTACGCATTATCCTGAAGACTCTTAGAAGACATGAATTATATGGGAAATTTAGGAAGTGTGAATTCTGGCTTCATGAGAGTTCTTTTCTTGGCCATATTGTCTCTAAGGATGGAATTTCCGTTGATCCTTCTAAAACCAAGGCAATCCAAGAATGGCCAGCACCGACAAGTATAACTGAGGTACGCAGTTTTATTGGTTTAGCAGGTTATTATCGACGTTTCGTCCAGAATTTTGCCAGATTGGATAACCCATTGACAAAGCTCACTCGTAAAGGGATTAAATTTGTCTGGACAAAAGAGTGTGAAGAATGTTTTGAAGAACTGAAGAGAAGATTAGTCAATGCCCCTGTATTGACTCTACCATCGGGGAATGATGGGTTTGTTATTTATAGTGATGCATCAAAGAAAGGACTCGGTTGTGTCCTTATGCAGAATGATAAGGTCATTGCCTATGCATCATGACAGCTAAAAATTCATGAGAAAAACTATCCTACTCATGATCTTGAGTTAGCAGCTGTGATCTTTGCTTTAAAGATATGGAGACATTACCTCTATGGTGAAAAATGTGAGATTTATACTGATCACAAGAGTTTGAAGTATATTTTCACACAAAAAGAATTCAACATGAGGCAAAGGCGATGGCTTGAACTACTCAAGGATTATGATTTCACGATACATTACCACCCGGGGAAGGAAAACAAGGTGGCAGATGCTTTGAGTAGAAAAGACCATGGAGTTTTGAATGTGATGAGAATTGAAAGGGATCCAATTTTCTTGGATCTAGTGAAGATGGACATGGGAATAACTAGGGAAGGTGAAACATCAATGCTTTTTCAAATGGTTGACAAACCATCATTACTAGAAAGGATTAAGAGTTCTCAGACCAATGATGAAGAATTTCAGAAGAAGATTAAAGGTGTGAATGATGGAAGATTGAGGGACTTTGTGTATAAGGATGGAATTTTGAAATTCGGGAAGAGACTTTGTGTTCCCGATATACCTGATCTAAAAAGGGAATTGCTGGATGATGCTCATAGTTCCAACTTCTCTATACACCCTGGGAGCACCAAAATGTATAGAGATTTGAAGGAAAATTTTTGGTGGGACAATATGAAGAGGGAGACTGCTGATTTTGTGTCGAGGTGTATGGTTTGTCAACAAGTGAAAGCTGGAAGGCAACATCCTGGTGGAGTATTGCAACCTCTTCCCATACCTGAGTGGAAATGGGATAATATTACGATGGACTTTGTCATGGGACTACCAAAGACTCCTAGAAGGAATGATGCAATATGGGTCATTGTTGATCGACTCACTAAGTCAACACATTTTCTGGCTATACGGGAGGATCTACCACTTGAACGTCTAGAAAGACTATATATTAATGAAGTTGTAAGACTTCATGGAGTACCCCTATCGATTGTTTCTGATCGTGATGCTCATTTTACATCAAGATTCTGGAAAAGTCTTCAAAAGGCCTTGGATACTGAACTTCGTTTGAGCACTGCCTATCACCCTCAGACAGATGGACAATCAGAACGGACTATTCAAACCTTAGAAGACATGTTGAGATCATGCTCTCTTGACTTTCAGGGTATGTGGGATCAATATTTACCACTGGTATAATTTTCCTATAACAATAGCTTCCATTCGAGTATTCAGATGGCACCATATGAAGCGTTATACAGAAAGATATGTCGTACACCAACCTGTTGGGATGACGTTGGTGAAAGAAAACTTGTAGGCCTAGAACTGGTGGAGGAAACGGTGGAAAAGGTGAAAGTAATCCAAAATCACATCAAAGCAGCTCAAAGTAGGCAGAAGAGCTATGCCGATAATCAAAGGAAGGATTTGGAATTTCAAGTCGGTGATCATGTTTTCCTGAAGGTATCTCCATGGAAGGGAGTCATACGTTTTGGTAAGAAATGGCAATTGAGTCCCAGGTACATCGGACCTTTCGAAATTCTAGAACGAATTGGGGTTGTAGCTTACCGTTTGGCAATGCCGCCAAGTCTCTCCAAAGTTCATGATGTGTTCCACGTATCTCTGTTGAGGAAATACATGCCTGACCCAACGCATGTACTCACCTATGAGGAATTAGAACTGGAACCCGATCTTTCCTATTGTGAAGAGCTCGTCAGGATTCTTGATGTGAGGGAGCAGGTGCTGAGAAACCGGACGACTCGTCTGGTGAAGGTTTTGTGGAGAAATCATAAAATGGAAGAGGCAACGTGGGAACCTGAGGAATTTATGATGAAAAACTACCCGAGTCTTTTTATGCAGTAATACCCTAGAAATTGCGAGGACGCAATTATTTGAAGGAGGGGAGATTGTAACACCCCAAGCTTCCACTGTACGTTTCCCTTCGAATAATGCAATAGCGTGTGTTGTACGCAACCTCGAGCTCTAACACACACCACAACTAATTAAACTAGCCGTTGTGAATAGTAATACCTACTTTTTGAAATTTTATAAATTTTATTTATCAAAATGGACTTCATTTTTGGATTCGGAATATTGAAATTAGCCTATGTTGAATTTTTGGTATTTTTCTGAGAACTTCTAAATTTTTATGAATAGTGAAAAATACTTAAAAACAACTTTTTTAATAAAAATAATTTATAGTGATAAATTATAATATTTAGTGGTTTTAAGGTATAATTATAATATATTTTTTACCATTTTATCCAATGGTGGTCATTAGAATTAATTTAACATTGAAATTGGACATAAACAATTGCCAAACTTTTGATATAAATTGTTTCTTAAAAACACGCTATTTGTTGTAACAGTGGGAATTAATTATAAAATTAATTAATACAACTTATATTTTTGGAATTTTGTAAAATAGACATCATTTTTGAATTCGGAATATCAATTATAGCTTAGGGAGAAATTTTGGCCTTATTCTGAAAAACTTCAATTTTTGATGAATAGTGAAACCACTAAGTGGTTGTTAAAAACTGATTTTTCGTTAAAATGAAATATTACCACTTCTGTGTTTTGATTTTCAAAAATCCGACATACATGGTTGTCATTAATAAGTAAAATGTGGTTCAATGAGATTAAAATATTTTTTTGGTGAATAGTTACTTTTAAGTTCTTAATCGCGATTAGAGGTAATTAGTGTAGTTTAAGGTACAAATAATGTTTTAATAATATGAGATGAGCATGAAACTTGTCCTACTCCTATTGGATGATTCATGGCCGACCAAGACAACCCATGGGTCAACTTGGGGATCCCATGGAGCCACTTTAGTTGGAAAATGACATTAATATATATTTATTTAATGTTAAAATTAAATTGACACAAACATGAGTTATTTTACTAAAACAGTTTTAAGTGGGGTTACACAAGTCCAAATTTCGACTATAAATATTCATTAGAAAGATAAAAAGATTTCCTACATCATAGTATTTTTTTTATAATTTTTAGACATTAAATAAATTAAATTATTTATGACATCATTATGATGTGGCGATGACCTCATTATTTAACGATTTAAATAAAATGAGAAGATAATGAAAAATCCAAGGCTTACACTTGTCCAAAGCCTATTGGATGAGGATATTTCGAAACCTTATCACCTTAGCCTCGAATTATATAAGTGTGGGACCTTTAGAATCCGAAAAGCATTATGTAATAATATAACATTTCAATCTTTCCAAAAGAGCCCCTCCTCTCCTCTTATAAAAGGCCCCCACCTCTACCACCTTATTCACACTTTCAAGCATTTTTGTTCAGCCAACCCCTGCCCAAATACTTTACCAACTTCTCTCCATTCATCCTAGAAGCTTTACTTTATTCAGAAAGCCATCCTAAGGAGTCCTTTTGATCAAATCAAAAGGAAGAACCCGAAGAAGAGGTAACATTTTCATCAGCCTCTTTCAAGTTTCTTTCTTCTTCCACTCCCTCTTTGTTTATTATTTTAATTCTAAAATTATAACTCCAGTATATTCTATATACTGTGATGTTATTATAAATATGTAACAACCATATTCAGTATTCTACCCATCATTTGAATGACATGTCACCATACGTGCGTACGTACGGCTTACCGTCTCCACGTCGTGGTGTAATTGTTATTCAATATATTATTATTTAGATGGGTATAATAATGATATGTAATTCATGTAAATAATAAATATAACATGATAATGATTCTGTATATATGATATACTATCCAATTATATATTATTTTAATATCAAAATAATGATATTGTCGCTCGTGCGTACGTACGGACTACCGTCTCCACGAACGCGATGAGATTCATTCTCCGTCGTACCCATTCAAGTATAATTATCATTTGATGATTTAAAAATAATGTTTAAGGACATGATATCATTCTGTATATGAATAAGATACAACCTATCCATGAAAAACATGACTTACGTAACAAAACATATAAAAGAAAACGAGTAAGTTAACACCCGAAACAACGATAAATCTAAGATATTGTAAACAAAGCAATGTTAAAAGATCATATATGATATCATATGAATGTATATGATTCTTGTATAATTTAATAACAATTATTTCACCATTATAAAGGAGGTTAACCTACCCCAACCAAGGAAAAGTACAAGGTAAGGGTTTACTTCACAACCTCTTCATTATCCAAGGTTGTTTATACGTAATAATCTACTGGAATCTCTTTATCATCCACATCCATGTTTTTTCAAAATGTATTTGAAAACATTTTTATTATTTACAAGAATATGGGTTAAAGTCATTTATACCCTTTTTGACTTTTTATAAGAGGAATCTTTTCGTCGTTTTCAAAACAAGGTCTTTTTTAACCTTTTCGACAGAATTAAGGTAAGAATGTTTTTTTTATACGGCGGGTGCGGTTATTTCCGCCGTTATAAAATCTTCAAAGCTTTCCTTACAATCTTATAAGAATATTTTCAAGAAAATGTTTTATTTTATATGGCTATTAAATAATTTCAAAAATATAAAGAGATATTTCTCTAAAAAGTGTTTTGATTTCATCTATGTCAACATCCTTTGATGGATTTTATGCTTATTTGAAGTTGATTTATTATGATACAAAACTTCTATATTGTATTGAAGGTTTTGTGATATGTTTGACTGTGGATGTGCTATTTTTATACCATTCATAGTTTATGGTAAAATTATTGACATTTCGTATGCTAGTTTTAATACGAATGTTTATGTTATGTTTAAACCTTTTCATATGGGAATGCATTGGACTTAATATGTGACGGGTGGAGCCCGCTATAGCTCCTCGATGCATCGGTAGGTCTCATGAGACAAACTAGTGTCTTGGCACAAGGCCTTGACAAAATCTTATTTGTAGTCTTGGAACGAGGCCTTGGCTATGTGGTTATGATAGTCTGGCATTATGCATTCCAACATTATGAAAGTGGTTATTGATATTTCATGTGATTATTCGTCTAGTAGAACATCCATGTGAGTAAGTAATGGCATTACTTTATTTTACTTTTGCCATATTATGCTGAAGTTCAAGTTCAATAAGGCTTTTGTTTAAGTTATACATTGCCTTAAAATGCTTATGTTTTCTTATAAAAGCTTCCGCAATATTGTTATCCTTACTGAGCATCTGAGCTCACCCCTTTCAATGTTTAAATATTTTCCAGGATGTGAAGAAGTGTATTATGACTGACTTGCAAGAATATTCAGTGAAGATATGAGTGTGGACTATGAAGACCATGTTATTGTAGTTTGTTTAATTTTGATGTAATGAAAGACTTATGAATGTATCTAGTGTTTCCAAGGCTACTAAACTAATCGGTCTTTCGAGACTTGATCTTTTGTGATCATGCCAGTGTTACGAAGTAATGCACCGGCTCTGGTTAGCTGGGGTCGGGGCGTTACACACTTTTTCTTAGATTCCCGCATCATCCTTTTGAGCATCCTTTAACCTTTCCAAAAGAGATGGTTGAGCAATCATTTGTGAAAGGATTGATGATGTTCCCTTCTTTATGATTCCCACGTCCATCTTCATCAAGTCTAAGAAGATTGGATCCTTTTCAATTCTCATCATTGATAGAATCGCTGGATCCTGTATACTTAGGGCATCCGCCACCTTGTTCGCCTTCTCAGGGTGGTAATGTATTGAACAGTCATAATCCTTGATGAGCTCTATCCATCTTCTCTGGCACATATTAAGCTCTTTCTGTGTGAATATATATTTAAGACTCTTGTGGTCAGTATATATCTCACATTTCTCTCCATAGAGATAATGCCGCCAGATTTTCAAGGCAAAGATCACCACCGCAAACTCTAGATCATACGTTGGATAGTTTCTATCATGGATTTTCAACTGCCTTGAGGCATAGGATTTCACTTTATCATTCTGGATCAGCACACATCCTATGCCCTTCTTCGAAGCATCACTGAATACCACAAAAATCTCCCCACTTATGGGTAAAGTGAGCACGGGTGCAGTGATAAGCCTCCTTTTCAACTCCTTGAAGCTTTCTTCGCATTCATCACTCCAAGAAAACTTTAATCCCTTTCGAGTTAGCTTTGTAAGAGGGTTGTACAATCGTGAGAAATTTCTCACAAATCGTCGATAATATCCAGCTAACCCCAAGAAGCTACGGATATCAGTTACCGATGTTGTCCTCGGCCATCCCTCAATTGCATCTGTTTTGGAGGGGTCCACATATATCCCATTGCTTGTGATGATATGTCCCAAGAATGAGACTTCCTTCAACCAAAACTCACACTTGCTGTACTTTGCATAGAGCTTCTCTTTGCGCAAAGTCTCTAGTACAGTTTTTAAATGCTCCTCATGGTCCTCCTTGGTTTTGGAGTATATTAGAATATCATCTATAAAGACTACCACAAATTTGTCAAGGTAATCTCTAAAGAGTCTATTCATCAAGTCCATAAATATTGCTGGAGCATTGGTGAGTCCAAAAGGCATTACTATGAATTCATAGTGCCCGTACCTTGTACGAAAAACAGTCTTGGGGATATCTTCCTTCTTCACCCTTACTTGATAATATCCCGACCGCAAGTCCACCTTGGAGAAGTATTGTGCTCCACGCAGCTGATCAAACAAGTCATCGATTCTTGGGAGAGGTTACTTGTTCTTTATCGTTATTTTGTTAAGTTCACGATAATTGATGCAAAGCCGCATTGACCCATCCTTCTTCTTGACGAAGAGGACTGGTGCACCCCATGGTGATGCACTTGGGCGTATAAACCCTTTATCCAGATTCTACTGTAGTTGTTTCTTCAGCTCTTCAAGCTCAACAACAGCCATTCTATATCGAGTCTTGGATATTGGTAGCGCCCCAGGTATAAGTTCAATTGAGAACTCAACATCTCTTCTTGGAGGAAGAACAGGAAGTTCCTCAGGAAATACTTCAGTGAATTCCCTCACAATAGGCATTTCTTCAAGGGTGGTTTCTTCCTTGGACTCAATCATCTGAGCCCGATATGCATGCTCATAAGGCAGTAATATCCATGCTTGAGATGATGGAGTTAAAGGAGATTCATCTTCCTCCTGACACTTGTAAAGAATCGGGGGTCGATTCTCCATATGGAGTGTGATTTCCCCCTCCCGACAATTTATGTTGGCTCTATATAAGGAAAGCCAATCCATGCCAAGAATTGCATAAAATTCCACCAAAGGGAGTATGAAGAGGTTCGCCGGGAAATTCAATCCACAGATTATAACAGGGGATGACTTATATTCATGGGATGCAATGATTGCCCCATTTGCCGTACTCACAGACATCTTTACTTCCAGGATTTGTGGTGGTGCAGGGATTGTTCTACTAAACATTCGAGATATAAAAGAATGCGTAGAACCTGAATCAAAAAGTATGTTCGCTATTCTTAAATGAATAACTAGCGTACCTGTCACCACATTGTTTTTGGGGTTCACTTCGGCAGAAGTGATGGCAAAATCTCTTCCTTGCTATCTTGGAGGTTGTTGGTTGCCTCCGATAACCCTTGGATTAGGGCACTGATTCACAAAATTACCTAGTTCTTTGCATTTGTAGCATTGAACAACGCGTTGAGGTTCGAACGGAGCATTCCTCTCCTCTATCGCAGCTGCAGGTCCTTCTTACCGATAGTTAATAGCTAGGTTCCCTTGTCTTCCACACCTAAAGCATTTTCTCGTCCCCCTAAGGCAATTTCCAGGGTGCTTCTTTCCGCACTTTTGGCAAGTGGGGTGCTGGAACTTCTTAGCACCGTTGGATTTATCCATCGGACCACCAGCATTGAATTCCACCTTCCGCTTCTTGTCCCCATGATACCCATGTGATTCTCCAATCTCCAGTTCAACCTTGAGGGCACATCGGACAATTTCCTCATAGTTGTCGAAGTCACGGATCGCTAATGCTTTCCGCAAGCTAGGCTTCAGCCCACCAAAGAAGCGGTCAACCTTGCATTCGGGGGTAACGACAATGTAGGAAGCGTATCGTGCAAGCCTTGTGAAGTTTGCCTCGTACGCTACCATAGATTCTTCATATTTCTTCTTGAGGGAAATGAAGTCCCTTTCCATGTTAAGACAGAGGGTGCACGGAAAATATTTATCGAAAAACATCTTCTGGAATTCCTTCCATTCCAAAGCCTTGATCTCCTCCTCAGGATTCGTATTTTTGATCAACGTCCACCATTGATCAGCTTCACCCTCCATATGATAAGCTTCCAGGAGAACCTTCTCTTGTTCAGAACATTGAAGGATAGAGAAGATCTTTTCAATGGAGTTGATCCATTGCTCAGCGATCGTGGGATCAGATGATCCACTAAAAGTAGGAGGCCTTTGTCTCATGAAGCTCTCGATAGCGACTTGTTCTTTCTTAGGGGGGGTTGAATGTTCCTCTTGACCCATGATTCTATTCAAAACTTGAGTTAGCTGAGAGATAAGTGTGACAAAGTTCGCGATTCCCTCTCTCATTGGATTGGGCATCTCATTAGTACAATCATCACATTGATCTTCACAACGGTTGTTAGCCCGAGTTCTCCTATTACTGGCCATTGGATGGAATAATAGGAAAGTTAGGGGTAACACATAAAGGGTAATCCAAAGACAAAAGTTGATGACTTATAAATAAACTTTAATCTCTTTAACTCATGAGTCTATAGGATTCAATCCTGGCTTTTCATGATCTTCCTTCTAACATATATTCTTAGGGGAATTTTTCCCTTAATAAGGGTTCATACTAATATTGTGAATTTATCAAAACATATCCCCTGGGAGTGTCGTAACCAAGAGTGCAGCAAGGCCCGTTGTCGTGCACCAGTTCCCGTTCGAGTCTAGCTCAAAGCGGTGTTTTCGGGTTTTACCCCTAGCATACATCTGTGCCAGAGCCGCCTCTACCTGATCGTATCCAGACAGGGATGTATTTGTTTGATAAACCGCTTAATTAGTATTTACCAAAACTTAGGGATGTTTTTATTATACTTAGTCTTGTATCTAAGGCTTTACTAGGGTTTCCTAATCCCAAAAATAACTAAACCTATCCTCTGATACCAACTATTACAACCCTACTTTTTATTACAACTTAAACATGCTTTATTACATAAAACTTCACTTGATACAACAAAGAAGATCGAGAGTTTTAGTGTCTTTGGGGCTTAGGATCATTACATAAAAACTTTAAACTTGAAATACATCATCTTTATTGAAAACTTCCTTTACATTACCACTACATTCCTTCGTACTTAGCATTGCATGGGATAACCTGAGGACATGCATAAGAAAAGGGTGAGCTATAAAGCCCAGTAAGGGAGTACACAATGAATAACATGAGGAGTACAATACATGTTAGGAAATAGGAACATCAATAGAGCATTATAGTAACATGAACATAAAGTCATGATAAAGCATGATAACCATAACATGGAAATGTGGCAACAACACTTCACATTGAATTAGCATGAGCCAAGGCTCATTGCACATGGAGCATGAGTAAACCCTCATTGCACTTGAAGCATGAGTAAACCCTCATTGCACTTGAATTAGCATGAGTAAACACTCATTGCACATGACGTATCATGATACTATACTTTACCCAATGCATTGGAGCGCTATAAAGGGCGCACCCTTCTTAAACATTTCATTTCATGCATAAGTGTGCCACATGGATCATAAAACATGGATTCATAAAACATAATCATTTATTCCATGATAAAGGAATGTGGAATTCATACTTGAAACATTATAATCAATAAGTAAATGTGCATAAAGGTGAATACCCATGATGGAGACATGGGCATAGTATTCACTACGCAATGATCTTGGCTTAGAAAATCGGTGTGATTTCGGCAGCGTAACGGCGTGACAAAAGAATTCATAAAAAAGGTTGATGAGAGAGAAAGGGGTTCTCATCATATTTACGTGTAATGGACAGTAAGGAGGTCATATAGATACATGTCCCAACAATTGAAAAGGAATTTAGATTCATGATACAAAAGTATTGCTTGAATATAAAAGAGGAGAAAAAGGTTTCTTTTGGAATTTCGACATAGTAACGGGTGTACATGGGAGGCTTTTAATGAGAGAGAAAGGGGTTACTCATCATATTTATGTGTAATGGACAGTAAGGAGGTCATATAGATACATGTCCCAACAATTGAAAAGGAATTTATATTCATGATACAAAAGTATTGCTTGAATATAAAAGAGGAGAAAAAGGTTTCTTTCGGAATTTCGGCATAGTAACAGGTGTACATGGGAGGCTTTTAATGAGAGATAAATGGGTCTACCATCATTCAAAAAATAAGAGGGATGTATGGGAGAGGTGAGAAACCATACCCCAACATTCATAATTGAAATTAAAAGGGAAATACAACTTAAAGAAAATTGACAAAAATGAGAAAGGAAGAAAAAACCCTTACTTGGAAGTGTGCTTCCAAAGGCTAGAGAGAGGCTTGTGAGAGGCTTCTTGGGAGCTTGGGGCACCTTGGGAGGATTCTAGAGAGAGTAGGGCAGAGGTTGGACGAACTCCAAGGGATTTTAGTGAGGACGAAGTGGGAGCTTGGGTGGGTTTATATAGGAAAGGTTAGAGAATTCTTTATTATTTAGGTTTGGGACCCCGTATATTAAAATAATCCAAACCACAAACCATACCATGGTATTTTCCCATGGTTTCTTGAAAAGGAAAGAGGAAAACAATATTTTACAAGGCCAAGGTCCGAACGTATTAAAAAATTAGGGTTGCTTATGTGGAGGTGAGTCACACTCCCATTGAAATTAATTTAAAAAGGCAAAGTGTTGAATAAGTCTTGAGGGCTCCATTAATGCTTGGAAAAGTAAGTCAAACAGACCCAAAACCTCATTATATTAATGATAAAACACATATTGGACGAACATAAGGATTATGTTATTTTATTACATCACTATTGGGTCATTATAATGTCATAAAACACATTATACAATTTAAATGGTATTTAATTTTTACCCAAAATTTTGACTGTCTCAGAAAATTATGAAAAATTAACCGTTGGATAATTTCGACGTCCTGATTCCAAAAATAATATTTATTTTATCTAAATAATTTTCTAAATATGCGAATTTTCACTTTTAAAATAAAAACCGACATTTATAAAAAAATTCACCGGTTTTGACAGAAATGGCTTTCAAACATTAATAAAAATTTTAATTGAATTCATAAAATTATAAGATTATTTATACTTAATAAAAAATTAATTTAATATTAATAATAATATTTTATTAAAATATTATTTAATTCAAAAATACTTTAATATAATAAAATATAATTCTTAATTAAATAATAACTAAAAACACCATTTGTACTTTAAAAATTAATTACAATGTATCAAAAATGACTAGAAATTATATTCATTATTATATACAAAAATAATGTACATGAACATAGTGCTACTTATTTGTTACATAACCCCTTAAAATAACCGCATAAGACCTAAGGGTAAGGTGTGCGATGGTGACATACTCTTGGGGCGGCTCGGATAACATCGCTCGAGTGGTAATTTCAATCAACTTCCACTTTTCTCGTAGACGATCACATTAGAGCTTGACTTGATGAGGCTCAGCTTGGGCTTGGTCAAGGGCAAAGCCCAAAGATGCCACCTATTTTCCAAGCTCTGAAAAATGGGCTTCGTAAGGGGCAATTCTACTAGATGAGGCCATCGCTTACTTTGTCTGAGTAGAAATGGGTTCGTTAAATCCCTATATTTATACTACTCAGATGATCACTGTTTAATGGATATAAAAGTAACGGTCACAAATCTTAACGTAAAACTAAAGAAGTTGACATATTATAAAAAAAATTTCATAAAGAAACATTTAACTGGATCAAGAGGGATTTTCTATTAATGAAACTTTGGGTTGTTACAGTAAAGGGTGTCATAGGTAGAATCCTTGTGAAGTTCTGGTGCTCCGTGGTGTGGTGAGGCTACGCGAATGGATGTGCTTCATGAAGTGAAGCCAACTATCCTAGGAATAGGGAATAGGTTCATATGGAAGGTTCTTCGTTAATTATAAATACATTCTCATAGCAATTCTTCACAAAGCGAGGGTGAATTGCGAAGAATAACATTGTGAAGCAATGTGCTTCGTGAAGAACAGTGACCATGCCTTAGCATGCAGATAACATGTGTATTAAGGGTGTTTCATGAATTATAAATTCTCCACGACGACACTAGTCACCTTGGGGATCTTCTTCCTTCTTGGAGGACGATGGGATCCACAATGGGAATCCCTTTTTTAAGAGGGGTGGAATCCATGCAAGGGGGAAGTCACTTCACGATGCAAAAGTACATTGAAAAGCTCATGGTTCACAGAGCAATAATTACTTCATGATGTGGGAGATCAGAAGGAAAAAGGTCATAGGATCCATCCTTTGGGCTCAAGTTGAGCTTGGTATTTATAGGCAAGAGGCACCACGAAGTAGAGCTCACTTAGTGTGAATATGGAGCTTTCTTCGCAGTGGGTTCACGAACATCAATGGGGTTCACAGAGCATCTCGCCTCCTTGATCTGTGGAGGGTTCACGAATGTCAAATTTGTTCGTGGAGCATCCCACCTCCTTGGTCCACGGTGGTCTCGAGAATGTAAAATCAATTCATGGAGAATCCCATCTCCTTGATCCTCAGTGGGTTTGAGAACATCAAATTTTTTCACGGAGCATCCCAACTCCTTGCTCTATGGCGGGTTCACGAAGGGAGAACTCTGCACCGGCCACAGGGCTATGAGGCTCTATGACCAGGCTTCGCAAGGAAACCCCTTTTACTCTCCTTTTGTTCTTGATTTTCCTTGATTTTGTGTTCAACAATACTGATTTTGAATTCCCAAGATATTACCATCAATTCTGATGTTTCCTATATGGTATTCCTAGGATACTCCATAGGACATTGTATATGGACTAACATTATGATATTTTTTGGATACTCCCTAGGTTTTGGTAAATGAACCTAATTTGTGTGAGATTTCCCCAATACCACCTGGTATTCTATGAGTTCATTTAAGGAATATGGGATGCCTAAGATATTAACTCAAATTCAATGTATATTTCTCATATATAGGTATTCTTTATTATTACCTCCTTATAATCATCTATTTATCCATGTATTACTAGATTTTCTAAGAATACCCCACAAAATCATCTATATTCTTGATAAAACTATTAGGATCACTTAGGATCAACTCTTTGGAATAAACATTGAGTTTGTTAGTAATACAATTACATACTATTGCCTATGAGGAATCAGTGATTACACCTTCTATCTTACTGATTTTGATCCCAATATGATTAATATAATTATTTTATATTATAAAGACACTTTGGTACTGGATAATGAAGGTATAGATGATCTTATGATTCATGTTAGAACATGAGGATCAATAGGAATTAATTATTTACACTCATTTTGTAATTTATTTAATTTATAAAAATATCACATGTGTATACATTTATTTACTAGTTATGTATGAGACCCCATTGAGGGTTCCCTATAGTGTTGTAATCATAACCATATTTGGAGTCCATAACACTTGGGAGCCCAATAATTATTCATTGATCAATAGTTTAGGTAGGGTATATTCAGAATATTGTATTATTTGGAGGGATAGATCAGATGGGTTCTGGAGACTTGGTTGAGGGGACGATCATAGATGAAAGTAGAGCCTTAGTGAAATTTTATTCTTTGATTTATTTTTTATATGTGATTAGACTAGTGGGAGATCAGTGTTATTTTATAATGATATGACCATTAGTCTATATGACTATATGATTTCACATTTCATTTATTTATAATTGTTAATTTTTTATTTTCATACACTAATTATTTACCACCATAGATGATGTTTAGATACATTTTCGTAGTATTTTACAATAATAAAAGTGTGTAGTATCCCCATGAGAACATTTTAGAACTTTTTAATTATTCAAAAGACTATGGTATAGAGGTATGCATTCTTGAGTTCATAGGGTGACTCCAATCAGGAAACCTATCAAGTTGTCTCTTACCAAGGGTTGTTACACTATTCTTGACAATGGGAGAACCTAACACTATATTCTTATGAATACCTATTATATTATGTATATTGATTGTTTTAACAGTCTTTTATGAGGTCATTTTTAGAAGTATATTTCTTATTCATTCCAATTTGTATGTTTTTGTGTTACCCATAAAGAGTTTCTTATCACATCACATTAATTATTTTGATTAGGAAATATACTTGTTGGAAAATACACAGTGAGTGTCTCCTGTTTTAACCCACCAATCCATTGAGATTATAATGAGATTTCACAAAGAAACTATAAAAGAGAAATAAAAATCATTAACTTTAGTAGATATTTTTTCAAGATACACTACATTGGATTGAGGATTCACCTTTAATTTTAACATTATGTAATCATTGGATTGATTTCTAATATTTACATAGTTTTATAAATTTATTTTCAAATTATTTTAACTTTAGATATGATCACATATTTTAATATTCTTTCTCTTAATATTTTAGGCTCCTTCAAATATTTTTAATTTTGAGACCATTTTTTTGATGATAAATAGATTTTCCAAAAGTTGGTTTTCTTCTTATTTCATCAACTGATTGATCAATTCTTCAAGTGACATATCTTTTATCTTTCCCTTCAGATGATTTTTTAAATCATTCTAAGGAGTTAATTTGTCAATAAAATAAGAAACTTGAAAGATTTTACTTGAATACATATATTTAGTATGAATATCTTTCATAATTAACTACAATTCATAAACTTGACTCATTACTATTTTAATTCAACGAACGTGAAGTACAATTTTTTTACAATGAGTTTATTCAATCCATCATGTTCGGTCTTGTAATTATGATAAAAACTCTCTAATAACTCCTTGGGTGTTTTAAAAATTCTATAAAAGTTATAAAGGGACTATTTGAGACTATTGACGATATAGTTGTGACATATGAATTTTTAATGATTCCTAGAATAATCATCAATAACATTCTATATTCTCATTTTTTTCATCCTCAATATTTTATACTTATTCAATGAGAACATTTTATAGATTTAATGTATTAAGGTATGATAACATATTTTCTACCACATTTTCAAATCACAAACATTAATTTTTTTTTCTAATCACCTTGAACATTTATTGGTTACTTTGTGGTGAGAAACACTACCATGTATGATATTGATAGTGTTTTTTACAAAAATAAAATAAAATCAATATGTTTTATGAAAAATATAATTTTTTTCTTAATATATTTAGTGATGAAATACCTATATAAAAATAATACAATTATTTTTTCAATGAATATTATACACATGAATTTAATTAGGGTCTCCTCCTATACTATGAAAACAATAAAATAAGTGCTTGGAAATCAACATATTAAATATTGTACTGTCTTTCTTCATAGTCTATATAAATAAAATATATGAATACTAAACCAATATGTATACATAATACAACATATTCCTTATCAATTGTGAAAATAAAATAATATGCATATAAAATACCATAAATTGACCAAATAATCTATTTAATTCTACACATTGAATTAATAAGGATAGAAGAGAGGAAAAAATATAAAAAACAAGTTAGGTAAAATTTGAGTCTAATGAACACATGTTGTTTCCTCCATACAAAAATTTTCCATCTCTATTTACCATATTTTAAGTGGTTATATCCTAGGATATAATGATTCAAATTTCTTGGATAAAAATAATTAATATCCAACAACTCCTTTGAATTAAATGTATCTCTATAATAATACATTGAAATCATGAATATTGAGAGAAAATATGTCAAAGGTTTGGTTCTTTGAGAGGGAGAAATACACACATAAAATAGAGGGTGGGGGGGGGGGGCACCCTACTATTTATATGAAATGAAAAAAATTCAGTTTTAAAGTAATAATAATAAAATATATGATTCTATAAAAACCTCATAGTTGAATCATTTTACAATAAACTAATAAACCATTGTGGAAAGTGGCTATGTCTACTAGCCACTCAACCATGATGCCCCCCATATTTCATATTTGATTTCCTTCCATTTATTTATTGGAAAACTATCTACTAGATACCATTAGCAAACTCCAACTTACAAGGGAAGTATTATTCTATAAACATTACCTTGATATATAAGAAGAGGGATCCAAATTATCCCATGATAATCACTTTCCACAACAATCCCACTATGATGACCACCTATGGTAGGTTAAGGATCTTTTCTAGAATCCCTAGTCCCTCTTGAAACTTTTAATATTATTTACATTTACTAAATCCTTATAGTATTCCATCCTTACTAATATAAAACTTATATCATCACCACACATGAAATCAGAGTCTTTAGCTCTTGGTTTCTCCCTACGTGGCTCTCTTTCACACCGAACAAGTGAGAAAACCCCAATATTTTTAAATAAGCTCTACAGTAGCTAATCGGTTTTCCCTGCTATACCACTATCTAATATCCAATGATGTTCCTCCACTTGATCATGGAAAATTAAAGTCTATATTCTAGTGTACCACTTATAATTATGAAATCCTATTAAAAAATATATAATTCGAATTTTCCTACCACTTTTCTCGTATCAGTAAAAGATTTTTGAAATTTTCCTCCAAGTTATACACTTGTTCTAGAATCCAGATTCGTCATCTATATACGATTAATATTATATATCTCATCATATTAATATTATTTAACAATTTTGTAATCCTATATATCTTTCATCACTAAAAATCAATTGCTATCCGAAATCCACTAATTCTTCCAAAAATCCATGTTGTTTCTAGAACATCCTACCACATCACTTCCTCAGGACATGAATACCACTGCTTCGTATATCCATACTCCCATGGTTATAGTGAAATTAATCCAATGGATTCATGTATATACTTTTTGATATTACATTTTTAAAAATACAATACTTATCTATAAATAATTTATTAAACCATTAACCAACAATATATCACTAAAGAATTTTTTTAGAATGTTATGGATCAATAGGTGGCCCAAATGAGAAATACCTAAAAAATAGTCTATTTTACACTCTGATTTTTCATTGAATGAACAACCCAAAAAAACCATGAAATTTTTTGATTGACAAGAACCACTAAAAACTTCTTTGTTCTATCATTGACAAAGGTCAAAATAGTATGGTGACATTTCATTATAATGAATCAGAAAATTGAAATCATTGGTGACATTATCTTTTCTACTTCAAGTGATTAACCCATTAATGAATCATAATTCATTATTCTATGACATTTCTCCCCTTGTAACATCCATGACCTGGGTGCCGGTCAATAGTGCGCTGATCCCAATGGGTGAGATGGCCTTGAGCGCATCTCCCAAAAACAATGGAGTATTTCAACTAGAATTGATGTCCTAGGTGTGTTAGTTGGAATATTATACCATCATTATATGAGTGTAACATAATGGAAATGAAACAATATATCAATAAAATAATAAGTAAATCACAAAAATAGACATCAACAACAGAATACTTATAGTATATATATAATTCACAAGTCATATCAAATAAAAGATGATGATACGTGTCACATGTTTTTAATAAAATTACCAATATAGGTACACATAATTCATATAAAATACATTCATTAAAATAAAAAATCTAAAAAGAACCCCTTTAGTATTGCAAGCTTCATCTTGGTCCAATGCTCTCCTACTCCTAAGAAACATGGCAAGTACTTGTACAAAAGTTCTTTCCCTTATCGAAAACTGCAATCATAAAATATGTATGGGTCCCAATTTTTTTTCAAACAAGGTGTGAGACTAAATCATAGTAGGAAACCTCCCGAGGTACATGCTAATTCATCAGTGAATATATATAAACAAGAAATTTGAAATAATGAAAGTATTAAGCAAGTAAGTAACCAAATGTAAGCATTCTTCATGAACCTGTTATAATTTACATCCATTTCATTCAATTCATATTAATTTAAAAATTAATTTACATTGAATTTATTTTTCTCAAGATCAAACACAATCCAAAAATCACCCATTTATAGGAATAAAAATAGATTCCTCATAAGGCCATCTAAATGATACAATCCCAGACGTACTCCTAGCTTGTTCTTAGGCTTAGATATGAATCATAAATCATTTCATTTATAATTTAATTCAGAAAATGATCTAGAATTTTATATTACTATGATGAAATTAAAGTATCTCTCTAGGTGAAATATTAACCAACACCCTATAAGACCATTCTTAGAAATGTATAAGGAACCTTGTATCTCTCCCATAGAGGTGTAACATTACAACTAATTAATTCCTTACTCAGTGTTCCTCAATGAAATCCTGAGTATCACCCATGGCATAATAATAAATTTCCATTTGATTCTTTCTATTTAATTCTCATAACTATCCATGTATCACTTGGTATATAATGGTTCAATCCATTAAGTCCATTTGTGGCATTCTTTTGGGAATCAACGTATCACCCATGGCATATATGTCATTAGGAATACGAGCTTTTACATGAAATTACAATTCAAATCCATGTATCACTCTTTCCTATTAATCATTTAACTAATTCCATTTCATTTAAACAATTCATTAAACATTCCAAGGTAAAAACCAAAGGGATTAAATATAAATCACCTCAAAGGGGTGACTCAAACAAGGACCAACCTCAAGTCTTGGCCTTTCATTTACTCACATGGTCATAACATGATAACTAGCTTCCCATTTTTAATCAATGGATCACATATCATGTTATCAACATAAGACACACGAGCTTGAAATTCATAGTCCATTTAAATAATTATATGGGAATTTTTTTTATAACAAATCTAACAAGACTATCAGTCAATCACATAGATTATTAATCATATAACTAACATGGGAAAATCAATTATTAGAGAAATTAAAGAAAATTACATCAAGTCATGGAATAAACTCTACTTTACTCACATAGTCTAAGTAATACAAGGAAATGTTCTTTAAACAAGAAATGGTATACATAAGTCAAGGGGAAACTCATCCATCCCATACCCTTAATTAATTACATTTATAATTTAATTCATAAATCAATTAACCAATTTGATTTATATACCAATTCACAAATGAAATACCATGATCGAGGGGAAATGGAATGACTCATAGGCATCCAAGGCCGAAATCCATAAAGGGCCATTTTAAGGCAACTCACCCATGAGGTGGTTATTATTCAAGGTATATAACCTATAACAAACATGATTAACCCTCATTAAATGAATAAGGAATACATATCAATTTTAGGATTTAATTCAATTTATGTGATGTCTGGAAATTGGTTGTGTGAAACCCTGATATATATAAAAAGATCAACTCCATGAGAAAGTAATGAGACCACCTACCTTAAGTACATGATAGATAGTTCATCCAGTATCAGATCCTGATTTGACCCATATTGGAAGATATATGAAGAAGAAATGATGAATGATAAATTATGGCATATGTGCCTAAATCCAAATATCACAACTAATATCCAAAAGAAATGAGAATGGATAAAAATGAATCTAGATATTACTGTTGTAGATATGATGTGATTAATGATGCTCGAATCAGAGTTCGAATGGATATGTTACCTAAATTCCTAGAATAGTTAAAGGAGATCTCTCAAGAGAGGTGTGGCTTACGTATGCTAAAGAATAAGCCTAAATTAGGTATTTAAAAGGATATTTATTTTAAATAATAATTATTAAATTTTCCAAAAGCAGAAGGTCACATGGTTTATGATTATGATTTAGTAAACCATAGGCAAACTATGGACAGTTTATTTCAGGCTTAGGGAATATAACATGGTTTACCTGCATGGTTTACTAGCCATGCATAAACTATTTGAAGATACACTACTATGTTATACAAATTTTGAAGACTTGTCCACACAACCGTGTGTCCAAACCCGAATGGTTTGAGAAAACCATGTGACCCCCTCTTTTGAACTAAAACATGGGTTCTAGGATCCGAACCATCCCCTGACACCCTCAAGCCCTCTCTAACCTCAATGATAATTCATATTAGGTAACATTTAAGCATTTAAAAATAGAATTGGTGGAAAAAAGTTATTTATAACTAAAATATGAACCGAGTTCTTACATAATTCTCCCTTAAATAAATTTGTCCTGGAATTTCCCTTCTATGGGTGGTGAAGCACTATAATTGAAAAAAACTTCCACTATGATCTATCATGACCTATCATTATGGGGTCTGTGCCACGACTCCCCAATCACACCTCCAATAGGCTAGGGGCTGGTGACTAGCACTGAGTAGGAATATTAATAACATGAGAGGAATTTCCTAAGTACCTGTACACACACACACACACATATCCAAGCCCACATATACTAAAATGAAAAACCACTAAGGAATGAAATTCATGCATAAAATTTAACCCAACCAAACATAGTATGAAGGAAGTTAATGTACTAAAAATAGAAATTTGTACGGCATGGTCATGTTGATTGTGACAATAAACCAAGATATCAGCAACAAAACCACCACAAATGAATCAAGATATGGATGGAACACTCATTTAATTAGTTCCATGAATACTGCTGTTGAATTCATGAGGTATAATGGCATGACCAAATACTCATATAGATCGTAACTACCTTGAAAATATGTGATAGGTATATCTAATATTTTAACATGAACCTAACGATTACAAGTTCTCAAATATAACATTGAGAAAACTCATGCTCCCTGGAGCTGGTTGAAGAGATCATCTATCCACAATGTAAGATATTAGTTCTTAACCATCAACTTGTTCAACTTACGGTTATCCACACATATCTTAAGGGTAACACCCTCCTTTTTCATAAAAAATACCGGCGAACCCCATAGATAAGTACTGGGTTAAAAGAAACCCATTACCTCTAAATTCTTTACCTACCTCTTTAGCTCTTGGAACTTCATCGTATCCATCTTGTAAGGAAGAATGGATACTAGTGAATCTCTTGAAAAAATACAGATAGATAACTCTACATATCTCATTAGAGGCAATCCTAAAATGTGGTCAAGGAAAATTTCCCTAGATCAATCAACCACTCTAGGGAAATTAGTATGATATGTTTCCAGATCATCTAGATAAAAACTAGAAATCTGGGATATCATCACACCCAGACCATGATGACCATGTTTAGACCAATAGTCTTGGACATACATTCACACCTATTAATCAACTCTCCACCCTCTGGTGATGTGAAACTCACCTTGCAATGATAACAATCAAAAAAATATCAGAAGGGAATAAACCTATACATACTGGGAATGATATTGAAACCAATCATCTCAAGGATGTAGAGGTCCCATATGATGTGAAACCCACCAACCACAAAGGGAAAATACCTACATTTACATACACATTATGTACTGATCCCAAACAGATTGTCTTGACTCATAGTTCCATCATAAGTTATAACACATAGCCCAATTCTCTACACAATAATAAAAAATATAAAACTATATAAAGACCTTGTATTAAAAAGTGAATAAGATAAAATGGATTCTACTATAATAGTACCTCTTATAGTATATGGTATGGGATCCTTCTTCTAATGGGTATGTTCTATACTGTATGCCTGGCCAGTACCACAGCCTAATGACCCTACCTAGCTATCCTGATCTAATCCACCATGTTCTCACTATAAGTCTATGGTCTAGCAACCATGACCCTGAGAACTATCCCATGATGATATGCTAGTTATAACCCAACTTTTTTTCTAGTGGGAAGTTGCTGACACTAATCCTGAACATAGATTTTTCGAAGACCCTCTCTTATTACTTACTGGTGAAAATGTTCTGTAGGAGAATTGTAGATGGCCAATCCTACCACAAGATAGACACTTGACTGGGTCCTTCATACACTATATCCTTATATTTCACATCCTGCCACACAAGTAACACCTAACCTAGATACCTAAAGATATGTTATGAATTCTAATGTCGCTAAGTGGAAGCTCTATTCTAATATTCTTATTACCTATCTCTATAGTACTAGACATAGGTTCCAAACCACCCTAGATATTACCTCCAAATTCGCTCAAGTTATGCTCTATGATCAGCACCTAATTCACTATTATAGAAATGGTAGTCTGTTGAAAGACATTGAACTATGATGGAATTTCATACCTATGACCATCCTAAAATTTCTTGGCTCTAGATATCTTTTCACACATCATAATAGGTGTGAAGCACATGAGCTCTATAAAATAGGTTGAATAATCCATAATTTATAGTGAAACCTGCTCTAGATAAAAGAAATTACAGGTTCTATCAGCCCTCAAAATGTTGGTATATAAGTAATTATATAATTTCATATGAAAATCCATCTACACAATCTCTTGATGATAATGAGACCGAGTGATAACATCCCAATATCTCTTAGTGGAATCACAAAACATGTGTTTAGGTATCTTAATCATCCTTTCTAGAGTTATATCTAAGTGCCCGAAGATAGATTGCATGACCTCTAGCTGAGACTCCACATCATGTGGTCCTCCATCCCTCAAAAATGTAGGTGGATTTTTGTGTTGAAACTCACACATCAATTCTATCATATTCGAGAAAGGTCAAGGTGCACCCAGAATGGTTTTCATGAACCATATAATGCCTTCACAAAATTGTGTCTCATCACTCATGTCCAGTATTGCAAACAGTGTTGCTGCTGGAACTACTGGAGGATACACTGGTAGTCATGTCCCACAACCTTAAGTGTACAATCATCACCACCCTCACAGAGTATGACTGGAAGGATTCATGTTGGAATTCCTCCCTCTTCCATCCCCATGGTTCAGTTCTGGGCATCAACATGCGAGAGATACCACAAAAATCCCTCTGCTAATGTTTGTCCCCATCAAGTTTTCTATCATAATCCATTTCAATTTCAATTTATTCCATATTATTTCATTCCAAATAGAGTTTAGATTTACATTCATTGAATTGATAATCATTTCATGTTTATCACATTCCTTTTTGATGGTTAAATAAATGGTACACAAAATTTAAATCTATTGGGTCCCATACTCTCCTAGGATCAATGTCTTGAATCCAAGTATGTCATACCACAACACATTTCACTTTATGGTTGAACCATGATCTGTAAACTTCTGATCGAAGAGGTCCCATACACCTCAGGGATAAAATCATGGCATCCATTTAATCTATTCTATAACATATCCCAATATACTTATTACAATATCAAGAATATCTATCATGATATCTGTCATAACAACATGTAATAAGTAAGAATATTTAAATGGAATGAGAATAATGCCTGGCATGTTATTTATAAAAAGATTCTATATGATTCATGATATAGAATACCCTCATCTCATTAGGTCGTAACATAATAGAACCCCAAATTCATATCCACAATAACATCATAAATCAGGTGCATCACCTAATGATGGAATCAAATCAATTTTAATAGTCAAAATCTAGAAATTGTCAATTCATGTTGAGGTAATTTAGATTTTCCCAATACGTGGGGAAACTACTCCCAAGATCAACTTATTACTGAACTCCATTATTTTTTACCCCTTTATATTGTCACTAAATAGCAATGAAAACCAGAAATGGATACTCTAATACCACTATATAACATCTCAGACTCAACTGCCACTCAATAGTGCCCCGAACCTGATTGGCCATATGGACTCAAGTGCATCTCCCTAAATAAAAGAGGTTACTGAATAGTAGTTAGGGGCTAGGTGTGTCGGTGGGGAGACTATTACCTCATTAACATAGTGTAACACAATGGAAATATAAAAACATTATAAAGGCAGAAGTAGTAAACCATAAAATAAAATTAAATAGCTAAAGACTGATAGTATAAATAATTCAAGAAGTCATATCATATACAAGATGACAATACATGTCACATGTTTCTAATAAAACAACCAAAAAATGTACATAAAATTAGTATAAAATACATTTACCTAAATTAAAAATGGCCAATAAAATCCTAGTAGCATCAGAAGACTCATATTGGAGGCATTATATTTTTCTCCTAAGCAACATATCATGTCCATATAAGAGGGTGATTTCCCTTATCAACACCTAGAATCATACATTATTTTTGGGTCCTAAAAATTGGTACAAATATTGTGTTATAATAAATCCTAGTAGGAAACTTCCCATGGTCTATGCCAATTATTTATTGAACATATTGAGATTATAGTGTGTAATAATGAAAGCAATAAGCAATGAAGTACTCAAAAGATAAAATCCTACATGAACTGGTTTTCATTTACAATCATTTCATTCAATTATATTCATTTAACAATTCGTTTACATTTAATTTATAAGTCTCAGGATCTGGCTCAAGCCCAACACCCCCGATGTTACTAGAAGCACATCATATTCCTTAGAAGGACATCTAAACAATATAATCCAAGACTGACTCCAAGCTTGTGCTTTGTAATGGAGATGTGTCATAATTAATTTCATTTATAATTTTATTTTGAAACTAAGCCTTTCATTGACATTTCTATGTTGGAATTCAAGTATTGGTCTAGGTTAAATATGAACCAACACCATACAAGTCTATCCCCAGAAAACCTCTCAAGAACTCGACATCACTCTAGGTGAGGTGTAACATCTCATCCAATTGAGTCCATCCTTGAAAATCCTCAATGAAAGCCCGAGAATCACCCATGGAATAATAGTAAAATTCTCTTTGAGTCCATCCATTTAATTCTCATAATAATTCATTCATCACATGGAATATAAAGGTTCAATCCATTGAGTTTGTTTATGGAATTGTATGGTGAGTCCATGAATTACCCAAGAGATATAAGTCAATAGGCATAATACAACATCCATGTAATTCCAATGTGGATCCATGCATCAGCCTCCCAAATTAGTCATTTAACCAATTATATTTCATTTAAACAATTCATCAAATGTACGAATCTCAACACCAAATTAATTCAATATAACTCAACACAAATGGGTGACTCAAGTAAGGACCAACCTCAAGGATTGGATTTTCAGTTAATCACATGTGTAGGATAGAAATGATACTGATTGTAGTATCAATAATGATGTAGATGCTCAATATACAAGAGGAAGGGGGTTAATTGTATACTTTGAAAAAATTCCTTTGGAAATTTTAAATATGGTAATGTTTAACTTATTTAAACAAGGTAAATTCAAAAAAAACCTATTAGTTCTATATACTTTCTTGATTCTAGAAAAATGGTTCTGGAAATGAAACTTAAGAAAAGTTTACAAAGATAAAGATTCTACCTTAAAGCATATAGAATCTATCTAATCATAGAAAAAGTATAAGAAAGTATAAGATATTTATACTTTCCTCAACAATCAAAATGCATCATAAAACTTGAAAAAATACAAGTAACAAGTATTAAATATTTTAACCCAAAGAGAAGGGTTTCCAAAAACCTTGGATAAGGGTCCCTTGATTTATACTTTCATGAAAGTCTGATGTACCCACACTAGGGTAATCCCTTGATATGAATATCATAATCTGTCTTGTTATCCCCAAAATCCCTGAAACTTCAAGGTAGTAGGCACCTATATCTTCCAATCTCCGAAATCCCTCAAATTTACTCAGCAACATTCAGAGTTGCATGAAGAAAATCTGGACAGGATGTTCAGTATGCACAAAGCATGAGAGTCTCTCTCAAAAAATCACTTCAGCAATATGTAATATCTAGAGTCATAGAACAATATTGAGCTTGTTGAAATGATCTCTTATTTAGAGGCACATATTCAATAGTCAGATCCCTCCTTTAATGATCATATTTTCCCTTAAATTTCTGAGGAACCTATACACGTGTCACTCAAACAACGGTTGGTTAGTAACTGAATGCACGACATTGTTTTATAACTCAAACCAGAGTAATCAAAAATATGGTTACTTAACCAAATTAATTTTTTTGAATGTAATGAAATAAAAGTTCAGAGTCTAATAAAAAACCATTCGTTTTCTATAATACATGAATATTCAGATTCTGTTATCTTGAAAAATTTGGAACCTGAATTCTATAGAATTCCAGAGTCTGAATTTATAATAATTTAGAGTCTGAACCGAGAATTTTTGGAGTCTAAATTCATATGAATTCAGAGTCTAAAATTATAAAGTTCATAGTATTAATTCATAATAATTAGGAGTATGAAATTAAAAAGTTTAGAGCCTGAATTCATAATAATTCGAAGTCTGAACTTAGAAAGTTTGGATTATGAATTCAGAAGAATTTGGAGTCTGAATTCAGATACTTCAGAATTGGAATTCAGATCCCGAAAACATAGTTCTATATATCTAAGTATTTATATGATTCATAGGTTTTATATAGAAATCTGAATTTTATACTTATACATAATATGAACAATGAAAAACATGGTAAGGATAAATTTTCCGTGGGGAAGGAAAATTTTCTCTATCAAGTTAAACATAGGGTCAATGAAATTTTCCTTAAGATAAGGTGTTTGTGATTTTCAAAATAAGAAGGAATGAAAAAGTCATAAACAAAACCTTATTGACTCCAAAATATCCCCCCTTTTGGAAAGCCCAAACATCCTTACGAAAAATAATATAAGGGCTTGGAAAAATATTTATCTAGTATTTAGAAGTAAAACTTATCTCCCTTAACACATGGGCATAGATGAATACTACAAACTCCCACTTAGGCTTTGGACACACGAATAATCGCATTCTAGATTTCCAGATTGAGACTTATCATTTTATTGCATATGAAAATATTCTTGGATAAGAACTCCCCTCAGATAAACTCCCCCTTACTTAGGGAAATTTGTTCTTTACTTAGTATTATTTTTTTTCCTTTCTCCACCTTTGTGAGTTTTAAAAAGGATTAAAGGGAATATAAAAAAAAATATGGTACCTGAAATATTAGTACTAGACAACAAAAAATATAAATAGCAACCAAAAATTCATTATGATTGGAGAAAATTTATACAAGGAATGAATACAATAAAAGATCAGAATTGAACAATATTATCCTTACTTCTCCTTCGGCATCAACTTCTTTACTATAGTTTTGAGCTTCTTGAGTTGTTTGTGATCTTCCTCTGCTCATTTGAGAAGTTGATCCAGATCTTCGGTCTTCATTTCTATGGCTTTGATTCTTTCTTCCTGAGCTTTAAGAACCTCTACCTGAGCCTTCAAGACTTCTTCTGGATTAGCAAGCTTCTGTTCTATCTCAATTCTAAGATCCCTTTCTTCTTTCCAACTTTGAGGAACTGACTACAACTTCCCATTCAGATCTTTCACTTCTTGAATCTTAGAATTCTGTTCCTGATTTAGCTTTTCCTCAAAAATATTTGTGAGATCCTTGATCTTCACAAATTTGGTGTTGAATTAATCCTTTAATATTTCTTGAAACTCATCAAGAATTCTCATGTCTTCTATAGTTTTCTTGGACTTACTGGTCATTTTCTAGAAATATATTTTGTGAGAATCATATTTTATAAAAAGGGTTTTAAAATCTACCTCAATCTTGATACACTTATCCATCACCATGGATACTAAACCTGGTTTCTGATTCAAGGTGTGTTGAATCATTTGGCATCTGGAGTCTATAATGGGAAATATTGGGATATTTCCAACAAGTTTCTTCAAGGACTGGACTATGAAATCATTTCCTATAGAGGAAGATTCTGAATCAGAAATTTTTCTTGGTGAGGATTGTTTTTCTATATCATCAGATTTCTTCTTTGAAGAACAACCAATATCAATCTTCTTAATCTTAGCTTTGGTAGGTGTATTAACAATCACTTGTTTTCCCTTATAAAACTTCGTAATGGGTTCCTCTTAGTCCGGAGATTCGTTCTCACTATCAGATAGCTAAACGATTTTGTCTTCATCTATCTCTTCCTTTTGTGCTCCTTCCTCAACATCCTCTGGATGAATGAAATCTCTATTGATTCTTTCTTCTTCATATGGTTTGTCAACTTCGTCTTCACCCTTCTTTTCATCCTTCCCAAGAGTAACAAGCTTTGAAGATTCATCTTGAGAGTTTCGGAATGATAATTTTTCTAAAGGGATTTCCTTATCATGAAAATCCTCAACTTTCTTTATCAGATCTTCAGTATGAGCATTGGATTCTTCTTCTTCTACTTCTTCTACTTGTTCTACTAATTTTTCAGGGACTTATTTCTCTTGGAATTTTCCAGAGTAACATATTTCTTTCCCGGTGTCTCTCGTAAAGTTTCTACTAAGAAGTATTGTGGTACTATAATATTTTCAGAGGCCTTATCAACAGCCTTTAGAAGATATTGCACAATCTCTACTTCATTCATATTTTTGTTTTGTTTCTATTTTTTTCTTTCTTTTAAAGCTCCTCTAAAATATTTTATTTTGAAGCTTTTACTTCAGCAGGATCCAATCCAAATCAGGGCTCCCCTAATTTCTTTTTCTCATTGTCTTACCTTCATTTTTCTACAACCTCATCCGAATATGTTTTTTTCTTCTTTGTCTTCGGGGATGCTGAATGAACTTCCTTGGCCACAATGTTTTTATCCTTTTCTTCTACTTTCTTAACCTTCTTCTTTCTTCCACCCTTTTTAGAAGGTTGAACCACCTTCGGTTCCTTCGATATGATTCAACCTCTTCTTCTGGAAAGTCATAGAAATCTTCAAACTCTCTAGAAAATCCAACTTTCATTCTTATGGGAGTGTAATCACTCAACAATATAACCTTAAAATTCCTTGAACTTGATTTACAAGAGATATTGAAAGATTATAAACACTAAAAAATCATATTTGAGAGAATGGATGGATATATAATGATCTAAGCCTTCAGATTTCCATTCTTTATATTCTCAATTGTAATCAGAATATGCTTAACTAGGTTATTCATTCTTAGATTCACCAAGAAATCCAGGATATACATGTCACTCTTCTTCAAAGTATCCTTGTCCCCTTTTCTCAGAATGATAAATTCCTGAACCCACAGCTCATGAATCCGATAATTTGTAGATAGGTGAACAATATTCGAAGTCTTTACATCTGAAAGACTGAGGCAAGCCATAGGCTTCACCTTAACAAAGCTTACTTGAACATATGATATCTTATGAGAACATAACTCAGCTTCTCCTTCATATGGGATTCTAATAAAAATTACAACCTTGGTATATGAATGTGAATAAGTATTCCCATAGATCTTAAAAGAAAACATGTCTCTGCTCTCTTCCTTAAAGAAGGTTACTGACTCATATAATTCTATTAAAAATTCTGGATATAAAAAATCCTGAGCTCCTGGTTTCGATACACAAACACTCTCCCATCCATTCAGCTTGAGGTTATTTGAGATGATAGAATCATACTTAGCAAAGAAATTTGGATGTACCAACCTTTCTTTGTAAATCTTCCATTCAGAAATCAGCTTGATAGTTGACATGTCTTTCTAGGAAGATACTTCGACAGACATTCGGAGTTGAGGAAGATTTGAGAAGTTCAGAACGAGCTTATGTTGGAGGGTAGAGCTTCAGCACGCGAAGCCTTGAGTTTCAATGTGGGACAACCATCCAGGGTCCTTTATATAGGAAAGTGAGGTGATAGTTCGACATTCATACTCAATCCAAAGGTTGAAAAATTTTCTAATCAGATCTGATGGTTGAGATGATAATTGGAAGGAAATTTTGATAGAATTAGGTCTTTTGAGGTTTTTAAAGAAAAAAATTCGAATTTAAGAAAAAAATGAATATGAAAATTTAAAAACAGATGAAAATACTAACAAGTAAAATATGATTATGAAAATTTAAGAAAGGAAACATTCCTTTTAGATTTCTAGGAAGATTATTCATATTGAGGAAAATTCTTCTAGAAGAAATTTAGATTCCAAAAATTTTGATTACAAAAAATCTAACTATAATGATTTAATAAAAAACTATGAAGAATTCATAAATCCTTCATTATGAAAATTTTTAAAAACTTCATTATGAAAATTTATAAAATCTTTATTATGAAAATTTAGAAAATATTCATTATAAAAAATTTGAAAATTTTCATTACGAAAATTTAGAAAATACTCATTACGAATATTTAGAAAATATTAATTACAAAAAATTTTATTATGTAAATATTCATTAAGAATATTTTTAAAAAAAATTAACTATGAAATCAATTTTAAACAATTGAAAAGTTTTTAGACTACGAATAATTTTTAGAAAATGAAAATTTTAGAAATTTAACAAATAAATGTACTCCCCTTGTGAACAAGAGTTTTTTACTATAAAGAGATAGGTTTCAACAAAAAGTTAATAAGGATGATTAACTTACCTTTATTATTCCTAACTTCTGTTTAATGTATTCAAATCTATCAGATGGTAGTGATTTTGTGAAAATATCATTAAGTTGATCTTGCATTCTAAAAAATTGAAGAATGATATATCCTTTTTGTCTGTGATCCCTAAGAAAGTGATGCCTAATATCTTTGTGTTTTGCACATGAGTGATGTGAAGAGTTTTTTCTTAAAGAAATGGAACTAGTATTATCACAAAAAATTTGTGTTCTGGTAAAACTCATACCATAATCTGTGAGTGCGTGTTGCATCCACAACACTTGAGCATAACAACTTCTAGCTGCTAAATATTCAGCTTCATCAGTGGAAAGTGATACTGAGTGTTTCTTTTTGAAAGACAAAGAAACAAATGAATCTCTAAAGAAATGACAAGTTTAAAGTGTACTTTTCTTATCCATTATACATCCACCAAAATCAGCATCTGATAATTTTTTTAAAACAAAATCTTTTCCAAAAGTATAAAAGAGTCATAGATACATGGTTCCTTTTAAGTAGGGAAAAATACTTTTCACAACCTTTAAATGAGATTCCTTAGGATTGTATGGATATCTTTCACATAATCATACTGAAAACATTAAGTCTGAATGACTAGCTGTCATGTAAGGTAGAATTCCCATCATACCTCTAAAAGATGTTTGATCTACTGGTTTCCCAGCTTCATCATGATCTGGTTAATTTGAGGTACCAATTGGAGTACTTATACTCTTAGTGTTTTCATATCCATACTTTTTAATAATATCCTCAATATACTTATTTTGGGATATATAGATTCCTTCTATTTTTTGAGAAATTTGAAAACCATGGAAAAATATTATCTCACCCATCATACTCATTTCAAACTAAGATTTCATTAGATACGCAAAGGAATTAGTTAAAGATTTATGAGTTGAACCAAAAATAATTTTATCAACATAAGTTTGAACACTCAAAACATTTTTCTTATCTTTATTTATTAAAAGGGTTAGATCAGTATTTCCCTTAAAATAATTATTTTGAAGAAAAAATCCTGTAAGTCTATCATACCAATCTCGAGGGGATTGCTTAAGTCCATACAATGATTTGGTATATTTATAAACATGTTCAGGATGTTTTGTATCCTCAAAACTAGGAGTTTGTTAAAAAAACATCCTATTGAACAAAACCATTAAGGAAAGAACATTTAACATCCATTTGAAAAAGTTTGAAATTGAAGAATGCTGCAAATGCAAGTAGAATACGAATATATTCATGTCTAGATACTGTAGCATAGGTTTCTTTATAGTCCCTTACTTCTTATTGATTACAGGCTTTATCAACCATTCTAGATTTATTTCTTACTATTATTCCATTTTCATCACACTTATTTCTGAATATTCATTTTACTCCAATAATAGAAGTTTCCTTAGGTCTTTCAACCAAGGTCCAAACATTATTCCTTTTGAATTCATTTAGCTCATCTTGCATAGCTTTTATACAGTCATCATCACCTAAAGATTCATCAGTACTTTTTGATTATAATTGGGAAATGAATGCTTGATGTTCTACTTCATTTATTAAGGAACTTTTATTCCTTATAGGTTGATTTATATCACTAATGATATGAGCACTGAGATAATTGTTTAGAAACAACTGATTTGGGTTTTGTAAAACCTGTTTATAAACATAGGGTAGGAAGTCTTCTGGGGTAAATGTTTTAGAAATATCTTTTTGGACATTTTCCTTATCAGAAGGATCTTCTATAAAGGGTTGATAATCAGTTTTTGAAAACGCATCTGAAGATGTAGGCTGTGATTCTTTAAAAAAAAGGATCAGTTTCATCAAATTTGACATGTATGGTTTCTTCAATAGTACAAGTATTTTTATTGAAAAATATATAAGCCTTAGAAGTTGTAGATTAACCTAATAAAATTCCTTCAATAGATTTGGGTATGAATTTGTGTATATTATCTTTAGTATTCAAAATGAATACCTTGCAACCAAAAACCTTGAAGTAGGAAAGTATATGTTTTCTACCATTACATAACTCATAAAGAGTTTTATTAAGAAAATCTCTAATCAAAACTCGATTTATTGTATAACAACCAGTACTTACAGCTTTAGCCCAAAATATTTTGGCTACCAAATACTCCCTCAACATGGTTCTTGTTATCTCTTGAAGAATTATATTTCTTCTTTCAACAACACTGTTCTGTTGAGGTGTTCTGGGTGCTGAGAAGTTATGAGTAATGCCTTTTCTACTACAAAAAGTTTTAAAATCCGAATTTTTAAATTCTCCTCCATGATCACCATGAATAGTTATACAAGGAAGATTTTTTCTCATTTTTAATGTGGGATCTAAAACTTATGAAATAATAAAAATCTTTATATTTATTTTCTAGAAAATAGACTCACATAATTATAGTGTAATTATCAACTAAGACAAATACAAAATATTTTCCTCCAATGCTTACTGTTTGTGTTGGACCAAAACGATCCATATGAACTAACTATAATGCATCAGTGTTTGAGACTTCACCGACTAATTTAAAACTTGATTTATGTTGCTTTCCATATTGACAAGGATCACAAACTTTTGAAGATTCAAATTTAAACTCCGGTAGATCATTAACTAGTCTTTTCTTAGAGAGTTTGCATAGGTTCCTAAGGTTACAATGTTCCAACCTTCTGTTCCATAACCAAGAATGGTATCCTATTTCACTACGATAAGGTAGGTCTTAGATCTTATGGTCTTCTAAGTTTAGTGTGTATACATTCTCTTTCCTAGGGTAAAAAGCATAAAATCTTCCTTGGAATTGTGTACTAAGAACCTATCCTTCCTAAAATTCAAAAGGAATCTTCATCACATAATTGACATATGCTAATGGGGTTGTGCTTAAGAACTTTAAAAAATAAAACATTTGAAATCAATGTTTTTTCAAGAAGAAAAATGTTACATATACCAATAATTTCTCCGTTAGTATTATCTCCTAAAGTTACCTTTCCTCCTTTCATCTAGATAATCTTTTCAAAGAAATTTCTGTCAGTAGTCATATGCCGGGAACATCCACTATCCATTTACCATGTATTAATATTGGTACTATCTTTAATTTCCTGAAAATAAGAGTGTTAGACTTTCAAAACCCAAACTTTCTTGGATTAGGAAGCTTCAGAAAGCAATATTTTAGGTATCTACATTTTCATTGAAAAATAAGATTTATGAAAATGTAAAGACTGCATTTTGTTTAAGGAACAATTTTTTTCCCAATGCCCACCAAACTGACACTTAGTGCATAAAGGATCACTTTGAGGAACAAAATAATTATTACTAAAAATTGTTTTTGAACTAGTATAACAAAAACCAGAATTATTCCTTAAAGGTCAGATTTATGAATACATCTTATCAAAATTCACCTTACCTAAGGGAAATTTTAACAAACACTTCTTCAAGGAAAATATGTCTAACTTTAGTCTAATAACTATGTTCTTTTCTTCCACAGCATTAGTTTTAGAACTAGAGTTAGGCTCGAAATCATTTTCATAGAAATTACTTTTTCTAGATCCTTATAAAGTTTATCCTTCTTCGAATTATCTTCCTCAAGGTATTTTGAAATACTTTTAAAATAAATTTTTTTATTAAGATCTTTAGAAAAATATGATACTTCCTTAGTAATAATAGAAATCATAGAATTATCCTTATCAATTTTTTATTGACTTTTGACTTTTCATTCTCAAGAAGCTTAGTAGACCTAGAAACTTCTTCATAGGTAGGTAAAGTATTATCTTCATCAGAAGTAGATTCTTCATCTGAGGATTCATAGTATTTACTATCACTATAATTATCATTTAAGGATACATTAGTTATGGATTTAGAATTGTGTAACTTTTCCATTAAACAATGATTATCAATAGGTAGTCTAGAAAGAAAACCAAGATTCTTCTGTCTAGAAGATTCGTAATATGAGGATTCATCAGAAGAGTCTCCACTACTGGCACTCCAGGTGTCATTAGCTTCCAAAACCTTCTTAGCATTAGCTTTGTAGTACTTCTTCCTATTTTTCTCAGAATTCTTTTCCTTTCTGTCTTTTCTCTTAAGCATAGGAAAATAATTTCTTATATATCCAGCTATTTTATATTCATAACAAGTGACTTCAGAATCTTTATTATCCTTTATTTATTTCTTCTTATATCTATACTGAAAGTCTTTCTTCCCAACTATCTTGTTCATCCTTCGAGCAAGGTTAGCTATTTCATTCTCAGAATTCTCACTTTCACTAGATTCGAATTGTATAACAACCATCATAGATTTATATCTAGTAACTATCTCAGGTGTCTTGGATTTTATATGATTTGAATTAGTTGTAAAATCAACACTGCCATTTGCATTCTTCTTCTAAACATTGTCAGTATCTCTCTTCATTCTAGTCTCATGTTGAAGAAGAGTTCCAAAAAGATCATCAAGAGTGATCTTTATAACTTTCTTATTCTCATCTATAGCTGTTCTCCTGGATTCCCACTAATTAGGCATGATGTCTATAATCTTGTCAACAAGTCCCTCATTATCTAAACAATTTTCACCCATATATTGTATGCAATTGAAAATAGTCATAAATATCTATAGTACCTTACATATAGGTTCTCCACAAGGAAATCAAAAACCATGGTACTCATTTCTAAGAATAGCTTTTCTAGTTTCAATAACTTTGGAAATACCAAAAGGTTTAACTTCAATATTCTTCCAAATACAACTTGTTGCTTCAAAAGAAGAAATATGGCTATATATATTACTGGTCATGGAACACAAAAAACTATTGCGTACCATATAATTCAATTGATATTCTGAATTCTCTTGATTAGTAAAACTTCTGAATTCCTTATCTGGAATCTTATAATCTCTAGTAATCATAACAAAGTTGTCCACTCCAGTGTTAATAAAATAAGTCTTCATATGATCTCTCCATTATTCATAATCATTCCCATCAAAAGTAGTTGGTCTAGGTGGATTTAAATTGTCAATTGAACAAACATTCAATCCTTCCATCTTAAAGAAAAAAATTCAACACAAAATTTTTAGTAATAAAAGTTTGTAAACAAGGAAAATATGAACAAGGAAAATTTTCCTAGGCAAGGAGAATATTATGAACAATGAAGACTTGAGAAAGAAAAATTATGTGAATATAAGTAATTCGGAGACCTCCTATGATACCAATTATAGCATTAAAATGATACTAATTATAGTATCAGTAATGATGTATATTATCAATATAAAAGAGGGGGGGGGGGGATTGTATACTTTGAAAAAATTCATTTGGAACTTTTAAAGATGGAAATATTTAACAATGTTAAACAAGGTAAATTCACAAAACCTCTTAGTTCTAATAAATTGATTGATTCTATAAAAATGGTTCCGAAAATGAATCTTAAGAAAAGTTTACAAAGATAAACATTCTACCTTGAAGCATATAGAATTTATCTAATCTTTGTACAAGTATAAGAAATTATAAGATATTTATACTTTCCCAAACAATCAAAATGCAGCAGAAAACTGGAAACAATACAAGTAACAAGTAGTAAATCTTTTAACCCAAATGGAAGGGTATCCAACAACCTTGGATAAAGAACCCTTGATTTATACTTTCAAGAAAGTCTATCTTACCCAAACTAGGGTAATCCCTTGATACGAATATTGGAATCTATCTTGCTATCCCTACAAGCCCTTGAACTTCAAGGTAGTCAACACCTCTGCCTTCCTATCCCCAGAAGCCCTCGAATGTACTCAGCAACATTCAGAGTTGCACGAAGAAAATCTAAACAAGATGTTCTATACACACAAAGCATGAGAGTCTCTCTCTAGAAATCACTTTAGCAGTATGTAATCTCTAGAGTCATAGAATAGTATTGAGCTCATTCAAATGAGATCTTATTTATAGGAACATATTAAATGGTCGGCTCCCTCCTCCAATGGTCATATTTTTCCTTGAATTTCAGAGCGACTTGTACACGTGTAACTCAAACAATGGTTGGTTAGTAACTGAACTCACGATATCATTCCATAACTCAAACAAGAGTAAGAAAAAATATGGTTACTTAACCAAATTCATTTTTTGGAAGGTAAGGAAATAAAAGTTCAGAGTCTAATAAAAACCATTAGGTGTCTATAATACATGAATATTTGGATTCTATTTTCTTGAAGAATTCGGAACATGAAATATTTAGAATTCCAAATTCTGAATTTCAAGGAAATTCGGAGTCTGAATTCCTAAGAATTCGAAGTCTAAACCTAGAAAGTTTGGAGTCTGAATTAATATGAATTTGGAGTCTAAACATAGAAATATTGGAGTCTGAATTCATAAGAATTCGGAGTCTGATCATAGAAAGTTCTAAGTCTAAATTCAAAAGAATTAGGAGTCCAAATTCAGAGAGTTCGGAACCTAAATTCATATCCTGAAAACAGAATGCTCTATATCTAAGTTTTTATAGGATTCCAAGGTTTTAGATACAAATCCAAATTTTATACTTAGACATAATATGAACAATGAAAAACACGGTAAGGATAAATTTTCCTTGGGGAAGGAAAATTTTCTTTAACATGTAAGACATAGGGTAAATGAAAATTTCCTTAAGATAAGGTGTTTGGGATTTTCATAACCATAAAGAATGGAAAAGTCATAAGGAAACCTTATTGTCTCAATAACATTGGAACACCATGATAATGATATTCCCATTCTTAATCAATCCATCACATAGGATGGCCTCAACATAGATCACATGGGCTAGCCATTCATAGGCCATTCAAATACTCACATGGCCTTTTTAATATAAAAATACTATCAAGAAATCACATGTATTATTTATCATATAACACATATAAGAAAATCATCTATTAGTTCAATTCAATCTAATTACATCTACTCATGGAATAGCCTCTACATTACTGACATGGGCAAGGCAATACAAGGAAAACATTATTTTAAATAATCAATGGTATACATAGATTAAGTGGAAAGTATTCCAACTCATAAAAATAATTCAATTCATTTGTAATTAAATTTATAAATAAATTAATCAATTATATTTATATAAAAATTCAAAAATGACACCCCCTAATGGAGGGGAAGAAGTAATGCCTCATTGGTATCCAAGATCGAAAGGCATAAAGAGACATTTCAAGAAAACTCACCCATGGGGTTGTTCTTATTCATGGTATAACACTTATTACAAGCCCTATTAACCCAAATTAACTGAATTGGGAATATATATCAATTTTAGAATGTAAATTCAATTTAGGAAATGCTGAAAAATTGGGGGTGCGACACCCCAACTTATATAAATAGTTCAACACTATGTGGAAGGCACGTGACCACCGACCAAAGTCCTGTGCTAGATAGGTCATCTATTATTGGCTCTTGATTCAACCCATATTGGAAGAAATATGAATAAAGGAGAAAGAATGAGAAATTAGTGATATTCACCTAAATCTGAATAATGTAGCTGATAGCCCGAAAAAATGAGATTGGATAAAAAGGAGTTTTGATCTTACCATTGCAGATCTGATGATACAGAAGATTCTCGAATCAAATTTTAGATAGAGACAGTACCTCAAATACTAGATTAGCGGAAGGAGATATATTAAGAGGGAAATGTATACTGTACATAGAAGGAAAAACCTATATTAGGTTTTTAATATAATTTTTAATTTAATTAAAAATTATTAAATTTCCCAAAATTGTAGGTTTCACAGTTTATGGGCATAGTTTAGAAAATCATATGAAAACTATGAATATTTTACTATAGGATTGGGGCGTAGCGCATGGCTTAGCCTCACAGATTACTAACCGTGAAAAGACCTAGTGAAGCAACATTTCCATGTTTTGAAAAAAATGCAGAACATACTGCATGACTCTGTGACCTAAACCACAAGATTTTTTACTAACCATGCGGCCTCCTCTTTTCAAAAAAAACATGGGTTTCGAGCTCCAGACTAGCCCTATAAAACTTTTATACCCTTATAAAATGAATGATAATTTATATTATGTAACATATAATCATTCAAACTGAGAATTGATAGAAAACAGGTGATTTGTACCTCAAATAAGAACTATATTCTTACACAAATTAAATAGTATTTTCATTACACTTCTCACTCAAGCGACTGAGTGACCTATTCCAATTCTCCATGCTTCCTGGAGTTTGTTTGGAATTCATCTATAACTTTTACACAATAGTGGTACCTCTTTTGTGAGAATCAATCATACACCATATACAATATATATAATATAAACATGGAACATTTTAATTTTTTAACAAGGTATGAAACTTTTGAAACACTAACATTTGAAGCCTCCTTTAAAAAACAATAATACACCCACGATTTGATCAAAAAAATCACTCATACATGAGTTTGAAAGAAGAACCATATTAATGGTGTTATCTCTCTAAAAACATCCAAACATATTTATTCTGCAACATTTCTATGGAATGTAGAAGATTTATTCATTGTGTTAAAGGATTATGAATCAATAAGACATGAAACACTCAATAACATGTTTTTTGAAACATTATGAATATGATTTGTATATAAAACAGAACTTTGAGAATAACTTTTAGTGCATACAGATCCTATCATATAAAAACTTATTTATTATGAAATTTGGGAATTTTCCTTAACTGAATCAGATCGATGCATTATCCATAAATAATTTCATCACTTTTTCATAAAATACATGGTAAATGTTTCATTTTGGGTCATGTAGGAAATTATTCTAGCCAAAACCTTTATATACTCCCTCTAGGATCCCTCAGGATGAGTCTTCTAATTTTTCCTTGTCCTTGATTTCGGTTAAAACCTATACATTTGTAACTAACCTCTTCTGTCACAATTTCTTGGAAATAATTAACACTCATTGAATTTAAAATTCATAATGGTAGGAAATAACTTTTGAAGTCCCCTATATGGCCAAATTAATATTTCCACACTACACCATGCTCTAAAAAACTTGACTGGGGTCTGATGTACCATAAATTTTAACTATGTGTAATATTTACTTATTGTAAAAAGAACCACAAATCCGGAAGATATTCAATGAAACCAATTTGATGGAACAAATTTTATAACATCCTGAATGGATTAACACCACAATGTTGATGTTTCAGAATTGTGAAGTCCATACACTCCAAATACCACATCAAATCACCACCACACCAGATAATAATTTCCAATTCTCAATTAAAATGGAAGAAATAATAAAATAATTTGAACCCCATCAATAATATGGTTTTGAAATTACTCCAAATCCATGGGAGAAAACTGAAACCTCATACATTAAGGAATGAAGAATAGAGATATTATATGAGTTACATGTGAAACTATATATTAGAGGCCCTACCCTAACTCCAAGTTACAATAAAAAACTAATTTCAATAAACCTATCTTTATAAAAAATATAATGTATCAAAATACTCCCATGAAAAACACATTATGTTGTTCTCCCACATGGAAGACCACATATAGTAGACTATTGATATTTTCTATACTTATATATCCCTTTGATATCTCTCTATTTCTTTGTTATTCCTTTTCTCTTTTTGGTCATCCACCCTTAAAGATTTAAGGACTATAGTTTTACCACCTTTGGCATCAAAGCTTTCATCTCTTGGTTTAGCACTACATTAAACCCACCCACAGTGATTATGTGATCTATACACATCCTATTATAAATTATATCCACAACAACATGTTGGTTTCTATATTGAAAATATCGTCTAATTTTCATGGACATTCCTCAAATTCACCAAGGAAACTACTAACTTCCATGGTAGTTCAACACCTTAGCTTATTATTACCATGGAATAATTCCATCTTTAGATTTATTCTCCTCTTTTTCTTGAATCAGTGAAAACTTCCATAACATTCTTCCAAATTCCACACTTATGATAGCATCCAAATTCATTCTCCGAATCATATTTAGTAATAAAAAACCCTTTAAATTGATCTTATATAAGATCTATTGAATTCTTCATATCCTTTATCACCCAAGATCGGTTTTGTCGAATTCACAAATTCCTCAAAAAACCTTGGCCGCATCCAAAACATTCTCAAAAACCATTTCCTCAACAAGTGGATTCTATTTCATAGTAGAGAAATAAAACCATAGAGATGATATGGATTCTATAATAGGATGATTAAATGGAATTAAAATTCCATTTTGGTAAAAGAAATGGGCTCCAACCAATAACATATTCAGTTTTATCATGGTGTTTTTCTATAGTGAAACATTACATTTTCTATTTCACTATTATAGATATATCTATTTTAATTTTATTTTTTCAAACTAATATGAAGGATTGTATTATATATAATTAAAAATAATTGGAATATTCAATGAAGGATATCTTTAGTGAAAAAATAGAGTAATGGTTTTGGGGTTTTTTTACTATATATACTTCATTTTGGAGTAACCTTACTCTATTTGGGGTTTTGGGTCTGATATGAACTTAATGGAAGTAGATTTTATTCATTAGTTTCACTAATGGTTAGGAATGTAGAGTGGTATAGTTTTCAGTATTAGGTATACCACTTCAAATTAAGTACTTTGGTTGTAGTTTTCTTGGTTAGTTAGATTCATATATATGCTTTGAGGGGATTATGGATTTTATGGGTTTCTCTATATATTTTAATTTTTTGTTCAAGGGGTTATGTTTTTTAGAGGTTTTTACATCAGGTTATTTTATTATTATTGGGTTTTTTGGTGTTTATGTTTTGTTATTTGTTTTGTTTTGGGATTATTTTATGAGGCATAAGATTTTTTTAATTATGGAACATTTTGAGATATAGTTGACTTGGTATTTTTTACTATTCAGCCAACAAACATGGAGTGATGTTCTCGGTAGATGATTTTAGAGTTCCAATGGTTTGGCGATTTAAACATTATAGTGTTTTTTGAAGTATGTATTTTTTCTATTATTTATGGGTGGTTATGATTTTTCTTTTATGAATTTTTAAAATATAACAATTTTGTTGTTTGGATGATTATTTTTTTTCTAAATGAGTTGGTGTTGAAAGATAACCCTTTTAATCTAGATTGTTTAAGGATCTATGATAAATTTTTGTAAGAGTTTTTATAGTGAATCCACTCATTTTGGATATGGTCTCTTTTTTGTAATGTATTTGTGGAAATATCATCTATATAAATGATAGGAAGGGTATGTGGATGGGTTGGGTATTTTCTTATAGGATTCATTTGTTTGGTATTTTACTCATGGGTGCATTATGTTTATTTAGGTGAAGGTGTATTTTTTCTATGAAATAAAAAAATATTGTTTGTGTTATGGAAAATTATGGATATTATGGATATTATTATTTGATAAAGTTACCTCCATGAAAAATAAAATCATATAAAATTTATGTACATTTATGTTTCATTATGAAACATCATAAAAAAGTTTAATGTCAGAATACATTCCAACAAAAAACCCTGTTTTTTATCGAATTGTTTTCAATGTCATTGAAATCACAATAATCCTTCAAAAAAAAACAAGATTCAAAACATAAAATGGGGAAAGAAACCACTTTTATTTATTGTAATAACTAAGAATGTGAAGAATTCAACAAATCCATACCCTATAACAATTTTTTATAATTATACTCAATGGAATTCAATAGTTCACTCACATCACTAAATTAACCCTCAATAATAAAAAATCCACTATAATTTAATGAATTAATTAACCTTGATATAGACAACATAGTAAACTCCTTTCACCACCTAAAAAACACTTGTACATCTAAATTAATTTTAATAAAACCATCAATTTGGAACATTAGTGATGTGACTCCCCATTTTTAGAACTTAATCAATGAGCTAAGACAAAGCACCAAATGACCTCCCGCATGCCTTCCCCTATAATAGGGGTTAAAAACTAGTGGTGAGAATCCAATACCAATAAAAATAGATTATAATCTTGAATTAATCAAATATAATAATAATTAAATATCATATCAATATGAAAGATCATAGTGAAACAATAAATTAAATAAATGGTCCTGAAAAAAACATTATTGAAATTCTAATAGGCATTAAAAATTTCTAATTCACACTCACATACAACAAAATAAACATATAAGAGGACCTACCACTAGGATGATTAAGTTAAAAAGTAAAATGAAACTAAATATAGTTGGATACATAAAAACAAAATCTTGACAGACTCCTCAAACCAATCTCTACACATTCATCCAGCTACTCTAGCAAGATCCCCTATATAACCCCAAACATGAAAGATAAATACATCGGTCTGCACATTCACCAAGGATCCTATATATTATGTGAGTATATAACCAAGTAGGAAACTTCAAATGTGACCCTTATATATGAAATCAAATTCATACATGAATGTATAAGAAAATAAATCCATTTCACACACAAGATTTCGTTAGGTTATCATATTCGAACCCGATCACCACAACACCTGGCCCCAATGACATTAACCAATTCCAAATGAATAATAAATATCATGAAATAGAAATTGTTCTATTCCCTATCACTTAGTGTGATGTATCATAACAAAGTATCAACTACTATAATCTAACTAGGGTAGGGTAATATAAAAAAATCTTTACCACTTCCCTCTCACTTAGAGTAGGGCTCTATAATGGAGTCTTGACCACTACCCTTTCACTATGGGTATGATTACAAATATAAGTATCCCAAACCATCACATCTGATATATGATAAAACAAAAAATCTACCCACACTCTTAGGACCCACATATTAGCATAATGAATCTCAACTAACACATGAGGCCATTCCCAAGCATAAAATTATTTTCAATTAAAACATGACATTGACCATACATAGCTCTCATCTAGCCTTATGTCCATACCTAGAACTCTTATATAGGAAAATTATTGATAAACTCACATATGATCTACCTTGAAAAAAAAAACCATACCTGGTCATAACCAAAATAAAATATCTAGACCATACCTATAATGATCACAAAATCCAAAGGCTATAAATAATTTACCCTTTACCATGGATTGAATGTTCTCTTCTATAAAAACATATTATTCACCACTCATGAAATGCACATAATAATAATATAAGAGCCCTGAACCCACACTCATAGATTCCATTTTAATAAATTTATATTTATATTTCATTTTTTATATCAATAAATGTTACATAAATTAATCCATCCAAAACATAAAATATCAAAAAAATATTGGGTCACTTACACACTCAAAGAACATTCAGGTTTAGAGTTTTAGAGAAATATGAAAAACTCATACATTATAATACCAAGGTATTTAAGTGAACATTTTACCATGTATCCCATCCATTTCATATTATAAATTTTCTTTTCAATATAATCCATAAAATTATTCACACATGAAATATGTTAAGATATAATTCATTTAAAATGATTCCTAATAACCTAGGGAAAAGGAAAAAATAAGAAGGGTGTGCTGAAACATTCAATAAGGGTAAAAATTAGAATTATTAGTTGAATGAAATTAGTGATCATAAGATGAGTATTAGGGTATGGTAACATAATAAAATTGCATGATTTTAACATAATAGAATTCAAACCAATAATAACACATATCATAAAACATGAGACATGGAATAAAACTTTAATAACTATAGGATTCATATGAACCAATAATAAAGATCAATGTTCTCCTAATTATAATCAAATAAAATATTAAATAACAATATTAAGCATAGATAAAACATGATTCTATCTTAAAAAATTATACTCATAATCCATATAATAAATAACTCGATCCAATTTAAATCTATAGGAGAAACTACCCTAATTAACTCTTTCATCTTTCCTTCTTAGTCAAAGAAAATTTCCCAATGCATTGGATAACTATATTGAGATCACTAGTTTGTATATGTTGTATTGGAATCAACAATTCATATAATCAGTATCATGATCACCATTCATCATAAATAATTTCCTAGTACCACTGATGAATGTTTTTTTGAAATAGTTCAATTTTCAACATGAAAACCTTGGAAAAAACCATCATTCTATTTTTGATTCTTTAATACAAGAAAATAACCCATTTCAAAATAATCACATTATAAAAATTATCGTAATTCATGAAAGAGAAATATGGAAAATGGTATCATAATATTACAATACTATAAAATAAAATAAATAATTAAATTATGGTTACATAGAGGAAAATACCTTTAAAACAACATTTAGATGATTTCTCTGAATATAATAAAAAATCAAATTTTCATTGAGAAATATATTATAATTTTTTTAAAAATACTCAGAAAAATATTTTTTTAAATAAAAATAGAAAATTATAAATGAATATTAAAATAGAAGGATTGTCATAATAGAATGAAAATATATTAATGTCATAAATATTAATAATAATTATTCATTTCAAACATTTTGTAAAGAGAGTAAAAAGTGACCCATAGAGAACAAAAAGTTTTAAAAGAAGTTAAAAGACCATTTGAAATAAATTTAGGAAAATATTTATGTTTCACAAAATATATTCTTGGAATTATTTTAGAAAAAATGGATATGGAAGAGAGATTATCGATTGAAAAGAAGATACAATATCGATATCACTTACAAAAAACATGATTGATGCTTATGGTTTAAATAAGAGAGGAAATGGAAATTAAAAATGTAAAAAAATTCATAAACATATGGGAATAAAATATGTATGGTTTAAGAAAATAATATCATATAACATCCCTTAAAGGTACCTTGAATAGAAATAATAACAAAATGAAAGGAGATCGTAAAATAAAACCTATAAAACTTTGGTAAATTTGGAATCAAAAGTAATTGTATCAAATAATTGGATATAGGCCTATAAATCCATTTAATTATATTATATAATATGTAAATATATATTGATGAGGTATTAATTACATTATAAAATGAAATCATGGTGCGTGGAATGAAAAGTGTCTCAAAAAAATGAGATTTAGACAAAGAAAACCCTAGAAAAGATCATAACATGTGAATTTGTAATTAATCCATGAAGTGATTATCTGAACATATATAAATAAAAAAAATAGTACATATATAAGAAAAATTTTATTGATTCATTCACACATAAACATTTCATTATAATGTTAATGAAGTAGAAGTATAACCAAATGAATGAAAATGGAGTTAAGAAACCCCATTTCACTTGGTTACTTCGAAGTCAAATCACCTTGGATGAAATAATATGAATTGAGATGTAAAATACCATAAATTATAAATTATAAATTATATAACATGTAAAATCTAGTATAAACACCATATACAATAAATTGGGTCCCTAACATTAAAATATTCCTTAATGAAGTAAAATTGAGGTGAAATCCCTTACCTTGAGTCCATATATGCTATTTATATACTTTTAAAATCATATAAAACAATTATATTATTTATTAATATTATTTTAATGGATTAATAAATTATACTTAATCACTTTATTTATTTATTTTATTGATATATTTAATTATTTAATCAATTAAGTCCTTGTTAGGTGTTTTTAGGACATTTAGTTCATAGTTGAAAAATGAATTCTTTATGTTAACCATGGTCAAATTGGTTACCATAAACTCTAAATTAATAATAATTACATAATTATAATTCATATACATTGATTATATATTTAAAACAAACCATGAATGATGGTTATAAAAAATGAACAACGTTACAACCATGGATATGGTAAGCCATATGTACGTATGAGTAACATCTCAATTTTTTAATGATCGTTATAAAAATAAGGTATGAATTGTTTTTGTTTCTAAAATAATTATTATTTAATAAATATAATATTATATATTTAAATCCTTTATATATACCATAAATTTGGTGCAGTGCTGAAAAATGAACCACATATCTTTGGGGTTGTAGAAATCCACACACATGCAGGAAAAAAATTATCATTTTTCAATGGATGGAAAGAAAATAAAAAGATATATTTATCTTTTTAGATTTATAATTATGCAATGAATATAATATATATAATTATATTTAATCCATTTTTATATCTAGTAGTGATATATGGTGATGGAAAATTAATAATATTGGTTTTTGAGGCATTAGTCTACCGTGCACATGAATGTTAGATTCATTTCCCATTTGACTGAAGAATAATATTGATATATATTATTACATGAAGTGAAAAAAATATCATTAAATGGAATAATTTTTTTTAATATTTCATTATTTCTGAAAAATATTTGAAGGATGTAGTAGAAGAAATAAAACTAAAACATTTAGTTAAAAGATATAACTCTTCTTTGGACAACCTCATTTTCTCTACACCTTAAGCCCTATAAGGTTGGTTTTATGCCCAAAATAAGACCTATAGAAATTGGACAGGGAATTTATGAAAGTATTTTTACGTATTGTCTAAGATAGAGTGCTCAAAATATGTAAGTAAGAGTGGAGAGAATACACCCTTTTATATGCGAGGGGAGGGGTATTTTTAGAATTTTATTTAGTATTAAATTAATTTAAGTTAATTTTCAAGGAAAATATATTAACATTTATATAAATTAAATATAGGATTTATATTAGTATTCAAACTATCATAAAATAAAATATTGACATATTTAGATAAATATTTTTACCATTATTTTTTATTTTTAACACTTGTTACCCTGTTTATAATTACCATGATATCATTTTTGTTTACTATTTAGGGGCCTAGAATGTTTCAATAAAATGAAAAATTAAAATTAAATTAACTAGGATTTATATTTTTAACTTTATTAAATTAAATATTTTTAATATATAATTTTTATGAATTTTAAATCATTTTGTAAAATATTTTTTGTTATAAAATATCATAAATGTTTTTTTTTGGAAATACATGAAATATTATAATATAGTATAGTTCTAACACTGGTAAAATGGTTAAAAATGAAATTAATTATAATATAAATATTATATTATCTTAATACAATTATCAAATCAAATTTATATAGATTTAGGTATCATTTTAGATTTTAGATTTTGGTTTAACCACTTGGTTAACCAATGTTATCCTTATTCATGATAATGACTTTTTCAATATTAGAATGTAATAAATTAAATTATAAGGAGAAAATTGTATCTTAAATGGAAAAGGAAATTAATTTGATACAATTTATCCACATAATTGTCTTATTTAAATATTTTTGATAAAATATAATATTACATAGCATAAAATATCAATAATGTCATGTTTGAAATTATTTATTTTGTCTGAATTTAAAGGCATGAATATAGAAATTTATTTTTTATATAAGGATTTAAAAAATTATTAATTTGTTATATAGTCCTTTAAAAATTTCTAGACAATAAAAAGCATCCAAAAAAATAATTTTATATATGTTAATATCATTTACTTTATTTTTTTATAGCTTTCAAAAACACCATTCGACATTGTGCATGCATTTAATGTCATTATATGATAAATAAAAATTAAAAATAAATTACCAATATGTAAAATAATATATCTAAAAAAAAAATTTTATCCAAACATAAGTTGTTTTTATTCATGTCAATAAATATTATAGATATCAAATGCATGAGAGTGACAATGGTTAGTTTATATTTAAATAAAATAAACTAAATGTTATAATCATTGAGAAGTTTTAATAAATTGATCCATTTTTAAATATTAAACTAAAATTTTTGGAATCATATCCTATAGTGAAATATAGTTAAGTGTTGAGTTTATTTTTAGATCTTATCATATTATTTTTAACCTTATTTACTCAACTTACCTTTATCTAGGTGATAAATATTTACCAAGGTTAGTATTCATAAATACAAAAAATAATCAGTACTATTTACCAAAATTGTTCTTCTATTTCCAAATATGGAATACATTTTTAAATATTCATTTCACATGAGTGTAAGAATTTATGTTTTATATAAATTCATAAAACACAATAAAAACAATTTTTAGAAAAAGGTGTTTTAAGCAAAAATGGAACTTATACAAAAATAAATTATAATGTTTATTTTATATAATTAACTATATTATTTATCAATTAAAGAGGCATATGTTAAATAAACATATAATTAAAATCATAATGGTTCATTTAAATGAAATGATATTATTTTTTTTTATTAAAATCGGTATTTTTACTATTAACTAAAAAAGTATTTTTTCAGAAAAATAAAAAGATATCACCCTAAGATAATTTTGACATGATAATTTAAAAAGGCATATAATTTTTATATAATTAAATTTCTAAAATTTCTTTAAATAAATAATAATATTATCTCAAAAAAAAATAATTTTTTTGAGGATATTATATTTTTTAAGTATAAAATGACATTATTAAAAAATGGATTTATTATTTCCTATGAATTAATAAAGCATAAATAAAGATATTTTTATTGGGTAGGATATATATATATATATAATAATAATGTTTTTAATCCTATTCACACATGTAGAGACCCAATTTTTCTTTGTAAGACTTGGAAATATAACTAGAAATATTTTTAGACATATCAATGAGATGATGTGTAATTCAAAGTCATTCTGTTACGGATTTTTTTAAAATATCAAATATATTTTTATCATGCATACATGATTTCTTAAATAAAAATTTCTATCTACAAAATAGATTATCATATCCAAAATAGGAGAACACAATTGTGTTTGGAAGGTGATGTTTACCCCAGGCACGACCTAATTTTTTTTAGAATAGGGCATTCAGATAAAAGTGACTATCAGAGGGAGTCTTTAAGTTTAATTTATTAATTAATTTAATTTTAAAAATTAAAATTACCTAAAAATATTTCTTAATAAATATAATTTTATTGTAGATCTCTAGGGATAGCAGCATAACCCTAGAACCGTTGAGAAGATATTTTTACCACCTACAATCGGCGAATCAAAATCAGATGAAGACGATGTAACTCTAGATCAAGGTAGATCAAGGTGTAAAGAACACTAAAACTTTTATCATTCATTTTCAAGTGTTTGATTCATTAAAATAATGATCTAATTTTAGATTGGACTTGTCCACTTTGGGATTCTATACTAATTGATTAAATATATTTAGCGTGATCATCATTTTTATTTTATCTACATCAATTATAGGCATTTGAATGTTCTCATGTACATATTTAAATTATTTATTGAGTTTTCTCACCCAAATATCCAAAAATTTTATTTTAATTCCATGAAATCTTGGTCAATGATTTTTACACATTTTATTTTGGTGTTTTTACACAACCCATTCTTCAGGGTTTTTACCAATTAGCTCAGTTTGACATTTCTGGGAGGGATAGGGCATGACTGGACCGCTGTATTCATGGAGGATTCATGTGTGAAATATTGATCAGAGATCCAGGGATGGTTTGGGATTATTTTTAGTACATGCATGATTTCACTAAGGATCATAATACCAGTGAGGATATGAGAGGTGGCCTGAGCGTTTTCAGTGTGTGTGGCTTCATACGGGAGATGTTGGATTCCAATTTAGGGCTATAGAGGGATGAAATAGATGGGTGAATGTGAGTACCACCATTTTCAGACGGACAAAAGGTGGAATTGAATATATGAGTATAGGATCAAAGATATTTATATTAGAAATGAAATTATATAGAATACAAGACAACACACTATGTAGCCCAAATAATGTATGATGTGTACTGCCCTGGCTATGGTGTATGGGGTTGTTGGTGGCTTAAATATCACACACTGTGTGGGAAAACCACATTCCATTTGACTCAATTTTGGAGACCCATCATGTACTTATAGATTACATGGACAAGGACATAATTTATAACATTCCATATACAAACACACAACCAGGGTACATGGACATGGAGTAAATGAAATGGGTGGCACCCCATGTGTGAGGAAACACTTTGTATCAATGTACATAGAGATGGTAAATATTACATGGACATGGATTGGGTCATGAGAAGGACCATGAGTGGGTGAGACATGTTTTTTAGTCCCTTACATTACATGCAGGGCTTCACGAGTAGCAATACATGTACCTTTAAAAAAATGGCTAGGCATAAGAGTGGGAATAAACTCAATATGGGTCCTCTTCCATGTCATGTACCCCTACATCCATTTTTATGAAACTTATATCTTTCATATCTCCTTATTTTGGAATAATATTTTGGATCAGAATTAGCCTATCCTGAGCATTTTTTCAATTGGAACATGATACTGGCCTCTTTAGTGGATTTAGAGATACGTTTCAATATGTTTCAAGAATAGTTCTTGTTTAGGTGATGATCGATAATGACAATGATCAGGTAGGATAATTAAATATATCAAAGTAAAACCCTACATATGGTAAGGGAATGAGTCCTCAATCGACTATCAGAGTGATAACCTCTTATTGAGATAGGGTATGGGTCCCCTACCTTTCCACTTAGTGGAACACACTTGTTGAGTTAGTGTATGGGTCCTCAACTACTTAAGTGTCACACTCTTACTGGGAAGGGAATGGGTCCACTACCAACTACTATATTGGAACCCTCATATTGGGAAAGGCATTATTACTCAACCTACTACTAGAGTGGTACCCTCCTATTATTATAGGGAATGGGTCATCTATCTAGGGTTGAGTGGCAGCCTCCTATAGATTCTGGGAAAGGGTCCCCAACTATTAGTGTGGCATCCTCCTAAAAAGTCAGGTAATGGGTCCTCTATCAACTACCCAAGTGGAACCATCATGTTGTTTCAGATCATGGGTCCTCTACTTAGATAATTAACCCCTCAAATATAAATCAAAGTGGAAAGGTGTCTCTTTGTTTGGGTGTCTCCTGAGGTAGATGCACATGATGCTAGGCATCATTGATGGAATTCTTGTAACTAATATCACTCTTTCATAGGATCGAATATAAGATGAAGCTAACCTTTCTATCTCATTTTATATTCATTTTTTGTGAATATATATATATATCCATGTATTGGGATTTGGTTCTCTATTTATTTAGTTTTAGATTTATATTTCTATCTTGTCTGTTATTGCTCCCTTCTTATTTTTTGGGTCATCCTACTAGGTATTTATATACTCACCCCTATGTGTGATTTTCTAGCATTTTCTTTGTCTTATAAAAAATATGGACAAATTGAAGGTGATTTTCGAGAATCTTTGGGATACTAGATTATTTTTACCGTGTATGGTGTTCTAAGATTGGATATTTAGAGTTGGGATCTCTTTGCATTTACTTTCCTTTTTTCTGGTTGGGATATCTTTTGGGTTTGGTGTGTATTTTTTATCTTGTACTTTTCAATTTACACTGTCACTCTCTTGTACTCACTAGAGTTTTTACATGTATGATCTATACACTATATTTCAAAAAATTTATTATTATTCCACTACACTTCACCATAGAGATGTTATGGAGGCGGGCTTGGGATAATTCTTGTTCAATCTCAGTTGGGTCGGGTTGTGATAGATTAGTTTCAAAGAATTTCATTCCATGGGATGGAGTTTGGAGTAGTCCCCTTATGAGGATTTGGTTGGTATTTGGGGAAAAATTTTCAAGTATTATTGAGTGTAGATATTAGGCTTGAGATCCCAGTGTTGGTACAGTGGTTGATGTATCCATTCACAAGGAATCCAGCTACCTTCTTGTCGACTCGACATACTGATACATTGGTTATAGTGATCAATTATACATGTATGATATAAGATTGATTCCTCAAATTTTATTCTCAAGTCATTCCCCATATATATATATATTCTAATATTAATATGGAACATATTGATTAAATTTTCTTTAAGTGTCCCAGACGACAATCAACCCGGTTATCTATTTTGGATCTGGACAATGATCTCATGAGTGATGAAGCCTTAGTTCAGGATCCATCACATGAGGTTCTTCCACTAGGTGGATAGGTAGAAACACCACCATTTATGAGAAAAAGATCATACAAATATATTAGGTTGAGGATGCATATAGACTTAGTGCACTCCATGAGTTCCAATGCCAAAGGCCATTGAGGTTACACATCAAGACAAATCCCTAGGTAGTGTAGGATTGGATAGAGTTAGTGATCCATGTTACTAGCATTATTTGGAAACCAAATGATCAAGGGTTTAAGATTGAAACTAGCCTTTTCTAGGGTGAATCTAGGTGCTGGTAGAGTCTAGTCACGTAGATGCATGATGAGTCAAAACTCTCATAAACCATATTCCAATAGCTATTTTTTGAGGAGTAATACCTCTCATACATTCACTCATTTCTGATACAACATATTCAAGAGATAAATCATGGATAAATGATATTGGATTCATATTCAACAGGGTTCACAGACCATACATGGCACTCCCTTAATATGATCTGGGATGACAACTTCTGAGCACATATGTTTAAGAAGGGTCTCCATAGATATATCCAAGTCAGTGCAGTTACCTTATAAATTTACACCTATGTCAGGGTGTTAGAGTGAGAATTTGTGATTGATACCTTTCCTTCAGAGGGATTCAGAGAAGCTGGATTAGGTGGTGGGTGTTATAGGAATGATTCATCTACAAAAGTTAGCATGTGCTAGTCGAGATGATTTAGATTTAGGAGATCCCCCTTGAATTAGACTTGGGAATATGTTCAAGGACAAAATAGAGGACCAGGGAAGAAATAAGTGGGGTGGTTCTATGTATGTTATGGATGAGGTCACATGTCATGTGATTTCCTGACCTGGTGTGGTGAGGAGTGATAGAAAATATTATATTTACCACCACGGTAGAGACATCATCGTGATCATGGATTTCCCAGGTGAGGGTAAGGTGTCCCCTAGAGAGGAATAGTTGGAAGAGGAGATTGTGGGGCTCTAGGAGGAGGAGATATGGGTGGTGGAAAATGCTATGAGATCCTTCCAACACCACCACTAGGCGGCCCATGTTAGGGACAATGAGTTAGTGGTTGGGTCCATATACAAATTCAGGATATGGATACTTATGACCTAGTGGCACGTATAATTGTTATGGGTACAATATTTATTTATTATACTATTTTTTTAGTATTTATACATAAAAAATTGAGTCATTACATTATCTTTTTACACCTGGTGTGATATCTGGTTCTCCTAGTTGAGGCTTAATCTCAGTAGCTTTGTTTTGAAGTTTCTATGGGGAATGATTCTTCAATATATTTTATCATTCGGTAGTTGAAGCTATCTCTTGGTGGAGATATGTTCTCATGGAACATTTTGTCCATTATTATGTAAACCTATAAAATCATGTTAGTTATGGATTATTTTTACATAGTTAAAGCCCAGATTTATTTTCACCGTTTATGAGATGGATTCTTCCACATATATTGTACAAGACTCACCATTGTGGTCACAATAGATCTCATGGTAGGGTGAGCGAGTTTTGTGAGCATGAGGTAGCATCCCATCACCCATAAATTGGATTGTTTATTATTATCTGTATTAGGTTCTTCTAGTATCTAGATTCCTTTCATCATGGAGGATTTTATAGACATATTCCATGAGTATGTCTTGGGACTACCATTGATATGGGAGATGGATTTTTTCATCAACTTTAATCCAAGGTGTCATATATTATCTAATGTGGCATATTATATTGGCCCTACTAATCTCCATGAGTTGCAGTTCCAGTTAGAGGACCTTTGAGTGAATGGATTTATCAAGACCACTTTTATCCTAGGAATATTTAATGTTTGTCACGAAAAAATAATATAGGAGCTTGTGCAATTTTGTGTATTATCATCTCCATAACCTAGCCACAATAATGATGAAGTATTCTTTTCCAAGTATTGATGACTTATTTGATCAGTTGTGAAGTGTTAGATGGTTGTTGAAGATCAATATCTGGTCCATATACCACTTGTTGAGAGTTTACAAGGTTTATATTCCAATGATTACAATACAATTTTTCTATAGAAACTATTAGTTCCTAGTGTTTCCCTTCAGTGTGAAAAATTTCCCTATTGTGTTAATGGATTTTATGAATAGTATATTCTAGCCATACTTGGACCCGTTTATTGTTGTTTTCATTGATGAAATAATCATTTACACTTCATTAGAGGAGGATTATACAAAGAACGTGAGAATAGAACCATATTTTCTTTGGGAGAACCAATTTTTATGGTAATCCCTTGAAGTTGTAGTTTTTGATCCACAAGGTTCACATTCTAGGTAATCTAATTTATGATCATGGATTAGTTATGGACTTGAAAAATATCAATGTAGTTCTTTCTTCAGAGAGACCCAATACCATGTCATTAGTGTGAAGTCTTCATGGATTAGTAGCATACTGATATTGGTTTTGGGAAGACTCATCTATTATTTTATCCCCTTTTATGAACTTAACCTTAAAATGGTAGCCATTTAGCTAGAGTGAAGGGTGAAAATATGACCTTTGAGGAGTTTAGGCTGAGGATGACGAGTGATCAAGTTTTGAGACTACCTGAGGAGGACGTAGATTACATATTGTATTGAAATGCCTTAGGAAAAGGGATTGGAATTGTATTGATGCAGAGTTAGATAATTATCCCAAATGTTTTAAGGTAGTTGATACCCAAAGAGTAGAACTACAAAAATAATGACCTAGAGCTGGTAAGGGTAGTCTTCGCCCTTTGAATGTGGATGCACTATTTTATGGGAAAGTGCTTTTGTTATTCATTCCACTAGAGTCTTAGGAATGTATTCACACAGAAATACCTAAACCTAAGATAAAGTCACTAATTGGAGTTCCTAATTGACTATAACTTTGAGAAAGTCTATACTTCAGGGAAAGGAAATGTGGTCCCTTAGTAAGAGGTCTTAAGCTCATTTGGTGTAGGAGGTGTCTGATCAGTTGGATTCATTGCATCTAGACCACATTGAGCAGGATGGTGCAACTTTTCTTCCATCGATGACATTGACTCTTCCAATTATTTATTGAATTATAGAGTCCTTGTTGGTATACATTCATTGTGAGGTCTTTCTTGACCAGATATTCTTAAGAGATTAACCTGATAGATTTTCTAATAGATGGAATCATGTCATCCTTTTCTATGGATGGACAGTGGTCCTAGTCATGATGTCAGAGGATGTGATACCAAATTTTCACAATTACCCTTTATCTATAAATTTTGGTCTGGGTAATATGTATATAGAATATTAGACGTAGTTTTTATGCGCTGGTATGAGATAGAACATGTTCAAGTTCATCTATATGTGTCTCACGTATGAGAAGGTGAAGGTTAAGCACCTAGTATTAGGAGTTTTATTATATCCTCTTGACATCCCTAAGTAGAAATGGTCTTCATTAACATGGAATTAATGATAGGTATTCCATATAAATTAAGAGGCCCTGATTCCATCTGGGTGATAGTTGACTAACTCAAAAAGGTACCCCACTTTCTTTCTATCTATGAGAAAATCTTAGTGGAGATTTTGATGCTATTTTACATATGGTAGAGTGTTCTAACTTATGATGTTCCCTCAACCATTGTCTATTTTCACGATGTTCCATTCATGTAATAGTTTTGTAGATGCATGCGTGAGACATTCAAGACCCAAATGAGGATGAGTTCAATATTCCATTCCCATAAAAATTGGAAGATCGAGTGCACTTTCTAGGTGTGGGAAGTTATGTTGAGGGGTTGTGTGTTAGACTTTGGCTATATTTGGGAGGATAACTAGACACTGATAGAGTTTATGTGAAATAATAGCTACCATTTTACTTTCTACATGACACCTTTTGAGGCCTTGTACATAAGAAACTACAGGTCACCCTTATGCTAGATATAGATCAATGTGACATATATCATTGGTCTAAATATGGTGCAGGTGATTATAGAGAAGGTATAGCTATCCATGAGTGGATGAGGAAAACCCTATGTTGAAAAAAATATTAAGTATATCGACATTTAAGGCCCTTGAAGTTTGACTAGGGTGAATAAATTTTCATGAGAGTCTTCCCATAATGAGGATTTTTGAGGTTTAGCTGGGGAGGAAATCTATCCTCTAGGTTTATCAGGATGTTCATGAGATTTCAAAGGGCTAGTGAGATTGATTACCGCCAATCCCAACTCCCATAGTTGGAGCATGTGCATGAAGTATCCCTTGTGTTATAACATATGAGATACTTGAATGACCCCACAAACATTATTTAGTATTGTGATATGGACATTGATGAACGATACCCTTTTCAGAGAACCCATTTGGGATCAAGGATTGGTAGGGTAGGGCTCTGAAGAGAAGAACTATTCCCTTGTTTTGTGTGCTATGGTAGCACATGGGATTGAAAAAGAGATTATCACAGTGAGAGAGCCAAATATGAGAACAGTATCCCAAGATTTTTTTAGTTTTTTTCTTTTTAGGGTAAAAATTATTTAAGGATGGAATGATTTAGACACCATTTTCTACCTTATAAGATTTTAAAATATATCAAGACTTATTTTCAAATATAATCCCTGAGACGATGTGTGATCCAGATTATCGGTGTGCACGAAAGTAATTTTATAAAAACATTGAATATAATTTATGTAAAAAGGATGAATTATTAAATAAATTCGGATATCTAATAAATGGTTCCTTAGATCTGAAATCTAAGACCACATTTGAGTGTGGAATGTGATTTTTACCCTTGACATGACCTAAAATTGGTTGGCATAGGGAGTTCAGATAAACGAGACCATTGATAGTATTATTTAAATAAAATGAATGAATGAATTTAATTGTTTAATTTAAATTACCTAAATAGATTTATCTAACAAAAAACTATGGAGGATTAACATGGTTATCCAAATAACCCTATGATCATTGATAAGAAATTCCCTCCACCTTCATTTGGCCAATCAAAATTATAAAACATTGAAAAAACTTGGGATCCTTGTGGATCGAGGCACAACACATGAAATGAATTATCTCATTTATGGGTGAGAATGAGTATCATCTAATAGAAATACAAATTTAGGTAAGACAAATCAATTTGAGTTTTTTTTCCAATTGATTTGATATATTGAGCATGATCATACTTTTTATTTGATATACATCAATTAAATGCCTTTATATACACTCACAATAAAAATTTAAATTCATTATTCAGTTTTCTTTCCCAAATATTACTAATTTGTATTCATTGGACAACAAATCTTGTCCAATTATTTTTTTACCTTTTATATTGGGTCCTTTACCCCAGATATTTTTCTTATTTTTCTATGATTGGACTATATGGTCTCAGTTCAACATTTTCAGGTGCGAACAATCTTTATTGAACCCCTCGATTTGATTTGTATTTACATGAGATGAATGGATCAAAAACAATAAGAAAAGATGGAATTTTTTTAGGACATGGGTGACTCCATCGAGCTTCAAAAAACCACTGAGGTAATGGGAGGTGTCCTGAGTATTGGTGGAACGTGATACTTTGTGTGGTAGTTAGATTCCAATTTCTAGCCATCTTAAGGCTGGAATAGATAGGTGAGTGTGAATACCACCATGTTTTGATAATCATCTGGCTGAATTTGTGACAAGAGTTTTGAATAAAATATCTACTGATAAGATCATAAATTCTGTGAGAAACTCGACTAAATTCCATTTAGTTCAAACAATACACAACATATAGCCCCCTTGGCTGCGTTAACTAGGGTTTCAAGCAAGTTAAATATAAATTGTTTTGTGGGATTCCCACACATAATGTGACTTGGTGCTGGTGACCCGGTGCATAATCATGGAGTACATAAACAGACACACAGTTTGGCATATACCGTCTATCATAAAATGACAAAGGTACACAGACACAACTAGAAGGACATGAGAAGGATCCCATGTTGGAGGATACATCACATTTAAATGTACACATACACATACGAGGTTACCCTGACATGACCAGGGGCACAAGAAGGACTCTAAGTGGCAAAGACATGTTGTATAGTCCCTTACATGCCATGTATGGCCACATAAGTAGTGATCCATGTAATATTAGGGATACAACCGAGAATAAGATAGGGACCACACACAGTGTGGATCACCTTACACATACTATACCCCTACTACCTTTTTTCTAAATATTATGCATCTCATATATTTATCATTTGGACATAGATTGTAACCCTCAAGTATCCTATCCTGGGTGTTTTTCTTTTTAGAACACAATGGTGGCTTCTATAGTGTATATTGAGATACAATGTTTGATTTTATAGGATTGAAATTTTTTTAGGAGATGCTCGATGACAGAAGTGATTAGGAAGGATTAGTAGTGATGTTAGAGTGGTACCCTCATACCAACATGGAATGAGACCTCAATCGGCCATTAGAGTGGCACACTTTTACAAGGTAAGGTTATGGGTTTCTTACTTATCCATCAAGTGGAACCCTCTAGTGAAGTTACAATATGAGGCCTTGATTACTAGAGTGGTACCCTCATACTTGGCAAGGAATGAGTCCTCTACTAACAACTAGAGTGGAACCCTATTAATGGGGAGGGAATGTGTCATAAACCAACTAATAAAATGAAACCCCCACTAGGATAAAGCATGTTTCCTCTAAAAACTATTGAGTGGAACCCTACTGTGGTGTTAGGGCTTGGATCCTCAGCTAAAATATTGGTACCCTCCTACATATACTTGGCATGGTTCCTTCATTGAATAAAAAAGTGTAACCCTCCTATTATACTAAGGAATGTGTCATCCACCTAATTATTTCAACATTCAACTATGAAGTACATTAGAAAGGGGTGTCTTGTCATGTATTTATCTTCAAAAAGATGCATGAAATTATTGGAAACATTAATTGTCTTCTTTTAATTGATGTAACTCATTCCTATTATGGGTTGTGAGATGGAGATCCACTTTCACTCTCATTTAGGAATCTTTTATTTGAGAATATATATATAACCATCTTGTTGGTTTTTTATTATCCTTATTTGGGTTGATTTTTCTATTCCTATATTTTATTTTACTAATCCCCACATCATATTACATTGAATACTATTGGGAATGCATATACGCACAACTACATGGAATTTTTCAATATGTTTCTTATCTATTCTAGAATAAGGATGTGTCGATAGTCATTATAGAGGAGCTTAGGGATACTTGGTGTATTTTATTGAGTGTGGTGGTCGATGCTTAGAGATTTAGAGTTGGGCTCTCCCAGTATTTAATTTTTTTTTCAGGTTGGAACATATTTCTTGTTGGGTGCATATTTTTTACCTTTTACTTTTTAGTTTACACTATCCTACCCCATAAACCCCTAAATTCTTTACATTCGTTGTTTATACTCCAGATGTTGCATCATTTATTATTATTCCTCTACACTTATTCATGGATATGGTTGGGGGTGTGTGTTTAGGTACATGTGGAAAAGGTATCCTATATTAATTATTCTTTTTAGTGGGTTTCACCACCACCTTTCCTATGGAGGTAGGCTTGGAGTAGTTGCGGTTCAATCCCCCTTGGGTTGGGTCGTGACAACACCAACCAATTTAATGTCCCAGATATAACTACAATATTAAAATATTAAAATATTATTATTTTTTTAAGTTTGGTTTTTCATTTTGAATATGTTATAAGAAAAAATATTCTTTTAAAATATTAGGATATTACATTCTACACACATTTAATAAATTATTTCATCACAATGTTAACATGATACCAATAATTAATGGATTGAAATTTGAAAATACCAATGTTAAAAACCCACATCATAGAAAAGGTTAATATAAGTTCTTCTTGAAAATGGGGAAATGGAAATATGAAGGTCATTTATAATAACACAAGACTAGGATTCAAAATATGCGGACACTAGTGGGAAACGAATATATGGACTTGGAGGAAAAATGTAATGTCCAAATAATAGTGGAGAGTGAAAATATAATTGATCACAAGAAAGTGAATGATCATGGGAAAGTGAATAATCCAAAAACCATATGCCAATTAGGTGTAAAAAGAACATAGAATAATAATAAATGACAATAATATAATATTTTTTTGTTTAAAGATCCATATTTAGAGTTATGGAATTATTTTCCCTTCTAGACTAAGAACATAAGGGAATATACATATTTGAGAAGAAATATTTAATCCTATAATCCATATCCACAAAAATGTCATCTTTTTCTCAAAATAATGAGTATTAAAGATGGATTATTTTTACATGAAGTACTAAAAATAAATGTCTAAAGTATCACATATTTTTTAAAAGGGTGAAAATATATTCCTAATATCTTTGTAAATTAACCAAAAATAAATTTTTTTATCAGAAGACAAGATAATATCCAAAATGAATAAACATTCATATGATTAAATTGTACTATAATATTCAAAATTAAAGAATAAGATAAAATGTTCAATATGGTTGGGGGTGTGTGTATAGGTATAAATGGTATTGGTGACCCATATTAATTAATATTTTTAGTGGGGTTTTCAACCACCTTGCCTATGGAGGTGGGCTTGTGTATTTGTGGTTCAATACCCTTTGGGTTGGGTCAAGACAACACCAACCAACTTAATGGCCAAGATATAACTGAAACATCCAAATATTAATATTTCATTTTTTAAAATATTGGGGTTTAATTGTAAATATGTTGTTAGAAAAAATATTCTTTAATAATATCAAGATATTACAATCTACACACATTTAATAAATTATGTCCCTACAATTTTAACATGATCCTGGTAATTAATGAATTGAAATTTGAAAATAACAATGTTGAAAACCCAAATCATAGAAAAGGTTAATATAAATTCTTCTTAATAATGGGGAAATAGAAATATAAAGGTCATTTGGAATAACACATGACTAGGATTCAATATATGAGGACACTAGTGGGAAAAGAAGATATGGACATAGATGAAAAATGTAATGTCCAAATAATGGTGGAGAGTGAAAATATAATTGATCACAAGAAAGTGAATGATCATGGGAAAGTGAATGACCCAAAAACCATAAACCAATGAGGTGTAAAAAATACCATATAATAATCATTAATGACTGTAATAGAATTTTTTTTGTTTAGGGATCCATTTTTAGAGTTATAGAATTATTTTACCTTCTAGAATAAGACCAAAAGAGAATATACTTACTTGAGAAGTAAAATTTAATCCTCTGATCCATATTCCCCAATATATTATATTTTTCTCTAAATGATGAGTATTAAAGATGGATTATTTATAAATGAAACACTAAAAATAAACTTGTAAAGTATCACCAAATTTTGAAAATGAGAAAAATATATTCCTACTATATTTGGAAATTAACCAAAACTAATTTTTTTTATCAGAAGATAAGATAATATCTAAAATTAATACACATTTATATGATTAAATAGTACTATAATCTTCAAATTTCAACAATAACATAAAGTTTTCAATATAAATCATCCCACAAATAAATAAACTCAAATATCAAATTACCCCCAATATCCTAAACATTATGAAATTGTTTTATCCTTAATGATTATGTCATAACATTAAACATAGATCCCAAAAAATGTAATATAATCTTCCAAAATAGTAAATCACATGAAACTTAAGGTTTAAATATACCTTAAATGAATAAAAAAATCTCCCAAAATATCATTAATCACATAAAAATTCAATTTCATAAAACTCTAAAGGGGTGTTGAGGAATTTGAACTTATGGTCAACCTATAACATATAAAAGCTAGATAGTATCAATAAATATTAATATAAACTCACAAAAAACATACTAATCTATAAATTTTTATAAAAAGAATATTTGATAAGAACTATAAAAACTCCAAACCTACACTCCCAGATCTGATGGTAATTCCATCATATTTATATTTATATCTTGATATTGATAAAAGTGAACCAGTTTTAGCCATCCAAAATATAAAAAATACAAAGGAAATATTGGTTCAATTAACTACCCAATGACCATTTAGGTTTTGTGTTTTAGAGAATTAGGATATACTCTTACATGACAATACCCATGTCTTTAAGTGATCACTTTTCCAACTTATACCAAAATTTTCATATTTCATATTAATTCTTTAATATAGAACTTAAAAATCTCCATTTATGAAATATTTATAGACATAATTAATTTAACAACCTTTTAAATAACATAGTTATAAGTGAAAAATATGAAGGTTGAGCTCAAAAGTTCAATAAGGGTAAACATAGGAATTAACATTTGTAGGCCATAAATGAGAATAAGATGATCATAATGGTATGATAATATAATCATATTACATGAGCAGAACATAAATGAATTCATACCCATAAAAAACTTGATCATAAATCATAATACATGAAATGAAACATTTACAATTTCAAGTGTTATAGTAATCAATAATCATTATCCATTTGAAGTAAATTTTGATGAAAGTAAATATAAAATACACATAGAAAGCATAGAGAAAACTTGTTGGTATCTTGGTACATTATCTTCATAACCCATTTCAGAAATAAATGTATCACATTTAAATCTATAGAAGACACCACATTTGTTACCTCCCTCCATATTCCCTTTAAAGACAATGAACATTACCCAATTCATTGGAGATCTATATCGGGCTCACCCATTAGTATAAGTTGTATCAGGATATCCTCTTAGTATTAGATGAATCAAAAAAACACGATCATATAATCTATCTTAGTATCATCCATAATCATTAGTAATATCCAAGTACCATTCCTGAATAAATCATTTAAAGGATTTCACTTTTCAATATAACACCCTAAGAAACAACCATGATTCATTTATATATTTTTTAACCTGTGAAAAAGAAATGGGTTTCATGATAAATAAATTTAAACAATCAAGATATTCCAACATGAGAAATAATATGGATGGTATCATTAGGTAAAAACTCCATTAAAGTATATGATTCATTAAATTATTAGTTTATTAGGTAAAATACATTTTAAAAGAACGTTGAAATCATTTCCTAAAAAACATGGGAAAATACCATTTTATTTGGAAAATATTTTAATTTTTTTCCCATATATTGGGAAAAGTATTTTATTTGAAAATAAAAAATGAATGTTATAATGTAAAATTAAAATAAAAGGATGGTCACAATGGAGTGAAAATATTTTTATGTTGTAAAAATTAAAAATAAACATTCTTTTCAAACATTTTGTAAGGAGAGTTAAAAGTGGTCCATCTAGATAATGTTAATAAGTTTCATTTTAAAACATTTTAAAATAATTTCAAATATCTTTTAAAGTATCTTTAGAAAATCATCTATTTTTATAAAATAATATTCTTGATTTTTTTGAAAACAAGGACATGGAAGAGAAATATTCTCTAACTCTAAGAAGATTCAAATTCGACATCACTTACAAAAAAATTTATTTATGTTTCTTTAATAAATATTGAAGGAAATGGAAATTGAACAGGTGAAAAAAATTAATAAAAATATGTTAATAATGGAAATTTGGTTTAATAAAATAACATCAAATTATTTTCCTCCTATAAACCATCAACATAAACAATCTCTAAAAAAAGATATTCTAAGATAAATAATTTACCGTTTCTGTAACCTTTTGAATACATATTAATTGAAATAATGAGTATTATATGGTTCTATAAATACCATGAATTTAATTAACTAATATTTAAATATTCATTCATGAGTAATTATATAAAACATAAAAATAAATCATGGTTCATGATGTGAAACCTATCTCAAGAAAATGAGATTTTGAAAAATAAATCCCTTTCAAATATAATAAAATTTGAAGTAAATATTAATCAATTTAGTGATTATGTGAACATATTTAAATCCACAGAATTTTTTTAAATACATAAAAAACAATTTATAGATCATATCACACATAATTATGGAATACAAAATTCAATGAATTAGAAGTATAACCTAATGAATGGAAATTGAGTTAAGAAACACCTTACAACTTGGTAACACTCATGTCAAATAACCATAGATAAAATAATCGGAATTGAATATTAAAATAGTGTTATGTATTTATTATTCAGGAAATATCTTTTAAAATGGAATAATATACACCATATAAATGAATTTAGGTGCATAAAAATAAAATATTCCTCATTGAAGGAAGATGGATACAAAATCCCTTACCCCATGTCCATAATTTCTATGTATGTTCTTTAAAACCCATATAATAAACTTCTATAAATTATTTTAATTATTAATAAAAAATTTAGTATCAATACCTCACACTTATACAATTTATTTTATTTTTTTTAATGATATATTTTATTAAATAACCAGTTAGGTCGACTATAGGTGTTTTGAGGATGTTCAGTTCATAGTTGAAAAATGAATTCATTATATTGACCGTGGTAAACGTTTTAATTATTAAATAACATATAAAATAATAGTAATAACATAATTATAATTTTTATACATTAAATATAAATTTAAAACCATCAATGATTGATAGTAATGAATAATGAACTGTGTTAAAATTTTGGAGACAATAAGTTATATGGGCGCATGAGTAACATTTCCATTTTTCAGCGATCATGATATAAATATTTTAAGTTTTATTAAAATTGTAAAAAAATATTATTATATTAAAAATATCATATTATATCTTAAAATACAGTATATATACCCTCCATGTGATAAAATGATGAATAACGAACCACATTTATTCGTAGAGGTGGTAATCCATTTGTACACATAAATAATGTTAAATTTTTTCAATAGATATTTAGATAAGAAATAGATTATATATTAAATTATATATTAATAATAATTTAATTAATATCACTTATATACATTAATTCTCTCATCACTACCATTTGTGATAAGTTTTTATGGAAAATGAATTAAATCGGTTCGTGAGGCGGCAGTTCTCCGTACACACAAATGATGGATTCATTTCCCATTTAAAAGAAAAAGGGGAAGGATATAGGTCATTACTTTAAAATAAAAACATATCCTTATATTGAATATAATATTTTTAATTTCAACATATTTTAATTATATTTTAAAGAGCTATAATAAGAAATAAAACAAAAAAATTTGTTTAAGAGCTATAGCTCTTCTTCAAAAACCCTCTTTTGCTTTACAACTTAAGACTTATAAAATTGATATTTTACCCAAAATAAGAACTATAGAATCTGTTATGGGGAATTTTTAAGGAATTTTGGATGGGATAAGCTGATCCAGAGTGCCCAAAATGTGCGAGTAAGAGAGGATAGAATATTCCCTTTTTTAAGTGAGAGGAGGGGTATTCTTGGAATTTCATGAAGTTTTAAATTAAAATAAATTATATTTCATGTAAAAATGGATTAAAATTCCAATAATTAAAATATAGGTTTCATTTTAGTCTACATAATTTTATAAAATAAAATTTAGACAAGTCTTGAAAATGTTTTTACCCTTGTCTCTTTGTTTTAACCCCTGTTACCCTTTTGACAATTATTGCGATATCAATGTTTTTAACTCTATATGAGAAATATAGTTACTATAAAATGGAAAGTGAACTCTATGTGGATGATGGTTGATATGTAAAACCATATAATGTTAACTTGGATTAATATGTATATTTTTTTATTTTTTATCATTTAATTAAATATTGTTTAATTTAAAATATCAATGATTTTATTTTAGAAAATAAGTGAAATATTATAATACAATGAGTCTAAAACTCATGTAAAATGGTTTGAAAAGTGAAATTAATTCTAATATATGTAGCATATGGTATTAATATTTTTATAAAATCAAATTTTTATAGGTTTGGATATCATTTTAAAAATTATCTTTAGGTTCAACCCAAGGGTTAACAAATTTAAACCATAAACATTGTAATGAATTTTTCATCATTGCGTAGTTATAAATTTACTTATAAAATATCAATTTGATAATAAATATAAAATTGATGAAATTTTATACCAGTTTTCATAATAACATTCTTATTTAAACATTTTTATTATTTTTAAATAATTCAATAAAATATTATTTATCATAAAATATCATTTATGTCATTTATGACACTAATCATTTAGTTTAACTTTAAAGATAAGAAGATAGAAATGGATTACAAATATAAACCTCTTATAAACATAAAAATATTTTATATTTATATTTTTAATTATTGGCACACTATAACTCTCCAACAAGAATTATTTTAGATCTTTTAAAATCTATTAATTAATTTTTCTACTACTTCAACAACAATGATATCATCGTTGTGTAATAATTTAAAACAATTATTTTGACAGTAAAAACTGAAAATAAATTACCATGATAAAAAAATTATATTTCAAATAAATATTTATAATCAAAAATATTTTTTTATCACTATCATAAAATATTATAGATATTAAAATCAAGAGAGTGGAATTTTTGACTTTATAGTGAAATAAATACAATATAATTTTTATAATCAGAAGAAATTGAAAATTAATTTAACAATTTTAAAAAATTTTATGATAATATATAAAATATACAAATACAACAAAAATATAGTTATGTTTTCGATTTATTTTGAGACCTTATCATATTATTTTAAACTATAATTACGTGATTAACCTTTATTAGGGTGAGAAATATTTTCCACAATTACTATTTATAAGGAACACAAATAAAATAGAACGATTTAAGAAATATGGGCATAATATGTCAGGACCCAACCCGTACCAGGGCTCAAGCCGCAACTACCCCAGGCCTGCCTTCATAGGCCAGGGGCTGGTGACCAGCTCCGAAGGCATTAAAACTTAGGGAGGCATTTGCCTAAGTACCTGTACAAACAAACACATGTATCCAACTCAATGAAAACATGAAAAGGGAAAGGAAAACAAGATAAAAAACTACTATATATAAACCACAAATATGCATCGATCTCTAATTAATACAAGTACAAAAAAGTAAAAAACTGAAAGGGAAAGGGAAAATACACGCCCAACTAGAAGAGTGTCACAACCCGGAAAAAGGTGGAAGAGTAAAAAAGCTGAGAGCCCCACTCCTGGATCCCAAGATACGGCCAATGCACGCGGTCCAGACACATTTTATCCCTATGCTCCTATGATGTCATGATCAACCCGTCTATTGACAGAAATGGTACACCGAGTGTGGAAAAATCCCAAACAGGGGTGAGTATAAAAATACTCAGTAAGATGCCTCGAAGGCTCAATAGAGAAGCATGTGAGGTACTGAAGAGGGAAAAATTAGATAGAACCAGTTACAGTAAAAGTGTAGAGCTCAACCCAACCAAGAATTGAAGTAAACTTGTCCAAATGTGAGGAGCTATAAATGGTGAGAAGGTGAAATTATCGTTGTGTATTCACTACCTATAGTAGGAGAGTTGACTCATCTAGCCACGAGAAGCTAGACATGAAAAGCACATGTCATACCCCATGTGTTTTCACCTCTCCTAGAAGGAGAGTAACCAAATCCCAAGGAGTGAGTACTTTAAATACGATATATATATATATATATATATTCCCAACCAAAGGAACCCAAACAAGAGAGTAAGGGGATCTCCATATCACTAGATCATCCTAGGGAAAGAGTCACTAACAGTTCTAGAAGAAAAAACTATTAATGCCCACCATCCCTTATGGATACCTCAAATTGCAAGTCAAAGGGTCTCAATCACCACCCCTTGATACTATCCACTTTAGGTGGTTATGTCTCACCCACACGGTTTTAGGTCGCATCACAAGGATGGATCTTGGTGGAAATTTTCCCCCATTTTGTGAGAGTCCAAAGTCATGTCAAGTACATCACGTCATTATGCCACATAGTCGAGAGATTGTGTCACAAAGTTGTGAACCCACTATCCAACCCTATTGTAGGATATACTAATAAAATTCATCATCAAAAGCCACTACCTAGCCCAACTCAAGGGTAATCCCTAAAAGATATCGGTGAATGACACTGCCCTGCTATGCTGGGGGGTAATCCCTGAAAGAGTAACTGGTGAATGCCACTGCCCAGCTACGCTGGAGGCTAAGCCCTAAAATAGATCAATGAATGCCACTGCCCAGCTGCGCTGGAGGGTAATCCCTGAATGAGTTACTGGATAATGACACTACCTAGCTTCGCTAGAGGGTAATCATGAAAGACAACGACAAACACCACCGCCCAACCTCACTGGAGGGTAAGATGAGATTGCTCTGGTGATTCTGAAAGCATCACTTCCATCACCGTCATCATCAAGAATCGCCTAAAATAGGCATCACACTCAGAATATCTTGCATTGTATCACAAAATCAACTACAGAGGGTACCATCACTTCATACACAGATAAACACTCAGGATAGGATACTCACAGTCCAAAATCTGAGTTCAGAAAAAAGAGATACAAGACACAGAAGATTCAATGTAGCATATGGCACATGTGGGGACCCCACGATGTGTGACCCCACCTCATCATATAGCCCTATACCAACCATTTATAGGTCCCAAAAGGGTGAACAAGTACCACTAGGCATGTCAAGGTACTCCCAGAGTACTCGCCACATTAGTCAGAAATCCAACAAGCGCACGATGCTCGTCTCTTGGCCAAAGGGTCAGAATCATAGGTTCGCTGAAATGCCTCCTCGAACAATCCCATAACATCGATCATATCTATTCATATATCTTTTATAATCTCACATGAGTCTGAGTTGACATAAGCCATGGATTCTCATACAACACATAAAAGGATCTCCCACCAATATTCCTATCATGTTTCAACTTTTAACAAGATATTTCGAATAAGGATCCTCACATTCAAATGGATCACACTATTGTGATCCTTGAAGAAAAAAATGCAAGATCAACTAATAACTCATCTAAAACGGACTCTTAATGCAAAAGTTGCATCTCCTAGCGTCATATGAAAACGGTGCCCCATGGGGCCTGCACCTTAATCCCAAAACACATCACATGGATCACACCATTGTGAATCCTACTGAAAACACAGATGTTCAGATACTAATTTTTCCAAAATGGATAACAAGTGAAAAGGGTACTTTTCACCGTAATGGCCCAATTGGTGCTCAATCACTACCGATCACAAAAAGGCTTCGCTCAACCAAACAAGTTGCACCACTACGATCCTTCTGAAAAAACATTAATGGTAGACTATTCACTTTTCCTAAATGGAATTTTGATGTAGAAGTTGTAAAATGTTGCATCATGATAAAAATGGTGTCATGTGGGGCCCATTCCATGGCCTTAAATTTAGTTAGGAAGATCGCATCATTGCAATACTCATGAAAAAACACACATGATTGACTACTCAATCATCAAAAATGGATACCCAGTGCAAAAATCACATTCCACCACAAACGCCTGAAATGGGTCTCGTGGGGCTAAGAACACTATTTTAGTATAAGCAACCAATATTGGCCTAGTTAACTTTTCCTCTACTCTAGGGTCACAATGCCTCTGACAACCCATTATTCAAATGTCATATGTAGACGTACGGTCTAATACATGTTTTCTGAATAATAATAATAATTATATTATTATTATTAAAAATGAACATTTCATGCACTTGAGCATCAAGTCCGAAACAAAATGTTCTCAGTGTACCCTAAAAAGGTTCGCCTCAAAACATGGGTCACATGGATGTATATAACACACAAATCAGACACCCAGTTTGAAAGATGCGGGGGTTGAAACACCCGCAGAACAGTATGGCTGGACCATCGATAGTGTGGCCACCGAAATGCTGCCACCACACAAGAAACTGCCACTTTCAGACTACCGGACTACCACTGGAGCTACCAGACCACCGCCGAAACTGCCAAAAATCGACTAGAAAACTTCTGCGTACCACCACGGTCACTTCGGTGGTCCAAAACATGATATGGGACTAGATATGGAATCCACATGACAAGACATTTACAACACTTCCCTTAGCATGATGATCCGTCTCCATTTCAATATCAAAAAAACTAACCACCAGTTCCACTCATCGTTGCACTTCCTATAGAACCCAAAACTTGAACCTAAGCACAGATCGAGACTCCTTAGGCCAGGAACTTCACAAAAATATTCCTTGCTCCTCAATTCATCGATGATTGGGTGAGGAGAAATTTTGGTGGAAGAAGAACACAAAGAATGCGAAAAATAGGTAATCTAAAATTTAAACAAATGATTTTAGTTATTCATTTGGCCATCATTAAAGGATTCCATAGTAGCAAAAAATAACAGAAAGTATTTTCGATGATGAAAAATTTAATCTGGGGGCGGTAGAATATGAAGTAGAAATCCGACCTCGAATCCGGATTTGTCGTTACATTTATTGAACTATGATCTATCAACATCTGAAGTTTCATTGAAATATGATGACATTTAGATGTAAAATCTCTATCAGCTAGAGGTTCTCCATCCAAGATGGAAAATGATCTAACTCTTCTCATTTCCTTAATTACCTATTTATAGGAAACCTCTGGAAAATGCGAAATCTGAATCACCTACACTCTCTCAACAGAGGTCACCCCAAGGGTAAACACCCTACTACAAACTCAATAAAAGTCTCAGATTTCTACTCTGAGTATCCTCTTGGAAGTTATTCCAAGCATCACTTCAAATAAAACAATTTAATTTAATACTCTAATTTACGGTTTTACCTACATGACTTTTTCTAAAGGAGGATTGTGCTTAAAAAAATTATACCTATTCCAGGGTAAACGACACACTCTGGACTCATCCATGGATTTAGATTTCCAATCATAGTTTCAATTGGAGAGTTATTTGGGTTTGAGCTATTAAATCATTGAATTAAAAAATTAATTCATCCATTTACTTACCGCTAATGGGAGAGGGGTCCGAACATCCCGCACCAACATGATTTTTGTTGCACATGGGGTAAAAACTACATTTCAAACCCAACCGTGGTCTCATATTTATGATCTTGTAAACTATTTTGGTGATATCCTCTTTCCATGTTGTGAATAGTACAAAAACAATTAATTTTTTTTTATAATTTATCTCGGGCACACTAGGACTAGGAATTGCATGTCCTCTCATTACCTAGGTCTAGAAATATATTTAGATATATTCAAAAGTATTATTTGTCAAAAAAGGTTCTCAACATCATTTCCTCCTTAAATATTTTCATCCCTGAAAAGAAAAACTAGGAGAAACAACTCATGATACTTAGCTCACACTTGGCTCTCCCGCTCCTAAGAAAACCTGCACAACACGATAATGACACAATAAGAGAACCAAAGGGATGGTCTGTCCTCATAAGGTCAGCTACTTTTGATGATGTTTGTAAGAATACACACGTATCTAATATGTTGTGACACATGGAAGATGTCATGCACCCACTCATACTATTAGGAGGGTAGGAAAAGGCATTAAGAAACCTCACCATCTCTTGCACGATTTTGAACAGCCTTAAGAAACTCAGGGGAATTCTCTATATGAACCACTATATCCCACATCATGACCAAAATCATAGTTAGTTTCTGGAACATGGTCTTGTTATTCCCTCATTCAGAATATCCATCTCGTTAAACACCCAAGGATATATGGTCATGCAAGATTCCACAGTCAGCGCATGACAAATGAGACTTTATTACATGATCAAGGAGCAGAGGAGTCAACACCATCGATTGAAGAAATTTCATACCCTCATGCTCCAACAGTGTCAACTACAGGGAAGCTAACTGACAAAAAACTCCTCGCACCTGGCGAGCCTATGACTATCTACTAAGGAAACCCGCTAAAATTCTACCACTTCTCGGAGCATAGACAACCTCAAAGTCATAGTCCTCCAGGATTTACAACATGTACCACTGGCAGCACCACATAGTGGGTCACATAGTTCTGTTTATGGGGTGTCCATCACCTCATCAGGTATATGATAATAGTATCATGATTTATGTTGAGCACCTATGGTACCAACGAATAGGGACAGTGATCAAAGTCATCCAACAGTTAGAGGATAGACACAAAAATCACATGCCATACCCCATGCATCTTTTCCCCTCTTGGAAGGTGAGTAATCCCCAAAACAGACACTCTACCAAGCCCACTAGTGTTACCTCATGAAAAGGGAGGTCATGCAGAAAAGTCCCACTAGAAAATCCAAAACCTGCTCTGACACTCCACTGCACAACCCCACCCTTAATGCACAAGTTAAAGTGACTCATCCACCACACCTCAATACTATCAACATTGGGTGGTACTAAATCTCCCTCAAGATTTTTCTCGCATCACAAAAACACATATCAGTGGGAGAAGAACCCTTATTTCTCGTGCATTCAAGGATACATCGAACAACACCAACATAGGGTTACACTGATGTCCAGTGTCACCCTCGGTAACTCCTTGAGCAAGGAGTTGGAAGATAAGAGTACCTCAAAAAGTGTCTTATGAGTTCTACTAAAAAAGGTAGAAATACATAGAGTGTACCTCTTGTCATCTCATGCACTACATGATTATACACATCAATAGCATGAAGCTGCCCATGACCCCTTCCAACAGATCCCTAAGCTTGACATGGGCCACCTAATGGTGGTGGAAGGACCTTGAAACGTCGTCCAACAACCAAGTTTCTTATTTCTCTTCTTCCAACACCGCATTTCGGGGGACCACCCTATCCTCACCTTGGGGATCTCTAATCATGACACTGCCTCAATCGTGGTGGCGCATCTACCAACTACCTGGAAAACTCAACTCATCTGGTCGAGTAGTATCAATCCACATGAGCTCTCCCATCACAAGCATATAAATAGTCCTACATGGGAGATCTTGATACTATACATTGTCCCCTAACCATGTGCCTTAGTCTTATCAAGGGGAGGGCTCCCGCATAGAGGCCCTACCGACTAACGTCTCCTAGATGTGGAAGGTGTCCCAACACTATTGGGATCACTACCAAAATTGGCAAACTAGCACGCCCATGATAGAAATTTATATTTCACCTGTGCATGCTCCAGCACACTGAGATGGGTGAGGATGCACAAGGGCACCATGCTGGCACAAATATTCTCTATGGGGACCATGCTCAAACTTATGTGCCAAAAATTTTCTATCAGGGAAAACATCCAAAGAATACCGAGTAAGGTCTGCAAACATAGTTGCGTACTCAGTCACTTTCATCTCTCCATACTAAGGTCCAATAGCTTCTAAAACCATATGTAGCGTAAGAAGGAAGGGTAGTACCCCTCACGAAACAACTTCTAGAAGTCATCCCATGAGTGTACCATCTCATTATGCATCTGGGTAACCTATATCTACCAAATAAAAAATGATCCGTGGAAGAAGACTGGATATTAAAGACACCATCTAACCTGTCAGTGCCCAAACATGCCTAAAAGGTGTACCAATGACTCTATCCAACCCTTCACTAGCTAAGGGTATAGATCACTATGGATCCTCAGTGATCTGTGATGCTGGAAATCATGTAGCATGCTTAGCCTGCGCTGGTCATCAAAATTTACTTCTGGTACTAACTGCTACTCCACAGGTGGAGGTGCCGATTCCTATCTTCCTAGAGAAAGGGTAATCGTATAATGGATCCTGAACTAAGGACTCATCGCTCAGGTAACTGTTGTCATGAACCAGAGCTAGAATCCTAGCTAGCTATCATTTTAGATGCACCCTGAATCTAATTAAGAAGTACTGCAATCAAATGAGCACATTTATATATTGACAATGATGGGGATCTGACTCAAGAAGGATAGTCAAATACTCAATACCATATGATTCATGTACCAATTATCCCTATAAAATGTAGATACCCGAAGCATGACGTACATGAACATTACATTACTTTTGTGGAATACTTAGTACATAACAAAAACACACACACAAGGATCGTAATAGTTTAGTGTCTTTGGAAACTCGGAACGTAATCTTCTAATCGTGGTGAAAGATCTTCAATATCTCCCATAAAGATCTTCCTTTTTTTTAACCTAAAACCTTTCTTTATATCCTGGGGAAAAGAAAACATAAAAGGGAGAGCTCAAATGCTCAGTAAGGGTATACCAAAGAAAAATCAATCACATCATATTCATAAGAACACAACTTTTGAAAATCTTAACCTGCAAAAGAGAGCATAATTTAATAACATGGGATAAATCATAGTAGTGAAATGAAATCCCAATAATCATAACTTAAAACATGAAACTTTGTGGCATACACACATAAACATAGAGAATCATTTCTTGTTAGTCAAAACTCATTGCCAAGACTATCTTAGTGGACAAAGTCCCTTTCTGAATCGAGTAACCCTCGTTTCAGTCCTGTTTCACTGAACCGGTATAACCTACCATTTCAGCCATGTCTATCTCATGAGATATAAAATCTTTACCCAATGCATTGGAGGGAGATATAGGTCCCACCCATCTTATAATGAATCCTTTCTTATGTGTGCCACATAATCATAAATCATACATCATCGCATAACCCATGTAATAAAAATGGGATTCTTAAACAACATGACATCATAAAACAATTCATATAAGATAAAGGAATTCATAAAAATGTTTCCATCAAAACATAATCAAATCCATGTAATAATAGGGATAAAAACATAACCCTTTTATTATCTTATATGGAAAATACTTTTGATAAAATACTTGAACTTCATTCTTGAGGAAAATATCCTTTCTACTTCAAAAACATTTTTCCTTTCATAACATGTCATAAAACTTTAAAATAAAAAAACATAAAAATAAACTTGAAAACTTGTAAAGGAAGCTTCTTGGAAATAATGTTTTAAAAATCCATTCATGCCATATAAGTTAAAAAAACATTCTTCGCACTTTTGTCGGAAAAGTCAAAAAGTACCTCGTACGAAAAACGACAAAAGATTCCTTTCATTTCTTTTACTAAAAACTCACCGAAATGTAAAAATGGATTTAAACAATTGTAGGTGGATGGAATTAATATTACATATTGATGAAACATGGACGTGGATGATAAAATACACCCCAGTAAATACTTACGAATAAACAATCTCGAATAAAAATGAGATTGTGATATTTCCCTTACCTAAGGTCCGATTTGCTTTGTATGTGTCCGAACCTCCTTTATAATGATTTAAATAATGTCATTGACTTATTACAGAATCATATTCATTGTTATGATATCATATATGGTTCACTTATGACTTTATATTACCCGTTCTTTTGTAAATTCCATTTTAAAGAAGCGTTTTGGGTAAAATCGTTTCATTTATCGTAGGTGTTTTGACTTGTTGTTCTTGACGTTATTATTACTTATATCATGATTTACTTACTTCCAGAATATAAAATATGATTTATATATCATATATATTCATTATATATATATATATAATAGATAGATAAATGAAATGAAAAACACCGTTCATGGAGACGGTAGTCCGTACGTACGCATGAACGCTGTTTTCCTTTCCTTATTGTCTTGAATGGAAGTAAGTATATGACATACATATATATATATACATAAATCCAGTAGCTTTATAATGTCATATATTTCATTATTATTTCTTATATATACTTTATAATCATTCTTAACTAGTTAACATGGAGAATGAATCTCATCGCGTCGTGGAGACGGTAGTCCGTACGTACGCACGAGCGATGATATCATTTCCATAAATATTGAATTGAATTGGAGTGGATTATACAATATATAAGAATCAATATGATGTTGTAATAACTATGTATAGTTATTCTTTACACCATTATACCCATCCATGTAAGGTGGTGGTGGAAAATAGATTACACCACGGCGTGGAGGCGGTATTCCGTACGTACGCACGCGCGGTGATTTCTTTTTCCGTAGGATGGATAGATGGTGAAATAGGGTTGTTTCATAATTATAATAACATATAAGTATATGAGTGATACTGATGTTATTACTTCATAATGAAACAACCTAAGAAGAATAAGTGGAAGAAGAAATAAAGATGAAAGAATTGGTAACGGTAATTACCTCTTCTTTGAAGCGCCTCTTTGAGACCTCCTCTTAGGGCACTAACATTGGTCTTTGAGGAAGACCAGAACCTCTAGGATGTTTCTAGGGAAGTGGAGAAGAGATTTTGGCAGGGGTTGGCCGAGCTTGAGTGCTCAAATTGGTGTGAGGAGGAGGGGGAGGAGGTGCCCTTTTATAAGGGAGGAGAGGGGCACCTTAGGAATATCTCAAAATATTATTTTATATTAAAGTCAAACTCAGTTTATAATGGTTCAAAAGGGTCTTATTTCGAAGCTAAAGTGGGGAAGGGTCGAAATCCTATCAAACAATAAGATTTAGAAAAGTTTAGGGTATTATTTTAACCTTATCAATTAGATTTAACTCTAAGTTAAATAATTTAACTTTTATCGTGTCTTTTTGTTTTCTTTCACTATATGGTTAATACACTTACTATAACATGCCAAACGAACCCCAAATTGTTTATTATTAATATATATATCCTTATCTAAGTAATTTGGCCGAACCATAGATTTTTAGGAATAAAATAACAATTAATAATATAATATTTTATTTAAAAACTATTTTGTGTCAATTTTGACACTATTTGATAAATGATTTTTGTGAAAGTCATAACAGAATTATATGTTCGAACCAAGTTGATTAAATAAACACTAATATATCATAGTAACCTATAAAATTATTATAATTCATAAAAAGTCTCAAATTACATTTATTTTGGTGTTTATAACATCAATTATGTCAATATTTCATTAATAAGATAATTACTGCATCATCATTGTGTCATAAATAAATTAAATTATTTAATGTCTAAAAATTACAAATAAAATACCATTATGTAGGAAATCTTTTTTAGATTTCTAATGAATATTTATAGTCGAATTTATCTTATGTATAACCCCATATTAAAAATGATTTACTTATTAAACTTTGATTTTAACTATTTTAACCCTTCTTTAAATAAATTAATAATAAATGTCCTAATCTAATCCAAGTGGGCCTAAATGGTCATATTTTATTCCTAAGTTTGTTTTTGGTCGAATTACACTTGTCCAATAGAATTAGGACATGTGTTAGGGTAATATTAATATCATATTTACCCTTAGTTAACCTATTTACTATTAACCGCGGTAAAAATAGTAAAAAGTTACTATTCACCAAAAAATTATTTTTATCTCATTGAACCACATTTTAGTCCTTGATATTAACCGTGTCTCTCGGATTTTCGAAATTCCATTCACAGAAGCGGTAAAATTAAGTTTTATGCAAAATTCAGTTTTTAACCTACCACTTAGTGGTTTCACTATTCATCAAAAATTGAAAGTTTTCAGAAAAATACCAAAATTTCACCCTAGGCTAATTTCGATATTCTGAGTCCAAAAATGAAGTCCATTTTGAAAAATAAAATTTATAAAATTTCAAAAAGAGGTTATTACTATTCATAACGGCTAGTTATAATAATATTTTAATAGCATATTGTTGTTTAGTGAAACTCGGTATTGCGTACTACACACGCTATCGAGGAAGGTTGTGATTGTGTGTAATGCAAGGCAAGTCAAAGATGCGTGTTGTGCAAGCTCCTTTTTGTGTTCCGTACAACACAAGACATTAGTGAAATTAAAACGAATTTTTTTCATAAAATCTTGGGCTGTTACATTCTACCCCCCTTAAAATGAATTTCGCCCTCGAAATTCGTCGGGGTTATAAATAGTATACTATTCGAAAGTTTCTTTAATAGAAACCCACATCGTAAAAAGGAATACCAAAACTTGTCTTTAAAAACTAAAGTATGAAATGTAACAATTACCCAAATAAACTAATCACTGGGTTTCCACATAGGTGAAAATATGGATATGGAAGAAAAATCTAACCATCATGTTCTGATGGAGAGTGGTAGAGAACATGGCTATGGAAAAGCCAACAATCACAAATCCATTAATTTGTGACGATCTAAGGTACCATCCGATTCATCAGGTATATGATCATTAGGACAACATTTTTGGTTTTCAAGATCATTTCCCTAAAGTTGAAAATTTGAATTAGAATAAATACTTTCTTTATTTTGGTACAATCTCACTGTTGTTCATGCCTTGAACAATTTCCACTTCATCTCTTAAATAAATGAAGTTGAATTTGTTATTCGTGAAGTGTTAGCAGATCATGTGATAGAATGACGGGTCATTCCATCTGTCTCAAACAAAAGGTTAGCAAAAAATTATATACATAAGTCGATCTATAGTGAGATTAATCACATATGGTTCCTAAAATGGACTTATACTTCATATATCATACTGCTTAATATAATAAAACTAGTTTCTACTAAGCAGGGACTTCCTGTAGGCCAGTGGTAGGCGATAAAGGCCAGTCGCACTTCGGTTGTGGGTTCGATTCCCACAGCCTTGTCCGAAGCGATGGGCTGTCGCCCGTCCTGCAGGTTGTCCTTTTTCTAAAACTGCATTACTATAACATCACATAAATAATATCGAAAAAAATTCTATCCTTAAACAATACTAACTTATGGTTAACATAATCCATTCCAATCTTTAGGCTTATCTAAAATACTTCGGTCCTAGCTCATAGTATAAATAAAACGATAACTTGAAATGTCGTTAACCAAGCATGTGAATACCATCATTTATCCCCCATATATCTTGTTGGTCACATTCCAATCATGTGAATACCTTCTTGAAAAATGAATACCCATTAAACCTTAGTGAAAACATGAATGCTGTCAAAAGTTAACTCTTTCCACATACCAAAATCCTCAAAATTCTATATACTCAAACCATGATATCACTTAGTCCTTATATCAATCATGAGCTCATGAATACTGTTAAACATTTCATTTTCTTGTTTTCCCTTCATTATGCGCATATCATCTTATTTCCAAAAATATCTCAATCACTTTGAATACCACATTAGACCAATACATAAATATTCCAATACTCCATGATACTACATTATTTTGGAATCCCATTACATAAACACTTAATCATTCCACCACATCGTTGTCATATTCAACATCGCCAATAGTGATCGCATGTGACTTCCCTTTGTCCTTTGCCTTCAGTGGTTGCTCATGTTGATCATCACTAACCCTTGGATTAGGGTAATTATTAGCATAATGCCCCATTTCCTTGCACTTGAAGCATTGAAGTGTTGGTGGTGCGTTCTTCACATCATTAGAAACCCTTTTTCCATTATTTCGACACTCAGCTGCTCGATGACCTTCTTTTCCACACTTAAAACATTTTCTAGTCCCTTTAAGACAATCTCCACCATGCTTCTTTCCACACTTTGTGCATAAGGAAACATTCATCTTCTTTTCACCATTATTCTGAGATTTCTCCTTGAACTCCATCTTTCATTTCTTGTCAAAACCATGAGATGGATATGTAACACCAACTTCCATTTCTACCTTGATAGCACAACGCACAATTTCTTCATAGCTACTGAAGTCTCTTATAGCTAATTCCCTTCGAAGACTTGGTTTTAAGCCACTGAAAAATCGATCAACTTTACTTTCAGGTTGGATGATAATGCCAGATGCATACCTTGCAAGTCTTGTAAAATTCGCTTCGTATATACCAACAGATTCATCATCCTTTTGCTTTAGTTCAAGAAACTCCTTCTCCATCTTGGTTCGAAGAATACGAGGGAAGTACTTATTGAAAAATAAGTTCTTGAACTCGTCCCATTCCATGGACTCAATTTCATCTCTTTGCCTTGTATTCTTGATAAGATTCCACCATTGATCAGCTTCACCTTCCAAACGATATACTGCCAAGATGACTTTATCATGTTCAGAACATTGAAGAACTGAAAATATCTTTTTAGTGGTACTGATCCATTGTTCAGCAACAAGTGGATCAGAAGACCCACTGAAAGAAGGTGGACGTTGCCTCATGAAGGACTCAATAGAATATTGTTCCCTTCTCTGCTCATTTGGAAGTCCAGAATGATTCATAGCTTGTGTAAGTATAGCAATAAGATTTTGCACTCAATCTCCCATAACATTTGTTTGTTCAGGAGGACAATGATTGCATTGTCCATTGCATTGATCAACACGGTTCCTTCGGGTTCCAGCCATCGTCTAAAACCCAAAAAGAATAGTGTGAGAGGCAAAAATCATGCTAGGGAAAACAACATAATAAAGGGGGAGTACCTTCAATATCTAACATCTTAGGTTTAATTCTATGATCGTTAGCGTAGTTCTAGTACTATAACCTATACGTATACTTAACCTTAGGGACATCCCTAGACATACCGTAGAAATATCTCTAGGGATCTCACTAACGTTTTCGCATCCTAGTTTCCAAAGTTTGACTAAACCTTTTCTCTGATACCAACTGTAGAGACCCGAAGCTTGACGTACATGAACATTACATTACTTTTTCGGAATACTTAGTACATAACAAAAACACACACACAAGGATCGTAATAGTTTAGTGTCTTTGGAAACTCGGAACGTAATCTTCTAATCGTGGTGAAAGATCTTCAATATCTCCCATAAAGATCTTCCTTTTTTTAACCTAAAACATTTCTTTATATCCTGGGGAAAAGAAAACATAAAAGGGTGAGCTCAAATGCTCAGTAAGGTTATACCAAAGAAAAATCAATCACATCATATTCATAAGAACATAACTTTTGAAAATCTTAACCTGCAAAAGAGAGCATAATTTCATAACATGGGATAAATCATAGTAGTGAAATGAAATCCCAATAATCATAACTTAAAACATGAAACTTTGTGGCATACACACATAAACATAGAGAATCATTTCTTGTTAGTCAAGACTCATTGCCAAGACTATCTTAGTGGACAAAGTCCCTTTCTGAATCGAGTAACCCTCGTTTCAGTCCTGTTTCACTGAACCGGTATAACCTACCATTTCAGCCATGTCTATCTCATGAGATATAAAATCTTTACCCAATGCATTGGAGGGAGATATAGGTCCCACCCATCTTATAATGAATCCTTTCTTATGTGTGCCACATAATCATAAATCATACATCATCGCATAACCCATGTAATAAAAATGGGATTCTTAAACAACATGACATCATAAAACAATTCATATAAGATAAAGGAATTCATAAAAATGTTTCCATCAAAACATAATCAAATCTATGTAATAATAGGGATAAAAACATAACCCTTTTATTATCTTAGATGGAAAATACTTTTGATAAAATACTTGAACTTCATTCTTGAGGAAAATATCCTTTCTACTTCAAAAACATTTTTCCTTTCATAACATGTCATAAAACTTTAAAATAAAAGAACATAAAAATAAACTTGAAAACTTGTAAAGGAAGCTTCTTGGAAATAATGTTTTAAAAATCCATTCATGCCATATAAGTTAAAAAAAACATTCTTCGCACTTTTGTCGGAAAAGTCAAAAAGTACCTCGTACGAAAAACGACAAAAGATTCCTTTCATTTCTTTTACTAAAAACTCACCGAAATGTAAAAATGGATTTAAACAATTGTAGGTGGATGGAAGTAATATTACATATTGATGAAACATGGACGTGGATGATAAAATACACCCCAGTAAATACTTACAAATAAACAATCTCGAATAAAAATGAGATTGTGATATTTCCCTTACCTTAGGTCCGATTTGCTTTGTATGTGTCCGAACCTCCTGTATAATGATTTAAATAATGTCATTGACTTATTACAGAATCATATTCATTGTTATGATATCATATATGGTTCACTTATGACTTTATATTACCCGTTCTTTTGTAAATTCCATTTTAAAGAAGCGTTTTGGGTAAAATCGTTTCATTTATCGTAGGTGTTTTGACTTGTTGTTCTTGACGTTATTATTACTTATATCATGATTTACTTACTTCCAGAATATAAAATATTATTTATATATCATATATATTCAGTATATATATATATAATAGATAGATAATGAAATGAAAAACACCGTTCATGGAGACAGTAGTCCGTACGTACGCATGAACACTGTTTTCCTTTCCTTATTGTCTTGAATGGAAGTAAGTATATGACATACATATATATATATATACATAAATCCAGTATCTTTATAATGTCATATATTTCATTATTATTTCTTATATATACTTTATAATCATTCTTAACTAGTTAACATGGAGAATGAATCTCATCGCGTCGTGGAGACGGTAGTCCGTACGTACGCACGAGCGATGATATCATTTCCATAAATATTGAATTGAATTGGAGTGGATTATACAATATATCAGAATCAATATGATGTTTTAATAACTATGTATAGTTATTCTTTACACCATTATACCCATCCATGTAAGGTGGTGGTGGAAAATAGATTACACCACGACGTGGAGACGGTATTCCGTACGTACGCACGCGCGGTGATTTCTTTTTCCGTAGGATGGATAGATGGTGAAATAGGGTTGTTTCATACTTATAATAACATATCAGTATATGAGTGATACTGATGTTATTACTTCATAATGAAACAACCTAAGAAGAAGAAGTGCAAGAAGAAATAAAGATGAAAGAATTGGTAACGGTAATTACCTCTTCTTTGAAGCACCTCTTTGAGACCTCCTCTTAGGGCACTAAAATTGGTCTTTGAGGAAGACCAGAACCTCTAGGATGTTTCTAGGGAAGTGGAGAAGAGATTTTGGCAGGGGTTGGCCGAGCTTGAGTGCTCAAATTGGTGTGAGGAGGAGGGGGAGGAGGTGCCCTTTTATAAGGGAGGAGAGGGGCACCTTAGGAATATCTCAAAATATTATTTTATATTAAAGTCAAAATCGTTTTATAATGGTTCCAAAGGGTCTTATTTCGAAGCTAAAGTGGGGAAGGGTCGAAATCCTATCAACCAATAAGATTTAGACAAGTTTAGGGTATTATTTTAACCTTATCAATTAGATTTAACTCTAAGTTAAATAATTTAACTTTTATCGTGTCTTTTTGTTTTCTTTCACAATATGGTTAATACACTTACTATAACATGCCAAACGAACCCCAAATTGTTTATTATTAATATATATATATCCTTATCTAAGTAATTTGGCCGAACCTTAGATTTTTAGGAATAAAATAACAATTAATAATATAATATTTGATTTAAAAACTATTTTGTGTCAATTTTGACACTATTTGATAAATGATTTTTGTGAAAGTCATAATAGAATTATATGTTCGAACCAAGTTGATTAAATCAACACTAATATATCATAGTAACCTATAAAATTAGTGTAATTCATAAAAAGTCTCAAATTACATTTATTTTGGTGTTTATAACATCAATTATGTCAATATTTCATTAATAAGATAATTACTGCATCATCATTGTGTCATAAATAAATTAAATTATTTAATGTATAAAAATTACAAATAAAATACCATTATGTAGGAAATCTTTTTTAGATTTCTAATGAATATTTATAGTCGAATTTATCTTATGTATAACCCCATATTAAAAATGATTTACTTATTAAACTTTGATTTTAACTATTTTAACCCTTCTTTAAATAAATTAATAATAAATGTCCTAATCTAATCCAAGTGGGCCTAAATGGTCATATTTTATTCCTAAGTTTGTTTTTGGTCGAATTACACTTGTCCAATAGAATTAGGACATGTGTTAGGGTAATATTAATATCATATTTACCCTTAGTTACCCTATTTACTATTAACCGCGGTAAAAATAGTAAAAAGTTACTATTCACCAAAAAATTATTTTTATCTCATTGAACCACATTTTAGTCCTTGATATTAACCGTGTCTCTCGGATTTTCGAAATTCCATTCACAGAAGCGGTAAAATTAAGTTTTATGCAAAATTCAGTTTTTAACCTACCACTTAGTGGTTTCACTATTCATCAAAAATTGAAAGTTTTCAGAAAAATACAAAAATTTCACCCTATGCTAATTTCGATATTCTGAGTCCAAAAATGAAGTCCATTTTGAAAAATAAAATTTATAAAATTTCAAAAAGTGGTTATTACTATTCATAACGGCTAGTTATAATAATATTTTAATAGCATATTGTTGTTTAGTGAAACTCGGTATTGCGTACTACACACGCTATCGAGGAAGGTTGCGATTGTGTGTAATGCAAGGCAAGTCAAAGATGCGTGTTGTGCAAGCTCCTTTTTGTGTTGCGTACAACACAAGACATTAGTGAAATTAAAAAGAATTTTTTTCATAAAATCTTGGGCTGTTACATAAAAAGTGTCTCAACACACTGAGTTGAGAAGCGGGTAATCAAGGTCCTCATGAATGGATACATCAACCACCACACCATCACTAGACTCCCTTGCCTGAGAGCCTCTCTCAATACACATTGAATTTATTGCCCTAAAACCCAAACAATTCCATTTTATGGATCATTTGAACAATGTCCCAAGGAACGAACCACCATTGATACCACTTTTTCATGACCAGACCCGTACCAGGGCTCAAGCCGCAACTACCCTAGGACCACCTCCATATTATAGGGGCTGGGAACGAGCACTGAAGGCATAAAAAACCCAAGGAGGCCTTTACCTAAGTACGTGTACACACACACACAAACAACAAAATGAAAGGTGTATTGGGAAAAGAAAACAAGATACAACACTATTATATATAAACCAAAAATATGCATCGACCTCTAATAAGTAAAAGTAAAAAAAATAAATTTAAATGGAAAGGGGGAAAATAAACGCCCAACCAAAAGAGTGTTATAACCCAAAAATAGGTGGAAGAGTAAAATAGTGGAGATACCCACTGTTGGATCCGAAGCTAAGACCACTGCATGCGGCCCAAGCACCCCATATCCATATACTCCACTGATGTCACGATCAACCTATCCATTGTGTGCAAGGGAACACCGAGTGTGAAGAAAATCCCAAGAATGGGTGAGTATAAAAATATTCAGTAGGATGACTTGAAGGCTCAAGAGAGTAGAAGGTGAGGTAATGAGGAGGTCAGCAGTAGATAGAGCAAGGTACAATAAAATAGTATAGCACATCCGAACTAAGAATTGAAGTAAGCTCATCCAAATTTGAGGTTATAGAAATGGTGAGACGATGAACTTCACATCATTTCTTTACAAACTATAGTAGGAGAGTAGACTCTTCCAACCACGAGACGCTAGACACAGAAAATATGTGGCTTACCCTGCATGTCTTTGTCTTTCCTAGAAGGAGAGTAACCAAATCCTAAGGAGTGGGTAATGAAAATACTATATATATATTCTCAACCAAATAAACCCAAATGAGAGAGTAAGGGGATCTCCATATCAATAGCTATATTTAGGAAAAGGGTATTCAATAGTTCTAGAAGAAAACACCATCGATGCCCTACATCCCTCACGTCTGCCCTAAAATACAAGTCAAAGGGTCTCAATCACCGTACATTGATACTGTCGACATTGGGAAGTTCTGTCTTTCCCACACGTTTTTATGTCACATCACAAGGATGTGTTTTAGTGGGAAAAGCGCCCCTCTTCCTTGAGAGTCAAAAGTCATGTCAAGTACATCTCGTCGTTATTCCTCACAGTCGAGAGACCATGTCAAAAAGTTTCAAACCCACTATCTAGCCCTACTGGAGGATAAAATTATAAAATTCATCAGAGAATGTCACTACCCAACCCAGCTAGAGGGTAATCCCAGAACGAGATTGGCGAATTCCACTGCCCAGCAGCACTGGAGGGTAATCCCTGAAAGAGTAACTAGGGAACACCACTGCCCAGCTACACTGGAGGGTAATCCCTTAAAGTGATCAGCGAATGCCACTACCCGGCTATGAAGGAGGGTAACCCTTGAAAGAATAATTTGAAAACACCACTTCCTTGCCTCACTAAAGGGTAAGCCTGAAAGATAACGATGAACACCACTTCCCAGCCTCACTAGAGGGTAATCCAAGATTGCTATGGTGATTCTGAAAACATCACTGCCATCACCGTCATTATCAAGCATCACCTCAAATAAGAATCACACTCAGAATATCTCACATCATATCTAGAAATCCACTATGGAGGGCACCATCACATCATACACAAAGAAACACTCAAGATAGGAAACTCACAGGCCACAATATGAGTTCAAAGGGAAGAGATACAAGAGATAAGAAGATTCTTAGTAGTACACGACACATGTGGGACCCACACAAAGTGATACCCCTCCTCATCACTTGGTTGTGTACCTAACCATTTTTGGGTCCTAAAATGGTGAAAAAGTACCACTAGGCATGTCAAGGTACTCCTAGAGTACATGCCACATTAGTCCGAAAGCCAACTAGCGCACGATGCTCGTCGCTTAGCCAAAGGGTCAGAATCATAGGTTAGCTGACACGCCTCCATGAATAGTCCCATAAAGTTGACCGTATATCTTCATAAATATTAACCACTCTCACACAAGTCAGAGCTGACCAAATCCAGGGATTCTCTTCCAACACATAAAAATGATCTCAAACCGATATTCCTATAATGTTTCAACTTTTTTCAAGAGATTGTGAATAAGGCTCAAACCATTCAAACAGATCACACTGCTACGATACTTGTGAAAAACATGCAAGATCGACTACTCAATCCTCAGAAAATGGTTTCCTGATACAGAATCATCATCTCCCAACATCATACGTAAATGGTGCCCCGTGGGTCCCACACCTCGATCTCGAAACATGTCACACAAATTGATCCATTGTGATCCCCACTAAAAAACTCAAATGAACATATATTCATTTGTCCAAAATGGAAAACCAGTGAAAAGGGTACTTTTCACCACAAATGCCTAATCAGATCTCAATCAATACCAATCACAAAAAGGCTATGCTCATCCCAAAATATTTCACCATTGTGATCATTCCAGAAAAACATGCAAGGTAGACTTTTCACTTTCCCCAAACAGACTTTCGATGAAGAAGTTGTAAAACACTACATCATGTTCAAAATGGTGTCCCATGGGGCCCACATCTCATCCCCAATTTCAGTCGATCAGATTGCGCCATTGCGATCCTCATGAAAAACCACACAAGATCGACTACTCGATCATCCAAAATGGATACCTCATGAAAAAGTCACATTCCACAACAAACGCCCAAAACAAGACTCATGGGGACCACACCTCTATTTCAGTTTAAGAGCCCAAAATCATCTTTGATATATCTGCCTCAACTCCAGGGTCATAATGCCTCTGACTGCATGTTAATTGAACGTTGTATCTCCATGTACGGTCCGATACAAGTTTCCCGAATAATAATCATAATTATATTATTATTAAAAACTGATGTTTCGTGATCCCGATCATTGATACCAAAACAAAATTTCCTCAAATTATCCTCAAAATTTCTTCATCAAAGAATGGTTTGTGTGGCTACAGAGGACACACAAATCAGACACCCGATTAGAAAGATACAGGGGTTTAAACGCCCCTGGACCAGTCTGGCCGGACCATCGACGAAGCATCCACCAGACTGCAGCCGCCTTGCAGGAAACCGCCATTTCTATACTATTATAACATTTCTAGGTCCATCAAACTGCCACCAGAGCCAAAAAAAAAATCCAATAATAAACTTATGCAGACCACCATAGTGACTCTGGGGGTCCAAAACACAACCCGGGACCAGATCTGGAATCTTTGGGATGAGACCTTTACATTACTTTCCTCCTCTTAATTATTTGTCATTGTTTCAGCATCCCAAAAAGTAACCTCCACTTTTTCTCACCATTGTGCTTCCTCTGAAACCTGAAACTTGAACCCGAGCACAGATCGGGACTCCTCGGGCCAAGAGCTTCACAAATATATGCCTTTCTCCTCGATTCATTGATGATTTAGCGAGGAGAAAAGTTTGTGGATGAAAAACACGAAGAATGTGAAGAACAAGCAATAAAAAATTTAAAAATACGATGTTAGTTGTTCTTCTGGGCATCATTAAAGGATTCCACAGTAGAAAAAATAAAGAGAACATATTTTCGACGATGTAATATTTAACTAGCGGGCTTCAGAATATGAAATAGAAATCCTACCTCGAATCTGAATATGTCGTTGCATTCATTGTGCTCTGCTCTAATAATGTCCAATGTTTCAATGCAATCAGACAACGTTTGGATGTCAAATCAACTTCGGCTAGAGCTTCAACCTCAGATAAGGAAAATGAGCTAACTCTGCTCATTTCCTTAATTCCCTATTTATTGGAAACTGCTGGCAGGCGCAAAATCTGAATCTCCCATTCCCTCTCAACTGAGGTCACCCCTAGGGTAAACACCACATTACATACTAAACGAAAGTCTAATATTTACATTCTGATTCTCCATTTAGATTTTACTCAAAGCATCATTTCAAAAAAAAAATTTAATTTAATTATTTTATTTATGGTTTTTCCCTATGGGACTTTTTCTACAGGAGGATTTCACCGACAAAACATATACCTCTCTAAGGGTAAACGACATGCTCAGGAAACAACCATGGATTCAGATTTACAATCCTTGTTTATATTTTAGAGTTATTTAGGTTTGATCTATTAAATGAATGAATTAATAAATTAAGTCATCCATTTACTTACTGCTAACGAGCGAGGGGTCCGAATATCCTATGCTGACATGGTTTATGTCACACCTGTAGGACCCCGAGACACCCTAAGAGGGGAGGGGTGAATCAGGGTGGCAACTTTTTCTTCTTTTAGTTGTGGATCTTGTTCCCACGTTGGTAGGAACTACTTAAACCTGTATGATGGATATGAACAACAATTAAATATTCACATGCAGAGAGATGACACAGCTATTTTTACTTGGTTCACCGCTAAGGGCTACGTCCAAGGAGCATATGCCGACAGGTTGTCGGTCGTACCTAAATACACTATGCTTCACTAGCTGCGGATTACAAATGTTCGGGTACAGACACTCTGTACCAGGCTCACTACCTTTACAATTGTTCAGGGATAGCTCACTACGTCCCTCGGGTCACTCCCGTTGACTCCCCCTGGATCACTGCCGTTGGTGAAGTCCCACTCAGTTTATAGACGTGAAGGTCTCTTCAATAGGTGTGCATTGAAGTTCTTCATCTCCTGTTCTGCATGAGACTTTTCTTGCATCATGGTTCAGAGTTGATGCTCTTTATAGTTCGATCTTTTTTCTTTAGTGAAAAGAATGAATGCACTAGATCCCCTTGTCTTCGTTTGCCTGAATCAAAATCACTTATGTGATTTCTCAATAAATGATGTTCAGCTTACTCAGCATTCGTCAGAATCAATTCTCCATGTATGCATGAGATCATGCATGTATCATTTAGATTTCTGAACCAATTTCACTTTGCACCGAAAGTATCAGGAAATATTCAGCTCTTGTGCAGCTCCAGAAAGGCGGGCGTGCTTCAACAGTGTCTAGGTATCCTTTTCAAGCCCGGCGCGCAAGTCTCCCGGCGGCGCGCAAGTCTCAGGCGCGCAAGTCTAAACGGGCGCGCAGGTGTCACTGAAGCACCTACGCGACACTGCCTTCTTGAACTTAATACTTGCGTGACACAATTTCTTTCTCCCCCAAATCTTCTAGGGCGCGCAACCCTCACTCGGCGCGCAACCCCTACTTGCACGGCTCAACCACCTACGCGACGAGAGCTCGAACAATATCAAAGTCTTGAGCTCCGTACGAAATTAGGAGGGGTGGTCCAGTATTTATAGGCAAACTAGACCCCCTGCACGGCGGCGCGCAAGTTTCTCCTTGGCGCGCAAGTCCACTTGCGCGACTTAACCAACACTTGGGCGACCCTCTTGCCTTTGTCAAATTTTGATCTTCTGATCTCAAAAAACCATAGACGCGCAAGTTCCACTCCTTGTAGGTGCCGTCGCGCAAGTCCACTTGCGCGACTTAACCAACACTTCCACGACCCTAATTCCATTTCCATATTTTTATGTTCTGATCCCCAGAAGCATATGGCGCGCAAGTTTCCTATACTCCAGGTTTATGGCGCGCAAGTACCTTTTCCAAAATGACCATTCTTCTTTTTTTGATTTTGTTGCCCTGAAATTTGGCAAACACTGGAAAATAGCGCCACCTTGTATCTGCTCTTTTTGTACCACCTCCAGATCATCTATTCCTCTTTCGATGTTCTTGAATCAAACATAGATCGTTGACCACAACTCTTGAACTCGACATGTCACCATGGAATATCCTTTGTCAACAAATTTGTATGTCGTTTGTTTGCTTTGTCGACAAGAACGATCACCTCAACAACACTTCTTCTTGGTGATCTGTATCATTCAGCAACTCTTCTTCTTTTATCACAAACGCCACTATTGTGATATGTATTCTTTGAAGGCATAACTTTAGCATCATCATCTTCTATGACAATGTGATGTGCATGGATATCGCATATGTCCAATGTTCATGGTCATCACAAAATGTCAATCCCTTGCACAGTATCTTCGTCTTCAACCATCTTCCTCTACTTCATGAAAAACCTGTGATTCAATCTGTCAAGAAGTCTCTAGCATGGTTCTCACGCAATCATGAGTAATTTCATGGTCTTCATCAAAACCCATTGTTCTCATGCAATAATAAGGATTTTCATGGTCTTCATCAAATCCCACGGTTCTTATGCAATAAGGAGGAATTGCATGGTCTTCATCCAAAAACATCATCCTGCTTTAATCATCCTTGGATGGATTACTCCGCACATTCTTCATTGTTATAAACAATGTATCACATTTGACATATGTTCTTTGAACATACAATCAGCACAATAATCGTCTGAATCACAACTCCTGTACTTCATCGGAGTACTTCATGATCTCCTTCATTGTGAGCTTCCATTCCTCCATTTTATTGGAGTACTTCTTGATCTCTTTCATTTTGATATTCCATTGACAACTATTGACAACAAATACAAACCTATACACAAAGTGGTTCCAACAACACCAAGGGTAAACACTACGTTTTGGAACCAACCATGGTCTCTTAATTTTGATTTGGTAAACTGGTTAATATATATACTATTTCCATTGTGTGTATAGTACAAAAACACTTAATATTTTTGTATAATTTATTCTGAGAACACCAGGCCTTGGAATTGCACGCCATCTCATCTCCTAGCTCTAGAAATATATGTAAAAATATTCCAATGTATTGTAGATCAAAAACCAGGTCTCTATATAATAATTAATAATATGGGCTATAATTATTTATATTCAATTCTTATAAGTGGATGAAATAAATTTAACATATTTGCATAAAACATATTAAAAAACTACATATAGAAAAATTCTTTCTAAGCATAAAAATGGAATTATACAAAAATTAAGTATAATTTTGATTAATATGTAATTAAATAGATTATTTACAATTTTCAAGGACATGTGTAAGATTAATATGAAATTCAAATCATAATGAGACATTGTAATGAAAATAAATGACAATTTTACAAAAAAATGTTATTTATCTTTATTCACTAAAAAGTTTGTATTTTTAGAAATATCCCTTGAAACTTATATAATTTTAAAATTATGATTTAAAAAAGATAAATTTTTTATCACAAAAAATTTATAAAAAGTTATTGAAATAAATTATTATATTCACAAAAAATATAAATAAAAACCATTTTTGAAGAAAACATATTTTTTAACACAAATTGACTTTAATAAATAAATTCTTGTTTAATAATAATTTATAAAAACATTTTTATTTAGGAGGTCAATTAAATATAATTCCTAAATATGTTAATCTGATTTATAACCACTATTTTAATGGACAGGTTATAACTATAACATTTAAATATTATTATTTCACTATTCATTTAAGCTGATTTTTGTGTGTTGTATATGATATCGATCATAGTATTATTTTAATTTCTAATGATATTGTATATAAGGTCATGTGGAGATAACATAAATACCAAAAGGTGTTTGAAGTTACTCAGGACGATCAAAAACACTCATTCATGCACTAATCTTACAAGGGATCCATAGAAGGCCCCAATTTGTCAATCTATATCCACATCCATACCAAATATCCTCAAGAAATTCACACCAAATATGAACAAGATAAATAACTATGGATAATGATTTTATGTAAACCATTACCTCTCTCTAAATTGGGCCTCAACCCAAGGGCACCATATCACTATCATCCCACTCTCATCATAGAGGTTCTTGTGTCCACAAACATACCCATAACTCCTTCCAAACCATTTCTTGATTTTAAACCAACTAGGTCCACCACCACAGAACTCACCCATTGGTAATACTCTTATCATGAAACCTGGCCTCATCATAGGAAACACATAACCCTTTATATGATTTAATCCATATATATATTTTCTTATAATAACTAACAATAATTCCCCAGAACAACAAAGTTTATGTGCATCTCTCAAGCATTTTAAATAACCTCTAAGATACCTCTCCATATATATATATATATATGGATATATCATATCCTTTTGTATAAAAATTTACACTATAGGTCCATATATAGTTACACCAAACTTGAACCTCTAGCATGAACATTCTTGAACATATATACACACATATGGAAATGTATTCAAGGGATAAAATTAGAGTCACCATACTTATGAAATCTTTGACTAAGCCTATACTAATATTGTACCCAGAATCATAAATCCTCAACGCCTCAAGAGGATTCACATGTCCAAAACCGCAATAATAAATACATTAATTACATATTGAATTCCTCTAACACTCCACTATCAAAATAGGGAGTAACATTCTATGTATACACTTATTTGATGTTCTCTATCCACTTTACCAAGAAGCTCCAATATTTAGATATTATTCCATTATGATCTGGTGAAATCATCTATAGAACCTTATATATAATCAAACTAAATTAAATTAATAGCTAAATATTTATAGAGGGAAACAAATAAATAGATCCTAAATTGACTATCAAGAGAGATTATGCCAAGAACTACTCATGATAAAAGAAAAAAAGGTGGGTAAAGGGGATCAAAATTGGCCTCCCAAGGGGAGGGAACTCAACAAAAAATCCTCCCCAATATGGATATTAATATAAAGGGTAAGAGCGGTATGACCTAGAAAATGAAGGTCTTTCTATGATTAATGAAAACAGGTTAGGTAACTACCAAGTATCTTGTTAACCTATACCAAGTACCCATTACCAAACATTCCATATGATATAATACCACCAATAGTTTTATGGGTCTTATAGGGTATTTTTACCCTTGGATGGTTCACTGGTAACTTGGTACCATTTGACCTCGTACCTGGTGTCTCCCTATTACTAATTTTATCTATAGTGACACCTCAAATAAAACTCACATTATTTGAAACACTCAATAAACTTAAAACCCTTTTCAAAGTACCCTCAAATAAATAATAAAGGACTCTGAAAAAAATATAAATCACCAAAATCATATTCACTCTTCTCGTGGAATAAAAAAAATGAAATTTCCCCTGAAATCACCAACCCACAAAGTTGAAGGTCATTAAAAACTCCCGCCATTGGGATTATCATACCTAATAAGTTTCAGCGATAACTTTCTAACACAAAAACCATTTAGTAGAACATGAATCCATAAAATTTTCCAATTTTATATTAGATATGGCTCTATGACACATATTTTTAGTCTAGGAAACTATATTTTTACAAAACATTGTCTCTATAGCACCCAACACATACCAAGTATCCAACTAAACATCACTCCCCACATCGTTGATCCTTAGATAAGCCATCCAAAATTTATGAACACCATTCAGAAACAACTGATCCTCCACACATGAGATAAAAAAATCATTATTTATTACATGATAAAATATTTGGTCTCTTATAGTTGTATTGCACTCTCTCTTGAGTACTGACATGAACAATATATGGGATACACCTTACCGATCACCCAATACTACTCTTTATCATTTACCAAACACACTGACAACATTAACCACTTCCAATGAGTTCTCAAATCTGGTATACCACTTGAATCATATATGAATCATAAAACCATAATCCTCAAATAGGTGACCAACATCACACTAGCTCGTATTACATCCATAGGTTTCCTCCCAATATAAAATTTCCCCTATCACCGACTAACCAAAATTGAATTTCCCAGAGTGAATCATCTCACGATGATCAGTTCCCATAAGAAACAATCAACAACCTATGAATTATAACCCTGTATGCGTGTTTCTATTATATAATGCATGCTTCAAAAAATATTTTCACTCCCACTATCTAAACATATTTTGTTACAAATAAACATAGAAACTTTCAAGCTGCACATGACAAGAAAACCCACTCATTGAATCAGGATAGAATTATCTCATTGACCCTTTACCTCCACTTATGACCTACCAAACCGACATAAAAATACACCACAAAAAGGTTTTACCTACCATTTTTTAACCTACACCACTGACTCTAAAGACTACAATAGAAAAAATCTTTCAACCACATATTTTTATCCTAATCTCCTTTAACAATATATTATTCCCCTAGAGAGATCATAGGATATCCTTAGTAAAATAAATCAAAAAAACCACCATCCACAACCTTAAAAACCTCATCATTAAGGGATGTAATGATTTAAAAATTTCTTCCCTCTAGGGTAGTTTCACTAAGTAATACCCAATGGAGGATCCCCCTTGTTGCTTCGGATGTTCTGTGAGTGAATGTATAACAAACATCAATTCTTTAATTTGAGATAATTTTTTGGTCATAACACATGACCCATCCATTTACCATCTAGATCACAAAACATCAAACATGAGGATCTTGAACTCTCACAATGAAGACCCCATTGATATTCAACCATTCATCGCTAGCATGACACATCACCCTACCCATCAAGACCACTATGATTTACCTATATTTTATCAATTTTGGGACACAATTATAGACCTATCACATTCTATGTTTTAACTATAGGTTTTAGGTAAAACCCACACACAAATGTTGCATATATATCTAAAATATCACAAGAAATACCTCAACCAAACATGTGGTCACACGTTACTCAATAATCATCCAAAAATATGAAGTATCTGCCCATTCCTCCAATAACATAGTTCGTATTCTACTAAAATACTGTAATTACAAACAAAAACACCCTATTGACTCCTGGAAATGAGGTATAACCAAATCAATTTCACATTACTATATGTGAGGCTCAATAATCTAACATACCAAGTAACCCAAAAATAATGACCAGAGAGGCCAAAAATAAACCTTACCTAGATATTAGCCAGAATCACATGTCAAGTGTCATATATCATCACCCTAGTGAAATAGATAATAATAAAACAACCCACTCAAGGATTTATAACCTACCTAGTTCCTCACATTAAAACCAAGAACATCCTTCACAAACATCCATCAATATTAACTATAGGATAAACTACCCCACAGTTGTGTCACCTGAAAAAAGAACCCTCCCAAGGGTATCTTATCAAAAAAACATCAATTTATAAAACATACCACATATTTGGAACAAAATGATAATACTATCTATACAAGGGAATTAATTAACTGAACCTACCAACTATCAGATTACCACCCATAATCAATAGGTCTATAATGATATATTAACTCAAAGGTACCATAATTTTTGTTTTGAATACTTAATTTTCCAACAATAAATTTTTGGGGAATATATGATTAACTATTATTGAATATTTTATTAACAGAAACCCATTTATCAGCTAGTTTCTCAAAATTATTTTTTTACTAAAAACTAGTTCTAAAATCCATTTACCATTTACAAATCCATTTAATACTAAAAAGTAGTCATGCACATGTAATGTAACTCTTTGTGCCTAGTATGATGCATTAACACATGCACTCTTTCCACCATAATCAAAGAGTAAAACAATAAATGTCAACCTAAAATCATAGCATCATACTTTAATTAAAATATCAATCATAAATAGAAAAAGTAATGAACAACAATCTCATAACCCTAGAAACTTGTCCCATGTTTTTTGAATAGACTATTATTATCTTCCAAGTCCAAAAAATAGTAATGAGACTAAAAAAATTATCTGATACCACTTTTTAATTTCCCTAGTCGGGAACCCAACTACCAACCTAATCTAGATCACTATGTGAACTCAGGCACACCTCCGTTTATGCTAGAGGTTTTCCACTAGCGATGAGAGTCTGTAACCAACACGGGTAGAGTATACTCTTAGTACCATCATATAAAATATTGTATATATAACAAAATTAAGGTGAAACATATGTGTAAACCACTTAATCACATGTATTGGGACATGGATATAGGACCTGAACATGGATAGATGACATAAACATGAACATAGTATATGGGCATGGGCTGATGTACACAAGCACTGTTCGGAAGACACATGCATTCCCCTAGGCACCGACCGGATGAAAAAGGCATTCTCCTAGGCATGAATGACATTCCATGTACCCCATTACACATAATTTATTCCCACCTGGACTACCGATCAATGTATAATATATGACATGCCTAAGTGTCCATGTATGTTCACAGGTCGTGTGACCCTAAATACACACCGTATACATTTCTTAGAAACTTCCATATTGTGTATCTCTTTCTTTAGGATGCATTTTTTGTCCCATGAAAAGCCTACCCTATGTGGTTTTCCGCATATAATGTGATGGTTTTATTTTTTTTGTAATCAAATATATAACCTGAGGTGTCCCAATAATTGTAATTTTTTTAGAAATTTTTGGCTGATGGTAGTGACCTGGTAGGATACCTATAGAGGTTTTGTGTGTGGTACTCCCCTTTTTCATCTAGGTGTGTTACCCGATACTCTTCCAAAAGATAGATTTATTACTCTCCCATACTATGACTTGAAATGATTCATCTATCGAAATAGTAGGTACTTCCACATCATCAGTCTCTAATGAGGAGTGGGCCATCCACATGATTTAGTGCTCCCTTGGTTGTGGAGTGTAGTAGCAAGGAGTGTTCCCCTCCACTCAGATTCCTGTGAGGTTGGGTAGAATGATATATATTAGAGATAGAAGTTTAGATCAATTGAAAGACTAATCATTCTTATCTCTGTTGTGGAGATGGAGATACACTTTCTTTGTCACATTGGATTCTTTATGAGCATATATATTGAGGCTTTTCCCTCTTTCTTATGGGTTGAGATGACAGTTATATTTGCCTATTTCTCAAATCATGGTATTTAGGGGGTCCTATTAAGAATGTATATACAAACCCATACATGGGATCTTCATGAATGTGTTGTATCTTCGGAATATGAAAACTAGATCAATGGTTACATTGGTGGACCGTGTTTTAGAGGAGGAAAGCTATAACTAGCAGAGTTGACCATGTTTTTATGGTCAACATTGGATATGGTGAGCTAGGATATCTTCAGTGTCCCTTTATCTTGTTTTCATCATATAATGACCTAATTTATAGTTTGGAATGTATTTTTACCCTTCAATATTTTTTAACATACAACCTAACTTTGATTCATTCCTAGAGGTTGTTCTGTGTATTGTCTACACTATAGATGTTCAATATTTTATTACATGACTCTTGTCACTATCCCCTATCCTATTAGATGCAATTTTAGAGTTTTCACACTAAATATACCACTTAGTAGGTGGGACATGATGGGTTGAGTCACGAATAAATTGTATTAGAGGTGGTACCCCCTAATGATTTCATTTTTGGAGTTTTAAATTGTTGTAATGGTTTTTTTGGAATCATAGGGAAATAATATCAATGTGTATAGAGTAAAACTTTCAGGAAAGGGAATCTAGTGTAGGTTTAGTGACCAACATACCCAATAACCAGGTTTATAATATAATACTTATTGAATCTGCATACTAAGGCATTAGTTGTACAAAAAAATAGTATATATATAATATATAATAGGCAGTTTTTAATTTAATGTATTTCTTGATAAATATCACCATATAATCTCATTTAACCATAGTACATATTGATAATTGTCATGATGTCTACATAAATAAAATCATCTAGGATTACAATATAGTTTTGTGATCATGATAAGTTGAATGATGAGGATTACTTTTAGGGAGCTACACATAAGGTATAACAACCCTAGTCTTTTACACATACCATTACAAGATTTTAATTATAATTAAACATCAAATTATAATCCTAGGATCATAATGTATAGTTTTTGAAAAAATAGGCACGTATAATTGAAAACACGAGACTAAATAGATTTTTATTTTATCATCCATTACGAGCTCTTAACTTTCTTTTATCCCTTACATATTCATTTGATAACCTAAGGATAACATGAAAAATTGGATGGTCTAAAAATCCAAATAAGGGAAAAATAATTAAAATAAATATTTGCACATGGTTTAGAAGGCCTAACATAATGATATAAAAAGGAATTGAACATGATTAAACATAAGGAATCATAAAAAGGAATCATATAATCATATATTCGTAGTAATGTGGTGGCAATATAAAACATGACTTTAGAATGAGTAAAGAATCACTTCACATAGAGAAGCATGAGTGAAGTCTCAATGCACATAGAGGAGCATGACACATGACTATCCAATAAGATTGTTGCACATAACATATCATGAGACTAAATATTACCCAATTCATTGGAGTTCTATCGGGGCACACCCATTATAACATGTTCTTGAAAATTATACACAAGGAATCAAAAATTAACATAAGGGTTTCCCCTAGAAATAATTGTGTATCATAATTATGTCAAAAGGCATATAAGAAGGGAATATAATAGTGGTGTCCAAGAAATGATAGATTTAAATAATACATAGAAATTAATAAGTAAATATAGGCATATATCATGATACGTTAAGTCAAACTTTAGTGAAAAGAGTTTTTAAGAAACTTTGGAAATAAAAAAATTTAGTACGGTTTGATGGAAAACATTCAAGATTCATTAAAATGGAAAATGAATAATTGATTGTATAAAACAACTATTTAAAAAAGGTAATTTGTCAGGATAAAAATATTGATTTTAAAAAAATAATGGTGTATTAAAATAGATTATGGAGTGTGATTGATGTTTGGTAATAATTTAAGAAGTTCCCTTAACCCGGGCTTGATTAATGGGAATAATTTAGTAAGGAACATTTTAAAAACACATATAAACTTAAAAATAAGGATGATTGGATCTTGATACATGAAATAAAAATATATAAATAGAACTTAAAATATGTCAATAAAAATAAAATATAATTAAATTTGGTTAAAAAGAGAGAAAGAATAACCTGAAGGAATAATGGAGGTTCGTGTAGAATCCCTTACATGATGTCCGAAACAATTCTATACATGATCTTATTATCTTAAATAATAAAAGTAGATTAACTAATTAATAATTAATGAAACATTTATACTTTTATTTTATTTATTATAACATTATTAAATTCATTTATAGCCTTTATTATGGGTTGATATATTCAATTTCATTGTTTGCGAGCATTAATTTCCTTTTTTTATGATTAGTTTACCTATCTATGTGTATGGAAAATCATGTAGAATGAAGATAGTTATCTAGAAATGAATATATATGTTATTTATAAACTTATAGAATATTAAATTAACATTTTTATTGATATGTATAATTAAAAAATAAAAATCATTTTATTATAGTATGTTTCTAAATATGAGTAATTTTAATTTTAACTAAAATCTTCATTTACTTGTAAAGTACATATTTTAAAATTATAACTCTTTTTTTGACACTTTGAAAAATTAAATAACATCTCCAAAAATTTTCTTATAATTATAAGAAATAAAACTATAAATTTATGAATTTTTTTTATTAAAATAAATTTTCTTTTAAATAAATAAATTAATCATGAAAAATGTAATTAAATAGTCATTTTCTTTAAAAATCCCACCACAAAATTAATAATTTGTAAAATATTTATTTACTTATACCATGGTATAATTACATCATATTGTCACTTATAACATGGATAAATTTTATTTATACTCTCATTGATGAGGTTTCTATTCAATTTATTTGGTTACTATTCATAATGTTCATATTACTATTACAAAGGTCAAGTTACTATTTCATTGGTATAGGTTATTTAACTTCTAGAAATGCTTATTATTTAATTCATTCATATCTTATAAATCTTTAATTGTGTTTTATATGTGTTTATACAAAAATTTATAATTATAAGAAGGGAAATTCCATTGATTAAAATCTTGGTTGTTAAATTCTTCACCCTTATAAAATTTTACCCTTGAATTTTTTTGAATACTCAGGTGAAAATAGGTTTGGGCACTTTTTATTCATCACTTTCTCTAGTTACCATTTTACCTCTTCATACTTATGGTTCTTCCAAAGTACTTAGACTAGGTGAGTGGTCTTGTTGCGTAGAACATTATCTCTACGATCCAAGATCATAACTGGTTACAGCTCATAAGAAAGATCATTATACAGTTATACCACCTCTAATGTAATTACATGTGAAGGATTTGGTATGAAAACCCTTAATAGGGATACAAGGAATACAACATGTACATGAGACATCATTGGTGAAAGTTCTAGTCGATAGGACACATCGCTAATACGATCATGAATTTCAATGGGACTGATGTACCTAGGACATAGCTTCCCTTTCTTCGCAAATATCATGATCATATTTCTTGTAAATATGAGATGGAATACTATGTATCTAGGCTTACACTCAATATCCAGTCAATGACTATATTCATAGCTATTTATTTGAATTTCGGCAACCTTGATGTGCATTTGAATGGTTTTCACCATCTCCATTATTTCTTTGACCATTTCAAGTCATACCATCTTAAGTTCATCGACTTTATCTCAACATGCCAGTGTTCTTCACCATTTACCATAAAGGGCTTCATATATATCCATTTGGATGATCAAGTGGAAACTATTATTGTAGGAGAATTTTACCAGTGCTAGATGTTGGTCCTGTCCTCCATTGAAGTCTATAGAACATGATCTCAACATTTTTTCTAGTTTCTGAATATTCAACTTAGATTGGGAATTAGTTAGAGGATGATAGGCTGTACTAAATGTTAGATCACTTCTTAGAGAATGTTGTAGACTTTCCCAAAACATGGAGGTGAATCTTAAATATCTTTGAGATACAATAGATAGGGGTACTCCATGAAGACATACCACTTCTTTGATGTATATCCATGCAAGTCGATCCAGGGAGAAGTCCTATAGAATTTCGATAAAGTGAGCTGTCTTTGTAAGACAATACACAGTAAACCATATAGCGTTGATTCCTCTGGATGTATTTGGATGTCTAGTGACAAAGTCCAGGGTGATATTTTATGATTTTATTGTTTTTATGGTCAATAGTTTCATCATAATTTTTGAATTTTTCTTTTATACTTCACTTGCTAACATACTAGGCACATTGATGTATATTCAAGGATCTCCTTTTCCATATTGTTTGACCAAAATTAATTCTGAATATTTTGATACATCTTTGTGTTCCTAATGGAAATAGAGAAATCTGATCTATGTGCATCATTTAGAAGATATTTTTTATCTATATATTGGATGGTATACACATTCATGGGCTAAATATTATGAATCCATCCTCACCCATCTTGAACTCTGGGGATTCCCCATTTCAGATAGCTTCCACCCTTTTCTGAATTTTCAAATTATTTATTTTAGAATCTAATATTTTCTCCATAAGGGATGGTTTAGAAATCATTTGAGAAAGGATTGATGATGTTCATCCCTTAATTATTCCCATTCCCATCCATTGTAAGTCTAAGAATATTAGATCCTTCTCAATTCTCATCATTGATAAGATTTTGGATCTTTTCTACATAGAGCATCCGCCACCTTATTTTTCATACCAAGATTATAGTGGATTGATCATTTGTAATCATGATATCTATCCATATTTTTAGGCACATATTAATCATTTTCTATGTGAATATATATTTTAGACTCTTGTGATCAGTAAATATCTAACACTTCTCCCCATAAAGATAATTAATCCATATTTTCAACACAAGGATCACAACTAAAAACCTTAGATCACGTGTGAGATAGTTTTTATCATGGATTTTCAAATTCCTTAAAGCATAGGCTATCAGTTTATCATTTTTTAGCAGTGTATAGACAAAGAAATTATTTGAAGAATCACTGTACACCACAAAGGGTTCTCTATTTTTTGGGTGTGTGAGTACTAGTGCAGTGATAAGCCTCTTTTTGAGCTCCGTAAAGATTTCCACACATTCTTGATTATTGAAAAACATAAATCCCTTACATTTAATCTGGGTTATTGGGTTTGGAAATTGTGATAATATCTTTAAAAATCATTAGTAATACCCAAATAGACCAAGAAAGTTGTGGATCTCCATTACAGATGTTGTCTTGGGACACTATTTGATTGATTTTGTCTTGGAAGGGTCGAAATATATTCATTTGTAGTGATAAATTTCCATAATAAAGATACTTATTCCATTTATAAATCAAATTTACTGTACCTTTCATAAAGTTTCACCCTTCTCAAAGTATTCATCATTATATTAAAATGATCCTCATGTTCCTCCTTTATCTTGGAGTATATCATAATATCATTGATAAAGACTACCAAAAATTTATCAAGGTAATCCCCAAATATTATATTCATCAAATTAATGAAAATTTATGGGGAATTAGTGGTTCCAAAGGGAATCACTATGAACACATAGTGTCCATACCTCATTCAAAAGGTAGTCTTGGAAATATCTTCCTTCATAACCTTTAATTTGTGGTACCACAACCGAAGGTCCACCTTATAGAAATATCTAGATCCACATATCTAATAAAAAAGTCATCTATCTGAGGTGGGGGATACTTTTTATTTATCATGATTTTATTGATCTCATGATTATTAAGAAGAGGCACATTGATCCCTTATTCTTCTTGACAAATAAGAATGGTACACCCCATGGTGAAGCATTTAGGCATATAAAAGCCTTTTAAAGATTATCATATAATTTCTTCTTAAGTTATTCTTTCTCAATGGTGTTCATTCTATAATATTTATTTGATATTGGTAGAGATTTGGGAATATGTTAAATTGATAACTCATGTTCTCAGTCATTTGGAAGACCTGAGAATTAAGAAGGGAATAAATAAATGTAATATCTCATGATGGGAATGTCTTCGAGCATGACCATATCCATTGTCTCAATCATTTGAGCAAGGTACAATTTCTCATAATGTATTAATATCGAAACATATGATGATGATTTTGAAAGAGATTCATCTTCTTCCTTACACTTGTAATGAATCATAGGAAGCATATGGATGTAAAGAGTGATATCACTTTCTTCACAGTTGATTTTGGATTTGTATAAAGATATCCAATCCATGCCCAATACAGAATCAAAATCTACCAAAGGAAGTATGATGAGATTTTTTGGGAGGTTCAATCCAAAAATATTAACAGGGGGAGTTATGACTTTGGATTCAATAATTTCACCATTATATGTTCTCACAGATAACTCAACATCCAAATTTTGAGGTGGTTTTTGAATAATTCTACTAAACTTGAAAGATAAGAAATTATGTGTAGAACTAGAATCAAATAGTATGTTCTCTATTCTTGAATGAATAACTAGTTTACCTATCACCACATAATTTTATGGATGCATATCAGTAGTATTGATAGCATAAGACCTTATTTGTTTCCTTGGAGGTTGTTTTTGATTGCCTTCAATAACCCTTGGATTTGGGAATTTGTTCACAAAATTCCCATGTTCATTTCAATTGAATCACCACTCTACTAGCTGAGCGTTGATATATACCTTTATTTATTCTTCCACATTAGTGAGATTCTTCATATCCCTTCAGTATTTTCTAGTCATATGCCCCATTATTCCTCATTTGAATCATTTCATAATTCCCAATAGATAATTCCTAGGATGAATTTTCCCAAAATTTGGCATGTGGGATATTCAGTCTTCTTTGAATCATTAGATTTATTTTCATATCTAACCATATTAGACTCTGTTTTCATATTTGTTTTCACTAGGACCATGATACCATTAAGAGTATATGGTCTCCATTTCATCCTTGAAGGAGAAATGAACAATCTTCTAATAAATTTGGAATTCTTGAATCTCTAAATCATTTCTTAGACAAAGTTTTAGTTTTCTAAAGAAGTGATTCACCTTGATTTCATTGTCCAGGACAAAGCCGAAGGCATATCTTGGAAGACTAGGTACATAAACCTAATAATATGGGACTAAAAAAATTCTTTATTTATCATCGATTATGATATTCTAACTTCCATTGGTCCCTTAAATATTTGTAGGATAACCAGGGGATAACATTAACATATGGATAAGCTAAAAAGGTGAGTAAGGGAATAAACACTAAAATAAAGCGTAGCACATGAGTAATAAGGAGTAAAATAATAATTCAAAAAGGAATGGAACATGATTAAACATAAATAATAATAACATGGGATCATATAATACTAGATTCATAGTAATTTCATGGAAACATAAAACATCACTTTATCATGAGTCAAGGCTCATTGCACATTGAAAAGCATGAGTCAAGTCTCGTCGCATATAGAGGATCATGAGTCATGGTTAACCACAAAACCATTTCACATATCATCTCATGAGACTAAACATTACCAAATTAATTTGAGTGATGTATGTTTGAACCCATCATATCATGTTCATTAATATCATAAATAAGGAATCAAATGCAAACATAAGGGCCACCCATCGAAGGAATTGGGTATCATAATTATATCAAAAGGCATATCAAAAGGGAATATCATTGTGGTGTACACTAAATTATGGATTTTAAATCATAAATTGACATTAATAAGTAAATATAATAATATATCATGATACTTGAAGTCAAAATGAAGGGAAAATAGTGTTTAAGAAACTTTAAAAATAAAACATTTTAGTACGGTTTATGGGAAATATTCAATATTTTTTAAAATGGAAAAGGAATATTTTTTTATATGAAACAAGAATTTAACCAAAGTTTTTTATCATGATAATAAGTGTTATTTTATGAAAATAATGGACACTTAAATTATATTATGGTGTGTTCTTGAATTTGGATATGTATTCAGGAAGTTCCCTTTACTTGGGCTTCCTTAATGGGAAGAATTGTGTAGGTAAAATTTTAAAAACATGTATATCCCCAAAAAGAAGGTTGAATGAATCTTTTTAAATGATTTTGGACCATATAAAAAACCTTTATAAAATGTACATAAAAACAAAAGAAAATTTCATTTGAGTAAAAAGAGAGAAAGAATAACCTGAATGAATAATGGAGGTTCAGATAGAATCCCATACGTGATGTACAAAATGATTTGACACTTGATATTAATGTCCTGAATAATAAAATTATATTAATTAAATATTAATTAAAAAACCATTTATGCATGTATTTTATTTATTATAATTTTATTACGTTCATTTATGGACTTTTTGATGGGTTAAGAGATTCAATTTCCTCGTTTGGGAGCATTGATTTGCTTGGTTTTCAAGATAAGTTTACTTGTATAAGTGTATGGAAAATCACGTAGAATGAGGATAATTGTTCATAACTGAACTTATATGTTATTAATTAACTTATATAATATTAAATTACAATGTTTTTGTAGAATTTAGTATGATATATTAGATAAATTACTAATGGTAATTGTTCATATTAATATATCATTTTTTGATCACAATAAACTCATTTTGTTTTATAAATTAATATCATGTGTAAAAAAGATCCCTAAATAATAAATAAGATATAATAAAAATATTATAATCTTATCAACCATAAAAATGGTTTCATGTCTAGCCTCAGATATATAATTGATAAATTAAATCATGTCACGCATGAAGGTTGTAAATCGGCACCTCATGAACGATGTTTTCATTCTTAAAGTAAAAGAGACGAGGGAAGAGATTTGATAAATAATTATTACATAAAAATGATAAAATTATATTATATGTATTCTGATAGAGTTTTCCTTACATTTGGATTTGGGGATGTCATCAGATAAAAAGAAAAGAAAAAAGGTTGAAAATAAAGTGAACGAAAAGAGAAGAGGGTTTTATCTCTTGATTCCTTCTTCTTGAGAACCTCTTTAGAGGACTGGTTTTGGTCTTTTACTAAGAAAAAAAGAACATGTTAGTGGGGAAGGGGATTGGGAGTATATTTTATATAATATTTTACAAGGATAAATTCTTGATTGGTGAGAGGATAAGAGGTGGTGAGTGGTTGTATTTATAGTGGAGGATGGGGTGTTTTATGAATATTTTTATCGTTATTTTATTATTTTTCTCCTGTAAAGAACTAGTGTTGATTATTGACACTAAATTAAGTAATTATTTCATGATAATTTGAAACAATGGTCACTTACATAATTTATTACTTAAGCAAGACTCAAAAATTCATTTATTTACATATATTGTAAATTAACTTATTTCACTATTCACTAAAAATTCAAGTATTTCAAAAAATCCAAAAAAATCACCCTAAAATTTTTTCACAATGTAGAATTAAAAAAAAAACTCCATTTTATGAGAATAATTTTCTAAATATGATACATTTTAATTTTAATTAAAATGATCATTTACCTTTAAATACAAGTTTTAAAATTATAACTCCTTTTTGTCCCTTTGAAAAACTGACTAAGGTCTCATAAAATTATCTTATAATACTATGCAATAAAAATATTAATTTATGAATTAATATTTTGAAAATAAATTTTTATTTAAATTATTAACTTAAGAAATATAAATTTAATTAAATATCTCTGACCTATTGAAATACCAACACCTAATTAGTAAATTTGAAAATATTTATTTAATTATACTATGATATAATTATATCATATTGTCACTTATAAGATGAATATATTGTATTTATACATTCACTGGTGATGTTACTATTCAATTGGCCAGTTTACTATTCATAAGGGTCACATTACTATTCCAAAGGTCAAGTTACAATTTCAACGATATAGGTTCTTTAATGTCTATAAATGATTCTTATTTCATTCATTCATCATTTATAAATCTTCTATTATGTTCACTATTTGTTTATACCATATGAAATAATTATAATACAGAAATTTAAATTGATAAAATTTTGGGTTGTTACATGAGGTGGTTTCCCAAATGGTCTTTGAAGGGGATCCATTGTGTGTTGGAAAACCTATAGCTCCCATAGGTCAGGATAATGATACACATAGTCATACCATGATATGAATGTTATAGTGATATAGAACACTATAGTTTTATAGTAATCAATACCCTTATAAAGTGGTGGATTGGATCGAGGCAGTGGTTTGAATTTTTTGGATTCTTCAAATGTTGATATATTAGATGTTTGTTCTTGTAACCAACCTTATTTATAGAGTTGTATGACACTTTTGGAGTCTGAATAACTTGTCTCAAGATGAGGTGATACACACAGTGTTATACATTAGGTAACTATTCCATTATGATTATTGTCCTTTTATCTTGAACTCTCAGAAGATTATAGATCTTATTCTACTGTAGTAGGGTGATATATTAGTTATTGAGTACGTTGGGGGGTTTACTAACCTAAATTGGTAGTCTCCTAATATGGTGGGTGATGGATACTTATAGGGGTGAAATATTTAGAAATACCTTCAAATATACATTCATAACAGAAAAAATTCCATGTGAATTCCAACTTATGTGGGAGTGATAGAGTGGGATCTAGTTACATAGGGATTTCTAGCATAAGGATTCTAGGTAGCTAGAGCTGGTAGTGGACATAATATGGTTGATTCATATGTGTTATCTAGAAATTGAATGTTTTTATAGACATAGTGTAGGATACATAAACATTTCCAGACTCAGAAATGTGTATTTGTAGTAATGGGGTCACATAGGGGATCTAGTCACCCTAGATAGGGGAATTTCTATGCTTGTGATGTGTGAGGTCACATGGTTTATGATTTCATGCCTCAATAGAATGAGTAGAGGAGGAAGGAAGTGGATTATCCTCCATGTAATAGGAAGCATCATGATCATGGATCTCTGAAGAATTGTTATGGTGCCCCAAGGGAGGTGGTGATGATAGAGGAGAAGGTGGAGATTTATAGGGTTGAGCTTCTAGTGGAGGATAATACTACAACCTACTCCCACAATAACCACTAGGTGGGCCATGACATTCTTAGAGTGATGGAGGTCGAGGATGCATGAATTTGAGGGATATAGAAGAATTTGACTAGGTTCCTCATGATATTTTTTATGATATGATCTATGACTTTTATACTATTTATCTAGTATTGTTATACATATGAACAAGTCATTACTTTTTCTTCATATCATTCATAAAATATTTTTATATTCCATTTGAGTCTTTTTCTCCACATATATGTATATAGATTCATATAGGGATATATTCTTATACATCCCACATTTACAGACAGTATGGGTTGGTGCTTAGTAGAGAGATTTTTTCATGGGAACTCTTGGTCATAAAGATAAAATATTTTTATTTCATGTTGGGTATGGACTATTTTTCCATGGTGTGTGCCTAGATATAATGTCATCATAATATATTTAGATACCATTACACATATGTGATGAGATTGTACTTTATGGGAAAGAGAGATCTTATGGATAAGTGGTCAAGGATTTTGAGTAGGCAGCTACGACCTATCACCCATCAGTTGTCAAGTTTATCAATTGTTGTTGTATGTTCATTAGGCTTATGTATTATTTAATATGTTGAGGTTATCATGTACATATTTTCGAAATATTTCTCAAAACTGACTCAAAGATGGGAGACTAACATCTTTATTTAATTTCACCCCAAGACTATGTCAATAAGATATAATTATTATCGAATGACCACTCCATGCCCTCAGAGATGAGGGTTTAGTTTTAAAACCTTCAGGAGAAAGGTTTAATTAGACCCAATGTCCCCCCTATCCTACTATAGTGTTGTTAATAAGAAAGGAAAAGGGGAGTTTGAGGATTTATGTTGACAATCGTCACCTAAATTAGTTAACAATAAAGAAAATTAAATATTGATGAGGATTAATAAACTCTTCAAGTAGTTTAAAGGTGTAAGATAGTTTTCAAAGATCAATCTTAGGTATGGATATAATCATTTGATATTTCATGAGGATGATATTCCAGAGAATACATTTTCATTTATCTATTAACACTATTAGTTACTAATGATGAATTTTAGTGTGACTAATGACACCATTGTGTTTATGTATCTTTTAATCCATATATTATAGTAGTACATGGCATGATTTGTATTTTTCTTTATTTATGGCATACTAATTTACTCTGTTTTAGAGTAGAAGCAAGAATAACATTTTATATTGGTCGTAGATTAACTTTGATAGAAGATTATTTTTGTTAAGATCTATATGATTCATTTTAATATTCATGAGGTTCAATTTTTATTGAGTATAATCTTTTAGAATGGTTAGTAATGTATATAGTGATGATTGATAAATTTACTTCTTGGGAGCCACCCAATATCAGGTCTTAGATGTAGATTTTTTTGGTTTGGTAGGGTACTACAAGTGGATTAGTGAATACTATTATGAGATATCATCACCTTGATATAATTTGATGTGTAAAAGACTATCATTTACTGAAACTGAGTAGTTCTATATAGCCTTTGATTTGTTAATGCTATGTTTGACCATTGCTTCTTTTTTTAGAGTACCAAAAGAGGGCATTGAGTGTGTGGTTTTTTTGATGCCTCATGAGATGGGATTGGGTGGGTGTTGATCAAAAGGTAGGAAGTGATTGCTTATGGGTAGAGGAAGTTGAAGTACCATGAGAATAATTATGCAACCAATGAATTATAGTTAATAATGGTATTCTTTTCCTAGAATATATAGATGGACCATCCTTTGACAGATTATTAAATTATTTACTCAGACCACTGAAATATTATGAACATATTCACTCAGAGGGATATTGACATAAGTTAGAGGAATTGGTTATATTTATTATAGTAATAAAGATTTTATATAGTGTGTACTCTTTGGAAGGGAAATGTGGTGGAAAATTCCCTTAATAGGAATTCTCATTCCCACTTAGGTGGGTCGATGTCTAAGCATTTGGGAATTTTTAGTAGAACCTAGTAGATGATAGGGGTGAAATTTTTCTTCGGTTGATGTTGGTGACCGAACAATTTAGTAAGTGTATAATAGATTCATAGTTATGATACATCAACTATGAGTTAAAATCTGACAAGATATCCTTAGGAGATTCACGCAAAAAAATTATATATGATGGGAACTCCATAATACTTCTCCTTTTATGGGGATAAAAAAGGGTTCGAATCACAATTAATGAGTAGGATATGAGAGGGTTTCACACTTCTCCCTTGGATATACCTAATGGTGTGGAAAATATGTATAAGGACCTTAAAATCTATTTTGGTTGGATTAAATGAGGAATAAAGTTTTTGAGTTTATCTCTCGGGGTCCCATATGTCAACAGGTAATGGTTAAGAATTTGGTTCTATAATGGTTGACTAAACCACTTGAGATTCAATAATGGTTTTAGGCTGAACATATCATCGTATTTTGTGATGGGGATTCTATGTAAAATGAGATTCCATGATTCTATATGAGTTATTTTTGACCAAATCACCTAGTCAGTATAAATTTTTATAGAGACTAGTTGAGAGTTTAAGGAAGTTTTACATGAAAAAATATTTAGGCTTCATGGGGTATCCATGGTGGTCATCTACAAACATGATTCCCAATTTACATCATGGTCAGGGAATGACCTAAAAAAGGCTTTTTGGAGTTAGTTTAGTATGAGAATGATATTTCACCCCCAAATGAATGAGCATAACATGTAGACTATCCTGTCATTGGAGGATATGTTAAGATCCTATGTGTTATATTTTTTTCAAATATTAGATGATCAAAGACCGTTGGTAATGTTTTCTATAATAATATCTATCACTATACCATCAAAATGACCCTTATTTAGGCCTTATATGGAAGAACCTATAGTTCACTGTTGTTCTATACTGAAATCTGAATGACATCTCCTGTTGGGACTAAGATGGTGTAGGCGATGATAGTGAAGGATTAGGTGATATATGAGTGTTTAAAGACAGCCAAAAATGTAAAAAATATTACATGGATTGACATCGTAGACCTTTTATGTTTGATTAGGGAGACAATGTTTTCCAGTGACTCTCCCCATGATGAGGGTTGTAAATTTTTGGATTTGGAAATAAGCTATCTCTAATGTTAATTGGGGTATTATAGGTCCAATGGAGGGGTTGTGAGGTTTCTTATTTCATGGAATTTTCCTTATAGGTGGATCAAGTGCAATAAATATACCATGTATCATAGCTAAGGAGATTCATAAAAATATCGATTCATGTTATTGAATATAGAAAAATTGACATCGAGGGAAGATAAACCATTGAAGAGTACCTAGTGGTGATTGGGGTTCAATAGGATAGGACATTGTATAGATGAACCACCCCTTTGGTTTGAGTGATTTGGTTTTATGAGAGTGTGCAAGAGAGCTCTTGGGAGAGTGAGAGTAAGATGTAGACTCAATATCACAACCTTTTCATGTATCATGTTCTCTTCAGGGTGAAAATCAATGAAGGTGTAGAGAATATAATGACACTAGTTTTTTGTATAGTCCATTGAATATATATATATATAGAGAGAGAGAGAGAGATAGATTTTCCTCAGATATTTCGATGTGTTTGCATATCATAGGACACAGAAATTAATATATTAAGTTTTTTTAATACATATTAGAGAACATACATAAATATTAATATAATAAATGGTTTTACCATTTAACAGAACTTCATATGAGAAATATGAGACCATGGATTTTTTCTAGAATGTATGTTTTTGCCTATTGTTGGCGCCAAAATGTTGCACGAAAGGAAGGGACGAAAAAGAAGGATGGCACACTGCCTCGTGAAGCACACCGAGCATCGTGGTCTCGCGAAGCTCCGGAGGCGGTAACTCTCCGCCAATGGGTTTGACATTCGCCAGCCCGCCGCGAAGCACCATTGGTGGCACGCGAGTTTGGATTCGCAGTGCCCCTTTCCTATAAATACGGGGCTCCCCCTGAGTCCCAGAGATGGAAAATCCGACCTTTCGACTTCCCCTCTCCTGAATAGCGAAGCACCCTTTGCTCCCGGGAATCATGAGCTCTGCGAGGTACTTCTACTTCGCGTGACGCCTTTGCTTTGTCTCATTTTGAGCCCCTCTTCCGAGAGGGATGCCCTTCGCGAAGCTCAAGGTCATTCACGAAGGAAGGGGATTCCCAAGGGAACCCGGGCAGCCGCGGAGCGTTAATGTTTCGTGAAACACCCAACCTGTACTAGTGATCCCAATGCTAAGGCTGGATCACTACACATCTCGAAGCACACTGCTTCGTAGCACCTTGCTTCGCGAGGCACCTCTTCTTCGCGAGGCAGTGCTCCGTGAATACTGTTCCACTTCGCAAAGCACCTTCCACTCACACCTATTCCCCATGCTAAGGCCAAGGCACTCCACTTCGTGAAGCACACTCCTTTGGCTGGAAATTCCTCTTCACGTGCGAACCTCCAAGTATGCACGATTTGATTTCAAAGTCCCACGGACAATACCACTTGTAGCGTTGCTTCGCCTAATACTTCTTCGCATAGGCACGCTAACGGGTATTGCTCCTTCACATAGCCACGCTAACGTGGACCCCTCGATGGTTCGCTCCATAACCCCCCTTGACCATGGCCTTGCCAGTACCTTCCCTCCCCCAAGGACCACAGGGTACCGGTTATGTAAGCCCTAGGGGTACGGAGTGAACCCACCTCGTCCGAGCTACAGGACATTAAACTGCCAAGCACCACATCCTCAACACATGACATTAAACTGTGACCCGACCTCGTGCCTCTCATGAAGGGTCCCCCCCCCCAGCTCGAACATTTTTACGTCACTCGTCTCCACATGAGTGGAATCACCCATCCACAAGGGATGATATCCTCCTTATTGGAGTGGCGTATGTTCTCAGGAGAAGGGCGGACCTAGTTCCCCAACGAATGGCTGCACCCCTGCATCTCCGTACATCCCCACTACCAAGGTCAGTGGAGGGCGTGATAGGGATCGAGGCACCTCCCATCATTGGTCCCAAATCCCTCTTTCGCAGCACTTTGTCGCACTTCAGGCCTCCATCCTGGAGTAAGTCCCAGCACCATGGGCTGCCTAACGCGTAAGCCCCTCTTCGCTTCTCACAGACACACCCTTCGCGGCGTGATCATCAGGTCCTTGTTGTTGCTTGTTTCTCACACCGAGCATGACTCATGTGGGCTTAGAGCTGTCATTGGCCATGACAATACCTTGTCCAGCATGACGTTAAACTGCATGCCCTCATCCAGCATGACGTTAAACTGCACGCCTTCGTCCAGCAAGACATTAAACTGTATTCCCTCATCCAGCATGATGTTAAACTATATGCCTTTTTCCAGCATGACATTAAACTGCACACCCATTTGAACTACAAGGACTTTGATCCATGTCAAGGCATGGTACGTAGGAAGCCTCCATGAGGTTCAAGCCCATCACCCGTCGTTCATTCACGTAAGGGTTCACTCTCGTCCAGCATGACGTTAAACTATATTCCAGTCCGACGGCAAGCCGTTGTGACCAATTTGAACTACAAGGTCTTTGATCCATGTCAAGGTATGGTACGTAGGAAGCCTCCACGAGGTTCAAGCCCACCCATCATCCAATTCACGTCGATTTCTACCTTCGTCCAGCATGACGTTAAACTGCATTCTAGTCCGACGGCAAGCCGTTGTGACCAACCCGAACTACGAGTACTTTGATCCATGTCAAGGCATGGTACGTAGGAAGCCCCCCAGAGGTTCAAGCCCATCTCTCATCGGGCCAAGGTCCCTCATTTACATCGGTTCGCTGACACCCACCGCCATTCCAAACTACGGGGACTTTGATCCATGCCAAGGCATGGTACGTAGGAAGCCTCCACGAGGTTCAAGCCCACCGCCCGTCGTTTATTCACGTCAGGGTTCACTACCATCCCGCATGACATTAAACTGTATTCCATCAATCCTTTGAACTATGAGGACATTGATCAACGTCAAGGCATGGTACGTAGGAAACCTTCCTAAGGTTCATGCCCACCACTAGTGGACCCCCGGGTCTACTTTCACGTCGGTTCACCGATGACACCATCCGAACTACGAGTACTTTGATCCATACCAAGGCATGGTACGTAGGAAGCCTTCCAGAGGTTCAAGCCCACCGCCCATCAGACCAAGGTCCACCTTCACGTCCGTTTGCCGATGAAGCCCCTCTAAACTACGTGGTATTTGATCCATGTCACGACATGGTACGTAGGAAGCCTCCACGAGGTCCAAGACCACCACCACTAGGACCCTCCTGGTCCTCCCCGTTCACGTCAGTTCGCTGATGATGCCCATCGCACCAAGGTCCACCCTCATTCCGGTTCACCGGCACCATCCCGAACTACGTGGACTTTGAATCTCTGCCACAGGGATACGTAGGAAGCCTCTTCAAGGCTCAAGCCCAACTTCACCGTCGCCCTTGCAACAGTTCCTTTCCATTCCCCCCTCCACTTCATTCGTTCATCCATCATCCACCCTGATTCTCGCCCAGACCATCATATCCCGGTGAGAAAATGTCGGTACGCTCCACTTCACAGCCGCCCATGGGCTGGTCCCAGTATCAGTACGCCTTCAAGGGAAATCCCTCAATCTGATCTACTCTGGCTAATGCTCCGATCAGGCTGATCCATCTCTGCTAGATTCTAAACTCGCGGCGTACCCTGTGTTAAACACATGAAGCTAAGGAAAAACTCAGATATGTGTCTATGGAATATAATTCCCCGCGCTCGATGTGGGATGCCTCGGGCCTCCACGCCCTCGAGAATCCCTGTGACCAGGGATAATAGATAGACATACCAGGTCCCCAGCATCCAAACACGCTACTGATGCCTCAACGTGACTACTCCCCTGACTGAAGGTTGCTGCCCTGACTGGACCCTTTGGAATGTCCCGACAGAAGTCGTGTAATTAATCGGCATCCATGGAAACATGGCACTGGGAAGAGTTTCATGAAAAATGTATTAAATCTATGAGGGAGACCCGGACTAGGTGACAAGTTTTGAGGAGGAATCCATAGAAGGAAGAACCGACATCCCATCATCCCGTTTCGATCAAGGAGTAGACATCCCTGAATAAGGAGTTAATGCCACCAGCCTTTGGAAAGTGGGAATGCGGGGCAACAGTGCAGTGCATCCTCCTCCGCGGATGGACGGATGCGCGCGCCCTGGCGAAAGCGTCGGAAACAGAAATGGTGAACCCGATATGAAGTTATTCTCCTCAATGTGGAGATTAGTAGTGTTCGAGACACCAGTAGATTGACATGTCACCGGATCTAGATATCCGGTGCCTGGTCTCACCAAGAAAATAGAGGGCCTATCGTGTAACTCACCGGCAGTCGGGGCAGTAGAACGTGGGGCATTACGTTCTGCAGCATGTTAGCGTGGATCCTTCTTACAGACGTGGAGAATGGAAGGAAACTGGGGCACTGGTTGTCAATTTTTTTCCTCACAGTGCTGATGAGTTGATCCCTTCGCTTCTTAGGAACCAGGTTGCTGTTACAGAGACATGATCACCACCCGCTCGCCTACGCAGGGGCAGGGGAAACACCGCCATAGCCACCCTTCATGGCACCGCTACCTCCACAACGGCTGCCACATCACGGAATACGGGGCACCCACGTCCCCTTTCCCAATCAGATGTCATCCAACGAAGGGTGATCAACAACCTCGTATGCAGGTACGAGGAGGAAGGGGTCATCCCAACTCTGGATATGGCCCGCCTGGATCTGGAGGCATCCAGACCCCACCGTCAACCCCGCCCTAACAGGCCACGTAGGGAGCCCCTACCCCCCACCCCAGCATTCAACCGTTTCAGGAGCCTTTCCCTGGAACGCCTCGACGACTCTTCGCCTTACGCTGATGAGACGGGCGTCGTCCGGCTTGGCCCGCTTAGGGTCCCGACCCAAGGGCTCCAGGAAAGGGCTCCTGTCCGGCCGCGTCAGCACCACCGTCCGACTCCGTAGGAGGAACAGGCAGGCCATTCCCCTGCACCACCTACGCCAGCTCGTCTGACCCGACGTCAGCGCCGGGCCCTGGCTGAGGACGCTTGCCCAGGTGCACCGACGTCAACAGCTACAGTGGCCTGAGCCACCACCGACGTGCATCATGGGGCCCCTGCATACGCTGAGCAGGGGCACTCCTTCACCCAACCAGGATCGAGACCCCAACCGCCCCACGGGCAGGCTGGGTTGACTCTCCGGGTTACAGGCCTGAGTGGTGATTACTGCGAACTAACCCGCGGTGATGTCACCCCGTACGGAGGCCCTCCCCGTACCACTACTCTGCAGAGCGTGGGCCTTCCCCGCTCTGAATCTCATCATCGAGGTATGCCTCGTGCTGCCCCCATTCCGAAGGAAGACTTGCCCCGCGGTAGTGACGCTCGACGTAGAAACCTTTCTCGCTCCCACTATATTGGATATGGAGTCCATCCTCATGCCCCCGACCGCCGATCTGAAGGCACCGTCCATCCGGTCCTTCTCCAACATGGGGGCCCTCCCTATGTCCTCTCTACAACCTGTGAAGGTCCTCCTCACCCTAGCAACTCGATGAGTGAAGGTCAGCCTCGCTCCACCCGCATCGACTATGGAGGTCCTCCCCATGCTCCTGCCGATTCCAATAGAGGCTCCGCCCACATGGGTGATGTCCATGGAGGTCCTCCCCATGTACCCTTATACATTTTCCCTAGTGCCCCTCGCACTTTGGCTATCTTGAGTGGGGGCCCTCTCTGCCACAATGACAGTGCCTCCCCGAGGCTACCTATTAGGGATCAACCCTGTTCCGAAGAGCCACCCCGAGGCAGGAGAGCGGGTCGTCGTCGCCACAAGAAGAGTCATGTGAAGGCCTGGGTGGAGATCAAACCTGCCCGCTTCTCCGACTCTGAAGCGGAATGAGACTCAGTGATGGAACCTTCTCCCCGCTCCTCTGTATCATGGACTGGGGCATGAACCAGGCGCGTTAGCCTCATTCTCCCGAAATTTGAGGTCCACCAGATTCCCATCTCTCTCCGCAAGTACATCCAGGAGGAAGAAAATTTGGAAATTCCGTAGGTCTCGACCGCGCAATCGCCGCCGTTGTCACCAGAAGTGCCCACTACCTCTACCAGAGATCACGGAGAGCTATTTTGGGGGGCCAATGGCGGTAGAGCGATGAAATGACCTATCGCCGGTAGTCGCGACTCCTGTTCTAGAAGCTGCGGCTATCAGCCCATCGTATCGTGACATCGTGTCCAGGTCGCCTTACTCTTCAGAGGATGGCCCAGAATTCGGCGGCCAGTCAACTTGTTCACCGTATTCTGCACCGCCGAGTTTACTATCCCAGAGGTCCACCTCGGTACCGCTACCGGTCCCTCATCCGCCCCTGGTTGACGAGTGGGGAAATACAGGGCCAGACCCCGAGTCCGAACCCATGAGCTTCTGGATTATTCTCGCAGTGGATCACTTCCCAGAGAAATTCTGGCCGACGGCGGCGCTGAACTTTCATGCACCAGAGTCAATTACGCCTGAAGAAGTGGGGTGCTTTTGTCGAACCCTATGGACGACACACTTCCGCCTTCATTACGAGCGGGTGGTGTACCCCAGAAGTCGAGATCACTTCGAAGAAATCTGCGAGCAATGCCACCTGATCGATTTGGCCGCACTCCTTGTGGCCCAACACCCTGAGTCGCCAGGCCTCCAGAGCGCCCTTCAACGGAAATGTGTTCAGAGTTTCAAAGTACTCCACAGAATTACCAGGGAAGCTAACCCCCATGTGCAAGTCTGTGGTTGGGGACACTATGCCGCTCTCTTATTCGACCCTAACTGACGGCAGCCCGATTCGTTATGCGACATCGAGGACATGCCCTCAAGAGGGGTCGCGGTCCACATGGCTGATGTAGTGGACAAGGAAGACGAGCTTGAATTCCTTGATGTAGACGTACCCCCCGAGGGCGTATCGCCACTACTGGACCCATCAGGGAGGGTTACACGTCAGTAGAGGAACCTGCTAGGCCTCCCCGTACCCACCGAGTCGCTGGTACTCGGTCGAAATACCGGCAAGGGTAAGGAGCACATCGGAACTGTCAAGCACTCCGACCCATCTGCCTCTTTGCAGAAAATGGACGAAGATCCCGAGAAGGCCACATTACGCCGGCAGCTTGCTGAGCAGAAGAGACTGGTTAAAGAACTCTTGGCTGAGCGCGCTGCGGAGCGGCGACCCGACTATGGTAATCCCAGGCTGGGGCAGCATGGGAAGGAACAATTTCCCCCCGGTGAGATGCCTCTAGGCAACCCTGATCATGCTACTTCCGCAGACATGGTAGAATACAGAACTTATGCCAAGAGGGCGCGATACGTCTCGCCAACCCCCCCGAATGACGGGGCAATCTGAAGAATCGAGTCCGGGTTCCCCCAGTCGCCCCACAGGTCGTTCCGCCAGTTGATCCATGAGCTGCTGAAGCAATCTACTATGTTGAAGAACCTGGCAATGCACTTGTGATCAAGGATTCCCGTCAATATAGGGACCCCCACCCGGATGATCTGATAGCGGCACTCACAGCCTGCCTCAAAGCGTTGGAAATGCGGCAGGTGGTGGTCCCACCGGACGGCAAGCTGTATCCCGTGTGGGTGGATGATATGCCCGCGCCCCTGAGTTTTGGAAACCCCGCTTTCTCACCCTTCAACAGGATAGGGGTCCCGCCACAACACTTGCCTCGTTTTTCTTCCAGGTGTGGCCCCATGCTAGGAACCCCGGCTCAGCAAGAAGCTACCAAGCTCCGATGTTTCGTACAGACATTGGAAGGTCCCAGATTTTTCTGGTACCGCCAGCTCCCTATCGGATCGGTGACCGGTTGGGAAGATCTCCGCCGGAAGTTACTATACCAGTTCATCTCCACCACACGAAAGACCAGCATTGCAGACCTCTTCAAGTGCAATCAATGGCCTGATGAGCGAGTCACAGATTTCATCGCCCGGTGGAAGGGACTTACGTATTCCCTCGATATGCCACTGACTCAGGGGAAATTATTGATGATGTGTGTGGGGAACGTCAAAACAGAGCTGGTACCCTCTCTAATTACCCAGAACTACCCTGGGGGGTTCAGAGATTTCTCAGATAAGGCTCAGCGCCTTCAGGAGGCTCTGCAACAGGCTAGTCAGGCATGTTCGTTGCCCCCTATGATCCCAGCCAGGAGGACCTCCAGAGCCGAACCCACCGCAGTGGACCAAATAGAAGCCCATAGGTAGTAGGAATTATTGCCAGCAGCACCATCTCCACAACCCCGTAGAGGTCCTCCACCTCAAGCACATTCTCCCGCCCAGTAGCGACTACCTCAGAATTGACAGTTTCCCCCGCGCAATGCACCACCTCCACCTAGGCGAGACAATCAGGCGCCACCTCCTCGGCAGGCCCCTCCAGCCCCTCATTAGGGCCAGGCCCCCAGGGCCCCCTATCCAGAAATAAGGCACCAGAATTATTCGTTCAATGAAAATCAGGTCCATGGCTACTTCTGAAGTGCTCTAGAGAAAGGGATTGTGCGCCTGCCCGAGTGCAGAAGGCCGGCAGAGGTGCATCTCACCGATCACCCCAATTACTGTCCTTATCATCGGATTATGGGGCACACCCTCAAGAAATGCTATGTGTTTGAAGACTGGCTTCAAGACTAGGTCAACAAAAACATAGTCAGGTTGAGCCCTGCACCAGCATAAGTGGGGGGTGTCTTTGCAGGATCAGAGATCGACAGTGACAGCGAAGGCGAGTGGCAGCAGGTTCCCAGTCATGGATCCCAGAAATACGACGAATGGATGACTCGAAAAACCATCGTCCGTGCCCATGGTATCATATGGGCATGCCTGAAGCAGCCAGAGCCTTCAAAAGAAGTAGCTGGTACCTCTGCATCATCTTCACAACCGACCACTTCCCAAAAGGGAAAGCAGCGACGGTGCAAGAAGAAGCAACGCGCTCCACCGGTGCCATCGTCATCCCGCACTCTCGGAGACTTTATGCCCCCTGAAATGGGGATTCCTCCCAGAATCCTCCCGGTGGTGGATGACTCCCCGAGTGATAATCAGGGGTACGCTTCAGTTAACATCGTGGAGCTGGTAAAGCCCTATATGACTCCCGATGATGGGGAACGCCAGGTGAACCTCCCCAACGTTTCCAGTCGACGTCAACATCAGTGGAATCGCAAACGTGCCGGTCATCGAGGTACGTCAGTAGGCACTTTCATCCAAGCCGTGCACACTACTGAGACCAGACAGCAGGCTCAGCGCAGAGCTCATCACGCGCGACCCCATCTAACACCCTCAGCTCTACCTCCACCGATGTTCATGCTACTAGATCAGGGAGAGCTGCCTCGTTCGTATCACAATCAGTCATTCCCCGCTACAGGCCAGCCTCCGTTGTCCAATCCTAGTACGGAGACTACTCTCCAGGCTTCAACCAGTAGGCAGCAGGATGCACCCAGTACTAGCCAATCGCCGGTTCAACCGGCAGGACCCGCTATGCCTCCAATTGCCGAATGACCTCTTGTAGGCAGAGGTTCGCATTTGGCATGAAAGTATGATGTCATGAAGCACCTGGCCGGCATTCCGGGAAGGCTTTCCATCCTTGAGGCCCTTCTCCTGTCATCTGAAATGCGCGAGGCACTTGGCGAGGACCTAGGTAGCCCCCTCCAGTTTGAGACGGAGGTAGCAGCTGCAGAAGCCTTCCATACGGAGATGATTGAAAACGCCGAATGTCAGGCAGTTAACTCGTTCTCCGGTGAAGATGAGGACCCTCCTATACAGGGGCACATTCGCCCGCTGTACATCACTGGCCACTTCAATGGTGTGGAAGTCCGCCGCTGCCTCATTGACACGGGTTCCGGAATCAACTTAATTCTGACTCGGACGTTGCGAAAGCTGGGTCTATCTGAAGGAGATTTTACTCCCTCTGACCTCAAAATCCAAGGGTATAACAGGACCGAGCAAACCCCAGTCGGCAAGATCCGCCTGACGACTCAGGTCGGTGGCTTAATTTCCAGCACCGAGTTCATGGTCGTCTCTCAGGACACCGCCTACAACGCGTTGATGGGTAGGCCATGGCTCCATCTACATGCAGCGGTCCCTTCGTCGTATCACTAGTGCCTCAAATACTCACTCAACGGTTGAGTAGGCATGCTCCAAGGATATGCGTCTCCTTTTGCCTCTTGTGAGGCCCGCTATCTGGATGTGGGTTATTACAAAAGTAAGGATAAGCAAATCCTAGTAAGTGAGGATGAACCTGACCCAGTCACAAGTGATCCCTGGGCAAGCATGGATGACGCCTACATCCTCCCGATCCACCGATTGGAGGCCACGACCCCCGACATGGGGCAATGTTTTGTTGTTTTGGGTACACAAGGAAGGCATGTTCCCGTGTCCAAGTGATGGTGGAAAATCACCTCGTACTCCTACATCAACCAGGCTCAGGTGATCCCGGGACCTCCTACCCCTGTACAGTACCGGAATGTCAAGCTTATGACAATGGTGGTATGCCATACGTGTCTCTTCCGCCAGGCTGGAATCAAACGACTCAGGCCGACACGTCACCACTTCTTTGATATCATCAAACGTGGCCCCTTAGGCCGAAGGCCAGATGGGATAGGGTCGACTGCCTTCATTTCTATGGTCTCAATGGTGAGTGAGTCTCCTAATATGATGACCATGACTGCCCAAGCCAGCACCAGCTGCCCCTCAAGTTTTGATAGCCCAGAAGTATCTTCTGTTGCGGGAAATACCCCCACGGGTGGAGAGGAAGACATGGAGGATGCTCCCCCCCCCGCCTTTGAGGAAGGCGTATCTACCACGGTTGATGAACTGGTACAGGTGAACCTTGGTAGTGAGGAAGATCCGAAACCCACATTGATCAGTGCAGGCATGTCCCCCGAGGAGCGGCAGGAGTACGTAGACATCCTCAAACAACACCGTGATGTTTTTGCTTGGAGTTACAACGAGATGCGAGGACTAGATCCCCAGGTAGCCGTTCACCGTCTGGGCCTCCCGTCAAACCATTGTGGATTTAAGCATCCTCCTAGGAAGATGCACCCTTCTCATGGTGCTATGGTTGAGGATGAAGTTGACAAGCTTATCAAAGCCAAATTCATCAAGGAAGTCCAGTACCCCAAGTGGATTGCCAACATAGTGCCAGTCAGGAAGAAGAATGGGCAGATCAGAGTCTACATCGACTTCCACAACCTTAATCGCCACTGCCCAAAGGATGACTTCCCACTCCCGGTGATGGAGTTATTGATTGACGCCATGGCCAGGTTCCAAGCTCTTTCTTTCATGGATGGGTATTCCGGGTACAACCAGATCTGGATGTCCCCCGAAGACGAGGAGTCCACTGCCTTCAGGGCTCCCCAAGGAACCTTTTGCTACCAGGTTATGCCATTCGGTTTGAAAAATGCAGGTGCCACTTATCAGAGGGTCATGCACCGCATATTCAAGCCGATTCTCGGGATGCTGGTGTAATGCTACGTAGATGACCTAGTGGTCAAATCATGTCAGCGCCAGGACCATATCAAAGACCTCGAGAAGGTGTTCGGTTTCCTCCGTTCCCGTCACCTGAATATGAACTCGTTGTAGTGTGCCTTCGGGGTCACCTCTGGGAAGTTTCTGGGCATTGTTGTTAGATACCGAGGTATTGAGATCGACCCAGAGAAGATCAAGGCCATCAGCCAAATGCCTACCCTGAGCAATATTTGGGAACTTCGAGGCCTCCAAGGCCACTTAGCCTATATACACCGATTCATCGCGAATTTGGCCAGCAAGTGTAAGCCCTTTTCCCGGATCATGAAGAAGGGTGCCGCCTACGAATGGGATGAGGAGTGTCGGACTGCCTTCGAGGAAATCAAGAAGTATCTACTCCAACCTCTGGTTTTGATGCCACTCGTCTCCAGAAAGCCGCTGGTCGTTTAGGTGACTACCCTGGAAAGATCCCTCAGTGCACTGCTCACCCAGACGAATAACGAGGGTACTGAGAACAGTCTCTACTATCTCAGCCTCATGCTTCTCGATACAGAGGTCAGACAATCCCCTATCGAAAAGAGTTCCCTTGCGCTCATCTTCGCCATGTAGAATTTGCGACATTACCTGTAGCACCATGAGGTGAAATTGGTCTCCCGGGTAGTCCCACTAAAGCACATCTTGAATTGCCCCATGCTGACTGGCCGACTAGCACGTTGGGCAGTGATTCTCCAGTAGTTTGATATCAGGTTCGTACCTCAGAAGGCCATTAAGGGACAGGTGTTGGCAGACTTTTTAGCTACCCATCCAACCTCCTTGGATCAACCCCTGGACCTGGATTTTCCTGATGAGACGATCCTCTCGGTCGATCATGTCGTCCCGTGTTGGGAAATGCATTTCGACGACGCCTCCCAGAGCCCCACCGGTAGGAGGGTCAACGATCCTAAGCTCAACAGAGTGGGCCTGGGTATTTTCTTTTTTACCCTGGCGCAAGCCATCCTTCCATACTCGTTCCTATTTTCAGAAGGCTATAAAACAAACGAGGCTGAGTACCAGGCTCTCATCACTGGTCTCGAGTTGGCCCTTGAGATCCATGTGCCCCATCTTCATGTGAAAGGAGATTCCGAGATGGTAATCAAATAGGTTAATGGCGACTACATCGTCAGGAAGCCAGATCTTGTACCGTTGCTAGAGTACACCCTTAGCCTAATGGCCCATTTCTCTTCTCGACCAGAGGTTACCCATGTCCCACGGTCACAGAACGGTCAAGCAGACGCCTTGGCTGGCTTAGCCGCGTCGCTCGCAGAACCCGAGCAAGATGATTTGATCATACACGTGGCACACCGGAGAGTCATTTCCCCCATCACCCAAAAGGACAATGATGGCCTGCGGGTAAGTCATCTCACCGCCAGACCCTCTATGTCAGAGGTACCAGGTTCGTCAGACACAGTGGTTGAAGCCACTCCCGACTGGAGGGCACCTTTTGTTGAGTATCTCCAAAATGGTTGCCTCCCGGACTACCGGGTCGAGCGCGAGTGAGTCCGACGCCGTGTGCTGCAATTTAACCTCCAGAGCGGCCCCAATATTGAACAGATCCTTTATAAGCGGAGCTTCGATGGAATCCTCCTCTGTTGCATTCAAGGAGTAGAGATTCCTCAAGTTATGCAAGAGGTTCACGCCGGTTCCTGTGGCGCCCATCAAGCTAGGCCGAAGCTGTCTCATCATATCCGGAGGTTGGGGTACTTCTGGCCCTCTATGCTCCACGATTGTATTGGGTATTCCAAGAGATACCACGCATGCCAAGTTCACGCCAACATCCTACATCGGCCGCCAGAGCCCCTCCACCCCACAAAGTACTCTTGGCCATTTGCGGTATGGGGACTTGATGTAGTGGGACCGTATCCACTGGCAACAGCCCGCCAGTGTAGGTTCATCCTGACTGCTACAGATTTCTTCTCCAAGTGGGAAAAGGAAGTTCCACTCAAAGAGGTCAAGGCCCGTTCCATCGTTGACTTTGTGAGCTCAAAAAATATCCACCAGTTTGGGATCCCTCATGCTGTCCTCACCGATAACGGCACCAACTTATGAGCGGGTGAACTGAAGAAATTGTACGCCAAGTACGACATCTGTTCGAACCATACCTCCCGCTACCACACGCAGGAAAACAGACAGGTCGAGGAATTCAACAAAACCCTCTATAACATTCTGCAGAAGATGGTTGGTCATAACAAGAAACGTTGGCCGGATAAGATCGCCAACGCCCTCTGGGCTTATCGGACGACGACTCGTAACTCTACCCAGCTGCCATCATTACACACTGCAGTCTATGATCACTAGACATCAGATGAGGTAGCCGAAATCCGTCTAGATTAATTAGAAGAACTGGATGAGAACCGGATTCATACCCTACACAATTTGGAGAGGCATCAGGATAAGATAGTGAGGGATTTCAACAAGAAGGTTCATTTGCACTCTTTTCTAAAGGGCGACCTGGTGCTGGCCCTTCGAGCACCAATGATTCCCTGTAGGAAACCGCCCAAGTTAGAACCCAAATGGGAAGGGCCTTATATCATCCATAAGGTTTACCCCAATGGAGCATACTCCTTGGTGACCACAGATGGAGAGCGCATAACCCCTCCTACCAATTCCAAGTTCCTCAAGTGATACTTTTCCTAGGGCACAAGGGTCATGCACGACCTTAAACTGCATCTTCGTCCTGCAAGACGATAAACTGCAAAATGGTCCTGCATGACCTTAAACTGCATGGAAGGGTCCCGCATGACCTTAAACTGCATGTTATGGTCCAACACGACCTTAAACTGTAAGGTCCTACGCGACCTTAAACTGCATCTTCGTCCTGTAAGACGATAAACTGCAAAATGGTCCGAGCTCTACGACCTTAAAGTAAGATCTCCCCCCGTCCTTACTGCAAGACGTTAAACTGAAATCCAGTCAGGACTTCCTGATCAAGGCTCAGCCTCAGGCCCCTTGGCCTCCTTGGGCCCACGGCCCCCGTCTTCACTGCGAGACGTTAAACCGCAAGCTGGTCAGGTCTCCCTGACCGCGGCCCGGCCTTAGGCCCCTTGGTTCTCCCCGATTTACCCTCTTGAGGGATTGTACGGTATGGTGTAGGATTACGTCCTCATTCACGTCAGATTACTTTCCGTACCTTACATATCCCCAAATGAGATGCATCCTCGTCCTGCATGACGTTAAACTGCATCTTAAGAACTACGTGTGGCTTGATTCTCATCTTAATGGGATATGTAGGAATGCTCGGACGCCTCGTCTTGAGCCCAGCCCCAAGCCTTTGTCTTCCACTATACCCCCTGGGAATAGTTTCCTTGGAGGATCTTTGTGTAGCGAGGAATATACTTTCTTAGCCCCGCTCATACAACTCCGCTCATACAAGGATTGTAAGGGTTGCACCATGTTCCCACTCCCGTTCTTTTATCCTTCCACGTCCTCACCGCATGACACTAAACTTCATGGCCTTCAAGAACTATGTATGGCTTGATTCCCATCCTAATAGGATACGTAGTGACACTCAGGCATTTCGTCTGTTTGCCCAGCCCGAAAGCCAAAATCTTCCCCTCGGGTCAAGACATATGGGAGGGTGCACACTTTTTCACCAACTCACGTCGAGCAAGCCTCGACCCGACTGCACGTCCCCCCTGGAGACGTTCGCCTCATTCGTGTATGGATACAGCTATGCTTCACCCACTCCTTGACTAGGATTCCATCATTTTTCACACCCAGAGGGACCCCCAAGAACAGCCTAGATACTACGCCCATGGTCTCTCCTACCGATACGGGCCAACGCCCCCGAGGGTTTTTTCAAGCAACAAGCCGATAGAAGTCCCGCGTTGTGAATTTGGTCAATGGTCGACGCTCATTTGTTGCTCCCATATTAGGTCACCATAGGAACGCTGTGTTTTGAACATGGTCAATAGTGTCCTGGATCTTCGGGTCTACCCCGAGATGTCCCAAACATCGAGTGCAGTGATTCGTTCTACCCATCATGAAGTAACAAACCTCCCCCCGGGTGGTGCTAGCGGTCGGGCCCACGACCCGGATTCCCCTATAAGGGGTGTACGATGTGGTGTGGGGCTATGTCCTCATTCACATCAGGATCATGTACCATGCCATACGCCTTCCCTTATGAGGCCCAGCCTCAGGCCCCTTGGCCTCCTCGGGACCCCGGCCCCCGTCTTCATGTAAGACATTAAACTGCAAACCAGTCCGGCCTTTCTGACTGATGCCTGGCCTTTTCGGGCCCCTCTGCCCAACCTCTTACCCAGGGTGTACGGTGTGGTGTGGGACTATGTCCTCATTCACTTCGGGATCATGTACCATGTCATACGCCTTCCCTTACAAGGCCCAGCCTCAGGCCCCTTGGCCTCCTCGGGACCCCGACCCTCGTCCTCACTACAAGAAATTAAACTACAGGCAGGTCAGGCCTCCCTGACCACTGCCTAACCATCAGGCCCCTTGGCCTTTTCGGGCCTCGACCCAGGTCCTCTCTTATAGGAGTGTATGGTGTGGTGTGAGGTTATTTTCCCATTCACTTCAGTTTATTCATCGCACAGTAGACCTCCCTCGTTTAGGGGCATATTACTCCCCCCTTGTCCCATATGACCTTAAACTACATTTATAGTACTACGTGTGGCATGATTCCCATATTCATGGGATACGTAGGACCACCTAAATGTCTAGGATTCGTGTCTAGCCCCATCTCTCGGGAGTCTTCATCCCATCTTGGCCCCTTGGCCTACCCTTCCTCCATGAAAGGATTATATGGTGTGGTGTGGGATTATGTCCTCATTCATGTCGGTCTCGTAATGACCATGCCATGTACCTCTCCCTCCTGAGCTGTTTCGTCGACCCCTTTTCGGCGGTTCACCAATGTTCCTAAGAGTACTCTGGTTTATTACCTGGAATGCCAAGCATTATTCGGACACGTCCGCACCTACTTTCCAGGATTTGTGTATCCCTGCATCAGGGATTCCATCATCTTTCACACCCAGAGGGACCCCCAAGAATGGCCTGGATACTATGCCCAAACCGTTACGGGCCAACGCCCCCGAATGTTTCGGACAACAAATCGATAAAATCCCGCATTACGAATATGGTCATCAGTCGATGCTCGTTTGTTGTTCCCACCGCAGGCTAACGTGATATGGACGCTGCATTTCCACCATGGTTAACAGTTTTCCTCTATCACCACACCAACCCATTAAGCCCAAAATGTCGGGTACACAATTCACACCCTTCATCACTTCATCGTGTCCAAGTAGAGTCTCAGAACTCTTGGTACTTTTCCTCCGTGCACGTCTGTGCGTTGGGGAAACAAGCCACGTCAAAGGTGTCCTTCGGGGATCTCTACTAACTCCCCTCTGATGGGTCCCCAAGGTATTGCGATAAGGATGCCCCCCTTGTTTCCCACACCGAGTTTAACTCACGTGGGCTTAGGGATTGGGTTGACGTCTGTGCTAACTTGGGAAGTTCTTACCATTCATGGTCTGAGCTCTAAGACCATAAACTAAGATCTATCTAGAACTAAGTTCAGATTGATTCCCATCCTCATGGGATACGTAGGACGGCCCAGACACCCTGTATTTGGGTACATCCCATTTAGGGAGCCAGTCTCTCCCCCCTGTTTCACCTCTTACCTCTATATAGGACCCTCGGCCTAAGATCTCCCTCTCTGAGTGGCGTACAATGTTATGTGGGATCATGTCTCTATCAATTGTGTTTTGTAACACTATACACATTCCCTTCCTAACATCGTCTCTGCTACGTCTGCGCTTCATGACGATAAAATGCACGCTTGGTCCTATCACACGACCCTAAACTGTGACATTATCGTCCTGGCCGCACGAAAAAAATGGAACTGCATTGTGATGACCTCGTTGTAGAGGACATCACATTGGGTATTGGTCACGTGCCATGCCATTTGTCAACGCCTATCACGGCTTGATCCTTGTGGCTACACCACGACCTGCTACACTAGGCCTATCGCTTCACAAAAAAACCACTCACATTAAAGGAAAAACAAGATTTATCAAATTCCGCTTCTTTTAGTGTAAGGGCCACGCCCACACTCCCCTTTTTCCCTGGCACTGGTATCTTACCATGTCACCTTTCAGAACTACGTATGGCTTGATTCTCATCCTCATGAGATATGTAGGAGCGCCTGGGCACTTCCCCGCGGGCCCAGCCTAACCTTTTTGTTCGGTCCCTCGACTCGAGCATTTCCCCAGAGAATGCATGTTAAGTAGGGCTTAGGTCCTTATTCACGTCGAGTTTTTTTTCCATGTGTCCCCTACTCCCTTTACCCATTTATGGTCTAAGGTCCATCAAGAACTACGTGAGGCTTGATTCTCATCCTTATGAGATACGTAGGAGCACCCGGGAATTTCCCCGCGGGGCCAACCTAACTTTCGCTTTTGGTCCCTTGACCTAAAACCTCTCCCATGGGGGTTATGTGATGTGATATGGGATTACATCCTCATTCACATCTGGTTGTTCACCACACTGTACACACCCCCTATTCCCATTCACTCTAGGTGTTTGAGTTACTCCACCATGTTCCACTTATGTCTCCTCTCATCAATGGTCCAAATTCTACGACCCTGAACTAAGATCTCCCTATGGGAAAGGAATCCGCTCCCTCTATCTAATACATCTCGTTGTCGTATTCAAATGTGTTTTGACAAAGAGCCCGAAGTGTGGGATTTTCGTAGGGACATCCTCCTCATCCCATGACCATGCTTCGTGAGCTCTCTATTTGGATCCTCATCCTCTTCCACATCCAAAAGGACCCTCAGACGACATGGATACTAGTCTTAAGGGCTCTGTATGAATGCTGGACCTAAGGGCCCTCCAATCGTTTCGAGCCAATGTCCCTATGGATTTCTGGCAACATTTGTGACATGGTCCCGTGTTTCGAACGTGGTCAACGGTCGACCCTTATTTGTTTGTCCCCATTCTAGGCTAACGCGATATGGATGCTGGTTTTCCGCCACAGTCAACAGTCATCCTCCATCATCACACCGCCATCATCGTGATCTGAATCTCGAGCGGCATGATTCACACATTTCCACTTCCTCATGTTCATGTGGAATTCCATCATACTCGGCTCTTTCTCTTCGCGCATCTAGGTGCGCTAAATGATCGTGTTAGTGTCATTGGGCTGGTATTCACCGAGCGTCCCTTTGCCCCAACCTGCCCCCTCTCTGTGTCGGGAAATTCCCACCACTACTTGTTGTTTGCCACACCGAGCACAACTCACATGGGCTTAGTAGTTTTGGGAGGATTTGTACCAACACGGTCGGGCTTCTCATCGTCCCGCATGACGTTAAACTGCACTTCCAGAACTATGTATGGCTTGATTTCCATTCTCATGGGGTATGTAGGAATGCCCGAACACTTTGCTTCGGGCCCAGCCTAATTCTCACTCTTGGTCCCATGACCTGAGGAGTTTCCTCTGGGGGTACATGGTGTGATTTGGACTCCAAGTCCACATTCACGTCGGTTTCATATCTACCGCACCATACGCTCCCTGGGATCTTTCCTTTTATTCCACGTCCTATCGTATGATGTTAAACTACATGAGTCCATGTGTCCTCAACGCATGAAACTTAACTGCGGTTCTACCCTGAACAAGATCAAGATGCCCCATGTTAATCATGGGATGAACCAGAGCCTTTATCAGAGAGGATTTCACCTGCCAGTGTTGGTCTTTGACTGCACTGTGATTCCAGAACTACGTATGTCATGATTCCCATCCTTATGGGATACATAGGGACACCCAGGCATTTCACCTAGGGTCCAGCCCCAGGAATCGTGAAATCCTGTTCCGCCCCCTGGTCGGACCCCTCATAGGGGACCGTGTAACTATGACTCTGCCCTGAACAAGTTCAGAATGCCCCAAGATTACATTGGGAAGCAGTATATCCCCTCGCCAGAGAGGCCCTGTCTGAAAGAAGGAATGATCCATGATCAAACCAATGCGCCCATATGGTGTACTCCCACCACGGTGGTGTAACTACCTAAGTGATGGATTCTGTTCGGACAAACCATCACTCCATATTCCACGCTTTCCAAAATGGTTTCCCATAATTCCACCAAAATATGTTATTGAGTTCTACATAGAACACATAGATGGTTCCAAACCAATTTCAAAGACTCCCTATAGAATGAATATGATTGCATTGCAGGAATTAGAGATCCTTGACATGGGATTTATTCATCCATGTGTGTCACCTTGGGATGAACCTATTCTTTTTATTGAAATATTCATTAGTGTGACTTTTGATTGATAATAAGGAGATGAAAAAGATCATGATAAATAATAAGTATCTCGTACCCCTTTTTGATAACCAATTTTATCAAATACATAGAGCTCAATACTTTTCCAAGATCAAACTTTATTCAATACATCTTCAATTGAGGGTCGAGAAGGATGACATACCCAATACATTATTCTCTACAATGTATGGAAACAATGAATATATAGTGATGTAATTTTGTCTTACTAATTCCCCTTTAATCTTTATGGAGTAATTAATAGAGTATTTAGATATTAACTTTATCATTTTGGGGTCGTATTTATAGATTTTGGTCCTATATATTAAATTGGAAATGAAGAGCATGAAGATCACTGGCGAATTTTACTAGACCCTAATAAATAATTAACTATATTGAAAATATACAATGTGTGAATTTTGTTGGATTTTTTTTCCTTTATTGGTCATATAATTGTGAGAGGGGGTATACTAATAGATCCATAAAAAATGGAGGATATTGATTGTTAGCCAAGAACATTCTTGGTAACTAAGATCTATATTTTTCTTATTATATATGGATATTATTGATGGTTTTTAGATAATTTTTCATGACTATCTAATCCAATCACTAAGTTAATTCAAAACGGATACATGTTACTCTAGAAAGAAGAATGTGATTAATGTTTCAAGTAACTAAATAGAATATTTGTTATAACACATGTTCTTTTATTATCTTATAGTGGTGAAGGGTTTTTAATACACAGTGATTCATCCAAGAAGGGATTGTGATGTTTTATTATTATTAATGACATGGTTATAGCATATTCCTCACAAAACTTTAAGGTTCATTGTAAAAATCACACAACTCATTATTTTGAGTTAGCGGAGGTAAATTTTTATTAAATATACGAAGAAATTATAATTTTGGAGAAAAGTGAGATACATATACTGATAACAAAAGTTAAAAGTATGCATTCACATAAAAGTATTTGAATATGCTATAACGAAAATGGTTATATATGATTAATTATTAGAAATGATTAATAAATTACCACCATGGGATGAAGAACAAGGTGGATAATGCCTTGAGTCGAACGGGTCATGCATGGTTATCCCTGATGTTACACACAATAGATCTAATATTTTTGGATTTAAAAAAGGATGGATATGGGAATCATAAATGGAAGGGGAGAAATCTTATCTCTATCAATTGAATGTTCAACCATCTATCCATGTAATGAACAAATAGGTGCTATTGGAAGATTTTGAACTTCAAAATAAGGTTATAAATATTCCTGAGTTTAACCTTGATCCTAATGGAATAATAAGTTTTATGAACCGTGTATGTGTTATATCCATAAAATATTTGAATAAGGAGTTGTAAGAGAAAGATCAAAGTTCTTCAATCACTATTCATCTTTGAAGTATGAATATATATACATATTTTAAAAAGTATATCTAGTGGGATAGAATGAGGAGGGATATTGAAGAGTTTATATCTTGGTTCTGGGTATGTTATCAATTAATATTGAGAGAAAAAATTCTAAAGGGATGTTAAATCTATTACCCATATCAGAATGTAAATTGGAAAATGTCACTATGGATTTTAACATCGGACTCCCTAAAATGTCTAAAGTGTGTTATTCTATATGGTTTATAGTGGTTCACATTAAAAATTCATCAAAATTTATTACTATTTGAGAAAAATTATTTAGGGATCATCTTTCCAAGATATACATTATGAAATTTGTAATGTTTCATGGAGTACCACATTCAATTATGTATGATTGGGGTTTGAGCCATACCTTAATGTTTTGGATAATTCTCCAATAAGCTCTTGATAAAATTTTGGGTTTCATCACAATGTATCATCCCCAAATATATAGTCAGTATAATAGAACAATTGAAACTCTTGATGATATGTTGAGATATTTTTCTATAGATTTCAAAGATGGTTGTCCAAAAACCTTCATCTATTTGATTTTTCATACAACAATATCTTTCACACAAGTATTTGGATGGATCTCTATGGATACCTTTATATAGAAATGTGTGGATCTCTTACTTAAGGTAATGAAGGTATATAAATAAAGCTATTTGGACCTGAGCTAACTGAATAAATGGTAGAAAATGTTAGAGAAATTTAAAAATACATCAAGGAAGCTTAGATTCTACCAAAATTTTATGCTGATAATTCTCAACATGGTCAAGATTTTTAATCTGATGACAAGGTGTTTCTAAGAGTTTCTATGTGGAATAATGTAATTTTTTTTCAAAGAAGTGGAAAATAATAAATAGGTATATTTGTTCCTTTAATTTTTTTATCATATGAGGAAAATATCCTATCATTTCGAGCTTACACCAAACCTCTATCTCGTCCACAATGTCTTCCATGTATATCTCCTGAGGAATGTTAGCTGATCAGCAATGTAAGGTGGGAAGCTTGGAATTCAATGATGCCGAAGATGGGGTGGGTAAATTCTATTGGGTTGGGCCTACGGGTCATGTATTAGGCATGGTATGCCCTTGGGCTTACATGTCATGTATTGCAGGTCATGTCGGGATGTGTGCCTTGGGCCTATGGGTCATGTACGGGTTCCCCTTAAACCCTTAAAAAGGGAATTATCCATAATAGAATAAAAAAGAAGGCCTTTGGTCCATTCGGGGGGTTTATCTCTTGAGGAAATTTACATACCATTCCAATCACTTGTACTGAACATGAGGGTCATACAAATGCAACATGGTGTTTCTTATCATGAAACAATAGTGGTTATTCTGGATCGTATATAGAAAGTTACAGGAAATAGGACCACTCACTTGGTAATGTTTTTTTGGTGAAACCACAAGTTTGAGAATGCTACATTGGAAAATAGGATGTGATGTAGTAGAAGTATACCCATTTTTTTGAATCAGAGTGACAAATTTTGATTGTAAAATTCATTTTAAGAGAGTAGATCGCAACAACTTGAGTTTTTATGAAATAATTATTTTTTAATAAATTATATTTCTGGGATATCTTTTCTTATATTCCATACCAATTTTATATTTTTTTACAAGAAACTAATTTTAGCTTGTGTTAGACAATGCTAATTTAAAAAAAACTACAGAATATTATTAATATTAATATTTAAACACAAATCATATAAAATAGAAACTAAAATTAGAGATAACTATATTAATAATTACTTTTTAATTATTAATTTTAATGTTTTTAAATAAAGAATACATATTGATAAAAAGATAATATTTTTTTTATATATTCTCTATATATTTTGAAAATACTATTTCTCAAAAAAAATGTTTTTCATTTAATTTCATGAATAATAATAAAATTAATTTTTTTTACAATTTAATAAAATGCATTTTTTTAATTAAACTTCATTTTTGAAATAATCAGGTCAAAATTAGCTCTAGGTGGACACATTTTTAGTGAATAGTGAACAATAATAATTTTATTTAAAACATCCTTTATTTTAAAAAATTTTCAAGGTTAATTTTTGTTTTAAAATGAGATTAAATTTCAAATTAGTCCAATTATATGAAAATTAAACTAATTTAATACACTATAAGAATATTCATATAGAATTTTGATATAAAATATTTCTAAACTTTTGAAAATTTTCTCTTAAAAAATCAACATTCTCAATGAATCTGTTAGTTTAATTTTAAATTAAATCATGAAGTCTTTTAATGGAATTGGTTAAAATTGATTAATTGTTTTGGATCAACAAAATTTATATTGTGTAACAATGTAAAATTAATTTTTTACCATAATGAATAGTTAAAATATTAAATGTAATTGACCATAGTTAACGTAAAAATGGGTTTATCGAGGGTTTCAAAAAATTATATTTTATGACCATATATAGACCTTATAATGTCTAATTATAGATAATGGACCATTTCTGAGCATTTTTCATGTGAAAAACGTTGGTAGACCATTTTATTCTCAAAATTATAAGCGTGCCACTCACCTCACTTATAAAAGGAAACAACTTATCATATTCTAGTCACACATAAAAAAACTTTTGGTTTAAAAAATACCTTCTTATATAACTTAATTAATTCTCTAGTCCCATCATAGTATCCTTATTTTAGTAATAATGTAACCTAATAATCCTTTTTGTGAAAGCTAAAATTATTTTCGGAAGAAGTAGAAACACCCCTAACTGAGAATTTCATTTTACTTCTTAATCCACCTCCTTTAATTTTTATTAAACCTTGGTGATATAATAAAATAACTATAATACATAAAAAAAATATGTTTTTATGTCATTTCCATGACATACAACCATATACTCTTCCATAAAATGGGACAAAAAATCATTATTATTGTGTTTGAAAAACTATTGCCTCACAAACCAATGTTACTAATTTTCAATAAAAACCTCTCAAGATTGTATATAATAATTGATTAAATTATTATAAATGATATTTCTGATAATATTATAATTCTTAAATTAATATATCTCCTATACCTTCATACATTTTACTATGTTGGTATATGATAATGTTATTCATAGTTACGGTAGACTACCGCCACATGAAGTGATGCAATTTGTTAAAACTTTACATTGATAATAAAAAGGATGATTTTTATGAAAATATGTGATATATATTCGATAACAAATATTATTTAATGGTAATTTTTTAATTTACTTTATTTAATTTAATTTGTTAAGAAAATGGATACAACATTCAAGAGAATGTATGGCTACTATCTCTATGAAGGATTTATTTCATTTTAAATCTATAACTCTTATGGATTAATATAAAAAACATTTAAACTAATTATATATGATATTTATTTCATTGTTAAAATTATGGATATTATGGAACCATGATTAATGTAAGAGGGAAAAAATAACAAATAAAAAAACATGAAAAAAAATGTTATTGCCTAAAACATGACTTTAACAAGGAATGGTTAATAAAAAGGCAATAAAATTTCATGATTAAATTATATTTGGTATGTTATTAATATTTATGGTTATTAAATATATGTATAATAAACATATATTTATTCTTCATGAATTTGGAATATGTATAAAGGAATTCGACACTCTAGGTAAGGGATTTTTTCCTCATTTTTTGTTCTTTGAGAAATAAGTTACATTATGAACTTATCTGATATTATAATGTGAATATAAATCCCCTTTGACATGAAATATCATGGATTAATTTATTATAATGATATTATCATATTTAATGAGGTGATTGTTTGAGAGTTTTCAATGTCTATATAATGCTTTAGCTGAATGTTGAAAGAGTAAAAAATAAACCATCTATAATCAAAGATGTCAAAAATATTGTTCCAAAGAGCAGAGGCAGTAACACCAGAAAGATATAGATGGTTATAATCTTCTCTATGTTCATTATATAGATTCAATTTTGAGAAAATATGGATCCCAAAATATTGAAGACATGTATCGAGGGGCTCATATATTTTTTGTACTTATGTGTTGAAAATAATTCTTTAAATAAAAATCATCTTTATTTCTATCTTTGTTAAAAATCAATTTTCATTCCCAAACCTGTATTTTTTAAATATGTTTTAATTTTTATAAAATTAAAAAAATTATTCATTATAGTAATTTTACCAAGGTTTTACTTTCTTAATAATTTTTTAAAGGAATGTTCCTGTAACTGTTCAAACAATATATGTTTTGATTTTATTGATATTTTAAAAGGAATATTCATTTTAACATATACGACATAGAAAAATTATATTCCATCATGACCAATCATTGGTTTATATATTCCATCATAATATTCCAAGTTAATTTAAAAATAAATTATTTGGAAAATGATTTGTGTCTTGAAAAGTTTTTTTAACGTGTAAAGTAAAATTTTATTAATAAATGTATTTAATGATCTATCAAATTCATTTTCCATATAATACTACATAGTTTTATGATATGTATGCCTTAAATGGGATGTTATCTAAGGATTCCATTATTATTATTTCAGAAAATGGTTTATTTTTATGACATAATTATTTTTATGAACCTTTTCTTTCTTCCATGGGTTATAACATGTAGAAATGTTTGGGAAACCAACTTATTTTCAAGAGTTATGCTATGATAAAATGAATAAATTATTATGAAACATGTCTCTTTTCTACATATTATGATATGAATAAATGTTTTTTAAACCCATTTCCTTTCATGGGTTATGATATAATGAATGTTTTTTGATCTTTTGTAACTCACGCATATTAGTTTTCATCATGTGATAGTTTGGACTTATATCACCCTCCAATGAATTGGGTGTTGATTATTATCCTATGAGGTATATAATACTTTCTGGGAGATTTTCCTCTATAATGATCTCAGGAGTGAACTTTGTCTACTATGATAGTTTGGGGAGTGAACCCATTAAACTACGAAATCATTTCCCGTGATAATTGACTATTATCCAAATTATTTTCTATGCTTATGAGTATTACAAAATTCCATGTATTATACAAATTTTAAGCTATCACGACTCATGTACATTTATTTACACATGAAACATGCCTTATAAACTGCCAATAATTAATATATTACTCCAGATTATGATTTTTGACACGCATGGTATGGGTTTCAAATGTTATGTTCTTGTTTTTATACCCTTACATTCATGTTGTGCTTACATATATACTTTTCACTCTTACTGATCATCGGATCACACCCTTTCTTATAATTCCATTCCCCAAGTAATAAAGAAAATTATTATGTCTCACATGTCTAGGAAGGGGTGATAGTTATTAAGAACTTATTGGTGGATGATGTAGTGTACATATGAATAATTCATTTAGGTTTCCTTGTTTTCAAAGCACAATTACTTTATAATCCTTGAGAATCTATTTTTATAATGTAATAAATGTTCATTCAAAATGATTTAATATATATACCCAAAAATAATCGTCCACAATAAAAATTTTGCATCAAGTTACATGATATTTTTATCCCTGAAACACCTAGATTGTATTAAAAAAAGGGATTTGAGATCGAATCAAAAGTGTCCTCCTAAGGTGTGGAAAATTAACCAAAAAGACTCCCTTGTATAGGCATTTGGGTAAATGAAGAAAAGTAGCTGACCAAGAAAAGATTAGTATTCCACCTAATTAAAAAATACCCTTAAAAGATACTAGGTACCCAATGAACCACCAAAAACCTAGTATAAGAACACCTATTGTTTGGTGTTTCTTTCGATGTTTGTGCACCCATGGAAGGGTCACTATATAATTCATTCCCTTTAACTGAGTACTTAGTGGTTCCCTTTTAGTCATTTATGTTAGATGGCTATCTCAAACAAGCCATGATCTCTTAATAAGACTCAAAAACCCCTGAACCCTTGTTGAATCTAGATCAATTCATTACTCAAGGTTCAGAATCCAAATTCAAATTACTGAACTAAAACTCTCATACTCTAAGATCCCTTGAATTCAAATTTCATTACAATTCATTGATCCATAAAAATATGGGATATTAAACATGAAATAAATCCCAATATTTTCTCCAATTATGGGCCTCATAGAATTCCTAATAAACCATTAAATCTATAGATAGGTAGAGACCATAGAATTTATATCCTCAAAATAAAAACAATTGAATTTTAATTCAGGTAGAACTTTTAAGAAATCATCAATATCTGCTCGAACATGCACTAATAACCCCCTTCCAAGAGATCCTTCATAGAAATTCATCCACATCAAATACAATAGAATAGAAAAATGAATAAAAAATAAGAATTAGATCTAATATGATGTTAATTATTTAATAAAATAATGTAAACTAGGAAATTATTCAATAAAATATAATTAAAATTGTCATGTTGTGATATCAATAAAAAAAATTTCCAGTCTATAATGGATATGACATTCAGATTTATATTTTTTCGTGGAATTGGTAGATGTTTTGATGGGAGAAAATCATTCCTTATATGTTTTTTATAAAAAAACTAAATTAAATATCATATTAAAATTTAATTTTTTTATTTAATGATAATATTATAGAAAATGTGTTAATAAATAAATTGAAAACGTTGTTTCATTGACTACTTTTATGATAACATTAATTTTCATCATTACATTTATTTTTAATCTCGAGAGACCATTGATATTAACAATTGATATATTAATAATTATAAATGGTGAAAATTACTTTTTTTATTTAATGAATTTTTAAATATCATTTTGAAAATGGTCATTTTTCTTTCAATAATCATCAATCCATATCTCCATTTACTCTATATTGTGTGTGCCAAAATTCAACCACATATCTTACTCTTCGAATATCATTGTTTTTTTGAATTTTTAAATTTAAAATAATACTAAATTTATATGAAAATATTTGTGTATTTTCATTAATTTTTTGTTTAAAACTAATTTTAATAAAGTTAGTATTTTTTTCTTCTTTATAGTTTTGCAATACCATTAAATGTCATATTTTATAATGTTTTTTTATAAATTTATTTTTTAAATTCAATTATGATTAATTCATGTGAATGTTTGTTTCTATTTTTGAAAAAATTGAACATTGAATTAGGTGGATATTATTTTTATAAATGCTCTTACAGTAAAATCTTAAATACATTTTTGGGGATATTTTTATGTTTTCTAGTTTATTATTTTTTTCTATTAAAATTATATCCATACCAAAAATACATTCATTACTGAAATGAATTCACTTTTTCCTAAAATAGAATTTCATTTTCATGATCATAGATTTATTCAATGAGTTTTTTATTTTATAGTTAGAATATATATTGGGTAAATATATTGAACAATTTTAATAAAAAATCCTTATTATTTATGAAAACATAAGAAGTGATACTTTTGAAAGACAAAGTCTTAATGAATTTGAACATCCGATAATTTTTGGAAATACTTAATGTATTAGGATATCACATAGTATTAGTAACAATTAAACCACCATTTTATTAATATATTCATGTCCTATCATTTAAATTAGACACCATTTTTATCTTAGTAAAAAATACCTTTGAAAGAAATTATATTGAGTTTATGATTTTTTTAAATTGATCTAGATGTGATGAAATGTTATAATAGCATAAAAAACAACATAGTGAGGCATATTATGTTCAAATCACAAAACCATAATAATGTAAACATTTTCAATGAAATTTTAATTCCTTCCTCATTCAAACATTATAAAAAAATCCTTTCGTATAAAAACTATGAATCATTTTATGCACTTATTATGACCTATTATTTGTACTCTTAAAAAATGATGTTTTAATCATCATGACAACATCATTTGACCTCCATTAAAAAAATAACTTTATTCATCTTCAAAGAAACTCTATGAATTTTAAATCCTATTCATTAGTTTCTTAATGTTGTTTTTAGTCATCTATTACACAATATTTCCAAAAATTGTATGCTAAATCACAAACTCTATTTTGAGATCAACATGGATAATTATTTTATATTTCTATTTACCTTTACTTGTGGAAGGTTTTTAATGACCAGGTTATTCGATAATGATTATCCCACCATGACTTCATTTTAGTATTGAGTTTTTTCACACCATTGATTACAAGGTACACTTTGTTTATTAATGAAAAACTCAAATGTTCATTGTATCAAGACTACATTATCCTTTATTTTTTAGGTGTACTCATCAATTAATTAGGCCTTGTTAATGATTTCAATATATAGGTATTATTTCCATGTGGAATAAGATTCCCCATATACTAATATTACACTATGAGATATTTGAAAGATGAGCCATTGATTTCCTGTAATCATTCAAAGATTCAATTTTATTCATGTACATCCTATTAGATATTTATTATATTTCTAAATGAGTAAAATAAATGACAATAAGGATCGATGAATCTCAAGTGTTTTCAAAAATTTTAAGATCTCACATATTTATAAGGATTAGTTTTTATAGGGTTATCATCAAGTTATAGGGTTCTCACTTTTCTAAAAATAACAAGAAATCATTTCTCAATATGTATTGGATTTATCATAAAGTGTATACTACATATCATACCCAAATAAATTCCCAAAATAATATTTAAAATATAAATTATTATCAAATATTAGATAAAATATTGTAGACTAATTGAATAGATTGAATTTTTCATTTAGATGATTCAATTCATGGAATAATATTATTTTTCAGAATCCCTAATTTTTTCATCCTACATGTTTCTATTTTAAATAATTTTCACTATCCTATAAATATAGAGAGTTTGAAATATTTTAGTTTTAAGAAAAATTAATATGAATCTGTTAAATGCAGGTACAAATAAGAAATTAAAAATTAATGAGTTTTAAAAGATTAGTTTTTATTTATATATGGAATAAAGTAATCTACAAAGAGATGATAAAAATTTTATATTATGATTTTTTAATAGTTTTAATTTAGAGTGATATTGGATACTAGATGTATTATGTTTCAATAGGGGGTGGATGGATTTATTTATTTAAATTTATCTTCGTATAGAAAAACATCCTTATTTTTAATTATTGATTTCTATTCTATTCTTTAATAACACATATATAATAAGTAAAAGAAGAAAATAAAACATAGATAAATATATTTACTGTGAATTGGGGAATATAAGTCCCCTAATCTACTACACCACCACTCAACTCCTTAAGTGTGATGATTTTCACTAGGCCAATAATTTTTCTAGGGACTGCCATTCCTTTTCACAATGGCTTCATGACTGAGTTAAAGCAGTCGACACTTGGTATAAGAAAATGATATTTAAACCAGGATCTAGAAAGGATTTACAAATAAATGACTTTAAAGGTTGTTTTATAGAGAACATTTACAGCGAATGATAATATAGAAAGAATTTCCTATTTTCATCTCACCACTAAAATAAAAGTCTGACAAAAAAGATAGGTCTCTAAGAGAAATAATTTGAAGAGTATGAATCTCAAGGAGAGCCTTAAAATCCTAGAAAATAATTTAAGTAATCACATATGATAAATAGAAATAACTTATTTGTTGTTTATATAGTGAAACAGAGTTTCATTATTGACTCTTTCAGAAAATAATTCTCTATATTCCCCGTATTTTCTTAAGAACATCAATTTTCTTGCATAAGTTTATGCTCGAACACCTATACACCTTATTCTAATATACATTCTCTCTTTATTTTTTAAACACATTTCACATGATCTATATAAATTTTTTGATTAGTGACTTGTCTTTCTCTATCATATTTCACATCAACATTAAAGACAAACACAATCTATCATCTATGTCTTATTTTATAAAACATGGATCTTATTATAATTGATATTTTATTATAGAGGAAATAATATCATTAAGGATTGTACAATAGTATTAAAAACATCACTTGAGTGCATGAATGGTTATAAATAGTAATTTTATGCATGAATTGGCCAATTTGAAGAACTAAAACCACCTATCTAAATTCTTGAACTGAAACTACATAGACTATTTGAATCATTGAATCCACATAGTTGATTTTAATTAATATTTAAAAATTGGATCATATATGAATTTTATTCACATGAACATATATAATGTAGAAAATTTTAAATAATATAGAAATTTTACAATGTAGAAGACTCTCACAACCAATTTAAATATCCAAATTATGCATATAGGAATTCTCTCATGTATTTGATTACTCTATTTAAGTATTTTACAAAGACGAACAATCAACTAAAATATTCCTCACATAAGATATCTTTTTAAATAATGCAATTTCCACATAATTGATTTCACAATATAGATGACTAATGTATATGATTCTCTCACCTTGAATATTAATTGAAAAAACTATTTCCATTATTTAACCAAATATACTAGGTAAAAAATTTCCAAAATTCGGGAGTTTTCAGCCAAAAAAATCTAGAATACTTACATAAGGAAATTAAAAACATAATTCATAAGAATAAAAATAGAACCTTATAAACACATTTAAAAAATAAATATTAATTTATAAATGGTATTTGAGATCATCAAAACCTAAATTACATGAAATAGTTGGGATAAACAGTAATATTCCAACAATTTCACCCATTTTAATAACGAAAAATTATAAAACTCAAAAAACCTATTAGATATTATAGTAGGTATTAAATAAATAATTCTAAAAATGTTTAACAAAAATTAAATTATATCATGTAAAAATATTATATTCACATCCTTATTTACTTCTTTTATTATCCAAAAATATATAATTCTCCCCCTTTATGAAGATATTTTTTAATAGAAAATTTTATCTCCCCTTTTTGAACATTAAAAAGGAAGTGTAGGGAGATAAAAAACATGTTAATTTAAATCATAGTGTTATAATTTATTTATCCATAGTGATAAAACTAAATTATGGGATTATGTCAAGATTTAGTGGTATTAAATAGAAAAAATTGATATAAAACATCAATTGAAAACAATAAAAAAGTTTCATATGAGAAATAGAGAAATAGTGAATATTTTCATTAATTTATTTAAAATATGTAAAGATTCCCCCAAAAAATAACTCCCAAAGATTTTTCAGGGAAGCCATTTTGATTTTTGTGGAGGTTCTTGTGAGGTTAGACCAGGTTTATATATTGAAGTATGTTTAAAGGTATAAGATACTTTTAGAGGTAGATAGTGTTAACTGATATTTCAATGAAAAATTATAAACAATTTCTATTCTCTACCCAATTTTATAAGAACTACTAGTCAAATCAGGATGAAGTAGTCTTATTCTCATCATTAGATTTAGTACATCAGCACACATTTTAATCCCTAGAACAACATATGACTTGACAAAATCAACAATCGAAAGATATGTTTGCTTATGCATTAGGGAACTAATTTTATGCCATTATTGATGAATGTATTGATATATTCCATTTTCTTGGGAAATAAATCATTTATTCACTGAAACCAGTAGTGAAAATAAGTTGGGAAATGTCTTTAGCTAATATACCTGAAGGAATATCCACAAGAACCTTTTTAATAACTAGATTCATCGATGATTGCATGTTTATTAGTCTACCATCCGGAAACAACACTTTTAGATCCATGATAATCCCCTGAACTTAAAAATTATGAATAAAATATTTAATATTGTTGATGGTAGATAAAAAATGGAGAAATAATAGTAGGTTGCTGTAAAACTAGTATTAAAAAAGTAGCAGGTTTTTATACAACCAGCACCCTACCTGTAATTAGAACCGAATTCTATGATGATTCTTCTCATAATTATTTAGATGATTCAAAACATGATTATGAAATTTCTTATATAAAATAATATGTATCCATAAACATTGAATATATTTTATTCTTTTTTTAAAAAGTTTTATATTTTTATTGATAGTTTTAATGATTTGTAAAATATTATTTTTTATCTAGAATTGAAAAACATAAATTATTTTCAATTAAATGTTCAATAGTTTTTTTAATACAACCAATAGGGTCATTCATGAACATGTTTAACTCAATAATAAGCTTATTAATGTCTTCCTAGGCATCATGAAAATGACCAAAAAGATCTTTTGTCTTCTCCTATAAAAATACCAGAGATTGAATATCATCTTGGAGACACTGAATCTAATAAGAAGAAAAAACCAACTCATACACTATCTTATCAACTCCATTATGAATATCTGGAAAAATTGAAGTTTCTAAGGTAGTAATAAAATAGGTATGGAATATATTTATTAACTGAAATGAACTAATCCCAACACCTTTCAAATTTTACAAAGTTACATTCATTTTAGATCAAAGGGATTTAATTTCTTCAAGCACTTCCTGAGATAATAATGGTTTCATTGATGAAGAATCCTGAGACACATCATTTTTAGTTGACACGAAGTAATAAATTTTATTGAACTCAATATATGTATGGAAAATTTATTCAAATCCATTTATACAAGATTACATTTCCTCAAGTTACATATAACCCACACTTGAACTAGCATGAATAATAGGGGGATCTATTTAATGACTACTGATCAAAGATGATTGAGCGACCACCATTCCAAAAAAGTTATTAAATTCTAATTTAGTAAAAGGGGAATCCTTATGTTCTATAATATCATATTTATAAGAACATAGATAAACTGTTAAACTATAATAATATAATATTATATTTTAATCTTACATCATTACCTAATTAAATAACACTAACATTTTGAATATTTTTGACCTCTTTCTAATAGATGGAGATACTTCCTGAGCAGTTGAGGGAGATGATGGTACTGATTGTGTATAGAACCTCTTTTCAGGTATTATATACACATCATCACCTCTTATTCTATATAAAAGTGATTAAAGTAGAAGTGAATCATTTAATTTATCCACCTCCATTTACTATAAACTTATCTAAACATCAGATCTTATAAGATTAGTCTGAGCTGGAATATCTTCATAAAAGGTAGAAGTTGTCTCAAAAATCTTACAACATTAACCTTCCTTGGTTGATATCGTATCTTCACCAAAATATTGGATTGGAGAAACCACATACTACTAAATATAAATATACTCACTAATTATAGTATTGATAACTAAAATTAAAGACTTGGTTCTTATAGATGTTGTCCCCTATAATGCCTCAGGTTTTTAGAATTGACCATTTTCTTGGTAAATTTGGATTTTCAAGTTCAGTGAGAGGTTAAAATTCAATTATTGACTTTAGAACATAATTAAATGTGATTGATTGACCAAGGAGTTATTTTATATGGTTTTAAGGATCATAATGTGGCTCAGTTTTAGGATGGTTTTCTAGATCATTAGGCCCCAAAATTCATGTTTTAGGAAAGAGATAATGGAGGCACATAATTTGGACAAATCATGCCGCATCCCATGAGAAACCATGTGGCCTACATGAATCCCTAAAATTGTTTTTCGAACCATATTGGTAGGGGATCATGACCATGTGAGTACCTATATTTTATTGACATAGGTCTTTTTCAGGGTTTGTGCACGGTTTGGAAAAATATGCCCTAGGCCATGATGTTGTGGTTCTTAAGAAGAAGGAAATGCAGAGTTAACGCATAGTTATCCAAACCATATAAACAAATAATTTGGGTTATTAAAATGTGTGAAATCAGTAAATTTAATTTCCCTCATTTATATAATTTTCCTTTTATTTCTTCATTCTCCACCCATGCGTGTATACAGATGCTCTCCCATTTGTATCTGCCTAGGAATTGAGCCAAGTTCTCTATTTAGAATCTAATATTAGATCTTTCAATTAATTTATCTTAATAATTCCATTGAACAACTAGTCTCTTTAATAAATTTAGCTCACCACACAGAATTCTAAATCTATGCGATCTTGTTTACCCTATTTTAATGGTGTTAATAAAAAACACTATTTTCATATGATTAAGCTCCTGTCAGAGGCCGATATCAGATGGGCATGAACCTAATAGTATGAGGTAGGTGGCTCTTAGTTTCCTCTATTTTTTGGTAGTTGATTCGTTGGTGATATCAATATGCACCTTATGATTGGACTGAGAAAGAAAATAATATATTTATTAATTGACTTTAAATAATTAAATTGATGAAGTTATATGCTTGTGGGAATTATCTTTCCACACTAAAAGAGGTCAAGTAATGTAATAGGATTGTACCAACCTAGGTATTTTATGTTGGGTGTTTTATTTATATTAAATATAGATATTTATATCAAATTTCATGGTTTCGTGGGTATGTGATAGGCTTGGTCAAAGGATTGAGGTGATGCTGGTCACGTGGATTAAGGATATGTGGTTCATCAGGTTGGGTGACACCCAATACATATGAATTGATTATGATTACTTGGTTGGAGACATAGTCATCAGATTGAGGAGACAAAGTCATCCGGAGTGGGGTGTGGCCTATATGATTTGATATGGTATTGGATATCATGATTAAGTGACATGGTTGTAGGAGAATGGGGTGAAAAATGATGTGACTTATGATTTTAGGTGATTTCTACTCACCATTTGTTATATCATTCCCCATTTGAATCATGTGCACAAAGATAAGTATTATATCATGGCAGTGTTGACCACTTATGTTGGAGGAGGCCCCTATAGGCTATGAAACCTAGATGATGGTGTTGAATATTAGTTATGTTTGGGGATGATAACTATAGAAATCCATGTGAGTGATGATGGACTATTAGTTGGTGGTGATGATACCATCGGGTGGGGGCTCATGCTCCCTAAGATACTCAAGGCCACTGGGTCAGGTTATTTAGAGGATAGTCATCACTATTCATTGGAACATCGACTAGTAAGACAATAATGATTATTATTTAAGGGAAAACATTTTTTTTCCTTTGGACATCAGGCTTCTTTCTATTGGGATCTTTGAGAAGGGTTCCGAGGGAGCAGGTACTCACTATTTGGGCATCTCTTTTTAGATGCATGTGTATGATTGATGGAACATTGTGCTAGTGACATGAGTAAAGGTGGAATAACATGGTTTAACTAGTATGAGAGTCATCAATGGACGAATTTGTATTTTTTCCATGGATCCTCACCACTATAGTTATATATATATATATAGACATGTTATATATACTATATATATATATATAATTGGGAGAATGTATTCATAGATTACCAGTGATGGTCGAAGATGGAGATCACTTCCTTATGGATTCTAACAACATGTAAAGAGGGTTATTTATATGATTTTCATGTTCTTTTTACATATTTAGTAAAAAGGAATATTCATGGATGTATGAAAGGCACAAAATTGTAGTAGACTATTTGATAGTTATTATCACAAACTATATGTGCCCTTCATTATTAAATTAAATGTTATGTTTTGATGAAAAAGTAAGGTATCGAAAATAGGAGTTGGAACATAATTTTCATATTGGATATTCTTCATGGTATGGAAGGAAAGAGACCACAATGGTTCTTTCATTAGCTAGAGTTTACTTTTGAGTTTCCTTTTGTTCATTATGCTCTATATATGTATGTACTAATGGTTTACCATGGGATACCTTGATGATTTTTCTATTTATTGTATGAACTATTATGTAAGGTTTCATATATATGGTATTTATTAAATTTGGTCATGTTTATTTACTAGTCTACTAATACTATTGTTTTTTTAATTTCTTCCACTGAGTTTATTGGTTTAATATGTTTCTTCTTCTATTTTATATTTTTATTCTTCTATTTTATATACATAGTCCACTATAATTTATGACCACCTTAGGGGATAGTATCCACACAATCACATTTTATCACCCTCAAATATTGTTGACAACCTTTGAGGTATAAGTAGGTGTGCCTAAGGTCTCATGGTACTCCATCCAATAACACAGTTTTGAGCAGAAATTGGGTCATAGTGCTACAAATGATATCATATTAGTTCATGAATGGGATTTTTTATTAGCATTTTGTTGGATACAAATTATATCAAATGTTAATTTTCATTTTGGGTCATACCATTTTGGTTATGGAAATCCAAATTATAGGATATTTCTTTAACTCGATAAAGAGTTCATGTAGCCCCATGGACTAGGATTGACCAAGTTTTAATGGGTAAGAAATTTATGGTTTGTTTTTATTTTTTACTATTGATTTGATTTCCACCATAGGTGGTGAACTTGGGTGTGATGGTTGTCAATTATATGTTTTTGACCCTTGGCCCAATATGGTAAAGGAGAATTGATTGTGAAGCATGATAAAAAATTATTTCATATGATGTATTTTTCTATTTATTTTAATTTGGAACCTATATTGTGATAAGATGAAAAGATTTTTTAATATTTTCAATCAAGGAAGATAAAAATTGTTTTCCTATATAGCCAATATTTGGTGGAATTATACTCCTCATGCCCAAAAATGTGGTTCCAATGAAATATATGTATGATGTTATGTATATGTATGTGATTTATGGGCAAAAGACTGATACATGTAGGCAAAGATGATGATAATGGATGCGTTGTTTAAAGTGTAAAAAATAAGCAAAACAATGTTTTTTGGTATAGCCACATTGGTGGAATTATACTTAGGGACCCCATATATTTGATATGTGATATGTTAATGCTAACACTAATGGGGGTAGTTAAGGGTCCATGAGACCATATTATATATTATCCATGACACTGATGTGCATAGTAAGGGGGCCATGAGGTCCTGTTACGTGTAATTTATGACTGTGATGTTTCTAGACAGGGGGCATGTGGCCAGAAGATACATAACACCTAACTCAGATATAGGTTAGTGAGGGGACTTGAAGCCATATTTTTATGTTACATGGTGATAGTGAAGAGTTTACTGGTTGTGAGAAGCACTACCTCTTATTTCATTCCCTATTTGGTATATATATACTGTTATAGGTGTTTGACCATTATATTAGTATTCTACAAGATTACACCTAGATGGATTCTGGTAGAGCGTTAGGAGGGCAGTGATTTGGTTCTGCATGAGAGTCCACAATATGAGGCCCCTAAGGGTTAGGATGAGCCCCTAGATGGTCAGGACAATCATTATCCACAATTACATGCCTATGTATAGGCTCAAGAACTGGTAGGAGGACCGTAGAATATGGTAGGTTTTGGGGAATGTATTAATGAGTCGCTCCATGAATGTTTGGTTCAAGTTATATGGGGTATTTATGGGGTTTCTAAGGGATTTCATCCATCTATAGAATACAAGACTCATGTGTTCTATTCATAGCAGCCACCACTATTCCAAGATGAGGGTGGAACCCATGCATAAGAGAACTTGATCAAGTTGATCGAGATGATCTTCGACCAGTTCAAGAAACCCTCAGGGAGGACTGTGAAGCTAGCAACAAATATGGTTAGAGGATTGATTAAGAGCTCATGGGATGTATATGTACATGATTGTTGACAAAAGAAACTGACATGGATGAATTTTGAGGTTGAGTTCTTCTATAATTTTGTTCCAGAGATGTGGAGGGCAGACCAATCGTGGGAGTTGTATAATCTCTAACAAGGGGATAATTTTGTAATAGATTACGTAGATAATTTCACTGACCTATACCAATTTTAACCTTCTATGACGGGCGACGACATCACTAGGGTGCATTGTTTTGAGTATGTCTTTTGACGTTCCATGGAGGATTAGATGAATATATTCCGGATGATTTTCATTTTAGAGGTGGTCAATTATGAATTGATAGTACTGGGGAATATGAGGGATTGACCTTATTCAAGCCGAGTGAAGGAGTTAGGTGATTCGAGTAGTGATACTTCAGAAAGAAAGAAGTGTGTTTGTGATGAATCTCAATATGGAAGTTAAGATAGAGATTTAGGTAGACCATTGAAAAGTGGGTCCAAAGAATTATAATTCTAGTGTCGAAACTTGTGGACATGTTCAGAATCAATTTGAGTAGCTTCCAAAGGTTTTTCATGCATGTGTGTAGATTTATCATCACAAGAGGTTATGCAGGAAGCCTTCTCGGATAGTTGGGAGCCATGGACAGGGGTAGACCCAGGTATCTGTGGTTAGATCGGGAGTGGTGCCAAGAACTAGTATATGAGAATTAACAACATTTAGAGGTCATGGAAGAGATAGTGGGACCCAGAAGTGAGTATAATGGTCGGTAGCTGGGGAAGTTTTGTAGAGAGGCAAAGCCTTGAATAGTTAGTCTTTAGGATAGGTGGACACTATTTATATTCTAAGTGCAGATAAGGTTGGGGATTCAATGAATGTTCGAGGTATACTGTGATTACAGGTATGGATGAGGTTTCGTTTTTCTATAGATTTTGATTATTTTGGTGTGTCTGGGGAAAAAATATTGACTTTGAGAAATCCAGGTGCAGGTTAGTAGCTTAACATTAGTTATGATGTGATATATATATATATATATGTATGTTTAAGTGAATAGGAATTAGGGGATCGATGAAGTGCAGATTCTCTATGAGGTGATTATGAATCATTATTTTGATTTTAAGGAATATATATATATATATATATATATATATATGATGTCTTATTATTTTTGGAATCTACTTAGATATAGGATATATTATAACCTAATGAGTTGTATGATTTTATGTGTGTCATGTATAGAACATATAAATTTGGGAATATGATGAGATGTTGGCTATGATGGGTGTTGTATATGACATGAGCATGATTAATAACTTGATTAGTTTAAGAATTATGATGCACCATAGGAGGAATTTTCAATATGGGGATGATTAGTGGACCATATGATTTTTTTTCAATTTTTCATTAGCAAGTGATCAGGTAGGTAATTCCTAAGGCAGCAAGCACCTTGAGGGATATTTACCTATGACTGTCTAGGGTAGACCAGGTGAGGTGAATGATATGGGTATGATTGGTACCATCTCTGGGTAATTAATTATATCTTGGGGAAGATTTTTGTTAAGGTGGGGATATTGTAACGTCCCAAGTTTTGGGAACATTCCATTTTCCTGCTAAATATGAATTTTCATATTTAGTGAGCATGGAAACTTGAATTGTTGACTTCCAAACCTAATTTTGGGTGTTTTATTAACCCATATACTTATTTTTAGATGTTATTTATGTCTCAATAGGTGCACTGAGTTTTCCATTGGGCTTTCAGAGTATCAGACCCTAAAAATCATGTTTCTGGAAAGAAAAGACTAGGGTGAATGATTTGAAAAAACTATAATAGATCCCAATAAAAACTAAGTGGCATACCCACATCGCTGGATTTTTTAAAACTGTGTGGGTAGGTTTGAATGGGAGTTAATGAACCTCAAAATTTTTTACATAGTTAAGTTATATAGTATGCTCACTTTTTGGAAAATTGTGTGCCTAGCCCTTGTCGGTGTGGTTCTTAGGTAGAGGGAACCACATGGTTGGTGCATAGTTAGCCAAAACATGAGGATAAACTCTGAAGACCATTAAAATCTGTCATGAAAATTCCACCTACATTAACTAATTTCCATCAATATTTCTTCTTTCTCCACCCACACACATAGAGGGAATATTTTGTTTTTCTATCTACCTAGTATTTGAGATAATTTCTTAGTCTGAACTACAATATTCAATATGTTATTGGAAATGGAGTTTTATCTATAAGGCCTTGGATAAATTGGAATTATTTATCAATTTATGTAGAAACATGGAAATCTATATCTGTGCAATATTTTTTACCCTATTTTCAGTGAGTTTAGATAAAATTATATTTTCTTCCGATTTGGATTGAGCTGGATGCTGATATTAGACGATCGAGCATCTATTAGTACAAGTTATGTGGTTCATATATTTCTCTTTTATTTTTCAAAATTTTCAAGGGATTACTCTAGATGAACCCTGTGAATCAATAAAGCGAGACAATAATAAATTAATTTCTTGTATTTAAATTATCAAACTGATGAAGTGAGATTCCTAGGGAAATAATCTTACTATACTATAAGTATTCAATCTGGGTAATGGGATTAGACCAACCAAGGTAGTTTATGTAAGGTGTTTTATTTAAATTAATTTGAGTTATTTATATATAATTTCATGGTTATGTGGGAATGTGACAAGATTATGATAAGTATTTATATGACATTGGTAACCTATATTGGGGTGAAGTGGTCTGTTTGGTTTTGTGAGTCTTAAGATATATGATGTGATAATGATCCCTGGGTAGGAAATATGGTCATCAGATTGAGGTGATGTGGAAGTTTTGATCACTCATTTGGGTGGAGGACCCCATAAAAAATGAAAATTAGGTGATGGTGTTGAAAATGAGTTATATTTTAGGGTTATAAACATATAAGGCCATGTGTATGGTGATATACCATCGATTTATAATGATGAGACTATTGGTTTGGTGCTGAGGCTCACTAAGATACCTTAGGCCAATGGGCCGGGATATTGGGAGGAAAGACATTTTTTGGCCTTGTGACATTGGTTATATAGTTTATGGTGATTATTATTTTGAGGAAATACATCATCATGGATTTGTACATTAATGCATTGAGCAGATGAGTGCTTTTTAGAAGGGGTTTAAGGAACTAGATACTCATTATTTTGGTGTTCCTTTTTTTGACATTAGTGCAACATTAATGGAATGTGGTGCTGGTGACATGACTATATGTGGAACCTAAGGGTTTACCTAGAATGAGACTCATTAGAGAATTCCTTGAGATTTATGCCATGGATCCTCACCACTGTAGTTATATGTATAAATATTCATGTTGTATTCTATATAAATAAATGGAGGCACATATCCAGAGATTACTGGTGATGGATGAAGCTGGTGATCAGTTTCTTATGGCTGATAAGAACAGGGGATGAGGGTCATTTATATGATGTGGATGTGTTTTTTAATTCATATTTAGTACCCCAACATAATCATTTATTTAAGATAGAGACATGTTGGACATGGAATATTTAGATTTATTCTCACACACTACATTTTCCTTTCTTGATTAGTGTAGAGTTTATGTCTCTACGATCTGGTAAGGGACTGAGCACATGAGATGGTCTATAGTGATAAAGTTATACCTTTTTTATGTAAATGTATTTTTGGTGGTTCTTGTATCTTCAATATTTTACTTTTTTGTTTCCTTATTTTTACCCTGATCTATATGTGTATGTGATGACACAACAACAAAATTTCTTGGAATCATTATTTTTTTTGTTTTAGGTGGTTTAAATTACCACAATATAGTTATGTGATAGTTTCCAAAAACCACCTCTCAAATTGGTGTTATCATCTAAGTTGTGTCAGTTTTAGCCATTTAGTGGTGGTCTATGGGAACCATTTCATAACATTTATTTAGATGTGGTTTTATGGTTTTAGTAGTGGTGTACCCTACCAAAAAATGTCAAGGATATAGTGGAGATTTAAATCAATGCTATATTCTCAAAAAAAATTGGAATGGAAAACGGGCTCTAAATAAATATAGACCTTAAATAGAAGCGGTCTAAACCACTGCTAAACCATAATTTGGCATATATACCAGCTGTTTAAACCTCCACTATATGTAAAAATATAAAAAATATCTATAGAATCTACAACCCCAAAATAGCCAAACAAGATTCTATACATATACAATAAATCAGTTTAGAAATTCGTATAAAAGATATAATAGAGGGTTAATAGGAATAAAGGTAACCAACATAGTTGACTAGATTGTAAAAATTAATAGTCTAAACCCAAAATACATTACAACATGTATGCAAGAAAAATAAATTCATGTGGCTATTAAATTCCTATGAAATCCTAGGGAGACACCAATAAAGGTAGTAGTAAACTCATTAAAAAATTCCAATAAGGTGTACACCACTCAAACATGGTGTTAAACTAGGGAATACTAGTGGTGATTCTCAAAACAACTTGGTTATGGAATAAATTATTCATGAGGCACATGTTTGTGAAAGGTTACTTATTACCAAAATAGTTTTAAACTCTCACACCAAAAGATTTATAAGTGACACTTGATATGAGTTATCTTTGATTAAAGGAATTAAGCATAATTATGGGTAAAAGTAATTTTCAATGAAAACATATTTTTGTTAAAACAAATTATAAATGAAAGAGAATAAGGAAGTGATGAATATAATAAAGATATAATTTTATAAATAGTGTCTTCCATAAAAAATCCCATACATTAAACTCCAATAAAAACTATAGATGTTATCATGTTTCTGATTTAGGTTAATTATTAAAACCATTAGAATCATTATGTTTAATAAGTTATTCCCACCTTATATGCCCATCATCCACATACCCCATTGACTTATAGGTTAATCCAATTTATGTGGAATAAGTGATTCCCAATATTTAATATAGGTGGAAATCATATAAGTACACATGAGTGTAGCATTTAAAAAACCAAGTAGGTTTGGACTAAGGAAAGGTAGTAAGGTTAAAATATATTCTAAATTTGTGCTATGAATAATAGTATTTCAAGGATTCCCATTTCATCTCATAATAGACAACAAGAAAAAATTACAATCCTCTTAAATGATATGATTCAGTGTAAGGGATTAAGATAGATCTTTGTAACTCACATGTTAAGGGAAACATATAAACATAGATCCAAACATGTAACGGATTCACTAATAATAAAATTTTTTAATGAGATTATACAATAAAATTAAAATGGGATGTGTTTTTTTCAATATTTCAAATAAGAAACTTAGAAAACATTGAATCGATTGTATAAAAATTTCATTAAAAATAAATAATTTATATCTTTAATATATATATATATAGGTTTCATTATTACTTTAGGAAACATGATGGTTGGCATCATACAATTATAAACAAATAATAACTTTTTGATCCAACACCGCCAACCAAAATTTTTTCTATATTTTTCAATGAATTAATATAAAATAAGTACATAAGAATAACTTTAAAAAAATTTATGGCCAAATGAACCCAATACATAACCACTATAAACCCTAAATTAAGTAAAATTCATTAACAACCAACACTATGTACTCTATAAATTAATATAAGAACATTGGAGAACTATGTTATATATATTATCTAAGAAACCAATAATATGTTTCATCCAAATATTTGAAAATACCTAAAAAAATCCAAATTAAAAGAATTAAATCAAAACCATGATTAATGGTGATCAATCATCACTTATGAGATTCAATCAAAATATGACGAAGGTCTAAGATTTCAAATGAATTCTACCATGCACAGGTGGAATTCCTCTCAAAATGACTTATTTGATAAGAGGGATTATAAATAAGATAAATAAAAGGTATTATAGGAACGAATATGGACATTCCCTAGAATTTTATGTGATGAAGGACTATAAATCTTACATAAAATAAGGGACATGAAGATATGAGAACATGTATCAGGAAAACTAATTTATTAATGGTATCCACATGAATGAAAATGATGAAAACATACTTCCCTATATGAACCAAGTTCATGTAAGTGATTTAATCCATGAATCATATATTTTCATTCATTCCACTAACCTATCACCTAGATATATTTTAGTTAATACATCACAACCAAATTGATTAAAAACTATCATACATAGTCAATGAATTATTTTCTGATATAAGACATGAGAAGAAAATAACAGGGATCCTGAAATAACCAACTAATTATAGATGTTACCATCCCAAAAATACTCCCCATTAACCAAGCATATAGATTTTATAAGTTTAGGTACACATAGTATCTGAATCCAAAGTTAACCCTAATCACTATTCGATGAACATTGAACAACACACTCTCCATATCTATCTCCAATTTTTTCTACCAACACCTGTATGTCAATTACATTGAAAATTAAATAGTGTTTTATATTTAAATTAAAACTTACAACCAATAAAAGTATGTGTAATAAATGAATTTGAAGTTGTTCGATTTACCTACTAACTACCATCCATTGATGCTATATCATTGGGGAAAGATCCAACCATCTTATAATATAGTTAAATCAATGATTTATTAGGGTGAAAACCTTTCTATCTTGAATCTTTATATGATCCCCTTTTTATAAATAATGTTTTAAATTAAAACAAACCCCCTCTGAGCATCGGGAGTTATTAAGTAACAATAACCAAGAGTATATGTTTTTGCAAACCCCATTGGCCATCCAAAGACATCAGATGGTAATGGTCCCAAAATCACCCCACTTAGTCGAAAAGATACTCCTCCCCAAGGAATTTATAAACTAAATCATCCTGAGAGATTGAGAAGGACTACGCAGGCTTGGAATACCATAATTATTTTATTGTTACCTATAAATTAAATATTATTCATATTTTTACAAATAAATATTAACATAGTTACAACTGATAATAATTTATTATAATAAAAATAGAATTCATACCCCAATCTCTTCTCTAGGATCATTAACATAACACCAATCATATTTTCTATGAAAATAAATCCATAGTTATTTTTTCATGTTGGATTTTGTGGGGAATAATGGATTCTTTTCGTTTCTTTACCATTGTATCATTTCCCTAAAACTCCCCATGGTTCCCCTACCCATAGTTTGGAATGATCCTGCTTTCCAAAGGCCAAAGTCATCTGGATTTTTTGGCCTAGTGACTCTTGGGGACTCTCATTGGTTGAGTGGATGGGAGTTCAGGCTCATCACACCCTTTTAGGGGGTTTTTTCCATTTCTATGACTCTCTAATAGATAAAATACATATTCTCGAATCTCTTCTTCGTCTCAATGTGGGACCAGTTACCCTAACAAGATGACTATGGGTTAAATCCCTTTTAAATGAAATAAAATGGAACAATTTTGTTAATCCATCTGTATGTATATGATTTTATTCATCATTTTATATTAATGATAAGTATCTTATTTGCAGAAACCATATGACCATGTTTTTTAGGATATTCTACCTCTTATGGGGATGGTTGGTATTTTGGGGATGTGAACGAGGGATTATGAGGCATCCTAAAATCATGGTTATTATAGGAATCAAAACCCACATAGTTCAGTTGATCTGTGTATTTTAACATCATGTGGTAAGGACTAATATGTGGGATGTCGAAATTCCAAATATTTGAGCATGAGTTTGGGAAGATGTCCTACGTATCCATGTTATAGTGGGAATTATTTTTATCGTAGTAATTTTATGATTTTCCTTATACACATTGGTTTCCTTGGTGAATGGGTGTTTTAGGCCTAATGAGGTGTTCATCGCATCCCCCTAAGCCCACTGATCCATGCTCATTGTGAGAAATAATAGGCAGTGCATGATCAGCCTCATTTAAAATGGATATGGGATCTACGTATTGGTGTAGTTCTTAGAGTTTTTGATATATATCTCGGGCCTTTAGGGGGGCATTCTATGTATCATAGTTATGGTTGGAATCAGAGTTATCATATTTCCCTTAAGAGATGTTGGGGTTTACAAATTGAGGCAGCCCTAGTGAAAGGACATCGTATCTAGAAGGTGTCACATGACCCTTTTGGCATACCCTCGACATCACCACATGACCTGGATTGACACATGTGTAGGGTGTCATTGGAGCTACAATGGCTTGGTCCAAGGGGTGTCAAATGTCATAGATGACACCTCAGGGGACATTGTGAGACAAGGACGACGCATCCAAGGGGTTTTTCATGTCTTGGATGAATCCTCGGGGGACATCACAAGACTAGGTCAACTTTTCTTGGGGGCACACAATGTGAGATAGATTTTCCTGTCCAGATGTGTCGATGAGACTCAGATGACATGAGTGGGCACCATTATATGAGTCTGGAGGTCCATCCTAGGGACATCTCATGCCTAGGGTGATAAACGCAAAGTGTTTGTAGGATCCAAGTGATTCCCAAGAAGGGTCTTCAAGACTTATCCTAACATGTCCTATCCAAGTGATTCCCAATAAGGGTCTTCAAGACTTATCCTAACATGTCCAATGTATTCTACATATCCTAGATGACATGTCAAAGGAAAGTTGTAAATCTAGGGCGGCGCAACATGGTATATCCATGTTTTCTTGATTGACACATGTGAAGCATGTGGTGGTTCATGATCATGTCTTCCACTTGGGTCTTCCACATTGAATCCTCGGATTTTCTCCCTTATATTGTGAGTGCCTTGGTTTAGTTCAGTGTCATTTTTTGGGTCTCACGTGATCTAGAGGATATGCAATATGGTCTTCACTTGTCTCACCAGAAGTCCTTAGAATGATCTTTTATGGATCATGTGGAGGGATTTATACTAGGAACATGACTTATCTGACATTCCAATAATTTATTACAAAAAGAAAGTCATATGGTTGCATGATCAGATGTGTGAAGAAGCTCGAAGTCCGAGCTCTAATGTGTGTAGTTGTGGTCTCAGTCTAAAAATCTAGAATTCAATCAATCAACCAATGAACCAAACAACCCGTTTTTTGAGTTGTAGTAGAGAATTTATAGGTGTATAAATCTATTTACTCACCGATTTGTGTGGGGAATCTGGCTCGATTCCATGATGGATTAAACACGGGGTATGGTGTTACATGATTTTGTGAGTCTTAGTGGTGGATTCTGTTATGGGATGGCAAATAATTTTTAGGGTCCACAAGTCCATCCATCCTTTATCATATTATTTTAAACAACTGAGTACTTTATCTTTGAAGGAATTCCATGTCGTCATTTCGACGTGTCTAAGGGAATTCGTGAGATCCAAGTGATTTTCAGAAGGCATATGCGAGTCCTTGGATGGCTTGTATCAGGGTCTCACAGGACCACACTAAGGGTGCACTGGGTGCATCACATTCACTTCAATGAATGAAAACCCTAACCACCTTCTCCTTTTCTATCTCCTTCACTTTATTTGATGAAGTTCTAGAGTCAAGTGAGATTTTATGTATGGTTTTGAGGGTATTTCCATTAATTTTTGTGTGATGTGTCGAATGAACAATGTGGGTCGCATGTTGGTGTGTGAGAATTCCATGTGAAAACCTATTCATTTTTCTTTAGATCACTTCAGAGTCTCTTGGACATGCCGAAGGACTTCCGTGAAATGAGGCTGACAAGCTAGTGGGACTTCATGAGACTAGGTAGTCAATCCTCTAAAGTCTTATAGTGTCTCGCAAATCTCTCAAAGTGTGTCTCACATGTATCTCAATGACCACAGACACCTCTCACCTCCTCTATTTTATTCCCCCTTTTTATGTGACAAGGGATGGGAGGTATCCGATTTTTCTCGAGTAATATTTTTTAATTTTAATCAATTTTATAGTGGTGTCTCACATGACCAATTTTGACCATATAAGAGGGAACAATTATTGTGGAAAAAACCATGCATCTATCCTTAGAGCACCATGGATTTGTTTGGAGGTTTCCATGTGGCGTGGCAGACAAGACAAAGGGGTTTTGTGAGGTGAACCAGATCGGTCATGGTACATCACATGTATTTAGGGGAACACCATATGTCCTTCAGTGTCTGTGATCCCCTCTCACATCCTCCTAGTAATCTCTTTCATTCCATGCAAAGAAGGATCGAAAGTATCAAAAGATATATTTCAAATCATATATGGATTTTATTCTTTCTAATGATGATTTTTTTCATGATCTCTCTAACCACAAGGGTTCTCCACTTTTGAATGTGTCTCCCTTTTATTTTTGAGGGAATTTGGGTTGGTTTTTAATCACTTTATAATGAAAAACTTTGTGACTTGGGAGGCACCCATCCATATATCACCATTTTTTCACTGGTGTGTAAAGGTTCTCATTGAGGAGGGTTCCATGTGACTTGTCAAGGGCTAGGCTCTATTCATGGAGACTTCATGTAACATGGAGATAATAACATGATAATGAGTCTTTTAGAGGTTTCACATGTCTTCAATTGTCCTCTTCTCCATTACTCTCATGGGAAAGATAATACCCATGTTTGAGTGTTTCATTCCTTTAATTTTTCTGATGTGTGTTTGGTGGACATCAAAAAATCCCCCCCTTAGGAGTTACATTTGAGGGGATAAGGACTCAATCCTAAGGGAAAAAATTCCCTCCTAATTCCTTGGTGGTGTGACAAAACTGTGATGAGTGATTTTCATATATATTGGAAGAGTCTTGAGCATGATATGGTCATATAATGGGATTAACAGCAACTATCATATGCTTTAGTTTAGGGTATTTAGCTCATACGATCTATTTCATTAGTTTAGGGTCTTTATCGTGGACTTTATGTTTCTTTAGTTTAGGATTTTTAGCTTGGGACATCTATTTCTGTAGTTTTGAGTCTTTATCTCAAACCACCTATTCATGGAATATAGGTATGGTATACTAGATATGACTCAAAACATTATGGGGTGCTACGTTCTTCCATGATGCTACTAGTGCTCAGGAGGATTGGAGTTCCTTTCTTACAAGGAAGATATGGATTTAGTTGGTGGGTTAAATACCTTATGAATTGATAAAATTGACAATGAAATCTAATACCCAATGTTTTCCAAGGGATATGGGGTATTTTATCCGATGAATATGGTTGAGGGTGAAATAATTTGTAAGCTGGGCCCACCTAGATAGTGGGGATGTGGGTAATTTAAATCACAACCCAGAAGCATGAGACAAATGATACAGATTTGGTTAGACATGTTGGGAATTTTCCTTTGACAATGTGGGGGTGTCAGGTTCCACCATTGTATCGTTGAGGCTCACAAGGATTAAGAGGCCCTTTATATCGGTGTAAGATGTTTCCAGTTGGTTGGTCTGAGCCCTTGCATCAATAGAATGGGCCAGAAGAGTGGTATATTTTCATTTCTAACAGTTATGAAATATTTTTGAAGGCTCAAATATCAAGATGATGATGTTTTTTATGGAATGAAAACTATCTAGGAATGGTTGTAGAACCATGGGAAAACATATCTTGTAATTGGATAGCTCAAGCCGAATGGATTGTGGTTTTGATTCATGACGTGTGAGCCATATAAATGTTCAAGAATGATGGGTCACATTCCGACATTGAGAATGGGTACCAAACATGGTGATGAAATGTCAAGGATATCAGATCCACTTGGTTAGTCTGATATGGACATTATGAATCATTTTCCAAGGTGCTATGGTCGTGAGGAACATATGCGATAATCACCCTTGAGGGAAACAATAACACAATGGGGTGATAGGTTTCTCTATGATGATGAAAACTTCATAAGAATCATAAAGAAAATTTCACCGGGCCAAGATGTCACTGGTTGGTGGGTCTGAGCCCTCGCATCAGTTACATGACCAAGTGGGGAGATCACTTTTCCTCTTCTGGGGTAATGAAAGATGTGCAATGACCTGAGACACTTAAGATAATGAAGTAGGATATATGAACAATGTATTATCCAAGAAGGGTTTAAGAACCCTAAAACTTGTTCCACCACCTGTCAAACATATTCTCAGGGCGAGGAGATGTGATGAATCATTAATCTAATTCTTTCATAGACCAGGGGGTCCAGTGAGCATAGATTGGGAATTACTAGGGATATAAAGTAGATTCAATGAGCTTCATTCCTTATATACACATACCCTATTATTTTCCTAAACTATCATAATGAGGATTTTAGTGGCTTTAGACTTGACTTTTGTGTAGGTCTCCCTTTGTGGGATTCTAGTCTGACAAGTTTTTCATATCTTTCATTGGAAGTTTATGGTCTTGGGATTTGGAAGACAATGTTATATAGTTTAAGGTTGAAACTATTTGACCAATATGTGAGTAGTTTAAGGTCATTCCACTAGGACCAATCATGGGGATGTAACACAAGAGGCTCAATAGGATACCCAGGGTCAAGAGTACTCTAATAATTGGAAATTCCTTTATACCAGGCCATGATGACTTCTGTTGGTGTGTCTGATCCCTCATATCAATAGAATATCCAAGCATAGAGATCTATATTCCTCTTCAGGGGAAATGAGTGATTTGCGATGACCCAAAATTCTTAGTCCATGAAGTGTGGAACATGGTCTAAGATTCTTAAAAATATAGTGGAATCACTCTATTCTGTAGTTCGACGGGGTGTAGATCTTGTGGTCCTTTGATAACATGGGATAATGGAGTTGGTCGGAATTGTTTATCATTATATAGTGGGGAAATTTATCTCTGTGTAGTTTAAAATCATGTGATAAGGATGTGAGAACCAACATGATTGGTAGAAATATTGTATTTGGGCCCAAGGATGAGAATTTGGACATTACTACATATCTCACAGGAGTGAGAGTCAAGAAACACATAGTTCTTAAAGAACCATGCAGTTTAACATCCTGTGGTAAAGACTTAATTCCATACACTTTAAGGATGATGAGGTGCAGTATATTTCCACGTTTTAGGGACATATTCGGATAGTTTATGGTCATGTGATTCAGACCATAAGATGGAGTCCTAGATAGAGATGGGAAATGTGGTTCCTTGAAGTGAACTAACATGAATGAAGACCAAAGTTGTCTCAGCCACACCACATACCTTTCTAAGAGAACCCGAGACAATGGGGACAAAAGAGGTTATACCTGTGACTAGGCCTGGGGACAAAATATATGGGTGTAAATATACATCTTATGAGGATGAGAATCATACTACACATAGTTCTGAGGTTTCTGTATAATTTAACATCATGCAGTCATGATGTATTTCCATTCAGTTTAACACTGTGTAGTAAGGATGAAGGTCGACCAATAAAAATTAATGGGGATATTATGGTTGGGCCTATGAGTGGAAGTTCTAGTGTCACTACATATCATGTTCCAACAAGAGTCAAACAACACACAATTATTAAATTACCGTGTAGTTTATCATCACATGGAAAGGACATATATCCATGCATTCTAACATCATGCATTGCAGAAGAAGGTGGTAGAACAAGGTCCCAAAGGGGGTGTGCATGAAGTGATAATGAAAACCCAATGTGAATGAAGACCTAAGAGATCTACAACACGATGTATATATATGAATGGGTATTATGAAAAGAGGCTAAAAAGAATGAAGGATTTGTGGTACCTGGGGTTGGATGCAAGGATTAAATTACTGAGTGTTATTATGTATCCCATATGTACGGGAATGAAGAAACACAAAGTTCTAGAAGTACTGTACAATTTAACATCATGCAAAAAAGATGAATTTTCATGTAGTTTAACATCACATGGTTAGGGTGTGGGTCACCTAACATGAGTGGAGATAGATTTCATGACTCCATGCAGTTTTATGTCAGGCGATAAGGTCATATGATATACCAATGTGAAAGGAAGATAATCCTATATAAGGGAAAAATTATGGGTTTGGGCATCACTATATATACTGTGATGACATGAATCAATCCATACATAGTTCTTGGGATACTAGGGTGGTAGTTGGACGACACCAGTGATGATGCTGCTCTCAGAAAAGGTCCATAAGAATATACAGTTTCATATAATATAAGGGGCATCGACCGTGCCATTTAACATCATGTGGTAAGGAATCATTGCACATCCTTTACCTCCTTGTATTTAGTATTATAATGAGTTCATCCCAAACATTTGTGCTCTGTTTTGTGTAGGTAAGACCTTATTGGAATTCCTAAGCTCGTTTTAGCTATGCTAGGTTCCAGAAACGAGGACTAACAAGGGTCCCTTCCAATATTCAAAGGCATGGAGGATTGGATAGGAGTATTTTATGTTATGTTGTTGCAAGTCCAAGATATCGGATTAAGGTGTCCTTATGTATCTCATTAAAAATGAGAATCAAGTAGTATATAGTTTTAGAGAGACTGTACGGTTTAATGTCATGCGGTGAGGATGTGGCTCCATATTTTATTATCATGTGTGATACATTCTAGATAGTTTAATGTCATGTGAAAAGGATGAATATGGGAATTAAACCAACATGGATTCCCTATTCCTAGCGATTATTGAAAGTATTTCTTGAGAAATCTCTCATTGGTGGGTGGCATGAAATGCTCCCCATCCATGGTGGGCAGTGAATATGCTTCCGTATGATAGATGTTATGTATGACATAAAGTCCCTCCCACTTCGGTTCTAGCTTTAGGGGATTCATTCTTGGTATCATTAGGTTTCTAAGAGATAGTACCAGTTCTCCCTATATGAACTAACAATAGTGAACCTTTTTATTGAAAGCTCCTGCTATCAGGTTTTGGTGGACCTCAAGGTTGTCAGTGTTCTTGACCTCTTATTTTCTATAAACTTGAACTCATACAACAATTTCTTCACTTGGTAATCATATGATTGTTTTCTGCAAACATCTATTCGGATTGAGGGAAGTTGGACCTCTATGTGTAGCACTGCCACTGTCTTCTAAACCAATGAGAATGGGGTTTCCTGTGTAGCTGTACCCATGGTGGTATAGTAGGCCCAAAAAACACAGGGGATTAATTCTAGACAATAATTCTTACCCTTATTCACCATATTCTGGAGTATGTTCAATATGGTCTTATTTTAGGCCTCTATCTATCCTTTTTCCATTGTATGATAGTGATATGAGTGATTGGTTTTGATTTTATACTTCTGGTAATGCTTTTACAACTCCACAAAAATGAAGTTGGTACTTATGTCCATAAATATTGTCTGAGGGACTCCTAACCCGGTGATTATATTTGAATTTACAAAGTTGATGATATTCTTCCTTCTAACTTCTTGAGGTGTATCAACTTAAACCATTTGGATATGATGTCGGTAGCAGTAATGATGTATTTAAACTACATTGTGGTGGTTGGGGGATATGGACCCACGACGTCCATCCCTTAAATAGTTATTTTCCTAGAATATATGGATATATGCAGTAATTTTGGGGGTTTATGGATGATTTTTTTCATGAATTTGGAATAAATTATATTTTAAAGTGAATTCCGCGTAGTCTTGTATCATGGTCTGCAAGTAATACCCCAACCATCTTATCTAGTGGAAGAAACTAGTCATAGATTAGTGGGAAACACATGAGATTTTGTGTACTTATTCCTTGATGGAGATTATTTCTCTTTCTTCTATGCACCTGAAGAGTATTCTATCGAAGCCACACTTGTATATGAATTTTTGATCATTTGGTCCATTTATCAAGGTAAAGTTTGCTACTCGATGCTCAGTCTGTTCCTTTACAGTGTGATATTTCGGGAGAGTTATATCCCAAATAGAGCTAATTATGGGATCCATCCACCTAGAGGAAGTCACCAATTCATCACTTTTTGTGGTGGTGTGCACTTGATTGATCTATTTCGTATCACATATGATGATTTATGAGAAACTTATTTAATGTGTTTTGCAGATGGTTTCTTTCTCCTGATCAGGTTCTTCCAAGATATCCACTGCATGAGTTACCAACTACATCGGAACAAGCATTCTTTTATCGGGGGATGTAACACAATGTGTTCTTAAAGGGGAACTCCTCCATTAGTCCCCTAAAATATATTTTCAAGGGGGTATAGTTATTCCTTCACGATGGATTATTCTTTGTGCATATTATTTATCACCAATTATGAATCCCCATTGATGTTCAGGTAGGCTATGTTTATCTATAAATCTAGTTCCAAGTCAGTGATGAGGGATTATTATTCAGTATCATTGTTCATGCAGCCTTTAAACAGTGATAAAGAGTTGGTAAGAACATTCTTCTCTTGAGAGAAAAATATAACCCTTAGATCGACCTGATTGATCTTTGGGTTTTCCATTATAATGCCTATAGGTCTCCAGGAGTCACCATAAAAATAAATATCCCATGTCTGATGATTATCATGGGCATATAATACCTCTTGTTCTAATATCTTTATGTCCTCTAGTGTATTTTTGGGGCATGATGTGCCACCAAGAAGTCAGACGGATAATTCCTTGTTACTATCTTATGGGATATGAATTGAACCTCTTATTGCTATAGAATGACCACCAATCGAGCCAAGTGCATGTTCAACATAGGGCGAACAAGGATGTATTTGAACATGACAATACAAGAGACTAAGTGGAAATCAGGGTGTTATATGTAATGCCTTGGATTTTTCACTGTGACGATGAGGGAAATCCAGTGCATTTGGACATCAAAATATCTGGTATCAATACCCAGAATACTCTAACTGAGGTATTAAAGACCATTCTCAATCCCCATGTCAATATTATGTGTGTGGAGGGTACCCATTGAGTGTTATATGGCGTCTTCATATTATATGAGTGTCCTATTCCAACAAAGGAATCAAAACCGATGGGTGTAGTAGATACTACTTGATATTTTCGAAAGATTTTTAACACTCAATGCCCTATTGGTAGGAAACGCCCTCCTTAATTATCCTCAAGAAGGGAAGGGCTTTGCTAACTAGGTTGGCTATGAATCACCAAATGTAGGCAAGGTTCCCTTGAAACCCCCTTAGTTATTTCATATTCTTGGGGGGGGGTGACATTACTAGGATAACACTGGTCTTCCTCAGGTCTTCCTCGATTCCACAAAAGCTTACCAAAAAACTGAGGAATTTACTTTATTCTACCCCAAAAGTTAAATTTATCGTATTCATGTTGAGACTATGTTTTCAAAATGTGTAAAATATTTTGTGAAGATCTGTGAAGTGATCACATCACTGTCAATATTTGATGACCATGTCATCAACATAACACTTGAAAATCCTTCCTTATAATGGATTAATGATGCGATTCATAACCCAATGATATCTGGAACTATAATTCTTTAATTAGAAGGGAATGGCTTGGTAACATAAGATTCCCTGGGGAACCCTGAAGGAAGTGGCTTCTTCATCATTGGGGTCCATTTTGATCTGATTGTACCTCAAGTACCCATCCAAGAAGGAAAGTGTTTAAAAGAAGGAAATTTCATTGATCAAGAGTTCTATGATTGGAAATGGGAATTCATCCTTCGGTCAATTATGATTAAGGAATCTAAAGTAAATAAAGACCCTAATCTTCCCATTATTTTTCTTGAAATGGTTGATATTGGAAATACATTTTAGGAATTAAAATTCTTATAAAAATTTCAATTTGGTCAATTTGTCAACTTCCACCTCCAAATGTGTGGAATGAGAGGGGTTCATTATTTTGGTTTCCTTCTTGATACCTCAATGCTCTTCGTGTAGTCTGAGATGGTGCGTATACATATCTGGATTCAACATTAAAATTTTGTTATAGTTACAACAATAAACATATCAGTGTTTCTTTATGAATGAGATATAATTGTTCTTCTCTGTAAGGGGAATAGTAGCGCTAATCAAGGAAGGTCATGGGTCTTCCTCTGTCCCCATGCTTATTTACCGAATCTCATCTATAGTGGTGGAAACACCTTACTCGAATGATGGAATGGGTTTTATCTGATCATCCAAATATTCATTCATTAGTGAGTCTAAAGGGATAATTTTAGAGGAGGATGGGAGTTTTAGGGACTCTCTATCACTATAAGGGTGAGGGAGGTCATTAAAATAAATATCATCATCTCTTGTCATCTTATTTGCGGTAGAGAGATGGTGGAGGTGGATATTTTATGGAATAGGAGAGGCATGAACCTCTAGGACTGGGTCTACTATTTTGACCACATTTATGGGGAGCATGTAATCCTCATTGATCATGCTCCAGAGATTTATATGTGAGGTCCATAAACCATTGGGGGTGAGAACCTGTACGACATCATCCTCTATTGGCTGCTTGGATCCCTACTTGTAGACGTCTCCTTCAACATATATGTTCCTCAAGTCTCAAAGGGGGAATCATCTCCATGATGTATGCTGACATTGAAATTGATGGGGCTACATCCAACATTTATGGAATGTTAATGGTACCATTGAGTGGCTATGGATCCATGGTATTCTAAGGAAAACATTATATGTGGTGTCTTGATAGACAACGATGAACTCAAAATTAGATGTGAGCTCCCCAAATTGGGTCTCTATCATAATAATTACGAGATTTCATTGATCAAATTTATCATACCCTTAGATGGTATGATTTTTAGGGTATATGTTATCTTCACCAAACCCCAAACAATAGAGGGTTTGGGATGGGATGAAATCGATCTTGGATAAATTTTTGACCAAAAACCATTGGACGTTGATGTTATTGAGTTTTCCTGAGACATAAAAGGGTCTCATGTTTCTCAAGATTGCCTCATTCTGATCTTGATTAGTGAATGAGATGGTGACATGAAATCTTAAGGATATGGTTTCTTCTCAATAGACTTTGGCCATAGTGACTTATGTATCAAATTTTTATGGGGTTTGGAGGGCTTAAAAAAGTTCCTCCTTAAGTTATTTTTAAAGGAAAAATAGATATAGGATTTAGAAATTTGATGGAGTTGTAGCTAGCTATTTCAAAACATCATAAAATTGTACTAGAGATCACTATTTCCTAGTATGGGGTACTTCATGGCATGCTTCATGAGAGCTAGGAAGGCTAAGATTGATGGACCTAGAAATTTCACAAAGGTTGAGGAAGTATTCTCTGCCAATGGAATAAGTTGTGCTGGCCTTCCCCATTATCTGTGTTGATTAGGTTGAACCCCTTATAAGATGTCATGTAAGATGATCAGGTAGGAGAGACCACAGGAGGGCTCTGAGGCACCTTCCTTCCTTTTTTGGCCTACTAAAGCACTTATACATGAGTCTCGTCTATATATGTGTCTTTTGTGGGGATATGATCATGATAATGACTCCATAAATATCTGTGATGCCCCATTTATCCTAGTATTTTGAATATGAGACCACCCATTCCCCTTTTATATGCAGGAAAACCTTATTATGGGGCATACTCATCATCATAGAAGGGGTTTTCAAGTGTATTTTGTTTACAAAACTGAATACAATCTCTTCACTGATGAGTATTCCATTTGGTGGGTCTGGTTTCCATGCCACAGATGTTGCATGGAAGATATTTGAAAGAGTTATTGTCCACTTTGGAGAATAATATGACTCTTTCTCTTCTATTTCATCCTGATTTTGATAGTCAAACCCACCCTTGGCTGGTACATTAGACTTATCCTTTTTGAGAGGTGGAACTGCTGGAAGTTTGTGAAACTGTTCCTTGAGGGTTCCATGGGGTTGATAAACTATTTTATAATACATCCAATTTTCAAAATTATATGCTTTTCTAATAGGAACATTCTTCCATTATTCCTCTTCCTTTGACATGGAAATGGTTATGCAATCCAATTTTTTTGGAGAATATTCAAATTTCACCTTTCTAGAGTCAACCATACCCTAATGGATGTCCTTAAAGAAGAAACAATTCTAGTTATTATAACCCAACCTTCTATAGAAAAGGTAGTAATGTGGATGTTTTGTGAGGTTGAGTTCATCATGCTTCCTGGGCTACAGAAGCATGAGTAGGTTTCTATCCATGGATGAGAGCAAGTAGCCCGAGACTTGCTCATTTTTAAGGAGTACACGTTGTTCATTAATTCTTGAAATATTTGGTAGCCCTGGTTTCTTTGTTCTTCTTGATGAGGGAGATTTGGTGGCTTCCATCTATCAACAAGAGGTTCTAGGTTGTTCAGATCTTTCCTAAGTGTTTGGGATATTGCGGGCTTGAGGGCAACAACCATAGATTTTTCTCTTACTGGATTTTTTCCTTGTGTGTTCTCATGGGATGATACTTGGATTAGGTTCATTGAATAACCTCTTCATGAATTTGTGTTGTTTCAGTGAACTCCCTAAATCCACTTGGATATTTCATGGGGGTTAAGGGTGTTTGGATCTCATCCATGATATTTTTAGTACATATTTCCAATAGTTTTTCCAATGATTGTGGGATGCTAAGTGAATAGGGAATACCCTTCCACCATTCTATGAAATCTGATACCCTTTCATTCTCATGCTAATTTCAGTTTGTTGGGTCGATGATCATCGTCTTTCTCATTATTGAACTAAATTGGTTAAAGAACTAATGACTAAGGTCTTCCCATCCAACAATATATCAAGCGGGTAGACATCTATACCAGATGAAGGTTGGCCCTCTCAGTGAATATATGAAACACATCAGATTAGACACATCCTGTTGATCCTAATCACCCATCATAAGCCTTTATTGAGACACAAAGTATAACGACCCATACTTTATATACATTGTTAATACTTCAAAATTGAATCATACTTATTACAACATATAACAAAACCACGAAAGGACCGTATCGGTATAGTGTCTTTAGAAACTGGGAAACATAAACAACTGGTTCATAAAGCATCTACTTTGCCTCCCATTTATTTCATCATATCTAGAGTCCCTTTTTGGCATATTATACTTAATAACCTTCTTCTTGACCTGGGGAAACAAAACATACAAAAGGGTGAGCTCAAATTCTTAGTAAGGGTAAACAAAATAAATATCAATCACATCATATACATAAGCACATAACTTTTGGAAATCTTAACCTGAAAAATAGATCATAATTTCATAACATGGGATAAGTCTTAGTAGTGAAATGTAATCCCAATAATCATAACTTAAAACATGAAACATTGTGTCATACACACATAATCATAGAGAATAATTTCTTATTAGTCAAGACTCATTTCCAAGACTATCTTAGTGGACAAATCCCATTTCTGAACCGAGTTCACTCCTCGTTTCAGTCCTGTTTCACTGAACCGGTATAACCTACTGTTCCAGCCATGTCTATCTCATGAGATATAAAATCTTTACTGAATGCATTGGAGGGAGATATAGGTCCCACCCATCTCATAATGATACCATTCTTATGTGTGCCACAAAATCATAAATCATACATCATTTCATAACCCATGTAGTAAAAATGGGATTCTTAAACAACATGACATCATAAAAAAATTCATATAAGATAAAGAAATTCATAAAAATATTTCCATCACAACATAATCAAATCCCTGTAATAATAGGGATAGAAATAGAACCCTATATTATCTTATATGGAAAATAATTTTGATAAAACACTTGAACTCCATTCTTGAGGAAAATATCCTTTCTACTTCATAAAACATTTTTCCTTTCTTAACATGTCATACAATTTTAAACTAAAAGAAGTTGTTTAAAAATAAACTTGAAAACTTGTAAATGAAGATTCTTGGAAATATTGTTTTAAAAATCCATTCATTCCGTATAAGTTAAAAAAACATTCTACGTACTTTTGTCGGAAAAGTCAAAAAAATACCTCGTACGAAAAACGAAAAAAGAATCCTTTTATATCTTTTACTAAAAACTCACCGAAGGGTAAAATTGGATTTAAACAATTTTAGGTGAATGTAAATAATATTTCATATTGAAGAAACATGGATGTGAATGATAAAATACACCCCAATAAATACCAAAGTATAAACAATCTCGGATAAAAATGAGATTGTGATATTTCCCTTACCTTAGGTCCGATATGCTTTGTACATGTCCAAACCTCCTGTATAATGAATTAAATAATGTTATTGACTTATTACAGAATCATATTAATTATTATGATATCATATATGGTTAACTTATGACTTTATATTACCCGATCTTTTGTAAATTCCATGTTAAAAAAGCGTTTTGGGTAAAATCGTTTCATTTATCGTAGGTGTTTGGACTTGTTGTTCTTGACATTATTATTACATATATCATGATTTACATACTTCCAAAATATAAAACATGATTTATATATCATATATATTCAGTATATATATATATAATATAGATAAATGAAATGAAACACACCGTTCATGGAGACGGTAGTCCGTACGTACGCATGAACGCTGTTTTCCTTTCCTTATTGTCTTGAATGGAAGTAAGTAGATGACATACATATATATACATAAATCCAGTAGATTTAACATGTCATATATTTCATTATTATTCATTATATATACTTTATAGTCATTCATGAATGGTTAATGTGGAGAATGAATCTCATCGCGTCGTGGAGACGGTAGTCCGTACGTACGCACGAGCGATGATATCGTTCTCATGATCGTGTACTTGTGTTGAAGTGTATGTATACTATTTCAGTATCAATATAACTTTATAATAATCATATATAGTTACTCATTACACCATTATACCCATCCAATTAAGGTCGTGGCGGAAAATAGATTACACCACGGCGTGGAGACGGTGTTCCGTACGTACGCACGCGCGGTGATTTCCTTTTTCTGTAGGATTGATAGAAGGTTAATTAGAGTTGTTTCATATTTATAATAACATATCAGTATATAATAAATACTTATGTTATTACTTTACCATGAAACAACTAAATAATAAGAAGTTGAAGAAGAAAGAAATTTAAAAAGATCGGTAATGGATATTACCTCTTTTTGACGCGCCTTCACTTAACCTCCACTTAAAGAACAAAGGATGGTATTTGAAGAAGACCAGGACCTCTAGGATGATACTAGGGAAGTGTAGAAGATATTTTGGCAGGGTTTTTACGATCTTGAATGCTCAAATTTGTGTGAGGAGGAGAGATAGGAGGTGCCCTTTTATAAGGGAGGAGAGGGGCACCTTTGAAATAACTAAAAATATTATTTTATTATAAAGTCAAGTTCGGTTTTAAATAGCTACAAATTGATTTATTTAGAATCTAAGGTGGGTATGGGTCTAAATACACTCATCCAATAGTATTTAGACAAGTTTAGGTTCCTATTTTAACCTTATCATTTATATTTAACATTAAGTTAAATAATTTTACTTTTACCGTGTCTTCTTGTGTTCTTATACTATAAGGTTAATAAACTTACTATAAGCAGCCAAACGAACCACAAATTGTTTATTATTAATATATATAACCTTATATTAGTCATTTGGACGAAACTTAGATTTTTAGGAATAAAATAACAATTACTAATATAATATTTGTTTTAAAAACTATTTTATGTCAATTTAGACACTATTTAGTAATTAATTTTTGTGAAAATCATAACAGAATGATTAGTTAGAAAACAGTTAATTAAATCAATACTAACATGTCATATTAACCTATAAAATTATTGTAATTCATAAAAAGTCTCAAATTACATTTATTTTGGTGTTTATAACATCAATTATGTCAATATTTCATTAATGAGATAATTACTGCATCATCTTTGTGTCATAAATAAATTAAATTATTTAATGTCTAAAAATTACAAATAAAATACCATTATGTAGGAAATAGTTTTATATTTCTAATGAATATTTATAGTAGAATTTATCTTATGTATAACCCCATATTAAAAATTTTTTAGTTATTAAACTTTGATTTTAACTATTTTAACCCTTCTTTAAATAAATTAATAATAAATGTCCTAATGTAATCCAAGTGGGCCTAAATGGTCATATTTTATTCCTAAGTTTGTTTTTGGTCGAATTACACTTGTCCAATAGAATTAGGACATGTGTTAGGGTAATAATAATATCATTTTTACCCTTAATTACCCTATTTACTTTTAACCGTGGTAAAAAAAGTAAAAAGTTACTATTCACCAAAAATTATTTTCATCTCATTGAACCACATTTTACTTACTGACATCAACCGTGTGTCTCGGATTTTTGAAATTCCACTCACAGAAGCGGTAAAATTACGTTTTATGAAAAATTCATTTTTCTTAACTACCACTTAGTGGTTTCACTATTCATCAAAAAAATGAAAGTTTCCAGAAAAATACCAAAAATTAGGCCTAAGCTATATTTGATATTATGAACTCAAAAATGATTTCTATTTTACCCAATTCAAAACATATCAGTTGCATTAATTAATTAATTCCCGTCGTCAAAACAAATAGCGTGTTTTTAAAAGATAATAACTAGCAAAAGATTGACACTTATTTATGTCTGGTTAAAATGTGAAATTACATCCAATGAAAAAAATTGTATTAAATTGTAAAAATATATTCTTAATATACTTTAAAACCACTAAAATTAATAATTTATCACTATTAATTACTTCGATTAAAAAATTTGTTTTTAATTAAAATTTAGTAATTTTCATTATTCATCAGAATATGAAAGTTATCCGAAATGTACCAAAATTTCACCCTAAGCTAATTTCGATATTACGAATCCAAAAATGAATTCCATTTTGAGAGATAAAATTTTTAAAATTTTAAAAGGTGGTTATTACTATTCATAACGGCTAGTTTTAATAATATTTCAATAGCATATCGTTGTTTAGTGAAACTCGGTATTGCGTACTAAACACGCTATCGAGGAAGGTCGCGATTGCGTGTAATTCAAGGCAAGTCAAGGATGCGTGTTGTGCAAGCTCCTTTTGGTGTAGCGTACAACACAAGCCATTAGTGAAATTAAAAAGAATATTTTTCATAAAATCTCGGGGTGTTACACAAAGTGTGTGAGATGATGCTCAAGATCTCTTGCACCATTGAATATAGAAAATCTAGGATTTCCTATTTTTGGTAAAGGTGGGTTATCATCTAACCATTCAAGATTTTTCTTCTTCTCAGGTTGCACTGGAACACATTTCTCTTCCATGTCTTCCATATGAGTGACCTGGGATTCAATGGTAGTGAGGAACTATAGAGGTACTTTTTATTGAGCTGCCTCCCATCCCTAGGGAGGAGGTTGTTGTCGATAAGGTGGTCCCACATTCAACTCCAAATGATCCTCAATTTTTCCTATGATCAAGGAGTTACCATGGTGACGGAGAGGCCGTTTCCACAGTGGGGGTAAGTCCCTATCATTATTAGCTTCCTTTTTTATATGGACGGGTTGTCTAGGCCTAGAGCTAATATAATATTCATACATTTGTCTAGTTGAAGGATCAAACATAGGGGGGAGAATATTTAACTTTCATTAGAGAAGATACACTATGGGAATATTCCCCCAGAGTAGCTTCTTATTAAGATGCAAGAGAGCTCATATTTGACTCTCATATTGCAACAATTTCTATTTTTAAGATGGAAACCTAGGTGTAGTTGCTTATTTCCCTTTATATTTACAGAAGTTCCTCCATGGAGGTGGAAACTCATTATTAAGTGATTCCAAATTCTAGAGAATTCTTTGAATCTGAGTGTGTGCACCCTCATTTGATGCATCCAAATCGACTTCCTCCTAGGGTATGTCCACAATGTTACGACCCTATTCTCCTGGATATTGATCCATCTCAACCATGTTAATAGTGACAAAGTTCATAGAGGCATATTGAGCAATGATGGTTGTTCCATTGCTTTTTAGACAGTAATATGGTTCTGTAAGTCTATTAGTACGGTCATTATTCGAACCCTTGGACTTATTTGTATTTTTTTTGGATTGTGACCCTAGTGGAGCATGATTTCTTTCACTATACGATCTTCTCATCCTGGTTTCTGAATTATGAACATGATGGAATTTCTATTCAGGTTTGTTAAATGAGAGCCAAACAATAGAGGTTTGTCTTATAGTGAGAGGAACTGGTGGGATTCCAACCGTTGATCTCTTCCTTCCAAACCAGAGAATACTGATTCCCTCTGTAGTGATGATAATGATAAAAATTCCCCCAGGACAATGGAATGGGGTTTATTAGGGGCTATCATTAAACCTAAATATGTAGTTGTCCCCATCTAATTGGGGTTGAGGTGACCTGGAATTTCAATTCATGTCTCCCATACCTTTTCAGGGGATAATAAATATAGAGATAGATATTGAGATATAAATTCCCCTAGCCCAATTGACTAGGGTATTATTGTGAATTATACTACCACATCCAAAAATTTCCCTATAACTAATGACCCGAGGGATGGATTTAGTGGAAAATATTCTACTATACTAGAGGAAAAAGTCCATTCCATGATTAATTCTATGGTAGCTGCAACTATAGTCTCCGTGATGTGGAGTAGTGGTGAATGTGTGAGAGTTGAGTGCAATGATAGCCCATGACGAGGATCGTTCCATGCGGGTTGTTGTCCAGGTGATCACAACTGCGATCTGTGTGTTCAAAACTACCTCCTATTATATTGAGTGGCCTAGTTGGAAGTCCTGATGGATATCCTCTCTACCCATTTACAATTTCTATGAAATTTTGGAGTGAGGGAATTCTTTTGTACCGACCAAGTAGCTCGAGAATTTCCGCATCCCTTGACTTTGCTAGAGGATATAACAATACAAGATTTAATGTTTGAGGGGATCTACTATTCCAGGGGAGCGGTGAAGTGTATGGCTCCAAAATATCCCAATCCATGAATTCAGATTCCTGATGAGGATTTATAGAACAACTTCGAAAGTTTCTTTATGTAATGGTGGCGAGCATGTTGAAAATTGGAATTGTGGCTTTCTTGTTTTGGATCCAGGGCCATGTGGATAGTAGCTTGGTCGAGCTAGAAACTGAGTATTTTGATGGTCTAAAGGTGAAACCCATATCTCAGATAAGGGATATTTGGAACCTTTAGTAATTTATGTGTATCCCACATAGTATGGCATAGAAAAGGAATGTTCTCCTTTTCTATCTTGTTGTGGATCTCATAGTTGAGTGTAGCAAGGGGTAAGAAAAAGAGGGATATTTTTTTTCTAGATAACTCTCCCCATAGGTCAATTTTGGCCTATTCGTCATCAAACTTACATGCCTCCACCAAACTGAACAATAGAAGATGAATCTGGTGGTTTCTTGCTGACGGGAGTGAAGTGCTGATGGATGCTGATGGGAAAGTATATACAATTGACCCTCGTGTTTTGGGAAACTCTTTATACAATTTTGTCGGTGTTTGGTTCACCTCAATATCATGAGGTTATTGAAAAAATGGAGGAATTATTTTCCCAAGGGAGATATCTCCATGGGGAGGTTGAAAACGGTAGGCATCAGGAGTAGAGTCCCTGTTATCCATCTCCACATTACCACAAGGAGGAATCTCATGGTAATGAACATATTATAATTATGCTTTAACAAAAGAGTCAACAGAACCTGATAGTGGTGAGAGAATGCCTATAACAACTTCAAGGAAACTATAATTGTGAAAATTAGAAATATTGGTCCTGTTCTACATCACTGTCAGTGTATGACGACCTGCGTTTCGTGGTTGTGAAGGGATTGGGGCCTGTTATACGATAGTTTCCAGAATTTTTATATAACTGCATGGTTATACAGGGATATGATCCCACTACTAAGGATATATTAGAATAATTTGATAAGATGCATCACTATTGACAGGGATATGAGCTTTTCCTGAGGCATGTGCCACTCTCACATTGTGAGCCTCAGTCAAGACAGCGGTATGGGGCCGATCTTTAGCCTTTAGGATATGATGAGGGTCTGTGTTGGCATGAGTTTGATACTTCCCTAAGGTGTGTGATATTCTCCCTAGGTTGGACCTGATTGGATCAGGGATATATGTATGGTCTGAATATGTATTCCCTACCATAATATGCTGAAAGATCACCAAAATAAGATAACAAATATGAACCTCCTTCTATATTTCCTTGGAATGATGCTGGTGCAGTCATTTGTTGGGGGAAGTAGGAATATGGGCCTTGCTTCTCTGATCTGCAGGAGTATGTTGAGAAGATTAACTGATATAAATATGATCCTTTCCCAAGGATTGTTCAACTCTCACCTATTTTGCATCGGCCAGAACAATGAAATGGACCTGATCCTGGGCCTCTAGATTATTCCGTATTACTTATTTGATAAGCATGTTCCCATAACCCAAGGCATGTGCCTCTCTCACTGGTTGTCACCAGTTAGAACTTGATTATGATCCTGGTCTTATACATAACCCTTTATAAAGATATGCTGATAATCCTACTGTGTGGGAGTAAGAATGTTCACTTTATCTGATAAAATCACTTGATCATGAGGATCATAATGTTGAGTAATCATGGCTGTAAAGATAGAATTATGCACATGCCCCTTGATCTGAATCTATACTAGAATATGCTGGAGGAGTTCTTCAACTATTTCTATGATGTATTGACATTTTAGAAAAGTCTGTGCAGGTATATAAGCATGCATGCTTTCTATTTCCATGACATGTTGAAATATATCTTATATTGAAGAGAGGAAGTTATACAAATTATTCCTTATAAGTTCCATCAAGATATCATAATGGGATTCATGAATAGGGGTTGGAATTTGAAACTCCTCCATATTTGCTGTAGGAATACTCCCATAAACATGTTCTAAGGGAGTAGGGATACAAGCCTATTGGATGGTCATTTCCAGTGTATGATGGGGGTATTATCAGTAGGAGCAGGTATATTAGATAATTACCCGGTATACAACGTCTTCCTTCCCAAATATACCTTCCTTGGCAGAGCCCGTACATGGGTTTCCAAGGATACTGTCTTTCAGGAGGTACCCTCAGCAAACGGCTGATAGGTACCAGTACGATGATACTGGTGAGGATGGTTATTAGGCAGCCTTCGTGATAGTTCCGGAACTACAAGGGATCCAGATCCAGCCTTCTGATCATCCTTCATCGTGTGCAGAAGGTGGTGGTTGTCACACTACAAGAATAAGATCATGAAGTGATTGGTCATGCCTATGGGAGCCATTAGTTTAACATCAACCTTTTTCAAGTGATGTGGACTCACCAACTTCCTTTCTTTCATAATCTCACAAGTAGAATTCATAGATGGAATTGTACCATATCAGTGGTACTCTTGAATAATTGTGTTATCTACCTGCTGCTCAAGCCACCTAGTAGGGAAGATCATTTTATGACCCATGGGGGTCATGATGGAGGATAATGTACCAAAACAAGTAATTGAAGATGAGGACATTCTATTGGATCATGGGTCTAAAATCATGTATACAATAAGGAACAAGACCACAAATTAATGCTATATCATAGGCATAATAATGCTCAATCGGATATGAATTGTTAACACAATTGTCTTTCATTCCCTTTTTGGCCATTCTAATCTTGTGGAATTTTCAACGCAAGGATGGAATTATAGGAATCATAGTTTATGATGGTCTTACTTCTTCTTTTTTGTATATTGATTACAAATAAAATTGTTCTAAGAGGCTCATGTCGAGCCTATCAGTGTTGTTTGCGTATAAGGGGAAAGAAACATGGATCAATGGATTATAACCAAATTTTCTGTTATTAGAGGTATTTTCATAAGATTCATCACTTTTGTTTGTGGATAAGGACAAATAGAATTGTTCGATGTATTATAACCCAATAATTTTATTTATTTTAGAGATTCACATTGGGTTCACCAATTTTGTTTCATGCACGATTTTGTTGCATGGGATGGATTTCGCACATTGAGTTACCATTTTAACATTTCCCTAAAACAATCAATGGTTCCCTTTCCATATCTAAAAATGGACCTACTTTCCACATTCCAACAATCATCTAGGTTTTTAGGCCCAATGACTCTAGTGGGCTCGTATTAGCCTAGAGGATGGGAGGTTAGGCTCATCAGACCTTTCTAGGGATAATTTTTTCCTAATTCAAGACACTCTTATATATTTAAGACATGATCATGAATCTATTAATAATATTTATTTGGGAATAGTTACCCTAATAAAATGGATATAGGTTAACTCTCTTTTATGTGAAAAAGATTGGGATATCTTTTGTTAATCCATCTATAAGTATCTCAGGTTCTTCATAATTTCCAGTAATGAGCGGTCACCTATATGAAGAAATCATATGACCAAGTGTTTCGGGATATACTCCCTGTTATGGGTGTGGCTGGTATTCCAAGGATGGTATTGATCTATTATGAGTTATCCTATGTATCTTGGTTATTGTAGGAATCAAAACCCACGTTGTTTGTTGATCATTGCAGTTTAATGTCACTCTGTAAAGACCAATATGGGGGATGTTGAAAGGAAAAATATTTGATCTTGAGTCTAAATGATATTTCATATATATCTTAGTTATGGTGGGAATTAGAGTTCTCATAATTCTGTTTTGTGGTGCCTTATACACTAAGGCTGCATTGGTGAATGGTTGTTTGATGCCTAATGAGGTGTTCATCACACCCCCTAAGACCACACGATTCATGTTCATTGTGAGAAATAAGGTTGAGTTCAAGATCAACCTAATGGAATATGTATATGTTATTTTCATATTAGTTCATTCTTAGAGTGTTTCTATATGGATTTCAGGACATTAGGGAGGAAGCATATGTATCCCTATTTTAGTGGGAATCAGATTCCTCATAGTTCTCTTAAGAGATGTCAGTTCTTACACATAGAGGATACACTGGTGAATGGGAAATATTATCTACAAGGTGTAACATGACCCTATTGGAATACCCTACAGTTAACCACATGAATTTTCATGACACATGTGGATGGTTTCACGAGAGCCATGGTGGCATGGTTCGAGGGATGTCACATGTCTTGGATGACACATCGTGGGACATCACAAGACTATTAACACACATATGGGGGTGTATCATGTATTGGATGAAACCTTAGGTTCCATCACATGATGATGGATATATGTCTAGGGGTACACCAAAAGAGATGGATTTTCATGTCTAGATGTGTTGATAAGAATCAGCTGACATGAGTGGGTGTAGTTATATGAGTCAGGTGGTGTATCCTAAAGAAGTTGCAATTATATGGTGTTTAACCCAGAGGGTTTGTAGGATCCAATTGGATACCCAGAAGGGTCTGCAACACTTGTCTCAACATATCTGAATAATTCAACACATCCTAAATGAATTGTTGAAGGGATTCCATGATGTATGTGTGGTGAGACTTGGTACCATTGAATGTTCTTCATTGACACATGAGAACCATGTAGAGGTCCACAATCTTGTATTGTGATTTGTATTCCACTTTGAATCATGGTTTTATCTCCCAGGATTTCATGTGCCTTGGTTTGGTTTACTGTTAGTTTGTTTGGGTCTCGCATGATCCAAAGGACATGCGATATGGTCTTCGCATGTCTTGCCAGAAGTCCTTCACGTGATCTTTTATTGATAATCAAGAGGGATTTATGTCTAGTGCATTCTGAATCTGGTGGTCCACCAGTTTATATCATGGTGGAAAGTTGACCGGTCACATGATCATATGTGTTCATATGCACGAAGTCTGAGAAATGATATTCATAGTAGTGGTATAGGTTGAATCTTGTATCATCCGATCAATCAACCAATGAACCAACCAACCCTTTTTCTGAGTTTGAGTAGATAATATATAAGTGTATACATATGTGTACTTGGTGGTCTATATTTTTCATCTAGAATGAGTCTAGGATGGAGTCGATGAAGGTTCTGGTAGTACATAGTATCGTGGGTCTCTATGGTGGACCGCATTAAGGGCACCCTCTGATTTTCAGTGGCCGCAAGTCCAATAATCTTTTATCATATTATTTATGAATATCTAGGACTTGAGATTTGATGGAATTCCATTAAATCATTCTAACATGTTTAAGGGTCTTATCAAGATGAAAATGACTGTTATAATGCTTTCACGAGTCCTTGGATGTCTGGTATTGGGGTCTCGTGGGACCATGCTGAGGGTGAAATGGATGCATCACATACCCTTGAGTGGCCACGAACCCTTCTCACCTTCTCCTTTCCATCTCCCATCTCTTTATATAACCATGGTCAAGAGCCATGTGAGATTTCACGTATTACAATTAGGGTATTTCCTCCATTTTTTTGGGATTCATCACATGACCAATGTGAGTCGTGTGGTAGTGAGTTAGAATCACATGGGAAAACCTATTTGTCTGTCCTTAGATCACCATAGTGTTTCTTGGACATGTACATGGTCTTCTGTGCAATGAGGATGAAAAGCCTTTGGGGCTTCTCAAGACAAGGGAGTCATGACACCATGGTCTCGCGGTGTCTCACGAATCACTCAAGGCACACTTCACATGTAATTCAGTGACTACAGACAGAAATATTCTCCTCCTTTATAATCCCTATGTTTTATGTGACAAGGGTTTGAAGTTATGCACGTTTTCTCAAGTAATATTTGTTAATATTACCCAATTTTCCAATGGTGTCTCATGTGACTAATGTGGATCATATAATAGTGTGGAAGTATTATGGACAAAACCATGTGCCTATCCTTAGAGAACCACATAATTGTATTGAGTTTTCCATGTGTCATACCTTACGAGCCAAAGGGGTTTGACAAGGAACAACAAACAAGTCTTGGTTGATTACATGTCTCTAGGTGTACACTACATGTCCTTTGGTGATTTTGATCCCCTCTCACCTCCTCCTAGTTATCTCCATCATTATTTGTGATGAAGGATTAGATGTCTCTCAAAATGTCTTAGAAAACATCTATGGAATATATTTTTCCCAATGATGATTTTTTAGGTGATATCTATGAACACCAAGGGTCCCAATTTTTAATTTCTCTATCTTATATTTTTTAGGTAATCTAGGTGATTTTTTAGGAACTTTCTAATGAAATACCATGTGACCTAGGAGGCGCCCATCTAGTTGTCACCGTTCAGCCACTGGTGAGAAAAGGTGTTCATCGAGGAGGGTTCTATGGGACATGCTATGAGATTGGTTCCATGCATGGATACAACATGTGACCTTGATATGGTCACATGATATCAAGTCTTTTAGTGGATTTACTAGTATTCAATCTTCCTCTTCTTACCTTCCCTCATGTGTAAGATAGTAACCATCTTTGTATGTTTCTTCCCTTGTGATTTTGTTGATGCATGTTTAGTTGGCATCAATAGTTCTGTTTGGAAAACTTGGTACACTAAATTCATTGACTATATTATACAATGATTAATCAAATATTTAATATATGAAATAGATAATGTTATCTTATAAATATTTAAACAACTGAAAATATTACCAGATTCAATATTTTTCTAGAAAACTACTTGACCCGATAGTGGGATGATTTGTTTATCTTGAGTTGATGAATTTCTCTGTGAAACATCCTGTAATAGATATTATGTAATTTTATAGAAATGCATGAAATTTCACCTCCTTTTCATATAAATGTATATTTTAAAAATTATATTAAAAGGATAATATATATTTCAATACCAAGTGCTTATCATGACTATGGATATCAACAACAACATTTCATTTCTCTCTAGAAACCCCTTTGTATACCTTATCATATAGCTACTAAGTGTTAAAAGGAATATCGTTGAATTAATTCCATAATATCCACTGAAAATCCTTCCATTTCATACCCAAAATTTTCAATGTCCAATTTCATGCTATAAGTTCAGCAATGGGGAAGTGGAATAACATATATAAAAAGAGATTAATTATTAATAGATTAGAATTTAAAAACATAATTACATTAAATTACACCATAATGCATTGAAATTAACTTTATCTCAAAATATATTACTTCATTTTCCCAAGATTGAGTGACATACCTCAAATCATAATAGGTAATTAGTTGGGTAACCAGCTCCACCACTAGATGTCCTAGAATCATGAAAAAAATATTGTTACATCATCAATAGGTACTCCATAACAATCCAATGGGATAACTATCTTCAATTAATTTAGATTCTATTAATATGAACTCATTATATTTCTTTCTTTAGTAACATTTGTTTTCTTCATATTTTATAAAAAAAATTTAGCAGTAAAAAAAAGCACATTAACATTATTCACATTAAAATTTGTACCTATAATTGTAACCCTTAATATCCTCCTGAAGGAACAGTAGTGGTGACCTACCCACTCATCACTTATTCTACTGAATAGGGAGGCATTATCTCATATAATGATGGGATATTGATTAAGGGTGTGTTAAATTCTAAAGAGAGGCAGGATGTGAGAGATGGTGTATGGGGGTAGATGGATAGTGTATTAGATTAAATAGGGAGGGAGACTGGTGGATCATCATCTATTAGTGTGGTCAAGCGAACATCGACTGGGTGTTGACTGGGATCAATGAAACACTTCCTCTTTGTCATTTCTATCATTTAATCAAATAAAATTAACTTTAAAACATATATTTTATGAAATTCATACAGAAAAAAGAAGAATATAAATGATAACAGATACACAGTACTTACAAACAAAATATACATATCTATGATTGTAAATGACTACACATATAACATAAGTCATTAGTCATTAATGTTATCCTTCTTTTAAACATATATATACCAATGTGTCTATACATTATTAAAAAAATTAAAACACATAAGTATTACTAGGTAGGAAAAAGATAAAGAGAAGTGAAAAAACATAACCCAAGTAGTCATAAGAGGATTAATTCAAGTACTATAAAATTAAACATAAAACGTGATATCAATCATAGATGTTATTATGTAAAATATAATTAAGAGAAAAATTATACAATCATTAACATTCCAAATTCATAAAAATAACATGCTTCATACTTGATGTTTTAATATTTCTAGTCTAATCAATTATTGTAAAATTCCTCCCCCACTTGTTATATTAATTCCATTTATCCTTGGGACAATAAGGGATAATATCTAATACAAAATATTAATTGGTATCACATCTATCTATCAATTTAACCTATGTTACCTAAGAGTTCAAATTGGAATTTCAAAAGAACCTGATGAAAAAATATTAAAAAATCAGGATATAGTGTCTAATAAACACACCATAAAAATCACACAACTCACTTCCATTCACCTAATACAATACATCCCATTTAATTAATGATATTATCAAATTACTCATTTTTATAACAGAACATCCAAAATTAAAAAAATTAAAACCTAAAGGGAAACCAACTCATGGTTAATTATTTACATGAAGAAAACACCATATTTTTTTATAATATAGAATTTTGGGTTTATAAAATGTGTTGAATTTAGGATCAGTTATTTTCTAGATATGTATAGAAATGTAACATCACTTAAATCCATCTTTAAAACAATATAAAATATGATGCACATATTAATGACTCAAAATAATAATCACGATAAAGAAATATAATATCTATTATGACAACATACACATAGAAAACCCATATATAATGATTGAAAATTTATAAATTATAGGAAACCCAACTGTATAAATCATGTTTAGTCATTTTTTGTAAAATTCATTTATTTTAGAAAAAACCCTTATAAACATTTTATAAAACACATTGTGTATGCCAATTTATTTTTGAAGTAAAAATGTATTTAAATTATGAAATTCCCATTTTAAGAAAAAAGGGTAATCATAAAAAATATATAATTCCATTTAAAAAATAAACATAGATATGTTATATTACCGTTATTTACCTAATATAATTGTTGTAAGTTACAAGAACATTATAAAATTTAATCTTCCTTAATCACATTCTATATTTAATCAATTATCAGCCATTAATGACCAATGAAACCTATAACCGATGACATGATCAATAAAATACATTAAGAAAAATTTTAATCTAAATATTTCCCTTATACATTGATACCTAGGTGATGTATACAAGTATTCAACTACAAAATAAATCAAATAAGAAACCACATATACATAGAAAACCAAAATCCACATCATTAATGCTTTCAAAAACCTTATTCCAAATCCAAAAATTGGTTGGAATTAGTAGTATTAGGATAAATAAGGATATGGGGTAGGGGAATAAGTGATAAGGAAAAAATATATAGGGATTATCATGGGGGGATTTGGGGGAGAAGGGGGAGAATGTGGATTTTCAGGGATGGTTAGTGGGAGAAGGCTAAAGTGATGGTTTAGTGTACTCAGGTGTGAACTTAAAATTGGAGAGGACTCATGTAATGTTTCAAAATTTCTGTATATTTTTTTTCAATTATATAGAATTATTTTGAGATTTCGAAATCTAACGGTACACGATTCTGAGGCCCGGAGTGCCGGGAATGATCCATCGATGTTTTGTTACACTTTAATTAGCGCACGTAAGCAGTTTTCCTAAAAAAGTAGGATAAATTTTAAATGGTAGTCCAGATCAGAAATCTGAGGACACTGTTGCCTTCAAAATGACAGGTTTACCCTAGGCGCGAAGTAGGTTTGGTCAGCGTGGGCCTCCTGTGAGAAAACCCAAAAAATGGTATAATCATAAATAAAAATAAATAAATTATTTTAATTTTCAAATGCTTATCACTCACAAACGGTAGCTCGGATTGAAAATCCAAGACCACCATTGAATTTGTGGGGGAATTATTTATTTAATAAGATACTAACATTGGCCGGTGTGTGCCACCAGTTAAAGTTAGTTTTTTTTCCGTAATTAAAACAATTAAGTGACAATTATTTTATTGTAAAATTCATAACTTTTAAATGGTAACTCTGATTGGAAATCTGAGAGTACTGTTGGGTTCATTAGGGTGTGTTTCACTTGGGTAGAGCCTAACATTGACTAGAACAGGTTGAGGGTAAGTGTTATTAATTTTCCAAACATTTTTTCAGGTAAATTCAATAAATGTGAAAGTTTCATTTTGTAACATTTTAACTGGTACTCAGAATTGAAATATGAGGACACCATTGAACTCACATCGCCGATTTTCACTTAATAAGACCTTCACATCGACCGTAGTAGGTCCAATGAAAAAGTTATTTTTTGGAACTTTTAATAGAATAAATAAAATTACATTATTATTTTATTTTTAGACTATTTCTCCAACGGATGATAATTAAGGTGGGACCGACGATGTTTCAATCCAATAAATTGCTTGAACCTCCAATCTGAATAAAAAAATGTTGGGGGGAATTAGGGAACTTCCTAATTAATGAGCACCATTAACTCTCCCTGTCACTACTTACCCTCCACCTCTCCTATAAATATAGATCTAGGGAAGGGGTATTAGAGAGATTCACCATGTAGCGAATTGCGGAAGGAATGCTCCAATGCCAGACCCATAAAAGATGAAGCCGACCCATCAGGAGGTGGAAGATTACATCGAACCACCAATGGGAAATGTGTGAGTGGTGTCTTTGGGAGTCGGTCGCGGGAACTAAGAACATGGTCCACCGGCAAGCACAGATGATTCTCCAACGTTCAAGGTAGGTGGTTATTTCGTTCGAGAATTTTTGATTTTCCTCCTCCCCATTCTTGAATTTATATGAAGAACACGGGTTAACCATCTGACTGGTTGACCCATAATTCTTTCATCTTTGCAGAAGGTTTTTGCAGGGTATCTTGTAGGGTTTGTTGTTTATTTATACCCCTTTCCCCTTCTTGTCGACCCCCTTGATTCAAGAACATTATTGCCGCTGGCTACCATTCTAATGCGGAGGGTGCTGGCAAAACAAACATGGTCCAACCCCTTCACAACCATTGTGGAATATTTGGTGGTCTCGAATCGACTACGACATCCTGAGATGAGTGAAGGAATCTACAGAATGAAGAACGGGTCACCGGGGTGCGTTTGGTGACTCGAGAAATGATGTCAGTGACCCGTGTTGGCGACCTAAACTGAAGGGGCTTAAAAGTGCCGGCAGGCACACTAGCCAGCTGCCAATATGGCAGCGGTACAACTACGTCGACGAAGAAGGGTCATAGCCCGTTAGCTGTATTGGGGTGAGGGTAGCGGACGACACACGACTGGCTGCCTGACGGAGGTGGCGGCACGTGTCTGCCCCGCCCAAAGGAGATGGTCTGCGGCATTATTCCATGGCAGTGATTGAGTGGCAGCTGGCGTGTTTCTGGCCTCTTAAGAAGGCGCACTGTGTGACGATGCCATGTGGAGGAGGCTGGCCATCCAGCCAGCCGAGGAGCCGAGCAGGCCGCTGCACCACAGACCGCCTAATTGTGGGCCACCGAACCACGGGCTACCGCATCATGGGCCGCCGCAATGCAGACCGTGCCGGAAGGCCAGGTCAGACCCAAGGCTTGACCCGAGTTAGGCCGGGCTGGGTCATCCCATGCCGGGTCGGGTGGGGTCGGTCTGAATGTGTCGGACTTGACCTTGACCAACTTCTACCCTTTTTCACTCTTTTAGCCATATATTGAGCTAATAATGTCCGTTTGAAAAACCATATATGATACCAGAAACCTTATGTTGAGACTGTCTTTTTGGTATACCCTACTTGAGTTTTGGATAATGTTGGGGAAATGCTGGGTTAGATCAAACACGAATCCAACCGGGCCCTCATGACTAAAAGGTCAATAACTTATAGACCTGACGTCCAATTGACGTACCATCTATTGTCTTGAGAACCCTATCACGTGGCGGTCCTTTGGGAATCTTCTTCATGAGACTTCATGGCAGTTGGAGTATCCACCTATGGTTTGAGGAGTGAATTCTCCCGGAATCAAGAAAGCTTTGTGCGGGAACCCTGTAGCTGGCTGTAACATGTGGAAGGGATCTTATATGGGTCTGTGCTTTGGGATCCTATGTGGGTTTGTGCTTTGGGATCCTATATGGGATTGTGCTTTGGGATCCTATGTGGGTGTGTGCTTTGGGATCCTTTGTGGGTCTGTCCTTTGGGATCCTATGTGGTTCTGTGCTTTGGGATCATACTTGGGTCTCTATTCAAGAGTCCCACTTGGATCCACTCTATGAAATCTACTTGGGACTAAAATAGGATCCTATGTGGGTCTGATTTATTTGGGTCCTACGTGGGTATGATGATTTAATATCCTACGTCGGTCGACTTCTTAACAGAGAAATATGATTCAGTAGTTAAATCTAATCATATTTACTACTGTACCTACGTTATAAGTGGTGTGTGTTGAGTCATTACCATCATGGTGATACCTTTGTGGTATTCTTCTATGAGGCATACCTTTTTGGTACTTACCTTCGTGGTGATACCTTTGCGGCATTCTTCTATGTGGCGTACCTTTTTTGTACTTACCTTCATGGTGATACCTTTGTGGTATTCTTCTATGTGGTGTACCTTTGTGGTACTTACCTTTGTGGTGATTCCTTTGTGGTATTCTTCTATGTAGCGTACCTTTGTTGTACTTTCCTTCATGGTGATACCTTTTTGGTATTCTTCTATGTGGCATACCTTTGTGGTACTTATTTTATTGGTGATACCATTGTGGTATTCTTCTGTGTGGCGTACATTTGTGGTATTTACCTTCGTGGTGATACCTTTGTGGTATTCTTCTGTCTAGAGTACCTTTGTGGTATATACCATCATGGTGATAGCTTTGTGGTAATCTTCTGTGTGGCGTCCCGTTGTGGTACATACCTTCATGGTTATACATTTGTTGTATGCTTCTGTGTGGCATACCTTTGTGGTGCTTAGCTTCATGGTGACACCTTTGTGGTATTATTCTATGTGGCATTACCTTTTTGGTACTTACCTTTGTGATGTTACCTTCATGGTATTCTTTCCTTCATTGAATAGTTGAGTTTTGGGCTAATGAGTTGGGCCTTGTGTTTCCTCATGAATGAAAGGAGTATACTTAATAACTTAGGTACTTGTATGGTAATATACCTATGTAGGGTTGAATTTTGTTTCCATGCTTTGGGATTTATCCTTTGTGCATTTTAGGAGACTTTTAGGGGTCTTGGGGCCCCTACTGTGTATCGTTATACTCACCCTACACGGATTATGCCTGCAACTTGTTATTTTTAGTGCAGATGATGGACATCGCTGACTGCGGATGAAAGTACCAGGACTAGAGGTAGCTCGGAGGTGGGAATTAGGTGAGGTGTACCATAGATATGACCATTTGAGAGATGTACATATCCTTTAGGTAGGATCCTTGGTGGGAGTTTGTATGATATTTTTTTTCATTACTTGTACTTTTCAGTTTTCTTGTACTTTCCAGTTGGGCTTGTATTCTGGCCCCTTTTTCCTACTGTACACTCTTTTTTTACTATATAGTTTACTTGTGATTGTATCTGGATGTGTGCTTGGTTGTTTTTGTTTACAGGTTATAAAGGCAATGCCTTCCCAGTTTTAGGGAATACACCTTTTGGTGATAGTTCCTATCACCTGACCTATGGAAGGCGGGCTTGGGGTAGTCACGGCATGTGCCCTGGGGGACGAGTCTTGACAAATTGGTATCAGAGGAGTCAGTTATACCATAGAATATTAGACTCTGATATTTTAACAACAATAGTGTTATGTTTAGTGAGTGTGGTTATTAGTTTAGGGAATCCAGTGTTGGTGCGGTGGCCGACGTATCCATACACTAGGACCCTGAATTCTAATTTCGGACTCAGTGCACGAAAACAATGATTGTGTGTGTTTTGGAAATGATTTTCCTTGTTTTATTTGGAGTCATCTCACTAGGTATAACTTAATGACCATGGCTCACCTATTATTTATTAGTATGTCTCTGGGTATACAGATTTCTAGGATTCCCAAGAGAGTACATGATGATAGCCCACTAAGAAACGAGGTTCCAGTGCAGGGCCCCCATTTAGGCATTGGCACCTTTGGATGCTGTACCAACCGCACCACTGCCCGTTGGACAATCGTTGCCGCCATCCCCACTAGCTGAGGGTGCATGCCGAATGAGCGCATTTCACGAGTTCTAGAAGCATAGTTTTTTGAGGTTTCGAGGTGATACAGTTTCCCATGCAGCAAAGTGTTGGTTGGAGGCAGTTGTTAGAGTTTTCCACCTAGTTGAGAACCTAGTAGAGCAAATGGTGATCTTAGCTACTAGTGTTTTCCACTGAGTTACCATGGGGATGGTCTGCATAGTGATGAGGCTTTAGTACATGGAATGTTTCCTAGGATGGTACCTTTGGGTAGTGATCCAACTATATCACTTGTTGTTGGTGAGTAGTTACAACCGAAGGTACCGGTAGAGGACACGTGGAGGCTTAGTGCCTTACATGTGTTTCAGCATCTGATACACCTCAGGTTCCATGGCAAGCCCGACTCACAGGCAACAAAGGAATAGCTTTAAGAGGTGGCTGAGAGTTCCCTATAGCTTCTACAGCTTCAGTAGGATGACATGTGAGTAGTTGAGTATTCATCAAGGCGAACCAACCATTCCAGGTACTCGATGAATACGATACGAGCAGTGTTCAGGGCGCATAATTTCGATCGAGGTGTGTTTAAGGACATATATGACAATAATTTTCCTCTATGTATTCCTACTTATGTTAGGGTGCTAGAGATAATCTTTATGGTTGAATGTTCTTTAGATGAGAAGATACAACCAATGAATGTTAGCAGTGAGAAAGTAGGAAACTGGTGACAGTCTCAGAGACTTGGGCATGTAAAAGGTTTCAGAAAAAAGAAGAGTTAGGGACAAATGAATCTATAGGGTAGTATACATGGAAGTAGAGTTAGGAGAGAAACATGAGGTGGTGTAGTTTTTGACATGTTACAACACCCCCCATTTTGTGGACCTCACCAGGATCAGGGAGCTAGACGACAGGGGAAGGGAGTAGTTGCATGCAGTCAAGGAGTGTGACCTAAGGGCTCTATGAATGATTCTAGGTATGGTCTATGTCTACTACTAGCTTTAGTATAAATAGGCACAGGTACCAATTATTCCTTACTTCCACGAATCCTATTCAAGACTTAGAGTTTCTGGTCAAGCCATTGACTTGACCCTCACATTGGGAGATAACTTTGGGAGTAGACTCAATAATCACACTAACGATGATGGTGTGATCTGACCCTTGAGGCAAGAGTTTCAGTTGTATCCTCTGGGTGAAAACATCGATCCCTTACAATGTTAGATTGGGTATAGAATGGACATCAATAGTTCATACTCAGATTGACTGTATTAGGCAAAAAATGTAGTGGTTTCTCCACAACGATGGAATGGGGTTTTCCTTGGACGAAGAAAAAGGAAACCCGTGCAACACAGGATACAAAAATGCATAAGAGGGTGCATCCAATCACTCTTGAGTTGGACAATCTTACCCTCATGGAAGTAAGAGTTTTGAGTTTTGAGTTCCAAATAGGTGTGACAGAGCATGGGGACATCTTTTCAAAAGATGTGTCTTGGATTACCTCCCCATAGGGAGAGGGACTTCTAGTTTGGCTGGGTACTACCAGAGTTTTGGACCAGACTTCTCCAGGGTAGTGAGACCTTTATTAGATTTGACGTAGAAGGGGGAGCCTTTCCTGTGGACAAAGAAGTGTCATCAGAGCTTTCAGAAGTTGAGACAACGACGATGGATAGAGTTCCTCCAGGGATATGACATTGAGATAATATTTACTCATAGGAAGGGGAACGTGATAGTAGATACACTCCGTAGGATGTTTGGTTAGACATTTCTGAGTGATCCATCAGAGCATCTAGTCACGCTGTAGATATCCTTCATGGATAGATATGGATAAAAATTACCTCCTGTCTATGCCTATCACTCCCTTAATCCTTTAGTGAATTCGGAAGGCACAACTTGGGTGCATTGACTGCGAGGCTCTATGTGCTCAGATATCCTCAAGTCAGACACCTGATGGATTTTATGAAGGTGGGGAGCACGTCATCCTCATCAGATAACATACCATGGTACCGATGACACTTCAGGATAAGGTGTTTAGGGAGTTCCATACATCCCCTATGGCGGTACATCCTGATGTGTTGAAGATGTACTAGGACCTCCGGCATCAGTACTGATGGCTAGAAATGAAGAAAGTAGTGGCAGAGTTTGTATCACCATGTCTCACTTGTTAGTAATTAAAGACTTCACAGAGTTGGAAAAAGTCTTATGCCAATAGGATATGGTGACCCTTGGAGTTTCTAGGAGGGGGACCATGTTTTTTTGTGAGTCTCTCATCAAAGGGGACTATGATGATTTGGCCACGGGGGAAAGTTACCACTGTGGTTTATCAATCCTTTTCTGATCCTTATGAGGATAGGCGAGGTAGAATACCGCTTGGTTCTTCCCCTGTAGTGGGAGAGGGTGTGCAACATCTTCCACGTATCTCAGCTGAGGGGATATTTTCATGAACCATCTCACATCATCGACCACATCGAGCTAGACTTAGACAATGGGGAGTCATTTACAAAGGTTCCAGTGGAGACTGAGGATCGACAGGAGTGGGTCCTTTGTGGGTGGTCGATACCTCTAGTGTGCATATGCTGGTAGCATGAGAACCTCTAGGAGAGCACATAGGAGTAGGATGCTCAGATTCGTTCTCAACACACACTTTTGGTTGTTTTTCCTTTGTTTTCGATTTTGAGGACATAAAGACCTAAGGTTGGGAGAATGTAATGACCGGGAATTTCCATACAATTTTTTAATTATATAGAATTATTTCAAGACCACGAAATCTGATGGTGGATGATTTTGAGTCCTGGAGTGCCCAGAATGATCAGTCGAAGTTTTTTTACACTTTAATTAGCATGCATAAGCAGTTTTATTGACAAAAGTGTAATATCTCTTAAACAGTTGTCCAGATCATAAATATGAGGGCACTATTGCATTCAGAAGGGTGGGTTTACCCTAGGTGCGACTTAAGTTTGGTCAGCGTGGGACTCCTGTGAGAAAACCCAAAAATGGTATAATCATAAATAAAATAACAAAATAAATTATTTTATTTTTTAAATTCTTATAACTCACAAATAGTATCTCGGATTGAAAATATGATACCACCATTGAACTTGTGAGGGCATGCTTTATTTAAGAAGATACTAACTTTGGTCGATGCAGACCACCAGTGAAAGTACGTTTTTGGCCGTAAATAAAATAATTAATTGACAATTATTTTATTTTAATATCCATAACTTTTAAATGGTAACTCATATTGGAAATCCTAGAGTACCGTTGGGTTCATTGGGGTGTGTTCCACTTGGGCAGAGCCTGATCTTGACCGACACAAGTCGAGGGTGACTGTTAATAATTTTCCAATTTTTTTCAGGTATATTTAGTAAATGTGCAAGCGGCCTTTTTTAACTTTTGAATCGGTTCTTGGAATTGAAATATGAGGACACCGTTGAATACGCAATGCTGATTTTTTCTTATGGAGACCTTCACTTTGACCGCAGTAGGACTTGAGAAAATTTTAGTTTTTCAAACTATTAATAGAATAAATAAAGTAACTTTATTATTTTATTTTTATTTTTATTCCTTCAATAAGAGGGTGGTAAGGTGGGACCGGTGACATGTCAAGCTAATAAATGGATTGAACCTCCAGTTTGAGTAACAAAAACTTTGGGGGAAATTCGGAATCCTCCAAATTATTGAGCCTCATTAACTCTCTCTGTTGTTACTTACCCTCCACCTCTTTTATAAATATAGAGTTAGGGAAGGGGTATTAGAGAGCTTCACCATGTAGTGAATTATGAAAGGAATGACGTGATGCAAGGCCCATAGAAGATGAAGCCGACCCATCAGGAGGTGATAAACAACATCAAACCACCAATGGGCGATGTAAGAGTGGCGTCTTTGGGAGCCGGTCGGGGGAACTAAGAACACGGTCCACCAGCAAGCATAGATGATTCTATGACATACAATGTAGGAGGTTATTTAGTTTGAGAATTTTTTATTTTTCTCCTCCCCATTCTTGAATTTATATAAAGAACATGGGTCAACCGACTAATGGGTTGACTCGCGATTCTTTTGTCTTTACAGGAGCTTGCTGCGTGGTATCTTGTAGGATTTATTATTGATTTATACCCCTTTTCCATGTTCTTGTTGACGCCCTTGATTCAAGAACATTATTGCTGCTTGCTACCATTTTAAAGCAGAGGTTGCAACAAAATGAACATGGACTGACCCCTCTGCAAACTTTTTTGAATCTTTGGTGGTCTTGAATTGACGGTGACATGCCAAGATGTGTGCGGGAACCTACGGAATGATGAGTAGGCCACCGGGGCGCAACTGGTGACCCGAGGAATGTCATCGGCGACCCGTGCCGGCGACTGGCACCGAAGGGGCTCAGAAGCGGTAGTCGGCACACTGGCCGGTCACGATGATGATGGTGGCACAACCACACAGCTGAAGAAGGGTCACGACCCGTCATCCGCGGCGGAGTGAGGGAGGCTGTCGACACACGTCTGGCCACATGATAGAGGTGGTAGTGTGGGTCAATGCCGCTTGACGGGGAAGAGATGCAACATTATTATGCAATGACAATGGATGGGTGGAAGACTCTCTGTCGGCCACTGGAAAAGGCACGATACACAACCGCACCACATGGAGGAGGCTGGCCATCTCTCCAGCCGGGGAGCTGAGCGGGCTTCTAAACCATGGGCTGCTGAACCACGGGCCTTCTATTGGGATGGGATAGACCTAGTGGGCTAGGATGTACCCAGCGGGATGGGTCAGACCTAGGGCTGAACCCGGGTCGGGCTGGGTTGGGCCGGCTAGGTCGGATCGGACCTGTAACAACTTTGACCCATTTTTATTCTTTCGGCCATATCTTGATCTACGAGCATCTGTTTGACAAAACGACTATAGTGACATAAACCTTAGATCAAGATGGTCCTTTTGGTATGCCCACATGAGTTTTGGATAAAGTTGGGGTATGGCCGGGTTGGATCGAACGCTAATCCAACCGGGCCCTCGGGACTAAAAGGTCAATAACTTACAGACCGAGCATCCGATTGACGCACCGTCTATTGCGTTGATACCCCTATCATGTGGAGTTACTTTAGGATACTTCTGCATGGGACTTCATGGTAGTTGAAGTATCAACTTTTGGCCTGAAGAGTGGATTATTCCAAAATCATGAGAGCTTAGTGCGGGAACCCTGTAGTTGGTTGTAACATGAGAAAGGGATCCTACGTGGGTCTATGCTTTGGGATCCTATGTGGGCCTATGCTATGGAATCCTATGTGGGTCTGTGATTTGGGATCTTATGTGGGTCTCTACTTTGGGATCCTATGTGGGTCTCTTCTTTGGGATCCTACGTGGGTCTCTATTCGAGAGTCCCACATGGATCCACTCTAGGAAATCTATGTGGGACTACTCTAGGATCCTATGTGGGTCTATAGTATTATGATCCTATGTGGGTCTGATTATTTAGGATCCTACATGTGTATTCCTTTTAATAGAGTAAGAGGATTCTGTAGTTACCTCTAATCATCTATACCACCGTACCTAAGTTATACCTAGTGTGAGATGAGTCCTTACCATCGTGGTGATACCTTTGTGGTATTCTTCTATGTGGTGTACCATTGTAGTACTTACGTTCGTGGTGATACCTTTGTGGTATTTTTCTGTGCGACATAACTTTGTGATAATTACCTTGGTGGTGATACCTTTGTTGTATTCTTCTATGTGGCATACCTTTGTGGTACTTTCCTTCATGGTGATACCTTTGTGGTATTCTTCTTTTTGGCGTACCACTCTAGTACTTAACTTCGTGGTGATACCTTTGTCGTATTCTTCTATGTTACATACCTTTGTGGTACTTACCTTCCTTTTGATACCACTGTGCTATTCTTCTATGTGGCATACCTTTGTGGTACTTACCTTCCTGGTGATACCATTGTGGTATTCTTCTGTGTGGCATACCATTGTGGGACTTACCTTCGTGGTGATACCTTTGGGGTATTCTTCTGTGTGGCATCCCTTTGTGGCACTTAACATTGTGAGAATACCTTTGTCGTATTCTTCTATGTGGTGTACCATTGTATTACTTATCTTCGTGGTGATACCTTTGTGGTATTCTTCTGTGTGGTATTACCTTTGTGGTACTTACCTTTGTGGTGTTACCTTCGTTGTATTTTTTTCCATCATGGAATAGTTGAGCTTTGGGATAATGAGTTGGGCCTTGTGTTTCTTCATGAATGAGATGAGTATACATAATAAATTACATATATATATGGGTATATAACTAAGTAGGGTTGAATATTGTATCAATGATTTGTGGTTTATCCTTTGGGGATTTTGGGAGACTTTTGGGGGACTCGTGGTCCCTACTGTGTATCGTTATACTCACCCCTGCACGGGCTAAGCCCACACCTTGTTATGCTTGGTACAGGTGGTAGATAGCACTGACTACGGACGAGAGTACCCAGACTAGAGGTATCTCATAGGTAGAAATTAGGTGAGGCGTACAACATAGACAACTATTCAAGAGTTGTACCTACCCTTTAGGAAGGATCCTTGATGGGAGTTTGTTGGAGCTGTTTTTTCATTACTTGTACTTTTTAGTTTTCTTGTACTTTGTAGTTGGGCTTGTATTCGGGCCTCTTTTTATTACTATACATACTATTTTTACAATACGGTTTACTTGTTTTTACATCATGTTGTTCACATGGTTGTTTGTGTTTACAGGTTATAAAGTAAATTACTTCCCGGTTTTAGGAAATACACATTTCGGTGCTAGTCTCCAGCCCCTGGCCTATGGAAGGCGGGGCTGGGGTAGTCACAACATGGGCCCCGGGGGATGGGTCGTGACAACTCAAGCATGTGAGATGGATCATGGAAGGATGAGGGTGAGGTTTAGGGAAAAAATTGGGTGGGGATATTGAGGGGGTGATGGTTTATGGGGCTTAGGGGTGACCACAATTCCAATAAGGGTTTAGAGGTTTTGGGTTAGAGGAATCAAGGGATACCGGTGCCCTAACAAGGGGGGAACTAGTTGTGGCTTGGGATTAGGTTCGGGGGTAGAAATGAATCATGGTGAAGGGTGAGACTCATGAGAGAACAGTTTTTTTAATAAATAACTAATTTTTAGTGACATGTTTTGGAAAACCATTTTTAAATCATTTAAAATTTTTAGTTGCGGTTTACTAAACTACCACTAAACAACAAATTTGGTGTAGTTTGATTGTTATCCATGGCCAACCCTAACTGTTTATATATTTTGTATATTAAATATTATATAATGACTCTTATATATGACATTTATTTATTTTAGGCCTGTTTATTTAATATTCTACTAGTTTTTTTATTTTATAATTGCTTATGCTGAGTTTGTTGGTTTAATCTATTTGTTTCACTATGTAATTATTTTTCCTATACTTTTGTATATACATAGAAAATTATTATTTATCACTAAATAAGAGTATAGTGTCCCCAATATTACCTTTGGAAAACTTCATTGCTAGTGGGAAGCCTTTCGAATACAATGAGGTATTCCTGAGGCCTTGTGGTACTCTATCATGGATAATTGTTTTAAGTGAAATTCAGGCTAGGACACTACATTTACCCTACTCCCCTAAAAGACACTATCTTTAATGGTGTTACATCACTAGGAAGTGAGGTCTAAGATGAATTGTAAAGAGTCATATTCTACAAGCCAAATGTCTTTAAGGTGTTCTAATGGGAATCCTAGAAACGTTGAATCATCTTCAAGAAAACTACTGATAAGGGACATCTTTGATGCGATTTTAGTATATCAAATTCATTTAAATATACTTCTACATTATTAAGAACTATTGGTATTAATACATAACATGGAAAATGGTTTAACTTCCAATTTCCTTCCCAGAAACTATGCCGAAATCTTATCATGTATCTCGGAAAATGAAAATTGACATTATTAATCAATACATATATAAAATACATATAATGAAAAATAACTTTCTCCATTTCTCATATTCATTGTGAAATACTAGTGTGAAAAAACATATATAAGACTTTAAATTCATATGGAATCTCTTTCACAAGTTTCTATTCAAATATAGGGGTCCTGAAAAAAACAAAAACACATCTATTAGACTTAGTAGGCTTGTTCCAACAAGAGTTTGGCAAATAGAATACTCCCCCTCATGGGGAGAATGAAATATTTCATCCATCTCCACAGATTATCCAACCACAATATTTCTTTTAACATTTTATGATATAAAATCCTCTAATTTATTTAACTAAAATTCTTTATTCCTAAAAAATTCATTAAATACTCCCTCAAAAATAAAACCCGACGTCTTCTCATCAAACAAAAAATCACAACCTTCAAAATAAATCATTTTCTTTAAGATCGTTTTGGTTGTTTTCAATCGAGCCATATCTATGCATTTTCCTGTAATAACTGTTCTTATAGCTCCTTTTAATTTATTAGGTTATCCTAAGATTCTAACATCAAATTGTTTCAAGTTTACCAATTTTAAGATACATTTGAATGTCAAACAAGAATAAATAAGTTAGAGATAATGAGTTTGTTTCAAAGGGAGGTTATGCATGCGAATAGATAAAAGTTTGTGGGACGATTTAAAGTCGATCAAACACCCAAATACCTATATGCTTACATAACCAAATTTTGTTTAGGGTTACTTTAGACTGATAAATAAATAAAATAAATAAATAAGTAAAAAAGGAAGGGAATTTATATGTTCAAATCTTAAATAAATAGATTATATTCAAAAGAGTAATTTTGATTTAGAATTATTCTAAAAATAATAATAGAACATACAGTTTTAAATTTCAACAAAAATAAAAATAATAATTTTATTTAAATAAAAATAAATTAAACCAACATTAAATTTATTTTAAAAAAACAAACCCAATTCTCTTTTGAAAAAATAAAATGATCACGTGTAAGGGGATTAGAAAAAAATATTTTCTATCTAATTTTATACGGAAATACATTCAACATAAATACCACCTTTTTTAGTACGATTTTCTATTAAATGATGCCTTAAGTTTATATTCTTCATTATTGAATGATTCATCAAGTTATTTGAAATATTGATAGCATTATTATGATAAAAAGTTATTTGAAAATTGATTATAATTTTATCCAAACTCCATTAAAGTGTGTTTCATGTACAACACAAGTGAAAAAACAAAACAAACAATAATATATTATGATTTTATAGTAGATAATGAAGAATAAATTCTCTTCTTACAAGACCAAAATACAAGGGATTTATATAGAAAATATATAAAATTGGAAGTAATATTCCTATCTATAAAACAAACACCAAAGTTAAAATCAGAATATGATACTAAATTCAAATCAGATGTTTTTGAAAAATGTAATGACACAGAAATTTTTCCTTTCAAATATTTTAAATATATTTTTTCAAGATTTCAAATGTGAATCTTATGTATTATATTGAAATCGAGCACAAATATGTACTGAAAATATAATATCTAGTCTAATAGATATGAAATAAATGTAAAATCATAATTATTCTCCTATAAATATTATTTCTAACTAGTTTCCCCACTTTATCAGAATCAATTTTATTCATTTGAACTGATAATGGTAAAATAAAATTTACCACTTCCATGTCCAATTATTTTTCATATAATGTGTATGTATTTTATTTTAAAGTACATTTCAAAAGTATTTTCTATATATTTCAAATACTAGAAAATAATTCAACTCAACCATCATGCAAATTTAAAATTTTTTTTCATGAGTATTTGAAAAGCATCCCACAATTTTTTTATTTTTAGAACAAAAACGTTTTTATCACACATAAATTTTCACTAACAATATTACAGTTATGGAATAATTTTATTTTAAAAATAAATATATACCTTACCTACTCAAAAACCATTTGAAAAATGAAAATAACATTAATTCTCATACTATGCTATTGGTTATTATTTAAGACCATAATGATCTTTAGTAAGTCTAAAAAATAAATTTGGAAAGTGAGATTTTCAAAACTAGGTGGTTGTTCAATATAAACTTCCTCCAATAGAAAAATATTTTGAAAATATTATTTTACATCCATCTGATAAAATTTTAAATTTATTTATGACAAATATGATAAAAGAATACCAATGGATCCAGTCTAGGTACTATGGAAAATATTTCTTCATAGTTTATATGTTCTTCATAATTATAATATTTAGAAACCATTAATGAATAATTTATTTTTATTACACCACAATCATTATATTATTTCTAAAAGCCTATTTTTTTATAACAAGATAGTCAGAGGGTCTATAAAATAATTATAATACCATGTTCCTCTTGAACATGGTTAATTTATCTTTCATATATACATCCAAACATATATAGATTAAGTATTATTTTATTGACATAGGTTATAACTAAGATAAAAAGGAAGAAAAATATTCAAGGTTTCATACAATCCATCTAGTTCTAATTACATCATCTAAACTAAAAATAATATTTTCAAAATGGTTGTTCTAAAGTGTACTAGTATGTATAGGAAGAAAAATATAATTATTACTAAATTCCATCCTTTTGGGATTTGGTTAGAGAAATTTAACTTCCAATTCATCATCATTTTTGTTACTATAAAAGGATTTATATCTCATGTTTCAAAAAGAATAAATTAGTAAATCAATTTGAGTGAAATTGTGATAAAAAGGATAAATTTCATCGAATTTTACATGATTTTATTCTTCAATGATATTTGATTATTTATTAAAAACTGTATATGATTTCTACTTAGTAGAATGTCCTGTAAAGATTCCATCATTAGTTTTTGGATCAAAAATACCATGATTATCCTTCGTGTTTCAATATAATCTTTATATCCAAAACTAATAAAGTATATAACTATTTTAATTCCATTATTCTATATATGAAATGTTTTTTTCTTCAATATAAATATAATTAGACCACTATTTTGGTATAACATGTTGTATTCACATCTTAAACCAAAAAATGAGTAGGAATGATATATTCCCAAAACATGGTCAGAGAAATTTTATGCAAAGTCATATTTCTCCTTTCAACAACACTAATATATCAAGGTGTTCTTGGTGAAGAAAATTTATTTTTAATTCCATACATTGAACAATAGTCATTAAACTCATGGTTTTAAATCTCTCATCCATGTTCACTTCATAAGATAATAATATTTGCATCTTTCTCATTTTGTTAAAATTTGAAAAATCTTATAAAAATGAAAAAACACTCACTTTATATAGTTAAAAAGAAAAGACAAGTAAATCAATAGGAATCATCAAATAAAATCTAAAAAGAGAATTTCCTATTTGACATGAAACTATATAAGGAACAAAAAATCCATAGGAATATATCCTATGACCAATAATTTGAAACACAATTAATTAGTTTAAAATAGTTATTCTGTTTCTTTTCCATTTAGAATAAATAAAATGGATTATTTTTATTCAATATTTTAAATGGTAAGTTCGAAACAAATATACTTTGCGAATTTTTCTCAATGAATACACATATAAATGTCCCAGTCTTGAATTCCACATCAATGATTCATTTGTTTCATCAATTAAACAATTTACCTTTTGTCTACTCAAATAATTATGATCTAGAGTATAATCACCCCCATTAACAATACCATACATTTATTAATTTTATATTTAAAATATAAAAATTAATTTTTTTAAAAATCAATATAATAATATTTATAAAAAATTTGAGGGATAATTATCAGGTTTTTCTTTAAAACATCATCATAGAAAACTTTTTTGACAAGTATGGAGTTTAGATTTCCAATAAATATAACTCCCTTGGTATTTCATTTAGAATTATCCCTAAAAGTGACATAACCCCCATATATATTTGACAATGAGTGAAAATTAGATAAATATATACTCAGATTACTTGAAAATACTCTATCCATATACCATCATTCATTGGTGTTATGAGATCCTTTATCTATAATGAAATTTTAAACAAAAAATTGTTTTGTTTCCCATATTTTCATGGATCGATCAAGGTTATAAATAATGGATTTGGGATAAAAATCTATTTATTTTGTCCAAAACCTTCAAAACTGAGGTTTTATAAGAAATTAAGAAAAAATTGTTTTAACTTCATATAATTGTGGTTCTTTCAAATTGAAATCATTTTCATAGTTTCTAATCTCACCACATTTAAAATGAAATTTTTCTAAGATTACTATTATTTTAACTAGGTTTCAAATAGTTCTTGTAAAACTTTTGGATTTGACCTTGAATTCCTATTCTAAATATGTATTTATGATTTTTTTATTACCAATAATTTGATTTCAATAATTTCCACCTATTTAGGATACACTAGAAGAATTTCTAAAATCATGAAATTATTTTTGTAAATTTTAAATTATATTTCCGTGCTCAATCCATGATGAAAAATTATTTATTATTTTTGTTTTTTGAATAAAAATTTTATTAATTATGTTACTTTTCTTTTTATGTAGGACACTATTGAAATTTTTATGTGTTTTTTTCAATTTTTAAAGATTAATATTTAGATTCAGATATCGAACAGTATTAATGCAATTTCTAAAATTAGGATATTCATTTTTTTAATTTAATGAATATAAGAATAAAAAGAACAAAAATCCTTAGTATGTTCTATAAAAACATATAGGATTTCCTGATTAGAATGATCAAATTCTAATTTTGATGATGAAATACCACTAGAATACTCTAATGTAGTCCATATTTGCTTCATTTATTTTTTAATTTTCCTTTTATAAAAAAAATCATTTAAGTGTTTATTTTATGAATTTTTATCATCCTGAATCTATGAAAAACTAGGGTTTAAATATCCATGATTCATACTACAATAAATACTTACTTGCTATAAATATTTATCTGTGTTATTATATTTTTTCAACGGATTCTCAAAACATCTCCTATGTTTATAGAACTATTTTAATTTTCTAGAAAAGCGAGCATACTCACTATCAAAATAAAATTTAATTGAATATGTTTCATTATTTTAATCAACTATTTGAACTTATTTATACTTCCTATAAACCCTTAAAGTTACGTTTTTTAATGTAGTATTCGCCTTATTAACTATCCTATTTTTTCTAGCTTCAAATTCTATCTCTACCTAATACATCATTAGATTAACAATAAAAAATGTTATTACAAAACATTTGAACTATGTTGATTTCCTGATGGTATCCAAAATATCACTCCACCTTTGTGTTAGTATCCTGATAAATTTCATAGATAGGTTTGGTTTGGTAATAGGTGTCTTTAAAGTAGCAACATTATTGACAATTTATGTAAGTATTATGTTCAACCGTGCCATACTTTCACCATCCACTATTCTTAAAGTGTCAAACATAATTTTGGAAGTATTATATATATGATACACCACATTTTATGTTCTTTTATAAGAAACTAAATTTTAGTCAACATCTCAAAATATTTTTTCCATTGAGAAACCATGTGATAATGATATGGTCCTAGTATATAGGATATAACATTCATATATTTAGAAATTAAATCTTAATTTTCTTCATTTTATGCATCCCAGGTTTTTGGTTCTATATTTTGAATTTCATAAGGCTTCACAGTTTTGAGATAAACATTCATACCATGGTTCTTTAGATATATAATAATTTTACCCTTTTAAAAACAAATTCTCACAATTTAAATAAGGTTATATGAACATGGAAATTATTTGTCTATTGTAAGTCATTGTATCCATAATATTAGATATCTATAGATTTCAATATTTTTCTATTGATATCTCAAGAATCATTTCCTTTGATACCAAATGTTATTAGAGAGTGTCTTTATTTTGACTCAAGAGTGGGGGGGGGGGTGAATTGAGTACACTAAATTATTCATAACATAGAAAAATATTTTATTCTTTTATATTATTGACCTATACTCTATTATTCATTTACACATGTAGTAGAAATAAAATTATAAAAATAAATATACACATAGAAATTTATAGTGGTTCTAGGAATTGAAGTCCCTTAGTCCACTCAACCACCAATATTCCCCTAAAGTGTGATGATTCTCACTAAAATTACTTTTTATTAGGAATTCTGTCCCTCTTCATAGGGACTGCATGGATGAGTGAAAGTAGTAGAAGCTTGGTATAAGAACAAGATATTTCATGGTGTCTCTATCAATGATTTTAGAAATAATAGCCTTAAAATAATTTTTTATAGGGAATATTTTTATAGAGATAAAACACAAATATTTTATAGTTTTTAGTGAGAATAAACAACTAATAGAATAGTTAGATCTATAAGGTATATAATAGAAATGGTAAGTATTACAATGCTATTATTATTTTGGAACTAAGGATCTTCATTTCTATAAATGGAGTCCAGTTTGTGTTTTTTTTCAATCCACATTGGGATGATCATGTATTTTTCTATGTAAGTGATCTTATAGTACAACCTGACTATAATATAAAAGGTGGCATCCTTTTCGAGTGTTTTGTAATTTTTTGGGAAAAAATCATGAGGATGGAGAAAGATGCATGGAAATTATTTTTATTGGACTCAATCTTATCAAATATGGTAAATTTATAAGTTTCATGATGATTGAGCTTCGTGAAGACTGGTTTTCTCAATAGGCTAAGAATTGCAATGGTATAGATCTCATCAAACACATGATGGAAATATGATGCTCTTCAAGGTTAAGATAAGACTCATGAGTGATCAGTGGGTTTAATATGATTATTCGTGACAATTATAAGCTTATATAATGAGTTATATTTCATTAGATATTTGAGAATAGAATATACTAATGAAAATGATTTTGTAGATTCATGAAAAATCCACTAAGATACTGGGATCTTGGTGAAAGGATTAGCCAATAAATAAGAACCTACCCCACTTATTTTTTTTATATGAAAATAATTAGAGAAATGAATTAATTTATCTAAATTCATTATAAATGAGATATTCAAAAATCAGATATTCATTGTGATCATGGACATCGTGAAAATATTGTCTTAGTATTGGAAAATTCTTAGGTATCTTGGAAAAAGGAGTTTCAGGATGACTTGTTATTCTTCAACAACATAGGGTTTCATAAAGGTAATTTTCTTAACAAAGTTTTTCATCTTCATGTAGGATATTTGTTAAGGTGATTCATGAAAACCATTTTTTAAATCTTTTTTAAGTGAAATGTGATTTTATGTGCATGAACTCCTTATTATAGTGAAAGTAGACTCTTGTGGTAGTCAGGAAAAAAGACATAAAATTCAATATACTGAAGCAAACTACATGTCATTAAACTATGTAAGACTTCACCAAAAGTAGTGATGTATGGGGATTTGATGGATTTTTTCTAAGGGAGGTTGGGTGATTTCCCTAAAATATTATAAAATAATAGTTTCTAGTACATAATTATTATGTCTAAAATTATGTATTCCATTACTAGGGATGTTTTTTAGATTTAGGTTCAACCGATACACTATCATCATATGATCCTTGGAATATACCATAGTGGTGAACCATGTAAAACATATGTGTTGTCTCTATTCATGTAAATGTTTTATTATTGAATGATTCCATAAGATAGTTTTAAAATGTTTCTACCAATGTGGGAACCAGTCCCACCACTTTTAAATACAAATTTGACACCCTGATTCACCCCTCCCCTCTTAGGGTGTTTTGGATTCTTACAAGTTATATCAAAGCGTACAGTTTACTGGAGTTAAATCTATCCTCAATTTTTCCATGGATAATTTAGTGAATTTCAGGGGAGTCCCCATATTTTATTGAAGTTACTTACAAATTTTTAAAAATAGGATGATATCTCATCTGAGATCCGTTGGAATGGAATATCTTTCTTCCACTTATAAGGGTATTAACGTCACTGATTCTACATGACTATCTGTTATTAAAATAGATATAAAAATGAATTTTGAAAATTTAAAAGTACAAAATACCCTTACTATAGCTCTATATGACCAAATATACTTCAATTTTATGAGTTTCACTTTGGTCAAGACCATTTGGGAGTAACTGGAAAATATTAACTAAGGTGATAACAAAATGAAGAAGGCTAAACTCCAATTGCTTCATAATAAGATGCTTTTTCTAAAAATGAATCAAGATGAAAATTCAGATAGTTTTTTTACTAAATTATTGATGCTTTTGAATAAATTAGATGAATTTGTGAAGAAATTAAAATATTTACATTTTTGAAGAATTTATTGAGAAGGATTCCACATCTGTATAGTCCAAATGTGTCTTCCCTTGAGGAAATATATTTGGCTAAGCTTTGTCTTGATGATATGTTATGATTCCTAATGGTGTATGAAATAAGTGAAAAACTGGAAGACACAACAACCAATGTAAGAAAGGAAATTCTATTCAAATATCTATAAAACATGAGATTTATAGAGTATGAAATGATGGAGATAATCAAGAAAACTAACTTATTTATCTTTTCACCAAGAAATTCCATGAAGAAAATGGAGATTTGAAGGTTGGATTATGGTGGATTGTTTTCAATGTAGTTGAGTTGGGCACTTTACCTCATGATGCTCAAGGAAATTTTATGATATTAAAAGTGAAGAAGAAATAATGTAGAAGCCTCACAAAAGGTTCTACCATAAGGGAGATCGCAAATCAAGAAATAATTAAAAGATAAAGAGTTTTTTCTATAAAGAAAAAGATGATGATATTGTTTTTTTGGAGGATGTAGAACCAGAAATTTAATATGAAACCCAAGTGTACATGATAAATTCAGTTGAAAAATTAGAACCTTAGAATAATAAATATAATTAGTTTATTGGATTTTTTGATATCATGATGAGACTTAAAGATTCTATTGATAAGATTTGAAGTCAAAGAATGAGAAATAGAAATATGGGAGCCAATCTAAAAGATTCATCTGATTATATTGAATATCTTGAAGTGTAATTTGATTTACTTGAAGCATGGGAATAAGAACACTCAAAAACTTTTGAAATCTTGTAGGAGTTATGAAATTTAAGCTCAGTATTGAAGATCAATAAAAAATCATCAATGACCTTTCATGCATACAAGAATATTAGTATAAAATAATTATGGTACATGAAGATGAGGTTGTTACTCAATGAATTATAATGGAAATTAAATATAAATAATGGGTAATAAAGAAGAAATTAATGATAGTAATATTAATATATGTAAAGTGGTTAAAAAGATCTATACGTGGTCCAAAAGGAGTAGAGAAGTCCTTGAATGGTAAAATATCCAGATGTATGGTAAAAAGTTAAATAGGATCAGATGATGAAACATCAGTGGCTGGAAATAGGTTGAGACAAAATAATGGGAAACAGAAAGTTGAACATATCATAAATGCACCTGATTTCCTAACAAAGAAATCCTAAAATAATAAAGAAAAGATAGTTACAAATTATCCTCAAGTATTTAGAGATGATATCCAATCAATTAATTATACAACATAAGGTTATATGAGGAGAAATAGAAAATGAGAAGACGTATCCTCTTATAGAATATCAATTATATTGATTTTTGGGCCATACCATGTCATACTATGGAGAGGAATTGAGATATATAAATTGGGATGTTCCTGAAATTCAATAAAAAATTGAGACCATATCATTCATCATATATAATTTTTTTCTATTGATATTATTTTCACTGTTCTATCTATGGTCATAAATTTCTTCATTATAGGTAGAGGAAATGCGAGATCATCAGATACAAAACATAGAGAAAATGAAATACCCCCCAATGAAGAAGGGTTTCTCTTGAAAATAAAAATTAACCTCTATATGAATAACATGATTTTGATAGACCCATGCATATGGGAAACCTATTGGAATGAATATCTTTATCTTGCACTCAATCAAGTATCTCCTAGAAAGAAAAGAAGAAAATTGATAAATCTAACCTTGTATAAATATCTCTCAAAGCTACAAATAATATTAGCACCTAGATTTTTAAAAGAAGATGATCATACTATATGAATGGAAATATATATTTCTTGATGAAAGTTAATAAAAGGTTAGTTAGAATATTTAGTTTTGGAAACAATATATTTTTAAATATCAAATGTAGTGGAATTAAATAATCTAAAAATGATGAGCTTAAGAAAACTAAATTTCTTTATGTGGATGATTGTTGTCAAAATATCATTAGTGTGATTCAACTATTTCACTTGCGACTGATAGTAATATTTAATTAATAGGGATGAACTATCAATAGAATGAAATGTAATTTACTCAAAAAAGGATGAAAAATATATGGAAAGTTATACTAGAATGATATTAAAGAGAACATTTGTTACATAATTGTTGAAGAATAAAACAACTTGTGTCACTAAAGGTTATGTCACATTAATCAAAATAGCCTGGAAAATATATCTATGTTAAAGATAGTCATTGATATTTCCATTATGAAGAATGAACGAGAAAATACATGTCATGCTTGTGTGTGAGGAATGATTGTCAAGAGTTTATATCTAGTGAAGAACTAAATGGAATAAATTCTATTTAACCATATCCACAAATATATATGTGCTATAATAAATTTTTATGGAACATATAGAGAGAGGTAATTCATTATTTTTATTTATGATTATAATAGCAGGGATTGTGTAATTATTATGAAGTAGAGGAGAAGTAGTGCTTGACTATATGAATAGATATCATTTAATTATAGGGAATGAAATTGGTTGTACAATCTAGAGTCTATGATCATAAAATGTAGGACAGTACACATACATAGAATTTGAAAATTACCTAAATAATACGGATTAAAACATGAGTTGTCTTCAGTGAGAACTCCACAAAAAAATATAGTTTTATTAATATAAAAATAAATTATTGAAGAATATGTCTAGAACTATGTTCATTGAGAGTTGTTTTTATCATCATTGTTAAAAATATGTTGTTCAAATAGTTATGAACAGTAAAAATATAGTAGGGATTCTTATGGAAGAAACCAATACACCGTATGAGTAATCCTATGGAAGGAATCCCTCTCTGAAGTATTTTCATGTTTTTGGAGGTAAATGTTTCATCTGAAACAAAGATGTAAATCAAGGAAGTTATAGTAATGTTGTAAAAAATGTATTATTACTTGGATATTCAACAAAGAGTAAACCTCCAAACGTTACAATAAATATCTTTGGAATAGTTGTGGAATGCAGTGATGACATGATCATTAAAGATAAAACCATGAATATCCCAAGGAGCTCATATGATGATATGCTAGAATTTGTAGAAGAATCCTAATAAGGGATAGATTCAAATGTGAAAATTGTGGAAGGATTGCAAAAATATTTTTGGCTCAAAAACGGATGATGATTTTAAAGAATAATAGGATGAGGAAACCTGGGATAATGAAACACCATCAAAACCTCACTCGAGAAATAGAAGAGTGGAAATTGATCAATCCAAATTCATTGAGGGTTAGACCACACCTACACAAATAGTAAGAATTAGGAATGAATCACATTATGTATTACTATCAATCTTGGAACCAACCTTGTTTTAATAAGTATTAAAGTAAAATTAGTAATGTATAAATAATGGGTTAAATCCAAGAATGAGGAATCAGATCATATTGAAAAGACATAGACATGAGATCTTTTTAAGAGAATTGGAAATCACAAAGTGATTGGAATAAACTGGATGTTTAAAAACAAATTCGATGATACTATAAATATGATCATAAATAAGGCTCACTTGGTGTGTAAATTTTATACAAAACTGAATGTGTCGTTGTTGAAGTCAAATTTTCTCTAGTAACTATACAAGATTCGATCAGGCTCTTTCCCACCATAAAAACTCAAATAGGGTATAGAGATTATCATATGGAGGTTGAAATAAAATTATTAAGTTGTTTTATTGAATAATAAGTCTATATTGAACAACAAACTGTTTTTTTGATTGGTAATGATGAAATTAAGGATTGTAGAATAAATAAGGAGCTCTTTGGTCTTAAGGAGGAACCATGATCATGTTATTCTTGACTGGATTCTCATATGAAGAAGCTCAAATTTAAAAAGTGAGGTTCCAACCATAATCTATTGGTGAATAATTCTAAAAAATATCAATTTAATGTTCTTCTATATTTGGATGATATTATTTTTTGTTGATGAAGGTATGGATTAGTTGAGTAATTTTCTAATCACATGAAATTAGAATTTTAATTGTTTTTTATTTTAGAAACCATGTAATTCTTCAGGCTGTAGGTGATTAAAAATAAGAATCATACCTTCATTTCTCAGTAAAAATATGTAAGAGAGATTATAAATAAATTTAACATGCATGACTCCACGTCAATTTAAAATACATTTATTTTTGGAAAAAAAACATTCACAGCATGAGTACGATACTTCTATGGATCAAACCATACATAAGAGAATCATTTTAATCTTGTTATACATGACTACAACATGATTAGATATAATATTTCAAACATGCTTATCATCCCTCTTTTAATGTAATATTATGGAAGAGAATTTGGATGTAGTTAAACGAATCATGAGATATATTCAAGGTACTCACAATTTTGGATTATATATTTTTAGGATGAGATAATTAATTATCGAAATTTCCTAATATTTCCTAGGCTAGAGATATTATGGATATAAAGTCCACAGGTAGTGTAACACTCATCAATGGAAATAAATGTGTGGGCTAGTTGAGGAAGAAATAAGAAATAATTTCTCTTAGTATGGATGAAGCAGAGTATACGTCTTCTATAAAGGACATTATTTACCTATTATGGATAACCAAACAACCAACTAATATTGTTGAAGAGTTGAAATAACCGAGGGTGACTCAACAAGATAACAAGAGTGTGGTTGATCATTCGAAGAATCCAATTCAACACTCTCATAAAAAAATATTGGGATCATATATCACTTCATCAAGAAATATTTTGATCATAGTGTGATTATAATAGATCCTATTGGAACTAATGAAAATAGTGGAGAAATTATGACTATTCCATTGGTAACAATTTTTTTCGAGAAACATCAATTTAACTTCAGTGTTCAGCCACCTTCTAGTGCATGAGGAGGTTATTCTTGGTCCTCTCTCCCTACTAGTGTTCACTATTTTAATCTATTTGTAGAATTGATGAATGTTTATTGGGGAGATACTATCTAGAGAGAGTTTATTTTGAGTTCTATAATTACATATACATGTTCTTTGGGATTATTTATGAAGGAGGAGAATGTATAAATTCAATATTTTAAAGAAATTTGGAAAACCATGAAATTATTTAGTGACACAATGATAATTAGGTGTTATGAGGAAACATTTCATATTTCATAGAGAATAAATTAGGCATATTTAATAATTCAAAAACACAATATCACAATTAATTCCTCCCCTCTTGTTTTCTACATTTTTTTTTCTCATATTGGCTTAGATAGTTTGATGAGTCATTTCTCACCATTCAGGTTTACATAGCGACGCAGGCTTTATTAAATTTATCTCTAGATTGTGAACAAACCCAATGAGGAGATTGTTGGAAAAAAATATCATTACTAGAAATAGATTCATCGTTGTGTTTATTATCAATCAACACTAGTTTAATGAAGCTGTTTTCAAGTAAAGTGATCATATAGTAGAAGACGACTACAATATTGAAGGCGGAATCATTTCCCATTGTCTAAATAATATTTGGGCTCAAAATTATGAGGATGGATAAAGATTAGTGAAAGGTAGTTTTCTAGGATTGAATCCACTCAAATATGGTAAAGGCATAAGTTTCAAGATTACTGGGTTTTATGAAGACTGGGTTTCACAAATTATTGAGCTTCACAAAGTTATGGAGAATATCAAATTTATTATGAAAATATGGTGATCATCATGACTACCACAAGAATCATGAGTGGACAATGGGTTGATGGTGACTTTTCTAGTATACAAGATGCATCATTAATGGGTTTAATTTCTATATATATTTGTCACTAGCATATCTTCTCGAATAGGATTTCGGAGTTTCATGAACAATCCATTGAGATATTTGGATATTCATGAAAGACAATCCTAAAAATAGGAGTCTACCCCACTCTATTTTATATGAATATAATTGGATAAAATTTTGAATTAATCTGAATTCAAAAATGTTGAAATTTTTATGAATTAGGTATTCATTGTGAGCCTGAGAATCATTAAAATATTATCTTAGTCTTGAACAATGCTTGCGTATCTAGGAAAAAAGAAGTTTCATGATGACTGATTATTCTGTGATGACTTAGGGTTCCATGAAGGCATTTTTCTTCATGAAGGTTGTGTGCATCGAGAAGGATCTTCAAGAGAAGTAGTGGTAAACAAATGGTTTAACTAAATAGTTATTTCATGTTCCTGAAACAAGGACTGTAGTGTAAGTAGAGTCTCATGGTATTCAAGGACAATGAATTAAATTCCAATCTATAGATAAAACCTTCTAGTCATTAAACTATGTAAGACTTCACATAATGTAGTGAGCTAGGGGGAGTTGATAGAAATGTTTAGAGGGAGCTGGTGTGATTTCCCTAAAATCTTGTTAAGGAAGTGTGAAAAGAAAATAATGATTATTTATGAACTTTTATATTCTACAAGTAGTGATGATTTGTGGATTTTGGTACAACTGACATAATATCGACATATTCTCCTTGGACTAACATTTAGAGGTGAACCTAATAAAATTTATGTGTTGCATCTCTGCATGTGAATTTTTTATTACTACATGATTCCTTTATATAGTTTTAAAAAGAACCTAAAAACATGGGAACAAGATTGATTTATTTAAAATAAATTGTTTACACCTGAATTTACCACTCCCCTCTCAGGGTGTTCTGAGGTCCTACATCTTCAAATCATAGAAGAGATTTTCAGTATGCATAACTAAAAAATAAAAAATAATTATTGTTTTCATAGTGAATCATAGTGTCATTGTTGTTTCATTGAGAAAACAATTTTCTATATTACCTATATTATCTTGATCACATCACTACTCAGGCATAAGTTCACACTCGCACACCCACACAACCTATTTTAAAATACATTAACTCCTTATTATATAAACTCTCTTCACATCATCGGTATAAAATAAAAGAATAGTAATGTTTCTTTCTCCATGAAATTCTTTATCAATAGTAAATTAATATAAAATATATCATCCTTGTCTTTTATCTTGTAACATAACACTTATTATTTTTGATGTTATCATAAAGTGGAAATTAAACATCTATGGATTGTACAATTGCATTAAAATTTTTATTAATGTGCTTTAATGGCAATAAATACCAATTTTCTTCATGATTAATCAAATTTTATGAGTTTAAACCATGTAACCTAATTATTTAACTCAAATAATGTATCCTATTTTAAGTTATGAATCAAATTAGTATATTTTATGTTACATAGACAAATTTAATCACCTATGAATTTCATTTACATAATTGAATCTAATTTAGCCTATTTGAAAAGATTTATCAATTTTAAAATACATTTGAATTAAATAATTTATTTACATACCCAATTAATCACATTATCAATTTTTCACATATCTAATTACTACATATAATCATTTTTCATAGCTCAATGATCATGTAAATGATCTTATCAACATATAAAATTTCCACATAGGTGATTTGGAAAGTATATTACTGACGTATCTGATTCCTTTATATATGAGTTAGATAAATATATCATTTTTCATCACAAAAACAAAATTTCTATATAGCCAATTTTTTGAGGATAGGTATTTTTTGGACAAAATGTTAGGAATCAATACATAAGGAAATAAATTTTTTAATTCTTCAGAATGAAAATCAATCTTGATAAAAAGAGTTAGGAAAAATAATCAATAAATTATGAAGGGTATTTGAGTTAATAAAAATCTAAATTACATGAAATAATATGGAATTTAAGAGATACCATGGCGATTGTGGTATATTGATGGGTGTTTGATATTGAGGAAGTAAATATTAAAGTTAATTGAAAAAAAGGGATTTATGGATTATCATCTCAATTAATACAAGGTCAATATGAAATTAATATTACACAAACATGGTAAATAATCTCATAATCACCATTTTATCCTACCATGTAGTGTTTTCATAACCTTAACATTGGATTCATTCTATGAATTTATTCTTGAGATAATTCATTCATGAGTTATGTTGGTAATTTAATGTAGTATTTATTGAAAAAAATTATCATATATGATTTAGAGGATTTTTGTATCTATGTTTCAGTATAAAATAATGAATAATTTTTATAAAACACTATCTATATTATGGCCCCCTTTGATATGGGTGTTTTGAAAAAAAATGAATTATGAAAAGTCTAGGTGTACGAACAAATTCAGTGATCATTTTAGTCCTTTTGATCTCCAAACCAAAACTTTTTTAGGAATAAAAATTCACATAGTAGATGGTGTATTGTTTTTTTTCAGGTATGTTTCCATAGGCCTATGACCCAAGTAGTGGTTATTATGATACATTAAGGGAAATGTGATGTTGTATTTTGGAGATCTATCAATATACCATGAGAAGAACAAAAATGGGAATTTCAAATAATATGGTCAACTTTTGAAATTCCTAATAAATCCCATTCATGTGATGTTGAAATTTTTTTATAACATAGGTGCTATGAAGTTGGTTAATCTTATGTAGTCTCTATAAGAGGAGTCCACACAAAACAGGTTTGTGATTTTTAGTAGAATTTAAAAGAATTTGACTATAACTGATTTTTACAAATTAATAGTTTTTAAAATTAGTTTAAAATGATTTTTTAAAAACAATTGATGAAAGATATTGATCAGAATAAATTATCATAATCCTTTTTCTATGATATCATCATTTCAAATTTTTACCAACTATACTTTTATCAGTTAGTAAGAGATAGATTATTCTATTGATTCACCCCCTAAAAGATGTTGATTGTAAGGGAATTTATAATTAATTATAAATCAATGTACCTTTATTCTAATGGATATAGAATTATAATAGGTTCTTTTTATAAATTAAGGAAATTCCTAGTTGGTAATTTTTATTACCTAATTAACCACAGTCCCATTCACAATTCATCATATGTTCTGAAGATCTCCATACACTCACCAGCCAATCATCATCTATTCTATAAAAAAAGGAATTTTATGGATGGTTATACAGATCATAAACCAAGGAAATTTAAATAAAAATAATCTAACCCTATTTTATATTCATTAATATTTAAAAACATAATTAGTAATTGGAAATAGTATAAAAAAGAAATAGAAATAGTTGTATTCCATTAAATAAAAAAATTCAAACATTATAACCGGTAAGGCTTCCCCTTTTCCTAATGATTTAGAAGAACTACCCCTCCATGAATGGGTGAGTTTTTTTTATTTAGAAGAGGGGAGAAATCACATAATGAAGAAAATAAATGAAAAGGAGAAAAGATAAATAAATATACAGCAGGATGTTGTCTAGCGTTTCTCTCACTGATCGATTGTCCAAAAAACCCCCAATATATTATTTATAGGAATTAAAGTGCCTTCATGCCATCATATATGGGTCATAAAGTCATCTTAGGTTGTCTCATATTATAAAAATGGTTTTTCTAATTTATTACACCACACTTACCAATTTTTGAATTAGTTATCCATTTTACATCATGTAAGTGTTACATGACATGTAAAGTGTGAGAATGGATTTTAGATTTTAAGAAGATTTCCCATTGTTAATAGTGGATTTAAAATGTGTAATTTATAGGGAAAATCATTTCATTTCTTTTTTCATAACTTGAATTACTTTAATTTATATGTCATGAATAATTTAGACGATTCAAGAAAATTTGATGGCTATTTTCTTCGAATCAACTTGGTTCTTCTTTTATGAGCTTGGGATTTTGTCTTTAATTTTCCATTGAGATCTATATATCTTCAATATTCCTTCAAAATTAAAATGTCAAATGACATATCAAAGTGAAGTATTGTGAAGTGTTTTTGTATCACTATATTTATAACTGTTTGTTCATTTTTTATCTTACTCTATAGCCTATAAAAAATGATCAAAATTATACAAATTAATTCAATTGATTTTTAAAAATACTTCATTTTAAATAAAAAATACATGAATAAAATAGATATTTCATTTTCCCCAATTGTAAATTTCTTATCCTCAAGAATATAAAATAAAAATAAATAAAATAGAAACAAAATTTTTCCAATATTCAAATTCCTAATAAATTAATTCAAATGATAATCAATGGGGGTTTAAACCTTAAAAATGAAGAAAAAACACAAATTCCACCTCACAATCTTCAAAGAAAATAATGAAAAAAAGTAAATTAATTTTTTACATTCATAACAGGGTGGTATACTCCTATCACTCACTTATATATCAAAATTATTTATTACCACACATGCCAAGTCATGATTTACCTCACAATAGATTATTTTCTCTCATCACTCATGATACAAATTCAAGTGGAGTTATTCTCTTATCATTAATACACGAACCTTTTCCATAGGATTAAAAAGGAACTACTTTATTAACCATGTGAAGATGAAAGGAATGTAAAATCCTCATGAATATTCAATTACAGATTCAGTCACTTAGAAGCTTACTGTTGGATGGAATTGATGGTTAAAAAGTAAATATGAAAGAGGTGGTTAATATGTTAGGTATTAGGCAACAAATAAATAGTAAAATATCAATTAAATTATACCCTTAAAAATAGTAATTCCCACTTCCCATGCTCAAATCCAGTAAATGAATACAAATAATTAATGAATTATCTGAACCTTCTTTATTTCTTCTAATCTTTTTTTTTCTAATTACATTACATTTTTTTAGTTTTATAAATTTTTTATTGGAATTAATCTCAAACCCAACACCTATCCACATATGATAAAAATCATTAATCTATTTATAGTGATTTTTTATTCTCCAAGTAACAACCCATTCTTATATTATTGAATATTTTATAGAAGCCAAAAAATTTAGAGTATAGTGAATGAATGAATCCATTTTCAATACACAAAATTTTCACCCCACACATTTTATATACAACATAATATGTAACTATTGTAAATACATACCATATCCCTCACATATAATTATTAAAATATTATGGAATTACTAATTGTAGGGTAGGAATGAAAAAAATGGAGTTAAAAATTGACCATTCCCAATAAGGTAATTCATGGCCTCTATAAGGGAAACATGCATTAATGTCATGGTGGGCCCAAGGATAAAGGATTAACAAAATATTTTCCAACTCATTTTAAATGTTTTTATTATTATTATATATTTGTCATGTTCTAATGAAATTTATAGCTGGTGGAATGCACCACGACCATTCATGAAATATGCTTAAGATATAGATAGGAATTATTTGGTATAGAATTAATCTCAATAATAGAAAATTTAATTTGGGATAGACTTTCATGGAATTCAAAAAAAATAACAAATCAGTCAAAATAAATTTTAGAAATTCAATGTGTGAAAATGGTATAGAATGTTCATTTACATGAATAAACTAATTACATAAAATAACAAGTCATTAATTCAATATCCATTCCTCACTATAATTAGTCAATTCCCCATTTTCCTTATTCAATCCCATTAATATAAAAATATAAAACATTGTGTCATGGGATTACTAAAGAATTAAAGCCTCCAATATGAGTAAAGTAAACCACGTAAGATATATTTGTGTGTTATATTTTCTTTTAAATATGAAAAATATATATTCAAATAAAAATATTGGGAATTTAAAAGACATCGAATATAAATGAAAAATTCTTCTTGCAATGATTCTTTAGTTGGGTTTCACAGGTTATGTTCTTTTAGTTATTTATCACCTTCATGGTGTGTATTCATTTAGTTTACCAATCCATTATACTTGAAAAATATTCATTAACTGACCTAAAAAATATGAATAAAAACTAATGATAGTGAAGGCCTAGTCAATAATTCTAAAATAGGACTGAATAGAAGAGGGCAATAAGAAAAAATGTGAATTTCCTCATGGACGTGATTTTGTTTAACATCATTGGATCGACTCAAAAAATGAAAATTCTTGAAAAATACTTGACTAAAAGTTTCAACTCCCCACACATAATCAATATCAAGTCCCAAATGAATTCTAATTGATTTTTTATCTCAAGTGAGATAATATGGATCTACTATAATTAATAAAATGTGACTGTATTGTATAACATGGTTGGTATTCATTGTTAATCAGGGTGAAGGAGTGTAATATCTTCCATTTTATTTTAAGGTATGGTCCCATGACATTTCTTCATTTTCTAACAATTTATAGTGAATGGGTTTCTTCTTCTATCCCTTTAAATCTAGAAAACACCAAAAGGGTATACATGAATACATTTAAAAGTTCCTTCCCATCGAAAATGAAATTTACTACCATTAGTTTGAGTATGGAGTAATATAAAAGAACTTGATCGCTACAGTTTATGAATCTTGGTTAAATTATATTGACTTCTTCTATCCTTTTTCTCTCTTTATAAATATTTTATTTTTCAAAATCATATCTTCTTTTTTCCCCTGACTCCAACAACTATAATCTCTAATCATCCTAAGCTCTATCAAGGTCCATATTCATATATTTTATGGAATAGTAGGATTTGTGCACTAATTTCACTGAGAGGTGTTAACTCTTCCCATATATAAATTTATAAGGGATCATTCCCATGGTTACCTTATACATGGTCTAAAAATACCATAGGCTGTCTTCCAACTTTGATATCTTATCCTTTATATTTGGGCTTATAATCATTTCATGAATTCTTTTGACTTCTCTGTTTAAAACTTCTTCTAGGACATTAATTTTTGGATGATATGGGGTTCATTATTTATGGAACAACCCATACTATTATATTAATTCCTTCATTTTTTTAATTTAAAAGTTATTCCCATGTTTTCTAATGATGTTTCTTTGTACTCAAAACCAATAGAATATGTTAGTCATGAAATAATCATAGACAAAATTAGTATTTTTAGTCCTAGTGTATTTTTCATCCAAACATTTTGAAACATAATCCACAATGAGTGGAATGTAAGAATAAACAAATAAAACTGGTAATGGTTCCATGAAGTATGTACCACAATACTTAAAATTTTCTTAGAATGTAAATGGGTTTTGGTGCATTTCTTGTCTTTTTTAGATGATTATAAAAAATGACATTCTTCACATTTTTTACAAAACTCATGCGCATCTTTGAATAATGTGGGAAAATAATGTCCAAATTATACAACATTTCTACATATCATTTGGTATCCAAAATTTCATCCACAAACCAATGTATGGTATAATTTAAATATTGATTCAATTTCACTTTTTTTGTAGAAAACTACCAATTACTTGATTATTTTATATTTTTTAAAGGAATGGGTCATCCCAAATGTAAAATATAGACTTAGATTTTTTTTCTATTAATGATAATTTATATGAGAGAGTACTTGATATATGAGAAAATAAATGATAATTTCTTCATATCATGATATTTTACCATCAATAATGTAGACATGTTATCCATGCATCTCATACTTGAGTGGGTTTCTAGTTTGGAATTTCTTCTATAGTGGTGTTGTATGGTCAACTCAGATAATCCACCACTTAATTTTTGGTACACTTATACATGATCTCCCGATAGAACTCTTGTAGGAAAAGAATCCATACCACCAGTAATGGATTCATATAAACCTTCTTTATTATATAACTTAGAGATACATTATTATAAAAAACAAAAACAAATTTCTAGTATGCGTGATATTAATTTCTGTTGAAAAAATAAAACATCAAGAAAGTCATTTTATGTAGTTTGGTAATTGATCTGCTTAGAAGCTAATGTCCAAGATGGGTAGGAAATTACATAAGGATTATTTTGAATTCTTTGTGAGATTGTAGCTCACACATCTTGATTTGATGCATCATAGATCATCTTGAAAGGATGTTCTTAGTTGGGTGATAGAATTTTTGGTGGTACAATAATCCTTTTCATTAATAAATAAAATGACTTCATACACTCATGATTAATATTAATATCATATTCTTTAAATATTAATATTAACATTGGTATTTAAATTGTTAATAAATATCCAATAGAGACCTACATGGCCTAAAAATGATATAACATGATTAAGATATTTTGGATATGGAAACTGAGTTTATTACATCAAACATTGACATATTTATGTCTATTCCTATCTTTTAGATTATGTGGGATACCACTATTCTCTTTTTAAACCATAAAATCACACTTTTGGAAGTTTGAAACAAGAATTTCTAAATATATTTCATTGATTTATTTGCCAAATTCCCTAAGAAATGATCAATCAAATTACCAAAATTAATGGAATAAAAAAGAAATACCTAAAAGAGGCCTTCAATATGATCTATGAATATACTCACTATACACCATTGAAATGTACATGGGGTGTTTCATTTCCCAAAAAAATCCTCATATAGGTGAAAGTGAGGAAAATTAATGTTATGGTCATCATCTTCTGGTCATGTGGTGCAATTAGTATCTAAAGGTATATTAATAAAAAATCTAAAAATTAATAATGATATTTTAAAGCTAATGTTTCAATTATTTTATTGATGAATGGGATATGGAATTTGTCTTTTTGTGTCAATTTATTTATATTTCCTTACTATATACACACTATATATCTAGTTTTAACTCTCATAGTTCTTAGTTAACATCTATCATTTTAACAGTGGTTAAAACTATTTTATTTAGGGCTACTTGAATATAGATGACCCACTGAGAATCAGATATTCATTAAACAATTTCATAAATTACCTATTTTCAATATTTTTAATAACAACCATCATGAGGATGTTATCTATTATTCTCTAAGTTTGTGTAACTGGTCAGCAACTACTTTCTAAAATTATTCTATTAGAGTAGAGATTGAGTTTGATTTTTGGTATATCACATAAACTGCACCTTAATGCTTGGAAATTTCATTTCAAAAAGACAATCTGAGTTTGTTATTGGGGATGGGATATGTATTTGAAAATGATTACAAGTAATTTATCTCATCTAATAAGGTAAACATACTTCAACTTTCTTTGAAATTTCATTAACTCTAAAATTTATGTTTGTTAAGAGATGAGACTGAGTTGATGTTCCCTACTTTCATATCATTGGTCTCTTGTATCATGATAATTTATTTTATTAAATTGTCAATAGAATCATAATAAACCGCTTCTTCTAGAAAGAAATTGGGATTCTTGAGATTTTGGGTATTGAATTTTTTTAAAAAATCACTCATAATTAAATGAAGTCACGAATTATACATAAATATTTAATTGGTTCTATAGATTCTATATGTGAGATCACATAAAGTGGCTGAATTCTGGAGGGATGCTTCATCAAATCTAGAATATTAAAGTGAACTGTACAATCTACAAGTTCCATTATGATATTTCCTTCATGGAAATTGATGATGGTCATTCTTATTATTAATAAATTACTTACCAAGAAGATTGGAGAGTGTCCTGGTTCTATATTCTCTTCCATAGAAAGGAAATAAAATTCCACAAGAAAAATAATCCCAGATACTCCTACTAGTACATCTTCTACGAGTCCTACAAGAAAAATGATTTATCTATTTTTTAATTATACCACCACTCATGTTAGATTAAATTATTTGGCAAGAAAATATAAAAATACCATTTATGGTATAAATTTTATTGAGGAATCCAGATAACATAATGAATCAGTACACTTTAAAGAGTCAATATTGTAAGGAAAAGATAATGTCCACAGATATTTAATGCTTTATTGTATTAAAAGTGAAATCATTAATGAGATGATTCTACCCAATATGGTTCATTCATTTCCATATAGTCATATTCTATTTTTGAACAACCCCTTATGAAATATCTCATATTTTGGGAATTTTAGATATCCTATATTAGTGGGACATAGATACCTAATTTCTATATTTTTTCTAGAATTTCCCTAAAATTACACTAAAATTCAGCCTTCTTTGTCAAAAAAATTAATAAAGGAATTATTCTTGGATGGAAATGTTATCACTATACTTTTTTTTAATAATGGTGTTTCTGGACATTCCTGCCTAAACCTAGTTTTGGTTCATTCATTTTTCTTGTCTTCTTCTTTTGTATAGATGGGTTTAGAATTAGAATGTTTCTTAGAATCATCATTATTAAATTTTTTAGGTGCATTTATCTCTATTCCACTTTCTAATGTAATAATTATCATTATTTACTTGTGATTCTAAACTATCTATGCTGGTATTTTTCTTAAATTCATTTCCATAATTTCTATAAAACTACAAATTGATCTTTATGATTATAAAAATTATCATTCAATCCCACAAAATCAGTCCTCATCTATGGATATTTATTTTTCTGTTCTCTTTTGGATGGATTATTATAATGATTTTATAGGAATATAAGTGGTTGAAAGGTTTTTTTTCTTTTTCAAGGGATGTTTTTATGATTGTTGAATAGGTTCTTTGTTTTGATAATACTATTGAAAAGGCAGATTATTGGGAAAATGGGTACTGGCCCAATTCAGATGACCTCAAAATCCTTGTTTATATTTCCCTTTATATACATTTTTTATTATCTTGAAATTTACTTGATTTGAATATGGAAGAAAAACACTTATACCCTATATCTCATCACATTGATCTGTGTAATGATTTGTGGAAGAACATATACCACATTCCTAAGGTGGGGAATATTGTTCTATTACTTGATTCAACCAAAATTGTCACAATAAACTGGTTATCTCATCAATCATGAATATAAATAGAGGTGAAAATAAGAAGTTTCTAACTCATGAATACCTCTTGTTCTTATACCTCTTGTGTTGAATTTCTATGAGTTCTGAGAAATATTTTCTATCAAACATTGGGAATCTAATGGTAAATTATCAATATTGGCCCCTCAATATGATGTTCTATGTTAGTTGGGGTCATTATAGAAGAATATTTGATATAATAACCCAAATAATTCGTTTTCCTCCATTTATTGATGTGGGAAGATGTCATATAGCTTCTTTAACCAATCCCAAAACTCATAGATCATATTTATAGTCAATTTCTGTGTGATGTAAATATCCTCCATGGTTGTGGTGAAACTCTATATGGGGAATAATTCTTGAATGAATAATATTTTTATATCTTCCCAATTGATAATATACCAAAGTTATATATTGTATAATAATTCTTTAGCTTATTCTTCAAGTGAGAAGGGGAATTACCCCCATTGAAGTTGGCCTTCAGGAACTCCTCTTGGCATAAATATTGAAAATATGAAGTTGAATTATTGGATATGATGATTTTAGTCTTATAATAATGAAACATGGATTTTTGGAAGAATGTGAATCATATAGACAAGTAATTAAATTTTTTTTGGTGTAGTAGGGGCAATGATTTGGTTATTTTGAATAGTGAATTGGGGCATGCACATATCACATAGGGTTTGGTTGGGATTTCTGACAATTACATCAAATTAAATGTGAACATTGAATGTGTCACTTGGATATAAGATGTTTATTTCTTAAATATTTTCCTATAGGTTTTTCCTTAGTTGGGTTAATGTTACACCAATTTCAAGATAAAAATAAATTAATTGGATGTTTAAACTATGGGTCATTAATTTTTTTGTACTATGATGTTTTAAGGATTTTCTTCCCCTATAATGGTGAAAAATGTGATGCATTCCTATAGTGGGACATTTAATTTTTTCAATTTTATAGGTGAAGTATATTTGTTTAACCCTTGACAGTCTCTCAAAGAGGAGTTCACCAATAATAGGTATGTCACTTTTATTTTTTTTAGAAAAATTTAACTTTAATTGATGTTTAGGAATTATGAGTTTTTAAAACTAGTTTTATTTTCTTATCAAAAACAATTGATTAAAAGTAATTATCATAACGGGTTTGGCTAAACTTAGTCCTATGCTATCATAGTTTCCAATTTTAACAAATTATTCTTCTATTTCCTAGTAGGAGAGAGTTTCCTATTTATTTATCTCTCACCCTTTTCTATATGGGGATGGTAAGTATCTTCTTAATCATGTATTAATCGGTATACCCTCCATCCCGTGTGAGTGGCATTATTACAATCCCTTTAATAAATTAAGGAAATTATCAATTAGGAATTGTTATTCCCTAACTAACAACATTCCATATAGAAATTTTCATAAATGTTTGGGATCATTGAACACCCTCCACCAATACCTAGTAATCACATTAATAAATACATAGTAAATTGGTGGAGGTATATTTTGATCATCGACTAAGGAAATTGAAATAAACACAATCGAATCTTTGAACAAATGCATTCAAAAATAGAAACATAATTAAAAAAATGAAATACATTCCCAAAGAAAGGGAATATGATTTATTCCATTAAATATAGAAAGTCAAAAATAGAAGTTGTTAAAGACTCCCACTTTCCTGATCACACATATTAACAACACCTCCATGGATTTGGGAGTCTATCTAAATTGGGAGATGAGATACATAATATAATGAATAATAGTAAATAAAATGAAAACATGTAAATAAATCTGTTGTATATTGTCATCCAAATATTTCCTTGTTGTTGAATCCACACTAAACCCCCCAACACTTATTTAGAGAAATGAAAGAGAAATTGGGATTCCATAAATTGGTTTTAAAATCATCTTGTGTTGTCTTAGTTCATAAAAATGGTCTCCCACCTTTATTACATCACATCATCCCATTTTTTAGTATGTTATCCATTTTCACAGTGTCTAAGTGTCACGTGACTTATAATGTTGGGTAATACATTTCTTATTTATGAAATATTTCACACCATGAATATTCGACTAATAAAATTTAATGCGAGAGGCCTAAATTTTCACTACTCAATGCATGGATTTCATTCCTTAAATTTACACATTGTGAATAATTTACACAACATGTAAATTTTTTTAGTGATTTTTGCTCTGAATCATCATGGATCTTATTTACAATCATGGGAGTTAGTCATCTATTTTTCCATGACACTAATTTATCTTAATTAATCCTTCCAAAATTTGGTGTGGAATCACATAGTTATGTGGAGCGGCATGATGTTTTTCATATCAATATATTCATATTTTCTTCATTATTTTATCAAACTACATATCCTTCCCCAAAACATAAAAAATGATAAAAATTAACCAAGTTAAATTAATTAAATTTTACAAACATTTTGTTTAATATCCAAAAATACATGCATAAAATGGTTCTTTAAATTTCTCAACACATATAACTTTTCTTTATTCAAATATGTATTTTAAACATAAATAAAATATAAAAAACATATTTACAATATTCAAATTACAAATAAATTAAATCAAATGCCAAAAAATGGGGGTAAACCTATGAATAGTCACACAAAACAACAATTCAACTTCACACACCTCAATGAAACAAATATACCAAAGTATTTTAATATTTCCAATTGAGAATTAGGTGTTCTTCTCCGGACATTCATTAATATATCACAATTCATTCTTATCACACATTCAGAGTAACAATTTTCCACATAATGGATTCTTTTCTCTCATCACTCCTGATAAAAATTCATCTAGATTTATAGTCTTATCATGATTAAATGATCTTTTTCCAAAGGCCTTCAAATGGACTACTTTCTCCATCTAAAAAAGACAAAAGAAACATAAATGTTTGAGTACTTTTCTACTGAGGTTCAATTGACTCTGAGAGATATAGTTGGTAGAAATCGTTGATTAAAAATTAATTCTGAATGATGAGGTTAATCTCTAATTTATTTGTAAATATATAAAAAGTAAAATATTAATGAAATTATCCACTTCAAAATTACATCTCCCACTTCCCAAGTTCAATGTAAGGTCATGAATAATGAAATCATAATGAATGATTTGAAACTTCTTTATTTTCATCTCAATTTTTTCTAATTTTGCTTCAAAGAACATTATTTTTAATTTTTAGGAAGTTATTATTAGAATAAATATCACCCCCATCACCATTACACATATGATAAAAAATAAATGGTATAGTAATGGTGATTTTTTATTGTCCATGTCAAAATCTATTTATTTTTTTCATTTTTATTCGATAAGGGAAAAAATTAGAGTATAGTGAATGAATTGAAAACCTTACCCAATAACCCTAATTATCAACCCCACATATTTTACATATAATTTAATACATCCCTTTTTATGTCATCTGAAATTCCCTACAATTAAACATTAAAATATCATGCAAAAATAAAGAGTAGGAGAGGAATGGATAAAAATGGCTTGAAACATGGATCACTCATTATAAGATAATTCACAGTCTCTATGGGAAAACCAAGTATTAATGTCATGGTGGGTCCAAGGATAAGGGATTAACAAAAAATTTCCATAAAAATTTTAAATGTGTTGTTTCATAGTCATAACTTTGAAAAATTATAATAAAAGTTAAAATAAGTGGTGTGCCCAAATATCACTCAAGAAATATGTTAAATATATAAATGGGAACTATTTTATATATAAATCCTCTTGGTAATAGAAAATTTAATTTGGGACAATCAATTAGTAAATGAAAAAAACAATAAAAAATCAATCCAAATAAATCATAGAAATTAAAATGTTGAAAATGCTGGGGAAAATTCATTTACCTGAATAAAATAATTACATAAAATCACAAGTTATTAATTATTTTTTTTGGTTCACAATAATTTTCAATTACCCATTTTACTCATTGTATATCATTAATATATAAATCTAAAACATGAAATGCAAGGATTCCTATGAAATTATTGTCTCCAAGATTAGCTGGGTAAAGAAAGTAGCTAATTGCAGGTATGATAATTTATTTTAATGATAAAAAAGAGATCATGAAAAAATATATATGAAATTTAAACATTTTTTAATTTAAAAGAAAAAATTCTTTAAAAATGATTATTTAGTGGGGTTTCAATGGTTATATTCCTTTAGTTCTGTATCACCATCACGATGTGTATACATTTAGTTTCTCCATTCTCAAGGTTTTCATCATTTTTATTAATGGAACTAGAATACAAAGAATATATATTTATTTACTCTAAATTGTGCAGTAGAAATATTCTTTCTTTCCTAGCTCTGTCATGATCCATATTCATTTGTTTCATCGACCTATAGGATATGTGTTCCAATTTGACTAGATGGTGATAATACTTCACACTAATAAATATGTCGGGGATCATTCCTATGGGTGTCTTATAGGATGTCTAATAAGTCCAAAGGGTATTATAAAACATTTCACTATAGTTTTTCCTGTTGTGTTTTACCATCTTTTACCGAATTCCCCAGATTTATTAATTATAAACTTTTACTTGGCCATTTGTATCTGGATGATATAGGGTTAACATTTTATGGTCCACCACATACGATTAAAATAAATATTTCATTTTAATATTGTAAAAGTGGGTCCCTTGGTTAATAATTATGACTCATAGTATTCTAAACATGCATAATATGTTAGTCCATCTAAAATCACAAACAACTTTAGCATCGTCAGTCCTGCTATATTTTTCTTCCCCCAATTTTGATATATAATATACAAAAACTAGAATAAAATAATAACAAAATTAATCTAGGAATGGTACCATGAGTTCTATTACTTTCAAATTAAAAATTTCATATAAGGTAATTTATTTTAATGGAATTTCATTTTTCTGATATGTTTCTAAAAAACTGACATTTATCACATTTTTATTAAAAAACTCATGTGTATATTTGAATAATGTGGGATAATAAATTACTAATTTTAATACCTTTATATATTTTATACAGATACAAAATTCCCTCAAAAATCTAATGTATAAAAGAATTTAAATACTGATTAAATTACAATTTTAGGTAGACATATTCTCATTATATAATTTATATATATTTTCCCAAGGAATGGGTAATCCCAAATGTAAAACATGGAATCATATTTTAGTTTTTTCTATTTTTGGGAGTTTAAATGATAGTTTACATGTTATGGGACTAAATAATTTAAAATTTCTATGTACTATATTAATTTACTACTAATAATGTATATTTTTTCTCTATGAAGATCATTATTGAGTGTTTTTTGGCTTGGAATTTATCATTTAGCAGTATTAATTATTAAACTCAAATGATCAACCAAATTATTTTTTGTAAAATTTTTTTCCTTGATCTCTAGGAGGTAATCCTTTAATAGAAGCATCCTTATCACCAGTTATATCTTATAATCATATTTCTTCATTAGATACCTAATAGCTATATGATCTAAAAATCAGTATCTTTATTTTACAGTAGGTATGATTTTGAATTTATTTAGAGAAAATAAAATTGAAAGGAACTCATTTTCTATAGTTTTATAATTTATCTATGATTCATTCAAACTAATTAATTCATATAAAATTACTTGAGGATTTATATGAATTATTTTTGATATTGCATCTCCCATATATTATTCTGATGCATCACAAAAATGCTCAAAATGATGGTCTCAGTTGGGTGGTTGCATTATTTATGGTGTAACGATCATTTTCATTAAATCATTGGATGAATTACTACACTAGTCCTTAAAATTTGTCTCATGTCCTATTAAAAATAATTTTAACAGATTAAGAAAAATCTTACTAAAATATTTGGTAAATCTCTCATAGGAACCTATATTTCCTAAAAATGATCAATGATGCTTAAGATAGGTTGGATATGTAAATGATTGTATTGATTAAAACTTTTAATTATCTATCTCAATTACTTTCTCTTATATTATTTGGCATAATAATACTTTATTTATACAAAGAAATGAATTTTTTCGAAGATTAAAAATGGATTTTTCTCAAAGCATGTTTTTATTTTTTTTGAATTTCCTATGAAATAATCAATAGAACCACCAAAAATAGTGAAATTATAGAGAAATTATTCTAAGAAGTAATAAATTGGATCTAAAATAAATTCTCACCAAATTCCGTTTAAATGTACCTAGATAATTACATAGTCTAAATTTTATCCTCTTCTAGAAGAAAGTGACAAAAGAAAAAGTGAAAGTGTAATTCTCATGGAATTCTAGTGTAACTGGTACTTGGATGTATCCTGGGAAACCATATAAAAAGTAATAATGATATTTTTAAAGTAATACTTATATTATTTTATTAACTGACGGGATAAGTAATTATTATTTATGCGTAACCTGATTCATTATTCTATAATATATTCACACTCTCTTGCTGTTTTTCACTCTCATGGGTATGAGTTCATTTCATTCATTTTAAATTTTGGTCAGACATATTTTATATCAGACTATATTAATGGGGATAACCTACTAAAAATAATATATTTGGTAATAGATTTCAGCTTCAAGTAGTTTTCTTATCTATTTATTAACAGCCTCCATCATGATGGGATTCAATCTTCTCTGAGGATGTCTAAATATTCATTATTCACATTCTAAAAAGATTCCATGGATGTAGAATTTAATGTTGATTCCGGTTATATCACCTAAAATATATCTTATTATCTTGGGAAATCTTTTGACAAGACCAACAGAATACTGTTCATAGTAATAACAGTTCTTATTAGAAATGATTACTTATAACTTCCCTCCTTCCATAAGGTAACCACAATTTAAATCACATTGAAATGGATTTAACAACAAACTTGGGGTTTGTTCAAGGGATGATAGTTAGTTGAGGTTACCTACTTCTAATGGTTACACCTATTATATCATGTCAATTTAAGTTCATAAATCATTGAAAATATCATAAGTAACCTCTTCTTATATCATGAAATTTGGATTCTCATGATTTTGGGTATTTTTTTAAATATAAATTTCTCTCCTAAACCTATTAATTCACAAAGAGTACCTAAATATTAAATTGGTTCTATAACTTATTTTTTAGAGATAACATAATTTTAGGGATTTCTAGAAGGATTTTTTATCACATCAAGAAGGTTTAATTTATATTCTCTCTCTCTAAGTTCCATGATGAGTGTTCATTCATCAAAATTTATTATAGCCTTTAGTATATATAAGAAATATCTCCCTAGAATATCGTGTGAGTGTGATGGTTCTATGAACTCTTTAATGGAAAAGACATAAAATTTCACTATAAAAATCAATCCTCTTATACCTACTAGTACATTTTCTATGTATCCTACTAGGAAAATTATTAATCTATTTTATAATTTTACCACAACTCATATAGACAGCAATTTTTTAATATGCAAGGACGAAAATAATAAGTGAAGAATAATATTTATTTAGGAAACCAGATCACATGAATAATTGGTGTTGTTTAAAGATCCAATAGTTTAGGGAATAGAGAAATTCCCTAGATCATAACATTTTTGTGGTATTTATGGTGTGATCAGTGTTGATATGCTTCTTCCTAAGATGATTAGTTAATTTATATCATGTTTTATAATATTGATGAATATATCCTTATGAAATTTTACATATTTTGGGATTTTTAGACGTCCTATAGTAGTGGGATGTTGATCACTTCTTTCTAAATGGTTTCATAAATTTCACTATAAAGTCACTCCAATTAAACCTTCTTTGTCTCAACTAATATAGTGGGAAATTATTCTTGGATATAATTTGTATAACATTTTTGTTTCTATAAGGGTGTTTCTATACTTTCTTCATGAACATGGTTCTAGTTATTTTATTGTCATGGTCTCCTTCTTTTTTATGGATGGGTTGAGCTCCAGAAGGGTTACCCATAATCATCTTCCCTACAATTTGAGGTGTATAGGTTTCTTTTACACTTCATGTTGTAATAATACTCACACTTTTCATGTGATTTAGAACTACATACAGTAGTATTTTTTCATGATTCTTTGTTATAATGTCTTTAAAACCTCTAAAATGACATGTGATCTTATCAATCTAATCTTGCAAACCTAAAAATCTGGCCAGAAAATGCATATCTTATTTTTTTAGTACACTATAGGATTTTTTATCATAATTGTTCACTAGAAAGGTAGTGGTTGAAAGGATTTTTGTTTCTTGAAGTGAGGTCTATATGAAAGTTGAATTGGTGTCGAGATTTTATATTTCCATTGGAAAGTGGCTAACTGGGAAAATGGGGTCTAAACTAGTTCTTCAAACCTCCAAATCCTTATTGGGGTTTCCCTTCTCTCTATTAATGATTTTTTTATAATTTCTATTTTATAGAATGTATATTCTCACCTCTTCACACCCATTACCTGAACCCATTTATTACTATAATGATTTGTGGAAGAACATATGTAACACCTCGAGATTTTATGAAAAATATTCTCACAATTTCATTAATGTCTTGTATTGTATGCTACACCAAGATTACCTTACGCTATACGCAACACCGTATTAGCTTGCAGTATACGCAACACTATTCTTGGATCGTGTTACACACAATTTTGATAATAGTTATTCTACGCAACATTGAGTATATATATATATATATATATTCAATGTATAAATGAAATATGTTTGGATTATGTTATACTAAATAACGAAGGATTCTTGCACAGCTTGCAACCCTGACTTGGCTTGCATTACACGCAATCGTGACCTTCCTCGATAGCGTGTGTTGTACGCAATACCCGGTTTTACTAAAAGACAATATATTATTATAATATTATTATGAACTAGACGTTATGAATAGTATTAACTAAATTTTAAATCTTATAACATTATTATTCGTCTTACACATTTTCTAAAACATGGTATAAGAACAAAATAAATTTTTCGGGTAAAATAAGTATTTTTGAAAAAATGCAGTTTTGCCGCCTTTTGATGGCACACCTACTTTAAATCTAGTTTTTGACATGTTTATAAGTTCAATTGTACAAAATAAAATTCTCTTTTGGAATCATGAAATAAAAATTTACTTTGGATAAAATTTTCATATTATTCTTGTAACTTTCATATTTTGATGAATAGTAAAAACACGCTATATTTTAATTAAAAACAACATTTTTCATCGCAATAATTTATATGGTTAAATTATAATATTGAATGGGTTTAAAGTATAAATATAATATATTTTTACCATTTAATATAATGTATGTCATTATCATTGAATCTACCTTGAATTCGTAGGATAAATCAATTCAATCTTTTGCAATGTTTTAAAGAAAAACCCATTTTCTTTCGACAACAAGATTAATTTTAATTTAATTTCCTCAACTTTTTTGTATTGAATTCGGAAAAATGGATTCCATATTTGGAATCAGTGGATCCAAATTATGTTAGTAAGCTACTTTTTATTTTTGGGAATTATGAATAGTATCTACGGTAAATTTTATTTACCATAGTTAAAGGTAAATCGGGTAATTAAGGGTAAATATAATATTATAAAATTACCATAAAACATGTCAAAATCCTATTTTATGACTACAAGTCGACCCATATCACCTAAGGGTCTGATTAGATTCATTTAATGGACTTTTTTCCATGGAAATAATTTAATTATTATTAAAACCAAAGAATGTGACAACATGTCACTTTCTTAAATCTTATAAGTATAATAATTTTAATTTAGTGATACACTTCATGAAAATTAGAAAATGAATAGTATCCAGAAATATAATACAATTATCTACATCATAGGAATTTATTTAGAATTTTTAGGGATTAAATAATTATCATTTATCATGACACAAAGATGATGCAGTAACTGTCTTATTAATGGAATATTGACATAATTGATGTTATAAATACCCAAATAAATGTAATTTAAGACTTTTTATGAATTAAAAAAAATTTATAGGTTAATATGACATGTTATTATTGATTTAATTAACTTTTTTTCGAACTAATAATTCTGTTATAATTTTCACAAAAATCAATTACTAAATAGTGTCAAAATTGACATAAAATAGTTTTTAAAAACAAATATTATATTATTAATTGTTATTTTATTCCTAAAAATCTAAGGTTCGGCCAAATGACTTATATAAGGTTATATATATTAATAATAAACAACTTGGGGTTCTTTTGGATTCTTATAGTAAGTTTATTAACCTTATAGTAGAAGAACACAAGAAGACACGATAAAAGTAAAATTATTTAAATTAATGTTAAATCTAAATGATAAGTTTAAAATTTGGACCTAAACTTGTCTAAATTCTATTGGATGAGAGTATTTAGACCCCTCCCCACCTTATCTTTGAAATAAATCAATTTGGAGCTATTTGAAACCGAATTTGACTTTATAATAAAATAATAGTTTTAGTTATTCCAAAGGTACCCCTCTCCTCCCTTATAAAAGGGCACCTCCTCCTCCCTCTTCCTCACACCACTTTGAGCCTTCAAGCTCGGAGAAACCCTGCCAATTTTTCCTCTCCACTTCCCTAGAAACATCCTAGAGGTTCTGGTCTTCTTCAAAGACCTATTTTAGTACCCTAAAAGGAGGTCTCAAAGAAGCACTTCAAAGAAGAGGTAATGTTCGTTACCGATTCATTCATCTTTATTTCTTCTTCCACTTCTTCTTATTTAGTTGTTTCGTAATGAAGTAATAACATCAGTATCACTCATATACAGATATGTTATTATAAGTATGAAACAACCTTATTTCACCATCTATCCATCCTATGGAAAAAGAAATCACCGCGCGTGCGTACGTACGGAATACCGTCTCCACGCCATGGTGTAATCTATTTTCCACCACCACCTTACTTGGATGGGTATAATGGTGTAAATAATAACTATATATGACTATTGAAAAGTGATATTTATTCTGAAATAGTATACATACACTCCAATACAATTCCACGATCATGGGAACGATATCATCGCTCGTGCGTACGTACGGAATATCGTCTCCATGATGTGATGCGATTCGTTCTACATGATCTTAATTACATAATGATTATATAAATGAATTGAATGAATGAATATGATATATATTACAATAATACCATTCTATAAATGAGGTATCTATAACCTAAAGAGAATAATACGAATTTATTCGACAAACACGCATAAGAACAAAAAAGTAATGAACACCCGAATAACAAGTAGTAATGAAATATTACTAATAATAAGCTAAGAATATGACCATATATGATATCATAACAATAAGTATGATTCTGTAATAAGTCAATAACATTATTTAAATCATTATACAGGAGGTTTGGACACTTACGATGCAAATCGGACCTAAGGTAAGGGAAAATATCACAATCTCATTTTATCCGAGATTGTTTATACATTGGTATTTACTGGGGTGTATTTTATCAACCATATCCTTGTTTCCTCAATATGGTATATTATTTCCATCCACCTACAATTTTTTAAAGCCAATTTTACCCTTCAGTGAGTTTTTATTAAAAGATAATAAAGGAATTTTTTGTCGTTTTTCGTACGAGGTAATTTTTGACTTTTTCGACAAAAGTACGAGAAGAATGTTTTTTTAACTTATACGGCATGAATTGATTTTTAAAACATTATTTACAAGAGGATTAATTTAAAAGTTTTCAAGTTTATTTTTAATCAACTTCTTTTAGTTTAAAATTTTATGACATGTTATGAAAGGAAAATGTTTTTTTGAAGTAGAAAGGTTATTTTCCTCAAGAATGGAGTTCAAGTGTTTTATCAAAAATTATTTTCCATCTAAGATACTATAGGGTTATGTTTCTAACCCTATTATTAAATTGATTTGATTACATTGTTATAGAGTTATTTTTATGATTTCCTTTATCTTATATGAATTGTTTTATGATGTCATGTTGTTTAAGAATCCCATTTTTATTACATGGGTTATGCAATGATGTATGATTTATGATTTTGTGGTACACATAATAATGGTATCATTATGATATGGTTGGGACCTATATATCCCTCCAATTCATTGTGTAAAGATTTTATATCTCATGAGATAGACATGGCTGGAACGTTAGGTTATACCGGTTCAGTGAAACAAGACTGAAACGAGGAGTGAACTCGGTTCAGAAAGGGACTTTGTCCACTAAGATAGTCTTGGCAATGAGTCTTGACTAATAAGAAATGATTCTCTATGATTATGTGTGTATTCCACAAAGTTTTATGTTTTAAGTTATGATTATTGGGATTACATTTCACTACTATGATTTATCCCATGTTATGAAATTATGATCTCTTTTGCAGGTTATGATTTCCAAAAGATATGTTCTTATGAATATGACGTGATTGATATTTCTTTTGTTTACCCTTACTGAGCATTTGATCTCACCCTTTTATATTTTCTTTTCCCCAGGATATAAATAAAGGATTTAAGTTTTAAAAAAAGAAGATCATTATGGGGGATGTTGAAGATCTTTCACCATGATTAGAAGATTATATTTCGAGTTTCCAAAGATACTAAACTATTACGGTCCTTGTGGGTGTGTTTTTGTTATGTACTACGTATTCCGAAAAAGTAATGTAGTGTCTATGTACGTTAAGCATCATGTCTCTATAGTTGGTGTCAAAGGAAAGGTTTAGTTAACCTTTGGAAACTAGGATGTGAGAACTTTAGTGAGATCCCTAGATATATTTCTATGGTATGTCTAGGGATGTCCCGAAGGTTAAATATACGTATAGGTTATAGTACTAGAATTACGCTAACGATCATAGAATTAAAACTAAGATGTTAGATATTGAAGGTACTCCCCCTTTATTATGTTGTTTTACCTAGCATGAATTTTGCCTCTCACACTATTTTTTTTTGGGTTTTAGACGATGGCTGGAACCCGAAGGAACCATGTTGATCAATGTAATAGACAATGCAATGATTGTCCTCCTGAACAAACAAATGTTATGGGAGATGGAGTGAAAAATCTTATTGCTATACTTACACAAGCTATGAATCATTCTGGACTTCCAAATGAGCAGAGAAGGGAACAACATTCTATTGAGTCCTTCATGAGGCCACGTCCACCTTCTTTCTGTGGGTCTTCTGATCCACTTGTTGCTGAACAATGGATCAGTACCACAGAAAAGATATTTTCAGTTATTCAATGTTCTGAAAATGATAAAGTCATCTTAGTCGTATATCGTTTGGAAGGTGATGCTGATCAATGGTGTAATCTTATCAAGAATACGAGGCAAAGAGATGAAATTGAGTCCATGGAATGGGACGAGTTCAAGAACTTATTTTTCAATATGTACTTCCCTCGTATTCTTCGAACAAAGATGGAGAAGGAGTTTCTTTAACTAAAGAAAAAGGATGATGAATCTGTTGGTATATATGAAGCGAATTTTACAAGGCTTACAAGGTATGCATATGGATTTATCATCCAACCTAAAAGTAAAGTTGATCGATTCTTCAGTGGCTTAAAACCAAATCTTAAAAGGGCATTAGCTATAAGAGACTTCAGTAGCTCTAAAGAAATTGTGTGTTGTGCTATCAAGGTAGAAATGGAAGTTGGTGTTACTTATCCATCTCATAGTTTTGACAAGAAACGAAAGATGGAGTTCAAGGAGAAATCTCAGAATAATTGTGAAAAGAAGATGAATGTTTCCTTATGCTCAATGTGTGGAAAGAAGCATGGTGGAGATTGTCTTAAAGGGACAAGTAAATGCTTCAAATGTGGAAAGGAAGGTCATTGGGCATTTGAATGCCGCAATGATGGGAAGAAGATGCCTAATGATGCAAAAAAAGGAAGGGATACACAGAATTAACCTACTATGCTTCAATGCATCAAGTGCAAGGAAATGGGGCATTATGCTAATAAATTCCCTAATCCAAGGGTTAGTGATGATCGACATGAGCAACCACTTAAGGAAAAGGACAATGGGAAGTCACATGCGTTCACCGTTGGCGATGTTGAATATAACAACAATGTGGTGGAATGATTAAGTGTTTATGTAATGGGATTCCAGAATAATGTTGTATATAGTAATGTGGAATATTGGAATATTTATGTATTGGTCTATTGTGTCTTTCAATAATTTTATGGCATCGGTAACCATGAAAAGTGATTGAAATATTTTAGGAAAGCAGATGATATGCACATAATGAAAGGATAAAGAGAATCTAATATATTTGATAGTATTCATGAGCCCATGATTGATATAAGGACTAAGTGATATCGTGGTTTGAGTATATAGAATTTTGAGGATTTTGGTATGTGGAAAGTGTTAACTTTTAACTGCATTCATGTTTTCACTAAGGTTCAATGGATATTCATTATTCAAGAGAATACATGATTAAGGTATTCACATGTTTGTAATTTGACCAACAAGATATATCTTATGATATATGGGGTATAAATGATGGCATTCACATGATTATTTTCTTTATACTATGAGCTTGGACCGAAGTATTTTAGATAAGCCTAAAGATTGGAATGGATTATGTTGGACATAAGTTAGTATTGTTTAAGGATAAAACTTTTTTTTTGATATTGTTGATGGGATGTTATAGTAATATAGCTTTAGAAAAAGGACAACCTGCAGGATGGGCGACCACCCATCGCGTCGGACAAGGCTATGGGAATTGAACCCACAACCGAAGTGCGACTGGCCTTTATCACCTACCACTGGACTATAGGAAGTCCCTGTTTAGTACAAAATAGTTTTATTATATTAAGCAGTATAGTATAAGAAGTATAAGTCCATTTTAGGAACCATATATGATTAATCTCACTATAGATGGACTTATGTATTTTATTGATAACTTTTATATCCTTTTGTTTGAGACAGATGGAATGACGCATCATTCTATCACAGGATCTGCTAACACATCACGAATGACAAATTCAACTTCATTTCTTTAAGAGATGAAGTGGAAATTGTCCAAAGAATGATAAACGGTGAGACTATACCAAAATCACGAAAGTATTTCTTCTAATTCCAATTTCATCAACTTTAGGGAAATGATCTTGAGAACCAAAAATGTTGTCCTAGTGCTCTTATATCTGATTAATTACATGGTACCTTAGATCATCACAAATTTATGGCTTTGTGACTGCTGGCTTTTCCATAGCCATGTTCTCTACCACTCTCCTTGAGAACATGATGGTTAGATTTCTCTTCCATATCCATATTTTCACCTATGTGGAAACCCAGTGATTAGTTTATTTGGGTAACAGTTACGTTTCATACTTTTGTTTTTAATGGTTGGTTTTGGTATTCCTTTTTACGATGTGGGTTTCTATTAAATAAACATTCAAATAGTAAACCATTTGTAACCCCAACGAATTTCGAGGGCGAAATTCATTTTAAGGGGGTAGAATGTAACACACCGAGATTTTATGAAAAATATTCTAATAATTTCATTAATTTATTGTGTTTTATATTACACCAAGATTACCTTGCGCTATACGCAACACCGTATTAGCTTGCAGTATACGCACCACTATTCTTGGATCGTGTTACACACAATTTTGATAATAGTTATTCTACGCAAAATTGAGTATATATATATATATATATTCAATGTATAAATGAAATATGGTTGGATTATTTTACACGAAACAACGAAGGATTCTTGCACAGCATGCAACCCTGACTTGGCTTGCATTACATGCAATCGCGACCTTCCTCGATAACGTGTGTTGTACGCAATACTGGGTTTTACTAAACAAAAATATATTATTATAATATTATTATGAACTGGACGTTATGAATAGTATTAACTAAATTTTTAATCTTATAACATTATTATTCGTCTTACACATTTTCTAAAACAGGGTATAAGAACAAAATAAATTTTTCGGGTAAAGTAAGTATTTTTCAAAAAATACAGTTTTACCGCCTTTCGATGGCGCACCCACTTTAAATCTTGTTTTGACATGTTTATAAGTTCAATTTGACAAAATAAAATTTTTCTTTGGAATCATGAAATAAAAATTTACTCTTGATAAATTTTTCATATTATTCTGGTAACTTTCATATTTTGATGAATAGTAAAAACACGCTATATTTTAATTAAAAACAACTTTTGTCATCGCTATAATTTATATGGTTATATTATAATATTGAATGGTTTTAAAGTATAAATAGAATATATTTTGACCATTTAATATAATTTATGTCATTAGCATTGATTCTACCTTGAATTTGTAGGATAAATCAATTCAATCTTTTGCAATGTTTTAAAGAAAACCCCGTTTTCTTTAGACAACGGGATTAATTTTAATTTAATTTCTGCAACTTTTGTGTATTGAATTTGGAAAAATGGATTCCATATTTGGAATCAGTGGATCCAAATTATGTTAATAAGATATTTTTTATTTTTGGGAATTATGAATAGTAACTACGGTAAATTTTATTTACCATAGTTAAAGGTAAATCGGGTAATTAAAGGTAAATATAATATTATAAAATTATCCTAACACATGTAAAAATCCTATTTGATGACTAAAAGTCGACCTATATCACCTAAGGGTCGGATTAGATTCATTTAATGGACTTTTTTCCATGAAAATAGTTTAATTATTATAAAAACCAAAGAATGTGACAACATGTCACTTTCTTAAATCATATAAGTATAATAATTTTAGTTTCGTGATAAACTTCATAAAAATTCGAAACTAAATAGTCTCCAGAAATATAATACAATTATATACATCATAGGAATTTATTTAGAATTTTTAGGGATTATATAATTATCATTTATTATGACACAAAGATGATGCAGTAGTTGTCTTATTAATGAAATATTGGCATAATTAATGTTATAAATACCCAAATAAATATAACTTAAGACTTTTAATGAATTAAACTAATTTTATAGGTTAATATGACATGTTATTAGTGATTTAATTAACTTTTTTCAAACTAATTATTCTGTTAAGATTTTCACAAAAATCAATTACTAAATAGTGTCAAAATTGGCATAAAATAGTTTTAAAAAAAATATTATTTTATTAAATGTTATTTTATTCCTAAAAATCTAAGGTTCGGCCAAATTACTTATATACGGTTATATATATTAATAACAAACAACTTGGGGTTCGTTTGGCTTCTTATAGTATGTTTATTAACCTTATAGTATAAGAACACAAGAAGACGCGGTAAAAGTAAAATTATTTAACTTAATGACAAATCTAAATGATAAGGTTAAAATAGGAACCTAAAATTGTCTAAATTATATTGGATGAGAGGATTTCGACCCATCCCAACCTTATATTTGAAATAAATCAATTTGGAGCTATTTAAAACCGAATTTGACTTTATAATAAAATAATAGTTTTGGTTATTCCAAAGGTACCCATCTCCTCCCTTATAAAAGAGCACCTCCTCCTCCCTCTTCCTCACACCACTTTGAGCATTCAAGCTCGTCCAACCCCTTCCAATTTCTCCTATCCACTTCCCTAGAAACATCCTAGAGGTTCTGGTCTTCTTCAAAGAACTATTTTAGTACCCTAAAAGGAGGTCTCAAAGAAGCACTTCAAAGAAGAGGTAATGTCCGTTACCGATTCTTTCATCTTTATTTCTTCTTCCACTTTTTCTAATTTATTTGTTTCATTTTGAAGTAATACAATCAGTATCAATAATATAATTATATGTTATTATAAGTATCAAACAACCCAATTTCACCATCTATCCATCCTACGGAAAAAGAAATCACCGCGCGTGCGTACGTATGGAATACCGTCTCCACGTCGTGGTATAATCTATTTTCCACCACCACCTTACTTGGATGGGTATAATGGTGTAAATAATGACTATATATGACTATTAAAAAGTGATATTTATACTTAAATAGTATACATACACTCCAATACAATTCCACGATTATAGGAACGATATCATCGCTCATGCGTACGTACGGAATACCGTCTCCACGATGTGATGCGATTCGTTCTACATGATCTTCATTGAATAATGATTATATAAATGAATTGAATGAATTAATTTGATATATATTACAATAAAACCATTCTGTAAATGAGGTATCTATAAAATAATGAAAATAATAAGAATCTATTCGACAAACATGCATAAGAATAAAAAAGTAATAAACACCCGAATAACAAGTAGTAATGAAATATTACTAATAATAAGCTAAGAATATGACCATATATGATATAATAACAATAATTATGATTTTGGAATTAGTCAATAACATTATATAAATCATTATACAGGAGGTTTGGACACCTACGAAGCAAATCAGACCTAAGGTAAGGGAAAATATCACAATCTCATTTTATCCGAGATTGTTTATACATTGGTATTTACTGGGGTGTATTTTATCATCCACATCCATGTTTACTCAATATGTAATATTATTTCCATACACCTACAATTGTTAAATCCAATTTTACCCTTCGGTGAGTTTTTAGCAGAATATAAGAAAGGAATCTTTTGTTGTTTTTCGTACGAGGTACTTTTTAACTTTTCCGACAAAAGTACGAGAAGAATTTTTTTTAACTTATACGGCATGAATGGATTTTTAAAACATTATTTCCAAGAATCTTAATTTACAAGTTTTCAAGTTTAATTTTAATCAAATTCTTTTAGTTTAGAATTTTACGACATGTTAAGAAAGGAAAAGTGTTTTTGAAGCAGAAAGGATATTTTCCTCAAGAATGGAGTTCAAATGTTTTTTCAAAATTATTTTCCATATAAGATAATAAAGAGATCTGTTTCTATCCCTATTATTATATTGATTTGATTATGTTGTGATGGAATTATATTTTTATGAATCCCTTTATCTTTTATGAATTGTTTTATGATGTCACGATGTTTAAGATTCCAATTTTTGTTACATGGGTTATGTAATGATGTAAGATTTATGATTTTGTGGAACACATAAGAATGGTATCATTATGAGATGGGTGGGACCTATATCTCCCTCCAATGCATTGGGTAAAGATTTTATATCTCATGAGATAGACATGGCTGGAACGGTAGGTTATACCGGTTCAGTGAAGCATGACTGAAACGAGGAGTGAACTCGGTTTAGAAAGGGACTATATCCACAAAGATAGTCTTGGCAATGAGTCTTGACTAATAAGAAATGACTATCTATGATTATGTGTGTATTCCACAAAGTTTCATATTTTAATTTATGATTATTGGGATTACATTTCACTACTATGATTTATCCCATGTTATGAAATTATGATCTCTTTTTCAGGTTAAGATTTCCAAAAGCTATGTTCTTATGAATATGACGTGATTGATATTTCTTTTGTTTACCCTTACTGAGCATTTGAGCTCACCCTTTTATGTTTTCTTTTCCCTAGGATATAAATAAAGGATTTAGGTTTAAAAAGAAGAAGATCTTTATGGGGGATGTTGAAGATCTTTCACCACAATTAGAAGATTATATTCTGAGTTTCCAAAGACACTAAACTATTACGATCCTTGTGTGTGTGTTTTTGTTACGTACTAAGTATTCTGAAAAAGTAATGTAATGTCTATGTACGTCAAGCTTTGGGTCTCTACAGCATATACCACATAACTGAGGTGGTGATGATTTTTTTACATGATTCATCGAAAGTTATCGTATTAAACTGGTTATCTCATGAATATTAGTTATAACTAGAGGTGACAAATCATAAGTTTTTCCCCATGAATACCTCTTGTTGTTACACTTCTAGTTTTGAATTTCTATGAGTTTTGAGTAATCTTTTCAATCATAAAAAATGAATATGCTCGTTACTTATCCATTATATCCCCTTTATATTATGCTTCAAGTGGATTTTGGTCATTATTTATCATTCCTTGATAGAAGAAAATAAGGAATTGGGGATCCTCTATTTACTGATGTGAGCAATTGGAACAGATCTTGAACTGCTCATAGTACTCATAGAGGATATATCAAGTTGATTATCATATGGTGTAAATCTTATTTTTGATTTCATTTATCCAAGTTGTTTTTTCCTAATTCATACACTATGTTTACATTGAGTGTTCTTCTATTTACCTACATTACAACTATCCAATTATAGAAATATATCATCAGTGATTTTAGATCCTTTATTAAAATGGGATTATGGGATGTCGGTTTCTCCATCCATGGATTCATCCTTTAATTTTTTTCCCTAGTTTGAGTTTCCATTATCCATTAAGTCATGTGAATGGAACTCGTACTCAGTTAAATATCATATGGGGATGTTGGTTAATTACACTAATTTTGACTTGATAGTGCACCAACCATTGGTGAGAAGAGTAGTCACATTGGGAATCTATGAGAATAGATAGACATTGGTAACCTTTGTCAGTAGTAAATTTTAATCTTTAGAGGGGATCTCTTATGAGGAAAATAAGGCATAAAAGATAAGTAAAATATATAGATCAGAAGGGAATTAAGGCTAGGGGAATAAGTATTACGAGGAATTTTTTAACTCAAGAATCCCATGTTTTTTATGGGGTAATTCTTCTGGGTCAATTCACATGTTCTACATCTTGTAAAGATTTATCTAAATGTTTAATTAAGATATAACAAGGAACGAGCTTAACATCATGAGAATATTTGAACATGGATGGAGTCATGTCGGGAAATTATGGGTGTAGGATTAATTTCATATATGTAAATGATGGGTGTGTGTTTAAAATGATGTGGGGATATGATGGGAGATCAAAAAACCCCATGGAGGCAGATTCTGGGAGGTGTATCCTTAAAAGGGAAGATGTGAAACCTAAGATTAACATTGTTGAGATTGAAACATAGATACAACTCGTACGTAACCTATTTTATAGATAGAGATAAAACCCCACATAGAATGTTTACATAGGTTAAGGTCTTGTGAAAGGATTGATCCTTGTATTTTAACATCATGTTGTATAGATGGTCATGTCATGTAAGGATAATTTATAAGGGATGGTGTGTGGATTGTATATATTAGTTTCACCCATGGTTATTTCATTTAATCTTCTGTGTGAGATGGTGGAATCCCATGATGATCGTACATGAGGAATCAAGTATTTAGCACATAGGGTAATACTATAGTTCTATATCATGTCATTTGGATGTTTTTGTGTAGTTTGATGTCGTATGACTAGGACTTAGATCTATGTAGTTTTATGTAATGAAGTTTAAATGTTGGATGGCTAAATCCTCATTGGGTAGCATGTCATGGTGACTATAAAATATGACATAAGAATAGTAAACCAAGATAGGTTCATAGATTCCCTCGAATATTCCTCCCCCTAGGATTATTTGACCACTATTTATGTTCCTTTGGGAAGGGCATGGATTTAGAATTTCCACATAGGTGTGGTAAATTAGGAAGCTGAATCATGAGTCCCCATGTACATATATAAAAAAAATTAGGGAACCTTTTATGAGAATAAAAATGTAGGATGGAGGCCCTGGTTAGACCTATATTGATGTGGGTGGACATGAGAGTGAGTGTCACAAGATACATAGGGATTTGAGGTGTGGTTGAACCAATTTGGAATTTTAATGGGGTACCTAACCACTTGACATTATTAAAGGGGTGCCATTAGAAGGGAGGAACCATGGGGAGTCCGGAGGAAGGTGTTTCATTTTGAATGGGGGTTCTCAAAGTAGGGTATATTGAATATCCTAGGACTCACAAAGGTTAGGGGTTTCAAAAAGGAGTATGGTTCGTGAAATATTGTGTCCATACCTAAGAGTGAAGTCTTAGTTCCCAGGGAGAGAGTGTTGGGATGATTGTGTGACTCACAAATCCTCAAGTCTCTTAGTGTACATTCTTATCTTGTGAGGGGAATATAACTTCATGAAAGCTATCTACACTTTCGATAGGGGATCTAAAGAACACAAGGGAGATGGTTTAATGAATATGGGATAACATGGTGAGTCTATTTTCTATTTCACTTGGGAAGCTCAGGTGATTTGTGAATAGGGATAAATTTTCAGAAGTAAAAAATGATTTATATCCCATAAAATTTTATACATATGGGGTATTTATAGGGATGCAGGTTTTATGATGATTGGGGTCTTTCAAAATGATTTATGCTCTACATGAGTGGGAGAACTCTGGAAGTTTGAATGTTCCACCACAAAGATTTCCATTAACCCTCCCTACGGTAGCGAAGTTCTACATAACCTAGGATTGAATTTTCATGGAGGTTACCATAATTCCTTCAGGAGATCACGAATGAGAACACCATCCTTGGAACTTCATGATCTTTTTCTGTTATTGAACAAGGTAATCTTTAAAAAATAAACCCTTATTGGGATTTTTGAGATGTTTTGGGTCACATTCACTCTGCAAAAACCATGTCATACTCATCCTTTCTTGTGACATGTGTATTTTTGAATAAAAAAATGCCCCACTCATAATTGTTTCTAAAATATAAAGAATGTAAAAAACCAATATTTTATTCCATTTTAGTTTTTTTAAATAATTTTAATCTCTTCAATATCCAAATTCTGACAAAACACCATGATTAAACGATCTCTAAAATATTTTTATTTAATTATGCTAGTTGTAAACTAGATATTTGAATAGAGGGAATTAATGAGATAAAATAAATTATGATTTTAATGTTTATAATTTTTTAGGAAATTAATTCAATAGTTACCAATATATTGGAAATCAAAACAGAATCCAATTGAACAAAAATTAAGTGTTTTTATAAAAAAAAATTTATGCTCCCAATTGAATTAATATATTAATAAATTAAAATAATTGATAACATTAAAATATTTTATTTAAATTTATAATTTATATATTCAATAAAATGTTTTTTAATTCATAAAATTTGTTTTATTGGCTTAAGATAAGAATGAATCCTATTTTGGTATAATAATATATATATTTTTTTGTAAAAGAAACATTTCCCCCAATTAAGGTTGAAAATATTTTGAAACTATATTTTGAATCATTAATAAATTAAAATTAAAAAATAAACTTTTTTTTAAAATAGGCATATCAAAATCTATTTAGGGTGAATGTTTTGGTATTTTTCTGATAAGCTTCTTTTTTTGGTCAAAGTAAAAAATAATAGATTTTAATTAAAAACTCTATTTTCATAAAATTTATTTACATAGTTAAATAATATTTTAAATTGGATTTAAATCATAATTAGTCTAATTATACATCAATAAAACCAATATAGTCCATTTAAATCATCATCAATTTTAAATTAGAAATAAAAACATTTCAAACTTTTTCCCTTTTCACTTTAAAATCATGTTTTTTCATTGGGTCTATGAGATTAATTTCTAATATAATTTTGAGAATTATGTGAATTGAAATATATAAAATGGATTCCATATTTGGAATTATAATTTCCAAATTAGGTATTAGGTTTATTTTATTTTTTAGATATATAAAATTTTACCATGGTATAAAATTTATTTACTAAAGTATTTTTTAAACAGTGACAAGTGTTAAATGTAAAATGTAAAAGCTCAAAATGCATAAAAATTAAAATATTTAATGGCTGATTGAGGTATTTATAATTCCTAACTAGCCTAAATAATATTAATTTCCTCAAATATTTGTAGAAATTAATTCAATCTCAATGTGTTTGGGTTTAAATATTATATAATTGATACTTTAATCACTTATAATCACCTCAACTCATGTATAAATATCACCCATCACTGCCCCATTTTGACCCACTAGGAATGTTGATCCTAAAATATCTGACAAAACATACCCTCCTCACTCTCTCCATGTCCAATTTCTTTTGGTGTCACCTAAAGATCAAATCCAAGGTCCTCAAGGGTCTCTAAAAGGTGATATTCAATAGAAGTTTGAAGTAAACAAAACTAAAGGGAAGTGTGAAGTAAGGTTTTCTCATATCACTTTTTATTCTATGAGATATGTTTCTTATTTAAAAATTAATCTTTGTGTGTGGTGTATATACTAAAAATTGATATATAATATCATAAATATCATTACATTAATGTTATTAAATGATTCATTTCAGAATTATTACTTTTATGAGGCATATGATTCAACTAATTACATATGGGTAAGGGAATTCTTAACTCAATTATCATTCACTGAGGTAAACTATTATTTCCTAGATTATGTCATTATATGATTATTTGTGAAATTAATTTAGATTATCTTATGTGCTATTTGAAATTATATTATGTGTATTTTAATTAAATAAACAAAATTAATTCATTAAACTAATGATCACTTCAATGGTATAATATTTATAAGTGGATTTATAGTCTCACTTGTATTTATACATGACTTATATCATATTCACTACATGGTTATTTTTTTAGTAAATATAATTCCCATGACTTTAATATATGATCCATATCCTTAAATTCATCACTATTTACATATCTATTTTATTATATCCCATTCGGGGGGTTTACATTTCAAAAGTTATCAAATCAGTTGGGTGATTTTGTCTCAATTTTTCATCTTTGAGACACATGTTGTCTTATGCACATATTTTAATTAAGGGGGTGTATATAATACACTATGACATGTTTTATCTATAATATACTTATTTTTATTATATTATTTGTTTCATTCAATGTTTTTCTCTCTTCGGTAAAAATTTTTATATTCAAAAACCATATTTTCTAAAAATATTTTCAAACATGTTTTAAAAAGTTAGTTTTAAAATATTATAAGAAAATTATTTAAAATATGTATAAATGGGTTTTTAGATATAAATTTATAATTTTTGACTATAAATTTTAATTAAAAAGTATTTTTAATTATATTACGATTTAAGAAGTTTTTTTAAAAAACAAAAAGGATATTTTACTCAAGAATTAATTCAAGTGATTTGATAAAATTATGTTTTATCTAAGATAACATTATTTGATTTTACTTATTATTTAATGGGATTATTATTCAAGTAAAATATCCTTATTATTTTATTATTGGTTTAAGTTTATGATGGATCAATTTTTATGAAACCAATATCTTTTGATGGGTTTTGAGAAGGTGAACAATTTATGTTCTCGTGGGACATGTATGTATTGTTTTAATTTTTTGAGAGTTGGGTCCTATATCTCCCTCCAATGAATTAGGTAATGAAAAATGTTCTAGAAGATCAAATGGTGCAAAATAGGTCATTTTAATCCTACAATAACAGGGTACCTCATAGGTCATCCTAAGCCCCCAACAAGTGGGTACACTAGGTTTCATCCTAAACCCGCAACAAGATGGTACATGGAAAGTCATCGTATGCCTAGAATAAGAGGGTACATGGTAGTCCATCCTAATTCCAAAAAAATAAGGTACATTATAGGTCATACCATGACCAAAGTAGGTACAATGGTGAATATTCCAAGCCTAACATTCTATAAATATCAAGGTGGGTATTATTTACATAATATATTCTAAGCTTATGTGTATTCCACATATTAAATGTATTATTCCATTTTTATACTCTTAAAGATCATGGGATCTGACTATATTATTATTCATGTCTTATTAATATCCAATATTTTTATTCTATGTTATGATCTATGATATGAATGGTATGATTTTGAAATGTTATGTTCATATTTTTATACCCTTGTGTATATGTTATGGTTCATATATATATATTTTACCATTATTGAGCATCTACGATCAAGCATTTCTTTTGTTTATTTTCACCAAGACACAAAGAAAGGTACCAGGTTCAATATTTCAATAATGATTCTAATTACGATGGAATTAGTGGGAGACAATGAAGACATTTTATGAACCAGTTGTTATCATTTCCATGTTTCCAAAGATACTAAACCCATATGATTCTAGAGAGGGTTTGTTGTAATTTTTTTATTAATCTATTTATATGTAATATATATATAGTGGTTTTTATAAAATAAGGTCTATATTATAATGGAAAATCACCAAAATTGAAAATCAATATTATTTGAAAATCTCATTCATATAGATAGTTCAAGATGACCACTTTTTGAAGCCCCTCACGAACTGTGGGTGTCCATATACCTATAAATAGAATTGGGGTACCTTATAGAGACCACTAGACTCTCAAAAATAGAATATACTATTCTCTATATTTTGTAATCCCACTCCTTCTTCAAGTGATATGTGATTTAAATCCCCAAAACTCATAAATCTCACCTTCTCCATGACTTCAGTTAAATGGACATTTCTCCACAAAAAGTATTCCATGAATCCATACTTCATGAGAAGACATTGTGATAAGTTCTCCATGAACCAAACCTATTAAAACTCTTACGTCTTTAATGAAATGTTCTCTCAAGGAGCCAATGTTGTTTCTAATCATTTGGAAGAAATCACTTGGAATATAATGATTAGGAAGACCATTAAAATGTCCTCAGACCATGACTCTGGCATTGTGTTAGTAACGGAAGCTCAAAAGTTACACATTTTGTGTGAGAGTCTACCAATATTTGGAATCAAGATGATGGATGATGTTTTAATCCATAGAGCAAGAATATATGAGCATCCCTATTGGTTCAAAATTACACATGTTCAATACAAGTGACATATGGATATCCGAGGACACATCCAGAAGGACTACACATCACCCATGGTGCAAACTCTATTGATCCACATCTACAACATTGATGGGATGAATATGGAGGGTGAGACACCCCCTTCTAGTCTGAGAAAATTCATAAGTTAGTTTTTGTGATCCTCTCAATAGATGGGCTATTAACTAGGATCTTCAATTGGGAAAGAATATTACCTATGAATGGGCTTGGGATTATTGGGAATGTTAATCATGCCATGAATTTAGGGCCAAGTAGAAACAAGTGGATATTTATGAGGTGGCATGGGACTCATAATTTTATGTATACCACCACCATGACATCTCACTAGAGCTTTTAAGAAGGTGGTCTCTAGGGACCAAAAATTTCTATATAAATCTGGGGAGGTTGAAACCATCATATGGGACAATCACCAGATCACTAGGATCCCAATAAAAGGGGAAATGTTTCATTTGTTCCTAGCTTTAGAGAACATGATGGAGGAATAAGATTATATTCTATATCTTATAAAGGTGTTTTTAAATTTTTTGTGTAGTACCAATGAAAATAAATAGTGGAAGAATGTAATCTCATTTACTAAATGGTTTAACCTTCAATCCTTTGGAAAATTTGGTTTGTCTTCACATATGAGGATGGAAGAGGGTGGAACAAGATCCCTCCACCTAATGCCTAATATGAATCATCCATGAATATTCTCTATGGTTATATAGAACATATCCTATAGATATGATGAGTAATTGAACCATCTAGTCCTATAGATGAGAGGTTGTACAACCGTATGGCTGAGTGTGAGTGGTAGCTGGAGGATGCCATGGAGGCAGGGCAGGCCTGGTACACAAAGTGTTAGTTGAAGTGATTTTGGTCCTTATCTCTATGAAAGTAGAATATAGAGGGAGAATAGAATCCATAAGAACATCTCTCCTAGAAAAGGGGTCATGTGGAGAAGGTGAACCCTCTAGGGATGTAATGAATGTGTTTTTCCATTCTTCAAGGAAGAGGTTGTTCCATCAATATTTTCATACTGATGAGTTCTTCCATGATTATTAAAAGTTATAGGGGATCTTTAGGGACATAAAACTCTTTAAATTATGTAGAGGGGTCTAAATAGAGAGGTAATGTTTCTTAATGGGCTAGGTCACACCAAGTATGATTTCAATGTGCCCTGAGATTATGTGGTGAATAAAATAAAGAATTAGATGATACTCTCAAATCATAGGGCATAAAACATCCACTCAATAATTGGTTAAAGGTGTTTTGAGAATTAACTCATACTTAAATCTCTAGTCTAGTGAGTTAGCTTCTCATTCACCTATGTAGGAAGTATTAGAAGAGTTATGTGGGTGTGACGACTATTATGAATCTCATATTGAAGAAGGCCTTGTCATTTACCAGGTAAATATTATGATTGCAAAGGTTTTTATTGATACCACAACCATAAGAGTGTTATATAACTATTCTTGTAATTTTTCAGGGATTTATGAGCATAGTTAAGGGGGATTTCTATGATGAACCTTATTCAAAGATTTGGGGAACCTGATTGTACCAATATTCATTATTTTATTTGACCCTTATATCATTGTATTAACCCGTTTTGGTATAAAAAATTACATGTATTATATTAAATTTAACATCATTTTTGATTTTATAATTTATTAATTATCATCTTTAAAAATGTATATTTCACTTGTTTTGATGTTTTGGTTTTATTTGGAGGTGATTTAGAGGGTCCATGATGAAGTTGATGAAAAATGGGCCAAACTACGCCTAAATCCAAATACACCAGTTGACTCAATCACATACGTATACAAATCTGTGATTTCAATTGATCTGAATTTTTTTGGAATGATCCTAAATTTAGTGGTCTACAAAATTCATGAAGGTGCATAAGGAAAATTTGGCCATTATGTGACCTAACTGGCCTGATCTTTCAAACACATTTAATCTTCATGAAGTCAAAAGTGGTGTGATGTGACCTGTCCATAGATATAGGTTTAGGTGTCCAAAAGAATACACAATTTTTGTTTAGATATTTAAAATTTGGGTATAAAACTTTTTAGTTTTACCCAAAATAATATAAGGCTTTCTATCCATCGAAAGCTATCATCCAAATGGTTTTTAGAAATCTATGTACAGAAAACCACCCCAACTTTGCCTATAAAGTTACCCTAGCGAAACACATTTTGTATGTTTGAACCATATGAAATGATATGCCATTTTGGAGTCCCAAAAGAGTACTCTCCTAAACCAAAATGTTCTGGAGTCACCAATCCTTATAGGGGGTCATGGATGAAGTCTAGGTTCTAGTCAAGCATCCTCTTCCTCTCGATGGCGAACTAAACAGTGGATGATCATTTCGAGGGAGCTACACAAACATGGGAGGGAGTTATAGAACATGTTTTTTCTACTGGTTCTCTAATATTTTTGGGTTAAATATTTCACTTATTTCTAATCTTTACATGATTCTCCCCTGATTTTATTTCTTTTGATATAATTATGTGAAACACTTTTTATTTCAACACTGATTGGGTTGAGATTTCATGTGGGAATCATTGATTGTTCTGATTAGACAACACACGAATCATTTATCTACCAGAAATATATGATATTTTACTATTATTTGGTATCCCTTGTCCTATTATTGATGAAAAAACAATGAAAACATTATTTTTGTTTCAAGGGTGGCTTGTTTGTGAATTTTTTAAGGAGTTAGAGGGAAATCAAGAACATGAAAATCCTCAACCAAAAAATTAAACAAAACCATATGAAATATTAAGAACAATTAAATATAAAATATGGTTAGTAAACTTGAAATTACCTCCTTCTCTCATTATTTGTAAAACACCACATTTATTTATCAACAACTAAACTCATTAATTAATTTGTTTTAGTTTTTAAAAAAGTTTTAAAAACCACCCCTCTTTTAGTAATATTTATTAAATATACACAATTAAAACATCCAAATATCCTACAGATATGAACTAGGGTTTTCCATGGAATATAAACAAACTTTAATAACATAATAAATTTTACATCTCATGACAACGCGATGAAATTTTGGCGCTGTTTCTGGGGAGAGTTTCTATTTTTAGTGTCTGTTATTTTAACATTTTTCTTTCGTAAGTATTTATTTGTTTATATATTTGTATATTGTATATAAGTGGTGTTATAACATCTTTTTATTCTATAGGTTTTGTGCATTCTGCATTCTACTCCAGGTGAAATACCTCCTTTCGAACCAGAATTTAAGATGATACTACGTCAATGACACCAAGACACGCTGATCGATCCTTTGAAGAAGGAAACACTACATCATGAGACTCATCTAGACCTATCTTCTTGTAGAAATAAAATAAAAATAAAAATTAATATGTATAACATAGAATAAAGCAACTGGACATTAAAATAACTTACCACCCCATATGTGGTGTACAAACATGAATACATCCAATACCCTGAGAAAGTAGCCAATTTTGAGATGAGATCAGGCCTCATCCACCTCCTTCCAAAATTCCACTGTCTTTCTAGTGAGGACCCTCACAAACATCTCAAGTAATTTCATATTGTTTTCTCCACCATGAAACCCTAAAATGTAACTAAGGACCTCATTATGTTTAGGTCCATCTCTTTCCCCATAGACGATGTATCCAAATACTAGATATACTCATTGCCTACAACAATTGGGGGTTGGAATGACCTTAAATGTATCTTTTTAGAGAAGTGTTTTCCTAACTCCCAAACTAAATCAATTTGAAATGAAATATGAGGCATTAGGAAATAAGAGAGAGATACCCTTCATTAATACTGGTAGAGATTTAAAAGAATTTTCTCAAATTTTCCCCACCACCAGATTAGTGAACAATATTTAATTAAATACTTCTATGATGGAATTATCCCCATAGATCATGGAATAATAGATGTTGTAGATGGTGGTTCCCTTGTTTATAAATTGTATCTACTACTAATGAATTAATAACAAACATGGCTTAAAATGAAGAAAAATTTGGTACATGGGAAATTCCACTAACCCAAGGAGTTCATGAGGTAATTCATTCATCCATAGAACAAATGGAAGATAATAAATTTGATGAGACGCATACCCTTCTAAGAAAATTATCTCAATTACAAGGTAATTCACACTCCCCTCCTATTTCATTACATTGTTGTATCTATTATGATAATACTCATTTTTCTAATCAGTACCCACAACTTCAAGAATTTTTTGATTCCGGTGCTGTAGTATTCCATTGGTGTCCATTCCAACACAAACCACCCTTCAAGAAAGACCAATTTAGGCCAAATACAAACCCTAATTGGAAAGAAAAAAAATACCAACAATGAGAAAAACCTAGCTACCATAAAACAAACTGGTTTCATCAAGGCCACAATATGAGACCTTCTTATCCTTTACCTATTCATAATAATCATCCTCATCCTAAGGCTGAAACAAGCCATGAGGATATCGAAAAGAAAATGGAGACCCATAACCTTATGTTCCAATAGACCACACAATCATCTATTCAATATCTATGAAATCAAGTGGGGAAATTATCAAACACCATGAGTGAGATAAATATGCAATATTTCAGACAAATACCATCCTAGGATGTTGATAATCCAAAGGACAATGATAGTTTTTTCACAATCACACTTCCTAGTGATAAAAAATTTTATTCTTTCATTAAATATACACAAAATGTAAGCCCCCACTTAAAAATTCTATTTATTTACCAAAACATGACACTAATTGAGAAAAAAATCAAAAATGGTAAACAAGTTATTATTGAGGATTCACTTGAGAAATCCATTCCAGTTCCTTTCTTCCAAAGACTCTATATACCTAAGATAGTTTTTGATAATGATATTGAGAAATAAATAATGGATACATTTAATAAGGTTCATGTTAACATTTCATTATTGGATACAGATAAATAAATCCCCTATTATACCAAATTTATTAAATAGATTTGTACCAATATATGGAGACATAATGTGAATTATAGAGTAATCCTTGGACAAAATGTCTCATCATTGATCAAATCATCAACACCAAACAATGCAAGGATCCTAGAACGTTAACAATATATTTCACCATAGGAGAGGTATTCATAAAAAAATCTATTCTCTATTTTTGTGATTTAGTTAATGTAATTCCTTACTCCTGGAACACTTTTCTACAGGTTTGAGAGCTGCAAATGATAGGCATAATAGTAAAAACACGCCAACCGAAACACAACACACCCATCAGGAAAGGTCGAGGAAGTCCTTCTAAAAGTGAAGAGTCTCATCTTCCCCCACATACTTCTACATTATATATATGTAAGATACCTAATCCTAAGGAAATTATCCTCTTATACTTGGGGGAAAATTCCTCAAAATAGCCAGGATGATCATTAATGTCCACAACTGCGCGTTGTCCATGGAGTTCAGTAGAGAAAATATATGTTTTATTATCCTTGAAGCTAGGAAAAAATCAATTGAAAATCACTACACTCTTCCTGTCTATTAGATGTAAGTTCCCTCAAATTACACACACATTCAATATTATATCCTAAAACTATACACATATTCATTTTATTTTTCTTCACCATTGGATTATTTTAGTTTTGATTCATATTTTGAGTGTTTAGTGTGTTCAGAAGAGTATATATTTTTTCTTTAATTGATGAGTGTATTCATTCTGAGGAATCTTTGAACATCAATGATTCTAAAAATCACATTTCCATAGATTCTCTTTTTATAGAGAATAAAATAGAGTAGATATATTTTTTTCATGGACCACATTCCAACTAAATTACCTCCATGTAACCAAGATCCATTGTCGTTGGAATTAAAATCACATCCATCTAATTTAAAAAATACATATCTTGAGGGAATTGACCAATTTACCATCATTATTACCAATAAACTCTCTCAGAAAAAGGAATAAAAACTAACAGAATTTTTAAGAGAGTGTTAAAAGGAAATTGGATGGAAATTGTATTATATTCATGGACTTTTCTGATCTATTTGGATGAACTATAAACTTTTATATAATGAACCTAAGCCTCTAAGCTAGGCTTAACGCTGGTTGAATTCTTTCCTAATTGAAGTAGTAAAATTGGAAGTTAGTAAATTACTTGCAGATGGGATCATTTATCCTATATATAATAGTAAATGGGTTAGCCCAGTGAAATTTTTTCATAAAAAACTGGAAGAATAGTTATGTCAAATGAAAGGAATGAATTGGTTCTAACACAAGTGAAAAACAGTTGGTGAGTCTGTATTGACTACCATCGACTGAATCAATCCATGTGAAAGGACCATTTTCATCTACCATTCATTCATCATATGTTATAGATATTGACTGGTAATTACCATTATTGATTCATTTATTATTATTCAGGTTATTTCCAAATCCATATTACCCCTGAGGATCATGAAATGAAAATATTTACCTATCCGTTCAGAACATTGGAATACAGAAGAATTCCATTTGGTCTATGTAATTCTACATTTAATTTTTAGTGATGTATGTCAATTATTTTTTTGAGTACCTTGAGAAAAGTATATAAGTAGTTATGGATTATTTCAAAGTATATGGATCTTCCTTTGATGACTGTTTGGCACACTGAGGTTCTATCCTCTTCCATTGCATTGAAAAAGCTGTTGTACTAAATTATGAGAAATTCCATTTTATGGTTGAGCAGGAGATAATTTTTCAAAATATTATTTAAAATTATTAAATTAAAGTGGATAAATCAAAAATTGAATTAATTTCAACCCTTTAATGTCCAAAATGATCTATTAAGGTGCGATATTTCTTGGGTTGTGATGGTTTTTTTGCTAATTAATTAAATACATTAGTAAGATCTCACTTAATATGTCTTGATTGTTGCAAAAGGATTCCAAATTTGTTTTTCATAAAAAATTTGAGGATTCATTCTATTTACTAAAAATAAGTCTCACATTACCTTCCATCATCAATCCACCAATTTTGGATCTCCCCTTATAACTTATGTGTTCCGCCTCTAACATTGCTGTTGGGGCAGTTTTATCCCAAGGGTTGAGAAGGCTATTCATGTTATTGCGTATGCCTCATGTACCATTGAACATGTCTAAAAAACTATAGGACCACTAAAAAAACATCTTTGAATTTTTTTACTTGAAAAAATTATTTTAATATTTTATTAGGGAAAAATCATCGTGTTTTATGATCATGTATCCCTTCGTTTTCCCCTAAATAAACCTGAATCTAAACCCCACCTCATTTGGTAGATGGTCCTACTCTAGAAGTTTGACCTTGATATTTGTGATAAGATATGATTATAAAATTTGGTAGCTGACCACATTAGTTGGATTTCCCCACCATTTAACCCCCATTGTAACACCCCAATATTTCATAGTACGTTATTTCTTCAAAATAATTCAATAACTTGCACTACACGCAAAACTGAGTTCAAGTGCACCACGACTTACCAAACTATCCATTCAAAAGAGGTTTTGAATATTTTTAACTAAATTTTAAACTTTATATAATACTTATAATTTTAGAATCCAAATTATTATTTTCTTAGACATAATGAAAAAAATTCATTTTTTCAGATAAAAGAAGTATTTTTTAAAAAAAATGCAATTTTACAACCTTTTAATAGAAAATCCTTTTTATATAAAATATTTGAGACATTAATATATTCAACATGACAAAATAAAATTCATCTTTAGAATTGGGACATAATAATTTAGTTTCAATAAATATTTTTTGTTTTTCTGATAACTTTCATAGTTGGGTGAATAGTGAAAAATACTATATTTTGACTGAAAAAAACATTTTTAATAAAAATAATTTGATGCCTTAAATTATACATTTTTATGGTTTGGAAGTATAAATAGATTTTATTTTTACCATTTAATATAATTTTATTCATTGGAAATAATTTCACTTTGAAATTGAACATAAACAAGTATCAATATTTTGTTAGTTATTATTTCTAAAAAACACATTTTTTGGTTTTGAAAATGGGATTTAATTTTAAATTAATAAAATAAACTTTTATAATTTTAATTTTTTAAAATATACTTAATTTTTGAATTCAAAATATCAAAAGAATCTTAGGGTGAAATTTTGGTATTTTCCTGAAAACGTTCAATTTTTGATGAATAATAAAAAACACTAAGTTATTGGTTAAAACTGATTTTTTATTTAAATAATTATTTGTTTTATTTTAATTTATTTTAGGTAAAAATAGAAACATAATACCTATATAAGTTCGATATAATTCATTGGAGTCATTTTATAATAAGTTTAGATATATAAAACTTTTATTGAACTTTTTACCGTCTTTTACCCACCTCCTAGGGGAATTTGCAAATTTACATAAAACATAATTTTACTGCTTCTGTGAGTAGAATTTAAAAAATACAAGGGATTCAGTTGATATCAGTAAGTAGAATGTGTTTCAATAAGATGAAAATAATTTTTGGTGAATAGTAACATTTTAAATATATTTACAACGGTTAAAAGTAAATAGGGTAATTAAAGGTAAAAATGATATTATTATTAGCCTAAAACTTGTCTTAATTAAATTGGATAAGTATAATTCGACCAAAAACAACCTTTTGAATAACATATGATCCTTTAGGACCACTTGGATTAGATTAGGACATTTATTATTAATTAATTCAAAGAAGAGTTAAAAGTGTTAAATTCAAAGTTCAATAACTAAAAAGTTTTTAATTGAGAGTTATAAATAAGATAAATTCAACTATAAATATGAATTAGAAATATAATAAGATTTAATACATTATGGTATTTCATTTATAATTTTTATACATTAAATAATTAAATTTTTTATGACACAATGATGATGCAGTAATTACTGAATTAATGAAAGATTAAAATAATTGACATTATAAATATCCAAATAAATGTAATTTGAGACTTTTAATGAATTAAAATGATTTAATAGGTTAATATGACATGTTAGGGTTGGTTATATGAATTTTTTCTGAAGTAAAAATGCTTTTATGAATTTAGAAAAAAATACCAAGTAGTGTCAAAATTGACATAAAAGAGTTTTTAAAACAAATATTATATTATTTATTGATATTATATTACTAAAAATATAAAGAGAGTACAAAAGTCTTCTATAATGATAGTTGTATCATTAATGAACCACATGGGATTATCTTAAAAGTTTATAGTAAGTTTATTAACCATATATTATAAAAATACAAAGGGACATGGTAAATGTCAAACTATTTAACTAAGAGTTAAATCTAAATAATAAAGTTAATATAGTGAACCAAACCTTTTTAAAACCTATTGGTTGAGTGGTTTTAGACCCATCCCCACCACTACATTTACATTATTCATTTTTTAGCAATTAGAAACCTAAAATTATTTTATTATAAAATAATATTTCTAGCTTTTCCTAAGGTGTCCATCACCCCTCTTATAAAAGGGAGCTCCTTCTAATCTCTAATTAACACCATCAAAGCCATTTGGCTTGGTCAAACCCTAAACAAATACCATCAAAACTGTCCTCCATTTATCCTAGAGACCTTACTTTAGTTATAAATCTTACCTAAGGATACGTTTTGATCAAATCAAAAGGAAGAACCCGAAAAGAGGTAAATATTTCATCACCTCTTTCAAGTTCCTTTCATCTTACACTTCTTCTTTCATTGTTGTTTCCATTCTAAAATAATAACTATAGTATATTATATATACTATGATGTTATTATAAATATGGTACAACCATATTAATTATTCTATCCATCCTTTGAATGACATGTCACCTTATATGCGTACGTACCACATACCCTCTCCACGTCGTGGTGTAATTGTTATTCAATACATTATTATTTGGATGGGTGTAATATTGATTTTTAATTGATGTAAATAATAAATATAACATGATAATGATTCTTTATATATGATATATCATATAATTATATATTATTCTAATATCAATAGAATGATATTGTCGCTCGTGCATAAGTACGGATTACCGTCTCCACGAACACGGTGAGATTAATTCCCCATCGTATCCATTCAAGAATAATTTTCAATATATGATTAGAAAATAATGTTTTAATACTTAATATAATTATTAATATGAATAAGATACATCCTATACATAAAAAACCTTACTTACATAACAAAGCATATAAATAAAAACGAATCAGTTAACACCCAAAACGACGATGAAACTAAAATATTACTAATAAAGCAACATTAAAAGATCATATATGATATAATATTAATTTATATGTTTTTTTTATAATTTAATAACAATTATTTCACCATTATATAAGATTTTAACCTACCCTAAACCAAGTAAAAGTACAAGGTAAAGGTTAATTTCACAATCTCTTTATTATCCAAGGTTGTTTTTACGTAAGTATCTACCGAGACCTCTTTATCATCCACATCCATGTTTCTTAAAAATGTTTTCAATTTTTTTTACTATTTACTAGACCATGGGTTAATGTCATTTATAACCTTGTTTTACTTTTTATAAAATGGTTTCAAAGGAATATTTTCATCATTTTCCAAACAAGGTACCTTATGAACTTTTCGAAAACATTAAGGTAAGAATGTTTTTTAACTTATACAGTGGGTGCGGCGATTTTCCGCCGTTATAACACCATCAAAGATTCCCTTAAAATCTTATTAACATATTCTCAAATATAATGTTTTATTTTATAATTATGTGACTTTTAAATGATTTCAAAATATAAAGAGATATTTCTCTAAAATGGTTTGGTTTCATCTATGTCAACATCCTTTGTTGGATTTTAATTTTCCTTGATGTTGATTGTTTATGATACAAAACATCCATATTGTATTTATGGTATTGTGGTATATTTGAATTTGTATTTGTTACTTCATACCATTTATGGTTTATGTATAAAGTATTGACATTTTGTATGCCGTTTTTAATACAAATGTTTATTTTATGTTTAAACCTTTTTATATGAGGAATGCACTGGACTTAGTAAGTGATGGGTGGATCCCATTATAGCTCCTAGATGTATCATTAGGTCTTATGAGAAAAACTCATGTCTTGGAACAAGGCCTTAACAAAATCTTATTTGTAGTCTTGGCACAAGGCCTTGACTATGTGGTTATGAAATTTTGGTATTATGCATTCCATCATTATGAAAGTGGCTATTGATATTGTATGTGAATATTTGACTAGTATAATATCCATGTGAGTAATTAAATGTAATTAATTGGATTTATATTTTCCATATTATGAATATGTTTATGTTTAAAAGGCTTTTGTTTTAGTTCTATACATTTCCTTAAATGTTTATGCATATTTATGAAATTTTCCGCTGAATTTTTTTCCTTACTAAGCATCTGAGATGTAACACCCAGATATTTTATGATAATTATTTTTTTATGTCTTATGTTATACACAAAATCAAAGGAATCTTTTACTACACACAATAATAGTTTGTCTTGCGTTATACGCAAAATCAACCTTCCTCGATAGCGTGTGTTGTATGCAATATCGAGTTTCACTAAACAACAATATATTATATAAAAAAGCCATTATGAATAGTATTAACTTAATTTTAAATTTAATAACATTATTATTCATCTTACACATTTTCTAGAACATGGTATGAGAATAAAATAAATTTTTCAGGTAAAATAAGTATTTTTCAAAAAATATAGTTTTGCCGCCTTTTAATGGTGCACCCAGTTTAAATATAGTTTTTGATATGTTTATAAGTCCAATTTGACAAAATAAAATTTTTCATTTGAATCGTGATATAAAAATTTACTTTGGATAAATTTTTCATATTATTCTGATAACTTTCATATTTTTATGAATAGTACAAACACTATACATTTTAATTAAAAACAACTTTTTTCATCGCAATAATTTATATGGTTATATTAAAATATTAAATGGGTTTAAAGTATAAATATAATATATTTTCATCATTTAATATAATGTAAGTCATTACCATTAATTTTACATTGAATTCATAGGTAAAAACATTTCAATCTTTGGAAATGTGTTAACTTTTAAAACTCGTTTTCTTAACAAAAGAATTAATTTAAAATTAATTACTGCAACTTCTGTGTTTTGAATTTTGAAAAATTTATTTCGTATTTTAATTTATTGGGTCCAAATTATGTTAATAGGTTACCTTTTTTTTGATATTATGAATAGTAACTACGATAGTTTTTATTTTCTATAGTTAAAGCTAAATCTGGTAATTAAGGGTAAAAATAAGATTATAAAATTACCCTAACACTTGCTAAAATCCTATTGGATTAATAAAAGTAGAACCATATCACCTAAGGGTCGGAATAGATTCATTTCATGGACTTTTGACCGTGAAATAATATAATTTTTATTAAAACTAAAGAAATTGACAACATGTCACTCTCTTAAATCTTATAAGTGTAATAATATTAATTTAGTTATAAACATCATAAAACATATAATATAAATAGTACCTAGAAAGATAATAAAATTATCTACATCATATTAATTTATTTATAATTTGTAGGGATTAATTAATTGTCATTAATTATGACACAATAGTGATGTTGAAATTATTTTATTGATTCAAATATCAAACAAATGATTTTAAAAGTTTTAAAATAAATATTATATGAACTATTTAATGTGCTCCACTAATTTTCTAGATAAAAATGACATGTTATGAATCTATTAAATCTTTTATTTCGAACATATATTATGTATATATTTTATATAAATTCAAATAAATGAATAATGTCAAAATTGACACTATTGTTATTTTATAAAAAATTACATATTATAAATTTTTTTAAAAATCACAAAAATATTTAAAAATTATAAATTAAAATTCATATGTTCTATAATGTAATAAAGTATACAATTATGGAAAATTCACAAAATGTAAGTAATTAGTTATAATGATTAAAAATTTAGAATATTATTACCATAAATTAAATAAAATAGATTATAAAAGGATAAATGAAGTTAATAATGTTTAAAATAAATTCCCAACTTGTCTAAATTTTATTGGTTGATGGGATTACAACCCTATCTCATCTAATATTCGTATTTGAGTCATTTTTGTGTTTTTTAAGTGGGGTTGGAATTTATTATAAATTAATATTTCTTATAATTACAATGGTGCCCATCTCCTCCCTTATAAAAGGGCACCTCCTCTCTCTCTTCCTCACACCATTTTGATCATTCAATCTCGGCCAAACCTTTCCCATTTCCATTCTAAACTTCCTTATCAACATACTAGAGGTCCTTGTATTCTTCAAAGACCAATTTTAGTTCCCTAAGAGGAGGTTTCAAAGAGGCATGTCGAAGAAGTGGTAATATTCATTACTGATTCTTTCAAATTTATTTCTTCTTCTACTTCATATTACATAGTTGTTTCATTATTAAGTAATTACATAAGTATATCTCATATACTTATATGTTATTATAAATATGAAACAACACTATTTCACCTTCTATCCATCCTACAGAAAATGAAATCATCACGCGTGCGTACGTACAAAATACCGTCTCCACACCGTGGTGTAATATTTTTCCCCCACCACCTTACATGTATGGGTATAATGGTGTAAAGAATAACTATATATGATTATTTTAAAGTGATATTTATTTTGAAATATTATTCATAAACTTCAATATAATTCCATGATCATGGGAATAATATCGTCGCTCGTGCGTACGTATGGCCTACCGTCTCCACGATGTGATGCGACTCATTCTACATGATCTTCATTGAATAATGATTACATAATTGTATTTAATAAATAAATATGATATATATTACATTAATAAAAATCTGTAAATGAGGTATCTATAATCTAAAAAGAAGAATAATAATTTATTCGACAAAACATGCATAAGAACATAATGCAATGAACACCCGAATAACAAGTAACAATGAAATATTACTAATAAGAAGATAATAATATGACCATAAAAATGAATATGATTATTTAATAAGTAAATGAAATTATTTAAATGATTATATAGGAGGTTTGGATACATACAATTCAAATCGGACCTAAGGTAAGGGAAATTCTTACAATCCCAATTTTAATCTGATATTGTTTATACTTCGGTATTTACAGGGGCATATTTATCATCCAAATCCATGTTTACTAAATATTTAATATTATTTCTATCCTCTAAAATGGTTTGAATATATTTTTACCTATTTTTGAATTCTCAGATAAAGATATGAACCGGTTCTTTTTTCGTTTGCATTACGAGGTACTTTTTGACTTTTTCATCCAAAGAAGAGAAGAATGTTTTTTTAACTTAAACATCACGAATGGATTTTTATGATTTAATATAAAATTATTTACATAAATCTTATTTACAGGTTTTCACGTTTATTTTTGATTAACTTGTTTTAGTTTACAATTGTATGACATGTTAAGAAAGGAAAAATGATTTTAAAGTATAAAGGATATTTTCCTCAAGAATGGAGTTCAAGTGTTTTATCAAAATAAATTTCCATCTAATATAATATTGGGTTATATTTATATACCTATTTTTACATTGATTTGATTATGTTATGATGCAATTATTTTTAGGATGTCCTTTTATGGATTATGTTATGATGGCATGATGTTTAAGAATCCCATTTTATTACATGGGTTATGCTATGAAGTATGATTTATGATTTTGTGGAACACATAAGAATGGTTTAATTATGAGATGGGTGGGACCTATATATCCTTCCAATGCATTGGGTAAAGATTTATTTCTCATGATATAGATATGGATGGAATGACAATTTAATCTTGTTCAGTTATACATGACAAGAACGATGAGTGAACTCGATTCAGTAATGGACTTTTCCTCTATGATGGTCGTGGAAATGAGCCTTGAATAATAGAAATGATTTTCTATGATTATGTGTGTATTCCACAAAGTTTCATGTTTTATGTTATGATTATTTGGGATAACATTTCACTACTATGATTCATCCCATGTCATGATATTACGATCTCTTTTGGAGGTTAAGATTTTCAAAATGTTATGTTCTTATGGATATGATATGATTGGTATTTCCATTGTTTACCCCTTACTGAGAATTTGAGGTCACCCTTTTATATGTTTTATTTTCCCTAGGTCAGGAAGTAGGGTATTAAGTAGAATATGCCAAAAGGGACTTTAGATATGATGAAATAAATTGGAGACAATATAGATGATTTGTGAACAAGTTGTTTATGTTTCCCAGTTTCTAAAGACATTATACCTATATGGTCCTTTCATGGTTTTGTTATATGTTGTAATAAGTATGCTTCGATTATGAAGTAATAAAAATATATATAGAGTATGGGTCATTATAGTTGGTATCAGAGGAAAGGTATAGTCATCCTTTGGAAACTAGGATGTGAAAGTCTTAGTAAGAACCCTAAGGATATGTCTAAGAATAGAAAACAATCTTAGTGTTTTAGAAATGGCCATGAACAACCTATGATAATACCTAAAGTGTGAAATTTTATTCTTGATTATGTGGTTTTCCTATTATGATTAGTGTTTCTCACACTATGCTTCTTGGTTTTAGTCAATGGCTGGAACTCGAAGTAACCGTGTTAATGATGAATGTGACAAGAAATGCAATGATTGTCCCCCTGAGCAACCAAATGTTATGGGAGCTGGAATAAAAAATGTTTTAGCCATGTTCACACAACTTTCTCAAGATATGAATCATTGAGGACTTCCAAACGAGCAAAGAAAGGAGCAACATTCTATTGAATCCTCCATGAGGCAGCGTCCACCTTTATTCAGCGGGTCTTCTAATCCATTAGTGGATGAAAAATGGATCAGTACCACTGAAAAGATATTTTCAGTTCTACAATGTTCTGAGCATGATAATGTCATCTTAGCAGTATATTGTTTGGAAGGTGAAGCTGATCAATGGTGGAATATTATTAAGAATATGAGGCAAAGTGATGAAATTGAGTCCATGGAATGAGATGAGTTGAAAAACTTATTTTTTAAAAAGTACTTCCCTCATATTCTTCAATCAAAGATGAAGAAGGAGTTTCTTGAACTAAAGCAAAAGGATAATGAATCTTTTGGAACCTACAAAGAAAATTTTACAAGACTTGCAAGGTACGCTTCTGGAATTATTATCCAACCTGAGAGTAAAATTCATCGATTCTTTAGTGGCTTAAAACCAAGTCTTCGATGGGCGTTAGACCTAAGGGAGTTCAATAGCTAAGAGGAAATTTTTCTATGTGCTCTCAAAGATGATATGGATATTTGAGTAAGCCATCAGTCATATGGGTTTGATAATAAGAGGAAAATGGAATTCAAAGGGAAATCTAAAGAACACACTGAAAAGAAGATGAGTTTTTCCTTATGCTCAATGTGTGGAAATAAACATGGAGGGAATTGTATTAAGGGGACAAGTAAATGGTTTAAGTGTGGAAAAGAAGGTCATCATGCAGTTGAATGTTGAAATAATGGGAAGAAGATATATAATGATGTGGACAAAGAAAATGATACATAGAATGCACCTTCTACACATCAATGTTTCAAGTGCAAGGAAATGGGGAATTATGTCAATCAATTCCCAAATCCAAGGGTTGTAGATGACGATCAATTTCAATAAACATTAAGGCCAAATAAAAAGGAAAGTCACATGCAATTACTATTAGTGATGTGGACTACAATAACGAAGTGGTGAAAGGTACACTTACCATCCACTCTAAAGTTGAAAATGTTTTATTTGATTCTGGATCCACCCACTATTTTCTTTCTCAAGAATTTTCTAAGGGTATCGCCATATTACCTCAACAATTAGATGTTGAGTTATCTGTGAAAACTTTTAATGTCACAACGGTTGCATCAAAAGTTTATAATTCCTCTAAAATTTACATTTGAGGGAAGGTGCTTCCTACAAATCTTGTGATCCTTCCTATAGTGGAATTTGATGTGATTCTTGGCATGGATTGGCTCTCTTTATACGGAGCTCATATCTATTTCCAAATAAGGGAGATCACATTTAATATTCCCGATCAATATACTATCATCTATCGATGCAAGGATGAATATAACCTTCTAGTGGAAATTTCTTCCATATTATGGGTCTTGATTCCAATAATTGAAGGTTACTTATCTCAAATGGACGGAGAGAAACTCATTATTAAGAATACACCCATTTTACTATCGTTTTATGTTTTCTTTCCATAGGAATTGTAAGGTCTTCCACCAAATTGTGAAGTAGTGTTTTCAATAGAACTCATACCGGGTGCTATGCCCATTACAAAGAAACCTTATAGAATGTCCCCAATTGAGTTGCAGAAATTAATGATAAAACTCCCAGAGAATCTTGATAAGGGATTCATACGCCCTAGTGCATCACTTTGGGGAGCACATGTTCTATTCGTTAAGAAGAAAGATGGATCAATGAGACTCTGCATTGATTATCGAGAACTTAACAATATCACTATCAAGAAAAAAATATCCTCTCCCACACATTGATGACTTATTTGACCAACTACGTGGAGCCCAAAACTTTTGCAAGATTGATCTTCATTTAGGGTATCATCAATTAAGGGTCAAAAGGGAGGATGTACCAAAGATGACTTTCCGTACAAGGTATGAACACTATGAATTTATATTGATGCCATTTGGTCTTACTAATGCCCCAGCTATCTTCATGGATCTAATGAATAGAGTCTTTAGAGACTATCTTGATCGGTTTTTGGTAGTCTTTATAGACGATATTCTTGTCTATTCAAAGAGAAAGGAAGAACATAAAGATCACTTGAGAATTGTATGAAATACCCAAAGAAAGAAGAATCTTTATGCCAAATTTACCAAGTGTGAATTTTGGCTTCAAAAAGTTTCATTTTCGGTCACAAAATCTCAAAGGAGGGGATATATGTGGATCCATCAAAAACAAGGGTTATTGAAAGATGGTCGAGACCAACTATAGTAACCGAGATCTGAAGTTTTCTTGGTTTGTCTAGATATTATAGATGTTTTATGAAAGATTTTTCACGATTATCTAATCCACTCACCAGGTTGACTCAAAAATGTGTTATGTTCGTGTAGATGGAGGAGTGTGAAGAGAATTTCAAGGAGTTGAAAAGAAGGTTATCCAGTGCACTTGTGCTCACACTGCCTTATAGTGGAGAAAGGTTTGTGATCTACAATGATGCATCCAAGAAGTGATTGAGGTGTGTTCTCATGCAAAACAACATGGTGATAACTTATGCCTCACGATAGTTGAAAAACTATGAGAAAATTACCCAACTAATGATTTTGAGTTAGCTGCGGTAATAATTACATTAAATATTTGGAGGAAATATCTTTATGGTGAAAGGTGTGATATTTATACTGATCATAAAAGTTTAAATAATATTTTCACACAAAATGAGCTGAATATGCACCAAAGAAGATGGTTGGAGATGATTAAGTACTATGACTTCTAAATTCATTATCACCATGGGAAAGAAAAAAAGGTGGTAGATGCATTAAGTCGACAAGACCATGTCATCTTATCCATGATGAGGATAAAAAAGATCCAATATTTATGGATTTACAAAGGATGGATCTTGGAATTATAATGGAATGAGAAAAATCTTATCTTTCTCAAATAAATGTTCAACCATCTATACATGTGAAGATTAAAGAGTCCCATAGATAAGATGTATAGTTAAAAAAGAAGGTGAGAAATGTTCTTGAATTCAACCTTGATTGTGATGGAATAATAAGGTTCCAGAATCAGGTTTGTGTTTCTCCCATTCCCAAAATTAAAGAAGGAGCTACTGGAGGAGTCTCATAGTTCTTCATTCTCTATTCATCCTAGAATTACAAAGATGTATAGGGACATAAAAGAGTACTTTTGGTGGGATGGCATGAAAAGAGATGTTGCTAAATATGTCTCTCGATTCTTGGTTTGTCAGTAAGATAAAGCTGAGAGACAGAAGTCTAAGGGGATATTTCAACCATTACCCATACCTGAATGGAAATGGGAAAACATCACTATGGACTTTTTCACTGGACTTCCTAAAACATCCAAAGGCAATAATGCTATCTGGGTTATAGTTGATCGTCTTACGAAGTCGGCACACTTCACTGATATTAGAGATTATTTCTCTCTGGATCAGCTTGCCAGGAAATATGTGAAGGAAGTGGTAAGATTGCATTGAGTACCACTTTTTATTATATCTGATCAGGATCTGAGGTTTACCTCGATGTTCTGGCGAAGTCTTCATCATACTCTAGATACAGAGTTGAGTTTCAGCACTGATTATCATCCTCAGAGATATGGTCAGTCTAAGAGAACAAATCAAACTCTATAAGACATGTTGAGAACTTTCTTTGTTGATTTAAAAGGTGGTTGGGATCAACACCTACCTTTAGTAGAATTTTCTTATAATAATAGATTTTACTCCAGTATTCAGATGCCTCCTTATGAAGCTCTCTATGGAAAGAAATTCCAAACACCAACTTGTTGGGATGATGTTGGGGAAAGAAAGCTATTTGGGCCTGATCTTGTTGATGAGATTGCAGAAAAAGTCCAATCTATTCAACAACACATAAGATCTGCTCAGAGTCGACAAAAACGTTATGCCGATAACCGAAGAAAAGACCTAGAATTTGAAGTGGGTGATAATATGTTCTTACAAATATCTCCTTGGAAGAGGGTAATGAGATTTGGAAAGAAGGGGAAGTTGAGCCCTAGGTATATCAGTCCTTTTGAAATACTGTATCGTGTTGGGAAGGTAGATTACTGATTGGAACTTCCACCGAATCTCTCTCAAGTTCACGATGTGTTCCATGTTTCTCTCCTAAGAATGTACATACCCAATCCTTCACATGTACTAACCTCAGAAGTTGTACCGCTGGAGCAAGATATTTCTTACGATGAATAGACGATAAAGATTCTGGATCATAGAGAAAAAGTTCTACAAAACAAGACCACTTTCTTGGTTAAAGTTTTATGGAGGAACCACCAATTAGAAGAAGCTACATGGGAGCTTGAGGATATGATGAGGGAGAGGTATCCCCATCTGTTTGATATGAAGTGACGAATTCCGAGGGCAAAAATAATTTTAAGGGGGGTAGAATGTAACACCCTGATATTTTATGAGAATTATTTTTTTTATTTCTTATATTCTACGCAACATCAAAGGAATCTTTCACTAAACACAACACTATCTTGTCTTGCATTATACATAAAAGAAACCTTCTTCGATAGCGTGTGTTGTACGCAATATCGAGTTTCACTAAACAACAATATATTATATAAAATATCCATTATGAATAGTATTAACAAAAATTTTAATTTTATAACATTATTATTAATCTTACACATTCTCTAAAACATGGTATGATAACAAAATAAATTTTTCGGGTAAAATAAGTATTTTTAAAAAAATGCAGTTTTGCCGCCTTTTTATGGAGCACCCACATTAAATCTAGTTTTTCACATGTTTATAAGTTCAATTTGAAAAAATAAAATTCTTCATTGTAATCAGGATATAAAAATTTACTTTGGATAAATATTTCATATTATTCTGATAACTTTCATATTTTATTGAATAATAAAAACACGCTATATTTTAATTAAAAAAAACTTTATTTATCGTAATAATTTATGTGGTTAAATTATAATATTTAATGGGTTTAAAGTATAAATAGAATTTATTTTTACCATTTAATATAATTTATGTCATTACCATTAATTTTACATTGAATTCATAGGGAAAAACATTTCAACCTTTTGAAATGTTTGAACTTTTAAAACCCATTTTTTAACAACAAGATAAATTTTAAATTAATTAAATCATCTTCTGTGTTTTTAATTTTAAAAAATGGATTTCATATTTGAATTCCGTGGGTCTAAATTATGTTAATATGTTACTTTTTTTGATATTATGAATAGTAACTATGACACTTTTTATTTACTACACTTAAAGTTAAATCTGGTAATAAAGGGTAAAAATAAGATTATAAATTTACCCTAACACATTCCAAAATCCTATTGGGTGAATACAAGTCTACCCATATCACCTTAGGGTTATACTAGATTCATTTCATGGACTTTTGACCATGAAATAATATAATTATTATTAAAACCAAAGAAAGTGACAACATGTAACTCTCTTAACTCTTACAAGTGTCATAATTTTAATTTAGTGATAAACATCATAAAAATTCGGATATAAATAGTCCTTATAAATCTAATAAAATTATCTATATCATATGAATTGATTTATAATTTTTAGGGATTAAATAAGTATCATTAATTGTGACACAATAGTGATGTTGAAATTATTTTATTGATTGAAATATCAAATAAATGATTTTAAAAGTATTAAAATAAATATTATATGAACTATTTAATGTGCTACACTAATTTTATAGATAAAAATGACTTGTTATGAATCTATTAATTCATTTAGTTCGAACATATATTCTGTATATATTTTATTTAAATTCAAATAAATGAATAGTATCAAAATTGACACTATTGTTATTTTATAAAAAATTACATATTATAAAATTGTTTAAAAATCAAAAAAAAAATTAAAAATTAAAAATTAAAATTTATATGGTCTAAAATATAATGAAACATAAAATAATGGACAATTCACAACATATAAGTAATTATTTATAATGATTTAAAATTTAGAATATTATTACCACAAATAAAATTAAATAAATTATATAAGGATAAATCGAGTTGACAATGTTTAAAATAAATTTCCAACCTGTCTAAATTTTATTGGTTGATGATATTACGACCCTATCTCATATAATATTTGTATTTGAGTCATTTTGGCGGGTTTTAAGTGGGGTAATAATTTATTATAAATTAATATTTCTTATAATTCCAAATGTGCCCCTCTCCTCCCTAATAAAAGGGAACCACCTCCCTCTCCTCATCACACCATTTTGAGCATTAAAGCTCGGCCAAACCCTTCCCATTTCCCTTCTCAACATCCTTAGAAACATACTATAGGTCCTATTTTTCTTCAAAGACTAATTTTAGTGCCCTAAGAGGAGGTTTTAAAGAGGCGTGTCGAAGAAGAGGTAATATCCGTTACCGATTCTTTCAAATTTATTTCTTCTTATACTTCATATTCTTTAGTTTTTTAATTATGAAGTAATAACATCAGTATCACTCATATACTGATATGTTATTAGAAATATGAAACAACACTATTTCACATTCTATCCATCCTACGAAAATTGAAATCACCGCGCATGCGTACGTACAGAATACCGTCTCTACGCAGTGGTGTAATCTTTTTCCCCCACCACCTTTCTTGGATGGGTATAATTGTGTAAAGAATAACTATATATGATTATTATAAAGTTATATTGATTCTTAAATATCATACATACACTTCAATACAATTCTATGATCATGGGAATGATATCATCGCTCGTGCGTACGTACGGCCTACCGTCTCCACGATGTGATGCGACTCATTCTACATGATCTTCATTGAATAATGATTACATAAATTAATTGAATAAATATAGATGATATATATTACATTAATACCATCCTGTAAATGAGGTATCTTTAACCTAAAAAGAAGAATAAGAATTTATTCGACAAAACATGCATAAGAGCATAAAGCAATGAACACCCGAATAACAAGTAACAATGAAATATTACTAATAAGAAGATAAGAATATGACCATAACAATGAATATGATTCTGTAATATGTAAATTACATTATTTAAATCATTATACAGGAGGTTCGGATACATACAAAGAAAATCGGACCTAGGGTAAGGGAAAATCTCGCAATCTCAATTTTTATCCGAGATTGTCTATACTTCGGTATTTACTGGAGCATATTTATCATCCACATCCATGTTTCCTCAATATGTAATATTATTTATATCCTAGTAAAATGGTTTAAATCAAATTTTACCTATTATTGAATTTTTAGTAAATGATATGAACGAAATCTTTTGTCGTGTGCCTTGCGAGGTACTTTTTGACTTTTTCGGCCAAATAAGAGAAGAATGTTTTTTAACTTATACGACATGAATGGATTTTTTGGATTTCATAGAACATTATTTACATGAAGCTTCTTTTAAAAGTTTTCAAGTTTATTTTTGATCATCTTCATTTCGTTTACAATTGTATGACATGTTAAGAAAGGAAAAATGTTTTTGAAGTAGGAAAGATATTTTCATCAAGAATGGAGTTCAAGTGTTTTATCAAAATTATTTTCCATCTAATATAATATAGGGTTCTATTTATATCATTATTTTTACAATTATTTGATTATGTTATGATGGAATTATTTTTATGATGTCATTTTATGGATTATGTTATGATGGCCTGATGTTTAAAAATCACATTTTATTACATGCGTTATGTTATGATGTATGATTTATGATTTTGTGGCACACATAAGAATGGTTTCATCATGAGATGAGAGGGACCTATATATCCCTCCAATGCATTGGGTAATTATTTATATCTCCTGATATAGACATGGATGGAATGACAAGTTAATCCGGTTCAGTGATACAGTACTGGAACAAGGAGTGAACTCGATTCAGTAATGGACTTTGTCTGCTATGATGGTCTTGGAAATGAGCCTTGAATAATATGAAATGATTTTCTATGATTATGTATATATGACACAAGGTTCATGTTTTGTGTTATTATTATTTGGGATCACGTTTCACTACTATGATTCATCCCATGTCATGATATTATGAACTCTTTTGCAGGTTAATATTTTCAGAATGTTATGTTCTTATGGATATGATATGATTGATATTTCCTTTATTTACCCATTATTGAACATTTGAGCTCACCCATTTGTATGCTTTATTTTCCCTAGGTCTGGAAGAAGGGTATTAAGTAGAATATTCCAAAATGGACTCTAGATATGATGAGATAAAAGGGAGACAATGTATATGATTTATGAACCAGTTTTTTATTTTTCCCAATTTCTAAAGATACTATACCTATACAGTATTTCATGGTTTTGTTATATATTGTAATAAGTATGCTTTAATTTTGAAGTAATAAAAATGTATGTATAGTATGGGTTGTTATATGAGCTCACCCATTTCTATGTTTTATTTTTCCCAGGATGTGATGAAATATATTATGACGGACCTGCAGGGATAGTCTTTAGGATCTCCATGTTGTCCATGGAAACATAGTTGTTGTAGTTTTCAATTTTATGATGTAATGTAAACCTTATGAATGTATTTAGTACTTCCAAGGCTACTAAACTAATCGGTCTTTTGAGACTTGATCTTTTGTGATCAAGCCAATGTTATGTAATAATGAACCAACTCTGGGCAACTAGGGTCGGGGTGTTACAGTTGGTATCAGAGGAAGTTTAGTACAAACCTTGGAAACTAGATTTAGATAATCTCTGATTAGAGCACATAGCCCTAAGATAGACTTTGATGATTAGTATAAAAGAAAGTATTATAATTTTGATATCGTAAAGATTTTGTAAGTTTTCCAAGAAATACATACCTGTCTGGATACAAGAAGGTAGATGCGGCTCTGGAATAGATGTACTGAGGGGTAAAACTCGAAAACACTTCTTTGAGCTATAATCGAACATGAACTGGTGCACGACAACAGGCCTTGCTGCACTCTGTGTTACAACACTCCCGTGGGATATGGTTAGGATAATTCTCATTTTCTTTACAAACCACTATAAAGGGTTTATGAGTATATAATTCCTTAAAGAAAACAATTTTATGATTATGGAATATATCCATGAACAGTTCAATTTTTGTTAACCATTTTACATGTTTGGAATTATGCATTGTGATTCATAAACTAACCTAGTGTATTCCATTGTTTATAAATGGTGCCCAGTAGATGGAATGAGACCTCCAACAATACGCATGATCCAAAGAGTAAGAAGGATCATATTTTTCATGGTGTTAAGCCAACATTTAGAAAATAAATAGTCTCCTATGTATTATCGTCATATGAAGAAATAATAGCATGAGTTTATAAGATAATTAAAGAATTTTTTGAGTCCTATGGATTTGAAGGGAATATAGAGAAGAAAAATATGGTAGAGAGAACAATTAATAAAGGGAATAAGGGAAAGAATGATTTTCCCATATGTGATAACTTTGGAAAGAATCACCTTGGTAAATTCTCGAATGGAATGGGAGTTTGTTTTAAGTGTGTTGAAAAAGGACACCAAGTATGTGATTGCAAGGGTGATAAAAAAGTGCTTCATCTACAAGAAGTTCAGACACTACATGAATCAATTTCCAAATCATCAGAGTATACCCAAAATTCTTCTATTGGATAATTATCATGTTATGATACTACCAAAGATGAAGAGGAATAATTAGGAGTTCTTAAATTAAATTATTGTGTCATTTGACAATTGTATTAATGATGTACATGTTATAATAATTATATATTATATAAGGATTTTACTTCAATACCATTTCATTAAGAACTTGAGATTAGTGGAACCAAGAAAAGTGACTCAATGGAAAGTTAAAATTCTTGGAAAATACATGGTTGAAGGAAAAAAAATTATGTTCCTGATACTAAGGTATTTATTTTTGAATAGGGGATGATTGATTTGGATAAATTATACTGGATATTATTGACATAATTGGAACCAGTTAATGGTTTGTTTATTCCATCATTGTTGGAGTTTATAACATTTTTGGATAGTATAAGTATAGCAAGTATTCTATAAGGAATAAGGGAGCATGAAAGTAATCAATAAGTTTTTATGGTAATTCAGGATGTTGCAGTGTTTTAAAGGAATACATGATGAAGGTGTTCACCTGTTATTACATGGAAAAAAGGGTCTTCATTTTGTTTACCTTCAGTATAAATTTTGGACTGTGAGTTTGGATAGAAGTATTTTGGATAAGTCTAGTTTGAGATTATTTTTGGATTTCCATAAAAAGGATAACCTGATGGTCGGGCGACAACTCGTCGTGTCCGGAAAGGCCGCGAGACTTGAAACCACAATCGAAGGGCAACAATGGGGTATCACCTACCACTGGCCCAGGTGATGTCCTGGATTGAATAATTTAGTTTTATTAAAAGGTCTAGTAGATTAATTATAAATTAATTTTTTAGAACCCTATACGAATGGGATAATTAAAATATTATTTATGTTCTATTATCTTTTAGAGTGGAAGATAAGTTTGTGATAGAAATTAGTTAAAGGATGGAACTCTACTTGTCAATTATATATATATTTTCTCTTATTCTATGATGAAATTAATTCTTAAACATTAGGTAATGGATCTTAAAACTAAAAATGGGTTATCCTTATATCTTATGTTTTATTGAATCGAAGATATTTTAAATCATTATAGATTGATGGCTTTGAGGACCTCAATTATACAATTGTTTGTGACTAATGAACTAAATCACTCCCTATAAATATTTGTGTTTTTCTTCAAATTATGTGTCTTTAATTTCCCCCAATGTTCTTCTAACTGAGATGATAATTTTGTGGTGACTTTTTCATTCCCCGTTTCCTCTTTTTAAGACTAAATTTTATTAACCCAATTTCCAATGTGGGTTTTCCCACAAAGGTATTTTCTATTTTCAAACTTTTATTTTCGAAGATAAATTCCAAATTTCTAGGACACAATTTATTGGAGGAGGGAAGAATGTAACACCCTAATATTTCATAGTATGTTATTTCTTCAAAGTAATTCAATAACTCGCACTACATGCAACACCGAGTTTAAGCGCACCATGACTTACCAAACTAGCCGTTGAAAAGAGGTTATGACTATCATTAACTAAAATTTTGACTTTATCTTATCCTTATAATTTTATCATCCAAATTACAAGTTTCTTTGACCTAATGAAAAGCAAAGAAATTCATTTTTTTAGATAAAAAAATTATTTTTAACAAAATGAAATTTTACCACCTTTTAATTGAAAACCCTATTTAAATCCAACATTTGAAAAATTTACATATTCAATTTGACAAAATAAACTTCTTGATTAGAATTGGGACCTTTGAATTTAGTTTCAATAAATATTTGGTGTTTTTCTGATATTTGGGTGAATATTGAAAATTACTATATTTTAACTGAAAACAAATTTTTTAATCAATATAATTTATTGTGTTAAATTATACATTTTAATGGTTTGTAAGTATAAATATATTATATTTTTACCATTTAATCCAATTTTATTCATTGGAAATAATTACACTTTGTAATTGAAAATAAACAAGTATCAATATTTTGTTAGTTGTTATTTCTTAAAAACACTCTTTTTGGTTTTGACAACGGGAATTAATTTTAAATTAATAAAAGAAACTTTTATTTTTTGATTTTTGTAAAATAGAATTAAATTTTTAATTCAGAACATCAGAATTATATTCAGGTGAAATTTTGGTATTTTTCCGAAAACATTCAATTTTTGATGAATAGTGAAAAACAACGAGTTATTAGTTAAAGATGACTTTTTATTTAAATAACTATTTATTTTATTTAAATTTATTTTAGGTCAAAATAGATACATAATACCTATATATGTTCAATATAATTCATTGGATTAATTTTATAATAATTTTAGACAAATAAAAAGTTTATTGAACTTTTTACCGTCTTTTACACACCTCCTAGGAGTATTTGCCAATTTACATAAAACATAATTTTACTACTTCTGTGATTTTAATTTCAAAAATCTGAGAGGAACAATTGATATAAGTAAGTATAATGTGGTTCAATAAGCTGAAAATAATTTTTGGTGAGTAGTAACTTTTTACTTTTATTTACCACGGTTAAAAGCGAATTGGCTAATTAAGGTTAAAAATGATATTATTATTACCCTAACACATGTACTAATTCTATTATATAAGTATAATTAGACCAAAAACATCATTAGGAATAAAATATTATCCTTTAGGTCCACTTTGATTAGATTTGAACAATTATTATTAATTAATTCAAAGAAGAGTTAAAAGTGTTAAATTCAATGTTTAATAACTAAAACATTTTTAATATAGGGTTATATATAAAATAAATTCAACTATAAATATTCATTAGAAAGATAAAAATATTTACTAAATAATGGTGGTTTATCTATAAATTTTATTCATTAAATAATTATGTTTTTTATGACACAATGATGATGCATTAATTACCGTATTAATTAAAGATTAAAATAATTGACATTATAAATATCCAAATAAATGTAACATGAGACTTTTTATGAATTCCACTAATTTTTTGGGTTAATATGACATGTTAGGGTTGGTTATATTATTTTTTTAGAATTAATAATTCTTTTATTAATTTAGAAAAAACAAAATACCAAATAGTGTCAAAATTGACATAAAAGAGTCTTTAAAAAAATATTTTTTATTAATTCATATTCTATTCCTAAAAAAATATGGTTCAGAAAAATTACTTATATAATGATATAAATATCATTAATGAACCACTTGGGGTTATCTTTGAAGTATATAGTAAGTTTATTAACCATATAGTATAAAAATACAAAGAGAGATAGTAAATGTCAAACTATTTAACTAAGAATTAAATCTAAAAAGATAAAGTTAATATAGTGACCGAAACCTATCTAAAATGTATTGGTTGAGAGGTTTTATACCCATACCCACTTTATAATTTAAATAATTCTTTTTTTATCCATTATAAACTAAAAATTATTTTATTAGAAAATAATATTTCTATCTTTTCCTAAGGTTTCCCTCGTCCCTCTTATAAAACAGAACTCCTCCTTCTCTCTAATTCACACATTAAAATCCATTTTTCTTGGCCAAAACCTACCCAAATACAATCTCAACTATCCTCCAATTTTCCTATAGGCCTTAATTTTGTCTGAAAGGAAACCTAATAATCCCTTTTGATAAAATCAAAAGGAGGAACCTGGAGAAGAGGTAAATATTTTCAACACCGCTTTCAAGTTTCTTTCTTCTTCCACTTCCTCTTTCTGTGTTGTTTCCATTCTAAAATCATAACTCTAGTATATTATATATAATGTGATGTTATTAAAAATATGTTACAACCATATTCATTATTCTATCCATCCTTTGAATGACATGTTACTATACGTGCGTATGCACGGCTTACCGTCTCCACGTCGTGGTGTAATTGTTAATCAATACATTATTATTTGGATGGATATAATAATGATGTCTAATTAATGTAAATAATAAATATAACATGATAATTATTCTGTATATATGATATACCATCCAATTATATATTATTCTAATATCAAAAGAATGATATTGTTGCTCGTACGTACATATAAATTACCGTCGCCACGAACACGATGAGATTCATTATGCATCGTAACCATTCAAGACTAATTTTCATTAGATGATTAAAAATAATATTTAAAGACTTAATATCATTCTTATTATGAATACGATACATCCTATCCATAACAAACATTAATCACATAACAAATCATATAAAGAAAAACGAATCAGTTAACACCCGAAACGACGATAATACTAAAATAGTACTAATAATGAAATATTAAAAGATCATATATGATATCATATTAATTTATATGGTTATTGAATAATTTAATAACAATTATTTCACCATTATACAAGAGTTTTACCTAACCTCAACCAATGAAAACTACAAGGTAAGGGTTAATTTCACAATCTCTTTATTATCCGAGGTTGTTTTTACGTAAGTATCTACTGGGACCTCTTTATCATCCAAATCCATATTTCTTAAAAAATAACTCCAAAACATTTATACTATTTACTAGACTATGGGTTAAAGTCATTTATACGCTTTTATTACTTTTTATAAAATGGGTTGAAAGGATTCCTTTCATAATTTTCTAAATAAGGTACCTTATGACCTTTTCGACAAAATTAAGGTAAGAATGTTTTTTTGGATTATACGGAAGGTTTGGTGATTTTCCTACATTATAACATCATCTAAGAATCCCTTAAAAGATTATAATAATATTTTCAAATAAAATTTTTTTCTTTTATAATTATGTGACTTTTAAATGATTTCAAAAGAGAAAAATATATTTCTCTAAAATGGTTTGGTTTCGTCAATGACAACATCCTATGATGGGTTTTAAGTTTGTTTGAAGTTGATTTATTATGATACAAAACATCCATATTGTATTGAAGGTTTTGTGGTATGTTTTAATGTGGATTTGTTATTTCATACCATTCATAGTTTATGGATAAAATTTTGACATTTTGTATGCCAGTTTTAATACAAATGTTTATTTATGTTTAAAACATTTCATATGAGGAATGCATTAGAATTAGTAAGTGATGGGTGGAGCCCACTCTAGCTTCTCGATGCATTGGTAGGTCTCATGAGAAAAACTAGTGTCTTAGTGAAAGGCCTTGACTATGTGGTTAGGAAAGAATGGCATTATAAATTCCATCATTATGAAAGTGGCTATTGATATTGCATGTGAATATTCGACTAGTAGAATATCCATGTGATTAAGTAATGACAGTATTTGTATTTATATTTTCCATATTATGATGATGTTTATGTTGAAAATGCTTTTTTAGTTCTATACATTGCCTTAAATTTTTATGAAAATTAATGAAAGTTTCTGCTCTATTGTTATCCTTAGTGACTATCTGAGATCACCCATTTCTAAGTTTTATTTTTCCCAAGATGTGAAGAAATATACTATGACTGACTTGCAGGGATAGTCTATGGGATATCCGTATTCTCCATGGAAATATTTTTGTTGTAGTTTTCCATTTTATTATTTAATGTAAACCTTATGAATGTATCTAGTACTTACAAGGCTACTAAACTAATCGGTTTTTCGAAACATGATCTTTTGTGATTATGCCAATGTTATGTAATAATGAACCTACGATGGGTAACTGGGGTTGAGGCATTACAGTTGGTATCATAGGATGTTTAGTACAACCCATGGAAAGTAGATTTAGATAAACTCTGATTAGAGCACATATCCCTAATATAGACTTTGAGGATTTGTATAAAAGAACATTCTAGATTTTTGGTATTGTAGAGATTTTGTGAGTTTTCCAAGCAATACACCCCTGTCTGGATACAAGAAAGTAGATGTAGCTCTGGAACAGATGTACCTAGGGGTAAAACCCAAAAACACCACTTTGAGCTATAATCTAATGGGAACTGGTGCATGACAACATGCCCTGTTGCACTGTTGGTTACAACACTCCCAAGGGATATTCTTAGGATATTTCTCATTTTCTTTAAAAATAATTATGAAGGGTTTATGAGTATATAATTCCTCAACTATTTTTTTATTATTATGGATTATATCCATGAACTTTTCGATTTATGTTAATTATTTTACAAGTTTGGGATTATGAATTGTGATTCATAAACTAACCTAATGTATTCCATTATTTATAAATGGTTCCCAGTAGATGTAATGAGACCTCCGACAATACGCATGATCCAAAGAGTAATAAGGATCATATTTTTCATGGTGTTAAGACAACATTTAGAAAAGAAATATTCTCTTGCATATTATCATCATATGAGGAAATAGTATCATGTGTTAATAAGCTAAGTAAAATATTTTCTGAGTCCTATGGCTTTGAAGGGAAGCAAGAGAAGAAAAATATGGTAGAGAGAAATATGGATAATGGGAATAAGGGAAAGAAGGATTTTTTTTATATGTGATAATTGTGGAAAGAATCACCTTGGTAAATGCATGAAGGGAATGGGAGTTTGTTTTAATTTTGGAGAAAAAGGACACCAAGTACGTGATTGCAAGGGTGAGAAAAAGGATTGAAATGTACAATGCTTCATCTGCAAAAAGTTTAGACACTGCGAGAATGAATTTCCAAATCATCAGAGTATACCCCAAATGCTTTTATTGGATAATAATCATGTTATGATACTACAAAAGTTGAAGATGAATAATTAAGAGTTCTTATATTAAATAATTTTGTCATTTGAGTATTGTATTAATCATGTTGATGTTATAAGAATTATAGATTATATAAGGACTTGAGATTAGTGGAATCAATAAAAGTGACCCAATGGAAAGTTAAACTTCCTGGAAAATACATGGTTGAAGGAAAAAAAACTTTAATATGTTCCAGATACTGATGTATTTATTTTTGAATAAGAAATGATTTATTTGGATAAATTATATTGGACATTATTGTCCTACATGGAACTAGTTAATGGTTCTTTTATTTCATCATTGTTGAAGATTACAACATTTTTGGATAGTTGAATTATATCTTGTATTCTAAAAGGAATAAGGGGGCATGAATGTAATCAATAAGGTTTTATGGTAATTCAGGAAATTATAGTGTTTTAAAAGAATACATGATAACGGTGTTCACCTATTATTATGTGGAAAAGGGATATTCATTTTTTTACCTTCCTTATAAATTTTAGACTGTGAGTTTGGACAAAAGATTTTTGGATAAGTATATTTTGAGATTATTTTTGGATTTCCATAAAAAGAACAACCCGGATGTCGGGCGTCAACTCGTCGTGTTCGGAAAGGCCGCGAGACTTGAACCCGTAACCGAAGGGCGACAAGGGCGTATCACCAACCACTGGCCCATGTGATGTCCTGGATTAAATAATGTAGTTTTTAAAAAGTCCTAGTAGATGAATTATAAATTCATTTTTTAAAACCCTATACGAATTGGATAAATAAAATATATTTTATGTTCTTTTATCTTTTAGAGTGAAAGATGAGTTTATGATAGAAATTAGTTAAAGGATGGAACTCTACTTATCAAGTATATTTTTTTCTATTATTATATGAAGAAATTAATTCTTAAACATTAGGTATGGGATCTTAAAACTAAAAATGGGTAATCCTAATATCTTATTTTTCGTTGAATCGATGACATTTTAAATCATCATAGATTGGTGGATTTGAGGCCCTCAATTCTACAATTGTTTGTGATTGATGACATCAATAACTCCCTATAAATATTTACGTGTTTCATCTAATTGTGTGTCTTTAATTTCCACCAAAGTTCTCTTAACCAAGATCATAATTTGGTGGTGACTTTTTCATTCCCCTTTTCCTCTTATTAAGACTAAATTTTTTTAGCCCAATTTTCGATGTTGGTTTTCCCACAAAGGTATTTTATATTTTCAACCATTTATTTCTGAAAAACAACTTCAAATTTCAAGGATGCAATTTATGAAAGGAGGGAAGAATGTAACACCCCATGATTTCATAGTATATTATTTTCCTCTAAGTAATTCAATAACTTGCACTACACGCAACACCGAGTTCGAGTGCACCACGACTTACCAAACTAGCCATTCAAAATAGGTTATAAATAGTATTAACTAAGTTTTTGACTTTATTTAATCCTTATAATTTTATAATCCATATTATGAGTTTCTTTGACATAATGAAAAAAATTCATTTTTTCTGATAAAAGATGTATTTAAAAAAAAATGCAATTTTAACGCCTTTAAACAGATAACCCTTTTTAAATAAATTATTTGAACCTTTTATATATTCAATTTGAAAAAATAAACTACTTATTTAGAATGGGGACCTAATAATTTAGTTTTAATAAATGTTTGGTGTTTTTCTGATAACTTTCATATTTGGGTGAATAGTGAAAATTATTATATTTTAACTGAAAACAAATTTTTAAATAAAAATAATTTATAGTGTTAAGTTATAAATTTTAATGGTTTTTAAGTATAAATAAATTATATTTCTACCATTTATTCCAATTTTATTCATTGGAAATAATTTCACTTTGAAATTGAACATGAACAAGTTTCGATCTTTTGTTAGTTATTATTTAATAAAAACACGCTTTTTTGGTTTTGACAACGGGAATTAATTTTAAATTAATAAATGAAACTTTTATGTTTTTAAATTGGTAAATTAGACTTAATTTTTGAATTTAGTTTATCAAAATTATCTTAGAGTGATATTTTTGTATTTTTCTGAAAACTTATAATTTTTGATGAATAGTGAAAAACAATGAGTTATTGGTTAAAATCGACTTTTTATTTAAATAATTATTATTTTTATTTAAATTTATTTTAGGTAAAAATAGATACATAATACCTATATAAGTTTAATATAATTCATTGGAGTAATTTTTTAATATGTTTAGAAATATAAAAATTTTATTGAACTTTTTACCGTTTTTTACCCACCTCCTAATAACATTTGAAAATTTACATAAAACAAAATTTTACCTCTTCTATGAGTTGAATTTCAAAAATCCAAGAGACATGGTTGATATAAGTAAGTAAAATGTGGTTGAATATGATGAAAATAATGTTTGCTTAATAGTAAATTTTTACTTTTATTTACCACGGTTAAAAATAAATAGGCTAATTAAGGGTAAAAATGATATTATTATTACCCAAACACATGTATTAATTCTATTGGATAAGTATAATTAGAACAAAAACAACCTTAGTAATAAAATATGATCCTTTAGGTCCACTTTTATTAGATTATAACATTTATTATTAATTAATTTAAGGAAGAGTTAAAAGTGTTAAATTCAAAGTTCAATAACTAAAACAAATTTAATTTATGGTTGTACATAAGATACATTAGACTATAAATATTAATTATAAAGATAAATATATTTAATACATAATGGTATTTTATTTATAATTTTTATACATTAAATACTTAAATCATGTTATGACAAAATGATGATGAAGTAATTACCGTATTAATAAATGATTAAAATAATTGACATTATATATATCCAAATAAATGTAATTTGAGACTTTTTATGAATTCCACTAATTTTATAGGTTACTATGACATTCTATGGTTGGTTATATGATTTTATTGGAATTTATAATTTTTTTATGAATTTAGAAAAAACAAAATACCAAATAATGTTGAAATTGACATAAAAGAGTTTTTAAAACAAATATTATATTATTAATTGAAATTTTATTCCTAAAAAAATAGGATTCATACAAATGAATTATATAATTATAGTTGTATCATTAATGAACCACTTGGGGTTATCATGGAAGTTTATAGTAGGTTTATTAACCACATAATATAAAAATACAAATAGACATGGTAAATGTCAAACTATTTAATTAAGAATTAAATCAAAAAGATAAAGTTAATACAGTGACCCAAACCTATCTGAAACCTATTGGTTGAGTGGTTTTATACCTATACCCACCTTATACTTTAAATAATTTATTTTTTATCCATTATTAACCAAAAATTATTTTATTACAAAATATTATTTCTAGATTTTCCTAAGGTTTCCCTCACTCCTCTTATAAAAGGGAACTACCACATCTCCCTAATTCACACCTTCAAATCCATTTGTCTTAGCCAAACCCCACCCAAATAACTTCTAAACTGTCCTCCCTTTGTCCGAGAGGCCTTATGTTAGTCCTAAATCTATCTTAAAAATCCCTTTTGGTCAAATCAATAGGAAGAGCCTGAAGATGAGGTAAATATTTCATCACCTCTTTCAAGATCCTATCTTCTTAAACTTCCTATTTATTTTCTATTTCCATTCTAAAATAATAAATCTAGTATATTCTATGTACTATGATGTTATTAATAATATGGTACAACCATATTCATTATTCTATCCATCTTTTTAATGACATGTTATCATACGTGTGTACGTACGACTTATTGTCTCCACGTCGTGGTGTAATTGTTATTCAACACATTATTATTTGGATGGGTATAATAATGATGTTTAATTAATGTAAATAATAAATATAACATGATAATTGTTCTTTATATATGATATACCATACAATTTTATATTATTATAATATCAAAAGAATGATATTTTCGCTTTTGCGTATATACAAATTACCGTCTCCACGAACGCGATGAGATTCATTCCCCATCTTATCCATTCAAGACTAATTTTCATTAGATGATTAAAAATAATTTTTAAAGTCTTAATATAATTCTGAGTATGAATCAGATACATTCTATCCATAACAAACATTACTTACATAATAAATCATATAGAGAAAAATGAATCAGTTACTACCCAAAATGGCGATAATACTAAAATATTAATAATAAAGCAATATTAAAAGATCATATATGATATCATATTAATGTATATGGTTATTTTATTATTTGATAACAATTATTTCACCATTATAAAGGAGGTTAACCTACCCACAACCAATGAAAAGTACAAGGTAAGGGTGAATTTCACAATCTCTTTATTATCTGAGGTTGTTTTTACGTAAGTATCTACTAGGGCCTCTTTATCATCCACATCAATGTTTCTTAAAAATTTATTCTACAATAATTTTACTATATACTAGAATATGTTTCAAAGTCATTTATTCCCTTATTTTCTTTTTATAAAAAGGTTTGAAAGGAATCTTTTCATTTTTTTCCAAACAAGGTACCTTAGGACATTTTCGACAAAATTAAGGTATTAATTTTTTTTAACATATACGGCGGGTGCGAAGATTTTCCATTGTAATAACACCATTGAAGCATCCCTTACATTATTATAAGAATATTTTCAAATATAAATGTTTTATATTATACTTATGTTACTTTAAAATTATTTCCAAATAGAAAGTGATATTTCTCTAAAAAGGTTTGGTTTCATCTATGTCAATATACTTCGATGGATCTTATGTTTGTTTGAAGTAGATTTATTATGATACAAAACTTCCATATTGTATTGAAGGTTTTGAGGTATGTTTGAATTTGGATGTGTTATTTCATAACATTCATGGTTTATAGATAAATTATTGACATTTCGTATGCCAGTTTTAATACAAATGTTTATGTTATGTTTAATCCTTTTTATATGAAGAATGCATCAGACATAGTAAGTGATGGGTGGAGACCACTATAGTTCCTCGATGCATCAGTAGGTCTCATGAGGAAAACTAGTATTTTGGCACAAGCCGTTGAAAAAATCTTATTTGTATTCTTGGCACATGGCCTTGACTATGTGGTTCTGAAAGTCTGGCATTATGCATCCCATCATTATGAAAGTGGATATTGATATTTGATGTGAATATTCTACTAGTAGAATATCCATGTGAGTAAGTAACTATAATTATTTGGATTTATAATTTCCATATTATGATGAAGTTTATGTTGTAAAGGCTATTTTTTTAGTTCTATACATTGCCTTAAATGTTTATGAATGATATGTTATGTTCCAAACTTTTTATATGAGGAATACATCAGACATAGTAAGTGATGGGTGGAGCCCACTCTATCTCCTCAATGTATCGGTAGGTCTCGTGAGAAAATCTAGTGTCTTGGCACAAGGGCTTGACTATGTGGTTATGAAAGTCTATCATTATAAATTTCATCATTATGAATGTGGCTATTGATATTGAATGTGAATATTAGACTAGTAGAATATCCATGTGAGTAAGTAAATGGAATTATTTGGATTTATATTTTCCATATTATGATGATGTTTATGTTTAAAAGGCATTTTTTAGTTCTATACACTGCCTTAAATGTTTATGCATATTTATGAAAGTTTCTGCTGTATTGTTATCCTTAGTGAGTATCTGATCTCACCCATTTCTATGTTTTATTTTTCCCAGGATGTGAAAAAATATATTATGACTGACTTGTAGGGATAGTCTTTGGGATCTCTGTGTTGTACATGGAAACATTTTTGTTTTAGTTTTCCATTTTATGATGTAATTTGAACTATATGAATGTATCAAGTACTTACAAGCCTACTAAACTAATTAGTCTTTTGAGACTTGATCTTCTGTGGTCATGCCAATGTTATGTAATAATGAACCGACTTTGGGTAACTGGGGTTGGGGTGTTACAGTTCGTATTAGAGGAAGTTTAGTGCAAACCATGGAAACAATATTTAGATAAAATCCAATTAGAGCACATATCCCTAAGATAGACTTTGAGGATTAGTATAAAATAACTTCCTAGAATTTTGGTATTATAGAGATTTTATGAGTTTTCCAGGAAATAAATCCCTGTCTAGATACAAGAAAGTAGATGCGGAGCTAGAACAGATGTACCTATGGGTAAAACCCGAAAACACCACTTTGAGCTATAATCAAACGTGAAATGGTGCATGAAAACAGGCCTTGTTGAACTCTTGGTTATGACACTCCCAAGAGATATTCTTAGGATAATTATCATTTTCTTTAAAAACCATTATCAAGGGTTTATGAGTATATAATTCCTCAAAGAGAACAAATTTATTATTATAGATTATATCCATCGACGTTTCGATTAATGTTAAATGTTTTACAAGTTTGGGATTATGAATTGTGATTCATAAACTAACATAGTGTATGCCATTTTTTACAAATGGCGCCTAGTAGATGGAATGTGACCTCCATCAATACGCATGATCCGAAGAGTAAGAAGGATCATATTTTTCATGGTGTTAAGCCAACATTTAGAAAAGAAATAGTCTCCTGTGTGTTATCATCATATGAAGAAATAGTATCATGTGTTAATAAGATAAGTAATGATTTTTCTGAGTCCTATGTATTTGAAGGGAAGTAAGAGAAGAAAATATGGTAGAGAGAAAGATGGATAAAGTGAATAAGGGAAAGAAGGATTTTCCCATATGTGATATCTGTGGAAATAATCACATTGGTAAATGCTTGAAGGTAATGGGAGTTTGTTTTAATTGTGGAGAAAAATGACACCAAGTACATTATTACAAAGGTGAGAAAAAGGATTCAAATGTAAAATGCTTCATCTGCAAGAAGTTCAGACACTACACGAATCAATTCCTGAATCATCAGAGTATACCCCAAATGCTCATATTGGATAATAATCATTTTATGATACTACCAAAGATTAATATGAATAATTAAGTGTTCTTATATGAAATTATTGTGTCATTTGAGTATTGTATTAATGATGTTCATGTTATAAGAATTATATATTATATAAGGATTGTACTTCAATAATATTTCATTAAGGACTTGAGATTAGTGGAACCAAGAAAAGTTACTCAATGGAAAGATAAACTTCCAGGAAAATACATGGTTAATGGAAAGAAAAACCATTAATATGTTCCTGATACTGATGTATTGATTTTTGAATAAGAAATGATTGATTTGGATAAATTATATTGGATATTATTGACATACTTGGAACCAGTTAACGGTTTGTTTATTTCATCATTGTTTAGGTTTACAACATTTTGGGATAGTTGAAGTATATCCAGTATTCTATAAGGAATAAGGGAGCATGAATGTAATCAATAAAGTTTTATGGTAATTCATGATTTTGTAGTGTTTTAAAAGAATACATGATGATGGTGTTCACCTGTTATTACAGGGCAAAAATGATCTTCATTTTGTTTACTTTCATTATAAATTTTGGACTGTGAGTTTGGAATGATGTATTTTGGATAAGTCTAGTTTGATATTTTTTTTGATTTCCATAAAAAGGACAACCTATATGTTGGGAGGCAACCCATCGTGTCCAGAAAGGCTGAGAGACTTGAACCCGCAACTGAAGGGTGACAAGGGTGTATCACCTACCACTGGCCCACGTGATGTCCGGGATTGAATAATGTAGTTTTTTTAAAAGTTCTGGTAGATGAATTATATATTCGTTTTTTAAAACCCTATACGAATATGATAAATAAAATATTTTTTACGTTCTATTATCTTTTAGAGTGAAAGATGAGTTTGTGGTAGAAATTAGTTAAAGGATAGAACTCTACATGTCAAGTATATATTTCTTTCTCTTATTCTATGAAGAAATTAATTATTAAAGTTTAGGTAAGGTATCTTAAAACTAAGAATGGGTTATCCTAATATCTTATCTTTTGTTGAACCGATGATATTTTAAATCATCATAGATTGATGGCTTTGAGGCCCTCAATTCTACAATTGTTTCTGACTGATGACCTCAATCACTCCCTATAAATATTTACGTTTTCCTCCAATTACATGTCTTTAATTTCCACCAATGTTCTCTTAACCGAGATTATAATTTGGTGGTGACTTTTTCCTTCCCCTTTTCCTTTTATTAAGACTAAATTTTATTAACCCAATTTCTGATGTGGGTTTTCCCAGAAAGGTATTTTTTTGTCTTCAACATTTTATTTTCGAAAACCAATTTCAAATTTCGAGGATGAAATTTATTGAAGGAGGGAAGAATGTAACACCCAATGATTTCATAGTACATTATTTCTTCAAAGTAATTCAATAACTTGCACTACACGCAACCCTGAGTTTAAGTGCACCACGACTTACCAAACTAGCCATTCAAAATATATTATGAATAGTATTAACTAAATATAAAGATTTTTCTAATCCTTATAATTTTAGATTATATATTACAAGTTTCTTTGACATAATGAAAAAAAAACAAATTCATTTTTTCAGATAAAAGAAGTATTTTTATAAAAAATGCAATTTTACCGCCTTTTAATGGATAATGATTCTTAAATAAAATATTTGAAACTTTTATGTATTAAATGTGACAAAATAACCTTCTTTAGAATTGGGACCTAATAATTTTGTTTCAATAAATTTCTGGTGTTAATCTGATAACTTTCATATTTGGGTGAATAGTGTAAATTACTTTATTTTAACTGAAAATAATTTTTTTAATAAAAATAATTTATAGTGTTAAATTATAAATTTTAATAGTTTGTAAGTATAAATAAATTATATTTCTGCCATTTAATCTAATTTTATTCATTGGAAATATTTTCACTTTGAAATTGATCATGAAAAAGTATCAATCTTTTGTTAGTTATTATTTCATAAAAACACGCTTTTTGGGTTTTGACAAAAGGAAGTAATTTTAAATTAATAAATGAAAATTTTATGTTATTAATTTTATAAAATTGATTTAATTTTCTAATTCATAATATCAAAATTATCTGATGGTGAAATTTTGGTATTTTTCTAAAAACTTATAGTTTTTTATGAATACTGAAAAACAATGAGTTATTGGTTAAAACCGACTATTTATTTAAATAATTATTTATTTTATTTAATTTATTTTAGTTCAAAATAGATAAATATTACCTATATATGATCAATATAATTCGTTGGAGTCATTTTATAATAAGTTTAGATATATAAAAATTTTATTTAACTTTTTGCCAACATTTACCAACCTCCTAATAACATTTAAAAATTTACATAAAACATAATTTTACCGCTTCTGTGAGTTGAATTTCAAAAATCTGAGAGACATGGATGATATAATTAAGTAAAATGTGGTTTAATAAGATGAAAATATTTTTTGGTGAATAGTAACGTTTTACTTTTATTTACAATGGTTAAAAGTAAATAGGATAATTAAGGGTAAAAATGATATTATTATTACCCAAAAACATGTTATAATTCTATTGGATAAGTATAATTCGACAAAAAAAACATTAGTAATAATATTTTATCCTTTAGGTCCACTTGAATTAGATTATAAAGTTTATTATTAATTAACTCAAAGAAGAGTTAAAAGTGTTAAATTCAAAGTTCAGTAACTAAAACATTTTTAATATAGGGTTATACATAAGATAAATTAGACTATAAATATTCATTAAAAATATAATAATATTTACTACAAAATGGTATTTTATTTATAATTTTTATACATTAAATAATTATATTTTGTTATGACACAATGATGATGTAATAATTACCGTATTAACAAAAGATTAAAATAATTGACATTATAAATATCCAAATAAATGTAATTTGAGACTTTTTGTGAATTAAAAAAATTTTATAGGTTAGTATGACATTTTAGGGTTGGTTATATGATTTTTTTGGAATTAATAATACTTTTATGAATATAGAAAAAACAAAATACCAAATAGTTTTGAAATTGACATAAAAGAGTTTTTAAAAAATATATTATATTATTAATTGATATTATATTCCTAATAATATAGGGGTTTTCCAAATAAATTATATAATTATAGTTGTATAATTAATTAACCACATGGGGTTATCATGGAAATTTATTGTATATTTATTAGCCATATAATATAAAAATACAAAGAGACATGATAAATGTCAAACTATTTAACTAAGAATTAAATCTAAAAGATAAAGTTAATATAGTGATCCAAACCTAACTAAAACATATTGGTTGAGTGGTTTTATACCAAGCCCCACCTTATAATCTAAATTATTAATTTTTTAGCAATTAGAAACCGAAAATTATTTTATTATAAAATAATATTTCTAGATTTTTCTAAGGTTTCTCTCACCCCTCTTATAAAAGGGAACTCCCCCTTCTCTCTAATTCACACCTTCAAAGCCATTTGGCTTGGCCAAACCCTAACCAAGTACCTTCTAAACTGTCATCCCTTCATCCTAGAGGCCTTACATTAGTCCTAAATCTAACTTAAGGATCCCTTTTGATCAAATCAAAATGAAGAACCCGAAGACGAGGTAAATATTTCATCACCTCTTTCAAGATCCTTTATCCTTCCACTTCCTCTTTATTTGTTGTTTCCATTATAAAATAATATATATAGTTTATTATATATACTATTATGTTATTAAAAATATGGTACAACCATATTCATTATTATATCCATCATTTTAATGACATGTTACCATATGTGTGTACGTATGACTTACCGTCTCCACATCATGGTGTAATTGTTATTCAATACATTATTATTTGGATGGGTATAATAATGAAGTTTAATTAATGTAAATAATAAACATAACATGATAATTGTTCTTTATATATGATATACCATCCAATTATATATTATTCTCATATCAAAAGAATGATATTGTTGCTCGTACGTACATACAAATTACCGTCTCCACAAATGCGATGAGATTCATTCCCTATCGTATCCATTCTAGAATAATTTTCATTAGATGATTAAAAATAATGTTTAAAGACTTAATATAATTCATAATATAAATAAGATACATCCTATCCATAACAAACATTACTTACATAAAAAATCATATAAAGAAATACGAATCAGTTATCACCCGAAATGACGATAATACTAAAATATTACTAATAAAGAAATATTAAAAGATCATATATGATATCATATTAATGAATATGGTTCTTGTATTATTTACTAAAAATTATTTCACCATTATACATCAGGTTAACCTACCCTCGACCAATGAAAAGTACAAGGTAAGGGTTAATTTCACAATCTCTTTATTATCCGAGGTTGTTTTTACGTAAGTATCTACCAGGGCATCTTTATCATCCACATCCATGTTTCTTTAAAATTTATTCAAAATTTGTTTTACAATTTACTAGAATATGGGTTAAAGTCATTTATACCCTTTTTTCACTTCTTATAAAATGGTTTGAAAGGAATATTTTCATCGTTTTCCAAACTAGTTACCCTATGACTTTTTCGACAAAATTAAGGTATGCATGTTTTTTTTGACTTATACGGCTGCTGCGGTGATTTTCTACCATTATAACACCATCGAAGCTTCCCTTAAATGCTTATAAAAATATTTAAAAATATAAATGTTTTATTTTATAATAATGTGACTTTAAAATTATTTCAAAATAGAAAGAGATATTTCTCTAAAAAGGTTTGGTTTCATCTATATCAACATCCATTGATGGATTTTAAGTTTGATTGAATTTGATTTATTATGATACAAAACATATTATATTGAAGTTTTTGTGGTATGTTTGAACGTGGATGTGTTATTTAATACCATTCATGGGTTATAGATAAAGTATTGACATTTCATATTCTAGTTTTAATACAAATGTTTATGTTATGTTCAAACCTTTTTATATGAGGAATGCATCAGACATAGTAAGTGACGGGTGGATCCCACTATAACTCCTCGATGGATTAGTAGGTCTCATGAGAAAAAATAGTGTTCTAGCATAAGTCATTGAAAAAATCTTATTTTTATTTTTGGCACAAGGCCTTGACTATGTGGTTATGAAAGTCTAGCATTATGCATTCCATCATTATGAAAGTGGCTATTGATATTGCATGTGAATATTCGACTAGTAGAATATCCATATGAGTAATTAAATGGAAATATTTGGATTTATATGTGCCGTATTATGATGAATTTTATGTTGTAAAGGCTTTTGTTTTAGTTATATACATTGCCTTAAATGTTTATGCATATTTATGAATGATTCTGCTGTATTATTATCCTTACTGAGCATCTGAGCTCACCCATTTCTATGTTTTAATTTTCCCAGGATGTGAAGAAATATATTATGACTGACCTGTAGGGATAGTATATGGGATCAATGTGTTGTAAATGGAATCACTGTTGTTGTAGATTTCCATTTTATGATGTAATGTAAGCCTTATAAATGTATCTAGTACTTCCAAGGCTATTAAACTAAATGGTCTTTCGAGAATTGATATTTAGTGATCATGACAATGTTATATAATAATGCACCGACTCTGGGTAACTGGGGTTGGGGCGTTACAGTTTGTATCAGAGGAAGTTTAGTAAAAACCTTGGAAACTATATTTAGATAAACTCTGATTAGAGCACATAGCCCTAACATAGACATTGAGGAAGAGTATAAAAGAACATCCTAGAATTCTGGTATTATAGTGATTTTGTGAGTTTTCCATGAAATAAATCCCTGTCTAGATACAAGAAGGTAGATGCGGCTCTGGCACAGATGTACATAGGGGTAAAACCTGAAAACACTGCTTTGAGCTAGAATCAAACCAGAACTAGTGAACGACAACATGCCTTGCTGCACTCTTGGTTGCGACACTCTAGGGGGATATGCTTAGGATAATTATGATTTTCTTTACAAACCATTATGAAGGGTTTATGAGTATATACTTCCCCAGTAAAAACAATTTCATGATTATGGATTATATCCATGAACTGTTCAATTTATGTAAACTGTTTTACAAGTTTGGAATTTTTCATTGCGATTCATAAACTAACTTAGTGTATTCCATTGTTTAGAAATGGCACCCATTAGATGGAATGAGACCTCAAGTAATAGTAATGATCCAAAGAGTAAGAAGAATCATATTTTTCAAGGTGTTAATCCAACATTTAGAAAGGAAATAGTCTCCCACATGTTATTACCATATGAAGAAATAATATAATGTGTTAATAAGATAAGTAAATAATTTTTTGAGTCCTATGGCATTTAAGGGAAGCCAGAGAAGAAAAATATGGTAGAGAGAAAGATGGATAAAGGGAGTAAGGGAAAGAAGAATTTTCGCATATTTGATAACTGTGGAAATAATCACCTTGGTAAATGATTGAAGGGAATGGAAGTTTGTTTTAAGTGTGGAGAAAAAGGACACAAAGAACATGATTACAATGGTGAGAAAAAGGTTTCAAATGTACAATTCTTCATCTGCAAGAAGTTTGGACACTACATGAATCAATTTCCAAATCATCAGAGTATACCCCAAATGCTGCAATTGGATAATAATCAAGATAGGATACTACCGAAGATGAAGAGTAATGACTAAGAGTTCTTATATTAAATTATTAGGTCATTTGAGTATTGTATTAATGATGTATATGTGATAAGAATTTTATAATATATATGGATTGTACTTCAATACTATTTCATTAATAACTTGAGATTATTGGAACCAAGAAAATTGACCCAATGGAAAGTTATACTTCTTGAAAAATACATAGTTGAAGGAATGAAAAAACATTAATATGGACCTGATATTGAGGTATTGATTTTTGAATAAGAGATGATTGATTTGGATAAATTATATTGGATATTGTTGACATACTTGGAACCAGTTAATGGTTTGATTATTCCATCATTGTTGGAGTTTACAACATTTTTGGATAGAATGAGTATATCCAGTATTCTATAATAAATAAGGGAGAATGAATGTAATCAATAAGGTTTTATGGCAATTCAGGATGTTATTGTGTTTTAAAAGAATACATGATGAAGGTGTTCACCTATTATTACGTGGAAAAAAGGATCTTCATTTTTTTTACCTTCCTTATAAATTTTGGACTGTGAGTTTGGACAGAAGTATTTTGTATAAGTCTAGTTTGAAATTATTTTTGGATTGCCATAAAAAGGACAACCCGGAGGTTGGGCGGCAACCCGTCGTGTTCGGAAAGGCCGCGAGACTTGAACCCAAAATCGAAGGGAGATAAGGGTGTATCACCTACCACTTTCCCACGTGATGTCCTGGATTTAGTAATGTATTTTTTTAAAAGTTCTGGTTGATGAATTATAAATTCAATTTTTTATAACCCTATAGGAATAGGTTAAACAAAATATTTCGTATATTCTATTATCTTTTAGAGTGAAAGATGATTTTGTGGTAGAAATTAGTTAAAGGATGGAACTCTAATTGTCAAGTATATTTTTTTCTTCTCTTATTCAATGAAGAAATTAATTCATAAACTTTAGGTAAGGGATCATAAAACTAAAAATGGGTTATCCTAATATCTTATGTTTTGTTGAACCAATGATATTTTAAATCATCATAGATTTATGGCTTTGAGGGCCTTAATTATAGAATTTGTTGTGACTGATGACCTTAATAAATCCATATAAATTTATAAGTTTTCCCTCCAATTATGTGTCTATAATTTACACCAATGTTCTTCTAATCGAGATCATAATCTGGTGGAGACTTTTTCATTCCCCTTTTCCTCTTATTAAGAATAAATTTTATTAACCCAATTATTGATGTGGGTTTTCCCACAAAGGTATTTTCTATTTTCAACCTTTTATTTTCGAAGAACAATCCCAAATTTTGAGAATTCATTTTATTGAAGTAGGGAAGAATGTAACACCCCAAGATTTCCGAGTACGTTATTTTTTCAAAGTAATTCAATAACTTGCACTACATGCAACAACGCGTTCAAGTGCACCATGACTTACCAAACTAGCTGTTCAAAAGAGTTTATTAATAGTATTAAATATACTTTTAACTCTATATAATCCTTATAATTTTATAATTCATATTATGAGTTTCTTTTACATAATGAAAAAAAACAAATTCATTTTTTCAGATAAAAGAAGTATTTTTAAAAAAATGCAATTTTACAGCCTTTTAATAGAAAACCCTTTTTAAACCCAATATTTGAATCTTATATTTATTCAATTTTCAAAATAAACTTCTTTTTTAGAATCAGGACATAATAATATAGTTTCAATAATTTTTTTTTATTTTACTGATAACTCTCATATTTGGGTGAATAGTGAAAATTACTATATTTTAATTGAAAACAATTTTTTAATCAAAATAATTTATAGTCTTAAATTATACATTTTAATGGTTTTTAGGTATAAATATATTATATTTCTACCATTTAATCCAATTTTATTCATTGAAAATAATTTTACATTGAAATTGAACATAAACAAGTATCAATCTTTAGTTAGTTATTATTTTTTAAAAACACGCTTTTTGGTTTTGACAACAGGAATTAATTTTAAATTAATAAATGAAACTTTTATGTTTTGAATTTGGTAAAATAGACATAATTTTTGAATTCAGAATATCAATATTATCTTTAGGTGAAATTTTGGTATTTTTCTAAAAACATTCAATTTTTGATGAATAGTGAAAAGCAACCAATTATTGGTTAAAACTGACTTTCTATTTAAATAATTAGTTATTTTATTTAAATTTATTTTAGGTCAAAAGAGATACATAATACCTCTATATTTTCAATATAATTCATTGGATTCAATTTATAATAAGTTTAGATATATAAAAATCTAATTGAACTTTTTCCCGTCTTTTACCCACCTCCTAGGAGAATATGCAAATTTATATAAAACATAATTTTAACGCTTCTGTGAGTTGAATTATAGAAATCCGGGAGACATGGTTGATATCAGTATGTAAAATGTGGTTCAATAAGAAGAAAATAATTTTTAGTGAATAAAAACTTTTTACTTTTATTTACCACAGTTAAAAGTAAATAGGGTAATTAAGGGTAAAAATGATATTATTATTACCCTAACACTTGTCCTAATTCTATTTTATAAGTATAATTCGACCAAAAACAACCTTAGCAATAAAACATGATCCTTTAGGTCCACTTGGATTAGATTAGGATCTTTATTATTAATTAATTCAAAGAAGGGTTAAAAGTGTTAAATTAAAAGTTTAATAACTAAAACATTTTTAATATAAGGCTATACATTAGATAAATTAGACTATAAATATTAATTAAAAATAAAAACATATTTACTACATAATGGTATTTTATTAAAAAAAATTATACATTAAATAATTTAATTTTTTATGACACAATTATGATGTAGTAATTACTGTATTAATGAAAGATTAAAATAATTAAATTTATAACTACGAAAATAAATTTAATTTGAGACTTTTTATGAATTCCACTAATTTTATAGGATAATATGACATTTTAGGGTTGGTTATATGAATTTATTTCTAATTTATAATTCTGTTATAAATTTTTAAAAAACAAAATACCAAATAGTGTCAAAATTGACATAAAAGAGTTTTTAAAACAAATATTATATTATTAATTTATATTCTATTCCTAAAAATCATGGGCTAGGACAAAAGACATATATAATGATAAGTGTATTATTATTTAACCCCTTGGTTTTATTTTGAATGTTTATATAATGTTTATTAACCATATAATATAAAAATACAAAGAGACATGGTAAATGTCAAACTATTTAATTAAGAATTAAATATAAAAGATAAAGTTAATATAGTTACCCAAACTTGTATAAAACCAATTGGTTTAATGTTTTTCAATCCATCCTTACCTTATCCTTTAAATAATTCATTTTAGAGCCATTAAAAAATGAAAATTATTTTATTATAATATAATATTTCTAGATTTTCTTAAGGTTCCCCTCACCCCTCTTATAACAGGTTACTCCCCCTTCTCTCTAGTTCACCCATTCAATGCCATTTGGCTCGACCAAAGCTTACCCAAATACCCCCTAAACTGTCCTACATTAATCTTATATGTTTTCCTTTAGTCATAATGCTATCTTATGGAGCCCTTTTGATCAAATCAAAAGAAAGAACCCGAAGAAGAGGTAAATATTTCATCACCTCTTTCAAGTTCCTTTCTTCTTCCACTTCCTCTTTATTTGTTTTTACCATTATAAAATAATAACTCTAGTATATTTTATATACTACGATTTATTATAATTATGGTACAACCATATTCATTATTCTATCCATCCTTTTAATGACATGTCACCGTACGTGCATACATACGACTTACCATCTCCACGTCGTGGTGTAATTATTATTCAATACATTATTATTTGGACGAGCATAATAATTACATGTAATTGATGTAAATAATAAATATAACATGATAATGATTCTGTATATATGAAATAACATCCAATTATATATTATTAAAATATCAAAAAAATGATATTGTCGCTCGTGTGTACGTACGGATTACCGTCTCCATGAACGCGATGAGATTCATTCCCCATTGTATCCATTCAAGAATAATTTTCAATAGATGATTAAAAATAATGTTTAAAGACTTAATATAATTCTGAATATGAATACGATAAATCCTATCAATAATAATAATTTCTTATGTAACAATTAATATAAATGAAAATGAATCTGTTAACACTCAAAATGATGATAATACTAAAATATTATTAACAATAAAATATTAAAAGATCATATATGATATCATATTAAAGTATATGGTTCTTTTATAATTTAATAACAATTAAATCTCCATTATACAGGAGGTTAACCTACCCTCGACCAAGGAAATGTAAAAGGTAAGGGTTAATTTCACAATCTCTTTATTATCTGAAGTTGTTTTTACGTAAGTATCTACTAGGACCTCTTTATCATCCACATCCATGTTTCCTAAAAATGTATTCTAAAACATTTTTAATATTTAATTGACTATGGTTTAAATTCATTTATACACTAGTATTAATTTTTATAAAATGGTTTAAATGTAATCTTTCCGTCATTTTCCTAACAAGGTACCTTATGAACTTTTCGACAAAATTAAGGTAAGAATTTTTTAACCTATACGGTGGTTGCTGTGATTTTCTGCCGTTATAAAATTTTCAAAGATTCACTTAAAATATTATAAGAATATTTTCAAATTTAAATGTTTTATTTTATAATTACGTGACTTTTAAATGATTTCAAAATAGAAAGAGATATTTCTCTAAAATGGTTTTGATTTCATCTATGTCAACATACTTTGATGGATTTTAAGTTTATTTGAAGTTAGTTTATTATAATACAAAACTTCCATGTTATATTGAAGGTTTTGTGGTATGTTTGATTGTAGATATGTTATTTCATAACATTCATGGTTTATGGATAAATTATTGACATTTTTATGCCAGTTTTAATATGAATGTTTTGGTTATGTTTTACTATTTTTATATGAGGAATGAATTGGACTTAGTAAGTGATAGGTTGAGCCAGCTATACCACCTAGATGCATCGTTAGGTCACATGAGACAAAATAGTGTCTTGGAACGAGGCCTTGAAAAAATATTATTTGTATTCTTGGCATAAGGCCTTGACTATCTGGTTATGAAAGTCTATCATTAAGCATTCCATCATTATGAAAGTGGCTATTGATATTGCATGTGAATATTCGACTAGTAGAATATCTATGTGAGTAAGTAAATGGAATTATTTTGATTTATATTTTCTATATTATGATGAATTTTATGTTGAAAAGGCTTTTTTTTAGTTTTATACACTGCTTTAACTGTTTATGCTTATTTATGAATGTTTCTGGAATATTGTTATCCGTACTGAGCATCTGAGGTCACCCCTTTCTATGATTTATTTTTTCCAGGATGAGAAAAAGTATGTTATGACTAACCTTCAGGGATTTTCTATGATATCGTAGTGTTTTCCATGGAAACATTATTTTTGTAGTTTTCTATTTTATGATGTAATGTAAACCTTGTGAATTTATCTACTACTTCCATGGATACTAAACTAATCGGTGTTTCGAGACTTGATCTTTTGTGATCATGACAATGTTTTGTAATAATCCACTAACTTTGGGTAACTAGGGTTAGGGATTTACAACCATGTTGAATCATACCTCCCCATTGGATAATTATTTTCACATGATATCCTTTGTGATGTAGTCAAACTTACCATTTGGTATGCATACATTTTAAACTTTTGTGTAGGATATAGAGTCCCCACAGATGTTATCACTTAACAATCCCAAGGAAATAAGCACGAGTCATTATGGCATAATTGTTATGATCCATAACTTTGGAGGATTTGTGGAGATCAAGTTTTTCAAAGGTATGTCACTGACCTTGAGTTCCAGTTTATTCTTAGGTTCTTCTACACTTTGAAATGTGGGGTCCACTTTGGATCTCAATGTACAGCTCTAAAAGACCATGACCCTAGACATATTGGCATATATTGTTTATAGATTATCATCAATTTTTTATGTCATTCACAATTTTCAATTCAGATGGAATAACTCAATGAGGAATGAAATTACCCAACAACCCATGTTATTTCTAGAGATCTAGGATTCATGGGGCATTTACTTCTTGGGACCTTTTGAAAATTCATTTGTTTTTTACATCTTATTTGTTGTTGATTATCTTTCTAAATGGGTGGAAGAAATGGTTAAAAGTACTGATGAATCTTTATTAGTGGTTGATTTTTTGAGGTCCCAAATTTTTAGTTGATTTGGTTTTCCTAGATTCATAATTAGTGATTAGGGTTCACATTTTGGAAATCGTAACATGAAAAACATGATCTTTATGTATGGGGTTGTTGATAATGTGTCCAATACATATCACCCACACACTAACAGACAAGAAGAAATCTCAAATTGGGACGTTAAGAGAATATTTGAAAAAATTTTACAACACAATAGAAAAGAATGATGTTTACACTTGAATGATATACATTGGGATTACCATACATCTTTTAAAACCCCAATCATAATGTCACCATATAGGATTATGTTTGGGAAGGATTGTCACCTCCCAGAAGATGTATAGAGGCATGAATATTGGGATTTCAAATAATGTAATATGAACCTATCAGATGTAGGTGAGCATAGGATGTTTCTGATTCAAGAGTTGAAGGAAATTCTAAGAGACTCGTATTAGAACTCTCAGATATATAGGGTGAGAACCAAGGTTGACCATGATCACCTCATCCTTAATCTTAATTACATATTTGGAATAAGGTCCTACTATAAAATGAACGGATGAAGTTGAATAATGTTATGCTTCATTCCCACTAGTTTTGACTATACACTTTTATTAATCTCTCTCCATTTGGTTTTTTCCCTGTTAAAAATAAAGAAACCAAGAAAAAATTCACTGTTGATGGACAATAGCTGAAGCACTTCCACGAAGCCATTATAGAGTCCTTGATGGAGGAAATCCAAGTTCAAGAAGAAATCTAGGAATGAAACCCACTAAGTATTATCTTTCCTTCCAACATTCAATTATAATAAATTGAGAACACTGCAATCTTTAGGTGTCGGGGATGGGTATATTCATGGGTTAGTTAGTAATTTCATCACCTTTCTTTCTTTTTTCTCCTCTTCGATTGCTATATAATATTGCCACTTTCCCCCTTGTTTCCCTCCTCACCTTCATATTGAAATGTAATTTTTTATGCCCACTTTATCATGGAAAATGATTCTGGATTAATCATTAATGATACTAAAAAAATCATGATAAATTTTGGTATCTCATATTGTTTTAACATTAAATATTTGTTTGATGAAATTCGAATTTCAAAAATAATTATATACTATAGTGTGAATTTCTTTTGAAATTTGTTTCTTTGTTGATGATATAAATGGTTGTATCATTTCGAAACCATTGAGAAGAATTGTACCCTTTGTGTCAGTGGTTTAAGGGAAAATTTGGTCACTTAATTTCTCCACACACCTTTGTACACAACCATGATATGTGAAAATATCTTACTTCTGAGAAGGTAAATATATGTTAGGATAATTTTCTATACTATCCTAAATTATTGTTATATATTTTCATTCCTTATCCAGTATATTTCATTTCTATAATAGATTGACCTATTCTTGATTACCTGTTCTATGACTGTTGTACACCCTCAAAAATAAAATAAAAAAATGGTTGTATATTTTATATGTAAAAAACCACCCTTCTTGACTTTTGATCATGTTATAACAATTACAATTATTTTCAAGAAGAGATAAAACAAGGGTTGAAAGAATAGTTTGAGATTTTCTCCAAGTGCAACATTTGAAAAAAAATAATGGGGTGATGAAATGTAAAACATATAGGGATATTTAGGTCAATAGATTATGGTTTGACTTTTGGAAATGCATAATTGAGTGGGTATTGAAATTTGATTTCAAATGATAAATGGAAGGTTCAGTGAAAGAGATCATTTAAGTAGATTTTTTTTAAAATAACTTAAACTTACTTGATAGAATAGGGAAAGAATAGCATGAAATAGTTGTCACACATACACATGTAGAGAATAAGTGAAATAATCAAATTTTGAATTATTTTATTTTATTTGTATCATGTATCTCTTTTAGAGTCATTTTGATACTTTTTTTGAGACATATTTTTCCATGATCACTTAGAAGAACTCCTTGGTGTGAATTTTTCATTGATTACATTTCTATCAAGAGGTAAATTTTCATTGAATGTTAAATATTTATAAAGTTGGAAATATCTACATTAATAATTTTTGGAAATATGACTTTTCCTACGAGTGAAAATGTTTAGGAGTGGGGGTGTGATCATAGCACTATTCACTATTTTATTTCACCCTTATACCAATGTATTACACCGATTTTGTATATAAAATTAAAAGTATAATAAGAAATTTCCGTTCATATTTGGTTTATTAATATAATGATTATCATTTTTTAAAAGGTATATTTTAATTGTTTTGATATTTTGGTTATATGATGAGGTTATTTGGAGTGTCCAGAATGATATTGAAGAAAAATGGTCCAAATTGTGCAAGAATCCCAGATCAGCAGTGGAATAAACTACATAATTCTACTGATTCATGGGTCCAATTGGGCATAGAATTTTTAATATGATCCATAATTTATTGTGCTACATCTTTCAAGAAGGAACCAAATTCCAATTTGGCCATTAAATTACCGAACTAGCCTAATCTTTCTAGCACACTGAATCTACATGAAGTCAAACATGGTGTTCTATAATCTATCAATATCTTGAGCAATAGGTGTCCAAAATAAGAAACATATTTGGTTTATATTTTCACAGGGTGGGGTAACAACTATTTAATTTCACGTAATGCTAGATAAGGATGTATATCCACCAAAACATTTGGGCCAAGTGGTTTTAGGAAATATGTGTGGCCAAAAGAACCTCCCAATTTTTCCATAAAATAGATCCTTGGGCACCCCATTTGTAATTTTGAACCAGAAGAAAAGATCTAACATTTTGGAGTCCCAAAGGAGTCCTATACTCATCCAAGAAGTTTTTGAGGCCCTTATCCTAAAGTGGTGGTCAAGGATAATGGTGAAGTTCCACCCGAGCATCCTCCCAGTCTCGATGGAGAGCTAAATGGTGGATGATCATTTCGAGGGAGCTAAACACACTTGGGAGGGCATTCCAAAACTTTTTCTTATACCAGTTTTGTCTATTTTTTTGGTAAATATTTAAATTATTTATTATTTTGACATTTTTCTCCCATGATTTCATTTATATTGATATATTTAAATGAAATTATTTTTTATTTCAGCCTCGATTGGGTTGAGATTTCATATTGGAATATTGGGTTGTTCTTATTGGACAAAAAAATAATCCTTTCTCTCTCTCACATATATGAAATTTCAGTTTGCACCAGTATCCCTTATTCTATGATTGAGGAAAATTCAATGAGAACCGTACTATTGTGTTCAAGGTTGCTTCTTTGTTCATCATTTTTAGGATAATAGGGAAATAAAAATATTGGAAACCTTATACCAACGAATTAAATAAAACCATGTGAAATTTTCAGAACAATTAACTAACCAAGATGTATGGTGAAAATGAAATGGTCTCCTTCTCTCATAATTCTTAAGGCACCACCTATATTTATCAATTATTAAACACTTTCATTAAGTTATTTTTTATTTTAAAATAGTTTTCAAAACCACCCATCTTTTATAACTCTTTATTAAAAATACACACATTAAACATCCAATGCTCCACGAGAGATGACCTAGGGTCTTCCCTAGACTTTAAATAAATTTTAAAAACATAATAAATATGACATCTCATTATAGCATTGTCAGAACCTCAACCTTTGAAGTTGAGAGTGCAGGTGAACTCCATAATATTGGGGCTATGGGAAGACAACCTTCTATCAAAGTGGTTCCTATGACTGAGGTGGTAGAAACTGGGAGAATGAATTTTCCCAGGGGATTAACCGTGAAAATTATGAAGATCCACAATGGGATATATTATTCATGTAAATATTCTACCCATTTCAACTATTTCACTTCAACTTTATTTTTCATAATTTGGCTGACAGACATTTAAATGGAAGTGAAAACAGTGTTTGGGGACTTGCAATAGACATCAACATCTGAGTTTGTGGTTATTGAGGCTAAGGTGGTAATAACAACCACTATTCTCAAGAATTAAATTTCATAAGAGTCTATATTGTTCAAGGAAACCATGAGGATTCCATTGGAAGGGACCACTAAGATCATTCCATCAATAGAGGGGGTCCATATGCTTCCCATATCGATGTTGGTTAAAGGAGTTTTGGTGGTGGGGACTATCAAAACATTTCGATCACAGATGGTTGTTGGAGTTGAAGATATAGTGGGGAAAGTAGAAATTATACCAACAGCTAGAGAAAATTGGTATGTCATGTCATATGAGACAACCTTGGTACTGCCACTGGTTAAGGATACGAGAGATTAGGCCAAAATTGTTCCACTATAAGGGTTGTATGAGGAGGATGATATTGTTGTATCCACCTCAGAGGTTCTACAGGGGGAAACATAGGCTTCTAATGTAAGTGATGAGGTAGGTGAGGATGTGTTTATGGGAGTAGATTTTGGTTCATCCACACCCAAGGATGAGTTTTCTACTAACATGTTGTTGGTGTTCCATTTATATGATCATGTTATTCCTAAATACTTTGTGAATTTTGTCAGGGATTCTTCCAAGGAGGACAAGGTCATTAATCATAGGTCTTGGTTGTATATGAAGAAATTCATCACCCACACCTCGAGGGATGACTTATCAAGCCTTGTGGGATCTCTCTACCTCTGTATAGTTAGCCTAAGGACTAGTGGGGTGGAATTTAGTGACATTCACACAATAGATAAAGACATATTTTTTAATAATTCACACACCAAATGGTATGAGTTTGGTATTTCATGGAAAATTTATAAGGTTGGGGATTTGATGGAACTTCCTGATGATGATGAAGATATCCCTCACCTAGAATGAATGGTATATGAGAACATGGTTTTTTCCACTTCTCTAGACCAATGAGCCAATAATTTGATGTCCCAATTGATGTTGGTTGAGGTCAATGTGGTGGAGGTGAAATCCTTGGTGTCTATGTGGCAGGCTGATTCGAACATGATGTGGATCATAGACAATGAATTCCTACCTAAATCCAATTAATAGGTGTAATACTAGATGGAGAAACAAAAAACATTAGAGGTCACCCAGTAGAGGTTGGATGATATTGTAAACTCGATTACCAAGGTCCATCTTCATGGGGTAATGCAAAGGAGTGGCTCTAATATGTTGATGACACTCTAAAAACATGGCTGATTTACTTTAACACCTGTATGTTCAATCATTTTTCTATCATCTTATTTTATTATCTCAATTCAATCATATTTGTGAAATAATTAATGACCAATGAATAATATTACATGAGTCTTTCTTGGTGTGAGAAATAGGGTATGACTATGTGATTGAAAATTTATAAGATAGTTTTAGAAAATGATTGATCGTTAAAGGTAAAAACAATTTAGCTGAAAAAATAGAGTGTTTAGTCTAAGAGGGGATATGGATGGATAATTACGCTCTTTAAACAGTCAATATTCCCTTCTAACATTCACTAGTTCATGAATGGGGTAATTTTAGTGCATTGAATTCTACCCGAACTAAGGATAATGGGGAGAATGAATCACAAAGACCAAAATATAGAACACAAATGGGGTGGTGTGATGATATAAGATAATTATTGATCATGTTTGAAACAAAAAAACTACACGATTTAGCTGGGGATATGGAAAAATATATTAGGGTTGACCACTGAACATGTTCGAAATGTGGATCTTATTTCAGAAGGTCATTCAAATTCTATTTGGGAATTGGACCAGGATGGTAGGTGAGCCATTTTGGCAAAGAAATAATTTTGTTAGGAGGAATGTTTAGACTTGGAGGAGGATGAGGATCTAAATAAAGCATTAGGTGAATCATGGAGATTATGAAATGGAATGTTCGAATGGATTACAAAACTCTTGTGATTATTCCATAGTGACATAAAACAAATTGGGTTGGAGTATTGGTTTTAATGAAGGTCAAACCCATATTCCATAGGGTGTTCCATTTCGAATGTCGAGCTACATTCGAAGAACATGAACACTATCATAGGTGATCAACATCGATGTAAAGGGATTATTTATAAAGTGACTAAAATATCTTTTATCTTTAAATTATTCAATGAGGATGATTGAGTCACAATTTAACATCATAGGATTAGGAAGTTGGACACAAAATTTAGCATAATATAGCGGGGATAATGTGTCACATAGTTTATCATCAAGTGATCAAGATGTAGTGTGTGGGTATTATAGACCAAACATCCAATAAATTCGTCCTCATGTAAGGTTAAGATGTAATACCATGTTCATTTCATATGGAAGGGTGGTTGTTTACCATCTTGTGAAAGAATGTGTGTGAAACAATGTAAATTACTCCCATCTAGCAATAGTAGCCGAGGGCATAAATAGGTAGCATGATGGTGGTACTCCCAAAAGGATATATATGGTAAAGTGATCTTAGGAGACCTACAGTAAGAAGAATATTGGATGAGTATAATACTATTTAAGGTCATGATGCTTGGACCATAGGGAAGAAGGTAGTTTAAGGTTATATTGCTCATACCATTTGAATGTCCCAAAGAGGAGATATTTAGAACGTGGGAGAAGTTACCCAATGTATAATTGGGGTGCTAAGAGACCCCACCACAAATAACACATATAATATATTAGAGGAATATTGTACCTAATTTAAGGTTGTGGTATATGGACTGTATGGAGAATGCCTGAAAATGATATTTGTACTGTGATAGGGAGACAAAAACTGATGTGAATTGAGTGACTAGGATGTCGAGCACCACACAAACATTCCCAAGAGTATGGGAATATTGATTAAATTCGTTATTATTTTACTTGGGATCCTTTTTTAAGGTAATAGAGCTTTATTTTTATAGAAAATAATTTGTTTTGAAAGGAAATAATGAGTAGTAACACTACATGAATGAAGGGTCAATGGAATCCATGTTTCATGTGAAACAAAATGGGTAGATTACACATAGTTTTAGGTCATGAGTATTGGACCGTTCAGAGAAAATTTTTTAAGGTAATAATTCTAGTATCAAAGGGGGTAGTGTCTCAATGAAACATTAATAACATTTAAGTAAGGTAACCTGATGTTAATGGAGGGGTCCAAGGGGCTACCCGATGCCACACAAAATGTCCTCAAGACAACTCACACACAGTTTTATGTCATGATACTTGGACCAAGGAATTTTTACGTTCATAAATAATGGATCATGGGATGTGTTTCTCAAACTGATATGTGTAGTGTAGTGCATTGACAAACCCAACATGAATTGAGGGCGAAGGAGGCCAAACACCTCATAAAAAATAATGAGGAGACTTAAATATTATTTAGAGTCAGGATGTTTGAAATCAGAATCTAGTCTATGTATATAGATATTAGACAATAGGGTGATCATGTGTCTCATAAATTCTTAGGGATGGACGCCTTACAACTACTAAGCTTGCATGATCCATGATCAGTGTTAGAAAAAAGGAGCAATAAGTTTTTACTATTGCTTGTAGGGGAGAACACAATGTTTGGAGGAAGTGGTTGAAAAATACAATGTAGGATATTGAAAATTTCAAGACCTAGATTGTGAAATGGGAGTAACTAAAGGATGGGGACCAACTATTGACCATATTCAAAAAAGATGTTTAATATCCACATTATTTTGGGATGTGGAGAAAAAATTCATGATAAACTGCTAACTTTGTTTTAAACATGGGATATGTTGTCTTATGCGGAATATCTTTCAAGGAATTAGCCCAAGATAGAAAGCGGGGCTATGTGCAATAAGAGTATTCTTATAGGGATCCTTTTCTGATTAAGAAGATGATGATTATCCAAATCAGATAAACCATGAATCGTAGTGGAACATGCAGGTAGATAAAAATCAAGCCCAACCAAGAGGGGAAATAACCTGAGCTGATTTGATGGTAGGGCTGAGTGAGGGATAATATATTCTAGAATCACTACATATCCTATTATGGTGGGAATAATTCCACATGTAATTTTGGGACCCGATAGGGTAGGAGACCGATACTGGTGGGGTGACCTCCTCTCGAGTGAGGATATTATATCACATTACATTGGGATGCATCCTGGCTTTATATTGGGTAATGTGTCATACATATCATATTATGAATCCTAGTTTCAAAGGGATAAGTTTGTAGTGTAACATAATTCACTAATTATGTTTGGTAATATATTTTAATGTCATGATACTTAGATTAGGGATACTACTAATTTGATGTCATAGAGGTCATACTGTAGGGATATTTTCTAGTTTAAGGTATTATATAATTGAACAGTGGGTATGGTCATCCAGAGAGGTTTTTTTTGACATGAAATACTAGTAAAAAAATTGAAAGGAGGGTCATAGTGACCCTTTGTGACATAGAACATGAAAAACCGTACCCCACATTAATATCATGACACATGGGACAACAATAATCTACAATGATTTTAAAAAGATTTCTAGGCCTAATATGAGTTATCCGAGATTCACTACATAACCTATGAGGGTTAAAATAAGGCCACACATAATTTTGGAACAATAAATCATATAAGACAAATTCTATTATTGGGAAATCATCTCAATTGAGGATACTGAATCTTTTCAAATTTGGATATAAGGAATCTTGAATCTATGCAGGGTAAGTATATAGTTTACCACCTTGTTCTGAGGATGATGCTGTTAATTAATATCATATTTTTCATATGGGGAATCCTAGTAAGATACAGGGTAGAATATTCCCTCATTAAGAGGTATCGTAGATTTATATGTTGTAAGACCATAATTTACCATCGTGTGACGAGGAATTTGGTGAGGATTGTGCATTAAGATTCCATTTATTTCTTTCTTTATATCAGTAAACAAGGTTATCGCATTCCATTAATGGGACTAGGTAAATAAAAGGGGATTATACCAAAAAGGAGGCATGTGGGGGTATTTTAGGGTGAATAAACCCATAGATAATGGTGATTTTGTAGTGAATATTTGTATAGGATTGAAAAAATACTATTTATTCATCACTATATATCCTATAATAATGGGAATAAATCCACACATAGTTATGAAAAAGTGATGGAGGCATGGGTTCAATAGAACACCCTGATGAATAAAACCACATAAATGTGTGGTAAATGCACATAGTTTAGGTTCATAGTTCTTGGACAATATGTGGGGATTGGAGGATGTTCATGTGACATCAAATATTTAAAACTAGATATGAATGGAGGAAAGGATGCCCTACCCCACATGAAACAGTCCTGAAGTTAGTTTCACATAGGTTAATGTCGTATGCTATGGACTATGTAAACCTTTTTAAATTCATTATTCCTTGACTAGGAAAAATTATTGTGGGAATTGTAATGGCATGAAAGTGGTTTAACACAACATGAATGTAGTGCCATATGAGGATTACATACGACACACACAACTTGAGTAGAACTACAAGCAGTTTATGTCCTAGGGCTGGGAGTGTAAATAGGTCTAAGTGGATGAAGGGAAGATAATTTTGTGTATGGTCCTAATGAATTAATGTCAAGGTATTGTTATGTATCCTATGAAGATATTAATAAATACAAATATAGTTTTGAAAAATAGAATCGTATAAGTATATCATTGGTGGGGAAAATTCTCTCTAGAAAGGAAATTGGTGCTTGCCAAGGTTTTTGTGGGGAATCCCATGTTCATTGAATAACCCAAACAAGTTTTATATGGTGTAGGAATTCTCAAATTTTATCATACTTATTGTATGCAGAATCTTGGTTTGACAGGGTAAAGTCATCTACTATTAATAGGAATAATTGTCTCACATAGGGTAAAATAACAGTTTAACATCATACATTGAGGAAGTTATGATTAATTGTTGAAATTAATACAACTTGGAAAATAGGAGATGCAAATATTTTAAGTTCATAATGATTGGAATGATTCAAAATTTTTTAAGTTCTTTTTATATAGACCATGAATTTTATTTTAATGTTACAGAGTTTGGACCATTGGAAAATAGTTTAAGGTCACAATGTTTGGACCATTGTGGGTGATTATCAATATAGATACATGTCATGAAAAAATGTGACAAACCCAACATGAAATAGAGGCCAAATACGCTCAATTCGACAAAACACATTCCTAGGGACACTTGAACATAGTTCAAAGTCATTATGCTTCGACTCAGACTCCTTGAGCGAATTACTACTTAAGAAACATGGCGTTTGAGGGAGTATTGATACACTATCCATCCACAGTGATCAAAGAGTATCCAAAATTAGAAGATACCTTATGAATTATGTATGGTCCCTCCCACCTAGGGTCCAAATTCAATGGATTTTCCATGCATCCTTAGTGTTCTATGAACTAGCACCTTGCTGCCTTGGGGGAAGGTTAATAGGTGAACCTTCATGTTTAATACTCATGCCATCCTAATTTAGTGCTTGTCAAGATTATGAAAGGACTGAAGCATATTATCTTAGAGGGATTTCATATCTGGTAGATGAAATTATTCAATTCTGTTTTTAATCTGATGGTTATAAAAAAAATTTGGAGTGACAAAAACTAAACATCAATGGGAAAGACAACCTCTATTCCATACACTAGGGCATACAAAGTCTCATGGGAAGAATTTTTATTCATCTTTTAATAGGCGTAGAGGATGTTCGAGATCATTTTCATCCAAAACATGTTAATTTTTTCCACTATATTCTATATAATGTTTGAGAGGGTCTTTATGAACACCTCAATCTACAAATTTTTATGTGCATGATAGAAGGAATTTTAGTTGGATTTGACTTTTTACTTATTGTACAATTTCGTCATCTCAAAATCCAAGATGCCGGTTTCATTATTAGTGAAATTTCATGATGGAAACCTAATCAATGAATGATGTGGGATCTCAAAAAATCAATAATATATCATACTTTTACTCCCTTGAGGGGAATAAATTCTTCTCACTTGGAGAAGAAGTTCATCATGATCAAAACAAACCGTCATCAGTGAGATGTCACTGGAGGGTTTGTCCCAACAACATCAAGCCCCCATAATTCAATGATCCAAGAATACAAGGTCATGTGGAGATGCTTTAGTGGTTGATGAAAAAATTTATCTTGGGAATTATACACATTAATCCTTTTTAAAAACATGATATAGTCATAGAACATGATGGGATAGTAGTATCCCAACCTCTATGTTTGGTGGGAGAGTTTCAATCCCACCTGATAGGAACCATATTATTCAGTATGGAATTCTTATATAATAAGGAGGATCTCAAAATCATGGATGAAATAGAGGATAATCCCATCAAACCCAAAAATTCATAGAGGATTCTCTTGGTGGGGAACACTATTGTTTGTACACTACATCAATATTCAAATTATTATCAGATGATCATCCTGATTTGGAAATAGAATTCCACATTGAAGATACTCAATAAAGATAGTTTTCTAATTAGGTGATTCATTATTTGTGGGGGAGAATAAGGGTCTTATCATAGAAGGAATGAAAGCCGGTTGGTTTAGTTATTCACTATCATCATCATCATATAACATGGATGTAGTGATGACCCTCTGTTGTGACACATGGATGATAATCTCATTCATGTCGGGTTCTAGAAGAGATATGGCTAAGATTTCCATGGTTTCAACTCAACCATTCTACAACCAGGTGACATGAGTCACTTTTTTATGGGTTAGAATATTTGACATTAGCTTAGGGGTGTGATCCAATAGAAGAACTAACTCTTGATTCTAGATGATATAGTAACTAATGAATTTCTTGATTAATACCTGAAATATATTATTCACATGTTGGGGGTGATATCATTCTCCATGGAGAAATGAAGAATAGTGATGAGATCATGACACTCTTCTTCATTTTTGGTTAATCACTTTGAAAACTAGAATGAGTATGGTGGTTGGAATTTTTCCATCATGTTGAAAAAAATTCCCAAGCATACTCTATTGAGGCTGGGATTGTTGAGACTTATACTGTCTAGGCTTGAGGAGGCACTATTGAAATGAATATTCCAACAAGGAAAAGCCTAATACACTAAGAGGATATCATATTTTGGGAAACCAATATCCCAATGTAGTTATTCAGGTGTCATATGGGAATCTTGGATGTTTTTCAATCCCTTTACTTTACCAAACTTAAGAAAAATGAACCTATTGTCAAAAATCTAGAGGATCAAAACCCTAAATCCAAATCATCTTTTCAAAATTTTGAGATTGAGAATACACTACAGTGAGTCCACTTGGTACACCTATTGTATGTCATGATGCAGCTGATAATACTGCAACTTATGTAGTGAAAAAACTAACATAATGAAACTCTTATCAAAAGGGGAGAATATAGTATTTTTATCAAGGATCAAGTGATTGAAATAATATAAACTACTTTATCTTCACTCATTGTTTTTCTATGAAGTAATAACATTGGGGGACCATTCATGGGTTGTCACATTGAGGAACAAAGTTTTCCTCAGGATGGGTTTCATCAAAACTAGAGATTATAGTAGATAATTCTTGATATACTTGAACATAGTATAGAACTACACTTCCCAATGGTAAATGGTTCCTTTCATCATGAGACCCAATAATTGATTTCACTTACTAACCAGATTCATAACAAATCAGACTATATATGTATAGTGTCCATGGAGGACCATTAGCTTCAAAATGTTCTCAAAGGAGGCATCTGGATGATGGTCTTGATCTTTACCAAGTTAATCTCAATACCCCTACATCTTATAATGAATCTACGAAATGTTTCAATGGAAACACTAAATGCACACAACAATGGGTCATATTCAAAACCCTGGAGTGGAGGAAGCTGAACATTACTCAAGGTTGTTGAGATCATCCTAAAACAGGTGAGATTTGACAACCTAGTTTCAACATATAATTCTACCAACATCCCTAGGATCATCTTAATGATTGGACACATTGAATGATGAGAAGTGAAACCTAAATTATTTTGGACAAAGGGTATCATATGAAATAATAAATCCCCTTGTAGTTCTATAAAGGGAGTGGATTTATAATCCTCAATGGCCACCCATATGTGGTTGTACCTAGAGTATCTATCAATAAAGGAGAAGACCTATAACCATCCTATACAATAAATCAATATCTCTCTCAATGGAGGGGGGAAATTACCCTTTAGGAAACATATTTTGAAGTCCTAGAAGTTGATAATGAAATTAATATTCCCAATCATTTTTCTAAACAAGAATATGTTTTCTAAACATTTGGGGTACTAGAATTCCCTGATAAATTTTTCTTTGACGTAATGATCAATCTCAACCTCAAACTATAACACCATGAAAGGGGTGAATATTTATAGGAGGCTACTTGAATTATTGATTACTCACTGTGAGTCTGAGGTAGTGAACAATAACCAAAGGGTATATCTTTAACCCTCTCTCCATAGTTCCAAGTGAAGACATAACAATTTTGTTTCAAGAAGGATAAATACTATTTATGCTCTCCTAGAGACATGGATGCACTGGTCAACATAAGCCTTGGTTCTTACATGGTTCCATGGTTCACCAGAACAAGATTATAATTGGTGGTAGATACACCAAATTAAAATAATGGATGGAAAACTTCAAATTCTCCATTATCATATAAAACTGGAGAATCAGTGGGAGGAGGTCACTCTTTTAAGGTATCCAACTCATGGGAAGTAGTAGTTCATTTATAGTAGAACACTATATCATCATGGAGGGGTTCCCACACATCTTCAGCTATGGTGATATAATTATTCGATCCATTTTCATATAGACATTCTACAAAAGGATCGTGACAGATGTTGAAACAATTTTAGTGATTTTAATTCTATGGATTCAGACATTCCCTGTAGAACATGGAGGCATCCCATGAAACATAGAACAAAAGGAAAAAATCTCAACACTTCATAATATTATGGTCTTCTGGTATTACCATAACATGTCTCGTCTAAGAGTATGAGGTAATAAGTTGATGCTCTTTTTTCTTAGGGATGACCAAACCCTTTTCCATAGAGACAAAAAAAACCGAGGTCTAATGTTGTGGCCTCTAAAAAATTAATTGATAGAATAAAGGATTCATCCATGTCCTCATAAGGATTGACCATAATGGTTTTCATATCATTGGGAGTATTAATGTGATAAAACTCATTAGTATTGACATTCTTCTACTCTCTCTTGTAGTAGTTGAAATATACAAAGAAAGATTCTCAAGAGTCAATGGGGGACACATCACCATAAAGAAACCATACGTGACTAATGAGGTAGTACTTGAGGAATTGGTGATATGATGATGAGACCTTTTCATGAAAATGAAAACCAAGCCAACTCAAAAGTGAACATTAGTTATAATATTACAATGAATTTAGTGATTGATACCAGGCCACCAAAATGGGTCTTCAACCAAACCTTTCAATCCATTTTTTTATCTCTTATCATACCCTAAAATTTTCTGGTCAGAGGGATTTATTTTTTGTTCTTATCAAGTCCATATGGTGGTGAATCTAGGTAAGGATGAGGTTGATCCAAAAAGCAGTGTTTACCAGGGAGTGTCATATTTCCATGCCATTGAAAAATCTCGTAATGTATATCTTGTGTATTTTCCCCTGCATTAGGACACCCTAATCTTCCCAATATAATGGTATGATAGATATGTATTCCTCTATCTTAGACTCCTCTACATAGTAGGCCTCTATTATAGCTATCTCTACATTAAACTAGATATGTATTTTCAATGATTTTATAATGGCATCAAACATTACTAGTGGAAATAAAATGGCCTCGAGGATAAAAATCCTCATGGGTATTCTGGTGAGGTGTTTCAAACATTTTATACATCTTCTAAATGGGAATACATTTTCCTTTAGAAAGTCACTCCTTTGTTGAGGGTAGAAATATTTTTAATGGCTAGACCACTGGGGTCTATCTAGGGTTGGGAATATTTTTGTACTGACTGGATGACCTTCTCTAAACAACTATCGGTTGACTATCTATTGGACAAGGTTGGTCTTTGGTTGGAAATAGATAATTGTTGTTAATTCAGGTATGATCTCCTCAGTTATGTAACAATTTTGGCAGAAGAGGCATACCTAAAAGAGCCAGCTCAGTGGAAGTGCCTACTAAGCTTTTCAAAAACATGCTTTATGGTCTTTGTAGAGTGAAATATTTAATTATCTTGATCATTCTAACAAATTTAAGATCCTTTAACAATCCTTATATTGTGTTTTCTAGTGTAATTGGGGGGGGGGGGGTTATGAAATTCCTCACTATCAGGCATCATTGCATTGTATATCAGCTTGACTACATTAAAAAAGACACACACTTTCCATTATTGGTTAGGTCACCCAATGTTGGGTCAACACTAGGCGTATATCCAAACATAATGATCATAAATTAACCTACTGTTCAAGATGGATTTATCATCGAAGAGGGACCTTGATCTTCCATGGTCCATAGCCACTAGTTCTTATGAGGCATGGAAGGATGTGATGTAAATGCAGAAGAATTATCTGTATTGAGAGTGAAAACAATAGAATGTTTTGACCTACCTAACTGATAATAGATAAAACTATAGGCATGAGAAACTAACAAACATGAAAAATGATCATAATATATTTCTATCATGTGAGTAGAATCCTAATTACACTCACCAAATCCTTCACTTCCACTATCAGGGTTTCCAGATACATGTTCCACATGTGCTGGAACATCAACCAAGTTGACGAAACCATGATCCAATTTGTTCTATATCCAATATTTTAACACATAACATTCAATTATAGTGTGTTATAAGATCATGTGGTACATGAAATGATTAGGGATACTTGTGGTCTTGGACTCCTAGAGATTCTTGAACTATGGAAAATTCATGATTCCAATCTCTAGTGATCAAATGAAATTTCATAATACTTAAAGGAATAGGCCACTTTCCTCCATCTAATAAGGGAGATATGGGTTTGTGTCCTTTATTAGTGGTTAGAGCCACATCTTAATGTCTAGGTATCTATGCTCGGAGAGGTGGTTCCTAATGGTTCTATGCTGGTTGAGGCTGCACTTGGTAGAGATTCACACAGTTAAGCTTCTCTAGAAAAGGGGTCAGCAACTATACCAGCTTGGTGGCCCCTGCCGGCAAGGTGATGCTAGTATATTATCTTTTTGGTCATCTAACTATATTCAGTAGTATAAATGAGTACAAATATCTAGTCTACTATAGGGATTCCTCCAAACAATATGTCTTATCATAATGCTCCTAAAAATCACCAATAAAGTTATGGGTATTGATGATAAGGACAAACCCACTCTTCATGTTCATCATGAATATTGTTAGAATTTTTTCTTGGGATAGACGCATATAGAGTGAATATATGAGGTTATTTAATTAATAATCATTGTCTAGGACTCACCCACTAGGAAATTGTTTACACTTTAATGGGTTAAATATATATATATTGAACATAGTGGAGCTAAACATTTAGTGGAATTTCATCTGAAGGTACTCTCAAAAGATAATGAATTGTATGGATTGTGAGATATAATAGATGAACATTGGTCCCTCTATTGTTTGAAAAAAAAATGAATCTTGGTAGAATCCTTCTATTTTCAGGTTCCCAACACAAGTCCACACATTTAAATAAAGTGCTCCAAGTGTTGTCGTGGGTCACCCATCTAATTAAATGGGGAAAATATGGTATTTCCTAATTTTGATGGGGCTAAGATGTTGTCCACCCAAGCTAGGCATGGCTTTCTATTGGGTGGGATCCCTACCTATCACATTTACATAACCTTAATGTGAACAGTGAGAGTGGCTATAAATTAATATTGTTGAGGATATATGGACACCAATGAATTTAAAATCTCATAAACTCAAGGATTATGATCATCAACATGAATAGAAACATAGCATAGATCTTGATGGAGATGAAAATTCTTCTCAAGTGGGTTTGGTGACACATGCCTTGGTCACTCACCATATCACCAACTTTATTTTGCCTGGATGGGTTGGAAAATAAGATCTGAAAAGGGAATATAACCAAAGAGGACTTCTTTCCCCATTGGGGGATAGGTATTTTCTCATGGTTTAGTTCTATTAATTTGGGTGTTCATCGACAATGAGATTAGTGATGATCCTTTTATTCTCTTTGAGCTACTGGAGGAAGGAAAAAACTATTGGTTATGTCTCCTGTTTCGGTGAAAAATATAATGGACCACAAGGCTCAACATGTCCCCTTGCCTTATCAAGGTGACAAAGGGAAGAAAACATCTCATTAGGTGGATTGAGACCCAAAAACCTCCTTTTTTAATCTTTAATAAAAACTATTTAAATCACTTTATAGCACTATGCTTCCCCTTGAGGTGAATCTTCCCTGTCATGACCTTCTTTTGGTTCCCCAATTCCTTTGCTCCTCAAGATATTTGTTGAAATTAATATTAACGATGGAGGTAAACAGAGAGGAAAAATCATCATTAGCAGAAAAGATGGATAGTCATAAGATAGTTATGAAATGGATAGAAGTATATTTTCCCTAGCCTATGATCTTTACATGTAGAGATGCTTCTTCTAGGACTCGACAGAGAAATGTGAGGCTCTTTATGTAGGTCCATTGAAGGATCAAGAGGTATTTGGGGACCAATACATTGGGATTAACAAATTATCAAACCTTCCTCACTAATTTTTGATGAAATCATGTTTCTCATGGCTTCTTTAATAGGTTAACTATCAATCATAGAGGTGATGGAACATTGCCCAGACTGTCTAGTGAGAACACACTACTTGGTCCTCTGTGAGGGACTCTAGGATATAATAATATGGACTTATATGTGTAAAAAATACCAATGAAAGCTAGTCAGTGGCAAGGACCTGTCACATGATGTCTTTATCAGAGGAAGGGTCTTGTACTTGGTTAGAGGTATCATCAATCAACGTGGGCCGAGATATGGGTGGCAACACTGATGTGGATCAACTATGCTATTGGTTCACTAGGTGAATATTCCCTACCCATGTCTTACACCCATTTCACATTTGGATTTATCTTGGGGGAGGTTCCAAACATGTCACCACATCCCTATATGATAGGTTATTTATGACTACCTCACCTGAAAGGTCTAGGGTGTCCATCTGTATATTTGAAGAGTGCTCTACATCTGAACGTGTAAACCATGAACCTGGTAGCTCTCCCACATCTCAATTGGAGGTTTAGAGTATGGAATATAGAAGTGATAGAGGAAACAACATTGGGATTCCCTATAATGGTTCTAAAATATCCTCGACTTGTAAGTACCTATAGTGGAATATTGGGATCCTTTGTACCTACTATGTTCTGGGATCATGAATCTCAGATATTGAGATCCTTTATCTAACTCTATAGAATAGGATAATGACTCCATTATTTATTAATCTTTCCCCTCAAAATATTAGAGATCAACGATGTTAATGATGACTTGGATTTTCCTATCTTTTCACCTTCTATAGTGAGTATTCTATATTATACATTTATATGATTTTTCATAAAAGGGAATTTCTTTAGAACGGGGAGGACTTCAGGGTGGGCTGGTCTTAACATGGGTTGGAACTCCACTTTGGTATGTTGGGAGATATGGATGGCCTCTATGTTGACTATCATTGGACTTGGGTGGATCTCCACTTTGACGGGTGATGGAGTTAGGTGGACCTCTACTCTTTTTGGATGGAACATGGAGAGGGCCTCCTTTCTAGTTAGTAGTGACACAGGTAGGACCTCTATACTAAGATGTTTGAGTATAAGGAGGTCCTCATACTAATTTCTTAAAGGGATAGGAGGACCTCAACTCTAGTTGGCGATGAAATGGGGAGGACGTCCATGTTTATTAGTGAAGGACTGTGGATGGCCTCCACTTTGGATAGTTGGAGCACATGGATGGATTCCAAGAATATTGTTGATGAAGGAGATATACATCCACTAAAGTTGGTATTGGATTGGGGAGTACCTTATCTTTGGTTAGTAATGGAATGGTGATGACCTATGTGATATTTGTTGAATGAGTGGGTAGGAACATTACTCTGTTGAGAGACGGTGGAAGGAGGACCCACACACCAATTTCCTAATCATGGGAAGTCTTATAAAGGTTTTCAGTGGTTCCAATAGTTGAAAGATTCAAACTTGTATTCCTATGAGGTATATTGGGTCTTAGTCCCAATTTATCAAAGATAAATACATGATCACATATTGTAGATATCTAGAGGGATACACTAGTGGTCAAAGGCACCACTAAATTCATTGAAGATGCCTGATATCAGGAAGCATCCTAATAAATCCTCTATTGTTGGAATCAGGTGAATTAGAATAGGGCTAGAGGAGTAGGGGTTAATTCCACTTGATCATTAACTTATCGAATCGGTCGATTCCGGTGTTAATGAAGCCCGATGGGAGACCTCATTGGAAGATATCTGGTGGTAGTCAAAGATGGAGAAAGTCGAACATCCCCTACCTCCTTGGCATATTGTTGCTAGTCTTCAAATAACTATAGGGAGAGACTCCTGAAGTGGTTCATCATTATTATGGGGGGTGTTTGACCCATTAGTGGCCCTTGGGGGAAGTGGTGTTGATGGGGAACTGAAGCCTATTGGTCCTAGAGGTCCATGTACCTTGTGGTGGATATACCCCTCCTCCTCATACTGGCATATGAGGGTGTCGATCACAATCTTAGGGATTATTTTTTTGGCTGATATGAGGCTTGGGAATCCAATAACAATTTTCATTATGGACGTTGTGGCATAGGTGGAGTATTGTGGGGCTTCAACATCAATGGGTCTCCAACCACAACACCTATGGGATGTTGGGTTGCTGGTTTCTTGTAGCTCGATTCCCATAAGTCATGAAAATTATGTTTTCAGTAAAGGTATAAGAAAAAAGATTCCCAATTCCATAACATCATTCAATATTCTTAAAAAAGGGAAAGATCCATGCTATTAATGGAATAGTCTAAGGATTTACAATGATAACTCCCCCAATTATTAAGAGAGTTTAATAATGAAACCATAATTTTTTTGGTGCAACCTTACACCAGATGTTTTAATCTAGTAACCTAAAAATCCATCAATATCCTAAATGTTACTAGTCCTTTTGTTTGGAAGAGAGGAACATCATTTTGGTTTCACCATTTCAAATTTTTAGGCTTTTTTCGGGACCACGTGGAACACATGTTTGTTTCCCTGAATAAAAAATTTATAAATGTCGGTGAATTTCATCAAATTCAATGTTGATGCATCCAATTTGATCAAAACGTGATGATGGGATGCCAATTCCTCTCTCGTAGGACTCCTCTATGGATCTTGTTTCCAATTTCGGTTCTTGAAATATTTATTCATGCTCATGTAACTCATTCCAAGTGAAATATTTATGTGGTTGATGGTTAATTACACTACATATATTTTAATAGGGAAACAACCTTTTGTAATGAGAGTAGTAATGTTTGGTATCTCAGGGAATATCTGGACATTGGACACATTAGTCACCTACAAACATTTCTCTTTGGAGGGAATCTCATATAAAGAATATTTGATTCAAAACATAAGTAACCCAATTTAAATCATGAGGTAACCAATGCTGGGGTTATATGTATTCCATGGTTTTTTTTAAATTAGGCATCTCATGTTTATCATGGTGTTCAAATTCTAGGTTAGGTCACAAGTTCTATGTCTTGTGAAGACTGATATGAATGTCTCACTGAGCTGAATCAGGGCATGATTTTAATATATTTTTGATATGGAAATAGGGTTAGATAATTTTGGGTGAAATTATGAATAGATATTTAACTTATTGCGGGGACATGATGAGGGGATGTTTAACATATTTCGAGGACATGATGGGAGATAAAAATTCATTCTGGTGGTGGATTTAGGGAGGTTTCTCACTAGGATAGGAGATGTCACACCAGAGATTAAAATTTCTAGGATTTTACATTATGGAGGAATCCTACATACCACATTTGTTAGACAATACCATAACCCATATAGTTTGATTCCATTTTTAAAGGGCATGCGATAGGACTGATTAATTCAGTTTATCATCAATTTGTAATGATTATAGTGTCAGGGAAAGTGACTTTAAGAGGGATGGTGTGGGGGATTACGTGAAGAAGCTTCCCTTTAGGGGTGTCTTATTATCTGTGGTTGGAGAGGGTGTCATCCTATGTTTATAATACATGAGTAATCCAATGTTCATCAAAGAGGGTAAGACTATTATTTTACATCAAGTGTTGATGACATTTTCGAGTAGTTTAATGTCATCAGACTAAAAAACTGGGCTAAATAGTTCTACGTCATGTCACTTAGATGTTGGGAGTATCACTACTCAAGGGGGGACATGTCATAGAGATTGGAGGATAAATAATAATGAAACTCAAGTAAGATAGGTTCATTGTTTCCTATAAATATTACACCCCGTAGGTGTACATGTCCACCACTCATGCACCATTTCTCAGGTCATGAATTTAGCACTGCCACAAAAGAGTTTTCATTCAAAAGGATGAAACTAGGGTTAATATTGTTAGAAGAAATGGGAATTAAGTTTCCTAATTTTAAAGGAAATAGTTATAATGGAGGCGCAGTTTAACCTTGGAGTGAAGTCAGTAGACGTGGGATTGAGTGGCATAGATCACATAGGAACTCAATCCATGGTTGAACTGGTCTAGTATAATTTTGGGTGTCCAAAGCACTTGACCTTCGTAAAGGGGTGTCAGTGGATGGGAGGAACGATTGAGAGGCCCATGGATGGTGTTTTGTGATGATTGGGGCTTCACAAAAGAGGGTCTTTTAAATCTTATGGGTCATATAAAGTTCAAGGGATTTGGGATTGAGTATTCTTAGATATGTAGAGTATCCTTACCTCAAAGTGATGTATTTGTTCTTTGGGGGATATCTTCATGAAGGATATGTTCCTTATTAAGCCTCAAGTGTCTCATAAGGAATTATTATTATCCAGGGGACATGTTCCATAACAAAAGGTATCTATACATTTGGTAGAGGCTCTAAAGAACAAAATGTAGGATGTTTGAAGCTTGGATACCATGGGGGATCCACTTCATCTTTCACTCCCAAATCATTGGTGGTTCAAGAATAGGGAGTAATTTTCAAAAGATGAAAGGTCACTTATTTCCTAAAATGTAAGACATAATTAGTTATCTATTGATATGTGGGATTCATGATTATTGGTTTAATTTTTGAATCTTTATGTTCTTTGTAAAGGGGAAATCTTCACAAGTATGAAGGTTGCAGCATGAAGATTATTGTCACCCCTCCATGAGGTTGTGAAGCACTACAGTGCATGGGATTGATGTTTCACATAGGTTATTTTCCGGACATTATGATCTCTATGATAGATCTCCCCAAGTAGGGATCTACATGATATTCTTCCATTCATAATTAAGTTAAAATTACAAAAAAGACACCCTGAATGATTTTTGGGCTCTTCTGGGATGGATTCACTCCAAACATGCCACTACTTCATAAAACAATTTCATGACATACCTATTTCAACATCAATAGTGGGGAATAATATTTTCATGAATAATATTTTTATATCTTTCTAATCATTGATATCCTCTAGTTTAATATTTTAAAATTGTAACAGAGTCACTCTTTTGAGTGAGAAGGGGAATCCCATCAAATTAAATTGTTCTTAAAGTGCTCCTCTTGGCCAAAATATTGGGAAGACAAAGATGAATTCTTGGGTTGTCCAATTTTGGGTTTATATTATAAAGTAAATGAGTTGTTTTTTAGGAACATGAATCATATATACCTAAAATTTTACATAATTTGTTTTAGCATGTACTATTAATTAGTTATTTTGAATAGATATTTGTGTCATGCATATATCACATAGAGTTTGGTTGGGATTTATAGAGATAAAATAAAATTCAGAGTTAAAACTAATTGTTTCACATTGAACTAAGATTTTTATATAAATAAATATTTATTTTAGTTTTCTTTTCATTAGTTAGTTTAATGATCCTTCAATTTATGAATCAAAATCAATTAATTGATTGTTTGAACCATGTGTAATTAAGAGTTGTTTGGTTTTTGGTGTTTTGAGGCACTACATTCCAAGAAAAGGTGACACTTTTGATTAATTAAAATATTGGGATGTGGGAAAAAATTAATTACCTAGGTGTAGTATAATTATTTAACCCTAGGTTGTCTCTTGAAGTGGGGTCCATAGAATACACATTTTTGTGAGTTTTAGATGATTTGAGAAGGATTAAATTTTATTTTACATTAGAAATTTTGGGTTTTAAAATTATCTTTAAATTAATTTATTAAAAATAATTGTTGAAATGTGGTTAATAGAATTGGTTTGGATAAACATAGTGTTATACTATCATCAATCATAATTTTAACCAATTCTAATTATAATGGTTTGTAAAAGAGTGATTCCTATATTGATTCATCTCACCCCCTTTTCTATATGGTTATGGTAAGTGAATTCAAAATAAAGAATTATGAGATCCACCATAATTCTTATGTGTGGAATTATAATGGGTCCTTTTGAAAAATTAAGGTAATTTTTAATTGGGAATTGTTATTCCATAACTAACAATAGTCCTTATCATAAATTCTTATGTGTGTTGGTGATCACTAAATATTTAAAACCCAAACCTAATCTACTAAAAAATAAAAATATATGAAATTAGTAGAGGGATATATGTATGACCGATCATGTATATTGAAATTTAAAGAATCAACCCCTACCATAAATGCATTAGAAATTAAAAACTAAATTAATTATTGAGACTAGTAAAAAAATAATGATAAAATATTGTATTTCATTACATGTAGAAGGTCAAACATTACTATTGGTAAATTCAAACCATTTATTGATCACTCATAAGAACTACCCAACCTTTTATGGGGATGTTAAGATGATTCGGGAGAGGGGAGACGTCACAGAATTATTAAATGAAAATAGAAGGAAAACTTGGAAATAAATCTATAGTAGGCCATTGTAAATTGGTTTACTCACAAAATGATCCATGATCAAACCCCGACCACTTATTTATTGGAATGTAAGAGACCTAGGGGTATATTAAATGGGTTTAAAGTCATCCCAAGTTGTATTGGCTCATAAAACAGGATTTCCACTTTTTATTACGACACACCTTCGTTTTTTTTAGTCTCCCAAAAATTTCCAAATAATGTAATTGTTACATAGTGTGTGAAGTGCAGGAATGGATTTCAAAATTTTAAATGATTTCTTGTCATGAATATTAGATTCATGTCATGTAATATATGGGGATGAACTTTTCAAATCCTGTTGCACAACAAGTATTCCTTTAATTATGGCATTATGAATAATTTATACAACATTTAGTTTTTTGCACATTCTACTCTAAATATTCTTAGTTCTTATTTGATGACATTTGATGTGGTTAATTTATTTTTTTCATGAAAGTTATTTATATAAAACATTATTCCAAATATCAGTGTCATTCCACCCTGAGAAGAGGCATGGCCTTATGTGTTCTCAGCTTAATGCATTTGTCTCCTCTTGTTAATTTTTTTATCAAACTAAATTTACTACAACAAAACATAAAAGGGATGAAAATTTTCCAAGTTAAATATTTTATTTTATACAAATGGGAAATTTTATATTGAAAAATACATTCATAAATGTTTTCTATAAATTCCCTTAGTGAGAGTCATTGGGGTGCCTAGGTTTCCACTTTATGGAATCAAAGAAAGTGATTCGATGCATGACATGGAGCATATTTCAAATGAAGGAGTTTATATCACACTAACAAATGATCAGAAAACAATGTCATATAGTTGGTATTTTAGGAAAATCACTGATTTATCCCCCTACTCAATGGTGGAATACTCCCTCTTGGGCCCATCAGTTGGTATTTGAGATCTCATTAGGTGGTTCTAAGTAACTTTTAACATGGATCTACATTTTTTCTCAACATATATCATTTATCAGTGAGATATTTGGATTATATGAAAACAATTAATAAAAAAATGAGTTTCTATGTTTGAAGGAAATGGTTTCTATTTATAGATAAAGAGGATGATTCTTACCTTAAAAGGGGGTTCACTTTTAAAAATAATAAAAAAATTGAATTCCTTAGAGCCATTGGATGGAATGTCATCTAAAAATAATGATATCATTGAGGGAGATAAGAAAGTAATGGAGTCTTCGTTAAAACTTTTACAAACTCAATTTGAGGATATTTGGATGTGAGAATATGAAATGGTGACACATTATTAATTCATTAAAACAAATTTTTTATCTACATTTGAAGCTATGTAGAAATTATAAAATATTTTTCCATGGTGATGAAATCAATGAGAATCCTTCCAGATAAATTTGATGCAAATATTTTTTTTGATGGTAATAAAGAATTGGATTAGTGAACCCTTGATAAAATCAATAATGCAATGAATACTTATGATATTAGAAGAGGATAACCCTATAAGTGGAAAAGGAAAATACAATAGGTTATAACATTCAAATCCTAAAGTTTTTTATACACATTGAGCCTAATAAGTCTCATGAGTAAGAAAATGATGAAGAAGATGCTTCTATAGTATTTGATTATTTTTATCAGTGTTTTATAAAGAAACATATTGATGGAAGGTTAATACGATTCAAACAATTTATTATATTTTTTAGATTATATTTTAGTATAATATATATATATTATTAGAATATTGTAAATAAATTCATATTGTTATTATGGTTTTAATAATGATTTTAATATGAAAATGTAATAAGAATAGATATTCAATTATAAAATTTAAATTATGTTATAATTTATCTAATACCCTACCTAAATGTTTTTTATGATTTATTATAAGAAAAGTGTTCTTAAATAGTCTATCACATCCCACAAATGTAACCTTGCATAAAATCCCAAGAAGGCATTGGCTCACCAATTCCATATCAAGGAGGATCCCTAGACTATGTGATATCAACAACTTCATGGGTTATCTCAATGCAGTCCATGGAATTATGCATAATATTATTATAGTTACCATAATAAATATCAATTATAGGAATGAATATGTAAATACATTGAAGTGAAATTTGTTAATGTTGAAAATTAATTGAGGATCACTTTCAGTTTTTTTAGAAATTCAGTCAATGAAGATAGTGAAATATCAAGGCTAGTGAAATACGTTTCTAATTATTTAATGAATCTTAGATATTTTCCAATGATCCCATGAAACTTTTTTTTGGACACTCATAAAGGAAATATGAGATGTGGTTTTATTTTCATTGATGGGTAGAAGGTATTTGAATTACCCAAGAAGGTGAACACAACCAATTCAAAATTGAATGGGGGTTTTAAAAATTGAAAAGCAATAATGTGTGGTAGAGAAATAATATAGAGACCCTAACAATGAAAATTTACAATGGGAAGGATATAAATCGAAATAATGATAAGATATAAAAAAGTAATGAATTTCAAAAATGAAGAAACAATATACATTAGATTTAGAAAAAAAATTTATTAACTGATGAGATTTCACATTGAAGGAATGTATTAGTGATAAGAAGTCTATGAAAAAAAATTATATATGTCCTGGTAAAATATATCACATCCCTAATCAAATATATTAGATGAATAAATGGTGATTCAACTTGATTTCCATAGAGACTAATTGTGAAAACAACCAAAACTGATAGTGAAACTGAATAACACTTTTTATTATTTTGAGAAAAATTATCAAAGGTGTGTTTAACCCATACCCACCTCTATCAAATGCCTCACATTTCCATCAATTAAATTGAGGAAAAATGATAATTCCAAACCCAAAAAGGGGATGGATAATTTATTGTAAGAAATGATGGTTTATGTTTTTTTTTAAAAAAGGAAAAGAAAATACAACATAAATTCTAAATATGTGTTTATTATTATACATGATCAATAATTATACTCTCTTGAATGGAATTTAATGTTAAACTAGAGGATCTGATACTTTTGATAATGATGTAACACTCAATGTCAAATGATCTAGATTCTCTAAGATCAAAAATTAGGAATTAACTATTGATCTATATGTCTACATTATGAGGAACTATATTTTTAGTATCTCGTTGCATTGTCGCAATGTGAATAAGGTGATATTTTAGAAGAATATATGTGGCATTAGGAGGATTTAGAATGAAAAATTACTAATAAAGGGACAATGATTATGGAATAATCTATTTTATATAACAAATGATCAAGATATTTTCTTCATGAGTATGAAATAGTAAAACCATCTATGGGTTAGGTGAATTGTTCACTTGGGAAAACATAATATGGATATTTTAATGATGTATGAAGTTTTAAGTAGTATTATAATGATATATCATGATTGAATCAACAATTGTATCACATGACACAATGAAAAAATGGTGCACGATTCCAACAATCTCATGGAAAAAAGGTAATAAAACTCTGGAGGTAATGATGCATATGATCCAATGGGATTAAAGTAAACCAATAGAGATTTGTATTTCCTAACAGCTGTAGATGATTTCACTCACATGACCTATGTATATTTTATGTGGAGTAAATAATGTGATTTTAAGTGATTTTATAACTTTTTCTGGTGTTTCAAAAACCAAATGAGATGAGTTATCATATTTTTTTATCCATATATAATAATGTGGAGTTTGAGGACTATCTTCAGAATCATAGTTTAAGATATTAATATAGTTATTCATAAACACCTAGAAATAAAATTTTATATTTGAGAGGAAGAATAAAAATTTATGGTCATGGGGAGAACCATGTTATCAAATCATGGGAATTAAAAAAACATTTTAAGATGAACCAAAACCGGGGCTACCTATGTTATCTACTAATGACTAATTTAAACAAAATTTGACATTAGTCCTTAAAAGTTTTGGCATGGAATGAATAACTAATTATGAATATTGGAATACTTCAATGAAAATTGTTATATCCTGATCAAAGTAATATTCTTGGGAAAATGTAACAAGAAAATAAATGACGGAGTATTTTATGGATACACACCCTATGGAAGGAGTTATCGGTGAAACAATAAGAATTTTATAATGATTTCTGAAAAATCATTATAATTGTGTTGGAAAATCAAAATAATTCAAGAAAAAAATGTTTTCTCATTTATTATTAAATTAATGAAATCATAGAGAATATTTTGGACATCATGAAATTATTTTAAATTCACAATAACTTTTTTAATACTCTCATGATAATGTTGAATTATCAGATGTTTTTGAACCCTTTGGAAAATTAAGAACTAATTTCTCAATATTATGGAATATTGTGAATGTTCTAACACTTCTTAGAGAAAATAATAAGGGGTTTTAAACTTTATTTAGTTTGCATAATTCCAATAATATAAGATTTATTTTCAATGTTGATAAAAAAAAGATAAAAAGGCATTGTTACACGATAATCGGATAATAAAGATGAAATTTGACCTGAATTATATTGAGAATAATGACATTTTTTATTTGATTTCATACCCCAATGATAATAATGTTATTAATATGAAGTGAGTTTTAAGATATATTCTCAATAAGAAAAACTAAAATAACACAAAACATAGCTCCTCTTGTTTGTAATATATACTCCCATATTTTCATTATTATTTTTGATGATACCATTTCTATAGTCACAAATCTTGAAATGATATATATAATTCATGCCTTATATGATCAGAGGATCTATAGAGTTTTTGAAATAAAAATGTTGTTAATGATTTAGAACTATGATCTTGAGGAGGAGGTCTACGTTGGACAACTGAAAGGTTTTATCATTAATAGTGATCGAACATAAGTGTGAATGTTGAAGAAGGCCTTGTATGCAATAAAAAAGTTCCCCAGGAATAGTTTTTAAATTTGGATAGTTTCTAAAGAATCATAAAATTCAAATAAGTAAATATGTATTATAATATCCATGTTAGGAAAGATGATGAAAAATTACACAATAGGATTGAGTATTTTTGGGACATAATTTATGTTGGATATTAAGGGGAGACATGTACGGAATTTTGTACTCAAATAAATAAAATTTTTGTGACGTCAATGATCAATGAATATACACTCTTATTTTTTTCAAGTGATGAACAGAACATTTTCTATCTTTCTCTCACTTGAAATGTATTCTCATGTGTAATTAAGGATGTTTAGAATGTAAGAATTGAGAGTGGTCTCTACTCCTATAACACATGGTACCAATTTATCCATTCATAAGTAAGGAATTGGAGTTAGTTCACTAGAAAAAAATTAATTTTTATTAATAGAAAATGAATTAATATCTTTTTACATGATGTTTTTTATTCTATGTAACATTAATGTGATAATGTACTTATGGTATTTGTCACATATAAATGTTATAATATCCCCATATATAATTAGAAAATTGTGATTATATTCTCAAACATATGTGATATGGTCTAGATAAAATATATATAAGGGGGAATAGATGATTTTTTATTACCAGGTGTTGAGGGATCATAAAACATAAATAATTATTCTCATTGTGGTCTCACTTTGTGATCACTAATAATGGATGTTATGAGCATAAACCCACCAATATGAATGTTAAATGTCTAGGTTTCATCATATATTCCAATACATGAACATGTGTATGGGTCCATAGGCTTTATATTATTAGTAATGTGTATCACGAATCACATAATTTCAGACACACACAAAAACCATGATGACATATGCTCACAGTGAGGTAATATTAATTGATCACAAAATAAATGATACAATTTAATTGAATACGTAATGAAAGAATATGTACCTTACATATTAATTTATGATGATATATTTCACCCTTTTATTGAAATATAATTGTATCATGACCCTCCATCAAAATACACCCCACCATTTCTTGAAATGACAAAATAGAGATAATGACCATCGAAGCGCACCTTCAAGAGGCCAGGAGTTGTTGACTAGTACTGTGGGTATATAAATTTGACACATGGGAATAATTAAACTCTATAAATTTTAGTAACAAGAGATAATTAAATGAAAACACCAATGAATATCCTATTTAAATAAAATAATCATTTAAAATACATGTAATTTCATAACAAAACCATAATGGTTCAAAACACAATATAAAAGTACCAAAATTAAAACAATGTAGTGACCATGAACTCGAATAACTATTGGTAGATTTTCAAAAAATCATTCAAGCTAGAAACATCCAATCCAATAACCAACATATTATTATTGACTAGAAGAATAATTTTCATATATATATATATATATTGGGTGAGCATATCAATTATACTCAGTAGGATCCTCCCTGAATCCTCTTGTAAAAAATGTTACTGAAGCATAATACTGAAGTCCATTGAGTAAACAAATGAAACTAACACATCACCTAATATTTAGAAGTAATTTCCCAATCTCACCATGGATATATTATTTTGTAATGTATTTAATTAAACCATTTTATATCAAAAGTATATATACATCAATGAAGGTTTTCCAACTCCACTTCTCTACTAGTTTTTCACCCTCACTCCCCAAGGGCTATGTATTGTACTTATCCATCCTCTAAAATAAGTCATCCTAGATGTGTGGGGGGCCAAAACCATACCAACCTCAGTCCCATGTTGGGTCCAACATCTCATATTGGATTCAATCAACATAACTATCTCATCGTCAACAATTTCCCATCTATAACAATTTCTATATCAATAAACTGATACTACCTATGTAAATGTATTATACCTAAAGCCTTCAAAGACCAAGAACACGCACCAATAGGAATCCATATCCACTAAAACTAGATAAAACTATTTTTTATACCTCAAGACATTACATCCTACTCATATAATTTTTGTAAATTTTAATCCATCACATTCTTGGAATGAAAAAACCTTGCACCATAATTCATTATATCCCAGGATACACCAACTTATCCCCATATAGAGAGAGAGTGGAAGAGATAGATAAGACAACAATTTATTCCCATTCTATCCTAGACATCCGAGAAAATACTCCCTAAAATATTTCAGTGTTAGTTTCACTAATAACAGGGGGTGGGGTAGAAATTTAAATCAGAAAAAAAATATAGAACAACCACATACACACACCAAAATAAGGGCAAATACACAATCATAGATTCATTTTTCACTATCATGGAATTGGAACCTCACATTCCACTACTAAGGTCTAGATTTAAAATAATCATACAATCACCTATTTTATTATTAATTAATTAACTAACAATTAATTAATTCACAATAACATTTTCTAATGTTTACATTTTAATTTTTATATGCCAAGTGTCCATTACACTAATAATTCTTTTTCTTAAATTCTCAAGTATGTTGTTATGATTTGTGAGAAAAATGAACCGTCCCCATTTATTTATTAGTTAAACTATTGTTTTATAAATCATTTGGGTACCCTCATACTCAGCCAAATATACCTCTTCAAAAAATAATCACATTCTATATCAATAAATAACAACAACTAGTTGGATACTATTAAAGTAATCGTCATCTGACCTTCTTTAAATCATAAAGGCACCAAGGAATCAACATAAAATATTGAACATGTCAATGAGAAATACTCTCCCTAAAAATGTTTTATCTAACCAATTTACAGATCCATTTCATATTATCTAATCTAACTTTTTTCCTTATCCATCGCCCAACTCTATAGCCCAATCTACCATCCCATCAGTCTTCAAAATTACTGACTACACTAATTTGATTATAAAAAACAAAGAAGTCAGTAAATCATTATTTAGGACATACATTTAAAAGTATTTTAGACACATATGTAATGAAACTAAGGACATGGAATTGAGTTATTCAATACCCCTATAATAAGGAATGGGAATATTCAACCCCAAACATTTATTCTTGATCAAAAAACTTTTTAATTCTATCTTGAATTAATTAGGCCATTATGAATAGGTTATCCACATAAGGCTTACAAAAAAACACCAAAAATTGGTTATATATAGAATAAAAAATGATTTCAAGAATTATTTTTGACATTTAATATAATATAAGATGAGTAATAATCACTCTTATTGTGTTTCATCCATTACATATCATCATTTGGATTTATATTGTTTATAGTTTGAATAAATTAACCATGATATAAAATGGAAAAAAAGACTACCAAAACAATATCACACTATCTTAGTTAACAACAATAGGAAATATAAATACACAAAACATAAGATATATTACAACAAAAACATTAATTTAATTATCTAAATGAAATATTAATCATGTTAATTAGGTGGTAATCTCAATTTCAACAGTTCAATTTTGATAATTGTAAAACAATACACCTTAGAATTTATTACCATAAATGATATAAAAATAGATAGATTATTTATTGTTTGAAACCATATATCTGAAAGGATAAAAAAATCAGAGAATATGGAAATTATAAAGATTTAGTTTGATGTGCTCTTAAATTAGAGATGTTTTCTAAATAATGGTCACATAGATATAAAGTTAAGAATATTATAAAATAGTTTTTATCAGAGTGACTGAATGAAAGAGGTAGAAGATGATCCATCCACCCACTTTTCAATGATTTAGAAATTAGAATCTTGGTATTTTCCTTAAAGGGGTATGGAAATACATTATGTTAAAGAGAGAGGGATACCATGATAATGAATGTAAAAGATAAATAAAGAAACATACCTTCATAATTGATGAAATGAAGAAACATATGAATGCACAACCCATGGTTCAATGCTTAAATTGTAAGGAGAAAATAAACTATTAAATCTAGTGATCAAATCCATACGTCCTTGAGGGTAACCATTGTTAGCAACTAAATAACTTTTGAGGTAAAGGGAAAGCTTTTTTCACCATCACCACAGAGGTGGAAAATGAAAATGATTTCAAAAAAGGTATAATTCCAATTCACTCAATAATGGAAAAAAATATTTGATTTGTGTTCTCAAAATTAATTTATATATTTTATGTTTTCTTGAACTGTAAAATAATATCCCAGATACCATGAAGTAGAGATATCTATAAATAAATATAGCAGTGTGATCATTGAAAACCAATTGTTGGAGTCTCCTCATGTTAGATTATGTGAGAAGACTAATCCAAAAAATCTCATATTCCTTACCTTGAGAGAATTGGACACTATATTGTGCATGGATTAAATCTCTTTATATACATCTCATATAAAATTTTGGGAAAATAAAAATATCCATCTATATTTTGAACCATACCACATTCATATACAAATTTAAGGAAGATCATGAATCTCTATTGAAGAAAAACTCCACAATGTGGCTGTTAATACCTATAGATGAATTATGGCAGTCCCTAATGGAAGTGTAAATGGCATGTGTGAAACCTATGCCAATTATAATTATAAGGTAATATATTAAAGTATTTTATAATGTGTACTATGGATTTTCCCTAGATTGTGAGTAATATTTCTCAATAGAACTAAAACTTTGAGCCACCCCTCTCTCCAGAAGCCCATATATTATAGAACAAATTAAACTATAGGATTTAAATAAAAATAAGAAAGATATTTTTGGAAAAAGGTTTCATATATCTTATTTCATCACCTAGGGGTTCAGTAGTGATTATTTTCATGAAAAATAACTGATTAATATAGTTTTATATCAAATACCATGAGCTCAACAGTATTACCATGAAGAATAAGTATTCCTTATGAAGGATTGATGAATTTTTCAGTCAACTTTGATGATATATATACTTCTCAAAGGTGGAAATTTGTTATAGATTCCATTTTCTGTAGGTTAATAAGGAAGATATTTAGATGATAACCTTTCATATAATATATGGACTATAAGATTTTATAACGATGCCCTTATAACATAACAATACACATAAAATCGTCGTGAACATGAATAATAGAGTCTCTATAGTCTTATGTGAGAAAATTTCAGAAGCATTTATTGATGATATTATAATTTACTCAAAAATTAAAGAGGAACATTATGTGTATCCAAGGATCGTGCTGGAGACATTAAGAAAGAAGAAGTTGTATTCTATGTTCAGAAAGTGTGACTTTTAGATAGAACATGTCACATTCATGGGAACATAATCCCAAGTGAGGGATTTCATATCGAATCTTTAATGATAAATGAAATCAAGGAATTCCCTAAAGAAACTAGTGTCATAAAAGTATATAGATTTCATGATTTAGATGTGTATTATTGATGATTTTTGAGAAATTTCTTTTGATTTTACAGACTACAAATAGGTTAATATTGAAATGGTTAATTAATGTCCATACACAAGAATGTGAGGAATTATTTAAGGATGTTGTGAAGAGTCTATTGAGTATAACTACATTGATACAACCCTCATGTGGAGAACATTTTTTGAAATAAAATGATGCTTTGGAGAAAGAATTAGGTTTTTTACTCATTAAGAATACTAATGTGATGGCTTATGCATCATGATATTTGATGATCTATAATAAAAATAGCCCAACACATGACCCATATTTAGTTGTAGTATTCATTTCATTAAATATTTGTAGGTACTACCAATATGGTTGGATGATTAAAATATATATATTTATATCACAATATTATAAAGTATATATTTTCATAGATAGATATCAATATGAATTAATTAGAATGGTTAGATATAATTAAGGACTATAACTGGTCTATTACTTACCATATTGGAAAGGTGAATATGGTAGCTGATGCTCTTAATAGAGATAAAATGACATCATTGTCTTTGATTTAGATTGAGAGTAATCCTATATTTATGGATGTGCAAAGGATCAGGTTAGAAATCGTAATGAGGGAGAATAAATCTAATATTTCCCAAATTATTTCCCAACCATCAATAAAAAAAATTCAAGGAGATATAAAGGGTTTATTTAGAGATACAAACAAAAGAGAATATAGTAAATGAAGAAAGTCTTCATGAATTACACATCAATGAACATGGTTTAATTTTTTTGGATCTAGAATTTGTTTTCAATTATCACCTATGATAATGAAAAATATATTTGAAAACCCACAGAGATCATCAATAATTGTCCGTCCTAGATGTACCAAGAAATAGCAAGATATCCAAAAACACTTTTAGTGGGACAATATAAGGAAGAAGATGGATAATTATACCTCAGGGGGACTAGTATGTTATCAAGCTAAAATATAAGAACATAAGTCCAATGGGATGAATCAACTTTTTCCCATACCAACATAGAAATGAGAGAACATCACTGTGGAATTTTCACGGGTCTTATGAGGAAATCCAAAGGAATAAATGAGATATGGGTTGTGATGGATTGACTCATAAAGACGACCAAATTCATCACTCTTTAATAATATATATCACATGAAAAACATTCCACGATATATATAATGAAATTTTTTCAGTTTATTTTGGAACCAATTTGGTTTGTTTCTAATGATGATCTGAGGTTCACTTCTAAATTTTAGAAAGTCTATTACATGATATAAATATTTAATTGAACTTTCATATGACTTGTTTCCCCCAAAATTATGGAGAATATTAAAGAAATATTTAGACACTTCATGAATGATGAGATCATGATAAATATAAATTAATGTAGTATTTGATCAATATCTCACATTAGATGAATTATCATAAAAAATATATTTCACTAAGTATTTAGATATCCCCATATGAATATATATATTGGAAGTGATGTATAACTCCTACATATTGGTTTGAAGTTGGAGAATAGATTCTATATGGACTATCTATTTTGTAAGAAATGACATAGAAGGTTAAATCCATGAAACAAGGTATAATCGTCTCAGAGTCCTTAAAAGAGATTTCCTAATAGTCTTTGAAGGGACTTGGAGTTCGATGATGGTGAAAAATATTTCCATAAAAAATAACCATGGAATAGATTCATTTAGTTTATAAAAAGGTAAAACATATCCCTAAGTACATTTCCACCTTTGAGATCCTTGGTCTCATAGGATATGTGGTATACAAGCTCTAAATTTCTCTAAACCTAGATCATGTTTGTGAAATGTTCCACATATGTATCCTAATAAAGTACAAAATCAATTCCACATAAGTGTTGAATATGATTGTGGTAAAACTAGAGCATTACCACTCATATAAGGAGTACCCTTTAAAGATATTAAAACATATAGAAAATGTTATAAACAATAAGAGGGATCTCTTTATTATTTTTAGAGAAATCACATGTATGAATTATTAATATTGGAACTCTTTGACACTCAGGTTTTTTTTACATTGATGAAATTGTTTCAAAGAGAAATATCTTAAATATAAGAGAATAAGAAAAATAAATAATACATATGTGTTCGACATGCACCCCATTCAGTGTAGCATACATGCGACGAATACCTATGTGTCAGGATTATGAAAAAAGGAACCTCATCCCATGGTTCCACATTTTTCAATTAATAAGACACTGGGGTCTTCAATTTTAGGGATGAAAATGACTAAATAACTCATGTTTCTCTGATCACCCTTTTACCCGAACCATACCCTCTAAAACCTTACAAGAAGCCCTTAAAAACCAAAGTGGAGGGAATTAAGGTCTGATTGTAGAAAAAAAGTCCTCATTGGGCCTAAAACACATTTCAACTATTCATGTATCCCTTTCTACATGGTGGAAGAATGCTATTATGAGGTCTCCTTCCCTAACTAGGGGCCTATGCGAGGCAGTTCTCAAAACACCTATGGAGACCCTTGAAGGCTTCAGTAAAGACCCACCCATGTGTTGTTTTCCAAGTGGTATATTGTCCAAGTAACCATTATCTTACACATTCCTACCTCTATAAAGCACCCTTAGTCTACAGTCCTACCTTCAAGAGACTCCATTGGCTCACAAAAAACTCTACCCTATACAAGACATTGATCAGGCACTATTTTAAGCCACCCGTGAAAGTACCTCTCCTCGTTTGTCTCTATTACCCAAAATGGAAAAAATTGAAACCTCCATCAAATACACTATACATGAAAAACCATGGGAATAGGCACAACATAATGTCTCCTATTTGGATATTCATTCCTATGATTATAGTTTTCCCACACATGTCTTAACTAATGGGTAGTGTCAATGGGGTGAATGTGAACATGCATTCCCATCGTCATGATGACCCCAAAATAGGGGAAGGTGTCAAGGAACTCCGAGTCTCAGATACTAGGGTTTGGAAAATGTCCTTACATTGTATTATCTGAGACCTAAATCCTTTAGTTATAGTAGGTGAGGGTCATGATCATGCTTTCTTTTCCACTCAACAAGGAATGGGATCCTCCTCCATTGTTATAAAAACAATTTTAGGGAATCCCCCACCCCAAAGAAATCACATCGACTTTCTTACAAGAGGATTATATCAAATTTCTAATCACTCCCCAAGGGTCATTTCCAAATGGGTAGTTAGACCTAACTATTGAAGATACAAAATAGGAGGGGAAATAGGCACATCCAATTCCCATTTTTCTTCCCCCATCACCCCATCCCCTTTCAACAGTAGAGGAGAAGAAGTGTGTTGTTTTATAGATATTTCACTTCCTCTTATATCTCACATTCAATCATGAATCATTATTACTCTTGGTATTATAGGATACTCATAAAAAAGATATTCAGATAGCTGGATGCATGAATTTTGTAGGGAATCTTCTTTAAAATATTTTTTTCACCATCCTTGAGAGTGCCCCTATAGGCATGGTTCCTCAAATACATATATCCAACCTTAGGAAAATATATATCGGGATGTTTCCCATATCTTTATTTTCATTTTTTTTCTTTCATCGATCACAACTCATGTGGTCTTAAGGGTTTACGATGATCATGGTATCCACATGATCCACAAACCTTCTGGGTCTCCTTCTTATGTATAAGCTTCAATCATAAAAAAACAGGACATCATCCCTAGAAGTAACCACAAAAAAACATCCATTTACCAGGTAATCCTTCTAAAGAATAAGCCTTGAATTCTATCCTATGGGTCTCATACTAGGTATGTGCCCTAACTATATCATGTTTTATTAATAGGACTCAACCTTATTTGTAATCCCCATAAAATCCTCCAAACCACTATGAGATAATACATCCCTCATGGCCCCTTTCATATGTAATCCTCTTTAAGAATAAGCCCCAACCTATTCCTCTCGTAGGAGATTAATCCTATGAAAGACAATCCTTCCACGGTCCAGTATAGGAATATTTCCTTATAACCAAACTATGTGGGCCCATTGTGTGGATTAAAAACTTGAATCATTGTAATAATAACCAACATAGTTCTATCAAGTACATAAGAGGATACCAATGATATAGAATCTTTGATACATAAAGATATATCCATTGATGAAGAACCTCGAATACATACATATGATTTCAAATTCCATACATGATAAAAATTGATTGTTATTTCAATGGTGACCCACATAATACTTGTTAAATAATGAAGGTTTCCAATAATTTATGGAATCTATAAGAGAGTCTCTAAGAAGGAAATAATTCCCCTCAAAATGTTATGATGAGCCTAAACTCCCATCCTCTCGAACAATGTGAGTTATTAACCATCATAGGAAAAAATACCTAATGTGTTCTTGCCATTGAAAAGAAGGTCCAACGAAGATATAGAACTACTGGGTGTTTCTAGTTCCAAGATAAAACCTACTGTAAATTGTATACAAATAATGAACCTGATGTGAATGATTCCATAAAAGTCGACCCCCCCCCACAGACACAATCAGCCATTGGGAAACCTGTTTTTGTCTAAAAAATGGTTAACCCAATGTGAATCCATAAACAAGATAATAGTGTCACCCACCTGTTAGACCACTTTCTCTCTCAAAATTAATTGGGTCCAAACAATACAATAAATCATGCATTTATACATTGAAATGAGATTAAACTTTAATGTGATTTTCTTATTTCTATTTGTTATATTTTTATGAACTTTTTCTCGAAACTCACTTTAATCTAATGACATCTTTCCATCTTTCAAAAGCATATTCCCTGACTATTGTTCATGATGAGTCTTCATTTAAGCATATGATGTGTCACCAAATCAACATCTTTAACACCAGAACATGAACACACTTGTTCTGGAGTACCTCAATAATAGTAAAATCCCAACATTGGAGGCCACCTAATTCTCCCTATAACTCATGGAGCTCTACCAGTCATCCATATAACTATGTCTAATGGTCCAGAAGCAGGCAACAACTATTGTCATCTTCAAAAATTTCAAGATTTTATCAAAATAAAATAATAAATACCCCCTCTATTATATTTGGAAGGTGGATCAAGAGGATACATATTGACTTATCCATAAGACACATGGGTCCTTTTGAAGCTATCCATCAAACAATTGACACCACCAACACAATGCTATAGTAAACCCCCAACATGATGAGGGTTTCATAATCGGCCATTAGGCCCAGGTCATTAATACCCAGGCATGAAATACAGCCCTTCGGGGGAAGAAATTTGTCAATAGTGAGAAGGGAAACACATAATTCTCTTTTGGAGAATACCTCCCACTCAATTTGGGGGGAAAATGTGCGCAATAACATACATATTCCTGATATAACACATCCTGCCAAAAAATTCTCCTAACCACATTCAAATAAGACTTTAAACTAAATTCAATAGAACACCCCAAGTGGGAACATACATCATCCTAGACTAACCATGAAATCTAGTAGATTCATCTAATATCACCCAATGAAGCCAGTTTTAATGTCTAGGTGGCATATAGGGGTGGACCCAACTCTCTGCCCCCACATATGAGTACTACCAATATCAACTAATAGAAAGGGAGGAAAGGAGAATGCCTATACCAATTATCCAAATACAGAATAGGAATATATCATCGATCAAGTCACTGAATTAACCAATCATATCCTGATAGTGTTGAATGGGTGGACCCAAATCCATTCCCATATCCGACAAAACTATCAGGACACCATAACAGTGAAGATAGTAGTAACAGAGGGATTCACACATAGTTCCATCCCCCAAAATGGGGTGTCTTATCATTATATCACCCCAAAGAATAAACACACCTCAATTCCTTTTGAGGATGGTCATGGGGAAAACTCCCCAATGATATATGAAAAAACAGATCGGGAATATACACTTGTTCTGACAAGAGGTAATTAGCCAATCCTAATAGGCACTCCCAGGAAAGAACAAGACCATGTCTATGAAAACCACTCCCCCTTCATGTTTCCCCATTCTCTTGTAATAAAGAATACAAGAAGAAGCCTTGCGATAGAAAACTGAAATATAAAGATACAATATATGATCATGAACTTCTTAATGCAGGAGTCCCTGAATACCTCAAATGATTATCTATGGTAGCGCAAGATCATACTCTCCCATTACCAAATAATGAGGGTATTATTAGTAATTCTAATGGTATTACTCATAAACATCATCATTAAGGCTTTATTCATGATAATAATATGATAGATATTGACATCCAATCTGTCGATGAGATTCACTACATCACACCTAATTTAAAAAAGATCAAGGACCAGGAGGGTTTTCACCTTGTTGTAATCCACCATGGTAATCATCCTCGAGATACTGTTCGTTAATAAATTTTTGTCCATATAAGTGTTTTAGTTTTTTTATAATGTTCAATACCATCATGATGTAGTGTCAAGAAATTAGTCCTTTTTTGAGACACATGGGAAATCAGGGCTTGTCATGGATGATACCCTATCATAGGAAAGTGACATCAATTCTCAACCAAAAGATAGCCCAAAGAGATGGTCATTCTCCTAACCTCATTTAGATCATCCACCCAAAAACTTAATATAAGAATCCTCCACCAATCTCACTGATTATGATAAAGTGGTAGGGAAACATCCACTCTGGTCAGTCTAGGAAGAGGAACCTACAACAAAATACGAAGAAGATGTTCTAAAAATGATGAAACAACTGGATAAAGATGACATACCAGCCATGTTCTGACCATTATCCACACCTCAATATAGAATTACAATGGTGTTTTTGGAATATTGTTTGAATGAAATCCACATCAACATATGAAGCACTCTTCAATACATTAGATCAAAAAACATTCCCAAAGAAATGTAATAGAGTAAAATCAAGGTAATGGAAGGGATGAAATTCCAAATTGACTTGACTTCTCCCCTGGCTATATGAAATCTAAATCCCCAGATAAAAAACTATTCCCTTTATGAAAAATTCCTCAATGCATTAGAATGATAATTATTGTTGATCGTAGATACCGTTTTGGTGTTCATATCAGAGGATGGGGTGAAAATAGAGCATTGCATTTCATCGTAATAACCAACCATAAAATCCTTATGGAAGTGGTATCAAGATATTTCATTGCTTTAGTTTGGCTTCAAAAAACATATGATGTTCAAAACCAAATATTATTTCAATAAAAATAGGCCCAAATAGACTCGCACTGATGTTGGGTTGTAAGATAGAAGGTTATTGAGAGAAGTGTTCAGTAAGGATTTGAAAATACTGGGCAAGCCTCTCATTAAGGGAAGTCCTTTTTCAAATATCACAAATTTTGGAAATAGTAAAACTATATTCATAAGTGGGTGATTGAGGTAGGTAATAGATGATGAAACAAACCCATGTTAAGAAAAAAATCCACAAAAGTAGAAGGAAACTCATAATAATAGCATCCTTAATGATTTAGGAGAAACCCCATCCAACAAGGATGTGGGATTTTTAACCCAACCTCCGAGGTTGGAAAACCTGGTCCAAAGTGTTGTGAAAATTAAAATGGAATACCCCAATCCTTAGGGAATGGGGTGTTTTCACCTAAAAACACCCTCCATGGTGGATATCAGTAATCTTCTAATTAGGGGAAACACCGAAGAGTGGATCCTCCCCATTCATTCCATCATGTGGCCTTCTATCCTTATTAGGAACACAAACTACTAAACTCTTTGGAAATTACATGTCGATTACTATCCACCAAGAATCTTCAAAAGAATAAAAAATGTTGGGGACAAGGCCTCGTGGAGGGAGTATAAAGATATTGTCTCCTAAATAACAATTTAAAGAATTTATTAGATGCATTTCTTATAATTGAATTTGATTATTAACTCCCCTGGGGACCCTACAAAACATGAGACTAATTTGGAGGAGGAATTGGAAGAGGATGTTTCATTTCATAATATTTCCTACACTAAAAAATTTAATGTAGGTGTGTATACACATAACTAAAGGCCTACTGAAAATCAAAGAAATCCCCTAACATAATCCATTATTACCTAATGTATCAAATAAAGAAATTGGTAAGGGTTAGTTTGTGCCAAAGAAGCCTCCCATAGAGGTTAGGCCCCATTCACTTGAGGAAATATTTTATCTATAATAGGAAGAGATGAAATAGTTTAGAAAAATCAATGAATTACTTTTTCAAGTTATCCATCATATTAGATATATTCTATAAATAAGATCATTATCTCGCATTCGTAGCCTACATGTCTCAAAAAATAGGGTTTTCTATATCTATTGAAGTAGAACTGGAACATCTTATCAATGTGGTATAACAACCACCAATATAATTAGATCATAATATAGTAGAATGAGAGTTCCCTATACTGGGTACACAACGAGAATAGGCCTAGAAACATCCTTACATGTCTACTAATATAGGTTACCCAGGTAAAATACGATTGGTGTTGGCACATATAGCCCTACCAACCATAAAACCTGTTTAATATTTGCCTCATCCAAACATTTCCCAAGGGATCATTAATGCTATTGAGTCACTCAAAGCTTTATTTGAATCTATGGAGAAAAATTTCACACCAATACAATTGGAAAATAATCCTTTCCCCAAGTGGGTAGATCCGACTCTTCTCGCACTGAACTTTAGAAACCGAACATTGTCTATCATTAATGGCACATGGGACCTAAATTAGATTTTGACATATTTTATCCCTCACTATGATACCATGATTGAGAACCCAGAACAAGAGGTAGTGATACTCATGTTCTTTGTTTAATCAATATAGGGACTAACATTGGTTTGTTACTCATGTTTGAATGCTCGTTAAATAATGGGGTGGAAATACTTATGACCGATGCTTGTTTTCCATTAAATCTCAACATTACAAAAACAATAGTCTTCCACCTATCAAACTACAAAAAATTGAAGAATGAAAGTGTCTCATATTTTATTTCTCTATTGAATGTATTAATATACTCTTAAAACCTACCACTACCTCAAGATGTTTTTTGTCCCATATTTATAGAGAACCATCATATTTAGTTGTGCACACCACTTATCCCTATGAAATACACATGTGGGTTTTGGATACTTGAAAACATTACTCATAGAGTGGAAGAATCCATGACCATGACCAAATCCATATCATGAGTAATTACAATAGCCCAATGATGTAGAATGAGTAAAGTAGAGGATTCCACGATTACACTTAATAATGACCCTATAATCACACCAACATCAAAGAAGATAAAATATCATGAAGTTTTGCATCCGGACTGTCACCAAAATTTCCCACCTCTTCCAGATGATCAAAAGATATGAGTCAAAAATAGCTTTGAGGAGATGAAAAATAATGTGTATTCTTTTCGAAACAACCATCTATCGGGATAATTCACCTCATTATTTTAGAACAAAGTGATCATGTTTCAAAATCCTTGGAATCCCAAAAAATATGGTGATGAAGATTTCTAAAATTATTTCCTTTTACATTTGTGTGGTGCAACAACATTAAGAGCTGTTTTTTTTCAAATACATCCTACAGAAGATGGTGGAGTCTAGGAAAGTGATGTTGAGAAACATGCCTTCCTAGGTATGTAATGTTTCTTCCACCAATATAGAGGAGGAAAATCGATGGAAATAAGATATAAACAAGATTACATAAAAATTTAGTGATTGTATTGACATAAAAATGATGGAATGAACTCATTGCATCCTATGAGAATATGGGAAATATCCAACTATACCCTCAACTTCTTCCATTATGACACGAACAACCCCTTCAGATCCACCATCCTATAAAGTCCATTCCTCAAAAATTAGATATGGATAGAAGAGTATGAAAAAAAAACAAATGAATATGAACCTATGCCAAAGATGATTTTTTCCTCGAGTTTAGTGTAATTCATGCCTATATTCCTAGAAACAAAAACACTGCCCCACCAAATGGAATAATTAGGGTCCACCAACCAGATGAAATCTATAGAAAATGAGGAGTAGATATTTGGTTCCATTGACATTATTGGATTAATGGATATATTCACAGATGATGATCATTATTTTGAATATTAATTCCAGACACATGATCAAATAACTTGGGGAAGATGCCATCAATGTCAAGGATATAGACAAATATGTGACCATACCAATAGTCACCACTTTAACCACATTCCTTCTCAAACCTTTTACATAGCCGAAACACTTGGTAGAGTTCTCTAGTGATTCTATAGGATCAAAAAATATCCACCACACATGATTGTGACTTTCAATACGGAATCATATATGAAGATTGGTTAGATAATACCTCCTTTCCAAATCAATCATAGTGTATTGGTAGACCTAGTAGCCTTATCCACTGAGAGAAGAATAACCTTTAGATCTAGCTTCAATTGTGGATCCATCCACATTAATTACTTTGGATCCTAATTCACAAGCAAGAGAACATCACCAGGCTTTAAAAAACATGCCTTTTGACAATAAGTATGATTTTTTTAATGTAACAATCCTTGGTTCTGGATAATTCATCAATCATGGATTCTTTGAGTCTATCAAAGGACCTTTAGAAAACACTCATAAAGGTCTTTCCAACCACTCACGAATTTGATGTTTAGGTTTGTGTGGCCAAAGTGTATTGTACAAAGAATGATCCTATGGAATTCTATATGTTCATCTATTTCATAGCCCAATATGAGTATTTTGTTATACAAGGACATGTCAAACCATTGTATATAACTAGAAGGATAAATGAAATCGATATCCGATGTGATTTCATTGAAAATGGATCCAGAGTCAACCTCATTACAATTAGATCACTTCAGCAGTGTGATATCAATGAATCTCAATTGTCTCCCTCCACTCTAATGTTATTGGGTTATGAAAAGAATGTTAAAAAACACCCATGGAGAAATAAAACATTAAACTCAGTTTGGGGATCTTATTTCTACTTTTGTTGTCCCGCTCGCTCATACTCTTCTCGATAATCTGAGTCCATCATGATCTTCCTAGTTGGTTGGATGCATTGGATTCCAAGAGGATTGGGGTTTGTTTGTGCATTTCGGTGTGATGTTTCAATGGTCCTAGCCTACATTCAGGTGATGGGGGGGTATGATTTTGGTTGGGAATTATTGGTGATGCTCATTTTTCTTTGTGAAGGATCCTTTCTACTCTTATTACTCTCTAGCTCCATGTACCATCTATCCATCCTCGGTAAGTCTAGTGAGGTGGTGTTCATTAGAGATTTGGGAGGTTCTATTTGAGGGGATTTTGGTGTTCTAGGAGTTATGGTCACCGATTGATGGTTTTTGAATGATGCTGATGTTGGTGATTATAGATTGGTTTTGACAATTGTCTGGTTTTGGTAGGTGACGATGGTGATGACATTGTCAAGTTTCAATGGCGGACATTGGAGATAGGCCTATGATGATGATCAGTTGATGCTAACCTTGGTGACATGATGACATTCTGGTGATGACTATGATTTTATTGTGATGTGGTGATGGTAGGGATGTGTTCCTCGATAGTAGGTTTCTCGGGTGGAGTAGGTTCATCAGTCAGCTGTGGGATTTACAGGATTGACAATGATGATATATATTTTTTTTTAATTTTGAATTTGGGGGCTTAAAATGGCGTGATGTTCGGGTCTATTGTATTTTTTTTCATTTTAATCTATGTATGTGTCTGTGAGGTGGGTGTGAGTTGATGATGGAGGATATTATTAAGGTTCCCACTTACCCTTAGAGTGAATCTTCAATAAAATTAAAAATGGATTATAGAGAATTGAATAATTAGTACATTTCAAGGTGAAAAATTCCCAACCAAATCATATGAATCACAATATATCGACGCATGATTTTACCATAATGGAGATAAAAATTTGATGGTTGATGATATTACTCAAATCAATACCTCAAATTTCCTTGAGATTATTTCATATAACCCTTTCACATAGATCACTATAGAGTATGTGACCCCCATAAACGGATTTAAAAAGGTGGGTTCTAATTCAAGAACACATTCATAAAATTCATTTATGTCAGTCTTAACAATGGAGCTTGATGGTGCTGGAGAAGTTGTCAAATATCTGAAAAGTGAGGAGAGCATTGATGAATGTGTCTTCATTACATCCCCAATCTTCACTACATACATATTCCATCAGATAGGTTGGATGAATATTTCACATAAATATAAAGAAATAAATATTTTCATTATTAGTCCATCATCTCCTCATCAATGCTCTAAAAATTCCTTTCACCCACAATTGAGCTAAAAAGAGATTCTTCATTTTATCGATGTAAAAATATAATCTCCTCCCCTGAATATTTGAAACATTCTCCATCATTTAATTCCCCGGACGATGTGGATGTGGTGAATAATGGGGAGGAGTAAATGGAGGAATACCTCAATTACACCCCATCATCTTTCAAAGAATGTGTCTCCACCACTATTTATGAACTCATATATATAAATGTTGGTACATATGAAGATCTACGACCCACTTTGATCAGTGATTCCAGGACTTCTGATGAATATGAGATATATAACTACTTCATGAAGAAACACTGTGATGTTTTTTTTCAAAATTCAATAGATATTATAGGCCTTGATCCCGAGGTGGACACCTATCACTTGAGATTTCTAGATGACCATTGGGGGTACAAAAATGTAGTCAGATGGATACACCCAACTCATGCCTCTAAAATTGAGGCTCAAGTGGATAAGATCAACAAAGGATAATTTATTCAAGAGGTATATTATTAAAAATTCCTAGCCAATATCATCCATATAAATAAGAAAAATAAAAAAATCAATGTATATATTGAATTTTGAGATCTCATCTAACACTACCTGAAATATGACTTGTTCCAATCATAGATCTTATGATCGATGCAATGGCAGGTTATAAAGCCTTATCCTTAATGGATGACTTTTTTGAGTACAAAAAAATATAGATCACGAAAATGAAAAACCACCAACTTGAAATCCCCCCTAAGGAGTATTCTTGTAACACCATGAGATTTTTTGAAAATGTTTTTTAGTTAATTTAGTCTTTTTGATATTTTTATCTTCAGAGAACACAAAATATATAATCTACTCTATGAATTAACCATGTTATTATTGATTTATATACAACCAATTCATGAATTTCTACATAAATCACTTAGATTATATAGTTTTATACACAACATTATGTTTGTCTTGTGTAACACACATTTTTCAGTTCATTCTATGACTTGTGTTACACGTAAGACCAAATGTTACCAAACAATAGTATATTATTAAAATATTATTATTTAGTATAATAATATATAAACTTTATGTTATATTAAAATTTATGAATATTAATATCTAACATATTAAATATATGGATTATGTTATGAATTAATCAGTTAACAATTAATTAGAAACGAAAATTTATACCAATTAAATATAAAGGATATATTTTTTTTCTTGATCCCAAAGAATTTTTTTCATAAAAAATTTAATAAATTATTATTATTTAATTATATTAATTCATAAATATTTCATATATTCAATGAAATATTTTTTATATTACTCTAATATATTTTGCAGGCATAAGATTGGAACATACCCAATTTTACGCATAAAAACATATAAGTAGTTTTAATGAATTTTAATGGAGAACATATTTTAAATCCAATTTTTGATAGTTTTATATATTAAATTGGACAAAATAAAATTATTATTTTAATTTGGAATATAAAAATTTAATTTGGTTGTATTTTTTGGATATATTTTATATTTTAATAAATTCTAATAATATGTTTCATTTTAATTGAGAACAATTTATTCATCTAATTAATTTATTGTGTTAAAAATTATTTTTAATTAGTTTTAAATTATAATTAGGTCAACTTTGTATCATTTAATCTAATTTATTTCTTTTGAATCAATTTCACACTGAATTAGGATATTCAAATATTTCACACTTTTGAATGTTTTCACTTTTAAAACCAGTTTTCTTTTTTATGTTAATGAGATTATTTTTAATTTAATTACGGATATATCATTGTTTTTAATTTTTAAAAATAGATTCAATATTTGGAATTAGTGTTTTAAAATTATGAAATGTGGTTTCTTTTATTTTTTGACATTATTAATAGTAACTTTTGTAATTTTTATTAACATGTTAAAATGCAAATTGGCTAATGAAGGGAAAAAATAATATTATAAATATTATACAATTACCCTTAAACTTGTCATAATTTCATTAGATGAGTGAATTTCTACATAAATTATCTATTTTATGAAATTTTTTCCATTGAAATCCACTTGGATGAGAGTATGACATTTATCATATTTTATTTAAGGAAAAGTTAAATATGTCATACTCTAATTTCTTATAACTATACAATTTTGTATATAGGGTTGTAAAAAAGATAAGTTATTCTATAAATAGTAAATTGAAATCTAAAATTCTATTTTTCATCATGGTAATTTTTTTAATTTTATATAAAATTAATAATTAATGAAATTATTTACACAAGTATGATGCAATAATTATTTAATTAATGGTATTATAAAACAAATCATATTAAAATTTTTAAAATAAATATAATTTGAAATAATTAACATCATCCCATAATTTTTTAGATAAAATTTTCATTTTATTGATATATTAGAAGTTTTTATTTGAAGATAACACGTTGTTATAATTTTTTTTGGAAAGTCAAATAAGGAATAGTGTTAAAATTAACCCTAATGTTATATTATGAAAATAATATTTTATTAAATTATTAGAAAATAATATTCATCTTAAATGAAGAAAAATACTGTAATTTATAGTCTATAATATCATATATTGAGAATATATGTTCTAATTTAATCATTATATGTAAAAATTAAATTCACTTCATGTTAAAAAAATTATTACCATAGTAAAAGCTAAAATATGTTAACTAAGGGTAAATTGAAATGACAAGGATTAAAATGACATCCAAATATATTTATAATTTAATTATTGATGATATTACTACCTTATCCCATATTATCTTATAATATTTGACCTTTTGGGTGTATTTTGGTGGAATTTTTTTATATTATAATTTAATATTTTTGAGAGTTTCCAGAAGCGCCCCTTCCCTATATTTGAAAAAGGTACCTCTAGATCTATTTTGTTTACACCACTAAATCCCATTGGATCAACCAAAATCTTTCAAATAATACAACAAATTTTCTTCCATTCATTCCAAAATCCTTAATTTGGGATGAAATCCAACCAAGGAAATCCTTTTTGAAAATAAAAATGAGATACATAAAGAGGAGGTAAAATACATAAACAAACATTTTTATTTTATTTCATCCACGAACCCCCTAAATAATTTTTATTTTGGGTTTATGTAATAATATAAGTATAATAAATATAGTGAGAGGATTTTATGTTAAGGGTTTTATCTACACTTTTACACACTTCCATCTAGTTGTTAAATAGCTTACTCTTCATGTGTATGGTGGACTACCACCTCCCGAAATGATGATAGATCAGTTTTCGTTTACATTTTATAATGGTGGGAACTATTATTTAAAAAATATATTTATGATATATATGATACTTATTACATAATTTTAATTCTTTAATGAAAATATCATATCTACTTTTTCACTATCTATTCTTTTGGGAAATGATAATGTCCCTTATATATACATATGACATATCATCTCCACAATGCAAAGTGATTGAGATTTCATTTATATTTCAAATAGATGGTAATAAATATGAATTTTATGAATTTATATGAAATATATAACATAAAAATGATTTTTTAATGATGAAACATCATATTCTAATTTTTTCTTTTAATATGATAATAAAATGATGACAACATTTGTGCGTACAAACAACCCACCGTCTCCTTGAATGATGCATTTTTTATACCATTAAGTTATATGAATCACCATAAATAAAGACATAATTAATATATATTATATTTATGTAATTTTTATAATTCTTTAAAATAATAAATCGTTATCTATGTAATAGGACCAAGGATAACAAGTCAAAACAATGTAAAAAACAAATAGGATATTACCCAAATCATAACATTAACATTGAATTGTTAATAAATGGGTAATATATATTAATAATAATGTAATATATGGTATTAGATATAACAACATGGTTTTTTTGGAAGATTTATAGTAAACCTATATAAATTGTACTGTATTTTTGTATGTATATGGTGAGAATCAAGACAAATGGAAAGGGAATTGCATCTAATTTTTTATTTATGTGAGATAAATTCCATATTCACCACTTACAACATTGGTGTAGTTTATATAGTAATCTGAGAAATTTTATATCATTAATTAATGATATTTAAGGCTTTAATTTATGTCATTATTTTATGGGATTCATGATTCTAATGTTTCTGAATTAGTAAGGGATTTATTTCTCACATTTATTTCTATGATATACCTGCATTATACACTACTTGTTTCTTCTATGTGGTGTATATAATTTCCATGAACATATTTTATGAGTCTTGTCCATAATATTATGTTATTTTAATATCCATACAATTTTCATCATTCCATGGGGTATATGATTAAACTTTTTATAGAGTAATGACTGTTTATTTAACAATCCCATCAATATTTGGGATTATTTTGTTTTAAGCATCCATTGTGGAATATTTGTCTTCCATTTCCAATTTTTTTAAAAATGTTTCAAAAAATGTTTTTAATATTATCCTATATATGTTTAAATTCATTTTTACCAATATTTTATTAATAATACATGGTTTATATGGAATACTTTTTTATCTTTCTAAATGTGATAATTTGTGACTTTTTCATTAAAAGTATGAAAGGAATGTTTTTAAACATATAAAGAAGGAACATAATTTTCTAACATCATGATGACAATGATATGATGTTTTATTTTCAATACTCATGAGTTATTTTTTGATAAAATGTTTTATACTAAAAATGATTTTCATTTTTATAAAAGAAAAAAAATTCAAACAGAAAGGATATTTTCCTAGAGAATTGTTTTCATGTGATCTCTTAATATTGTTTCTGTATAATATAAATTTTTTGATGATAATTTTGTTTTAATAAGTATATGATTCAATGATACTATTTTTATTCCTATTATAAATTGTTTTTTCTTATAATGAAATGACATTTATGAGACCCATTTCATTTTTATGGGTTATAATATGATTAAATTTTATTTATGATACCCATTTCATTACATCAGTTATGATATGATGAATTATTTTTGTTTTTATGGAACACATATTTTTTTATTACATTATGTGATGGGTGGGACCTATATCTCCTTCTAATTCATTGGGTAATGATTTATATCTATTAAGATAATTATGGGACTCAAGTCAGTGGGCTTGATCCACTATGAAATATGGGAAAACCCAATTTTATACCGACCCATACTTTGCATGTATACATATTACTTCAAAATTTAAAAAATATTTATTACAAAATCATAAAAACCATGATATGACTGTATAGGTTTGTTGACCTTAGAAACTGGGAAACATAAAAAACTATTTCTTAAGACATCATCATTACCTCTCATTTCATCCTAATTAACTAGACACCCTTTAGAAATATCTTACTTAATACCCTTCATTACGACTTGGGGAAAAGAAACATAAGAATCGGTGAGATTAGATGCTTAGTAAGGGTAAAAAAAATATATCTATCATATCAATTTTATAACACATAAATACATAACATTTGAAAATATTATCCTGTATATGAAAGGTCGTGATATCATTTCATGTCATAAATCCTAAAATTTCATAAGAATCAATGATCATAATCCCAAAAGTAATAACATAATACCTGAAATTTTGCGTCATACACATAAGAATATAAAATAATTTCATATTAGTGAAATCTCATTGCCAAGACCATTATTATAGACAAATTCCATTTCTAAAATAGGCTCCCTCCTTGTTCCAGCCCTATATTATTGAATCATGATCATTTCACATTACAACCTTATCTATAGAATGAGATATAAATATTTTCCCATTGAATTATAGGTATATATTGGTCCCAAATATCTCATAATTAAATCATTATTACATGTTCCACAAAAACATAAACCAGTCATCAAATCATAACCAAAGGAATGAAATGGGTTTCTTAAAAATCAACCCATTATAATACTATCCATGTAAAAAATGGATTTCATAATTATAATTCCATAAATAAACACAATAAATCCACAAGAATACCAGGTATAATATACATAAAGAATAAACTTATAAAATAATCTCATCGTAGATGAAAAATAAATTTTATTGAACACTTGAAATTAATTCATGTGGAAATTATCCTTTCTTATTAAAAAACATTTACTTTTCTCAAAATGCCACACAATTTCAAAAGAAAATAATTTCTATGAAAAAATCATTGAAATCATGTAAAGTGAGCTTTATAGAAATATGGTGATATGAAAATGTAAAAACCCATCATGTCATATATGTTAAAATAAAACATTCTTATCATACATTTATTGGATAAGTCAAAAAGTACCTTGTACTAAAAAAATGACAAAACATTCCTTTTGTACCATTTAATAAAAATTTACCGATTGGGTAAAATTGAATTTAAAAAACCGTATAGGGATAGAATAAATATTTTATAATACATATTTATGAAACATGGACATATATGGTTAATATAACCTATTATATACTTACATATAATCAATCTCAAAAAATAATTAGATTGTGAAAAAATCCCATACATTAGGTCTGATAACCTTTGATCATATCCAAACCTCATGTATAATTATTTAAATAATTTCATTGAATTATTCTTGAATAATATTAATTTTTATTATATAATATATGATAATACTATCATAT